>OX638071.1:17508089-19908089 GCA_951804385.1 Trifolium dubium | reverse complement strand
TCCCGAAAGACAATGTTTTTATATTGTGGCCGGTAATTTTGAGATTTTCATTCTAACATATTGGTCGACAGTTGGTACATGTTATTATTATGCTTTTTCCAATATGTTAGCTATTATTTTTTTCTCATTCTTGATTTTTCAAGATTATTCAATCTTCTGCTTGAGAAAAAAAAGAGAACCTTTATTGTGAATGTTGCCCAAAATGAAATTTTAATGAGACATGATGATATATGTTGCACTTCGATGTCCCTTGTCCCTAATTGAAATTTTAAAACTACAATAAGTAGTAATTTTGCCAATGTTTTCTCATTCTTGAACTATTCAGGAACCTTCAATCTTCTGCTTGAGAAAAACGTGTTTTGTCCAAATGTATGCTCTGTCCCGAAGTAGTGATTTTGCCAATGTTTTCTCATTCTTGAACTATTTAGGAACCTTCAATCTTATGTTTGAGAAAAAGTATTTTGTCCAAATGTATGCTCTGTCTCGAAAGACAACGTTTTTATATTGTGGCCGGTAATTTTGAGATTTTCATTCTAACATATTGGTCGACAGTTGGTACATGTTATTATTATGCTTTTTCCAATATGTTAGCTATTATTTTTTTCTCATTCTTGATTTTTCAAGATTATTCAATCTTCTGCTTGAGAAAAAAAAGAGAACCTTTACTGTGAATGTTGCCCAAAATGAAATTTTAATGAGTCATGATGATATATGTTGTACTTCGATGTCCCTTGTCCCTAATTCAAAATTTAAAACTACAACAAGTAATGATTTTGCCAATGTTTTCTCATTCTTGAACTATTTAGGAACCTTCAATCTTCTGCTTGAGAAAAACGTGTTTTGTCCAAATGTATGCTCTGTCCCGAAGTAGTGATTTTACCAATGTTTTCTCATTCTTGAACTATTCAAGAACCTTCAATCTTCTGCTTGAGAAAAACGTGTTTTGTCCAAATGTATACTCTGTCACGAAGTAGTGATTTTGCCAATGTTTTCTCATTCTTGAACTATTCAGGAACCTTCAATCTTATGTTTGAGAAAAAAGTGTTTTGTCCAAATGTATGCTCTGTCCCGAAAGACAACGTTTTTATATTGTGGCCAGTAATTTTGAGATTTTCATTCTAACATATTGGTCGACAGTTGGTACATGTTATTATTATGCTTTTTCCAATATGTTAGCTATTATTTTTTTCTCATTCTTGATTTTTCAAGATTATTCAATCTTCTGCTTGAGAAAAAAAAGAGAACCTTTATTGTGAATGTTGCCCAAAATGAAATTTTAATGAGACATGATGATATATGTTGCACTTCGATGTCCCTTGTCCCTAATTGAAATTTTAAAACTACAATAAGTAGTAATTTTGCCAATGTTTTCTCATTCTTGAACTATTTAGGAACCTTCAATCTTCTGCTTGAGAAAAACGTGTTTTGTCCAAATGTATGCTCTGTCCCGAAGTAGTGATTTTGCCAATGTTTTCTCATTCTTGAACTATTCAAGAACCTTCAATCTTCTGCTTGAGAAAAACGTGTTATGTCCAAATTTATGCTCTGTCCCGAAGTAGTGATTTTGCCAATGTTTTCTCATTCTTGAACTATTCAGGAACCTTCAATCTTATGTTTGAGAAAAAAGTGTTTTGTCCAAATGTATGCTCTGTCCCGAAAGACAACGTTTTTATATTGTGGCCGGTAATTTTGAGATTTTCATTCTAACATAATGGTCGACAGTTGGTACATGTTATTATTATGCTTTTTCCAATATGTTAGCTATTATTTTTTTCTCATTCTTGATTTTTCAAGATTATTCAATCTTCTGCTTGAGAAAAAAAAGAGAACCTTGATTGTGAATGTTGCCCAAAATGAAATTTTAATGAGACATGATGATATATGTTGCACTTCAATGTCCCTTGTCCCTAATTGAAATTTTAAAACTACAATAAGTAGTAATTTTGCCAATGTTTTCTCATTCTTGAACTATTCAGCAACCTTCAATCTTCTGCTTGAGAAAAACGTGTTTTGTCCAAATGTATGCTCTGTCCCGAAGTAGTGATTTTGCCAATGTTTTCTCATTCTTGAACTATTTTGGAACCTTCAATCTTATGTTTGAGAAAAAGTATTTTGTCCAAATGTATGCTCTGTCTCGAAAGACAACGTTTTTATATTGTGGCCGGTAATTTTGAGATTTTCATTCTAACATATTGGTCGACAGTTGGTACATGTTATTATTATGCTTTTTCCAATATGTTAGCTATTATTTTTTTCTCATTCTTGATTTTTCAAGATTATTCAATCTTCTGCTTGAGAAGAAAAAGAGAACCTTTATTGTGAATGTTGCCCAAAATGAAATTTTAATGAGACATGATGATATATGTTGCACTTCGATGTCCCTTGTCCCTAATTGAAATTTTAAAACTACAATAAGTAGTAATTTTGCCAATGTTTTCTCATTCTTGAACTATTTAGGAACCTTCAATCTTCTGCTTGAGAAAAACGTATTTTGTCCAAATGTATGCTCTGTCCCGAAGTAGTGATTTTGCCAATGTTTTCTCATTCTTGAACTATTCAAGAACCTTCAATCTTCTGCTTGAGAAAAACGTGTTATGTCCAAATGTATGCTCTGTCACGAAGTAGTGATTTTGCCAATGTTTTCTCATTCTTGAACTATTCAGGAACCTTCAATCTTATGTTTGAGAAAAAAGTGTTTTGTCCAAATGTATGCTCTGTCCCGAAAGACAACGTTTTTATATTGTGGCCGGTAATTTTGAGATTTTCATTCTAACATATTGGTCGACAGTTGGTACATGTTATTATTATGCTTTTTCCAATATGTTAGCTATTATTTTTTTCTCATTCTTGATTTTTCAAGATTATTCAATCTTCTACTTGAGAAAAAAAAGAGAACCTTTATTGTGAATGTTGCCCAAAATGAAATTTTAATGAGTCATGATGATATATGTTGTACTTCGATGTCCCTTGTCCCTAATTCAAAATTTAAAACTACAACAAGTAATGATTTTGCCAATGTTTTCTCATTCTTGACCTATTTAGGAACCTTCAATCTTCTGCTTGAGAAAAACGTGTTTTGTCCAAATGTATGCTCTGTCCCGAAGTAGTGATTTTGCCAATGTTTTCTCATTCTTGAACTATTCAAGAACCTTCAATCTTCTGCTTGAGAAAAACGTGTTTTGTCCAAATGTATGCTCTGTCACGAAGTAGTGATTTTGCCAATGTTTTCTCATTCTTGAACTATTCAGGAACCTTCAATCTTATGTTTGAGAAAAAAGTGTTTTGTCCAAATGTATGCTCTGTCCCGAAAGACAACGTTTTTATATTGTGGCCGGTAATTTTGAGATTTTCATTCTAGAATATTGGTCGACAGTTGGTACATGTTATTATTATGCTTTTTCCAATATGTTAGCTATTATTTTTTTCTCATTCTTGATTTTTCAAGATTATTCAATCTTCTGCTTGAGAAAAAAAAGAGAACCTTTATTGTGAATGTTGCCCAAAATGAAATTTTAATGAGACATGATGATATATGTTGCACTTCGATGTCCCTTGTCCCTAATTGAAACTTTAAAACTACAATAAGTAGTTATTTTGCCAATGTTTTCTCATTCTTGAACTATTCAGCAACCTTCAATCTTCTGCTTGAGAAAAACGTGTTTTGTTCAAATGTATGCTCTGTCCCGAAGTAGTGATTTTGCCAATGTTTTCTCATTCTTGAACTATTCAAGAACCTTCAATCTTCTGCTTGAGAAAAACGTGTTTTGTCCAAATGTATGCTCTGTCCCGAAAGACAACGTTTTTATATAGTGGCCGGTAATTTTGAGATTTTCATTCTAACATATTGGTCGACAGTTGGTACATGTTATGATTATGCTTTTTCCAATATGTTAGCCATTATTTTTTTCTCATACTTGATTATTCAAGATTATTCAATCTTGTGCTTGAGAAAAAAAAGAGAACCTTTATTGTGAATGTTGCCCAAAATGAAATTTTAATGAGTCATAATGATATATGTTGCACTTCGATGTCCCTTGTCCCTAATTGAAATTTTAAAACTACAATAAGTAGTAATTTGGCCAATGTTTTCTCATTCTTGAACTATTCAGGAACCTTCAATCTTCTGCTTGAGAAAAATGTGTTTTGTCCAAATGTATGCTCTGTCCCGAAAGACAACGTTTTTATATTGTGGCCGGTAATTTTGAGATTTTCATTCTAACATATTGGTCGACAGTTGGTACATGTTATAATTATGCTTTTTCCAATATGTTAGCTATTATTTTTTTCTCATTCTTGATTTTTCAAGATCATTCAATCTTCTACTTGAGAAAAAAAAAGAGAACCTTTATTGTGAATGTTGCCCAAAATGAAATTTTAATGAGTCATGATGATATATGTTGTACTTCGATGTCCCTTGTCCCTAATTCAAAATTTAAAACTACAACAAGTAATGATTTTGCCAATGTTTTCTCATTCTTGAACTATTTAGGAACCTTCAATCTTCTGCTTGAGAAAAACGTGTTTTGTCCAAATGTATGCTCTGTCCCGAAGTAGTGATTTTGCCAATGTTTTCTCATTCTTGAACTATTCAAGAACCTTCAATCTTCTGCTTGAGAAAAACGTGTTATGTCCAAATGTATGCTCTGTCCCGAAGTAATGATTTTGCCAATGTTTTCTCATTCTTGAACTATTCAGGAACCTTCAATCTTATGTTTGAGAAAAAACTGTTTTGTCCAAATGTATGCTCTGTCCCGAAAGACAATGTTTTTATATTGTGGCCGGAAATTTTGAGATTTTCATTCTAACATATTGGTCGACAGTTGGTACATGTTATTATTATGCTTTTTCCAATATGTTAGCTATTATTTTTTTCTCATTCTTGATTTTTCAAGATTATTCAATCTTCTGCTTGAGAAAAAAAAGAGAACCTTTATTGTGAATGTTGCCCAAAATGAAATTTTAATGAGACATGATGATATATGTTGCACTTCGATGTCCCTTGTCCCTAATTGAAATTTTAAAACTACAATAAGTAGTAATTTTGCTAATGTTTTCTCATTCTTGAACTATTCAGGAACCTTCAATCTTCTGCTTGAGAAAAACGTGTTTTGTCCAAATGTATGCTCTGTCCCGAAGTAGTGATTTTGCCAATGTTTTCTCATTCTTGAACTATTTAGGAACCTTCAATCTTATGTTTGAGAAAAAGTATTTTGTCCAAATGTATGCTCTGTCTCGAAAGACAACGTTTTTATATTGTGGCCGGTAATTTTGAGATTTTCATTCTAACATATTGGTCGACAGTTGGTACATGTTATTATTATGCTTTTTCCAATATGTTAGCTATTATTTTTTTCTCATTCTTGATTTTTCAAGATTATTCAATCTTCTACTTGAGAAAAAAAAGAGAACCTTTATTGTGAATGTTGCCCAAAATGAAATTTTAATGAGTCATGATGATATATGTTGTACTTCGATGTCCCTTGTCCCTAATTCAAAATTTAAAACTACAACAAGTAATGATTTTGCCAATGTTTTCTCATTCTTGAACTATTTAGGAACCTTCAATCTTCTGCTTGAGAAAAACGTGTTTTGTCCAAATGTATGCTCTGTCCCGAAGTAGTGATTTTGCCAATGTTTTCTCATTCTTGAACTATTCAAGAACCTTCAATCTTCTGCTTGAGAAAAACGTGTTTTGTCCAAATGTATGCTCTGTCACGAAGTAGTGATTTTGCCAATGTTTTCTCATTCTTGAACTATTCAGGAACCTTCAATCTTATGTTTGAGAAAAAAGTGTTTTGTCCAAATGTATGCTCTGTCCCGAAAGACAACGTTTTTATATTGTGGCCGGTAATTTTGAGATTTTCATTCTAACATATTGGTCGACAGTTGGTACATGTTATTATTATGCTTTTTCCAATATGTTAGCTATTATTTTTTTCTCATTCTTGATTTTTCAAGATTATTCAATCTTCTGCTTGAGAAAAAAAAGAGAACCTTTATTGTGAATGTTGCCCAAAATGAAATTTTAATGAGACATGATGATATATGTTGCACTTCGATGTCCCTTGTCCCTAATTGAAACTTTAAAACTACAATAAGTAGTTATTTTGCCAATGTTTTCTCATTCTTGAACTATTCAGCAACCTTCAATCTTCTGCTTGAGAAAAACGTGTTTTGTTCAAATGTATGCTCTGTCCCAAAGTAGTGATTTTGCCAATGTTTTCTCATTCTTGAACTATTCAAGAACCTTCAATCTTCTGCTTGAGAAAAACGTGTTTTGTCCAAATGTATGCTCTGTCCCGAAAGACAACGTTTTTATATAGTGGCCGGTAATTTTGAGATTTTCATTCTAACATATTGGTCGACAGTTGGTACATGTTATGATTATGCTTTTTCCAATATGTTAGCCATTATTTTTTTCTCATACTTGATTATTCAAGATTATTCAATCTTGTGCTTGAGAAAAAAAAGAGAACCTTTATTGTGAATGTTGCCCAAAATGAAATTTTAATGAGTCATAATGATATATGTTGCACTTCGATGTCCCTTGTCCCTAATTGAAATTTTAAAACTACAATAAGTAGTAATTTGGCCAATGTTTTCTCATTCTTGAACTATTCAGGAACCTTCAATCTTCTGCTTGAGAAAAACGTGTTTTGTCCAAATGTATGCTCTGTCCCGAAAGACAACGTTTTTATATTGTGGCCGGTAATTTTGAGATTTTCATTCTAACATATTGGTCGACAGTTGGTACATGTTATAATTATGCTTTTTCCAATATGTTAGCTATTATTTTTTTCTCATTCTTGATTTTTCAAGATCATTCAATCTTCTACTTGAGAAAAAAAAAGAGAACCTTTATTGTGAATGTTGCCCAAAATGAAATTTTAATGAGTCATGATGATATATGTTGTACTTCGATGTCCCTTGTCCCTAATTCAAAATTTAAAACTACAACAAGTAATGATTTTGCCAATGTTTTCTCATTCTTGAACTATTTAGGAACCTTCAATCTTCTGCTTGAGAAAAACGTGTTTTGTCCAAATGTATGCTCTGTCCCGAAGTAGTGATTTTGCCAATGTTTTCTCATTCTTGAACTATTCAAGAACCTTCAATCTTCTGCTTGAGAAAAACGTGTTATGTCCAAATGTATGCTCTGTCCCGAAGTAATGATTTTGCCAATGTTTTCTCATTCTTGAACTATTCAGGAACCTTCAATCTTATGTTTGAGAAAAAACTGTTTTGTCCAAATGTATGCTCTGTCCCGAAAGACAATGTTTTTATATTGTGGCCGGTAATTTTGAGATTTTCATTCTAACATATTGGTCGACAGTTGGTACATGTTATTATTATGCTTTTTCCAATATGTTAGCTATTATTTTTTTCTCATTCTTGATTTTTCAAGATTATTCAATCTTCTGCTTGAGAAAAAAAAGAGAACCTTTATTGTGAATGTTGCCCAAAATGAAATTTTAATGAGACATGATGATATATGTTGCACTTCGATGTCCCTTGTCCCTAATTGAAATTTTAAAACTACAATAAGTAGTAATTTTGCTAATGTTTTCTCATTCTTGAACTATTCAGGAACCTTCAATCTTCTGCTTGAGAAAAACGTGTTTTGTCCAAATGTATGCTCTGTCCCGAAGTAGTGATTTTGCCAATGTTTTCTCATTCTTGAACTATTTAGGAACCTTCAATCTTATGTTTGAGAAAAAGTATTTTGTCCAAATGTATGCTCTGTCTCGAAAGACAACGTTTTTATATTGTGGCCGGTAATTTTGAGATTTTCATTCTAACATATTGGTCGACAGTTGGTACATGTTATTATTATGCTTTTTCCAATATGTTAGCTATTATTTTTTTCTCATTCTTGATTTTTCAAGATTATTCAATCTTCTACTTGAGAAAAAAAAGAGAACCTTTATTGTGAATGTTGCCCAAAATGAAATTTTAATGAGTCATGATGATATATGTTGTACTTCGATGTCCCTTGTCCCTAATTCAAAATTTAAAACTACAACAAGTAATGATTTTGCCAATGTTTTCTCATTCTTGAACTATTTAGGAACCTTCAATCTTCTGCTTGAGAAAAACGTGTTTTGTCCAAATGTATGCTCTGTCCCGAAGTAGTGATTTTGCCAATGTTTTCTCATTCTTGAACTATTCAAGAACCTTCAATCTTCTGCTTGAGAAAAACGTGTTTTGTCCAAATGTATGCTCTGTCACGAAGTAGTGATTTTGCCAATGTTTTCTCATTCTTGAACTATTCAGGAACCTTCAATCTTATGTTTGAGAAAAAAGTGTTTTGTCCAAATGTATGCTCTGTCCCGAAAGACAACGTTTTTATATTGTGGCCGGTAATTTTGAGATTTTCATTCTAACATATTGGTCGACAGTTGGTACATGTTATTATTATGCTTTTTCCAATATGTTAGCTATTATTTTTTTCTCATTCTTGATTTTTCAAGATTATTCAATCTTCTGCTTGAGAAAAAAAAGAGAACCTTTATTGTGAATGTTGCCCAAAATGAAATTTTAATGAGACATGATGATATATGTTGCACTTCGATGTCCCTTGTCCCTAATTGAAACTTTAAAACTACAATAAGTAGTTATTTTGCCAATGTTTTCTCATTCTTGAACTATTCAGCAACCTTCAATCTTCTGCTTGAGAAAAACGTGTTTTGTTCAAATGTATGCTCTGTCCCGAAGTAGTGATTTTGCCAATGTTTTCTCATTCTTGAACTATTCAAGAACCTTCAATCTTCTGCTTGAGAAAAACGTGTTTTGTCCAAATGTATGCTCTGTCCCGAAAGACAACGTTTTTATATAGTGGCCGGTAATTTTGAGATTTTCATTCTAACATATTGGTCGACAGTTGGTACATGTTATGATTATGCTTTTTCCAATATGTTAGCCATTATTTTTTTCTCATACTTGATTATTCAAGATTATTCAATCTTGTGCTTGAGAAAAAAAAGAGAACCTTTATTGTGAATGTTGCCCAAAATGAAATTTTAATGAGTCATAATGATATATGTTGCACTTCGATGTCCCTTGTCCCTAATTGAAATTTTAAAACTACAATAAGTAGTAATTTGGCCAATGTTTTCTCATTCTTGAACTATTCAGGAACCTTCAATCTTCTGCTTGAGAAAAACGTGTTTTGTCCAAATGTATGCTCTGTCCCGAAAGACAACGTTTTTATATTGTGGCCGGTAATTTTGAGATTTTCATTCTAACATATTGGTCGACAGTTGGTACATGTTATAATTATGCTTTTTCCAATATGTTAGCTATTATTTTTTTCTCATTCTTGATTTTTCAAGATCATTCAATCTTCTACTTGAGAAAAAAAAAGAGAACCTTTATTGTGAATGTTGCCCAAAATGAAATTTTAATGAGTCATGATGATATATGTTGTACTTCGATGTCCCTTGTCCCTAATTCAAAATTTAAAACTACAACAAGTAATGATTTTGCCAATGTTTTCTCATTCTTGAACTATTTAGGAACCTTCAATCTTCTGCTTGAGAAAAACGTGTTTTGTCCAAATGTATGCTCTGTCCCGAAGTAGTGATTTTGCCAATGTTTTCTCATTCTTGAACTATTCAAGAACCTTCAATCTTCTGCTTGAGAAAAACGTGTTATGTCCAAATGTATGCTCTGTCCCGAAGTAATGATTTTGCCAATGTTTTCTCATTCTTGAACTATTCAGGAACCTTCAATCCTATGTTTGAGAAAAAACTGTTTTGTCCAAATGTATGCTCTGTCCCGAAAGACAATGTTTTTATATTGTGGCCGGTAATTTTGAGATTTTCATTCTAACATATTGGTCGACAGTTGGTACATGTTATTATTATGCTTTTTCCAATATGTTAGCTATTATTTTTTTCTCATTCTTGATTTTTCAAGATTATTCAATCTTCTGCTTGAGAAAAAAAAGAGAACCTTTATTGTGAATGTTGCCCAAAATGAAATTTTAATGAGACATGATGATATATGTTGCACTTCGATGTCCCTTGTCCCTAATTGAAATTTTAAAACTACAATAAGTAGTAATTTTGCTAATGTTTTCTCATTCTTGAACTATTCAGGAACCTTCAATCTTCTGCTTGAGAAAAACGTGTTTTGTCCAAATGTATGCTCTGTCCCGAAGTAGTGATTTTGCCAATGTTTTCTCATTCTTGAACTATTTAGGAACCTTCAATCTTATGTTTGAGAAAAAGTATTTTGTCCAAATGTATGCTCTGTCTCGAAAGACAACGTTTTTATATTGTGGCCGGTAATTTTGAGATTTTCATTCTAACATATTGGTCGACAGTTGGTACATGTTATTATTATGCTTTTTCCAATATGTGAGCTATTATTTTTTTCTCATTCTTGATTTTTCAAGATTATTCAATCTTCTACTTGAGAAAAAAAAGAGAACCTTTATTGTGAATGTTGCCCAAAATGAAATTTTAATGAGTCATGATGATATATGTTGTACTTCGATGTCCCTTGTCCCTAATTCAAAATTTAAAACTACAACAAGTAATGATTTTGCCAATGTTTTCTCATTCTTGAACTATTCAGGAACCTTCAATCTTATGTTTGAGAAAAAACTGTTTTGTCCAAATGTATGCTCTGTCCCGAAAGACAATGTTTTTATATTGTGGCCGGTAATTTTGAGATTTTCATTCTAACATATTGGTCGACAGTTGGTACATGTTATTATTATGCTTTTTCCAATATGTTAGCTATTATTTTTTTCTCATTCTTGATTTTTCAAGATTATTCAATCTTCTGCTTGAGAAAAAAAAGAGAACCTTTATTGTGAATGTTGCCCAAAATGAAATTTTAATGAGACATGATGATATATGTTGCACTTCGATGTCCCTTGTCCCTAATTGAAATTTTAAAACTACAATAAGTAGTAATTTTGCTAATGTTTTCTCATTCTTGAACTATTCAGGAACCTTCAATCTTCTGCTTGAGAAAAACGTGTTTTGTCCAAATGTATGCTCTGTCCCGAAGTAGTGATTTTGCCAATGTTTTCTCATTCTTGAACTATTTAGGAACCTTCAATCTTATGTTTGAGAAAAAGTATTTTGTCCAAATGTATGCTCTGTCTCGAAAGACAACGTTTTTATATTGTGGCCGGTAATTTTGAGATTTTCATTCTAACATATTGGTCGACAGTTGGTACATGTTATTATTATGCTTTTTCCAATATGTTAGCTATTATTTTTTTCTCATTCTTGATTTTTCAAGATTATTCAATCTTCTACTTGAGAAAAAAAAGAGAACCTTTATTGTGAATGTTGCCCAAAATGAAATTTTAATGAGTCATGATGATATATGTTGTACTTCGATGTCCCTTGTCCCTAATTCAAAATTTAAAACTACAACAAGTAATGATTTTGCCAATGTTTTCTCATTCTTGAACTATTTAGGAACCTTCAATCTTCTGCTTGAGAAAAACGTGTTTTGTCCAAATGTATGCTCTGTCCCGAAGTAGTGATTTTGCCAATGTTTTCTCATTCTTGAACTATTCAAGAACCTTCAATCTTCTGCTTGAGAAAAACGTGTTTTGTCCAAATGTATGCTCTGTCACGAAGTAGTGATTTTGCCAATGTTTTCTCATTCTTGAACTATTCAGGAACCTTCAATCTTATGTTTGAGAAAAAAGTGTTTTGTCCAAATGTATGCTCTGTCCCGAAAGACAACGTTTTTATATTGTGGCCGGTAATTTTGAGATTTTCATTCTAACATATTGGTCGACAGTTGGTACATGTTATTATTATGCTTTTTCCAATATGTTAGCTATTATTTTTTTCTCATTCTTGATTTTTCAAGATTATTCAATCTTCTGCTTGAGAAAAAAAAGAGAACCTTTATTGTGAATGTTGCCCAAAATGAAATTTTAATGAGACATGATGATATATGTTGCACTTCGATGTCCCTTGTCCCTAATTGAAACTTTAAAACTACAATAAGTAGTTATTTTGCCAATGTTTTCTCATTCTTGAACTATTCAGCAACCTTCAATCTTCTGCTTGAGAAAAACGTGTTTTGTTCAAATGTATGCTCTGTCCCGAAGTAGTGATTTTGCCAATGTTTTCTCATTCTTGAACTATTCAAGAACCTTCAATCTTCTGCTTGAGAAAAACGTGTTTTGTCCAAATGTATGCTCTGTCCCGAAAGACAACGTTTTTATATAGTGGCCGGTAATTTTGAGATTTTCATTCTAACATATTGGTCGACAGTTGGTACATGTTATGATTATGCTTTTTCCAATATGTTAGCCATTATTTTTTTCTCATACTTGATTATTCAAGATTATTCAATCTTGTGCTTGAGAAAAAAAAGAGAACCTTTATTGTGAATGTTGCCCAAAATGAAATTTTAATGAGTCATAATGATATATGTTGCACTTCGATGTCCCTTGTCCCTAATTGAAATTTTAAAACTACAATAAGTAGTAATTTGGCCAATGTTTTCTCATTCTTGAACTATTCAGGAACCTTCAATCTTCTGCTTGAGAAAAACGTGTTTTGTCCAAATGTATGCTCTGTCCCGAAAGACAACGTTTTTATATTGTGGCCGGTAATTTTGAGATTTTCATTCTAACATATTGGTCGACAGTTGGTACATGTTATAATTATGCTTTTTCCAATATGTTAGCTATTATTTTTTTCTCATTCTTGATTTTTCAAGATCATTCAATCTTCTACTTGAGAAAAAAAAAGAGAACCTTTATTGTGAATGTTGCCCAAAATGAAATTTTAATGAGTCATGATGATATATGTTGTACTTCGATGTCCCTTGTCCCTAATTCAAAATTTAAAACTACAACAAGTAATGATTTTGCCAATGTTTTCTCATTCTTGAACTATTTAGGAACCTTCAATCTTCTGCTTGAGAAAAACGTGTTTTGTCCAAATGTATGCTCTGTCCCGAAGTAGTGATTTTGCCAATGTTTTCTCATTCTTGAACTATTCAAGAACCTTCAATCTTCTGCTTGAGAAAAACGTGTTATGTCCAAATGTATGCTCTGTCCCGAAGTAATGATTTTGCCAATGTTTTCTCATTCTTGAACTATTCAGGAACCTTCAATCTTATGTTTGAGAAAAAACTGTTTTGTCCAAATGTATGCTCTGTCCCGAAAGACAATGTTTTTATATTGTGGCCGGTAATTTTGAGATTTTCATTCTAACATATTGGTCGACAGTTGGTACATGTTATTATTATGCTTTTTCCAATATGTTAGCTATTATTTTTTTCTCATTCTTGATTTTTCAAGATTATTCAATCTTCTGCTTGAGAAAAAAAAGAGAACCTTTATTGTGAATGTTGCCCAAAATGAAATTTTAATGAGACATGATGATATATGTTGCACTTCGATGTCCCTTGTCCCTAATTGAAATTTTAAAACTACAATAAGTAGTAATTTTGCTAATGTTTTCTCATTCTTGAACTATTCAGGAACCTTCAATCTTCTGCTTGAGAAAAACGTGTTTTGTCCAAATGTATGCTCTGTCCCGAAGTAGTGATTTTGCCAATGTTTTCTCATTCTTGAACTATTTAGGAACCTTCAATCTTATGTTTGAGAAAAAGTATTTTGTCCAAATGTATGCTCTGTCTCGAAAGACAACGTTTTTATATTGTGGCCGGTAATTTTGAGATTTTCATTCTAACATATTGGTCGACAGTTGGTACATGTTATTATTATGCTTTTTCCAATATGTTAGCTATTATTTTTTTCTCATTCTTGATTTTTCAAGATTATTCAATCTTCTACTTGAGAAAAAAAAGAGAACCTTTATTGTGAATGTTGCCCAAAATGAAATTTTAATGAGTCATGATGATATATGTTGTACTTCGATGTCCCTTGTCCCTAATTCAAAATTTAAAACTACAACAAGTAATGATTTTGCCAATGTTTTCTCATTCTTGAACTATTTAGGAACCTTCAATCTTCTGCTTGAGAAAAACGTGTTTTGTCCAAATGTATGCTCTGTCCCGAAGTAGTGATTTTGCCAATGTTTTCTCATTCTTGAACTATTCAAGAACCTTCAATCTTCTGCTTGAGAAAAACGTGTTTTGTCCAAATGTATGCTCTGTCACGAAGTAGTGATTTTGCCAATGTTTTCTCATTCTTGAACTATTCAGGAACCTTCAATCTTATGTTTGAGAAAAAAGTGTTTTGTCCAAATGTATGCTCTGTCCCGAAAGACAACGTTTTTATATTGTGGCCGGTAATTTTGAGATTTTCATTCTAACATATTGGTCGACAGTTGGTACATGTTATTATTATGCTTTTTCCAATATGTTAGCTATTATTTTTTTCTCATTCTTGATTTTTCAAGATTATTCAATCTTCTGCTTGAGAAAAAAAAGAGAACCTTTATTGTGAATGTTGCCCAAAATGAAATTTTAATGAGACATGATGATATATGTTGCACTTCGATGTCCCTTGTCCCTAATTGAAATTTTAAAACTACAATAAGTAGTAATTTTGCCAATGTTTTCTCATTCTTGAACTATTTAGGAACCTTCAATCTTCTGCTTGAGAAAAACGTGTTTTGTCCAAATGTATGCTCTGTCCCGAAGTAGTGATTTTGCCAATGTTTTCTCATTCTTGAACTATTCAAGAACCTTCAATCTTCTGCTTGAGAAAAACGTGTTTTGTCCAAATGTATGCTCTGTCACGAAGTAGTGATTTTGCCAATGTTTTCTCATTCTTGAACTATTCAGGAACCTTCAATCTTATGTTTGAGAAAAAAGTGTTTTGTCCAAATGTATGCTATGTCCCGAAAGACAACGTTTTTATATTGTGGCCGGTAATTTTGAGATTTTCATTCTAACATATTGGTCGACAGTTGGTACATGTTATTATTATGCTTTTTCCAATATGTTAGCTATTATTTTTTTCTCATTCTTGATTTTTCAAGATCATTCAATCTTCTGCTTGAGAAAAAAAAGAGAACCTTTACTGTGAATGTTGCCCAAAATGAAATTTTAATGAGTCATGATGATATATGTTGTACTTCGATGTCCCTTGTCCCTAATTCAAAATTTAAAACTACAACAAGTAATGATTTTGCCAATGTTTTCTCATTCTTGAACTATTTAGGAACCTTCAATCTTCTGCTTGAGAAAAACGTGTTTTGTCCAAATGTATGCTCTGTCCCGAAGTAGTGATTTTGCCAATGTTTTCTCATTCTTGAACTATTCAAGAACCTTCAATCTTCTGCTTGAGAAAAACGTGTTTTGTCCAAATGTATGCTCTGTCACGAAGTAGTGATTTTGCCAATGTTTTCTCATTCTTGAACTATTCAGGAACCTTCAATCTTATGTTTGAGAAAAAAGTGTTTTGTCCAAATGTATGCTCTGTCCCGAAAGACAACGTTTTTATATTGTGGCCAGTAATTTTGAGATTTTCATTCTAACATATTGGTCGACAGTTGGTACATGTTATTATTATGCTTTTTCCAATATGTTAGCTATTATTTTTTTCTCATTCTTGATTTTTCAAGATTATTCAATCTTCTGCTTGAGAAAAAAAAGAGAACCTTTATTGTGAATGTTGCCCAAAATGAAATTTTAATGAGACATGATGATATATGTTGCACTTCGATGTCCCTTGTCCCTAATTGAAATTTTAAAACTACAATAAGTAGTAATTTTGCCAATGTTTTCTCATTCTTGAACTATTTAGGAACCTTCAATCTTCTGCTTGAGAAAAACGTGTTTTGTCCAAATGTATGCTCTGTCCCGAAGTAGTGATTTTGCCAATGTTTTCTCATTCTTGAACTATTTAGGAACCTTCAATCTTATGTTTGAGAAAAAGTATTTTGTCCAAATGTATGCTCTGTCTCGAAAGACAACGTTTTTATATTGTGGCCGGTAATTTTGAGATTTTCATTCTAACATATTGGTCGACAGTTGGTACATGTTATTATTATGCTTTTTCCAATATGTTAGCTATTATTTTTTTCTCATTCTTGATTTTTCAAGATTATTCAATCTTCTGCTTGAGAAAAAAAAGAGAACCTTTACTGTGAATGTTGCCCAAAATGAAATTTTAATGAGTCATGATGATATATGTTGTACTTCGATGTCCCTTGTCCCTAATTCAAAATTTAAAACTACAACAAGTAATGATTTTGCCAATGTTTTCTCATTCTTGAACTATTTAGGAACCTTCAATCTTCTGCTTGAGAAAAACGTGTTTTGTCCAAATGTATGCTCTGTCCCGAAGTAGTGATTTTACCAATGTTTTCTCATTCTTGAACTATTCAAGAACCTTCAATCTTCTGCTTGAGAAAAACGTGTTTTGTCCAAATGTATACTCTGTCACGAAGTAGTGATTTTGCCAATGTTTTCTCATTCTTGAATTATTCAGGAACCTTCAATCTTATGTTTGAGAAAAAAGTGTTTTGTCCAAATGTATGCTCTGTCCCGAAAGACAACGTTTTTATATTGTGGCCAGTAATTTTGAGATTTTCATTCTAACATATTGGTCGACAGTTGGTACATGTTATTATTATGCTTTTTCCAATATGTTAGCTATTATTTTTTTCTCATTCTTGATTTTTCAAGATTATTCAATCTTCTGCTTGAGAAAAAAAAGAGAACCTTTATTGTGAATGTTGCCCAAAATGAAATTTTAATGAGACATGATGATATATGTTGCACTTCGATGTCCCTTGTCCCTAATTGAAATTTTAAAACTACAATAAGTAGTAATTTTGCCAATGTTTTCTCATTCTTGAACTATTTAGGAACCTTCAATCTTCTGCTTGAGAAAAACGTGTTTTGTCCAAATGTATGCTCTGTCCCGAAGTAGTGATTTTGCCAATGTTTTCTCATTCTTGAACTATTCAAGAACCTTCAATCTTCTGCTTGAGAAAAACGTGTTATGTCCAAATTTATGCTCTGTCCCGAAGTAGTGATTTTGCCAATGTTTTCTCATTCTTGAACTATTCAGGAACCTTCAATCATATGTTTGAGAAAAAAGTGTTTTGTCCAAATGTATGCTCTGTCCCGAAAGACAACGTTTTTATATTGTGGCCGGTAATTTTGAGATTTTCATTCTAACATATTGGTCGACAGTTGGTACATGTTATTATTATGCTTTTTCCAATATGTTAGCTATTATTCTTTTCTCATTCTTGATTTTTCAAGATTATTCAATCTTCTGCTTGAGAAAAAAAAGAGAACCTTGATTGTGAATGTTGCCCAAAATGAAATTTTAACGAGACATGATGATATATGTTGCACTTCAATGTCCCTTGTCCCTAATTGAAATTTTAAAACTACAATAAGTAGTAATTTTGCCAATGTTTTCTCATTCTTGAACTATTCAGCAACCTTCAATCTTCTGCTTGAGAAAAACGTGTTTTGTCCAAATGTATGCTCTGTCCCGAAGTAGTGATTTTGCCAATGTTTTCTCATTCTTGAACTATTTAGGAACCTTCAATCTTATGTTTGAGAAAAAGTATTTTGTCCAAATGTATGCTCTGTCTCGAAAGACAACGTTTTTATATTGTGGCCGGTAATTTTGAGATTTTCATTCTAACATATTGGTCGACAGTTGGTACATGTTATTATTATGCTTTTTCCAATATGTTAGCTATTATTTTTTTCTCATTCTTGATTTTTCAAGATTATTCAATCTTCTACTTGAGAAAAAAAAGAGAACCTTTACTGTGAATGTTGCCCAAAATGAAATTTTAATGAGTCATGATGATATATGTTGTACTTCGATGTCCCTTGTCCCTAATTCAAAATTTAAAACTACAACAAGTAATGATTTTGCCAATGTTTTCTCATTCTTGAACTATTTAGGAACCTTCAATCTTCTGCTTGAGAAAAAGTGTTTTGTCCAAATGTATGCTCTGTCCCGAAGTAGTGATTTTACCAATGTTTTCTCATTCTTGAACTATTCAAGAACCTTCAATCTTCTGCTTGAGAAAAACGTGTTTTGTCCAAATGTATACTCTGTCACGAAGTAGTGATTTTGCCAATGTTTTCTCATTCTTGAACTATTCAGGAACCTTCAATCTTATGTTTGAGAAAAAAGTGTTTTGTCCAAATGTATGCTCTGTCCCGAAAGACAACGTTTTTATATTGTGGCCAGTAATTTTGAGATTTTCATTCTAACATATTGGTCGACAGTTGGTACATGTTATTATTATGCTTTTTCCAATATGTTAGCTATTATTTTTTTCTCATTCTTGATTTTTCAAGATTATTCAATCTTCTGCTTGAGAAGAAAAAGAGAACCTTTATTGTGAATGTTGCCCAAAATGAAATTTTAATGAGACATGATGATATATGTTGCACTTCGATGTCCCTTGTCCCTAATTGAAATTTTAAAACTACAATAAGTAGTAATTTTGCCAATGTTTTCTCATTCTTGAACTATTCAAGAACCTTCAATCTTCTGCTTGAGAAAAACGTGTTTTGTCCAAATGTATGCTCTGTCCCGAAGTAGTGATTTTGCCAATGTTTTCTCATTCTTGAACTATTCAAGAACCTTCAATCTTCTGCTTGAGAAAAACGTGTTATGTCCAAATTTATGCTCTGTCCCGAAGTAGTGATTTTGCCAATGTTTTCTCATTCTTGAACTATTCGGGAACCTTCAATCTTATGTTTGAGAAAAAAGTGTTTTGTCCAAATGTATGCTCTGTCCCGAAAGACAACGTTTTTATATTGTGGCCGGTAATTTTGAGATTTTCATTCTAACATATTGGTCGACAGTTGGTACATGTTATTATTATGCTTTTTCCAATATGTTAGCTATTATTCTTTTCTCATTCTTGATTTTTCAAGATTATTCAATCTTCTGCTTGCGAAAAAAAAGAGAACCTTGATTGTGAATGTTGCCCAAAATGAAATTTTAACGAGACATGATGATATATGTTGCACTTCGATGTCCCTTGTCCCTAATTGAAATTTTAAAACTACAATAAGTAGTAATTTTGCCAATGTTTTCTCATTCTTGAACTATTCAGGAACCTTCAATCTTTTGCTTGAGAAAAACGTGTTTTGTCCAAATGTATGCTCTGTCCCGAAGTAGTGATTTTGCCAATGTTTTCTCATTCTTGAACTATTTAGGAACCTACAATCTTATGTTTGAGAAAAAGTATTTTGTCCAAATGTATGCTCTGTCTCGAAAGACAACGTTTTTATATTGTGGCCGGTAATTTTGAGATTTTCATTCTAACATATTGGTCGACAGTTGGTACATGTTATTATTATGCTTTTTCCAATATGTTAGCTATTATTTTTTTCTCATTCTTGATTTTTCAAGATTATTCAATCTTCTACTTGAGAAAAAAAAGAGAACCTTTACTGTGAATGTTACCCAAAATGAAATTTTAATGAGTCATGATGATATATGTTGTACTTCGATGTCCCTTGTCCCTAATTCAAAATTTAAAACTACAACAAGTAATGATTTTGCCAATGTTTTCTCATTCTTGAACTATTTAGGAACCTTCAATCTTCTGCTTGAGAAAAAGTGTTTTGTCCAAATGTATGCTCTGTCCCGAAGTAGTGATTTTACCAATGTTTTCTCATTCTTGAACTATTCAAGAACCTTCAATCTTCTGCTTGAGAAAAACGTGTTTTGTCCAAATGTATACTCTGTCACGAAGTAGTGATTTTGCCAATGTTTTCTCATTCTTGAACTATTCAGGAACCTTCAATCTTATGTTTGAGAAAAAAGTGTTTTGTCCAAATGTATGCTCTGTCCCGAAAGACAACGTTTTTATATTGTGGCCAGTAATTTTGAGATTTTCATTCTAACATATTGGTCGACAGTTGGTACATGTTATTATTATGCTTTTTCCAATATGTTAGCTATTATTTTTTTCTCATTCTTGATTTTTCAAGATTATTCAATCTTCTGCTTGAGAAAAAAAAGAGAACCTTTATTGTGAATGTTGCCCAAAATGAAATTTTAATGAGACATGATGATATATGTTGCACTTCGATGTCCCTTGTCCCTAATTGAAATTTTAAAACTACAATAAGTAGTAATTTTGCCAATGTTTTCTCATTCTTGAACTATTTAGGAACCTTCAATCTTCTGCTTGAGAAAAACGTGTTTTGTCCAAATGTATGCTCTGTCCCGAAGTAGTGATTTTGCCAATGTTTTCTCATTCTTGAACTATTTAGGAACCTTCAATCTTATGTTTGAGAAAAAGTATTTTGTCCAAATGTATGCTCTGTCTCGAAAGACAACGTTTTTATATTGTGGCCGGTAATTTTGAGATTTTCATTCTAACATATTGGTCGACAGTTGGTACATGTTATTATTATGCTTTTTCCAATATGTTAGCTATTATTTTTTTCTCATTCTTGATTTTTCAAGATTATTCAATCTTCTGCTTGAGAAAAAAAAGAGAACCTTTACTGTGAATGTTGCCCAAAATGAAATTTTAATGAGTCATGATGATATATGTTGTACTTCGATGTCCCTTGTCCCTAATTCAAAATTTAAAACTACAACAAGTAATGATTTTGCCAATGTTTTCTCATTCTTGAACTATTTAGGAACCTTCAATCTTCTGCTTGAGAAAAACGTGTTTTGTCCAAATGTATGCTCTGTCCCGAAGTAGTGATTTTACCAATGTTTTCTCATTCTTGAACTATTCAAGAACCTTCAATCTTCTGCTTGAGAAAAACGTGTTTTGTCCAAATGTATACTCTGTCACGAAGTAGTGATTTTGCCAATGTTTTCTCATTCTTGAACTATTCAGGAACCTTCAATCTTATGTTTGAGAAAAAAGTGTTTTGTCCAAATGTATGCTCTGTCCCGAAAGACAACGTTTTTATATTGTGGCCAGTAATTTTGAGATTTTCATTCTAACATATTGGTCGACAGTTGGTACATGTTATTATTATGCTTTTTCCAATATGTTAGCTATTATTTTTTTCTCATTCTTGATTTTTCAAGATTATTCAATCTTCTGCTTGAGAAAAAAAAGAGAACCTTTATTGTGAATGTTGCCCAAAATGAAATTTTAATGAGACATGATGATATATGTTGCACTTCGATGTCCCTTGTCCCTAATTGAAATTTTAAAACTACAATAAGTAGTAATTTTGCCAATGTTTTCTCATTCTTGAACTATTTAGGAACCTTCAATCTTCTGCTTGAGAAAAACGTGTTTTGTCCAAATGTATGCTCTGTCCCGAAGTAGTGATTTTGCCAATGTTTTCTCATTCTTGAACTATTCAAGAACCTTCAATCTTCTGCTTGAGAAAAACGTGTTATGTCCAAATTTATGCTCTGTCCCGAAGTAGTGATTTTGCCAATGTTTTCTCATTCTTGAACTATTCAGGAACCTTCAATCTTATGTTTGAGAAAAAAGTGTTTTGTCCAAATGTATGCTCTGTCCCGAAAGACAACGTTTTTATATTGTGGCCGGTAATTTTGAGATTTTCATTCTAACATATTGGTCGACAGTTGGTACATGTTATTATTATGCTTTTTCCAATATGTTAGCTATTATTCTTTTCTCATTCTTGATTTTTCAAGATTATTCAATCTTCTGCTTGAGAAAAAAAAGAGAACCTTGATTGTGAATGTTGCCCAAAATGAAATTTTAACGAGACATGATGATATATGTTGCACTTCGATGTCCCTTGTCCCTAATTGAAATTTTAAAACTACAATAAGTAGTAATTTTGCCAATGTTTTCTCATTCTTGAACTATTCAGGAACCTTCAATCTTTTGCTTGAGAAAAACGTGTTTTGTCCAAATGTATGCTCTGTCCCGAAGTAGTGATTTTGCCAATGTTTTCTCATTCTTGAACTATTTAGGAACCTTCAATCTTATGTTTGAGAAAAAGTATTTTGTCCAAATGTATGCTCTGTCTCGAAAAACAACGTTTTTATATTGTGGCCGGTAATTTTGAGATTTTCATTCTAACATATTGGTCGACAGTTGGTACATGTTATTATTATGCTTTTTCCAATATGTTAGCTATTATTTTTTTCTCATTCTTGATTTTTCAAGATTATTCAATCTTCTACTTGAGAAAAAAAAGAGAACCTTTACTGTGAATGTTACCCAAAATGAAATTTTAATGAGTCATGATGATATATGTTGTACTTCGATGTCCCTTGTCCCTAATTCAAAATTTAAAACTACAACAAGTAATGATTTTGCCAATGTTTTCTCATTCTTGAACTATTTAGGAACCTTCAATCTTCTGCTTGAGAAAAAGTGTTTTGTCCAAATGTATGCTCTGTCCCGAAGTAGTGATTTTACCAATGTTTTCTCATTCTTGAACTATTCAAGAACCTTCAATCTTCTGCTTGAGAAAAACGTGTTTTGTCCAAATGTATACTCTGTCACGAAGTAGTGATTTTGCCAATGTTTTCTCATTCTTGAACTATTCAGGAACCTTCAATCTTATGTTTGAGAAAAAAGTGTTTTGTCCAAATGTATGCTCTGTCCCGAAAGACAACGTTTTTATATTGTGGCCAGTAATTTTGAGATTTTCATTCTAACATATTGGTCGACAGTTGGTACATGTTATTATTATGCTTTTTCCAATATGTTAGCTATTATTTTTTTCTCATTCTTGATTTTTCAAGATTATTCAATCTTCTGCTTGAGAAGAAAAAGAGAACCTTTATTGTGAATGTTGCCCAAAATGAAATTTTAATGAGACATGATGATATATGTTGCACTTCGATGTCCCTTGTCCCTAATTGAAATTTTAAAACTACAATAAGTAGTAATTTTGCCAATGTTTTCTCATTCTTGAACTATTCAAGAACCTTCAATCTTCTGCTTGAGAAAAACGTGTTTTGTCCAAATGTATGCTCTGTCCCGAAGTAGTGATTTTGCCAATGTTTTCTCATTCTTGAACTATTCAAGAACCTTCAATCTTCTGCTTGAGAAAAACGTGTTATGTCCAAATTTATGCTCTGTCCCGAAGTAGTGATTTTGCCAATGTTTTCTCATTCTTGAACTATTCGGGAACCTTCAATCTTATGTTTGAGAAAAAAGTGTTTTGTCCAAATGTATGCTCTGTCCCGAAAGACAACGTTTTTATATTGTGGCCGGTAATTTTGAGATTTTCATTCTAACATATTGGTCGACAGTTGGTACATGTTATTATTATGCTTTTTCCAATATGTTAGCTATTATTCTTTTCTCATTCTTGATTTTTCAAGATTATTCAATCTTCTGCTTGCGAAAAAAAAGAGAACCTTGATTGTGAATGTTGCCCAAAATGAAATTTTAACGAGACATGATGATATATGTTGCACTTCGATGTCCCTTGTCCCTAATTGAAATTTTAAAACTACAATAAGTAGTAATTTTGCCAATGTTTTCTCATTCTTGAACTATTCAGGAACCTTCAATCTTTTGCTTGAGAAAAACGTGTTTTGTCCAAATGTATGCTCTGTCCCGAAGTAGTGATTTTGCCAATGTTTTCTCATTCTTGAACTATTTAGGAACCTTCAATCTTATGTTTGAGAAAAAGTATTTTGTCCAAATGTATGCTCTGTCTCGAAAGACAACGTTTTTATATTGTGGCCGGTAATTTTGAGATTTTCATTCTAACATATTGGTCGACAGTTGGTACATGTTATTATTATGCTTTTTCCAATATGTTAGCTATTATTTTTTTCTCATTCTTGATTTTTCAAGATTATTCAATCTTCTACTTGAGAAAAAAAAGAGAACCTTTACTGTGAATGTTACCCAAAATGAAATTTTAATGAGTCATGATGATATATGTTGTACTTCGATGTCCCTTGTCCCTAATTCAAAATTTAAAACTACAACAAGTAATGATTTTGCCAATGTTTTCTCATTCTTGAACTATTTAGGAACCTTCAATCTTCTGCTTGAGAAAAAGTGTTTTGTCCAAATGTATGCTCTGTCCCGAAGTAGTGATTTTACCAATGTTTTCTCATTCTTGAACTATTCAAGAACCTTCAATCTTCTGCTTGAGAAAAACGTGTTTTGTCCAAATGTATACTCTGTCACGAAGTAGTGATTTTGCCAATGTTTTCTCATTCTTGAACTATTCAGGAACCTTCAATCTTATGTTTGAGAAAAAAGTGTTTTGTCCAAATGTATGCTCTGTCCCGAAAGACAACGTTTTTATATTGTGGCCAGTAATTTTGAGATTTTCATTCTAACATATTGGTCGACAGTTGGTACATGTTATTATTATGCTTTTTCCAATATGTTAGCTATTATTTTTTTCTCATTCTTGATTTTTCAAGATTATTCAATCTTCTGCTTGAGAAAAAAAAGAGAACCTTTATTGTGAATGTTGCCCAAAATGAAATTTTAATGAGACATGATGATATATGTTGCACTTCGATGTCCCTTG
The DNA here is from genome assembly GCA_951804385.1 of Trifolium dubium. Lineage (NCBI taxonomy): Eukaryota > Viridiplantae > Streptophyta > Magnoliopsida > Fabales > Fabaceae > Trifolium > Trifolium dubium. Next base: position 19,883,720 of record OX638071.1, on the reverse strand, counting down.
TCCCTAATTGAAATTTTAAAACTACAATAAGTAGTAATTTTGCCAATGTTTTCTCATTCTTGAACTATTTAGGAACCTTCAATCTTCTGCTTGAGAAAAACGTGTTTTGTCCAAATGTATGCTCTGTCCCGAAGTAGTGATTTTGCCAATGTTTTCTCATTCTTGAACTATTTAGGAACCTTCAATCTTATGTTTGAGAAAAAGTATTTTGTCCAAATGTATGCTCTGTCTCGAAAGACAACGTTTTTATATTGTGGCCGGTAATTTTGAGATTTTCATTCTAACATATTGGTCGACAGTTGGTACATGTTATTATTATGCTTTTTCCAATATGTTAGCTATTATTTTTTTCTCATTCTTGATTTTTCAAGATTATTCAATCTTCTGCTTGAGAAAAAAAAGAGAACCTTTACTGTGAATGTTGCCCAAAATGAAATTTTAATGAGTCATGATGATATATGTTGTACTTCGATGTCCCTTGTCCCTAATTCAAAATTTAAAACTACAACAAGTAATGATTTTGCCAATGTTTTCTCATTCTTGAACTATTTAGGAACCTTCAATCTTCTGCTTGAGAAAAACGTGTTTTGTCCAAATGTATGCTCTGTCCCGAAGTAGTGATTTTACCAATGTTTTCTCATTCTTGAACTATTCAAGAACCTTCAATCTTCTGCTTGAGAAAAACGTGTTTTGTCCAAATGTATACTCTGTCACGAAGTAGTGATTTTGCCAATGTTTTCTCATTCTTGAACTATTCAGGAACCTTCAATCTTATGTTTGAGAAAAAAGTGTTTTGTCCAAATGTATGCTCTGTCCCGAAAGACAACGTTTTTATATTGTGGCCAGTAATTTTGAGATTTTCATTCTAACATATTGGTCGACAGTTGGTACATGTTATTATTATGCTTTTTCCAATATGTTAGCTATTATTTTTTTCTCATTCTTGATTTTTCAAGATTATTCAATCTTCTGCTTGAGAAAAAAAAGAGAACCTTTATTGTGAATGTTGCCCAAAATGAAATTTTAATGAGACATGATGATATATGTTGCACTTCGATGTCCCTTGTCCCTAATTGAAATTTTAAAACTACAATAAGTAGTAATTTTGCCAATGTTTTCTCATTCTTGAACTATTTAGGAACCTTCAATCTTCTGCTTGAGAAAAACGTGTTTTGTCCAAATGTATGCTCTGTCCCGAAGTAGTGATTTTGCCAATGTTTTCTCATTCTTGAACTATTCAAGAACCTTCAATCTTCTGCTTGAGAAAAACGTGTTATGTCCAAATTTATGCTCTGTCCCGAAGTAGTGATTTTGCCAATGTTTTCTCATTCTTGAACTATTCAGGAACCTTCAATCTTATGTTTGAGAAAAAAGTGTTTTGTCCAAATGTATGCTCTGTCCCGAAAGACAACGTTTTTATATTGTGGCCGGTAATTTTGAGATTTTCATTCTAACATATTGGTCGACAGTTGGTACATGTTATTATTATGCTTTTTCCAATATGTTAGCTATTATTCTTTTCTCATTCTTGATTTTTCAAGATTATTCAATCTTCTGCTTGAGAAAAAAAAGAGAACCTTGATTGTGAATGTTGCCCAAAATGAAATTTTAACGAGACATGATGATATATGTTGCACTTCGATGTCCCTTGTCCCTAATTGAAATTTTAAAACTACAATAAGTAGTAATTTTGCCAATGTTTTCTCATTCTTGAACTATTCAGGAACCTTCAATCTTTTGCTTGAGAAAAACGTGTTTTGTCCAAATGTATGCTCTGTCCCGAAGTAGTGATTTTGCCAATGTTTTCTCATTCTTGAACTATTTAGGAACCTTCAATCTTATGTTTGAGAAAAAGTATTTTGTCCAAATGTATGCTCTGTCTCGAAAGACAACGTTTTTATATTGTGGCCGGTAATTTTGAGATTTTCATTCTAACATATTGGTCGACAGTTGGTACATGTTATTATTATGCTTTTTCCAATATGTTAGCTATTATTTTTTTCTCATTCTTGATTTTTCAAGATTATTCAATCTTCTACTTGAGAAAAAAAAGAGAACCTTTACTGTGAATGTTACCCAAAATGAAATTTTAATGAGTCATGATGATATATGTTGTACTTCGATGTCCCTTGTCCCTAATTCAAAATTTAAAACTACAACAAGTAATGATTTTGCCAATGTTTTCTCATTCTTGAACTATTTAGGAACCTTCAATCTTCTGCTTGAGAAAAAGTGTTTTGTCCAAATGTATGCTCTGTCCCGAAGTAGTGATTTTACCAATGTTTTCTCATTCTTGAACTATTCAAGAACCTTCAATCTTCTGCTTGAGAAAAACGTGTTTTGTCCAAATGTATACTCTGTCACGAAGTAGTGATTTTGCCAATGTTTTCTCATTCTTGAACTATTCAGGAACCTTCAATCTTATGTTTGAGAAAAAAGTGTTTTGTCCAAATGTATGCTCTGTCCCGAAAGACAACGTTTTTATATTGTGGCCAGTAATTTTGAGATTTTCATTCTAACATATTGGTCGACAGTTGGTACATGTTATTATTATGCTTTTTCCAATATGTTAGCTATTATTTTTTTCTCATTCTTGATTTTTCAAGATTATTCAATCTTCTGCTTGAGAAAAAAAAGAGAACCTTTATTGTGAATGTTGCCCAAAATGAAATTTTAATGAGACATGATGATATATGTTGCACTTCGATGTCCCTTGTCCCTAATTGAAATTTTAAAACTACAATAAGTAGTAATTTTGCCAATGTTTTCTCATTCTTGAACTATTTAGGAACCTTCAATCTTCTGCTTGAGAAAAACGTGTTTTGTCCAAATGTATGCTCTGTCCCGAAGTAGTGATTTTGCCAATGTTTTCTCATTCTTGAACTATTTAGGAACCTTCAATCTTATGTTTGAGAAAAAGTATTTTGTCCAAATGTATGCTCTGTCTCGAAAGACAACTTTTTTATATTGTGGCCGGTAATTTTGAGATTTTCATTCTAACATATTGGTCGACAGTTGGTACATGTTATTATTATGCTTTTTCCAATATGTTAGCTATTATTTTTTTCTCATTCTTGATTTTTCAAGATTATTCAATCTTCTGCTTGAGAAAAAAAAGAGAACCTTTACTGTGAATGTTGCCCAAAATGAAATTTTAATGAGTCATGATGATATATGTTGTACTTCGATGTCCCTTGTCCCTAATTCAAAATTTAAAACTACAACAAGTAATGATTTTGCCAATGTTTTCTCATTCTTGAACTATTTAGGAACCTTCAATCTTCTGCTTGAGAAAAACGTGTTTTGTCCAAATGTATGCTCTGTCCCGAAGTAGTGATTTTACCAATGTTTTCTCATTCTTGAACTATTCAAGAACCTTCAATCTTCTGCTTGAGAAAAACGTGTTTTGTCCAAATGTATACTCTGTCACGAAGTAGTGATTTTGCCAATGTTTTCTCATTCTTGAACTATTCAGGAACCTTCAATCTTATGTTTGAGAAAAAAGTGTTTTGTCCAAATGTATGCTCTGTCCCGAAAGACAACGTTTTTATATTGTGGCCAGTAATTTTGAGATTTTCATTCTAACATATTGGTCGACAGTTGGTACATGTTATTATTATGCTTTTTCCAATATGTTAGCTATTATTTTTTTCTCATTCTTGATTTTTCAAGATTATTCAATCTTCTGCTTGAGAAAAAAAAGAGAACCTTTATTGTGAATGTTGCCCAAAATGAAATTTTAATGAGACATGATGATATATGTTGCACTTCGATGTCCCTTGTCCCTAATTGAAATTTTAAAACTACAATAAGTAGTAATTTTGCCACTGTTTTCTCATTCTTGAACTATTTAGGAACCTTCAATCTTCTGCTTGAGAAAAACGTGTTTTGTCCAAATGTATGCTCTGTCTCGAAGTAGTGATTTTGCCAATGTTTTCTCATTCTTGAACTATTCAAGAACCTTCAATCTTCTGCTTGAGAAAAACGTGTTATGTCCAAATTTATGCTCTGTCCCGAAGTAGTGATTTTGCCAATGTTTTCTCATTCTTGAACTATTCAGGAACCTTCAATCTTATGTTTGAGAAAAAAGTGTTTTGTCCAAATGTATGCTCTGTCCCGAAAGACAACGTTTTTATATTGTGGCCGGTAATTTTGAGATTTTCATTCTAACATATTGGTCGACAGTTGGTACATGTTATTATTATGCTTTTTCCAATATGTTAGCTATTATTCTTTTCTCATTCTTGATTTTTCAAGATTATTCAATCTTCTGCTTGATAAAAAAAAGAGAACCTTGATTGTGAATGTTGCCCAAAATGAAATTTTAACGAGACATGATGATATATGTTGCACTTCAATGTCCCTTGTCCCTAATTGAAATTTTAAAACTACAATAAGTAGTAATTTTGCCAATGTTTTCTCATTCTTGAACTATTCAGCAACCTTCAATCTTCTGCTTGAGAAAAACGTGTTTTGTCCAAATGTAAGCTCTGTCCCGAAGTAGTGATTTTACCAATGTTTTCTCATTCTTGAACTATTCAAGAACCTTCAATCTTCTGCTTGAGAAAAACGTGTTTTGTCCAAATGTATACTCTGTCACGAAGTAGTGATTTTGCCAATGTTTTCTCATTCTTGAACTATTCAGGAACCTTCAATCTTATGTTTGAGAAAAAAGTGTTTTGTCCAAATGTATGCTCTGTCCCGAAAGACAACGTTTTTATATTGTGGCCAGTAATTTTGAGATTTTCATTCTAACATATTGGTCGACAGTTGGTACATGTTATTATTATGCTTTTTCCAATATGTTAGCTATTATTTTTTTCTCATTCTTGATTTTTCAAGATTATTCAATCTTCTGCTTGAGAAAAAAAAGAGAACCTTTATTGTGAATGTTGCCCAAAATGAAATTTTAATGAGACATGATGATATATGTTGCACTTCGATGTCCCTTGTCCCTAATTGAAATTTTAAAACTACAATAAGTAGTAATTTTGCCAATGTTTTCTCATTCTTGAACTATTTAGGAACCTTCAATCTTCTGCTTGAGAAAAACGTGTTTTGTCCAAATGTATGCTCTGTCCCGAAGTAGTGATTTTACCAATGTTTTCTCATTCTTGAACTATTCAAGAACCTTCAATCTTCTGCTTGAGAAAAACGTGTTTTGTCCAAATGTATACTCTGTCACGAAGTAGTGATTTTGCCAATGTTTTCTCATTCTTGAACTATTCAGGAACCTTCAATCTTATGTTTGAGAAAAAAGTGTTTTGTCCAAATGTATGCTCTGTCCCGAAAGACAACGTTTTTATATTGTGGCCAGTAATTTTGAGATTTTCATTCTAACATATTGGTCGACAGTTGGTACATGTTATTATTATGCTTTTTCCAATATGTTAGCTATTATTTTTTTCTCATTCTTGATTTTTCAAGATTATTCAATCTTCTGCTTGAGAAAAAAAAGAGAACCTTTATTGTGAATGTTGCCCAAAATGAAATTTTAATGAGACATGATGATATATGTTGCACTTCGATGTCCCTTGTCCCTAATTGAAATTTTAAAACTACAATAAGTAGTAATTTTGCCACTGTTTTCTCATTCTTGAACTATTTAGGAACCTTCAATCTTCTGCTTGAGAAAAACGTGTTTTGTCCAAATGTATGCTCTGTCTCGAAGTAGTGATTTTGCCAATGTTTTCTCATTCTTGAACTATTCAAGAACCTTCAATCTTCTGCTTGAGAAAAACGTGTTATGTCCAAATTTATGCTCTGTCCCGAAGTAGTGATTTTGCCAATGTTTTCTCATTCTTGAACTATTCAGGAACCTTCAATCTTATGTTTGAGAAAAAAGTGTTTTGTCCAAATGTATGCTCTGTCCCGAAAGACAACGTTTTTATATTGTGGCCGGTAATTTTGAGATTTTCATTCTAACATATTGGTCGACAGTTGGTACATGTTATTATTATGCTTTTTCCAATATGTTAGCTATTATTCTTTTCTCATTCTTGATTTTTCAAGATTATTCAATCTTCTGCTTGATAAAAAAAAGAGAACCTTGATTGTGAATGTTGCCCAAAATGAAATTTTAACGAGACATGATGATATATGTTGCACTTCAATGTCCCTTGTCCCTAATTGAAATTTTAAAACTACAATAAGTAGTAATTTTGCCAATGTTTTCTCATTCTTGAACTATTCAGCAACCTTCAATCTTCTGCTTGAGAAAAACGTGTTTTGTCCAAATGTAAGCTCTGTCCCGAAGTAGTGATTTTACCAATGTTTTCTCATTCTTGAACTATTCAAGAACCTTCAATCTTCTGCTTGAGAAAAACGTGTTTTGTCCAAATGTATACTCTGTCACGAAGTAGTGATTTTGCCAATGTTTTCTCATTCTTGAACTATTCAGGAACCTTCAATCTTATGTTTGAGAAAAAAGTGTTTTGTCCAAATGTATGCTCTGTCCCGAAAGACAACGTTTTTATATTGTGGCCAGTAATTTTGAGATTTTCATTCTAACATATTGGTCGACAGTTGGTACATGTTATTATTATGCTTTTTCCAATATGTTAGCTATTATTTTTTTCTCATTCTTGATTTTTCAAGATTATTCAATCTTCTGCTTGAGAAAAAAAAGAGAACCTTTATTGTGAATGTTGCCCAAAATGAAATTTTAATGAGACATGATGATATATGTTGCACTTCGATGTCCCTTGTCCCTAATTGAAATTTTAAAACTACAATAAGTAGTAATTTTGCCAATGTTTTCTCATTCTTGAACTATTTAGGAACCTTCAATCTTCTGCTTGAGAAAAACGTGTTTTGTCCAAATGTATGCTCTGTCCCGAAGTAGTGATTTTACCAATGTTTTCTCATTCTTGAACTATTCAAGAACCTTCAATCTTCTGCTTGAGAAAAACGTGTTTTGTCCAAATGTATACTCTGTCACGAAGTAGTGATTTTGCCAACGTTTTCTCATTCTTGAACTATTCAGGAACCTTCAATCTTATGTTTGAGAAAAAAGTGTTTTGTCCAAATGTATGCTCTGTCCCGAAAGACAACGTTTTTATATTGTGGCCAGTAATTTTGAGATTTTCATTCTAACATATTGGTCGACAGTTGGTACATGTTATTATTATGCTTTTTCCAATATGTTAGCTATTATTTTTTTCTCATTCTTGATTTTTCAAGATTATTCAATCTTCTGCTTGAGAAGAAAAAGAGAACCTTTATTGTGAATGTTGCCCAAAATGAAATTTTAATGAGACATGATGATATATGTTGCACTTCGATGTCCCTTGTCCCTAATTGAAATTTTAAAACTACAATAAGTAGTAATTTTGCCAATGTTTTCTCATTCTTGAACTATTTAGGAACCTTCAATCTTCTGCTTGAGAAAAACGTGTTTTGTCCAAATGTATGCTCTATCCCGAAGTAGTGATTTTGCCAATGTTTTCTCATTCTTGAACTATTCAGGAACCTTCAATCTTATGTTTGAGAAAAAAGTGTTTTGTCCAAATGTATGCTCTGTCCCGAAAGACAACGTTTTTATATTGTGGCCGGTAATTTTGAGATTTTCATTCTAACATATTGGTCGACAGTTGGTACATGTTATTATTATGCTTTTTCCAATATGTTAGCTATTATTTTTTTCTCATTCTTGATTTTTCAAGATTATTCAATCTTCTGCTTGAGAAAAAAAAGAGAACCTTTATTGTGAATGTTGCCCAAAATGAAATTTTAATGAGTCATGATGATATATGTTGTACTTCGATGTCCCTTGTCCCTAATTCAAAATTTAAAACTACAACAAGTAATGATTTTGCCAATGTTTTCTCATTCTTGAACTATTTAGGAACCTTCAATCTTCTGCTTGAGAAAAACGTGTTTTGTCCAAATGTATGCTCTGTCCCGAAGTAGTGATTTTGCCAATGTTTTCTCATTCTTGAACTATTCAGGAACCTTCAATCTTATGTTTGAGAAAAAAGTGTTTTGTCCAAATGTATGCTCTGTCCCGAAAGACAACGTTTTTATATTGTGGCCGGTAATTTTGAGATTTTCATTCTAACATATTGGTCGACAGTTGGTACATGTTATTATTATGCTTTTTCCAATATGTTAGCTATTATTTTTTTCTCATTCTTGATTTTTCAAGATTATTCAATCTTCTGCTTGAGAAAAAAAAGAGAACCTTTATTGTGAATGTTGCCCAAAATGAAATTTTAATGAGTCATGATGATATATGTTGTACTTCGATGTCCCTTGTCCCTAATTCAAAATTTAAAACTACAACAAGTAATGATTTTGCCAATGTTTTCTCATTCTTGAACTATTTAGGAACCTTCAATCTTCTGCTTGAGAAAAACGTGTTTTGTCCAAATGTATGCTCTGTCCCGAAGTAGTGATTTTACCAATGTTTTCTCATTCTTGAACTATTCAAGAACCTTCAATCTTCTGCTTGAGAAAAACGTGTTTTGTCCAAATGTATACTCTGTCACGAAGTAGTGATTTTGCCAATGTTTTCTCATTCTTGAACTATTCAGGAACCTTCAATCTTATGTTTGAGAAAAAAGTGTTTTGTCCAAATGTATGCTCTGTCCCGAAAGACAACGTTTTTATATTGTGGCCAGTAATTTTGAGATTTTCATTCTAACATATTGGTCGACAGTTGGTACATGTTATTATTATGCTTTTTCCAATATGTTAGCTATTATTTTTTTCTCATTCTTGATTTTTCAAGATTATTCAATCTTCTGCTTGAGAAAAAAAAGAGAACCTTTATTGTGAATGTTGCCCAAAATGAAATTTTAATGAGACATGATGATATATGTTGCACTTCGATGTCCCTTGTCCCTAATTGAAATTTTAAAACTACAATAAGTAGTAATTTTGCCAATGTTTTCTCATTCTTGAACTATTTAGGAACCTTCAATCTTCTGCTTGAGAAAAACGTGTTTTGTCCAAATGTATGCTCTGTCCCGAAGTAGTGATTTTGCCAATGTTTTCTCATTCTTGAACTATTCAAGAACCTTCAATCTTCTGCTTGAGAAAAACGTGTTATGTCCAAATTTATGCTCTGTCCCGAAGTAGTGATTTTGCCAATGTTTTCTCATTCTTGAACTATTCAGGAACCTTCAATCTTATGTTTGAGAAAAAAGTGTTTTGTCCAAATGTATGCTCTGTCCCGAAAGACAACGTTTTTATATTGTGGCCGGTAATTTTGAGATTTTCATTCTAACATATTGGTCGACAGTTGGTACATGTTATTATTATGCTTTTTCCAATATGTTAGCTATTATTCTTTTCTCATTCTTGATTTTTCAAGATTATTCAATCTTCTGCTTGATAAAAAAAAGAGAACCTTGATTGTGAATGTTGCCCAAAATGAAATTTTAACGAGACATGATGATATATGTTGCACTTCAATGTCCCTTGTCCCTAATTGAAATTTTAAAACTACAATAAGTAGTAATTTTGCCAATGTTTTCTCATTCTTGAACTATTCAGCAACCTTCAATCTTCTGCTTGAGAAAAACGTGTTTTGTCCAAATGTAAGCTCTGTCCCGAAGTAGTGATTTTACCAATGTTTTCTCATTCTTGAACTATTCAAGAACCTTCAATCTTCTGCTTGAGAAAAACGTGTTTTGTCCAAATGTATACTCTGTCACGAAGTAGTGATTTTGCCAATGTTTTCTCATTCTTGAACTATTCAGGAACCTTCAATCTTATGTTTGAGAAAAAAGTGTTTTGTCCAAATGTATGCTCTGTCCCGAAAGACAACGTTTTTATATTGTGGCCAGTAATTTTGAGATTTTCATTCTAACATATTGGTCGACAGTTGGTACATGTTATTATTATGCTTTTTCCAATATTTTAGCTATTATTTTTTTCTCATTCTTGATTTTTCAAGATTATTCAATCTTCTGCTTGAGAAAAAAAAGAGAACCTTTATTGTGAATGTTGCCCAAAATGAAATTTTAATGAGACATGATGATATATGTTGCACTTCGATGTCCCTTGTCCCTAATTGAAATTTTAAAACTACAATAAGTAGTAATTTTGCCAATGTTTTCTCATTCTTGAACTATTTAGGAACCTTCAATCTTCTGCTTGAGAAAAACGTGTTTTGTCCAAATGTATGCTCTGTCCCGAAGTAGTGATTTTACCAATGTTTTCTCATTCTTGAACTATTCAAGAACCTTCAATCTTCTGCTTGAGAAAAACGTGTTTTGTCCAAATGTATACTCTGTCACGAAGTAGTGATTTTGCCAACGTTTTCTCATTCTTGAACTATTCAGGAACCTTCAATCTTATGTTTGAGAAAAAAGTGTTTTGTCCAAATGTATGCTCTGTCCCGAAAGACAACGTTTTTATATTGTGGCCAGTAATTTTGAGATTTTCATTCTAACATATTGGTCGACAGTTGGTACATGTTATTATTATGCTTTTTCCAATATGTTAGCTATTATTTTTTTCTCATTCTTGATTTTTCAAGATTATTCAATCTTCTGCTTGAGAAAAAAAAGAGAACCTTTATTGTGAATGTTGCCCAAAATGAAATTTTAATGAGTCATGATGATATATGTTGTACTTCGATGTCCCTTGTCCCTAATTCAAAATTTAAAACTACAACAAGTAATGATTTTGCCAATGTTTTCTCATTCTTGAACTATTTAGGAACCTTCAATCTTCTGCTTGAGAAAAACGTGTTTTGTCCAAATGTATGCTCTGTCCCGAAGTAGTGATTTTACCAATGTTTTCTCATTCTTGAACTATTCAAGAACCTTCAATCTTCTGCTTGAGAAAAACGTGTTTTGTCCAAATGTATACTCTGTCACGAAGTAGTGATTTTGCCAACGTTTTCTCATTCTTGAACTATTCAGGAACCTTCAATCTTATGTTTGAGAAAAAAGTGTTTTGTCCAAATGTATGCTCTGTCCCGAAAGACAACGTTTTTATATTGTGGCCAGTAATTTTGAGATTTTCATTCTAACATATTGGTCGACAGTTGGTACATGTTATTATTATGCTTTTTCCAATATGTTAGCTATTATTTTTTTCTCATTCTTGATTTTTCAAGATTATTCAATCTTCTGCTTGAGAAAAAAAAGAGAACCTTTATTGTGAATGTTGCCCAAAATGAAATTTTAATGAGTCATGATGATATATGTTGTACTTCGATGTCCCTTGTCCCTAATTCAAAATTTAAAACTACAACAAGTAATGATTTTGCCAATGTTTTCTCATTCTTGAACTATTTAGGAACCTTCAATCTTCTGCTTGAGAAAAACGTGTTTTGTCCAAATGTATGCTCTGTCCCGAAGTAGTGATTTTGCCAATGTTTTCTCATTCTTGAACTATTCAGGAACCTTCAATCTTATGTTTGAGAAAAAAGTGTTTTGTCCAAATGTATGCTCTGTCCCGAAAGACAACGTTTTTATATTGTGGCCGGTAATTTTGAGATTTTCATTCTAACATATTGGTCGACAGTTGGTACATGTTATTATTATGCTTTTTCCAATATGTTAGCTATTATTTTTTTCTCATTCTTGATTTTTCAAGATTATTCAATCTTCTGCTTGAGAAAAAAAAGAGAACCTTTATTGTGAATGTTGCCCAAAATGAAATTTTAATGAGTCATGATGATATATGTTGTACTTCGATGTCCCTTGTCCCTAATTCAAAATTTAAAACTACAACAAGTAATGATTTTGCCAATGTTTTCTCATTCTTGAACTATTTAGGAACCTTCAATCTTCTGCTTGAGAAAAACGTGTTTTGTCCAAATGTATGCTCTGTCCCGAAGTAGTGATTTTACCAATGTTTTCTCATTCTTGAACTATTCAAGAACCTTCAATCTTCTGCTTGAGAAAAACGTGTTTTGTCCAAATGTATACTCTGTCACGAAGTAGTGATTTTGCCAATGTTTTCTCATTCTTGAACTATTCAGGAACCTTCAATCTTATGTTTGAGAAAAAAGTGTTTTGTCCAAATGTATGCTCTGTCCCGAAAGACAACGTTTTTATATTGTGGCCAGTAATTTTGAGATTTTCATTCTAACATATTGGTCGACAGTTGGTACATGTTATTATTATGCTTTTTCCAATATGTTAGCTATTATTTTTTTCTCATTCTTGATTTTTCAAGATTATTCAATCTTCTGCTTGAGAAAAAAAAGAGAACCTTTATTGTGAATGTTGCCCAAAATGAAATTTTAATGACACATGATGATATATGTTGCACTTCGATGTCCCTTGTCCCTAATTGAAATTTTAAAACTACAATAAGTAGTAATTTTGCCAATGTTTTCTCATTCTTGAACTATTTAGGAACCTTCAATCTTCTGCTTGAGAAAAACGTGTTTTGTCCAAATGTATGCTCTGTCCCGAAGTAGTGATTTTGCCAATGTTTTCTCATTCTTGAACTATTCAGGAACCTTCAATCTTATGTTTGAGAAAAAAGTGTTTTGTCCAAATGTATGCTCTGTCCCGAAAGACAACGTTTTTATATTGTGGCCGGTAATTTTGAGATTTTCATTCTAACATATTGGTCGACAGTTGGTACATGTTATTATTATGCTTTTTCCAATATGTTAGCTATTATTTTTTTCTCATTCTTGATTTTTCAAGATTATTCAATCTTCTGCTTGAGAAAAAAAAGAGAACCTTTATTGTGAATGTTGCCCAAAATGAAATTTTAATGAGTCATGATGATATATGTTGTACTTCGATGTCCCTTGTCCCTAATTCAAAATTTAAAACTACAACAAGTAATGATTTTGCCAATGTTTTCTCATTCTTGAACTATTTAGGAACCTTCAATCTTCTGCTTGAGAAAAACGTGTTTTGTCCAAATGTATGCTCTGTCCCGAAGTAGTGATTTTACCAATGTTTTCTCATTCTTGAACTATTCAAGAACCTTCAATCTTCTGCTTGAGAAAAACGTGTTTTGTCCAAATGTATACTCTGTCACGAAGTAGTGATTTTGCCAATGTTTTCTCATTCTTGAACTATTCAGGAACCTTCAATCTTATGTTTGAGAAAAAAGTGTTTTGTCCAAATGTATGCTCTGTCCCGAAAGACAACGTTTTTATATTGTGGCCAGTAATTTTGAGATTTTCATTCTAACATATTGGTCGACAGTTGGTACATGTTATTATTATGCTTTTTCCAATATGTTAGCTATTATTTTTTTCTCATTCTTGATTTTTCAAGATTATTCAATCTTCTGCTTGAGAAAAAAAAGAGAACCTTTATTGTGAATGTTGCCCAAAATGAAATTTTAATGAGACATGATGATATATGTTGCACTTCGATGTCCCTTGTCCCTAATTGAAATTTTAAAACTACAATAAGTAGTAATTTTGCCAATGTTTTCTCATTCTTGAACTATTTAGGAACCTTCAATCTTCTGCTTGAGAAAAACGTGTTTTGTCCAAATGTATGCTCTGTGCCGAAGTAGTGATTTTGCCAATGTTTTCTCATTCTTGAACTATTCAAGAACCTTCAATCTTCTGCTTGAGAAAAACGTGTTATGTCCAAATTTATGCTCTGTCCCGAAGTAGTGATTTTGCCAATGTTTTCTCATTCTTGAACTATTCAGGAACCTTCAATCTTATGTTTGAGAAAAAAGTGTTTTGTCCAAATGTATGCTCTGTCCCGAAAGACAACGTTTTTATATTGTGGCCGGTAATTTTGAGATTTTCATTCTAACATATTGGTCGACAGTTGGTACATGTTATTATTATGCTTTTTCCAATATGTTAGCTATTATTCTTTTCTCATTCTTGATTTTTCAAGATTATTCAATCTTCTGCTTGATAAAAAAAAGAGAACCTTGATTGTGAATGTTGCCCAAAATGAAATTTTAACGAGACATGATGATATATGTTGCACTTCAATGTCCCTTGTCCCTAATTGAAATTTTAAAACTACAATAAGTAGTAATTTTGCCAATGTTTTCTCATTCTTGAACTATTCAGCAACCTTCAATCTTCTGCTTGAGAAAAACGTGTTTTGTCCAAATGTAAGCTCTGTCCCGAAGTAGTGATTTTACCAATGTTTTCTCATTCTTGAACTATTCAAGAACCTTCAATCTTCTGCTTGAGAAAAACGTGTTTTGTCCAAATGTATACTCTGTCACGAAGTAGTGATTTTGCCAATGTTTTCTCATTCTTGAACTATTCAGGAACCTTCAATCTTATGTTTGAGAAAAAAGTGTTTTGTCCAAATGTATGCTCTGTCCCGAAAGACAACGTTTTTATATTGTGGCCAGTAATTTTGAGATTTTCATTCTAACATATTGGTCGACAGTTGGTACATGTTATTATTATGCTTTTTCCAATATGTTAGCTATTATTTTTTTCTCATTCTTGATTTTTCAAGATTATTCAATCTTCTGCTTGAGAAAAAAAAGAGAACCTTTATTGTGAATGTTGCCCAAAATGAAATTTTAATGAGACATGATGATATATGTTGCACTTCGATGTCCCTTGTCCCTAATTGAAATTTTAAAACTACAATAAGTAGTAATTTTGCCAATGTTTTCTCATTCTTGAACTATTTAGGAACCTTCAATCTTCTGCTTGAGAAAAACGTGTTTTGTCCAAATGTATGCTCTGTCCCGAAGTAGTGATTTTACCAATGTTTTCTCATTCTTGAACTATTCAAGAACCTTCAATCTTCTGCTTGAGAAAAACGTGTTTTGTCCAAATGTATACTCTGTCACGAAGTAGTGATTTTGCCAACGTTTTCTCATTCTTGAACTATTCAGGAACCTTCAATCTTATGTTTGAGAAAAAAGTGTTTTGTCCAAATGTATGCTCTGTCCCGAAAGACAACGTTTTTATATTGTGGCCAGTAATTTTGAGATTTTCATTCTAACATATTGGTCGACAGTTGGTACATGTTATTATTATGCTTTTTCCAATATGTTAGCTATTATTTTTTTCTCATTCTTGATTTTTCAAGATTATTCAATCTTCTGCTTGAGAAAAAAAAGAGAACCTTTATTGTGAATGTTGCCCAAAATGAAATTTTAATGAGTCATGATGATATATGTTGTACTTCGATGTCCCTTGTCCCTAATTCAAAATTTAAAACTACAACAAGTAATGATTTTGCCAATGTTTTCTCATTCTTGAACTATTTAGGAACCTTCAATCTTCTGCTTGAGAAAAACGTGTTTTGTCCAAATGTATGCTCTGTCCCGAAGTAGTGATTTTGCCAATGTTTTCTCATTCTTGAACTATTCAGGAACCTTCAATCTTATGTTTGAGAAAAAAGTGTTTTGTCCAAATGTATGCTCTGTCCCGAAAGACAACGTTTTTATATTGTGGCCGGTAATTTTGAGATTTTCATTCTAACATATTGGTCGACAGTTGGTACATGTTATTATTATGCTTTTTCCAATATGTTAGCTATTATTTTTTTCTCATTCTTGATTTTTCAAGATTATTCAATCTTCTGCTTGAGAAAAAAAAGAGAACCTTTATTGTGAATGTTGCCCAAAATGAAATTTTAATGAGTCATGATGATATATGTTGTACTTCGATGTCCCTTGTCCCTAATTCAAAATTTAAAACTACAACAAGTAATGATTTTGCCAATGTTTTCTCATTCTTGAACTATTTAGGAACCTTCAATCTTCTGCTTGAGAAAAACGTGTTTTGTCCAAATGTATGCTCTGTCCCGAAGTAGTGATTTTACCAATGTTTTCTCATTCTTGAACTATTCAAGAACCTTCAATCTTCTGCTTGAGAAAAACGTGTTTTGTCCAAATGTATACTCTGTCACGAAGTAGTGATTTTGCCAATGTTTTCTCATTCTTGAACTATTCAGGAACCTTCAATCTTATGTTTGAGAAAAAAGTGTTTTGTCCAAATGTATGCTCTGTCCCGAAAGACAACGTTTTTATATTGTGGCCAGTAATTTTGAGATTTTCATTCTAACATATTGGTCGACAGTTGGTACATGTTATTATTATGCTTTTTCCAATATGTTAGCTATTATTTTTTTCTCATTCTTGATTTTTCAAGATTATTCAATCTTCTGCTTGAGAAAAAAAAGAGAACCTTTATTGTGAATGTTGCCCAAAATGAAATTTTAATGAGACATGATGATATATGTTGCACTTCGATGTCCCTTGTCCCTAATTGAAATTTTAAAACTACAATAAGTAGTAATTTTGCCAATGTTTTCTCATTCTTGAACTATTTAGGAACCTTCAATCTTCTGCTTGAGAAAAACGTGTTTTGTCCAAATGTATGCTCTGTCCCGAAGTAGTGATTTTGCCAATGTTTTCTCATTCTTGAACTATTCAGGAACCTTCAATCTTATGTTTGAGAAAAAAGTGTTTTGTCCAAATGTATGCTCTGTCCCGAAAGACAACGTTTTTATATTGTGGCCGGTAATTTTGAGATTTTCATTCTAACATATTGGTCGACAGTTGGTACATGTTATTATTATGCTTTTTCCAATATGTTAGCTATTATTTTTTTCTCATTCTTGATTTTTCAAGATTATTCAATCTTCTGCTTGAGAAAAAAAAGAGAACCTTTATTGTGAATGTTGCCCAAAATGAAATTTTAATGAGTCATGATGATATATGTTGTACTTCGATGTCCCTTGTCCCTAATTCAAAATTTAAAACTACAACAAGTAATGATTTTGCCAATGTTTTCTCATTCTTGAACTATTTAGGAACCTTCAATCTTCTGCTTGAGAAAAACGTGTTTTGTCCAAATGTATGCTCTGTCCCGAAGTAGTGATTTTACCAATGTTTTCTCATTCTTGAACTATTCAAGAACCTTCAATCTTCTGCTTGAGAAAAACGTGTTTTGTCCAAATGTATACTCTGTCACGAAGTAGTGATTTTGCCAATGTTTTCTCATTCTTGAACTATTCAGGAACCTTCAATCTTATGTTTGAGAAAAAAGTGTTTTGTCCAAATGTATGCTCTGTCCCGAAAGACAACGTTTTTATATTGTGGCCAGTAATTTTGAGATTTTCATTCTAACATATTGGTCGACAGTTGGTACATGTTATTATTATGCTTTTTCCAATATGTTAGCTATTATTTTTTTCTCATTCTTGATTTTTCAAGATTATTCAATCTTCTGCTTGAGAAAAAAAAGAGAACCTTTATTGTGAATGTTGCCCAAAATGAAATTTTAATGAGACATGATGATATATGTTGCACTTCGATGTCCCTTGTCCCTAATTGAAATTTTAAAACTACAATAAGTAGTAATTTTGCCAATGTTTTCTCATTCTTGAACTATTTAGGAACCTTCAATCTTCTGCTTGAGAAAAACGTGTTTTGTCCAAATGTATGCTCTGTCCCGAAGTAGTGATTTTGCCAATGTTTTCTCATTCTTGAACTATTCAAGAACCTTCAATCTTCTGCTTGAGAAAAACGTGTTATGTCCAAATTTATGCTCTGTCCCGAAGTAGTGATTTTGCCAATGTTTTCTCATTCTTGAACTATTCAGGAACCTTCAATCTTATGTTTGAGAAAAAAGTGTTTTGTCCAAATGTATGCTCTGTCCCGAAAGACAACGTTTTTATATTGTGGCCGGTAATTTTGAGATTTTCATTCTAACATATTGGTCGACAGTTGGTACATGTTATTATTATGCTTTTTCCAATATGTTAGCTATTATTCTTTTCTCATTCTTGATTTTTCAAGATTATTCAATCTTCTGCTTGATAAAAAAAAGAGAACCTTGATTGTGAATGTTGCCCAAAATGAAATTTTAACGAGACATGATGATATATGTTGCACTTCAATGTCCCTTGTCCCTAATTGAAATTTTAAAACTACAATAAGTAGTAATTTTGCCAATGTTTTCTCATTCTTGAACTATTCAGCAACCTTCAATCTTCTGCTTGAGAAAAACGTGTTTTGTCCAAATGTAAGCTCTGTCCCGAAGTAGTGATTTTACCAATGTTTTCTCATTCTTGAACTATTCAAGAACCTTCAATCTTCTGCTTGAGAAAAACGTGTTTTGTCCAAATGTATACTCTGTCACGAAGTAGTGATTTTGCCAATGTTTTCTCATTCTTGAACTATTCAGGAACCTTCAATCTTATGTTTGAGAAAAAAGTGTTTTGTCCAAATGTATGCTCTGTCCCGAAAGACAACGTTTTTATATTGTGGCCAGTAATTTTGAGATTTTCATTCTAACATATTGGTCGACAGTTGGTACATGTTATTATTATGCTTTTTCCAATATGTTAGCTATTATTTTTTTCTCATTCTTGATTTTTCAAGATTATTCAATCTTCTGCTTGAGAAAAAAAAGAGAACCTTTATTGTGAATGTTGCCCAAAATGAAATTTTAATGAGACATGATGATATATGTTGCACTTCGATGTCCCTTGTCCCTAATTGAAATTTTAAAACTACAATAAGTAGTAATTTTGCCAATGTTTTCTCATTCTTGAACTATTTAGGAACCTTCAATCTTCTGCTTGAGAAAAACGTGTTTTGTCCAAATGTATGCTCTGTCCCGAAGTAGTGATTTTGCCAATGTTTTCTCATTCTTGAACTATTCAAGAACCTTCAATCTTCTGCTTGAGAAAAACGTGTTATGTCCAAATTTATGCTCTGTCCCGAAGTAGTGATTTTGCCAATGTTTTCTCATTCTTGAACTATTCAGGAACCTTCAATCTTATGTTTGAGAAAAAAGTGTTTTGTCCAAATGTATGCTCTGTCCCGAAAGACAACGTTTTTATATTGTGGCCGGTAATTTTGAGATTTTCATTCTAACATATTGGTCGACAGTTGGTACATGTTATTATTATGCTTTTTCCAATATGTTAGCTATTATTCTTTTCTCATTCTTGATTTTTCAAGATTATTCAATCTTCTGCTTGATAAAAAAAAGAGAACCTTGATTGTGAATGTTGCCCAAAATGAAATTTTAACGAGACATGATGATATATGTTGCACTTCAATGTCCCTTGTCCCTAATTGAAATTTTAAAACTACAATAAGTAGTAATTTTGCCAATGTTTTCTCATTCTTGAACTATTCAGCAACCTTCAATCTTCTGCTTGAGAAAAACGTGTTTTGTCCAAATGTAAGCTCTGTCCCGAAGTAGTGATTTTACCAATGTTTTCTCATTCTTGAACTATTCAAGAACCTTCAATCTTCTGCTTGAGAAAAACGTGTTTTGTCCAAATGTATACTCTGTCACGAAGTAGTGATTTTGCCAATGTTTTCTCATTCTTGAACTATTCAGGAACCTTCAATCTTATGTTTGAGAAAAAAGTGTTTTGTCCAAATGTATGCTCTGTCCCGAAAGACAACGTTTTTATATTGTGGCCAGTAATTTTGAGATTTTCATTCTAACATATTGGTCGACAGTTGGTACATGTTATTATTATGCTTTTTCCAATATGTTAGCTATTATTTTTTTCTCATTCTTGATTTTTCAAGATTATTCAATCTTCTGCTTGAGAAAAAAAAGAGAACCTTTATTGTGAATGTTGCCCAAAATGAAATTTTAATGAGACATGATGATATATGTTGCACTTCGATGTCCCTTGTCCCTAATTGAAATTTTAAAACTACAATAAGTAGTAATTTTGCCAATGTTTTCTCATTCTTGAACTATTTAGGAACCTTCAATCTTCTGCTTGAGAAAAACGTGTTTTGTCCAAATGTATGCTCTGTCCCGAAGTAGTGATTTTACCAATGTTTTCTCATTCTTGAACTATTCAAGAACCTTCAATCTTCTGCTTGAGAAAAACGTGTTTTGTCCAAATGTATACTCTGTCACGAAGTAGTGATTTTGCCAACGTTTTCTCATTCTTGAACTATTCAGGAACCTTCAATCTTATGTTTGAGAAAAAAGTGTTTTGTCCAAATGTATGCTCTGTCCCGAAAGACAACGTTTTTATATTGTGGCCAGTAATTTTGAGATTTTCATTCTAACATATTGGTCGACAGTTGGTACATGTTATTATTATGCTTTTTCCAATATGTTAGCTATTATTTTTTTCTCATTCTTGATTTTTCAAGATTATTCAATCTTCTGCTTGAGAAGAAAAAGAGAACCTTTATTGTGAATGTTGCCCAAAATGAAATTTTAATGAGACATGATGATATATGTTGCACTTCGATGTCCCTTGTCCCTAATTGAAATTTTAAAACTACAATAAGTAGTAATTTTGCCAATGTTTTCTCATTCTTGAACTATTCAGGAACCTTCAATCTTCTGCTTGAGAAAAACGTGTTTTGTCCAAATGTATGCTCTATCCCGAAGTAGTGATTTTGCCAATGTTTTCTCATTCTTGAACTATTCAGGAACCTTCAATCTTATGTTTGAGAAAAAAGTGTTTTGTCCAAATGTATGCTCTGTCCCGAAAGACAACGTTTTTATATTGTGGCCGGTAATTTTGAGATTTTCATTCTAACATATTGGTCGACAGTTGGTACATGTTATTATTATGCTTTTTCCAATATGTTAGCTATTATTTTTTTCTCATTCTTGATTTTTCAAGATTATTCAATCTTCTGCTTGAGAAAAAAAAGAGAACCTTTATTGTGAATGTTGCCCAAAATGAAATTTTAATGAGACATGATGATATATGTTGCACTTCGATGTCCCTTGTCCCTAATTGAAATTTTAAAACTACAATAAGTAGTAATTTTGCCAATGTTTTCTCATTCTTGAACTATTTAGGAACCTTCAATCTTCTGCTTGAGAAAAACGTGTTTTGTCCAAATGTATGCTCTGTCCCGAAGTAGTGATTTTACCAATGTTTTCTCATTCTTGAACTATTTAGGAACCTTCAATCTTCTGCTTGAGAAAAACGTGTTTTGTCCAAATGTATGCTCTGTCCCGAAGTAGTGATTTTACCAATGTTTTCTCATTCTTGAACTATTCAAGAACCTTCAATCTTCTGCTTGAGAAAAACGTGTTTTGTCCAAATGTATACTCTGTCACGAAGTAGTGATTTTGCCAACGTTTTCTCATTCTTGAACTATTCAGGAACCTTCAATCTTATGTTTGAGAAAAAAGTGTTTTGTCCAAATGTATGCTCTGTCCCGAAAGACAACGTTTTTATATTGTGGCCAGTAATTTTGAGATTTTCATTCTAACATATTGGTCGACAGTTGGTACATGTTATTATTATGCTTTTTCCAATATGTTAGCTATTATTTTTTTCTCATTCTTGATTTTTCAAGATTATTCAATCTTCTGCTTGAGAAGAAAAAGAGAACCTTTATTGTGAATGTTGCCCAAAATGAAATTTTAATGAGACATGATGATATATGTTGCACTTCGATGTCCCTTGTCCCTAATTGAAATTTTAAAACTACAATAAGTAGTAATTTTGCCAATGTTTTCTCATTCTTGAACTATTCAGGAACCTTCAATCTTCTGCTTGAGAAAAACGTGTTTTGTCCAAATGTATGCTCTCTCCCGAAGTAGTGATTTTGCCAATGTTTTCTCATTCTTGAACTATTCAGGAACCTTCAATCTTATGTTTGAGAAAAAAGTGTTTTGTCCAAATGTATGCTCTGTCCCGAAAGACAACGTTTTTATATTGTGGCCGGTAATTTTGAGATTTTCATTCTAACATATTGGTCGACAGTTGGTACATGTTATTATTATGCTTTTTCCAATATGTTAGCTATTATTTTTTTCTCATTCTTGATTTTTCAAGATTATTCAATCTTCTGCTTGAGAAAAAAAAGGGAACCTTTATTGTGAATGTTGCCCAAAATGAAATTTTAATGAGTCATGATGATATATGTTGTACTTCGATGTCCCTTGTCCCTAATTCAAAATTTAAAACTACAACAAGTAATGATTTTGCCAATGTTTTCTCATTCTTGAACTATTTAGGAACCTTCAATCTTCTGCTTGAGAAAAACGTGTTTTGTCCAAATGTATGCTCTGTCCCGAAGTAGTGATTTTGCCAATGTTTTCTCATTCTTGAACTATTCAGGAACCTTCAATCTTATGTTTGAGAAAAAAGTGTTTTGTCCAAATGTATGCTCTGTCCCGAAAGACAACGTTTTTATATTGTGGCCGGTAATTTTGAGATTTTCATTCTAACATATTGGTCGACAGTTGGTACATGTTATTATTATGCTTTTTCCAATATGTTAGCTATTATTTTTTTCTCATTCTTGATTTTTCAAGATTATTCAATCTTCTGCTTGAGAAAAAAAAGAGAACCTTGACTGTGAATGTTGCCCAAAATGAAATTTTAACGAGACATGATGATATATGTTGCACTTCAATGTCCCTTGTCCCTAATTGAAATTTTAAAACTACAATAAGTAGTAATTTTGCCAATGTTTTCTCATTCTTGAACTATTCAGCAACCTTCAATCTTCTGCTTGAGAAAAACGTGTTTTGTCCAAATGTATGCTCTGTCCCGAAGTAGTGATTTTGCCAATGTTTTCTCATTCTTGAACTATTTAGGAACCTTCAATCTTATGTTTGAGAAAAAGTATTTTGTCCAAATGTATGCTCTGTCTCGAAAGACAACGTTTTTATATTGTGGCCGGTAATTTTGAGATTTTCATTCTAACATATTGGTCGACAGTTGGTACATGTTATTATTATGCTTTTTCCAATATGTTAGCTATTATTTTTTTCTCATTCTTGATTTTTCAAGATTATTCAATCTTCTGCTTGAGAAAAAAAAGAGAACCTTTACTGTGAATGTTGCCCAAAATGAAATTTTAATGAGTCATGATGATATATGTTGTACTTCGATGTCCCTTGTCCCTAATTCAAAATTTAAAACTACAACAAGTAATGATTTTGCCAATGTTTTCTCATTCTTGAACTATTTAGGAACCTTCAATCTTCTGCTTGAGAAAAACGTGTTTTGTCCAAATGTATGCTCTGTCCCGAAGTAGTGATTTTACCAATGTTTTCTCATTCTTGAACTATTCAAGAACCTTCAATCTTCTGCTTGAGAAAAACGTGTTTTGTCCAAATGTATACTCTGTCACGAAGTAGTGATTTTGCCAACGTTTTCTCATTCTTGAACTATTCAGGAACCTTCAATCTTATGTTTGAGAAAAAAGTGTTTTGTCCAAATGTATGCTCTGTCCCGAAAGACAACGTTTTTATATTGTGGCCAGTAATTTTGAGATTTTCATTCTAACATATTGGTCGACAGTTGGTACATGTTATTATTATGCTTTTTCCAATATGTTAGCTATTATTTTTTTCTCATTCTTGATTTTTCAAGATTATTCAATCTTCTGCTTGATAAGAAAAAGAGAACCTTTATTGTGAATGTTGCCCAAAATGAAATTTTAATGAGACATGATGATATATGTTGCACTTCGATGTCCCTTGTCCCTAATTGAAATTTTAAAACTACAATAAGTAGTAATTTTGCCAATGTTTTCTCATTCTTGAACTATTTAGGAACCTTCAATCTTCTGCTTGAGAAAAACGTATTTTGTCCAAATGTATGCTCTGTCCCGAAGTAGTGATTTTGCAAATGTTTTCTCATTCTTGAACTATTCAAGAACCTTCAATCTTCTGCTTGAGAAAAACGTGTTATGTCCAAATGTATGCTCTGTCCCGAAGTAGTGATTTTGCCAATGTTTTCTCATTCTTGAACTATTCGGGAACCTTCAATCTTATGTTTGAGAAAAAAGTGTTTTGTCCAAATGTATGCTCTGTCCCGAAAGACAACGTTTTTATATTGTGGCCGGTAATTTTGAGATTTTCATTCTAACATATTGGTCGACAGTTGGTACATGTTATTATTATGCTTTTTCCAATATGTTAGCTATTATTCTTTTCTCATTCTTGATTTTTCAAGATTATTCAATCTTCTGCTTGAGAAAAAAAAGAGAACCTTGATTGTGAATGTTGCCCAAAATGAAATTTTAACGAGACATGATGATATATGTTGCACTTCAATGTCCCTTGTCCCTAATTGAAATTTTAAAACTACAATAAGTAGTAATTTTGCCAATGTTTTCTCATTCTTGAACTATTCAGCAACCTTCAATCTTCTGCTTGAGAAAAACGTGTTTTGTCCAAATGTATGCTCTGTCCCGAAGTAGTGATTTTGCCAATGTTTTCTCATTCTTGAACTATTTAGGAACCTTCAATCTTATGTTTGAGAAAAAGTATTTTGTCCAAATGTATGCTCTGTCTCGAAAGACAACGTTTTTATATTGTGGCCGGTAATTTTGAGATTTTCATTCTAACATATTGGTCGACAGTTGGTACATGTTATTATTATGCTTTTTCCAATATGTTAGCTATTATTTTTTTCTCATTCTTGATTTTTCAAGATTATTCAATCTTCTGCTTGAGAAAAAAAAGAGAACCTTTACTGTGAATGTTGCCCAAAATGAAATTTTAATGAGTCATGATGATATATGTTGTACTTCGATGTCCCTTGTCCCTAATTCAAAATTTAAAACTACAACAAGTAATGATTTTGCCAATGTTTTCTCATTCTTGAACTATTTAGGAACCTTCAATCTTCTGCTTGAGAAAAACGTGTTTTGTCCAAATGTATGCTCTGTCCCGAAGTAGTGATTTTACCAATGTTTTCTCATTCTTGAACTATTCAAGAACCTTCAATCTTCTGCTTGAGAAAAACGTGTTTTGTCCAAATGTATACTCTGTCACGAAGTAGTGATTTTGCCAATGTTTTCTCATTCTTGAACTATTCAGGAACCTTCAATCTTATGTTTGAGAAAAAAGTGTTTTGTCCAAATGTATGCTCTGTCCCGAAAGACAACGTTTTTATATTGTGGCCAGTAATTTTGAGATTTTCATTCTAACATATTGGTCGACAGTTGGTACATGTTATTATTATGCTTTTTCCAATATGTTAGCTATTATTTTTTTCTCATTCTTGATTTTTCAAGATTATTCAATCTTCTGCTTGAGAAAAAAAAGAGAACCTTTATTGTGAATGTTGCCCAAAATGAAATTTTAATGAGACATGATGATATATGTTGCACTTCGATGTCCCTTGTCCCTAATTGAAATTTTAAAACTACAATAAGTAGTAATTTTGCCAATGTTTTCTCATTCTTGAACTATTTAGGAACCTTCAATCTTCTGCTTGAGAAAAACGTGTTTTGTCCAAATGTATGCTCTGTCCCGAAGTAGTGATTTTGCCAATGTTTTCTCATTCTTGAACTATTCAAGAACCTTCAATCTTCTGCTTGAGAAAAACGTGTTATGTCCAAATTTATGCTCTGTCCCGAAGTAGTGATTTTGCCAATGTTTTCTCATTCTTGAACTATTCAGGAACCTTCAATCTTATGTTTGAGAAAAAAGTGTTTTGTCCAAATGTATGCTCTGTCCCGAAAGACAACGTTTTTATATTGTGGCCGGTAATTTTGAGATTTTCATTCTAACATATTGGTCGACAGTTGGTACATGTTATTATTATGCTTTTTCCAATATGTTAGCTATTATTCTTTTCTCATTCTTGATTTTTCAAGATTATTCAATCTTCTGCTTGAGAAAAAAAAGAGAACCTTGATTGTGAATGTTGCCCAAAATGAAATTTTAACGAGACATGATGATATATGTTGCACTTCAATGTCCCTTGTCCCTAATTGAAATTTTAAAACTACAATAAGTAGTAATTTTGCCAATGTTTTCTCATTCTTGAACTATTCAGCAACCTTCAATCTTCTGCTTGAGAAAAACGTGTTTTGTCCAAATGTATGCTCTGTCCCGAAGTAGTGATTTTGCCAATGTTTTCTCATTCTTGAACTATTTAGGAACCTTCAATCTTATGTTTGAGAAAAAGTATTTTGTCCAAATGTATGCTCTGTCTCGAAAGACAACGTTTTTATATTGTGGCCGGTAATTTTGAGATTTTCATTCTAACATATTGGTCGACAGTTGGTACATGTTATTATTATGCTTTTTCCAATATGTTAGCTATTATTTTTTTCTCATTCTTGATTTTTCAAGATTATTCAATCTTCTGCTTGAGAAAAAAAAGAGAACCTTTACTGTGAATGTTGCCCAAAATGAAATTTTAATGAGTCATGATGATATATGTTGTACTTCGATGTCCCTTGTCCCTAATTCAAAATTTAAAACTACAACAAGTAATGATTTTGCCAATGTTTTCTCATTCTTGAACTATTTAGGAACCTTCAATCTTCTGCTTGAGAAAAACGTGTTTTGTCCAAATGTATGCTCTGTCCCGAAGTAGTGATTTTACCAATGTTTTCTCATTCTTGAACTATTCAAGAACCTTCAATCTTCTGCTTGAGAAAAACGTGTTTTGTCCAAATGTATACTCTGTCACGAAGTAGTGATTTTGCCAATGTTTTCTCATTCTTGAACTATTCAGGAACCTTCAATCTTATGTTTGAGAAAAAAGTGTTTTGTCCAAATGTATGCTCTGTCCCGAAAGACAACGTTTTTATATTGTGGCCAGTAATTTTGAGATTTTCATTCTAACATATTGGTCGACAGTTGGTACATGTTATTATTATGCTTTTTCCAATATGTTAGCTATTATTTTTTTCTCATTCTTGATTTTTCAAGATTATTCAATCTTCTGCTTGAGAAAAAAAAGAGAACCTTTATTGTGAATGTTGCCCAAAATGAAATTTTAATGAGACATGATGATATATGTTGCACTTCGATGTCCCTTGTCCCTAATTGAAATTTTAAAACTACAATAAGTAGTAATTTTGCCAATGTTTTCTCATTCTTGAACTATTTAGGAACCTTCAATCTTCTGCTTGAGAAAAACGTGTTTTGTCCAAATGTATGCTCTGTCCCGAAGTAGTGATTTTGCCAATGTTTTCTCATTCTTGAACTATTCAAGAACCTTCAATCTTCTGCTTGAGAAAAACGTGTTATGTCCAAATTTATGCTCTGTCCCGAAGTAGTGATTTTGCCAATGTTTTCTCATTCTTGAACTATTCAGGAACCTTCAATCTTATGTTTGAGAAAAAAGTGTTTTGTCCAAATGTATGCTCTGTCCCGAAAGACAACGTTTTTATATTGTGGCCGGTAATTTTGAGATTTTCATTCTAACATATTGGTCGACAGTTGGTACATGTTATTATTATGCTTTTTCCAATATGTTAGCTATTATTCTTTTCTCATTCTTGATTTTTCAAGATTATTCAATCTTCTGCTTGAGAAAAAAAAGAGAACCTTGATTGTGAATGTTGCCCAAAATGAAATTTTAACGAGACATGATGATATATGTTGCACTTCAATGTCCCTTGTCCCTAATTGAAATTTTAAAACTACAATAAGTAGTAATTTTGCCAATGTTTTCTCATTCTTGAACTATTCAGCAACCTTCAATCTTCTGCTTGAGAAAAACGTGTTTTGTCCAAATGTATGCTCTGTCCCGAAGTAGTGATTTTGCCAATGTTTTCTCATTCTTGAACTATTTAGGAACCTTCAATCTTATGTTTGAGAAAAAGTATTTTGTCCAAATGTATGCTCTGTCTCGAAAGACAACGTTTTTATATTGTGGCCGGTAATTTTGAGATTTTCATTCTAACATATTGGTCGACAGTTGGTACATGTTATTATTATGCTTTTTCCAATATGTTAGCTATTATTTTTTTCTCATTCTTGATTTTTCAAGATTATTCAATCTTCTGCTTGAGAAAAAAAAGAGAACCTTTACTGTGAATGTTGCCCAAAATGAAATTTTAATGAGTCATGATGATATATGTTGTACTTCGATGTCCCTTGTCCCTAATTCAAAATTTAAAACTACAACAAGTAATGATTTTGCCAATGTTTTCTCATTCTTGAACTATTTAGGAACCTTCAATCTTCTGCTTGAGAAAAACGTGTTTTGTCCAAATGTATGCTCTGTCCCGAAGTAGTGATTTTACCAATGTTTTCTCATTCTTGAACTATTCAAGAACCTTCAATCTTCTGCTTGAGAAAAACGTGTTTTGTCCAAATGTATACTCTGTCACGAAGTAGTGATTTTGCCAATGTTTTCTCATTCTTGAACTATTCAGGAACCTTCAATCTTATGTTTGAGAAAAAAGTGTTTTGTCCAAATGTATGCTCTGTCCCGAAAGACAACGTTTTTATATTGTGGCCAGTAATTTTGAGATTTTCATTCTAACATATTGGTCGACAGTTGGTACATGTTATTATTATGCTTTTTCCAATATGTTAGCTATTATTTTTTTCTCATTCTTGATTTTTCAAGATTATTCAATCTTCTGCTTGAGAAAAAAAAGAGAACCTTTATTGTGAATGTTGCCCAAAATGAAATTTTAATGAGACATGATGATATATGTTGCACTTCGATGTCCCTTGTCCCTAATTGAAATTTTAAAACTACAATAAGTAGTAATTTTGCCAATGTTTTCTCATTCTTGAACTATTTAGGAACCTTCAATCTTCTGCTTGAGAAAAACGTGTTTTGTCCAAATGTATGCTCTGTCCCGAAGTAGTGATTTTGCCAATGTTTTCTCATTCTTGAACTATTCAAGAACCTTCAATCTTCTGCTTGAGAAAAACGTGTTATGTCCAAATTTATGCTCTGTCCCGAAGTAGTGATTTTGCCAATGTTTTCTCATTCTTGAACTATTCAGGAACCTTCAATCTTATGTTTGAGAAAAAAGTGTTTTGTCCAAATGTATGCTCTGTCCCGAAAGACAACGTTTTTATATTGTGGCCGGTAATTTTGAGATTTTCATTCTAACATATTGGTCGACAGTTGGTACATGTTATTATTATGCTTTTTCCAATATGTTAGCTATTATTCTTTTCTCATTCTTGATTTTTCAAGATTATTCAATCTTCTGCTTGAGAAAAAAAAGAGAACCTTGATTGTGAATGTTGCCCAAAATGAAATTTTAACGAGACATGATGATATATGTTGCACTTCAATGTCCCTTGTCCCTAATTGAAATTTTAAAACTACAATAAGTAGTAATTTTGCCAATGTTTTCTCATTCTTGAACTATTCAGCAACCTTCAATCTTCTGCTTGAGAAAAACGTGTTTTGTCCAAATGTATGCTCTGTCCCGAAGTAGTGATTTTGCCAATGTTTTCTCATTCTTGAACTATTTAGGAACCTTCAATCTTATGTTTGAGAAAAAGTATTTTGTCCAAATGTATGCTCTGTCTCGAAAGACAACGTTTTTATATTGTGGCCGGTAATTTTGAGATTTTCATTCTAACATATTGGTCGACAGTTGGTACATGTTATTATTATGCTTTTTCCAATATGTTAGCTATTATTTTTTTCTCATTCTTGATTTTTCAAGATTATTCAATCTTCTACTTGAGAAAAAAAAGAGAACCTTTACTGTGAATGTTGCCCAAAATGAAATTTTAATGAGTCATGATGATATATGTTGTACTTCGATGTCCCTTGTCCCTAATTCAAAATTTAAAACTACAACAAGTAATGATTTTGCCAATGTTTTCTCATTCTTGAACTATTTAGGAACCTTCAATCTTCTGCTTGAGAAAAACGTGTTTTGTCCAAATGTATGCTCTGTCCCGAAGTAGTGATTTTACCAATGTTTTCTCATTCTTGAACTATTCAAGAACCTTCAATCTTCTGCTTGAGAAAAACGTGTTTTGTCCAAATGTATACTCTGTCACGAAGTAGTGATTTTGCCAATGTTTTCTCATTCTTGAACTATTCAGGAACCTTCAATCTTATGTTTGAGAAAAAAGTGTTTTGTCCAAATGTATGCTCTGTCCCGAAAGACAACGTTTTTATATTGTGGCCAGTAATTTTGAGATTTTCATTCTAACATATTGGTCGACAGTTGGTACATGTTATTATTATGCTTTTTCCAATATGTTAGCTATTATTTTTTTCTCATTCTTGATTTTTCAAGATTATTCAATCTTCTGCTTGAGAAAAAAAAGAGAACCTTTATTGTGAATGTTGCCCAAAATGAAATTTTAATGAGACATGATGATATATGTTGCACTTCGATGTCCCTTGTCCCTAATTGAAATTTTAAAACTACAATAAGTAGTAATTTTGCCAATGTTTTCTCATTCTTGAACTATTTAGGAACCTTCAATCTTCTGCTTGAGAAAAACGTGTTTTGTCCAAATGTATGCTCTGTCCCGAAGTAGTGATTTTGCCAATGTTTTCTCATTCTTGAACTATTCAAGAACCTTCAATCTTCTGCTTGAGAAAAACGTGTTATGTCCAAATTTATGCTCTGTCCCGAAGTAGTGATTTTGCCAATGTTTTCTCATTCTTGAACTATTCAGGAACCTTCAATCTTATGTTTGAGAAAAAAGTGTTTTGTCCAAATGTATGCTCTGTCCCGAAAGACAACGTTTTTATATTGTGGCCGGTAATTTTGAGATTTTCATTCTAACATATTGGTCGACAGTTGGTACATGTTATTATTATGCTTTTTCCAATATGTTAGCTATTATTCTTTTCTCATTCTTGATTTTTCAAGATTATTCAATCTTCTGCTTGAGAAAAAAAAGAGAACCTTGATTGTGAATGTTGCCCAAAATGAAATTTTAACGAGACATGATGATATATGTTGCACTTCAATGTCCCTTGTCCCTAATTGAAATTTTAAAACTACAATAAGTAGTAATTTTGCCAATGTTTTCTCATTCTTGAACTATTCAGCAACCTTCAATCTTCTGCTTGAGAAAAACGTGTTTTGTCCAAATGTATGCTCTGTCCCGAAGTAGTGATTTTGCCAATGTTTTCTCATTCTTGAACTATTTAGGAACCTTCAATCTTATGTTTGAGAAAAAGTATTTTGTCCAAATGTATGCTCTGTCTCGAAAGACAACGTTTTTATATTGTGGCCGGTAATTTTGAGATTTTCATTCTAACATATTGGTCGACAGTTGGTACATGTTATTATTATGCTTTTTCCAATATGTTAGCTATTATTTTTTTCTCATTCTTGATTTTTCAAGATTATTCAATCTTCTACTTGAGAAAAAAAAGAGAACCTTTACTGTGAATGTTGCCCAAAATGAAATTTTAGTGAGTCATGATGATATATGTTGTACTTCGATGTCCCTTGTCCCTAATTCAAAATTTAAAACTACAACAAGTAATGATTTTGCCAATGTTTTCTCATTCTTGAACTATTTAGGAACCTTCAATCTTCTGCTTGAGAAAAACGTGTTTTGTCCAAATGTATGCTCTGTCCCGAAGTAGTGATTTTACCAATGTTTTCTCATTCTTGAACTATTCAAGAACCTTCAATCTTCTGCTTGAGAAAAACGTGTTTTGTCCAAATGTATACTCTGTCACGAAGTAGTGATTTTGCCAATGTTTTCTCATTCTTGAACTATTCAGGAACCTTCAATCTTATGTTTGAGAAAAAAGTGTTTTGTCCAAATGTATGCTCTGTCCCGAAAGACAACGTTTTTATATTGTGGCCAGTAATTTTGAGATTTTCATTCTAACATATTGGTCGACAGTTGGTACATGTTATTATTATGCTTTTTCCAATATGTTAGCTATTATTTTTTTCTCATTCTTGATTTTTCAAGATTATTCAATCTTCTGCTTGAGAAGAAAAAGAGAACCTTTATTGTGAATGTTGCCCAAAATGAAATTTTAATGAGACATGATGATATATGTTGCACTTCGATGTCCCTTGTCCCTAATTGAAATTTTAAAACTACAATAAGTAGTAATTTTGCCAATGTTTTCTCATTCTTGAACTATTTAGGAACCTTCAATCTTCTGCTTGAGAAAAACGTATTTTGTCCAAATGTATGCTCTGTCCCGAAGTAGTGATTTTGCGAATGTTTTCTCATTCTTGAACTATTCAAGAACCTTCAATCTTCTGCTTGAGAAAAACGTGTTATGTCCAAATGTATGCTCTGTCCCGAAGTAGTGATTTTGCCAATGTTTTCTCATTCTTGAACTATTCGGGAACCTTCAATCTTATGTTTAAGAAAAAAGTGTTTTGTCCAAATGTATGCTCTGTCCCGAAAGACAACGTTTTTATATTGTGGCCGGTAATTTTGAGATTTTCATTCTAACATATTGGTCGACAGTTGGTACATGTTATTATTATGCTTTTTCCAATATGTTAGCTATTATTTTTTTCTCATTCTTGATTTTTCAAGATTATTCAATCTTCTGCTTGAGAAAAAAAAGAGAACCTTGACTGTGAATGTTGCCCAAAATGAAATTTTAATGAGACATGATGATATATGTTGCACTTCGATGTCCCTTGTCCCTAATTGAAATTTTAAAACTACAATAAGTAGTAATTTTGCCAATGTTTTCTCATTCTTGAACTATTCAGGAACCTTCAATCTTTTGCTTGAGAAAAACGTGTTTTGTCCAAATGTATGCTCTGTCCCGAAATAGTGATTTTGCCAATGTTTTCTCATTCTTGAACTATTTAGGAACCTTCAATCTTATGTTTGAGAAAAAGTATTTTGTCCAAATGTATGCTCTGTCTCGAAAGACAACGTTTTTATATTGTGGCCGGTAATTTTGAGATTTTCATTCTAACATATTGGTCGACAGTTGGTACATGTTATTATTATGCTTTTTCCAATATGTTAGCTATTATTTTTTCTCATTCTTGATTTTTCAAGATTATTCAAGCTTCTACTTGAGAAAAAAAAGAGAACCTTTACTGTGAATGTTGCCCAAAATGAAATTTTAATGAGTCATGATGATATATGTTGTACTTCGATGTCCCTTGTCCCTAATTCAAAATTTAAAACTACAACAAGTAATGATTTTGCCAATGTTTTCTCATTCTTGAACTATTTAGGAACCTTCAATCTTCTGCTTGAGAAAAACGTGTTTTGTCCAAATGTATGCTCTGTCCCGAAGTAGTGATTTTGCCAATGTTTTCTCATTCTTGAACTATTCAAGAACCTTCAATCTTCTGCTTGAGAAAAACGTGTTTTGTCCAAATGTATGCTCTGTCACGAAGTAGTGATTTTGCCAATGTTTTCTCATTCTTGAACTATTCAGGAACCTTCAATCTTATGTTTGAGAAAAAAGTGTTTTGTCCAAATGTATGCTCTGTCCCGAAAGACAACGTTTTTATATTGTGGCCAGTAATTTTGAGATTTTCATTCTAACATATTGGTCGACAGTTGGTACATGTTATTATTATGCTTTTTCCAATATGTTAGCTATTATTTTTTTCTCATTCTTGATTTTTCAAGATTATTCAACCTTCTGCTTGAGAAAAAAAAGAGAACCTTTATTGTGAATGTTGCCCAAAATGAAATTTTAATGAGACATGATGATATATGTTGCACTTCGATGTCCCTTGTCCCTAATTGAAATTTTAAAACTACAATAAGTAGTAATTTTGCCAATGTTTTCTCATTCTTGAACTATTTAGGAACCTTCAATCTTCTGCTTGAGAAAAACGTGTTTTGTCCAAATGTATGCTCTGTCCCGAAGTAGTGATTTTGCCAATGTTTTCTCATTCTTGAACTATTTAGGAACCTTCAATCTTATGTTTGAGAAAAAGTATTTTGTCCAAATGTATGCTCTGTCTCGAAAGACAACGTTTTTATATTGTGGCCGGTAATTTTGAGATTTTCATTCTAACATATTGGTCGACAGTTGGTACATGTTATTATTATGCTTTTTCCAATATGTTAGCTATTATTTTTTTCTCATTCTTGATTTTTCAAGATTATTCAATCTTCTGCTTGAGAAAAAAAAGAGAACCTTTACTGTGAATGTTGCCCAAAATGAAATTTTAATGAGTCATGATGATATATGTTGTACTTCGATGTCCCTTGTCCCTAATTCAAAATTTAAAACAACAACAAGTAATGATTTTGCCAATGTTTTCTCATTCTTGAACTATTTAGGAACCTTCAATCTTCTGCTTGAGAAAAACGTGTTTTGTCCAAATGTATGCTCTGTCCCGAAGTAGTGATTTTACCAATGTTTTCTCATTCTTGAACTATTCAAGAACCTTCAATCTTCTGCTTGAGAAAAACGTGTTTTGTCCAAATGTATACTCTGTCACGAAGTAGTGATTTTGCCAATGTTTTCTCATTCTTGAACTATTCAGGAACCTTCAATCTTATGTTTGAGAAAAAAGTGTTTTGTCCAAATGTATGCTCTGTCCCGAAAGACAACGTTTTTATATTGTGGCCAGTAATTTTGAGATTTTCATTCTAACATATTGGTCGACAGTTGGTACATGTTATTATTATGCTTTTTCCAATATGTTAGCTATTATTTTTTTCTCATTCTTGATTTTTCAAGATTATTCAATCTTCTGCTTGAGAAAAAAAAGAGAACCTTTATTGTGAATGTTGCCCAAAATGAAATTTTAATGAGACATGATGATATATGTTGCACTTCGATGTCCCTTGTCCCTAATTGAAATTTTAAAACTACAATAAGTAGTAATTTTGCCAATGTTTTCTCATTCTTGAACTATTTAGGAACCTTCAATCTTCTGCTTGAGAAAAACGTGTTTTGTCCAAATGTATGCTCTGTCCCGAAGTAGTGATTTTGCCAATGTTTTCTCATTCTTGAACTATTCAAGAACCTTCAATCTTCTGCTTGAGAAAAACGTGTTATGTCCAAATTTATGCTCTGTCCCGAAGTAGTGATTTTGCCAATGTTTTCTCATTCTTGAACTATTCAGGAACCTTCAATCTTATGTTTGAGAAAAAAGTGTTTTGTCCAAATGTATGCTCTGTCCCGAAAGACAACGTTTTTATATTGTGGCCGGTAATTTTGAGATTTTCATTCTAACATATTGGTCGACAGTTGGTACATGTTATTATTATGCTTTTTCCAATATGTTAGCTATTATTCTTTTCTCATTCTTGATTTTTCAAGATTATTCAATCTTCTGCTTGAGAAAAAAAAGAGAACCTTGATTGTGAATGTTGCCCAAAATGAAATTTTAACGAGACATGATGATATATGTTGCACTTCAATGTCCCTTGTCCCTAATTGAAATTTTAAAACTACAATAAGTAGTAATTTTGCCAATGTTTTCTCATTCTTGAACTATTCAGCAACCTTCAATCTTCTGCTTGAGAAAAACGTGTTTTGTCCAAATGTATGCTCTGTCCCGAAGTAGTGATTTTGCCAATGTTTTCTCATTCTTGAACTATTTAGGAACCTTCAATCTTATGTTTGAGAAAAAGTATTTTGTCCAAATGTATGCTCTGTCTCGAAAGACAACGTTTTTATATTGTGGCCGGTAATTTTGAGATTTTCATTCTAACATATTGGTCGACAGTTGGTACATGTTATTATTATGCTTTTTCCAATATGTTAGCTATTATTTTTTTCTCATTCTTGATTTTTCAAGATTATTCAATCTTCTACTTGAGAAAAAAAAGAGAACCTTTACTGTGAATGTTGCCCAAAATGAAATTTTAGTGAGTCATGATGATATATGTTGTACTTCGATGTCCCTTGTCCCTAATTCAAAATTTAAAACTACAACAAGTAATGATTTTGCCAATGTTTTCTCATTCTTGAACTATTTAGGAACCTTCAATCTTCTGCTTGAGAAAAACGTGTTTTGTCCAAATGTATGCTCTGTCCCGAAGTAGTGATTTTACCAATGTTTTCTCATTCTTGAACTATTCAAGAACCTTCAATCTTCTGCTTGAGAAAAACGTGTTTTGTCCAAATGTATACTCTGTCACGAAGTAGTGATTTTGCCAATGTTTTCTCATTCTTGAACTATTCAGGAACCTTCAATCTTATGTTTGAGAAAAAAGTGTTTTGTCCAAATGTATGCTCTGTCCCGAAAGACAACGTTTTTATATTGTGGCCAGTAATTTTGAGATTTTCATTCTAACATATTGGTCGACAGTTGGTACATGTTATTATTATGCTTTTTCCAATATGTTAGCTATTATTTTTTTCTCATTCTTGATTTTTCAAGATTATTCAATCTTCTGCTTGAGAAGAAAAAGAGAACCTTTATTGTGAATGTTGCCCAAAATGAAATTTTAATGAGACATGATGATATATGTTGCACTTCGATGTCCCTTGTCCCTAATTGAAATTTTAAAACTACAATAAGTAGTAATTTTGCCAATGTTTTCTCATTCTTGAACTATTTAGGAACCTTCAATCTTCTGCTTGAGAAAAACGTATTTTGTCCAAATGTATGCTCTGTCCCGAAGTAGTGATTTTGCGAATGTTTTCTCATTCTTGAACTATTCAAGAACCTTCAATCTTCTGCTTGAGAAAAACGTGTTATGTCCAAATGTATGCTCTGTCCCGAAGTAGTGATTTTGCCAATGTTTTCTCATTCTTGAACTATTCGGGAACCTTCAATCTTATGTTTAAGAAAAAAGTGTTTTGTCCAAATGTATGCTCTGTCCCGAAAGACAACGTTTTTATATTGTGGCCGGTAATTTTGAGATTTTCATTCTAACATATTGGTCGACAGTTGGTACATGTTATTATTATGCTTTTTCCAATATGTTAGCTATTATTTTTTTCTCATTCTTGATTTTTCAAGATTATTCAATCTTCTGCTTGAGAAAAAAAAGAGAACCTTGACTGTGAATGTTGCCCAAAATGAAATTTTAATGAGACATGATGATATATGTTGCACTTCGATGTCCCTTGTCCCTAATTGAAATTTTAAAACTACAATAAGTAGTAATTTTGCCAATGTTTTCTCATTCTTGAACTATTCAGGAACCTTCAATCTTTTGCTTGAGAAAAACGTGTTTTGTCCAAATGTATGCTCTGTCCCGAAATAGTGATTTTGCCAATGTTTTCTCATTCTTGAACTATTTAGGAACCTTCAATCTTATGTTTGAGAAAAAGTATTTTGTCCAAATGTATGCTCTGTCTCGAAAGACAACGTTTTTATATTGTGGCCGGTAATTTTGAGATTTTCATTCTAACATATTGGTCGACAGTTGGTACATGTTATTATTATGCTTTTTCCAGTATGTTAGCTATTATTTTTTCTCATTCTTGATTTTTCAAGATTATTCAAGCTTCTACTTGAGAAAAAAAAGAGAACCTTTACTGTGAATGTTGCCCAAAATGAAATTTTAATGAGTCATGATGATATATGTTGTACTTCGATGTCCCTTGTCCCTAATTCAAAATTTAAAACTACAACAAGTAATGATTTTGCCAATGTTTTCTCATTCTTGAACTATTTAGGAACCTTCAATCTTCTGCTTGAGAAAAACGTGTTTTGTCCAAATGTATGCTCTGTCCCGAAGTAGTGATTTTGCCAATGTTTTCTCATTCTTGAACTATTCAAGAACCTTCAATCTTCTGCTTGAGAAAAACGTGTTTTGTCCAAATGTATGCTCTGTCACGAAGTAGTGATTTTGCCAATGTTTTCTCATTCTTGAACTATTCAGGAACCTTCAATCTTATGTTTGAGAAAAAAGTGTTTTGTCCAAATGTATGCTCTGTCCCGAAAGACAACGTTTTTATATTGTGGCCAGTAATTTTGAGATTTTCATTCTAACATATTGGTCGACAGTTGGTACATGTTATTATTATGCTTTTTCCAATATGTTAGCTATTATTTTTTTCTCATTCTTGATTTTTCAAGATTATTCAACCTTCTGCTTGAGAAAAAAAAGAGAACCTTTATTGTGAATGTTGCCCAAAATGAAATTTTAATGAGACATGATGATATATGTTGCACTTCGATGTCCCTTGTCCCTAATTGAAATTTTAAAACTACAATAAGTAGTAATTTTGCCAATGTTTTCTCATTCTTGAACTATTTAGGAACCTTCAATCTTCTGCTTGAGAAAAACGTGTTTTGTCCAAATGTATGCTCTGTCCCGAAGTAGTGATTTTGCCAATGTTTTCTCATTCTTGAACTATTTAGGAACCTTCAATCTTATGTTTGAGAAAAAGTATTTTGTCCAAATGTATGCTCTGTCTCGAAAGACAACGTTTTTATATTGTGGCCGGTAATTTTGAGATTTTCATTCTAACATATTGGTCGACAGTTGGTACATGTTATTATTATGCTTTTTCCAATATGTTAGCTATTATTTTTTTCTCATTCTTGATTTTTCAAGATTATTCAATCTTCTGCTTGAGAAAAAAAAGAGAACCTTTACTGTGAATGTTGCCCAAAATGAAATTTTAATGAGTCATGATGATATATGTTGTACTTCGATGTCCCTTGTCCCTAATTCAAAATTTAAAACAACAACAAGTAATGATTTTGCCAATGTTTTCTCATTCTTGAACTATTTAGGAACCTTCAATCTTCTGCTTGAGAAAAACGTGTTTTGTCCAAATGTATGCTCTGTCCCGAAGTAGTGATTTTACCAATGTTTTCTCATTCTTGAACTATTCAAGAACCTTCAATCTTCTGCTTGAGAAAAACGTGTTTTGTCCAAATGTATACTCTGTCACGAAGTAGTGATTTTGCCAATGTTTTCTCATTCTTGAACTATTCAGGAACCTTCAATCTTATGTTTGAGAAAAAAGTGTTTTGTCCAAATGTATGCTCTGTCCCGAAAGACAACGTTTTTATATTGTGGCCAGTAATTTTGAGATTTTCATTCTAACATATTGGTCGACAGTTGGTACATGTTATTATTATGCTTTTTCCAATATGTTAGCTATTATTTTTTTCTCATTCTTGATTTTTCAAGATTATTCAATCTTCTGCTTGAGAAAAAAAAGAGAACCTTTATTGTGAATGTTGCCCAAAATGAAATTTTAATGAGACATGATGATATATGTTGCACTTCGATGTCCCTTGTCCCTAATTGAAATTTTAAAACTACAATAAGTAGT
Source organism: Trifolium dubium (assembly GCA_951804385.1). Taxonomy (NCBI): domain Eukaryota; kingdom Viridiplantae; phylum Streptophyta; class Magnoliopsida; order Fabales; family Fabaceae; genus Trifolium; species Trifolium dubium. Next base: position 19,845,018 of record OX638071.1, on the reverse strand, counting down.
AATTTTGCCAATGTTTTCTCATTCTTGAACTATTTAGTAACCTTCAATCTTCTGCTTGAGAAAAACGTGTTTTGTCCAAATGTATGCTCTGTCCCGAAGTAGTGATTTTGCGAATGTTTTCTCATTCTTGAACTATTCAAGAACCTTCAATCTTCTGCTTGAGAAAAACGTGTTATGTCCAAATTTATGCTCTGTCCCGAAGTAGTGATTTTGCCAATGTTTTCTCATTCTTGAACTATTCGGGAACCTTCAATCTTATGTTTAAGAAAAAAGTGTTTTGTCCAAATGTATGCTCTGTCCCGAAAGACAACGTTTTTATATTGTGGCCGGTAATTTTGAGATTTTCATTCTAACATATTGGTCGACAGTTGGTACATGTTATTATTATGCTTTTTCCAATATGTTAGCTATTATTTTTTTCTCATTCTTGATTTTTCAAGATTATTCAATCTTCTGCTTGAGAAAAAAAAGAGAACCTTGACTGTGAATGTTGCCCAAAATGAAATTTTAATGAGACATGATGATATATGTTGCACTTCGATGTCCCTTGTCCCTAATTGAAATTTTAAAACTACAATAAGTAGTAATTTTGCCAATGTTTTCTCATTCTTGAACTATTCAGGAACCTTCAATCTTTTGCTTGAGAAAAACGTGTTTTGTCCAAATGTATGCTCTGTCCCGAAATAGTGATTTTGCCAATGTTTTCTCATTCTTGAACTATTTAGGAACCTTCAATCTTATGTTTGAGAAAAAGTATTTTGTCCAAATGTATGCTCTGTCTCGAAAGACAACGTTTTTATATTGTGGCCGGTAATTTTGAGATTTTCATACTAACATATTGGTCGACAGTTGGTACATGTTATTATTATGCTTTTTCCAATATGTTAGCTATTATTTTTTCTCATTCTTGATTTTTCAAGATTATTCAAGCTTCTACTTGAGAAAAAAAAGAGAACCTTTACTGTGAATGTTGCCCAAAATGAAATTTTAATGAGTCATGATGATATATGTTGTACTTCGATGTCCCTTGTCCCTAATTCAAAATTTAAAACTACAACAAGTAATGATTTTGCCAATGTTTTCTCATTCTTGAACTATTTAGGAACCTTCAATCTTCTGCTTGAGAAAAACGTGTTTTGTCCAAATGTATGCTCTGTCCCGAAGTAGTGATTTTACCAATGTTTTCTCATTCTTGAACTATTCAAGAACCTTCAATCTTCTGCTTGAGAAAAACGTGTTTTGTCCAAATGTATACTCTGTCACGAAGTAGTGATTTTGCCAATGTTTTCTCATTCTTGAACTATTCAGGAACCTTCAATCTTATGTTTGAGAAAAAAGTGTTTTGTCCAAATGTATGCTCTGTCCCGAAAGACAACGTTTTTATATTGTGGCCAGTAATTTTGAGATTTTCATTCTAACATATTGGTCGACAGTTGGTACATGTTATTATTATGCTTTTTCCAATATGTTAGCTATTATTCTTTTCTCATTCTTGATTTTTCAAGATTATTCAATCTTCTGCTTGAGAAAAAAAAGAGAACCTTGACTGTGAATGTTGCCCAAAATGAAATTTTAACGAGACATGATGATATATGTTGCACTTCAATGTCCCTTGTCCCTAATTGAAATTTTAAAACTACAATAAGTAGTAATTTTGCCAATGTTTTCTCATTCTTGAACTATTCAGCAACCTTCAATCTTCTGCTTGAGAAAAACGTGTTTTGTCCAAATGTATGCTCTGTCCCGAAGTAGTGATTTTGCCAATGTTTTCTCATTCTTGAACTATTTAGGAACCTTCAATCTTATGTTTGAGAAAAAGTATTTTGTCCAAATGTATGCTCTGTCTCGAAAGACAACGTTTTTATATTGTGGCCGGTAATTTTGAGATTTTCATTCTAACATATTGGTCGACAGTTGGTACATGTTATTATTATGCTTTTTCCAATATGTTAGCTATTATTTTTTCTCATTCTTGATTTTTCAAGATTATTCAAGCTTCTACTTGAGAAAAAAAAGAGAACCTTTACTGTGAATGTTGCCCAAAATGAAATTTTAATGAGTCATGATGATATATGTTGTACTTCGATGTCCCTTGTCCCTAATTCAAAATTTAAAACTACAACAAGTAATGATTTTGCCAATGTTTTCTCATTCTTGAACTATTTAGGAACCTTCAATCTTCTGCTTGAGAAAAACGTGTTTTGTCCAAATGTATGCTCTGTCCCGAAGTAGTGATTTTACCAATGTTTTCTCATTCTTGAACTATTCAAGAACCTTCAATCTTCTGCTTGAGAAAAACGTGTTTTGTCCAAATGTATACTCTGTCACGAAGTAGTGATTTTGCCAATGTTTTCTCATTCTTGAACTATTCAGGAACCTTCAATCTTATGTTTGAGAAAAAAGTGTTTTGTCCAAATGTATGCTCTGTCCCGAAAGACAACGTTTTTATATTGTGGCCAGTAATTTTGAGATTTTCATTCTAACATATTGGTCGACAGTTGGTACATGTTATTATTATGCTTTTTCCAATATGTTAGCTATTATTTTTTTCTCATTCTTGATTTTTCAAGATTATTCAATCTTCTGCTTGAGAAGAAAAAGAGAACCTTTATTGTGAATGTTGCCCAAAATGAAATTTTAATGAGACATGATGATATATGTTGCACTTCGATGTCCCTTGTCCCTAATTGAAATTTTAAAACTACAATAAGTAGTAATTTTGCCAATGTTTTCTCATTCTTGAACTATTTAGGAACCTTCAATCTTCTGCTTGAGAAAAACGTATTTTGTCCAAATGTATGCTCTGTCCCGAAGTAGTGATTTTGCGAATGTTTTCTCATTCTTGAACTATTCAAGAACCTTCAATCTTCTGCTTGAGAAAAACGTGTTATGTCCAAATGTATGCTCTGTCCCGAAGTAGTGATTTTGCCAATGTTTTCTCATTCTTGAACTATTCGGGAACCTTCAATCTTATGTTTAAGAAAAAAGTGTTTTGTCCAAATGTATGCTCTGTCCCGAAAGACAACGTTTTTATATTGTGGCCGGTAATTTTGAGATTTTCATTCTAACATATTGGTCGACAGTTGGTACATGTTATTATTATGCTTTTTCCAATATGTTAGCTATTATTTTTTTCTCATTCTTGATTTTTCAAGATTATTCAATCTTCTGCTTGAGAAAAAAAAGAGAACCTTGACTGTGAATGTTGCCCAAAATGAAATTTTAATGAGACATGATGATATATGTTGCACTTCGATGTCCCTTGTCCCTAATTGAAATTTTAAAACTACAATAAGTAGTAATTTTGCCAATGTTTTCTCATTCTTGAACTATTCAGGAACCTTCAATCTTTTGCTTGAGAAAAACGTGTTTTGTCCAAATGTATGCTCTGTCCCGAAATAGTGATTTTGCCAATGTTTTCTCATTCTTGAACTATTTAGGAACCTTCAATCTTATGTTTGAGAAAAAGTATTTTGTCCAAATGTATGCTCTGTCTCGAAAGACAACGTTTTTATATTGTGGCCGGTAATTTTGAGATTTTCATTCTAACATATTGGTCGACAGTTGGTACATGTTATTATTATGCTTTTTCCAATATGTTAGCTATTATTTTTTCTCATTCTTGATTTTTCAAGATTATTCAAGCTTCTACTTGAGAAAAAAAAGAGAACCTTTACTGTGAATGTTGCCCAAAATGAAATTTTAATGAGTCATGATGATATATGTTGTACTTCGATGTCCCTTGTCCCTAATTCAAAATTTAAAACTACAACAAGTAATGATTTTGCCAATGTTTTCTCATTCTTGAACTATTTAGGAACCTTCAATCTTCTGCTTGAGAAAAACGTGTTTTGTCCAAATGTATGCTCTGTCCCGAAGTAGTGATTTTGCCAATGTTTTCTCATTCTTGAACTATTCAAGAACCTTCAATCTTCTGCTTGAGAAAAACGTGTTTTGTCCAAATGTATGCTCTGTCACGAAGTAGTGATTTTGCCAATGTTTTCTCATTCTTGAACTATTCAGGAACCTTCAATCTTATGTTTGAGAAAAAAGTGTTTTGTCCAAATGTATGCTCTGTCCCGAAAGACAACGTTTTTATATTGTGGCCAGTAATTTTGAGATTTTCATTCTAACATATTGGTCGACAGTTGGTACATGTTATTATTATGCTTTTTCCAATATGTTAGCTATTATTTTTTTCTCATTCTTGATTTTTCAAGATTATTCAATCTTCTGCTTGAGAAAAAAAAGAGAACCTTTATTGTGAATGTTGCCCAAAATGAAATTTTAATGAGACATGATGATATATGTTGCACTTCGATGTCCCTTGTCCCTAATTGAAATTTTAAAACTACAATAAGTAGTAATTTTGCCAATGTTTTCTCATTCTTGAACTATTTAGGAACCTTCAATCTTCTGCTTGAGAAAAACGTGTTTTGTCCAAATGTATACTCTGTCACGAAGTAGTGATTTTGCCAATGTTTTCTCATTCTTGAACTATTCAGGAACCTTCAATCTTATGTTTGAGAAAAAAGTGTTTTGTCCAAATGTATGCTCTGTCCCGAAAGACAACGTTTTTATATTGTGGCCGGTAATTTTGAGATTTTCATTCTTACATATTGGTCGACAGTTGGTACATGTTATTATTATGCTTTTTCCAATATGTTAGCTATTATTTTTTTCTCATTCTTGATTTTTCAAGATTATTCAATCTTCTGCTTGAGAAAAAAAAGAGAACCTTTACTGTGAATGTTGCCCAAAATGAAATTTTAATGAGTCATGATGATATATGTTGTACTTCGATGTCCCTTGTCCCTATTCAAAATTTAAAACTACAACAAGTAATGATTTTGCCAATGTTTTCTCATTCTTGAACTATTTAGGAACCTTCAATCTTCTGCTTGAGAAAAACGTGTTTTGTCCAAATGTATGCTCTGTCCCGAAGTAGTGATTTTGCCAATGTTTTCTCATTCTTGAACTATTCAAGAACCTTCAATCTTCTGCTTGAGAAAAACGTGTTTTGTCCAAATGTATGCTCTGTCACGAAGTAGTGATTTTGCCAATGTTTTCTCATTCTTGAACTATTCAGGAACCTTCAATCTTATGTTTGAGAAAAAAGTGTTTTGTCCAAATGTATGCTCTGTCCCGAAAGACAACGTTTTTATATTGTGGCCAGTAATTTTGAGATTTTCATTCTAACATATTGGTCGACAGTTGGTACATGTTATTATTATGCTTTTTCCAATATGTTAGCTATTATTTTTTTCTCATTCTTGATTTTTCAAGATTATTCAATCTTCTGCTTGAGAAAAAAAAGAGAACCTTTATTGTGAATGTTGCCCAAAATGAAATTTTAATGAGACATGATGATATATGTTGCACTTCGATGTCCCTTGTCCCTAATTGAAATTTTAAAACTACAATAAGTAGTAATTTTGCCAATGTTTTCTCATTCTTGAACTATTTAGGAACCTTCAATCTTCTGCTTGAGAAAAACGTGTTTTGTCCAAATGTATACTCTGTCACGAAGTAGTGATTTTGCCAATGTTTTCTCATTCTTGAACTATTCAGGAACCTTCAATCTTATGTTTGAGAAAAAAGTGTTTTGTCCAAATGTATGCTCTGTCCCGAAAGACAACGTTTCTATATTGTGGCCGGTAATTTTGAGATTTTCATTCTTACATATTGGTCGACAGTTGGTACATGTTATTATTATGCTTTTTCCAATATGTTAGCTATTATTTTTTTCTCATTCTTGATTTTTCAAGATTATTCAATCTTCTGCTTGAGAAAAAAAAGAGAACCTTTATTGTGAATGTTGCCCAAAATGAAATTTTAATGAGACATGATGATATATGTTGCACTTCGATGTCCCTTGTCCCTAATTGAAATTTTAAAACTACAATAAGTAGTAATTTTGCCAATGTTTTCTCATTCTTGAACTATTCAGGAACCTTCAATCTTCTGCTTGAGAAAAACGTGTTTTGTCCAAATGTATGCTCTGTCCCGAAGTAGTGATTTTGCCAATGTTTTCTCATTCTTGAACTATTCAGGAACCTTCAATCTTATGTTTGAGAAAAAAGTGTTTTGTCCAAATGTATGCTCTGTCCCGAAAGACAACGTTTTTATATTGTGGCCAGTAATTTTGAGATTTTCATTCTAACATATTGGTCGACAGTTGGTACATGTTATTATTATGCTTTTTCCAATATGTTAGCTATTATTTTTTTCTCATTCTTGATTTTTCAAGATTATTCAATCTTCTGCTTGAGAAAAAAAAGAGAACCTTTATTGTGAATGTTGCCCAAAATGAAATTTTAATGAGACATGATGATATATGTTGTACTTCGATGTCCCTTGTCCCTAATTCAAAATTTAAAACTACAACAAGTAATGATTTTGCCAATGTTTTCTCATTCTTGAACTATTTAGGAACCTTCAATCTTCTGCTTGAGAAAAACGTGTTTTGTCCAAATGTATGCTCTGTCCCGAAGTAGTGATTTTGCCAATGTTTTCTCATTCTTGAACTATTCAAGAACCTTCAATCTTCTGCTTGAGAAAAACGTGTTTTGTCCAAATGTATGCTCTGTCACGAAGTAGTGATTTTGCCAATGTTTTCTCATTCTTGAACTATTCAGGAACCTTCAATCTTATGTTTGAGAAAAAAGTGTTTTGTCCAAATGTATGCTCTGTCCCGAAAGACAACGTTTTTATATTGTGGCCAGTAATTTTGAGATTTTCATTCTAACATATTGGTCGACAGTTGGTACATGTTATTATTATGCTTTTTCCAATATGTTAGCTATTATTTTTTTCTCATTCTTGATTTTTCAAGATTATTCAATCTTCTGCTTGAGAAAAAAAAGAGAACCTTTATTGTGAATGTTGCCCAAAATGAAATTTTAATGAGACATGATGATATATGTTGCACTTCGATGTCCCTTGTCCCTAATTGAAATTTTAAAACTACAATAAGTAGTAATTTTGCCAATGTTTTCTCATTCTTGAACTATTTAGGAACCTTCAATCTTCTGCTTGAGAAAAACGTGTTTTGTCCAAATGTATACTCTGTCACGAAGTAGTGATTTTGCCAATGTTTTCTCATTCTTGAACTATTCAGGAACCTTCAATCTTATGTTTGAGAAAAAAGTGTTTTGTCCAAATGTATGCTCTGTCCCGAAAGACAACGTTTTTATATTGTGGCCGGTAATTTTGAGATTTTCATTCTTACATATTGGTCGACAGTTGGTACATGTTATTATTATGCTTTTTCCAATATGTTAGCTATTATTTTTTTCTCATTCTTGATTTTTCAAGATTATTCAATCTTCTGCTTGAGAAAAAAAAGAGAACCTTTATTGTGAATGTTGCCCAAAATGAAATTTTAATGAGACATGATGATATATGTTGCACTTCGATGTCCCTTGTCCCTAATTGAAATTTTAAAACTACAATAAGTAGTAATTTTGCCAATGTTTTCTCATTCTTGAACTATTCAGGAACCTTCAATCTTCTGCTTGAGAAAAACGTGTTTTGTCCAAATGTATGCTCTGTCCCGAAGTAGTGATTTTGCCAATGTTTTCTCATTCTTGAACTATTCAGGAACCTTCAATCTTATGTTTGAGAAAAAAGTGTTTTGTCCAAATGTATGCTCTGTCCCGAAAGACAACGTTTTTATATTGTGGCCAGTAATTTTGAGATTTTCATTCTAACATATTGGTCGACAGTTGGTACATGTTATTATTATGCTTTTTCCAATATGTTAGCTATTATTTTTTTCTCATTCTTGATTTTTCAAGATTATTCAATCTTCTGCTTGAGAAAAAAAAGAGAACCTTTATTGTGAATGTTGCCCAAAATGAAATTTTAATGAGACATGATGATATATGTTGCACTTCGATGTCCCTTGTCCCTAATTGAAATTTTAAAACTACAATAAGTAGTAATTTTGCCAATGTTTTCTCATTCTTGAACTATTTAGGAACCTTCAATCTTCTGCTTGAGAAAAACGTGTTTTGTCCAAATGTATACTCTGTCACGAAGTAGTGATTTTGCCAATGTTTTCTCATTCTTGAACTATTCAGGAACCTTCAATCTTATGTTTGAGAAAAAAGTGTTTTGTCCAAATGTATGCTCTGTCCCGAAAGACAACGTTTTTATATTGTGGCCAGTAATTTTGAGATTTTCATTCTAACATATTGGTCGACAGTTGGTACATGTTATTATTATGCTTTTTCCAATATGTTAGCTATTATTTTTTTCTCATTCTTGATTTTTCAAGATTATTCAATCTTCTGCTTGAGAAAAAAAAGAGAACCTTTATTGTGAATGTTGCCCAAAATGAAATTTTAATGAGACATGATGATATATGTTGCACTTCGATGTCCCTTGTCCCTAATTGAAATTTTAAAACTACAATAAGTAGTAATTTTGCCAATGTTTTCTCATTCTTGAACTATTTAGGAACCTTCAATCTTCTGCTTGAGAAAAACGTGTTTTGTCCAAATGTATACTCTGTCACGAAGTAGTGATTTTGCCAATGTTTTCTCATTCTTGAACTATTCAGGAACCTTCAATCTTATGTTTGAGAAAAAAGTGTTTTGTCCAAATGTATGCTCTGTCCCGAAAGACAACGTTTTTATATTGTGGCCGGTAATTTTGAGATTTTCATTCTTACATATTGGTCGACAGTTGGTACATGTTATTATTATGCTTTTTCCAATATGTTAGCTATTATTTTTTTCTCATTCTTGATTTTTCAAGATTATTCAATCTTCTGCTTGAGAAAAAAAAGAGAACCTTTATTGTGAATGTTGCCCAAAATGAAATTTTAATGAGACATGATGATATATGTTGCACTTCGATGTCCCTTGTCCCTAATTGAAATTTTAAAACTACAATAAGTAGTAATTTTGCCAATGTTTTCTCATTCTTGAACTATTCAGGAACCTTCAATCTTCTGCTTGAGAAAAACGTGTTTTGTCCAAATGTATGCTCTGTCCCGAAGTAGTGATTTTGCCAATGTTTTCTCATTCTTGAACTATTCAGGAACCTTCAATCTTATGTTTGAGAAAAAAGTGTTTTGTCCAAATGTATGCTCTGTCCCGAAAGACAACGTTTTTATATTGTGGCCAGTAATTTTGAGATTTTCATTCTAACATATTGGTCGACAGTTGGTACATGTTATTATTATGCTTTTTCCAATATGTTAGCTATTATTTTTTTCTCATTCTTGATTTTTCAAGATTATTCAATCTTCTGCTTGAGAAAAAAAAGAGAACCTTTATTGTGAATGTTGCCCAAAATGAAATTTTAATGAGACATGATGATATATGTTGCACTTCGATGTCCCTTGTCCCTAATTGAAATTTTAAAACTACAATAAGTAGTAATTTTGCCAATGTTTTCTCATTCTTGAACTATTTAGGAACCTTCAATCTTCTGCTTGAGAAAAACGTGTTTTGTCCAAATGTATACTCTGTCACGAAGTAGTGATTTTGCCAATGTTTTCTCATTCTTGAACTATTCAGGAACCTTCAATCTTATGTTTGAGAAAAAAGTGTTTTGTCCAAATGTATGCTCTGTCCCGAAAGACAACGTTTTTATATTGTGGCCAGTAATTTTGAGATTTTCATTCTAACATATTGGTCGACAGTTGGTACATGTTATTATTATGCTTTTTCCAATATGTTAGCTATTATTTTTTTCTCATTCTTGATTTTTCAAGATTATTCAATCTTCTGCTTGAGAAAAAAAAGAGAACCTTTATTGTGAATGTTGCCCAAAATGAAATTTTAATGAGACATGATGATATATGTTGCACTTCGATGTCCCTTGTCCCTAAATGAAATTTTAAAACTACAATAAGTAGGGATTTTGCCAATGTTTTCTCATTCTTGAACTATTCAGGAACCTTCAATCTTATGTTTGAGAAAAAGTATTTTGTCCAAATGTATGCTCTGTCTCGAAAGACAACGTTTTTATATTGTGGCCGGTAATTTTGAGATTTTCCTTCTAACATATTGGTCGACAGTTGGTACATGTTATTATTATGCTTTTTCCAATATGTTAGCTATTATTTTTTTCTCATTCTTGATTTTTCAAGATTATTCAATCTTCTACTTGAGAAAAAAAAGAGAACCTTTCTTGTGAATGTTGCCCAAAATGAAATTTTAATGAGTCATGATGATATATGTTGTACTTCGATGTCCCTTGTCCCTAATTCAAAATTTAAAACTACAACAAGTAATGATTTTGCCAATGTTTTCTCATTCTTGAACTATTTAGGAACCTTCAATCTTCTGCTTGAGAAAAACGTGTTTTGTCCAAATGTATGCTCTGTCCCGAAGTAGTGATTTTGCCAACGTTTTCTCATTCTTGAACTATTCAAGAACCTTCAATCTTCTGCTTGAGAAAAACGTGTTTTGTCCTAATGTATGCTCTGTCACGAAGTAGTGATTTTGCCAATGTTTTCTCATTCTTGAACTATTAAGGAACCTTCAATCTTATGTTTGAGAAAAAAGTGTTTTGTCCAAATGTATGCTCTGTCCCGAAAGACAACGTTTTTATATTGTGGCCGGTAATTTTGAGATTTTCATTCTAACATATTGGTCGACAGTTGGTACATGTTATTATTATGCTTTTTCCAATATGTTAGCTATTATTTTTTTCTCATTCTTGATTTTTCAAGATTATTCAATCTTCTGCTTGAGAAAAAAAAGAGAACCTTTATTGTGAATGTTGCCCAAAATGAAATTTTAATGAGACATGATGATATATGTTGCACTTCGATGTCCCTTGTCCCTAATTGAAATTTTAAAACTACAATAAGTAGTAATTTTGCCAATGTTTTCTCATTCTTGAACTATTCAGGAACCTTCAATCTTCTGCTTGAGAAAAACGTGTTTTGTCCAAATGTATGCTCTGTCCCGAAGTAGTGATTTTGCCAATGTTTTCTCATTCTTGAACTATTCAGGAACCTTCAATCTTATGTTTGAGAAAAAATGTTTTATCCAAATGTATGCTCTGTCCCGAAGTAGTGATTTTGCCAATGTTTTCTCATTCTTGAACTATTCAGGAACCTTCAATCTTATGTTTGAGAAAAAAGTGTTTTGTCCAAATGTATGCTCTGTCCCGAAAGACAACGTTTTTATATTGTGGCCGGTAATTTTGAGATTTTCATTCTAACATATTGGTCGACAGTTGGTACATGTTATTATTATGCTTTTTCCAATATGTTAGCTATTATTTTTTTCTCATTCTTGATTTTTCAAGATTATTCAATCTTCTGCTTGAGAAAAAAAAGAGAACCTTTATTGTGAATGTTGCCCAAAATGAAATTTTAATGAGACATGATGATATATGTTGCACTTCGATGTCCCTTGTCCCTAATTGAAATTTTAAAACTACAATAAGTAGTAATTTTGCCAATGTTTTCTCATTCTTGAACTATTTAGGAACCTTCAATCTTCTGCTTGAGAAAAACGTGTTTTGTCCAAATGTATACTCTGTCACGAAGTAGTGATTTTGCCAATGTTTTCTCATTCTTGAACTATTCAGGAACCTTCAATCTTATGTTTGAGAAAAAAGTGTTTTGTCCAAATGTATGCTCTGTCCCGAAAGACAACGTTTTTATATTGTGGCCGGTAATTTTGAGATTTTCATTCTTACATATTGGTCGACAGTTGGTACATGTTATTATTATGCTTTTTCCAATATGTTAGCTATTATTTTTTTCTCATTCTTGATTTTTCAAGATTATTCAATCTTCTGCTTGAGAAAAAAAAGAGAACCTTTACTGTGAATGTTGCCCAAAATGAAATTTTAATGAGTCATGATGATATATGTTGTACTTCGATGTCCCTTGTCCCTAATTCAAAATTTAAAACTACAACAAGTAATGATTTTGCCAATGTTTTCTCATTCTTGAACTATTTAGGAACCTTCAATCTTCTGCTTGAGAAAAACGTGTTTTGTCCAAATGTATGCTCTGTCCCGAAGTAGTGATTTTGCCAATGTTTTCTCATTCTTGAACTATTCAAGAACCTTCAATCTTCTGCTTGAGAAAAACGTGTTTTGTCCAAATGTATGCTCTGTCACGAAGTAGTGATTTTGCCAATGTTTTCTCATTCTTGAACTATTCAGGAACCTTCAATCTTATGTTTGAGAAAAAAGTGTTTTGTCCAAATGTATGCTCTGTCCCGAAAGACAACGTTTTTATATTGTGGCCAGTAATTTTGAGATTTTCATTCTAACATATTGGTCGACAGTTGGTACATGTTATTATTATGCTTTTTCCAATATGTTAGCTATTATTTTTTTCTCATTCTTGATTTTTCAAGATTATTCAATCTTCTGCTTGAGAAAAAAAAGAGAACCTTTATTGTGAATGTTGCCCAAAATGAAATTTTAATGAGACATGATGATATATGTTGCACTTCGATGTCCCTTGTCCCTAATTGAAATTTTAAAACTACAATAAGTAGTAATTTTGCCAATGTTTTCTCATTCTTGAACTATTTAGGAACCTTCAATCTTCTGCTTGAGAAAAACGTGTTTTGTCCAAATGTATACTCTGTCACGAAGTAGTGATTTTGCCAATGTTTTCTCATTCTTGAACTATTCAGGAACCTTCAATCTTATGTTTGAGAAAAAAGTGTTTTGTCCAAATGTATGCTCTGTCCCGAAAGACAACGTTTTTATATTGTGGCCGGTAATTTTGAGATTTTCATTCTTACATATTGGTCGACAGTTGGTACATGTTATTATTATGCTTTTTCCAATATGTTAGCTATTATTTTTTTCTCATTCTTGATTTTTCAAGATTATTCAATCTTCTGCTTGAGAAAAAAAAGAGAACCTTTATTGTGAATGTTGCCCAAAATGAAATTTTAATGAGACATGATGATATATGTTGCACTTCGATGTCCCTTGTCCCTAATTGAAATTTTAAAACTACAATAAGTAGTAATTTTGCCAATGTTTTCTCATTCTTGAACTATTCAGGAACCTTCAATCTTCTGCTTGAGCAAAACGTGTTTTGTCCAAATGTATGCTCTGTCCCGAAGTAGTGATTTTGCCAATGTTTTCTCATTCTTGAACTATTCAAGAACCTTCAATCTTCTGCTTGAGAAAAACGTGTTTTGTCCAAATGTATGCTCTGTCACGAAGTAGTGATTTTGCCAATGTTTTCTCATTCTTGAACTATTCAGGAACCTTCAATCTTATGTTTGAGAAAAAAGTGTTTTGTCCAAATGTATGCTCTGTCCCGAAAGACAACGTTTTTATATTGTGGCCAGTAATTTTGAGATTTTCATTCTAACATATTGGTCGACAGTTGGTACATGTTATTATTATGCTTTTTCCAATATGTTAGCTATTATTTTTTTCTCATTCTTGATTTTTCAAGATTATTCAATCTTCTGCTTGAGAAAAAAAAGAGAACCTTTATTGTGAATGTTGCCCAAAATGAAATTTTAATGAGACATGATGATATATGTTGCACTTCGATGTCCCTTGTCCCTAATTGAAATTTTAAAACTACAATAAGTAGTAATTTTGCCAATGTTTTCTCATTCTTGAACTATTTAGGAACCTTCAATCTTCTGCTTGAGAAAAACGTGTTTTGTCCAAATGTATACTCTGTCACGAAGTAGTGATTTTGCCAATGTTTTCTCATTCTTGAACTATTCAGGAACCTTCAATCTTATGTTTGAGAAAAAAGTGTTTTGTCCAAATGTATGCTCTGTCCCGAAAGACAACGTTTATATATTGTGGCCAGTAATTTTGAGATTTTCATTCTAACATATTGGTCGACAGTTGGTACATGTTATTATTATGCTTTTTCCAATATGTTAGCTATTATTTTTTTCTCATTCTTGATTTTTCAAGATTATTCAATCTTCTGCTTGAGAAAAAAAAGAGAACCTTTATTGTGAATGTTGCCCAAAATGAAATTTTAATGAGACATGATGATATATGTTGCACTTCGATGTCCCTTGTCCCTAAATGAAATTTTAAAACTACAATAAGTAGGGATTTTGCCAATGTTTTCTCATTCTTGAACTATTCAGGAACCTTCAATCTTATGTTTGAGAAAAAGTATTTTGTCCAAATGTATGCTCTGTCTCGAAAGACAACGTTTTTATATTGTGGCCGGTAATTTTGAGATTTTCCTTCTAACATATTGGTCGACAGTTGGTACATGTTATTATTATGCTTTTTCCAATATGTTAGCTATTATTTTTTTCTCATTCTTGATTTTTCAAGATTATTCAATCTTCTACTTGAGAAAAAAAAGAGAACCTTTCTTGTGAATGTTGCCCAAAATGAAATTTTAATGAGTCATGATGATATATGTTGTACTTCGATGTCCCTTGTCCCTAATTCAAAATTTAAAACTACAACAAGTAATGATTTTGCCAATGTTTTCTCATTCTTGAACTATTTAGGAACCTTCAATCTTCTGCTTGAGAAAAACGTGTTTTGTCCAAATGTATGCTCTGTCCCGAAGTAGTGATTTTGCCAACGTTTTCTCATTCTTGAACTATTCAAGAACCTTCAATCTTCTGCTTGAGAAAAACGTGTTTTGTCCTAATGTATGCTCTGTCACGAAGTAGTGATTTTGCCAATGTTTTCTCATTCTTGAACTATTAAGGAACCTTCAATCTTATGTTTGAGAAAAAAGTGTTTTGTCCAAATGTATGCTCTGTTCCGAAAGACAACGTTTTTATATTGTGGCCGGTAATTTTGAGATTTTCATTCTAACATATTGGTCGACAGTTGGTACATGTTATTATTATGCTTTTTCCAATATGTTAGCTATTATTTTTTTCTCATTCTTGATTTTTCAAGATTATTCAATCTTCTGCTTGAGAAAAAAAAGAGAACCTTTATTGTGAATGTTGCCCAAAATGAAATTTTAATGAGACATGATGATATATGTTGCACTTCGATGTCCCTTGTCCCTAATTGAAATTTTAAAACTACAATAAGTAGTAATTTTGCCAATGTTTTCTCATTCTTGAACTATTTAGGAACCTTCAATCTTCTGCTTGAGAAAAACGTGTTTTGTCCAAATGTATACTCTGTCACGAAGTAGTGATTTTGCCAATGTTTTCTCATTCTTGAACTATTCAGGAACCTTCAATCTTATGTTTGAGAAAAAAGTGTTTTGTCCAAATGTATGCTCTGTCCCGAAAGACAACGTTTATATATTGTGGCCAGTAATTTTGAGATTTTCATTCTAACATATTGGTCGACAGTTGGTACATGTTATTATTATGCTTTTTCCAATATGTTAGCTATTATTTTTTTCTCATTCTTGATTTTTCAAGATTATTCAATCTTCTGCTTGAGAAAAAAAAGAGAACCTTTATTGTGAATGTTGCCCAAAATGAAATTTTAATGAGACATGATGATATATGTTGCACTTCGATGTCCCTTGTCCCTAAATGAAATTTTAAAACTACAATAAGTAGGGATTTTGCCAATGTTTTCTCATTCTTGAACTATTCAGGAACCTTCAATCTTATGTTTGAGAAAAAGTATTTTGTCCAAATGTATGCTCTGTCTCGAAAGACAACGTTTTTATATTGTGGCCGGTAATTTTGAGATTTTCCTTCTAACATATTGGTCGACAGTTGGTACATGTTATTATTATGCTTTTTCCAATATGTTAGCTATTATTTTTTTCTCATTCTTGATTTTTCAAGATTATTCAATCTTCTACTTGAGAAAAAAAAGAGAACCTTTCTTGTGAATGTTGCCCAAAATGAAATTTTAATGAGTCATGATGATATATGTTGTACTTCGATGTCCCTTGTCCCTAATTCAAAATTTAAAACTACAACAAGTAATGATTTTGCCAATGTTTTCTCATTCTTGAACTATTTAGGAACCTTCAATCTTCTGCTTGAGAAAAACGTGTTTTGTCCAAATGTATGCTCTGTCCCGAAGTAGTGATTTTGCCAACGTTTTCTCATTCTTGAACTATTCAAGAACCTTCAATCTTCTGCTTGAGAAAAACGTGTTTTGTCCTAATGTATGCTCTGTCACGAAGTAGTGATTTTGCCAATGTTTTCTCATTCTTGAACTATTAAGGAACCTTCAATCTTATGTTTGAGAAAAAAGTGTTTTGTCCAAATGTATGCTCTGTTCCGAAAGACAACGTTTTTATATTGTGGCCGGTAATTTTGAGATTTTCATTCTAACATATTGGTCGACAGTTGGTACATGTTATTATTATGCTTTTTCCAATATGTTAGCTATTATTTTTTTCTCATTCTTGATTTTTCAAGATTATTCAATCTTCTGCTTGAGAAAAAAAAGAGAACCTTTATTGTGAATGTTGCCCAAAATGAAATTTTAATGAGACATGATGATATATGTTGCACTTCGATGTCCCTTGTCCCTAATTGAAATTTTAAAACTACAATAAGTAGTAATTTTGCCAATGTTTTCTCATTCTTGAACTATTTAGGAACCTTCAATCTTCTGCTTGAGAAAAACGTGTTTTGTCCAAATGTATACTCTGTCACGAAGTAGTGATTTTGCCAATGTTTTCTCATTCTTGAACTATTCAGGAACCTTCAATCTTATGTTTGAGAAAAAAGTGTTTTGTCCAAATGTATGCTCTGTCCCGAAAGACAACGTTTATATATTGTGGCCAGTAATTTTGAGATTTTCATTCTAACATATTGGTCGACAGTTGGTACATGTTATTATTATGCTTTTTCCAATATGTTAGCTATTATTTTTTTCTCATTCTTGATTTTTCAAGATTATTCAATCTTCTGCTTGAGAAAAAAAAGAGAACCTTTATTGTGAATGTTGCCCAAAATGAAATTTTAATGAGACATGATGATATATGTTGCACTTCGATGTCCCTTGTCCCTAAATGAAATTTTAAAACTACAATAAGTAGGGATTTTGCCAATGTTTTCTCATTCTTGAACTATTCAGGAACCTTCAATCTTATGTTTGAGAAAAAGTATTTTGTCCAAATGTATGCTCTGTCTCGAAAGACAACGTTTTTATATTGTGGCCGGTAATTTTGAGATTTTCCTTCTAACATATTGGTCGACAGTTGGTACATGTTATTATTATGCTTTTTCCAATATGTTAGCTATTATTTTTTTCTCATTCTTGATTTTTCAAGATTATTCAATCTTCTACTTGAGAAAAAAAAGAGAACCTTTCTTGTGAATGTTGCCCAAAATGAAATTTTAATGAGTCATGATGATATATGTTGTACTTCGATGTCCCTTGTCCCTAATTCAAAATTTAAAACTACAACAAGTAATGATTTTGCCAATGTTTTCTCATTCTTGAACTATTTAGGAACCTTCAATCTTCTGCTTGAGAAAAACGTGTTTTGTCCAAATGTATGCTCTGTCCCGAAGTAGTGATTTTGCCAACGTTTTCTCATTCTTGAACTATTCAAGAACCTTCAATCTTCTGCTTGAGAAAAACGTGTTTTGTCCTAATGTATGCTCTGTCACGAAGTAGTGATTTTGCCAATGTTTTCTCATTCTTGAACTATTAAGGAACCTTCAATCTTATGTTTGAGAAAAAAGTGTTTTGTCCAAATGTATGCTCTGTTCCGAAAGACAACGTTTTTATATTGTGGCCGGTAATTTTGAGATTTTCATTCTAACATATTGGTCGACAGTTGGTACATGTTATTATTATGCTTTTTCCAATATGTTAGCTATTATTTTTTTCTCATTCTTGATTTTTCAAGATTATTCAATCTTCTGCTTGAGAAAAAAAAGAGAACCTTTATTGTGAATGTTGCCCAAAATGAAATTTTAATGAGACATGATGATATATGTTGCACTTCGATGTCCCTTGTCCCTAATTGAAATTTTAAAACTACAATAAGTAGTAATTTTGCCAATGTTTTCTCATTCTTGAACTATTCAGGAACCTTCAATCTTCTGCTTGAGAAAAACGTGTTTTGTCCAAATGTATGCTCTGTCCCGAAGTAGTGATTTTGCCAATGTTTTCTCATTCTTGAACTATTCAGGAACCTTCAATCTTATGTTTGAGAAAAAATGTTTTATCCAAATGTATGCTCTGTCCCGAAGTAGTGATTTTGCCAATGTTTTCTCATTCTTGAACTATTCAGGAACCTTCAATCTTATGTTTGAGAAAAAAGTGTTTTGTCCAAATGTATGCTCTGTCCCGAAAGACAACGTTTTTATATTGTGGCCGGTAATTTTGAGATTTTCATTCTAACATATTGGTCGACAGTTGGTACATGTTATTATTATGCTTTTTCCAATATGTTAGCTATTATTTTTTTCTCATTCTTGATTTTTCAAGATTATTCAATCTTCTGCTTGAGAAAAAAAAGAGAACCTTTATTGTGAATGTTGCCCAAAATGAAATTTTAATGAGACATGATGATATATGTTGCACTTCGATGTCCCTTGTCCCTAATTGAAATTTTAAAACTACAATAAGTAGTAATTTTGCCAATGTTTTCTCATTCTTGAACTATTCAGGAACCTTCAATCTTCTGCTTGAGAAAAACGTGTTTTGTCCAAATGTATGCTCTGTCCCGAAGTAGTGATTTTGCCAATGTTTTCTCATTCTTGAACTATTCAGGAAGCTTCAATCTTATGTTTGAGAAAAAAGTGTTTTATCCAAATATATGCTCTGTCCCGAAGTAGTGATTTTGCCAATGTTTTCTCATTCTTGAACTATTCAGGAACCTTCAATCTTATGTTTGAGAAAAAAGTGTTTTGTCCAAATGTATGCTCTGTCCCGAAAGACAACGTTTTTATATTGTGGCCGGTAATTTTGAGATTTTCATTCTAACATATTGGTCGACAGTTGGTACATGTTATTAATATGCTTTTTCCAATATGTTAGCTATTATTTTTTTCTCATTCTTGATTTTTCAAGATTATTCAATCTTCTACTTGAGAAAAAAAAGAGAACCTTTCTTGTGAATGTTGCCCAAAATGAAATTTTAATGAGTCATGATGATATATGTTGTACTTCGATGTCCCTTGTCCCTAATTCAAAATTTAAAACTACAACAAGTAATGATTTTGCCAATGTTTTCTCATTCTTGAACTATTTAGGAACCTTCAATCTTCTGCTTGAGAAAAACGTGTTTTGTCCAAATGTATGCTCTGTCCCGAAGTAGTGATTTTGCCAACGTTTTCTCATTCTTGAACTATTCAAGAACCTTCAATCTTCTGCTTGAGAAAAATGTGTTTTGTCCAAATGTATGCTCTGTCCCGAAAGACAACGTTTTTATATTGTTGCCGTTAATTTTGAGATTTTCATTCTAACATATTGGTCGACGGTTGGTACATGTTATGATTATGCTTTTTCCAATATGTTAGCCATTATTTTTATTCTCATTCTTGATTAGTCAAGATTATTCAATCTTCTGCTTGAGAAAAAAAAACCATACTTATGAATGTTGCCTTAATGCAAAAGCTTGTTGTTGCCCAAAATGAAATTTTAATGAGACATGATGATATATTGTCCCTTGTCCCTAATTGAAATTTTAAAACTACAATAAGTAGTGATTATGCCATTGTTTTCTCATTCTTGAACTATTCAGGAACCTTCAATCTTCTGCTTGAGAAAAAAGGGTTTTCTCCAAATGTATGCTCTGTCCCGAATGACAACGTATTTATATTGTGGCAGGTAATTTTGAGATTTTCATTCTAACATATTGGTCGGCGGTTGGTACATGTTATGATTATGCTTTTTCGAATATGTCAGCCATTATTTTTTTTCTCATTCTTGATTATTGAAGATTATTCAATCTTCTGCTTGAGAAAAAAAAACCATAATTGTGAATGTTGCCTTAATGCAAAAGCTTGTTTTTGACCAAAATGAAATTTTAATGAGTCATGATGATATATGTTGTACTTCGATGTCCCTTGTCCCTAATTGAAAATTTAAAACTACAACAAGTAGTGATTTTGCCAATGTTTTCTCATTCTTGAACTATTTAGGAACCTTCAATCTTCTGCTTTAGAAAAACGTGTTTTGTCTAAATGTATGCTCTGTCCTGAAGTAGTGATTTTGCCAATGTTTTCTCATACTTGAACTATTCAAGAACCTTCAATCTTCTGCTTGAGAAAAACGTGTTTTGTCCAAATGTAAGCTCTCTCCCGAAGTAGTGATTTTGCCAATGTTTTCTCATTCTTGAACTATTCAGGAACCTTCAATCTTATGTTTGAGAAAAAGTGTTTTGTCCAAATGTATGCTCTGTCCCGAAAGACAACGTTTTTATATTGTGGCCGGTAATTTTGAGATTTTCATTCTAACATATTGGTCGACAGTTGGTACATGTTATTATTATGCTTTTTCCAATATGTTAGCTATTATTTTTTTCTCATTCTTGATTTTTCAAGATTATTCAATCTTCTGCTTGAGAAAAAAAAGAGAACCTTTATTGTGAATGTTGCCCAAAATGAAATTTTAATGAGACATGATGATATATGTTGCACTTCGATGTCCCTTGTCCCTAATTGAAAATTTTAAACTACGACAAGTAGTGATTTTGCCAATGTTTTCTCATTCTTGAACTATTTAGGAACCTTCAATCTTCTGCTTGAGAAAAACGTGTTTTGTCTAAATGTATGCTCTGTCCCGAAGTAGTGATTTTGCCAATGTTTTCTCATTCTTGAACTATTCAAGAACCTTCAATCTTCTGCTTGAAAAAAACGTGTTTTGTCCAAATGTAAGCTCTGTCCCGAATGAGTGATTTTGCCAATGTTTTCTCATTCTTGAACTATTCAGGAACCTTCAATCTTATGTTTGAGAAAAAAGTGTTTTGTCCAAATGTATGCTCTGTCCCGAAAGACAACGTTTTTATATTGTGGCCGGTAATTTTGAGATTTTCATTCTAACATATTGGTCGACAGTTGGTACATGTTATTATTATGCTTTTTCCAATATGTTAGCTATTATTTTTTTTCTCATTCTTGATTTTTCAAGATTATTCAATCTTCTGCTTGAGAAAAAAAAGAGATCCTTTATTGTGAATGTTGCCGAAAATGAATTTTTAATGAGACATGATGATATATGTTGCACTTCGATGTCCCTTGTCCCTATTTGAAATTTTAAAACTACAATAAGTAGTGATTTTGCCAATCTTTTCTCATTCTTGAACTATTCAGGAACCTTCAATCTTCTGCTTGAGAAAAATGTGTTTTGTCCAAATGTATGCTCTGTCCCGAAGTAGTTATTTTGCCATTGTTTTCTCATTCTTGAACTATTCAGGAACCTTCAATATTATGTTTGAGAAAAAAGTGTTTTGTCCAAATGTATGCTCTGTCCCGAAAGACAACGTTTTTATATTGTGGCCGGTAATTTTGAGATTTTCATTCTAACATATTGGTCGACAGTTGGTACATGTTATTATTATGCTTTTTCCAATATGTTAGCTATTATTTTTTTCTCATTCTTGATTTTTCAAGATTATTCAATCTTCTACTTGAGAAAAAAAAAAGAGAACCTTTATTGTGAATGTTGCCCAAAATGAAATTTTAATGAGACATGATGATATATGTTGCACTTCGATGTCCCTTGTCCCTAATTGAAATTTTAAAACTACAATAAGTAGTGATTTTGCCAATGTTTTCTCATTCTTGAACTATTCAGGAACCTTCAATCTTCTGCTTG
The DNA here is from genome assembly GCA_951804385.1 of Trifolium dubium. Taxonomy (NCBI): domain Eukaryota; kingdom Viridiplantae; phylum Streptophyta; class Magnoliopsida; order Fabales; family Fabaceae; genus Trifolium; species Trifolium dubium. The sequence continues at coordinate 19,823,358 of OX638071.1, read as the reverse complement.
AGAAAAACATGTTTTGTCCAAATGTATGCTCTGTCCCGAAGTTGTGATTTTGCCAATGTTTTCTCATTATTGAACTATTCAAGAACCTTCAATCTTATGCTTGAGAAAAACGTGTTTTGTCCAAATGTATGTGATCGACGATTTGTGTATCAATAAATTTAATTGACCGCAAGTGCACAGTCTCGTCGTGTAGTTTTAAAAGATTATCGAACCACAGAGACCAATAATCGAACTACCGTATTTCTGTTGTCACGGTGTAAATCTAAGGCGAATAGGTGTTTTAGAATTGTTTTGAATTTTAAAAGAAAATTAAAGAGTTAAATTAATAAAAGCGGGATATCAGTATGTAACTTAATTAACCGTCGGGAATTTAATAAATCAACAGCGCGTGTGAAAAGGATTTATCTTTCAGAAGAACTTTCTCAATTTAAAGGTCTAAACCTCACACTCTCGTTTTGTTGATAAAAACCATACTTTCTAAGCTAGGAGTTTTACTGTCACTTTTCTACCACCTTAGCTTCGAAAGTATATTTTGAAAATCAATTAGTTATAATTAATCCTAACGTGGCTCTCGCTCGTTCAAAGATTAATATCAAATTCCTACTATCTAGTTAAAACCTCAAACTCTCGCTCTATTGATTTTAACCTTAATCGCTTTATATTACTCTCGTTCAAAAGCTTAGGAGTTTTAAAATTAGGAATTCGAATCAGAAAAATAGTTTAGTGATTGCGCGCTAAATCATTATTAAACTCCCTTCGGAGAATTAATTTACATACCGATATCTAGTAAATTAGCTAGACATAAAGCAAGAAACAAATAAATAAAAACAGAAAATTAAATAAAGCATAAATAAATAATTAAATAAAGACATTAAAAAGAACCTGAAATAAAATTCTGAAATAACTGGAATCAAAGTTGACGAAAATAACCGGTACAGAATTCTTGACAGGAAAGTGAAAACAGAACTGAAAACGGATTCCCGGTGTGGAAATACCGTTACAGTTACTGTAACTAGAAACCTAAACTGACAGAAAACTGAAGGAAATAATGCGTGGTCAGATCTGAGATTTGAGCTTCTATTTATAGGGGTTTTTTGCTGGTTACGATCCACAAAAATAGGAGATGATAAGCTCCCTTTTGCATTTATCCAATATCCATCCGATTAGGAACAGAAACGGATCAGACGAATGCCTCTTCCCCACGTCACGTGAAATTCAGTTTCACTGGGCTTCTCATTTGGTGGCGCTCGCCACCCATTCTGTGGCGCTCGCCACTCTGGGCTTGCGCTGGGTGGCGCTCGCCACCCTCCTGTGGCGCTCGCCACCCTCCTGTGGCGCTCGCCACTTTGTGATTTTGGGCATGTGCTCATTTTTGCTGTGCTCCTTTGTGGGCTGCGCGAATTTGGGCTTTGCACCCCCTTTTTGCTCCGGTTTTGACACTTTTTGCTCAATTCTCTTCTCCGACCTATTTTATTCGACAAAAGTAAAAACATATCAAATACTAACATAAAAAGACATAAATGAAATAAATACATATGCAAATGCAACTAAAATTCACCTAAATTAAGCTAAAAATACGATATGATTTCGTGTCATCAGTATGCTCTTTCCCGAAAGACAACGTTTTTATGTTGTGGCCGGTAATTTTGAGATTTTCATTCTAACATATTGGTCGACGGTTGGTACATGTTATTATTATGCTTTTTCCAATATGTTAGCATTATTTTTTTCTCATTCTTGATTATTCAAGATTATTTAATCTTCTGCTTAAGAAAAAAAAGAACCTTTATTGTGAATGTTGCCGAAAATGAATTTTTAATGAGACATGATGATATATGTTGCACTTCGATGTCCCTTGTCCCTATTTGAAATTTTAAAACTACAATAAGTAGTGATTTTGCCAATGTTTTCTCATTCTTGAACTATTCAGGAACCTTCAATCTTCTGCTTGAGAAAAATGTGTTTTGTCCAAATGTATGCTCTGTCCCGAAAGACAACGTTTTTATATTGTTGCCGTTAATTTTGAGATTTTCATTCTAACATATTGGTCGACGGTTGGTACATGTTATGATTATGCTTTTTCCAATATGTTAGCCATTATTTTTATTCTCATTCTTGATTAGTCAAGATTATTCAATCTTCTGCTTGAGAAAAAAAAACCATACTTATGAATGTTGCCTTAATGCAAAAGCTTGTTGTTGCCCAAAATGAAATTTTAATGAGACATGATGATATATTGTCCCTTGTCCCTAATTGAAATTTTAAAACTACAATAAGTAGTGATTATGCCATTGTTTTCTCATTCTTGAACTATTCAGGAACCTTCAATCTTCTGCTTGAGAAAAAAGGGTTTTCTCCAAATGTATGCTATGTCCCGAATGACAACGTTTTTATATTGTGGCAGGTAATTTTGAGATTTTCATTCTAACATATTGGTCGGCGGTTGGTACATGTTATGATTATGCTTTTTCGAATATGTCAGCCATTATTTTTTTTCTCATTCTTGATTATTGAAGATTATTCAATCTTCTGCTTGAGAAAAAAAAACCATAATTGTGAATGTTGCCATAATGCAAAAGCTTGTTTTTGACCAAAATGAAATTTTAATGAGTCATGATGATATATGTTGTACTTCGATGTCCCTTGTCCCTAATTGAAAATTTAAAACTACAACAAGTAGTGATTTTGCCAATGTTTTCTCATTCTTGAACTATTTAGGAACCTTCAATCTTCTGCTTTAGAAAAACGTGTTTTGTCTAAATGTATGCTCTGTCCTGAAGTAGTGATTTTGCCAATGTTTTCTCATTCTTGAACTATTCAAGAACCTTCAATCTTCTGCTTGAGAAAAACGTGTTTTGTCCAAATGTAAGCTCTGTCCCGAAGTAGTGATTTTGCCAATGTTTTCTCATTCTTGAACTATTCAGGAACCTTCAATCTTATGTTTGAGAAAAAGTGTTTTGTCCAAATGTATGCTCTGTCCCGAAAGACAACGTTTTTATATTGTGGCCGGTAATTTTGAGATTTTCATTCTAACATATTGGTCGACAGTTGGTACATGTTATTATTATGCTTTTTCCAATATGTTAGCTATTATTTTTTTCTCATTCTTGATTTTTCAAGATTATTCAATCTTCTGCTTGAGAAAAAAAAGAGAACCTTTATTGTGAATGTTGCCCAAAATGAAATTTTAATGAGACATGATGATATATGTTGCACTTCGATGTCCCTTGTCCCTAATTGAAAATTTTAAACTACGACAAGTAGTGATTTTGCCAATGTTTTCTCATTCTTGAACTATTTACGAACCTTCAATCTTTTGCTTGAGAAAAACGTGTTTTGTCTAAATGTATGCTCTGTCCCGAAGTAGTGATTTTGCCAATGTTTTCTCATTCTTGAACTATTCAAGAACCTTCAATCTTCTGCTTGAAAAAAACGTGTTTTGTCCAAATGTAAGCTCTGTCCCGAATGAGTGATTTTGCCAATGTTTTCTCATTCTTGAACTATTCAGGAACCTTCAATCTTATGTTTGAGAAAAAAGTGTTTTGTCCAAATGTATGCTCTGTCCCGAAAGACAACGTTTTTATATTGTGGCCGGTAATTTTGAGATTTTCATTCTAACATATTGGTCGACAGTTGGTACATGTTATTATTATGCTTTTTCCAATATGTTAGCTATTATTTTTTTTCTCATTCTTGATTTTTCAAGATTATTCAATCTTCTGCTTGAGAAAAAAAAGAGAACCTTTATTGTGAATGTTGCCGAAAATGAATTTTTAATGAGACATGATGATATATGTTGCACTTCGATATCCCTTGTCCCTATTTGAAATTTTAAAACTACAATAAGTAGTGATTTTGCCAATCTTTTCTCATTCTTGAACTATTCAGGAACCTTCAATCTTCTGCTTGAGAAAAATGTGTTTTGTCCAAATGTATGCTCTGTCCCGAAGTAGTTATTTTGCCATTGTTTTCTCATTCTTGAACTATTCAGGAACCTTCAATATTATGTTTGAGAAAAAAGTGTTTTGTCCAAATGTATGCTCTGTCCCGAAAGACAACGTTTTTATATTGTGGCCGGTAATTTTGAGATTTTCGTTCTAACATATTGGTCGACAGTTGGTACATGTTATTATGATGCTTTTTCCAATATGTTAGCTATTATTTTTTTCTCATTCTTGATTTTTCAAGATTATTCAATCTTCTACTTGAGAAAAAAAAAAGAGAACCTTTATTGTGAATGTTGCCCAAAATGAAATTTTAATGAGACATGATGATATATGTTGCACTTCGATGTCCCTTGTCCCTAATTGAAATTTTAAAACTACAATAAGTAGTGATTTTGCCAATGTTTTCTCATTCTTGAACTATTCAGGAACCTTCAATCTTCTGCTTGAGAAAAACGTGTTTTATCCAAATGTATGCTCTGTCCCGAAGTAGTGATTTTGCCAATGATTTCTCATTCTTGAACTATTCAAGAACCTTCAATCTTCTGCTTGAGAAAAACATGTTTTGTCCAAATGTATGCTCTGTCCCGAAGTTGTGATTTTGCCAATGTTTTCTCATTATTCAACTATTCAAGAACCTTCAATCTTATGCTTGAGAATAACGTGTTTTGTCCAAATGTATGTGATCGACGATTTGTGTATCAATAAATTTAATTGACCGCAAGTGCACAGTCTCGTCGTGTAGTTTTAAAAGATTATCGAACCACAGAGACCAATAATCGAACTACCGTATTTCTGTTGTCACGGTGTAAATCTAAGGCGAATAGGTGTTTTAGAATTGTTTTGAATTTTAAAAGAAAATTAAAGAGTTAAATTAATAAAAGCGGGATATCGGTATGTAACTTAATAAACCGTCGGGAATTTAATAAATCAACAGCGCGTGTGAAAAGGATTTATCTTTCAGAAGAACTTTCTCAATTTAAAGGTCTAAACCTCACACTCTCGTTTTGTTGATAAAAACCATACTTTCTAAGCTAGGAGTTTTACTGTCACTTTTCTACCACCTTAGCTTCGAAAGTATATTTTGAAAATCAATTAGTTATAATTAATCCTAACGTGGCTCTCGCTCGTTCAAAGATTAATATCAAATTCCTACTATCTAGTTAAAACCTCAAACTCTCGCTCTATTGATTTTAACCTTAATCGCTTTATATTACTCTCGTTCAAAAGCTTAGGAGTTTTAAAATTAGGAATTCGAATCAGAAAAATAGTTTAGTGATTGCGCGCTAAATCATTATTAAACTCCCTTCGGAGAATTAATTTACATACCGATATCTAGTAAATTAGCTAGACATAAAGCAAGAAACAAATAAATAAAAACAGAAAATTAAATAAAGCATAAATAAATAATTAAATAAAGACATTAAAAAGAACCTGAATAAAAATTCTGAAATAACTGGAATCAAAGTTGACGAAAATAACCGGTACAGAATTCTTAACAGGAAAGTGAAAACAGAACTGAAAACGGATTCCCGGTGTGGAAATACCGTTACAGTTACTGTAACTAGAAACCTAAACTGACAGAAAACTGAAGGAAATAATGCGTGGTCAGATTTGAGATTTGAGCTTCTATTTATAGGGGGTTTTTGCTGGTTACGATCCACAAAAATAGGAGATGATAAGCTCCCTTTTGCATTTATCCAATATCCATCCGATTAGGAACAGAAACGGATCAGACGAATGCCTCTTCCCCACGTCACGTGAAATTCAGTTTCACTGGGCTTCTCATTTGGTGGCGCTCGCCACCCATTCTGTGGCGCTCGCCACTCTGGGCTTGCGCTGGGTGGCGCTCGCCACTTTGTGATTTTGGGCATGTGCTCATTTTTGCTGTGCTCCTTTGTGGGCTGCGCGAATTTGGGCTTTGCACCCCCTTTTTGCTCCGGTTTTGACACTTTTTGCTCAATTCTCTTCTCCGACCTATTTTATTCGACAAAAGTAAAAACATATCAAATACTAACATAAAAAGACATAAATGAAATAAATACATATGCAAATGCAACTAAAATTCACCTAAATCAAGCTAAAAATACGATATGATTTCGTGTCATCAAATTCCCCCACACTTGAACCATTGCTTGTCCTCAAGCATAAAAGAATAGTGAATCGCATGGTATAAGTAAAAAAACACATGACACGATTATCTTACTCGTACGTGGTTGCCGGCTAAACTATGAAAATCAAATAACAGTGCAAATAACAAAAACACCGTAATGACACAAGAGACTCCCGGTCATGTGAAAACAGACCTGAAGCATTTCCTCTTGACTCTACCTCTCACCTAAGTTTCATTCCCCCTTTTCATTCCAGCGCAATCACATTAAGCCCGTTATCTTGTACCCATGGTGGGAAACCTGTTAGTGATTATGATCATCATATAGCGAGGGGTGCTGATAACATAAGTTTGGTAACCCCTATTTGCTTTACCCACTTTGCAGTTGCAGGGGATCGGATCGTAACCCGCCCTACCAAGTTCAGAATCAGACACCTCTGAACCAACTACTAATGAGTTTCTATACTATGGTCTTTTTTTCCTTCTCATGTTTCAACATTTGCTGAATTTTCATCAATTATTCCAAGGAATCAACCAATAGTATTCATAACATTTATAATCAAAATCATTCACTTATTTTCTTCGGTTTCCCACTTAGGGTGTGCCTTGAGATGGTGCCAACTGCTAGATAAACTACTAAGGGTTCATTAAAACTCAGGTTCAAAGCTTTATCAAAACTAGTACCCAAATCAATTCTACACACTTCAGGGAATCTAAGGTGTTAAAACGGGATTGATTTTATCTAACCGTTACCCAAATTCCACAAAATAGTCTAGACAGTGCAAACAACCTATATACTTTCAGACAATCAATACCAAGCATCACAACTCAACACTTGCTTTTTTCACAAGAAAATTTTTGGTTATGGCTCAAGAAATGGGAAAATCAGACAAAAACAAGACCAACACGCAAAATTAACTCAATCTAAGTGAACTAACCTAAGGTTTTATTATGCATGCAAGACTAAATGACTAAAAGTAAAAGGAAAGCGATAAAGCTTCCTCCCCCACACTTGAATCGAGCATTGTCCCCAATGCAACGACTAAAGGTGAGCTTGGAAGGGTACAACCTGAGAGAAAGTAACTACTGGCGGTCTGGGCCGCGCCTCCTCGTGCGCCTCTCGTGTGGTGGAGGTCCTGCACCTAGCTGCCTGAAATAGTCATCAAAATCATCCATGCGTAAGGACATATCTGCCATGCCATCAATCAAGCCACGCTGGTCACTCTGAAACTGCTGCATCATGCTCATCATATCTGTCTGACGAGTCTGGATGTCCTGGATACGCTGGTCCCTCTGGGCATCTAAGGTGTAGTGCTGCCTCATCTCAGCTAAAACGGTATCAAGCGTGGTTGTGCCACTAACATGGGCAGCTCCAGAGGTAGTCCCTGCAAAATAACCAGAAAAAGTGTGTGTGTTGTGTGCATTAGTTTCCGGAGCCTCGCGCTCCTCCTCCTCAGATCCGTCACTCTCTCCCTCATCAGCAGGGGCATTGGGTACAGGCCAATCTCGGGGAATGGGTGGGTCGGGGAGACAACGGAATTTGGCTATCGAGCGCACATTGAAGCGCGCGGGGTCAGGGAGGGTGATGTCAGGGCAGGCTTTGTTATCTATCATGAGAATGTATTTTCCATCAGCCCGCTGCTTTACTAGCCTCATGTTTCGTACCAAGGCTAACTCAATGGTACGAGGGTCAAGTGGGGTAAGGGTAGAGAGTTGCGCCCCGTAGTTTAGCAAGCGTGCTAAGGTTGTGATTAGACCACCAAAAACAATTGCCCCTTTGGACTTAACCATTGAAAACATGTGATACATCATAAAGCGGGCAGTATGGACCTTTTCTTTTGAGACGCTGTAAGTGAACAGCAAAAAGAGCTCTTTTTCATTGACCTTGTTAGAACCAAGGCGGCCAAACACAGTGCAAGCCAAAAGATGGCGAAAGTAGCGAATAGCGGGGTTTTGGATCAATGACGCTCTGTTACCCTCAAAACTACTCATATCCTTTCCGGTTAATCCCCACCAAAGTTTCTTTGCGGCATTTGGCCACCCCACTTGAGTAGGCAGCTCATCTTTCACCCCCTCGCCGTGTGGTAAGTGCAACAACTCGGCTAACTCATCGTAGCTAAAATTGTAATCAACATTAAACAAACGGAATCTCACACGGTCGGGGGTGGGGTTTAGTTCTAGGGAGCTAAGAAATTCCGCGGTAAGTTGGACATGAACGGGGTCTTTAAAAGAAAGCAAGAAATCAAGCTTAAATGAACGAACCAAATGGCGCACACTATCCGATAATCCTAGAGTCTCGAGACAAAAGTCATCGGCATACCTCGTTGGTTCGTATTCCTTTCGGCGGAGGAGTCGATAGAGCTTAGCTTGGTCTCCATCTCGGAAGTTGATTGCATACTCCCCTTGTTGTGCCATGAACTTGACTTACCTTAGCTTGAAAGACTAGAAGAAATGAAGGAAGGAAATGCCTCTGTGAAATGAGAGATGTGTTGTGAAGTGAATGTGTTAAGGTGTGTGTATTTATAATGGAAAAGTGAAGATGAATGTAGTGATGTGTAGTTGAAAATTTAATGAAACATAATGATGGTGTCTACATTTCACAGAGAAACAATTCCTTTCCAAATCTCTAAAAACAAAACCATTCAATACAAGCTTACTGTAACACGTTTCCTGTACAAAATTTTGCCAAAATCATGAAGTTGCATTCTGTGGCGAGCGCCACTATGCTTATGGCGAGCGCCACCAGGCCAAATTTTGCATTTTGGCCTTTTTCGTTCTGTAGCGTGTTGTTGTTCATTTGTACCTATACCTGTCTAAAGAAAATTGTACAGCTTGCACACAGTTGAATTAAGTTCTAACAGGACAAAAATTTTTTTACCAAATTAGATTTCTAACCCAGAGCAATTATTCACAAGAAAAACCACATGAGCACACAAGAGCATAAAACAAACGATCTCTCATCAGGAGTTTTTATTAATCAAACGAGCTAAATAAAAGTAAATATAGTTATTGCTGATTTCTGAAATTCAAATTAAAGTACTAGTAAAGAAAATTTCCTAGGATTTATTATTCTAAAGCAAGGAAAAGTAAATGAAAATCCTAGGAATGAGGTAAAATACGCTGGGACGGTCCTAGCCACTACGACGATGTTCAACTTCATTCACAACAAAGCCTAACTCCTCCCAAATATTCTCTACTTACGCAGCGGCGGTATCCAAGAAAGCATAAAATTCCGCGCGCAACTTAGTCAGCTCGGCTTCCATTGCATTAGTTTTAGCTTGCAATGCTTCAAACATAGCAACAGTCACGGTCGGTGGCCCAACTGGGGCATTAGCAGCACGAGTAGGAGTAGAGAGAGCAGGATCAGAATCAGGAGACTCACTTGGATCAGCATCAGAGAGATCTGTGTCAAGGTATTCATAGGCTTGGGGTGAAGAAGGAGGTGTCAAGGGTGTATACTGAGGTTCCAAATCATAGAGCCAATTTCTTCTGTCATGAACACTGGTTTTATTGCTAGGCAAGGTAAAGTGGGGCACGACTAGGCGATTGATAAGGAGGTCAAATCTGTCGGGTCCTAAGTTCCCTATAATGCCATGGTTAAAGCAAAAGTTTATGTCCATGCATCGGATTCCTCCCAAGGGTTGAAGTTGATTAAGTTGAACTCTCAGGCCTAGGGCATCTGCAATCATTGTAACCAACCCACCAACTAGTATGGGTCCCAGGCAGTCAAGGGCTATATTGTACATGTTGGTCATCATAAAGGTGGCCCCATTGACAGGGCGGGACTGTGAAGCACATAACATGATAAAAAGCTCCTCACGGGACACAGAGGTGTTGTTTTCTTCCTTTCCAAAAAGAGTGTGGGCTAGGATTTTGTGAAAGTAGCGGAAGGCTGGGTTGTGTATGTTTTCAGAATACATGTTTCCAAAATCAGCATGTCCTTCTCCTGAGATTTTACCCCAGAAATAGTCTAGCTCACGGAAAGGGAAAGTGCTCTCCTCAACTGATGTGAAAGTATGTGGGTCACCCGGGAAACCTAGGAGGTTGGCCTTTTCTAGATTGTTGAAGGTGTAGTCAATGCCGAACATCCTAAAGTTTATCAGGCCTCTTCTGAATCCTTTTCCGATCTCAGGGTGATAGGAAAATGAGCTTAGGAACTCGAGGGTTAGGCTTCGGTAAGAGCTAAATCTTCTCCCCACAGCAAAGTCGGACCATCCGACTTCATTAAGCAAGAACATCACGCTTTCGCGGATCCCTAGCTTGTCCATAGTAGCGCTGTCAGGGTAGATGGATAGGTGCATATCTCTCTGAGCTAGAATCTCATAGCCTTTGATCTGTCCTACTCCTCTGAACTTGATATCATGATTCTCATCTCGATTCATCGTGAAAGAAAGAAAGGTATCTAAAAAAAATAGATTTGAAAATATATACCAAAAATATGAGTGAGAAATAAGATATATAATAATACCGCTTAATTTTAAAAACATAATAATTCAGAAAAACAAGCAACAACTAATGACATAAAAATTAACAAAATTAAACCTACATGTGGGTTGCCTCCCACCAAGCGCTTTGTTTAAAGTCGGTGAGCTCGACATTTTTGTGTTTTTTTTTTTTTATCTTGCTTGTGATGGCCGGATTGGGAGCGATTTCCATGGCCACTTATCAAGTATTCTCACATACCCCTCGCTCTTTCTCTTTTTTCTCCTATAGGGCGGTTCAGTTTCCTTGCCCTCTTCTGTTATTTTGTGATTTGGGAGAAAAGGAATTTTATCAATTTCAGGCGGGGGTTTTGGTTCAATTTCAAGTGTCCTTCGTTCTTTGGACTTAGGAATTTCACTCGCCTTTCCAAATGTCACTTTCATCCTCTTTGTATTAACATTCTCTTCAAATTTTCTTTCCCCTATTTTCCTCTTTCTATTTGCGCCCTTATCCCCATGTGTGTTAATTTTTACATCCTTTTTCTTTTCACATGGTTGGAGAGTTGGGTCTACTCTAGCCTCTACTATCCCTAGGGGAACAAGGATTGGTGGATTGTAGGGAGCAGGGAAAACATGCAGTGTTCCCTTCTCTACCTCTTCGAATACTTCACTAGGGAGGAGTATCGGTGATGCTTCCTCGATCTCCACTCTTTCCTCGCTGAAACTCTCAACATCATTACTGTCCTCACTAGCCCTTTCAATCTCGCTTTCATTGACGTTTGCTACGACGTCTACTTGTCTCTCGTAAGAGGGTTCTATGGTTGACTGGGTGAACTGGGAGATTAGTGTCTCCATCGACTCTTGGGGAGTCGCTGTTGAGGCAACCATGGCGTCGAGCATCCTTTGGGTTTCGAGATTGGTTTGTCTAATCCGTTCATTTATAAGGTCTTGTTCCCTCATCATCTCTCTAAATCGGTGCTCTCGACCAGCCTTAGCGGAATTTTCCATAAATTCATTATATACCACTAATAGGCTATGACTGACGGATTCTTTTGGATTTAAATATGGAGGATAGTAATTGTACTGAGAGTTAAGGTATTGTCCCTCAGAGTATGGGGACGGCTGAGGCTGGTAGTTATATGGGAAATTATGGTTAGGGTAGTTGAAATTTTGAGGATAGTCATTATAAAAGGGATTTGAGTTATACATTTAAGCTCAAAGGACTTATCCTAAATTTGTTACTTATTATTATTATTTTTTTTTCGATTTTTAAAATTAAAATGCCTTAGTCTCTACGGTGTAACGACGGAGTTACGATATCGACTAAATTGGTCCCCGGCAACGGAGCCAAAAACTTGATCGACGATTTGTGTATCAATAAATTTAATTGACCGCAAGTGCACAGTCTCGTCGTGTAGTTTTAAAAGATTATCGAACCACAGAGACCAATAATCGAACTACCGTATTTCTGTTGTCACGGTGTAAATCTAAGGCGAATAGGTGTTTTAGAATTGTTTTGAATTTTAAAAGAAAATTAAAGAGTTAAATTAATAAAAGCGGGATATCGGTATGTAACTTAATTAACCATCGGGAATTTAATAAATCAACAGCGCGTGTGAAAAGGATTTATCTTTCAGAAAAACTTTCTCAATTTAAAGGTCTAAACCTCACACTCTCGTTTTGTTGATAAAAACCATACTTTCTAAGCTAGGAGTTTTACTGTCACTTTTCTACCACCTTAGCTTCGAAAGTATATTTTGAAAATCAATTAGTTCTAATTAATCCTAACGTGGCTCTCGCTCGTTCAAAGATTAATATCAAATTCCTACTATCTAGTTAAAACCTCAAACTCTCGCTCTATTGATTTTAACCTTAATCGCTTTATATTACTCTCGTTCAAAAGCTTAGGAGTTTTAAAATTAGGAATTCGAATCAGAAAAATAGTTTAGTGATTGCGCGCTAAATCATTATTAAACTCCCTTCGGAGAATTAATTTACATACCGATATCTAGTAAATTAGCTAGACATAAAGCAAGAAACAAATAAATAAAAACAGAAAATTAAATAAAGCATAAATAAATAATTAAATAAAGACATTAAAAAGAACCTGAAATAAAATTCTGAAATAACTGGAATCAAAGTTGACGAAAATAACCGGTACAGAATTCTTGACAGGAAAGTGAAAACAGAACTGAAAACGGATTCCCGGTGTGGAAATACCGTTACAGTTACTGTAACTAGAAACCTAAACTGACAGAAAACTGAAGGAAATAATGCGTGGTCAGATTTGAGATTTGAGCTTCTATTTATAGGGGGTTTTTGCTGGTTACGATCCACAAAAATAGGAGATGATAAGCTCCCTTTTGCATTTATCCAATATCCATCCGATTAGGAACAGAAACGGATCAGACGAATGCCTCTTCCCCACGTCACGTGAAATTCAGTTTCACTGGGCTTCTCATTTGGTGGCGCTCGCCACCCATTCTGTGGCGCTCGCCACTGTGGTGGCGCTCGCCACCCTCCTGTGGCGCTCGCCACTTTGTGATTTTGGGCATGTGCTCATTTTTGCTGTGCTCCTTTGTGGGCTGCGCGAATTTGGGCTTTGCACCCCCTTTTTGCTCCGGTTTTGACACTTTTTGCTCAATTCTCTTCTCCGACCTATTTTATTCGACAAAAGTAAAAACATATCAAATACTAACATAAAAAGACATAAATGAAATAAATACATATGCAAATGCAACTAAAATTCACCTAAATTAAGCTAAAAATACGATATGATTTCGTGTCATCAGTATGCTCTTTCCCGAAAGACAACGTTTTTATGTTGTGGCCGGTAATTTTGAGATTTTCATTCTAACATATTGGTCGACGGTTGGTACATGTTATTATTATGCTTTTTCCAATATGTTAGCATTATTTTTTTCTCATTCTTGATTATTCAAGATTATTCAATCTTCTGCTTGAGAAAAAAAAAAGAGAACCTTTATTGTGATTGTTGCCCAAAATGAAATTTTAATGAGACATGATGATATATGTTGCACTTCGATGTCCTTTGTCCCTAATTGAAATTTTAAAACTACAATAAGTAGTGATTTTGCCCATGTTTTCTCATTCTTGAACTATTCAGGAACCTCCTGTCTATGTTCAACTAACCCGTGAATTTCTAAGCTCTCTTATCATAACTGATCTAGCACAGATAAGTTCCAGCGGTACTCTGCATTTTCGTATGTTTAATGTTCAATATAGATGTAGTTTTGATCAAATGACTGAATTCTTGCATCTCCCTCACGGAGATGGAGGAATCTGTGAAGTCCCAGGCGATGCAAATTGGCAAAATACCTCTAAACTATTTTGGAAAGCAATCACGGCAAAAGGTATTACTGCCTCCTCCATTCAAAATTCTGCCTTACGCTACTTTCACAAGCTTATAACTTGCACCATTCTAGGCCGTGCTAATTCAAACAAGGTAAACTCTAAGGATATATTTTATTTGTTCACATCAATTAAACCTTTAAGAGTAAATTTTGTTCCGTTTCTATTTTCACACATGCATTCGACTAAAAATCAAAGACACGGACCAATTGTTTTTGGAGGACTAATCACGACCATAGCCAAAGTCATAGGACTATGACAAAGACTAGAAAATTTAGAATGCTTGCCAACTCGCCTTATTGATGAAGAAATGGTTAGGAGTATGAGTCTTGTAAGATTAAGAAATGATGACTGGTATGATTTAATGATTAATATTAAGGTTTTCAAAAATTTCATTATGCCTAACCCAAGAAGAATAGATGTGCGAGACTCAAGAAATTTCATATATACTTTTGACCATGTAACTGGCATAGCCCCCACGCACATTCATCAAAATGTTGCTGCTTGTGGGGGCGCTCATTTTGTTCCACCTGCACACACCGCACATTTTTCTAACACTGTTGCAGGTAGTTCCTCCTCGTCAAGATAGAACACCGTTGACGATGTGCTTGATGAAATACGCGCACAATGTGCTGAAAATGATGAACGAGATGGTCTGTTCTATGACATGCACCAACAACAAGAGGAGATGTTGGAACAAATGCAACAGATGCAAGCCCAGCAAAATCAAATTCTTCAAAACCAATATCAGATGCAGGGCTATCATGATAGATGGGAAAGCTCAGAAGAGCGCCGTCAGCAACAGCTCGATCATGTCATACAAGAGCTAGGCGGTCTAAGGCTACAGTTCAACAATTTTCACAATTTTCAGCAGCCTCCCTCATGATTTTAAACATATTCCAGGTTCTACACTCAAATTCTACTCTTAAGTCATAAACAGTGAGGACACTGTTGGATTTAAGCTTAGGGGAGGAATTTTATCGCTTTCATTTAAATTGAAGTTTAGTTAATATTTCCCTTTATAATATTTCCCATTATGCAAATAAATTTTTCCAGTATTTTAAATTTCTCCGAAAAATTGAGCCATAACAAATTTTTTGAGAGACACTACAATCTTGAAATTCTAAAGTTGTGTACGAAATTAAAACTAAATATGCAAGTCTGGAAAATTTTTGTACTAGCTATACCATGCTTACACCTTTCATTCTTTACAATTTAAATTTCTTAAATATGTAGATCAATATGGATACTTGCTTAACCTCAGCTTAAATTTCAAGACTCTATACTAAGTCCTTGAGTAGTCTATGAGGCGGTCGGCACCATCTAGGATCACTATCTAAGCATGACAGTCGACGAATAGAACTGAATGATCTTGAACAAAAAGCTATAAAAAGGAAAAATAAGTCTGAAAAGGAGTCCACATACTAAGTTAGGTGACCCTCACCCGGTCATTTAGCCCAAACTGCGATAAACACCTTCAAGATATAAAAATTCTTGTACTAAGTAGTAATATATCAAAAGATATGTGCTAAAAATGAAAAAAAAGAATCGGATCATAATCGCTAACAAACTGTCTGCCATGTGTGTGTGAATGGACAACGGGCTTAATGTGATCGCCGAGTGGATCAAAGAGGGTGAAGTAGAAGAAAATGAAAAGTAAGTTTAGGCGTTGTAACATGATTCGTAAGTAAGATTTTTAGGGTCATAAGACTGATTTGTGCATCCATGGTATTTCTAGTAAGCCAATTTCTGAATTTGTATGATTTGGTTGAGGTTTAATATATGACCATAAGGATGACATTGTTGTTTTGTTTTCTCTACCACTAAAAGATATATTTCTTTGCTTGAGGACAAGCAATGGTTCAAGTTTAGGGGAGTTTGATACACCGGAAAATGTACTATTTATTTAGTCATTTTTATATATGTTTTTACTATTTATTTCTACTTTTTCGTCGTATCACGTTGGTATTTTTATGTTTTTCAGTCACTTGTCCCGGAAGCAGCTAAAAAGTACACATTGAGCAAAACGAAAAAAATTGGATCGAAAAGACACAAAAAACAAGCGAAAACACGGCCGGACCCACACCACACGCGCGCAGCATGGGCCAGCCATGCCCACGCGCCATGCAACCTTCGTGTGCAGCATGATGGCCTAGCCAGCGAACGCTGCCCTCCGTGCGTCCAAGATTGATCGTGTGGCTCTCAAGCCACACGAAAATAAGCCCACATCGGCTATTTTGTTTTTTTATGCATAGGCAATTTAGTATAAATAGGTCCTCATTATTCACATTTCAAACACTCCACAATTACCGCTCCTTTGAGTGTTCGGGAGATACACTTAGAACTTTTGTTCTTTGTTTTGTATAATCCTGATTTTGTAATTGTTTTAGTTGTTGTTCCGGTGTCTGTACTAGAAGTCTTTTCATTTATTTATTCAGGTTCTTTTTATTTATTTTTGTCTTGTCTTGTCTTTATTTTTATTTATTTATTTATTGCCTTATTTATTTTATGCTTTTATTTTATTGCTTTTATTTATTATGTTTAGTTTAATTTCCGTCAATTTATTTATGTCTTTAGTTTTAGTTTTAATTATGTCTAGCTAATTTAATATTGCTAGGATATAGGATTAGGAGCCAATAGGGCTAGGTAGTTAGTTTGTGTGATCGCTTTTAATGAGTTTTCTATAATCAGTTTTTGAGTATACGTTTCGTAATTCATCACGAGAGTGAGAGTTACCATAATTAATCACGAAAGTAAGAGTTAACTAAGGTGTGGGCCAAATTAGTGAACGCTGCGGTTCACACCATACAGTAAAAACTGATACATTAATTCTAAACACTGTAAGAGCTATTTAGGATTAGTGAAATTATATTGTTTTCCAAAGAGCATTAATATAGGTAGGTGGAATGAGCGAGAGCCAACATTTATTTATATGAGTGTAATACTAAGTCAAGATTTGCGAGAGCTGCGATTAGTATTTTTAAAACAATATAATTTAACTACTTTCGATTTCCAAAAAGTATTCTATAAACAAATGAGTGAGCGAGAGCAAAGTATGAGTTTATAGGATACGGTGCTAGTCAATATTAGCGAAAGCTAAGATTAGTATTTTTAAGTCAAGGTAGTTTTGAGAAAACTATACTTTTATCTAAAGCACGAATTAATTACTTAAGCCCTGTTGAGTGACTAAGAATACATCCTAGTAATTCCCTTTCATTAATTAATTTAAATCTTAATTTTAATTTCTATTTTAATTTTAAAACGTGACAACCAAACTCTGTTTAATCATAGCCTTAGATTTACAACGTAATAATAGAATACAGTACTCACATTAGTCCCTTGGGTTCGATATCTTTTTAAAACTACACGACGCGACTGTGCACTTGCAGTCATTGATTTTAGTACGCAGTTTTGTCCGATCATTAGTTGAGCATAATAATATCAATGTCTATGAGGGAGTTGTAGAAAACTAAGATGTACCTCATTTTCGCATACCGCCCCCTATTTGTATTCCCCAGGGTGCGGCGTTGTCATATCTTCCTTTGTGACGCAGTGGTCGGGTGATCATAAGATCGGATCAGGAGGCTTAACGGCATCCTGAGTGTTTTTTTCCTTTGCAATGAAATTCTTGAAAAATGATATCCGGCAAAGGGCATCGATCCAGTTTTGTCGATCAGAACATTGGCGTTGTCTGTAGAAATTGCCAGAATCCATGGAGAAAAGGGGGGGTGTATTTGCAAAAAGGACTCAAATACTCAAGTCAGTAGAGTAAATGAAGTGGAGGCAGGTTTAAGGATGAGATAAGCTACCTTGGAGGCTAGATAAGTGTCACCTAATTGGGTCTTGCCATGAAAATTGGCCTTATTTGAGTAATTGAGTCATTTGGCCGGTCTAGAACATATACATTACACAAATTTAGTTTATAGCTAGATTGAATAAATATAAATTGACTTTATAAATATGGGGCTGCTAACTTTGACTATGGAGGTCGAAGTTAGCTAGTATGACCCACATGTAAATTACAAGAGGGGTGGGGAGGCGCATGGAGGGTATATGAGTAGTTGAGAGGCGCGCGAAAACATTTGGGGAAGCGTAAAATAATTATATGTGGGTCATACATTCCCAACTTTAACTCACAATCAAAATTAGCAATCAACCACGATCGAAATTAACAATCCTCTATAAATATTACTCTTTGTTTAGTTTGGGTGAACTAAGAAAGAGAGATGTTGAAGAGAAAGGTCTAATTTCTCTAGTTTAATTCGAAGAAAAAGGGGAAAAGAGAAGTTAAGAACGTCGTGGGACGTACACCATTTTCTTTTTTTCACAAGGGAGCAAAGAAATAGCACATAAAGTGGTCTTGTTTTTTAATTTTCAATTTTGCCTTTGTCTTCTTCTTATTTAGTGTTAAAAATGTGAGACCCACATGGTTTTGGATGTTTTTGTCTTTATAAAATATAAATAAAATATACTTATTTTTTTTCAGAATTTGTTTGATCTGTAAAATAAAAGTGCCGAATAGAATAGTATGAGATAAAAGTATTGAATAAATTTTATCTTATATGATATTTGGTGGAGAAAATGTTATTTTAATGATTTAAACAACTTAACTTAGGACAAAATGTTGTCCCGTGATTCAGTGGGGGACAAAAATATCAATTTTTGTCCAGTCTCTTGACCCCTAGTTTGTCTGGTCTAAGTGACAATTTTAAAGTCAAACACAATCAACTGAAGGTGTCCTGTCCAATTCTTTATTTTTAGTAGATCAAACACACTTTATTTCTCTTGTGTTCCGAGATACCAAACAATATATTAATTTTATTCTATTTCTTACAATTTCCCCTTTATCCTTACTCTCTTTTATCTATTTCTCTTTTCATAACTTCTCTTCTTAACCCAACACACCCGAAACAAAGTAAGTTTACTTAGATTTATAAATTCAATTTACATACGGATATATAAATTGAGTTTTTTTGTCTTCAAGAGCATATCTCAATTGATAGGTGTTCCTGCCAAAAGTGGTAGAACACTATTGATCGCGATTTAGTATAACTAAAGAACTACTGACTGCGAGTGCACAGTCGTATCGCGTAGTCTTAAAAAGATATCGAACCCAAAGGACCAATGTCTATAGTACCGTTATCTAGAATTACTGTGTAAATCTAAGGCTAATAATTAAATTAAAGGGATTTAATTGAGAGAATAAACAAAGTAAATTAATTATAATAAAAGACTGAGATGTGATTTAGGTTGCTTCACAGGGTTCAATATTTAATTCGTGCTAGAAGAATAATTCGTTTTCACAAAACTATATTGATTTAAATAAACTAATCTCACACTCTCGTTCTGTTGATTAGAATCGTGTTATATAAAGCCATGATTAACTCTCGCCCTCTCATGTGTTTACAAATACTTTTTTGAAAATCAAATATAGTTTAATTAATTCTAAAGAGCTCTCGCGGTGTTTAGAATTAATGTTCAATTTTTACTATCTAGTGCAAACCTCACCCTCTCGGTCTATTGGTCTACACTTTAGTTAATTTTCACTCTCGTGCAAAATTATATTATTAAGCTTTAAAAATTGATATAGAAAACTTATTAAATTTGAGAACACAAATTAATTATCAAACCCCATTAGCTTCCTATTTCACATCTCAGTTTAATAAATTTAGCTAGACATAAATAAGAAATTAAATAAACAAAAACAGAAAATTAAATTGAACATAAATAAATAATTAAATAAAAACATTAAATAAAAACCTGGAGAGAATTGCTGAATAAACTTGCTTGAATTAAAGAAGGTAAAATTCTTGACAGGGAATTGAAAACGGAATTAAAATCGGACTTCCGATGTGGAAGTACCGAGACAGTTTACAATGCGGGAAATTTAAACTGACTGAAATAAAATAAAATAAAGCGTAGTCTGTTCTGAGAATCAAGCTTCTATTTATAGAGGATTTTGAACTTCTACGATCCATGAAAATAGGAAAGATAGGCTTCACTTTTGATTTTATCCAATAGCCGTACGATTGGGGAAAACAGTTGATCAGACGCGTGCTTGCTCCCCACGTTGCGCAAAAAGCTGTTCCAATTGGATTTGGACTCTGTGGCGGGTGCCACAGAGTTGGTGGCGGGCGCACCAGCCTGATGGGGGCAAATGCCCCTTTGTGCTGGGCTCCTTTGGTGGGCTGCGCGAATCTTGTGCTTTGCACCCCCTTTTTGCTGCGTTTTTGGCCCTTTTTGCTCAATTCTCTTCTCCGACCTATTTTATTAGACAAAACTAAAAACAAAACAAATACCCGCATAAAAAGACATAAATGAATTAAAAACATATGCGAATGCAACTAAAGTTCACCTAAACTAAGCTAAAAATACGATATGATTTCGTGTCATCAAATTCCCCCACACTTGAACCATTGCTTGTCCTCAAGCATGAAAGAATAGTGAATTGCATAGCACAAGTAAAAACACATGACACGATCATCCTACTCATACGTGGTTGCCGGCTAAGCTATGAAAATCAAATAACAGTGCAAATAACAAAAACACCGCAATGACACAAAAGACTCCCATTACATGAAAACAGACCTGAAGCATTTCCTTTTGACTCTACCTCTCTCCTAAGTTTCATTTCCCCTTTTCATTCTAGCGCAATCACATTAAGCCCGTTATCTTGTACACGCCCATGGTAGGAAACCTGTTAGTGATTATGATCATCATATAGCGAGGGGTGCTGATAACATATGTTTGGTAACCCCTATTTGCTTTCCCCATTTCGTAGTTGCGGGGGATCGGATCGTAACCCGCCCTACCAAGTTCAGAATCAGACACCTCTGAACCAACTACAAATGAGTTTCTATACTATGGTATTTTTTTCCTTCTCATGTTTCAACATTTGCTGAATTTTTATCAATTATTTCAAGGAATCAACCAATAGCATTTATAACATTTATAATCAAAATCATTCACTTATATTTTTCGGTTTCCCACTTAGTTTGTGCCTTGAGATGGTGCCGACTGCTAGATAAACTACTAAGGGTTCATTAAAACTCAAGTTCAAAGCTTTATCAAAACTAGTACTCAAATCAATTTTACACATTTCCGGGGGTCCAGGGTGTTAAAACGGTATTGATTTTATTGAACAATTACCCAACTTTCACAAAATAGCCTAATAGTGCAAACAACCTATATACTTTCAAGCAACCATGACAAGTATCAAAACTCACGCTTTTGCTTTTCACAAAAAACAAAAAAAATTGGTTTTTTGGTATAGCTCAAGAAATGGGAAAATTAGACAATAACAAAAACAATACGCAAATTTAACTCAACTTAATCATGAACTAACCTAGTTTTATTATGCATGCAAACTAAATGACTGAAAATAAAAGAAAGCGATAAAGCTTCCTCCCCCACACTTAAATCGAGCATTGTCCCCAATGCAACGACTAAAAAAAACGAGGTTGGAAGAACATACCTGTGAGGCCGAGCTTACAATGTTGCCTAGCTGCTGCACGCTCTATCTCTTTATTATCTGCAAAATAGAAATAAACTAAAAGGAAAACATTAGATTTAAAATCAGCGGGTTGCCTCCCACCAAGCGCTTTGTTTAAAGTCGGTTAGCTCGACTTCTTAGTCTCAAAATTTTAAGTTATTGGAGGGAGTTCATCTATTTTGAGACTAGAGTAGTAATCTATGTTTTCTTGACAAAAGTAATGCTTAAGACGCTGGCCATTAACATTAAAAGTTTCGTTTGATTCATTTTTAATTTCGACAGCGCCATTGGGGAACACTCGGATTACTTCATATGGTCCTGACCACCGGGAGCGGAGTTTTCCTGGGAACAATCTTAGTCTGGAATTGAAAAGGAGTACTAACTCGCCTACTTTGAACTCTCTCTTAAGTATGCGCTTGTCATGCCACTTTTTAGTCCTATCTTTATATATTTTGGCATTCTCGTACGCATTTGACCGAAGTTCCTCGAGTTCATGTAGATCAAGAATACGTTTTTCTCCGGCCGCTTTAAAATCCATGTTTAGCGCCTTTATGGCCCAAAAGGCTTTGTGTTCAAGTTCCACTAGTAAATGACAAGATTTACCGTATACTAGTTTAAACGGTGTGGTTCCTATAGGGGTTTTAAAGGCTGTCCTATAGGCCCACAGAGCCTCTGGGAGTTTGTATGACCAATCTTTCCTAGTTGTAGCAACTGTTTTTTCTAGAATTTGTTTTATCTCTCTATTTGAAACCTCAACTTGCCCACTAGTCTGTGGATGATAAGGGGTTGCTATTCGGTGTTTGACTCCATATTTGACTAATAATTTTTCAAAAATCCTAGATATGAAGTGTGATCCACCATCACTTATGACGAGTCGTGGTGTACCGAATCGAGGAAAGATTATGGATTTAAACATTTTGATTACAACTCGTGCATCGTTTGTAGGAGAGGCTATAGCCTCGATCCATTTGGATACGTAATCAACTGCAACGAGTATGTATTTATTTCCACCAGAAGATGGGAATGGTCCCATAAAGTCTATTCCCCACACGTCAAAGATTTCTACTTCTAGAATGCCTTTTTGTGGCATCTCGTCGCGTTTAGAGATGTTGCCGGTGCGTTGGCACCGATCACAATTTTTTATAGCGACATGGACATCTTTCCATATAGTAGGCCAAAAGAGTCCTGCTTGTAAGATCTTAGAGCAGGTCTTTGAAGTGCTAGCATGCCCTCTGTTGGGTTTTTGTATGTTGGCTACATTTTGCCAAAACAACTATTAGCCAATGCTGCGACAAATGCTATAGCAAGTGGAACAGCATTGTGTCATCTGATTGTGCGCGCCAACACGCATTATATTTATGAGCAATATCTTTGAAGATTCTATGGAGTTTTATGTTTAACCTAGCGGGCTGATCAAGACGCGCAGGTTTGATGGGCTGTGAAAGGCTGTCTTGCCTTGGTGTATTTCCATAATTAATATTGATATATTTTTGGAAATAATATTATTGCTCATGAAGAATTGTTAGCTGGACCTGACAACGTCCAAGCTATGTTTTGAAGCCCAAACCAATGACTGCTTAGTGATATATATATGTGAAGACACAAACCCTAGTGGTGGGTGGAAAACCGTGTGTGTACTAAAGCGTGTGTCTTAAGGTTTTAGGTTTTCTTGTTAGTTGTGAGTCTTGCTTGTATCTGTTGATGCATGACAAGTTCTCTGTGTTATTAAGTTGTAACTGTGTACTTCTCCTAAGCCTTTAGGTACGGAGTTAGTTGTGTTCTTTAGAGTGTGACTCTTATTCAAACAAACAAACAAGTGTGTGTATTAACAGTGCTGTCTGTACTGTTAGTTGGGAATTGAGACGGGGTCTCATACTTAGGAGTTCCTAGGTAGAGCAGCCATTGGTAGGGTCGTGGTGCAAAGACAAGTAGTGAGTCTACGTTGTGCTTTTCACTAGAACTATTATAGTGGAGTTCATTCCTGGATTGGTATCCCCCAGACTAGGGCAAATTGCGCCGAACTGGGTTAACAAACCTACTGTGTTATTTATCTTTCAGTCACGTTTATTTTATCTGAAACGCTGCATTTATTATTACTGTGTGACAAATGCTCGGACACTAGCTGTAACATTGTGCACAGCATTTGTCTGTCTGGTTGCCAGAATTTCAATTGGTATCAGAGCAGGCACCCTGCCTGATTGGGTGAGCTCCAGGGAAGATATTTCTGGCTAAGATGGACAAAGAAGGAGGACTAATGAATCGACCACCTTTGTTGGTTGGTGATTCTAACTATGATGACTGGAAGTCTAAAATGACAACGTTTTTGAAGTCCATGGATCACAAAACATGGAGAGCTGTTGTTGTAGGATGGGAACCACCTGTTGTTACTACTGGTAAGGAAGGGGAGACTGTTACTAAGCTGAAACCTGAGGATGAATGGAGCAAGGATGAAGAAGCATTAGCAAATGCAAATTCAAGAGCTCTAAATGCCCTAACTAATGGAGTTGATGCACACATTTTCAAGCTAATAAAAAAATGCCCTGTTGCAAAGGAGGCATGGATGAAACTCCAAACTGTTCATGAGGGCAACTCAAAGGTAAAAAGCTCAAGACTGCAATTATTAACCAGTAAGTTTGAGAACTTGAAGATGAAGGATGATGAAAGCATTCAAGACTTCCACATGAGACTGCTTGAGTTTGATAATCAGTTTGATGCTTTGGGAGAAAACCTCTCTGAAGAAAACATGGTAAAGAAAATGCTAAGGTCTCTACCAAAGAAGTTTGATATGAAGGTGACTGCTATAGAGGAAGCCAAGGTTATCTCGGAAATAAAAATGGGTGAATTAGTAGGATCTCTACAAACTTTTGAAGTGATTGCAAATGAGAGATCTGAAAAGAAGACAAAGAGTATTGCATTTGCCTCCAAATCTGAGGAGAGTAATATGGAGAGTGACGACAGTCTATCTGAAACTATGGTGATGCTAGGGAGAAAATTCAATAAAGCTTTCAAGAGGTTTGATAGACAAGCCAAGACAAATGCTCCAGACAACAGTCACAGCATAAACAGGAATGCCAACAATCTGAGGAAATCAAAAGTAGATGACAAGACAAGCCAAGGCAAAGGAGTTCAATGCCATGAATGTGAAGGATATGGGCATATCATGACTGAATGTGCAACTTATCTTAAGAAGCAGAAGAAAGGACTGACTGTGTCTTGGTCAGATGAGGATGAATCTGAGGAAGAATCTGAGTCTGCTAACCATGTAATTGCTTTAACTGGGACATGTACATCTGATACTGAATCACATGAAGGTGAGATGCCTTATGATGAACTAGTTGAGTGCTATAAGGAATTGTGGATTAAAAGCTTAGAAGTTGGGGACACCATGTTAAAGCAAAAGAAGACCATTGCTATGTTGCAAGCAGAGAAGAACAAACTTCAGGAAGAAAATTCAAGACTAGCTGATGAAGTGGAGCTATACAAATCCAAGATGGATAACATGAATAAACAGGTGAGAATGTTGAATACAGGAACTGAGAAGTTAGATGAAATCCTAGAAATAGGACAGAGTTCAAAAGATTCCAAAGGTATTGGTTTTAACTATCATTCACTACGTCATCAGAAACCTGCATCTGTGATGAAGTTTGTTCCAGCTACTACTACCTATGATCCAACTATGTCAAGACAGATGCCCCAACATCAGGTGAGACAACAGACAAGCAGATACAGGACCAAGCCAAAGAGAAGGTATTCTGGCTGGGTATGCTATCACTGTGGAAGAAAGGGACACATTAGACCTTATTGCTTCAAATTGTATGGATACCCTGACAATATGTATTCATCCAAAAGTAAAAAGAAGAGTGTCAAGCCGGAATGGAAACAGAAGACCAATAATATGGATCCTATTCTAACAGAACCTGAAGGTGTGGAAGTTGCTCAAATTGCTCATACATCTCTGCGAGCATCTTCTGGAAGCGACTGGTATTTTGATAGTGGATGTTCAAGACATATGACCGGAAACAGAGATTACTTAACAGATGTCTTGCCATATGCTACAAGCTTTGTAACGTTTGGTGATGGAGCCAAGGGGGAAATCAAAGGCATAGGAACACTGATTAATGAAGGACTACCTACACTTGACAAGGTTCTTCATGTGAAAGGGTTGAAAGCAAATTTAATAAGCATTAGTCAACTATGTGACAAAGGTCTGAAAGTCAACTTCTCAAAGAGTAAGTGCCTAGTTACTGATAGCAAAGGTGATCTACTAATGAAGGGAGAAAGATCAAAGGATAACTGTTACCTATGGGTGTCTCAAGACAAAGCTGAGCTATCTACATGTCTAGTTACTAAAGAAGATGATGTGAAGCTGTGGCACCAAAAGCTTGGACACTTAAATCTTAAAAGTATGAAGAAAGCCATTGCTGAAGGAGCTATTAGAGACTTACCCAGACTTCAGATTCAAGAAGGAAATATATGTGGAGAGTGTCAAATAGGTAAACAGACAAAAACGCCACACCAGAAGCTGCAGCATCTGACCACATCCAGAGTGCTTGAACTGTTGCACATGGATTTAATGGGACCCATGCAGGTTGAGAGCTTAGGTGGGAAGAAGTATGCGTTTGTCATTGTAGATGATTTTTCTAGATATAATTGGATTGATTTTATCAGGGAGAAATCTGACACTTTTGAAAAATTCAAGGATCTCTGTTTAAAACTTCAAAGAGAAAAGGAATGTGGCATTACTAGAATCAGAAGTGATCATGGTAAGGAGTTTGAAAATAGTAAATTCTCTGATTTTTGCACGACTGAAGGAATATTTCATGAGTTTTCTGCTCCTATTACTCCTCAACAAAATGGAATAGTAGAGAGAAAAAATAGAACCTTACAAGAGTCTGCCAGAGTAATGTTACATGCTAAGAAGTTACCTCTCCATTTTTGGGCTGAGGCTATGAACACAGCCTGCTATATACATAACAGAGTAACTTTGAGAAAAGGGACAACTACAACTCTGTATGAGCTATGGAAAGAGAGGAAGCCAACTGTGAAATACTTTCATGTGTTTGGAAGCAAATGTTATATCTTAGCTGATAGAGAGCCAAGAAGGAAAATGGATGTAAAAAGCGATGAAGGTATATTCCTGGGTTATTCAACAAATAGCAGAGCTTATAGAGTCTTCAACTCCAGGACTAAAGTCATGATGGAATCCATAAATGTTGTAATTGATGATAAGGGAAAGAATGCTGCACCAGACGATAGTACATTTGGCACAGCATCTGACTTACAAGGAGAAACAGTAGAAGAAAGTGTCAATGAGGAAAGCAGTGATGTGAGAAGTCCTGAAGATTTGGCTAATGACAAAGGGCCATCTACTAGAATTCAGAAGTATCATCCTATTGATCAAGTCATTGGTAATCCTAATCAAGGCATCACAACAAGAAGAAGAAACAATGAAATATCCAATTCCTGTTTTATTTCCAATTTTGAAACCAAGAATGTCAAGGAGGCTCTGACTGATGAGTTCTGGATAAATGCTATGCAAGAAGAGTTAACTCAGTTCAAGAGAAGTGATGTATGGGATCTAGTTCCTAGACCAGATAATGCAAACATCATAGGAACTAAATGGGTTTACAAAAATAAGTCAGATGAGAATGGAACTATCACCAGGAACAAAGCCAGACTAGTGGCTCAAGGTTATGCTCAAATTGAAGGAGTTGATTTTGGTGAAACATTTGCTCCAGTAGCTAGACTAGAAGCTATTAGGCTACTACTTGGAATTGCTTGTGTCCTTAAATTCAAGCTGTATCAAATGGATGTCAAGAGTGCCTTTCTGAATGGGTACTTGAATGAAGTGGTCTATGTGGAACAACCCAAGGGGTTTGTTGATTCAGCTTTCCCAAATCATGTGTACAAGTTGAAAAAGGCATTATATGGCTTGAAACAAGCTCCGAGAGCTTGGTATGAGAGATTGACTGAATTCTTGGTGAATAATGGCTACAGGAAGGGAGGTAATGACAAAACACTATTTGTGAAAGATGAGAGAGGAAAGCTTATTATTGCACAAATATATGTTGATGACATAGTATTTGGTGGAATGTCTGACCAGATGGTACAGCATTTTGTTCAGCAAATGCAATCTGAGTTTGAAATGAGTCTTGTTGGTGAGTTGAATTTCTTTTTGGGTCTTCAAGTGAAACAAATGGAAGACACCATATTTATATCTCAAAGTAAGTATGCTAAGAATATGGTCAAGAAATTTGGTATGGAAAATGCTGCCACCAAAAGAACTCCTGCTCCCACACATATCAAATTGACTAAAGATGACAAGGGTGAAGATGTAGATCAAAGTTTATACAGGAGTATGATAGGAAGTCTTCTCTATCTTACTGCTAGTAGACCTGATATCACATTTGCTGTTGGAGTATGTGCTAGGTACCAAGCTGAGCCAAAGATTAGCCATCTCACTCAAGTGAAGAGAATTTTGAAATATGTGAACAGTACTAGTGATTATGGCTTATTGTATTCTCATGGAAAGAGTACTATGTTGGTAGGATATTGTGATGCAGATTGGGCTGGAAGTGCAGATGATAGAAAAAGCACCTCTGGTGGATGTTTCTTCCTAGGCAATAATCTCATATCTTGGTTCAGTAAGAAACAAAATTGTGTTTCCTTATCAACTGCTGAAGCTGAGTACATAGCTGCAGGGAGTAGTTGCACACAATTGGTGTGGATGAGACAGATGCTGAGTGAGTACAATGTAAAGACAGATGCTATGACATTGTATTGTGACAATCTAAGTGCAATCAATATTTCTAAGAATCCTGTACAACATAGCAGGACCAAGCACATAGATATCAGACATCATTTTATTAGAGAGTTGGTTGAAGAAAAAATTATTTCTATTGAGCATGTTTCTACTGAGGAGCAATTAGCAGATATATTCACAAAGGCTCTAGATGTTGCACAATTTGAAAAATTAAGAAGGCGGTTAGGCATTTGCCTAATTGAGGAATTGTAGCAGTTAATTAATGGGAGGCGTGCAGCAGTTATTTTCTCCCTCCTCAACTGCTATTTGCACGCGAATCAAGGAAAAGCATCTCAACTTTCCTTAAACAAAACAATCACACACAATCCTTATTATTTCTTACAAACCTATTCTTATTCCCTCAACTGCTCTCTTGCCGTTCTCTTTGCTTATCAAATCATCTCTCACAAACTCACAATCTTTCAAACCCTCAAAATTTCCTTAATCATCATGTCTGCATCAACGAACACTTCATCTCCCATCGCTACTGATCAAACTTCCCCCATTGTTCCTGGAACCACTTCTCCAGTGGTAATGGAAGTTCAACCACTCGCAACCGTCACTGATTCTACTCCGATCAAACAGCGTCCTAAAGCGCTTGTGTCGCGAAAGAAGAGTGTTAGAAAAGGGTCAACTTCATCAGCGAAGAAAACAACCGCAAAATCAAAAGGTAAGAAATCCTCTCCGGTTGTTCAACGTAGAGGTCTCTCCATGCATGATCTCTATTGCAAAGAAAATCCTTTTGTATCGACTGTAGTAGAACCAAATGTTGACACTTCTGTCAACAGATCTGATGAACGTACTGTAGCGCTTACTGAAACCCTAGGTTCTGCTAAAGATGTTGAAAATGTTGTTAATCCTAAGGTAGATGACAAATTGGCTGCTGATGAATCAAATTTGCATGTTGAAAGTACTGATAATGCTGGTATTAGTGACAAGACTCTTGCTGATAAAGTTGCTGAGAACATTGTTGTGACAGAGCAGAATGTTGAGCCCTCTGTTAATGTTCAGAAAGCTGTGCCAGATGCTCCAGCATCTTTGGCACAAGCTCCTGTGGAGTCTTTGGTCATTCCAAACTCTCCTGAACCTTTAAGTGCTGATGAAAATGGTTCTCCCAAACCCCTGGATCAAGATGATGAGATTCAGGATCAAGATGAGACTGTGCACATTGACCAAACTGATGTGGTCAATGTTGATGATGTAGAGTCTATTGAAACGACTTCTGTTGTTGGTGTTGCTCGTAGAACTAGAAGCAAAGCTGTGAAGGATGCTTCTGGTGTTGCTGTTGAGAGTGCTAAGAGCACTAAAAGGAAAGATGTTGCTGCAGGGAAGAAGCCAATGACTGGCCCCCCAAAGTCTTGGAGTAAAGTAACTCCTAAGCCTGTTCAAAAGAAGAGCTTAAAAAGAAAGGGTCACCCCTCTAGTGATTCTGACTTGGAGATAGCTGAGACAGATGCTGCCCCATCTGGTGGAGCATCTAGAAAGACTGTGAAGGGTATGAAAGTCCCTTTGGATATTCCTCCAGCTCCTCTGGATAATGTTTTCTTTCATCTGGAAAGTGGAGCAACTCGCTGGAAATTTGTGTATCACAGGAGGCTTGGACTGGAAAGAAATTTGAAGGCTGATGTGTTCAAATGCAAGGAACTGGTTGATGTACTGGAATTTGCTGGGATGATGAAGACTGTGAAGGACCTTGGGAATTGCTATGACAAGCTGGTCAGAGAATTTGTGGTGAACATTCCTGAGGAGTGTGATGATCCAAGGTATGCTGAGTACAGGAAGGTGTATGTGAGAGGTAGATGTGTAAATTTTTCTCCTCAAGTGATCAATGCTTATCTGGGTAGATCTCTTGAAGACACCCCTGAGCTGGAAGTTACAGATGACACCATCTGCAAGACCATCACAGGTAACAAGCTGAGACACTGGCCTGGACTTCTGTCCTCTGCAAAGCTGACCCCCATGTATGCTGCCCTGAACAAAATTGCTGCAAATAACTGGTCCCCTACTACTCATTCCAATTATGTGGCCACTGTGTTGGGTAAGCTGATCTATGCTGTTGGAACTAAATCTCAATTTGATTTTGGCTACTATATTTATCATCAATTTTTGGAGCAAGCCAAATCATTTGCTGTTAAATTTCCTATTCCTTTTCCAACACTGGTGTGTGGTATTGTTCTGCAACAACATCCAGATATTCTTGTGAGCACTGATGAGCCTATTAGAAGGCCTAGTCCTCTGAGTGTGGATTGCAGGTTAATTTCTCAGCCACAAGCTGATGAGTTGGCTGGCCCTTCTGTCCAGTCATCTGGTGGTATGAGTAAGCTGGAAATGATTGCTGAGCTTACTGCTGTGAGTGTGGATTTGGGTATAAAGAAGGTGAAGATTGACAGGATTATAGCTGCTCTGAAAGCTGAGGTTGCAGCTGAGGGTGAGGCTCCTGCTCAAGACCATGCAAGGGAAGAAGAAGGAGGTGATGGAAATGCTTCTGCTGCCGGTGACACTGAGGAGGTGTCTGATGACTCTGTTGGAACTGCCTCTTTCTGATTGTAATTTTTTTTATTCATGCACCTGAGTGTGCTTTATGGTCTGTAATAACTGCATTTGTGGCCTCTCTTGTGCCTCTCTGACTCTGTGACCTTTCTGAACTGATGTGCTACTCTCTGGATTTCTTTATATGCAATTATTATGTTTGTCAGAATTTATGGCTAAAAAGGGGGAGTAGAATATGATGATACAGTAGATTATATTTTTTTTGAAGACTGCTCTGACAGATGCTCCTACATATGTCTCTTGAAGTAAGTTCTTATATGTTTTATATGCATGCATGCTTTGAGGGGGAGCATTATGATATGTAGCTATGATATGCATATGTTGAGGGGGAGTGCTTCTATCTGATTATCTCCTCTATGTTGTGGAACTATTTTTTTTAAGAGTATGTCTCCATCTCTTTATCTGAACCCACTATATATGTTCTGGTTATCTGGCTATTTCTGTGAGGCTAGGTGTATTATGATTAATGATGAATGCCTCTGTTGCTATTTACAAGTTATCTTATTTGAAGAGTTCCCTTGGAAGTAGTAGCGTTTTATGTCATGATAGATTTTGGTTGTCGTATGTATGTTTATACATGATGTGCTTTGAAGAAGCTATGTGTATCTCTCCAAGAACTGGCTATAGATTGTTTTAGCCAAAATTTTGCCAAAGGGGGAGATTGTTGGGTTTTTGTATGTTGGCTACATTTTGCAAAAACAACTATTAGCCAATGCTGCGACAAATGCTATAGCAAGTGGAACAGCATTGTGTCATCTGATTGTGCGCGCCAACACGCATTATATTTATGAGCAAAATCTTTGAAGATTCTATGGAGTTTTATGTTTAACCTAGCGGGCTGATCAAGACGCGCAGGTTTGATGGGCTGTGAAAGGTTGTCTTGCCTTGGTGTATTTCCATAATTAATATTGATATATTTTTGGAAATAATATTATTGCTCATGAAGAATTGTTAGCTGGACCTGACAACGTCCAAGCTATGTTTTGAAGCCCAAACCAATGACTGCTTAGTGATATATATATGTGAAGACACAAACCCTAGTGGTGGGTGGAAAACCGTGTGTGTACTAAAGCGTGTGTCTTAAGGTTTTAGGTTTTCTTGTTAGTTGTGAGTCTTGCTTGTATCTGTTGATGCATGACAAGTTCTCTGTGTTATTAAGTTGTAACTGTGTACTTCTCCTAAGCCTTTAGGTACGGAGTTAGTTGTGTTCTTTAGAGTGTGACTCTTATTCAAACAAACAAACAAGTGTGTGTATTAACAGTGCTGTCTGTACTGTTAGTTGGGAATTGAGACGGGGTCTCATACTTAGGAGTTCCTAGGTAGAGCAGCCATTGGTAGGGTCGTGGTGCAAAGACAAGTAGTGAGTCTACGTTGTGCTTTTCACTAGAACTATTATAGTGGAGTTCATTCCTGGATTGGTATCCCCCAGACTAGGGCAAATTGAGCCGAACTGGGTTAACAAACCTACTGTGTTATTTATCTTTCAGTCACGTTTATTTTATCTGAAACGCTGCATTTATTATTACTGTGTGACAAATGCTCGGACACTAGCTGTAACATTGTGCACAGCATTTGTCTGTCTGGTTGCCAGAATTTCACCCTGCATAGGCAGCAGAATGGCAATGGGAAATTATATTCTCCACTTCATTTTCAGGGACACATCGACGGAAGATACCGTCAGGACCTCTCTTGAAAAGCAGAGGCTCATCCCAATAATAATGTTTAAGATCATGGAAGAATTTCTTCTTTTGTTGGTAAGTTAGATCTGGTGGGAGTACTCCGGCTGCTAAGTAGTTGACGAAGTCAGCATACCATGGCAATTTGTTCTTTGAATGGATTGCTCCAATAACTCCACTGGTTTTGGTATAGGTACATGGTATGGGGCACTCAGCTTTGATACTTTCTAACTGGGCAATGAGTCGTTCATATGGAAAGTCATCATTGATAGACACCTTTTCAGGCGCAATGCCTCCCATTCTTGACAAGTGATCAGCTACCACATTGTCAGTTCCTTTCTTATCTTGGATCTCTAAATCAAATTCTTGAAGGAGCAAGATCCATCTCAGGAGCCTTGGTTTGGCGTCCTTTTTGTTCACTAGGTACCTAATTGCGGCATGGTTAGTGTAGACAATGATTTTGGCCCCTAGTAGGTAGGAACGAAATTTATCAACCGCAAACACAACAGCCAGGAGCTCTTTTTCTGTGGTGGCGTAGTTCATCTGCGCGGGGTCTAAGGTCTTACTAGCATAGTAAATAGCATGAAGTTTCTTATCTTTCCTTTGACCTAAGACTGCACCTATAGCGTAATCACTAGCGTCACACATAATTTCAAATGGTAGGCTCCAGTCAGGTGGCTGCATAACCGGTGCGTTAATGAGAGCTGCTTTTAATTGTTCGAATGCTTTGAAGCACTCGTCATCAAAAATAAATTCAGCATCTTTCATTAGTAAGCCAGTTAGAGGCTTGGTAATTTTAGAGAAGTCTTTAATGAACCGTCGGTAAAAACCGGCGTGACCTAAGAAACTACGTACTTCTCTAACAGATTTTGGGGGTGGTAGATTTTCTATCACATGGATTTTTGCTCTATCTACTTCAATCCCCTGGTTGGACACTATGTGTCCGAGAACTATTCCTTGTCGGACCATGAAATGGCACTTCTCCCAATTAAGAACAAGATTTACTTTTGCGCATCTTTCAAGTACTTTTTCAAGGTTCGACAAACATCCTTCAAAACTTTGCCCACAAACAGAAAAATCGTCCATGAAGACTTCCATGACGTCATTTATAAAATCAGCAAAGATTGCCATCATGCATCTTTGAAATGTTGCGGGAGCGTTACACAAACCAAACGGCATTCGCCGATAAGCGAATGTACCATAAGGACAGGTGAAGGTTGTCTTTTCTTGGTCATCAGGATGAATAGGGATTTGGAAGAATCCTGAGTAACCATCTAAATAGCAGAAATAGGAATGATTAGCTAGTCGCTCGAGCATTTGATCTATAAATGGTAAGGGAAAATGATCTTTTCGAGTGACTTTGTTCAGTTTCCTATAATCTATGCACATCCTGTGGCCAGTTACAACTCTTTGTGCTATAGATTCGCCTTTTGCATTAGTTACAACTGTGACTCCTCCTTTCTTTGGCACGACATGCACTGGGCTAACCCATTTACTGTCGGAGATCGGGTATATGATTCCTGCTTCTAGAAGTTTTTCTACTTCTTTTTTAACTACTTCAGTTAGAATGGGGTTAATCCTTCTTCGCGGCTCACGAGAGGTTTTGCAATCCTCTTCGAGAAAAATGCGATGCATACAAAGTGAAGGACTTATCCCCTTTAGATCAGAGATACTATATCCTAAAGCAGCTGGATATTTTCTTAGGACATTTAGTAGTTTTTCAGTTTCTAACTCTCCTAAGTTTGCATTGACTATTACTGGTCGTTCGCGTTCCTTATCTAAGAATTCGTACCTTAAACTGTCAGGTAGAGTCTTGAGTTCTAAAGTTGGTTTAGTTGTGCAAGGCGTAGGATCTGGCGTAATTGATAAACATTCGCCTAGTACGTCATCATTTTCAAGAGTTGCAGGAGAATGTGTAGGAATTTTTATAAGTTCAGAATATATGGTTTGATCTTTCTCCATTTCTTTTCTACATTCTTCGATGATGTCTAACATGTAACAGGTATCGTCTATGGCTGGTGCTTTTAGAAATTGATTCAAAATGAATTCAACTTTTTCTTCACCCACTTCAAAAGTGAGTTTTCCTTTCTTAACATCTATTATGGCACCAGCGGTAGCTAGGAATGGCCTTCCTAAGATGATTGGTGTATTGGAATCTTCCCTAATGTCCATGACTATAAAATCGGTGGGGATAAAGAATTGACCTACGCGTACGGGTACGTTTTCTAGAACACCTAAAGGAAATTTGACAGAGCGGTCCGCGAATTGTATAGACATTCTAGTTGGTCTCAACTCTCCCATCTCAAGTCTTTCACATATAGACACAGGCATTAAACTAATACTGGCCCCTAAATCGCATAGGGCCCTATCTATGACATACCTTCCAATTACACATGGTATGGAAAAACTTCCTGGGTCTTCCAGTTTAGGAGGCATATTATTTTGAAGGATTGCGCTACACTCGGCAGTAAGCATAACGGTTTCATCGTCCTCAATCCTCTTTTTGTTAGTTAAGATTTCTTTTAGAAACTTAGCGTATGAGGGCATTTGAGTGATAGCTTCTGTAAAGGGTATTGTGATGTTTAATTGTTTTAGAAGCTCTACAAATTTCTTAAACTGTCCCACGCTTTTAGATTTTTCAAATCTTTGAGGATAAGGGATCGGTGGTTTATAAGGTGGCGGAGGCACATAAGGTGTCTTTTTCTCTACAGCCTCCTCGCTTTTATCTTCCCTATCTTTTCCGCTTAGTTCACCCCCCTTCTTGGTTGGTTTATTAAGGTTTTGTTGCATGGATGGCTTCTCTACTCTAGGGTCAGCTGGTTCTTCGTATGTTGTCCCACCCCGTAGTATAACAGCATTAGCATGTCCTTTCAGATTTGGCTGAGGTTGGCCAGGAGATGTTTCCACTGGGGCAGCAGTAGACGCTTGATGCTGGGCCACTTGTGAAATTCGAGTTTCAAGCATTTTAGTGTGTGTGGCTAGAGCATCTACCTTGCTGGTTAATTGCTCAATTTGCTCATTAGTGTGCTTAATTTGCTCACTATTGTTTAAGCTTTGATTTATGAAATTTTTGTGGGTTTCAGTTTGAGCAGTTATGAAGCTTTCCATCATTATTTCAAGTTTAGACTTCATAGGAGCCTTAGGAGCAGGAACAGTGGCGGAGTTTCGATAATCCGGCGGAACAGAAGGTGCTGAGCAAGGTGCATATAATGCATTGTTGTTTTGGTACAGATGGTTTTTCCAACCTTGATTGTAAGTGTTGGAGTAGGGGTTTCCTTGAGTGTAATTCGCTTGTTCAGGAGGAACTCCCGTCAAGAGTTGATATTCGGCGATAACATGACCATGAACTCCACATAACTCACAATTAGGAGCTATTGCAGCCACGGTGGCTGCGGGAGTTGCGGTCATGCTTTCTATCTTTTGAGCCAAGGCGTCAAACTTGGCATTGACATGGTCAAGGAGGCTTACTTCGTACACACCACCTTTCGATTGAGTTCTCTCCAAAGGAGTTTGTTCGCTTCCCCACTGATAATGATTTTGGGCCATGTTTTCGATGAGTTGATAAGCATCAGTGTAAGGTTTATCCATTAGTGCGCCACCTGCGGCGGCGTCTATAGTCATTCTTGTATTATACAAGAGACCATTATAAAAGGTATGAATAATTAACCATTCTGCTAGGCCATGATGTGGGCAGAGTCTCAACATATCCTTGTATCTCTCCCAGGTTTCGAAAAGAGATTCTTTGTCTTTTTGTTTAAACCCAATGATTTGGGTTCTTAGCGTAGCAGTTTTGCTAGGTGGGAAATATCGTGCTAAAAAGACTTTCTTCAACTCATCCCATGTTGTGACAGAGTTGGATGGTAGAGACTGGAGCCAAGCTCTAGCTCTATCTCTTAACGAGAAAGGGAAAAAATGAAGTCTAATTGCTTCAGGACTAACACCATTCGCCTTTATTGTGTCTGCGTATTGTAAGAAAACAGAGAGGTGGAGATTGGGGTCATCTGTAGGACTACCCGAGAATTGATTTTGCTGAATAGCTGAGAGCAGGGAAGGTTTAAGCTCAAAATTGTTGGCCTCTATCGCAGGGGCAACAATGCTGTTATGTGGTTCAGCATCAGTAGGGGTAGCATAGTACTTAAGAGGACGATTTTGCGGTCCTATCTCCATATCTAGTTCTTCTTCAAATTCTGATTCTACAACTGGTTCGGGAATGAAGATTTGATTAGCGGGAAGGATGTATTTATTTCGGTATTCTTCGATTCGGCGTCTTATACTAATAAGACGCTCAGGGTCGTCTACTTGTTGCACCAATCCTTCGCCTTGAGAGCGAGTACTTGGCATACAATCGACAAACCTATTTGGGGTAATTTTTTATTAATTAATTTTTTTTTTTTTACTGAGTTGCCTTAGTCTCTACGGCGCAACACTAAAGTTACGATATATGGACTAAATTGGTCCCCAGCAACGGCGCCAAAAACTTGATCGCGATTTAGTATAACTAAAGAACTTCTGACTGCAAGTGCACAGTCGTATCGCGTAGTCTTAAAAAGATATCGAACCCAAAGGACCAATGTCTATAGTACCGTTATCTAGAATTACTGTGTAAATCTAAGGCTAATAATTAAATTAAAGGGATTTAATTGAGAGAATAAACAAAGTAAATTAATTATAATAAAAGACTGAGATGTGATTTAGGTTGCTTCACAGGGTTCAATATTTAATTCGTGCTAGAAGAATAATTCGTTTTCACAAAACTATATTGATTTAAATAAACTAATCTCACACTCTCGTTCTGTTGATTAGAATCGTGTTATATAAAGCCATGATTAACTCTCGCCCTCTCATGTGTTTACAAATACTTTTTTGAAAATCAAATATAGTTTAATTAATTCTAAAGAGCTCTCGCGGTGTTTAGAATTAATGTTCAATTTTTACTATCTAGTGCAAACCTCACCCTCTCGGTCTATTGGTCTACACTTTAGTTAATTTTCACTCTCGTGCAAAATTATATTATTAAGCTTTAAAAATTGATACAGAAAACTTATTAAATTTGAGAACACAAATTAATTATCAAACCCCATTAGCTTCCTATTTCACATCTCAGTTTAATAAATTTAGCTAGACATAAATAAGAAATTAAATAAACAAAAACAGAAAATTAAATTGAACATAAATAAATAATTAAATAAAAACATTAAATAAAAACCTGGAGAGAATTGCTGAATAAACTTGCTTGAATTAAAGAAGGTAAAATTCTTGACAGGGAATTGAAAACGGAATTAAAATCGGACTTCCGATGTGGAAGTACCGAGACAGTTTACAATGCGGGAAATTTAAACTGACTGAAATAAAAGAAAATAAAGCGTAGTCTGTTCTGAGAATCAAGCTTCTATTTATAGAGGATTTTTAACTTCTACGATCCATGAAAATAGGAAAGATAGGCTTCACTTTTGATTTTATCCAATAGCCGTACGATTGGGGAAAACAGTTGATCAGACGCGTGCTTGCTCCCCACGTTGCGCAAAAAGCTGTTCCAATTGGATTTGGACTCTGTGGCGGGCGCCACAGAGTTGGTGGCGGGCGCCACCAGCCTGATGGGGGCAAATGCCCCTTTGTGCTGGGCTCCTTTGGTGGGCTGCGCGAATCTTGTGCTTTGCACCCCCTTTTTGCTGCGTTTTTGGCCCTTTTTGCTCAATTCTCTTCTCCGACCTATTTTAT
The DNA here is from genome assembly GCA_951804385.1 of Trifolium dubium. Taxonomy (NCBI): domain Eukaryota; kingdom Viridiplantae; phylum Streptophyta; class Magnoliopsida; order Fabales; family Fabaceae; genus Trifolium; species Trifolium dubium. Next base: position 19,785,273 of record OX638071.1, on the reverse strand, counting down.
TAGACAAAACTAAAAACAAAACAAATACCCGCATAAAAAGACATAAATGAATTAAAAACATATGCGAATGCAACTAAAGTTCACCTAAACTAAGCTAAAAATACGATATGATTTCGTGTCATCAACTATATCTTTTTGGTGGGTGGAAATATTGCTTGGATTTATCTATATTGTGGTCGGTTAATTATCTCATATATTTTTCTCTATCTGCTTATCCCTTTTATACAAGCATATACCTAGCCACGTGGGCTATGCTTGCTCCTTAATCTTCGCTATGACTTCCGCAAGCTACTCAATATTCAGTTATTGATTAAATCACGTGAGATCTCTGTTAAATGGGCCTAGACTCTTTACTCTTCTTGGTATGGATCACTACCAAGCCCACGTCGTCCAATCTCCTTCATTATGTTCCCCCTACTCCCGCAAGTCACTCATTTTTCTGTTATTAGACCCTTACCACGTGGTCGCTTTGTGAAATGGGCTGAGACATGATGAGATGGACCTATACCTAGCCCAATTACCATTTTAGCCCGGTCCACAGCCCCCCAAGTGTTTGATTTTTTCTATAAAAAATATAACACTTTAATAAGAGAGGGCGGTATGTACGTTATGCACAACGGTCGAAGCCCACCCTTATTTTTGAGGCGCTGCCATTTAGAGCTATGGCCTTTATCCCATAATTATCGCACCATTGAGGATGCAGGTCACATACTGACTTTACGTGCTTCTCACAACAAACTTCATCTGATTGTTTGGTCTTTTCCCTAGCTCCCTCAAATGTTTGTTTAGTTTCAAATTTCAAAACTGCACGCTCTCCTTCAATCATTGTAGTATAAATAAGATCATTTTCCTCAGTATTGAGTGCATCATTTCTTATTTATTAAACCATGTCTCATAAGTCTTCCTCTTCCACCACCTCTCCTGCTTACTCCGCCATGATTTCCCAATTAGCCTTTCTGGTGGAGTCTCTTCGTGACTTCTTGCGGAAAGATCCCCAAGACGCACTAACTGATCACGAAGCATTGGGGAAGCTGACGGGGATAATTGATAACATGATCAATCATCCTGTACCATTGGGTTCCAGACATGTGAAGATCTTTGAACTAGCCAACCGAGTTCGCCAGCAGCTCCGCAGATATCAGGACGCAACGCTAGAAGTGAACGACCTTGATTATCATAATTTCTGGAAGATGGCGGAGCTACAAGAGGAAAATACGGTTCTTCGAAACGACCTTATGACTTTGGAACACAACCTTCATGTAGGCGTCGACCAAAGAGCGGAGCTAGACATCCAACATATAAAAGCACAAGGAGTGTTGAATGACATTCATTTTCGAATAGTCGACGTTCAACAAGGGATGAACCGAGACATGGCTAGCAGCATGACCAAGCGTCGCTTACTTGATGAGCTGAAGTCTAGAAAAATTACCCTGCAGTCTGAAAGGAAGCAAATTGAGGAAGAGCTGAACAATATTGAAGTGAAGAAAGAGGAGCTACTGGTCAGCTGGGCAGAGGCGCGGGATGTTGTTAACAACTTTTGAAGATCATTGCTTCCTCTTTTATTTATTATTATTATTATTATTTATATAATTTTTATTGAAATTTGTTCTGGCGAGGTGTGTTCGCCTGTTTGCGTGCATTAGTTCTGCTTGGGCGAGGTGTACTCACTTGTTTGGGCTAGGTGTATCCACCTGTTTGGGCTAGGTGTGTCCACCCACTTAAGTCTAGTTTCCTTTTAAATGTACTCCGCCCCATGTGGCATAATAAATATAAGTTATTTTGCTTTTCCCCTTATTAACTCTATACGGCGTCGTTTTAACTTATCTCCCTTCCTTCTTTTTCTTTCCGCGTTCGGTACCCTCTCTTCTTCAATTCTTATCCAAAAAAATTGATTCAAAGTTACTTTGGGTGAAAAGCACCTCCGATCTCTTCGTGCGGATCACCATTTAAGGTATTTCCTCCCTCTTTCTTCCGCCTTCCTCGCCTATAATTCTTCGGCGGCCGTTGAATTTTGTTTTTCTTTATTTACTCCGCCGCCCTCCTAGATTGGGTTTCTAGGTTTTGATTTTTCCCCTTTTAGAACCATGGATTATGTTTCTCAATATACTACTCATGATAGTATTGTTGCTTTTCGAGAAAATTTCAAGTTGTCTTCCACCGGTGATGAAGAGGACATTGTTCTTGAACCGGTCGGGAGTAATGAACGCGTTACAACCGTTCCTCGTGAATTTTTGTTGCTTCCTTATTTTTATATGTATAGCCAAGTGATCGAGACGTTGAATCTATGGCTTCCTTTTACTCCTTTTGAAATTAGCATACTTAGAGAAGTGAATGTTGCTCCCTCGCAATTGCACCCCAATGGGTGGGCATACATAAAAGCTTTTGAGATTGTCTATTCTGTACTGGGTGTAGCTCCCAACGTTGGGGTGTTTTTTTTCTTTTTATGAAATTAAAAATTTCGAGCCTGGCAAATTAGTTTCTATCACCAGCCAAGCCAATCGGGGTCGCTTTGCTCTTTATGCTTCTAATTTTAAAAGCTTTCGAGATACCTTCTTTAGAGTACGTTGTACTACTCAACTTCCTGATATTATGTTTGATGAAAATCACAAGCCTTTGTTTCCCTTTTACTAGACCGCTAAACCTCGCTTGATTAGAGGGACTAACCTCCTTCACCTGTCCAAATTTGAGACATTAACTATGCATGTTCTGGAAAAACTTGCTGTGATAACCATAAAGGATTTGGTGAACAGAGAAAGTGATCATCGCGTCTTGATGGCGTAGTTGCGTAAGTTGATCTCATCCGTTTAAATAACTTATGCTTTTCACTCAATTTATTTATCATGATCATCTTGTATTTTTCATGCAGGGAGGATGATGACTATGTCTGATGCAAAGTGGAATAACTATTTGGTTGATTGCAAGAAGCAGAAGGATAATCCTGATCCGCCTCCTGACTTAGCCGCTCAATTGATTATTGTTTCTGATGAGAAAAAGGGGAAGAAGAAAAGTGATTCAGGGAAGATTAGTATTCCTATTCCTCATCTTCAAAATGAGGGGAAAACACCAATTCCTCGCTCGGAAGCCCCTCAAACGGCCTCTTCTTCTTCTCCAAAACGAAGGAAAAGTAATCGCCATCTTCCCTGTTCCTCTGCTGAGAACGTGAATTCTAATGTGGATGTGTCCAATGTGGAAATTCTTCCCCCTCTAAACATATGGGGTGAGAATTTTAATGCTCAGTCTTTTATTGTTGATCATGTTGATCCTACGTTGGGGAATGTCCCTCTCAATCTCTCCTTTGCAGAGACTGCTCATAGGCAATTTTCAGAACATATGGTGAAAGCCTTGCTGTTAGGTTGTGCAGCCTTTCGGAGTGAGTCTGTTGGCTTGGCGGAGTACTCTTCCAAATTACTTCAAGCCGATCAAAAACTACTTCAGTCAGATCAACAATTGGTGGAATCTCGCGCTCAATATTCTTTGTTGAAAGAAAATTGGGACGCGGAGGTGGCTAGGATCCAGAAGGCCAAGGATGACTATGCTGCCTTTCTTCTTAAACATCACAATGAGATCATCCAAAAACAACAAGATGCTTTTACTTCTCAAGAGGCGTGCTATAAGGATACTATTGCTAGTCTTACCAGGGAGAGGGATGATGCTATTGCGGCGAGAGAGGACGCCTTGAGTTCTCTATCTCGTGTGGAAGAAGAGAAACATATCTTAGTTGCTGAAAGTGTTACCTTGAAGAAGGGTGTGGCCTCCTCGTTTAGCAAGGGGTTTGACGGAGCAATTGAACAAGTGAAGGTTTTGGTTCCTGGTATTGATCCTAAAGTTTTTGATGAAGCAGATATCTTGAAGAAGGTTGAAGATGGGAAACTAATTCCCTTGTTCAAGCCTAATTAGTGGGATTTTAATTTTTCTACTAACCATATGATTAGTGATCCCCTCCTAAGGGCGTTTTGTAACCTTGCTTTTTTGAACTCTTTATTTTGGCTTCTTTTCCTTGCTTATCATAATTATGCTAATCAGTTGTACTTGTGAACAATATGAGCAATATTTTGGTAATTATAATATGAAGAACCATTCAAATGTGTTAAAATGCTTAATATGTAAAATTCAATCTTGAACCACAAATTTTTGTTGGGTATATCTTTCTCTGAAGTCCAATGTAGGATCCAGATATATTTCTTGACGTTTGTTTTTTGTTTAGATGGTGAAGGGTAGTAGGCGTACCCTGTTGTACTGGACCACGCATATTGGGCACGCTCCCCTTCCAACGGCCTATGTTGGCGTCTTTTTACTTGTTAATGGGCCATGCCTTTTGGACGTGTCTTATCTTTATTGCCAAAGGCTCGGATTTTGACAGGGTCAGGGATGTGTGCTGACTTTTGGGCGTGCCCTATTTGTCCCCATTCAAACCAAGGGATATAACCACTTGGGTCAAAGGTATTAGAACCTTTGACAGGATCGATTTTACTTTATTTTTCCCAATTCAAACCAAGGGATATAACCACTTGGGTCAAAGGTATTAGAACCTTTGACGGGATCAATTTTACTTTATTTGTCCCAATTCAAACCAAGGGATATCACCACTTGGGTCAAAGGTATTAGAACCTTTGACGGGATCATTTTTACTTTATTTGTCCCAATTCAAACCAAGGGATATCACCTATTGGGTCAAAGGTATTAGAACCTTTGACGGGATCAATTTTGCTTCATTTGTCCCAATTCAAACCAAGGGATATAACCACTTGGGTCAAAGGTATTAGAACCTTTGACGGGATCAATTTTGCTTCATTTTTTTTTTTGCTTCTGCACTTATTCATAATCATGATGAAAGAATATATATATATATGAAAATCAAATTTAATTACATGTGGCAGGCCTCGTTAAAAACTCTTTGCAGATAAAAGAGTGCCTGCATTTTATTCGACATATAAAACTTCTATCCTAGCTGTAGTATAATTTTAAATTAGCGATGTTCCATGTTCGTGGTAGCACTTCGCCCCTCATAGTCTCCAACCTGTATGCTCCTCCTCCAAACTTTTCACATATTATGTAGGGTCCTTCCCAATTTGGGGCTAACTTGCCTCCCTTGTCTCTGCCCATTAGTCTCTTCAACACTAAGTCTCCTTCTTTTAGCTCTCTGCGGATGACTCTAGAGTTGTATTTTCTTGCTGCTAATTCTTTGATGGCTAATTCTCTGAGGTGGGCTTCTTCCCCATCTATCAAGTCCAAACCTTCTTTTAGCAATTCCCCATTTTCTTCTGCAGAAGCACTGTTCCTTCTCCAGCTTGGTGGATCAATTTCTACTGGGATCATAGCGTCTAAGCCATATACCATCCTGAATGGTGTCTCTCTAATGGATGAATGAGGTGTGGTATGATAAGACCATAGTACATGGTATAGTTGCTCCGCCCATTCTGTCCTCTTGTCATCTAGCCTCCTTTTGATTCCTGCTAATATTACTTTGTTTGCTGATTCGGCTTGGCCATTGGCCTGTGGGTGTTCCACTGAAACGAAAGTATTATGGATCCCTAGGCTTTCACAGAAGTTTGTTACCATTACACTGTTGAACTGAGTTCCATTGTTTGACACTATGCATTTTGGTATTCCAAAACGGCATATTATTCGTTTCCAATAGAATGACTTTACTCTATCTGCAGTAATGGTGGCCACAGGTTCTGCCTCTATCCATTTAGTAAAATAATCAACTCCGACAATTAAAAATTTTACCTGACCAACTGTTTTGGGGAAAGGTCCCAAGATATCTACTCCTCACATGTAGAACGACCAAGGAGATGATACTGACTGCAATTCCTCTGCTGGGGAATGGTGTATGTTGGCATGCCTCTGACATCTGTCACAGTTTTGCACATACGTTACTGCATCCTTCCTTATCTACGGCCAATAAAACCCTGCACGTAGTACCCTTGTGGCTAGGGATCTGGCTCCTTGGTGACTCCCACAAGAACCATCATGTATTTCCTTGAGAATTTGTCGTGCTTCCTCTTTACCCACACATAAGAGCAATGGAGATGCAAAACCTCTTTTGTAGAGTTTGCCTCCCATCACTGTATACTTCGCTGCCATGCGTATGATCCCGCGTGTATCTCCTGTGGGTAGCACGCCTTTAGTGATGTAGTCCACTAATGGGGTTCGCCAATCACCTTCATTTGCAGCAATCATGACCTCTTCTTGTTCAATGCTCGGACTTTTAAGTACTTCTTGTATAACTGTTCTATTAACCCCTGGTCTTTTAGTGCTTGCTAGCTTGGATAGCAGATCAGCTCTTGAGTTTTGCTCCCTTGGTACATACACAAGCTCAAAAAGGGCGAACTCCCTTGCAATAGTCTGGACTTTTTCGAGATATTTCATTAATTGAGGATCTTTGGCACCGTAGTCTCCTGAAACTTGGCTAGTTACCAACTGTGAATCACTCTTTGCTTTCAGCTCACTTACGTTCATGTCTTTGGCCAACCGCATCCCGGCAATCAGAGCTTCGTATTCGGCTTGGTTATTGATGGCACGGAATTCAAATCTTAACGATTGCTCGATCAGGACACCATCTGGACCTTCAAGTACAATACTTGTTCCACTTCCTCTCAAATTAGAGGCTCCGTCTACTGACAACGTCCATGTTTTTGAACTGGTTGTTCGGGGTGGTGAAGAAAACTCTACGACGAAGTCAGCCAGGAATTGAGATTTGACGATGCCTCTTGCTGTGTAGTCTATGTCGTATTTTGATAGCTCAATGGCCCATGCCATCATTCTCCCGGCTAAGTCAGGTTTGCTGAGTACTCGCTTGATTGGATAATCCGTCCTGACGATTATCTTATGGGTTTGGAAGTACTGGCGAAGTCTCCTTGCCGTTACCACCACCCCTAAGGCCAACTTTTCTAACTTTTGGTACCTTTCTTCTGCTCCTTTGAGGACCTTACTTACAAAATAAACTGGTTTTTGCACACCTTCGTGCTCCTATACTAAGGCCGCCCCTATAGTGTTTGAAGATAACGCCAGGTATAAGAACAGCGGTATACCGTGCTTTGGACGGACTAGGATAGGTGGTTAGGCTAAGAATTTCTTCAATTCCCCGAAAGCTTCCTCGCATTCACTGGTCCATAGGAATTTTTCTCCTTTCTTGAGGGTTGAGAAAAAATGAATTGCTTTCTGACCTGAGCATGACAAGAACCTTGACAAAGCTGCTATTCTCCCCGTTAGTTGTTGGACCTCTTTGATTGACGTGGGACTTTTCATGTCAATAATGGCTTTGCATTTGTCGGGATTTGCTTCAATCCCTCTATGGGTCAGCATGAAACCCAGGAATTTGCCTGCTTGTACCCCAAATGAACATTTATTTGGGTTCAACCTCATGTTGTATTTTCTTACTTCGTTTAACACCTCTGCTAGGTCCTCTTCGTGGCTTTTTGTTTCGATGGTTTTTACCACCATATCATCAATGTATACTTCGAGGTTCCTTCCGATTTGGTTTGCGAACACTCGGTCCATGAGGCGCTGATAGGTTGCTCCTGCATTTTTTAGCCCAAATGGCATCACCTTGTAGTAATAATTGCATGCGTTTGTCATGAATGCGGTGTGGTGGGCTTCAGGTTGAAACATTTTTATCTGGTTATAACCAGAGTATGCGTCCATGAAACTGAGTAGTTTGTATCCTGAGGCACCATCAATGAGATTGTCAATGCTAGGGAGGGGGTAAGGATCCTTTGGACATGCTGTGTTTAGGTCTGTAAAATCGACACACATTCGCCATTTGCCGTTTGATTTTTTTACCATCACCACATTTGCCAACCATGAGGGGTACGCTATTTCTTCAATAAAACCAGCTTCTTTTAGCCTTGCTACCTCCTCTTCAGCTGCGTTCCTCCTTTCCTCGTCCAAACGATGCTTCTTTTGGGCTATGGGTTTTATGCTCGGAGATATTGACAATTTGTGAGAGATGATTTCTTCGTCTATTCCGGGCATGTCTGACGGCTGCCAGGCGAATAAGTCTACATTTTTCTTCAACAACGATATGACTCGCCTCTCTTCTTCTTCTTCCATCATGGTTCCGATATTGGTCGTTTGGTGCGGGTGTTGCCCAATTTGTACCTGTTTTAAGGTTTCTGTTGGGCTCACTCTCCTGTCATGGAAGTCTTCTCTGGGGTCTAGTAAGTTTAGATTTTCTGCCATGTTGATCTTGGCGTGCTCCCTTGATGTAACTTTGGATTTTGGCTTGACCCTGAGACTTGCCTGATAGCACTTTCTTGCCACCATTTGATCTCCCTTCACAGTTCCCACTCCCCCATTTTCTAAAGGATATTTCATGGATAAATAGAGAGTTGACATGATAGCTCCTAATGAGTTGAATGATGGTCTTCCGATGATGATATTATACGACGCCATTGGGGTTTTAATGACTAGGTATCGTACCTTCACTGTTTTGGAATTGTCCCCTTCTCCAAAAGTGGTAGGCAGCGTCATATGCCCCATGACCTGCACCTGTTCTCTTGAAAATCCTACCAGAGTTCTTTGATAGGGTTGTAGCATTTCACTTGCTAGCTTCATCCCTTCGAATGATTCCCAGTACATAACATCAGCTGAGCTACCAGAGTCGATTAACACTCTCTTCACGTTGCAATTTAGTATTTGCACCTGTATTACTAACGGGTCGTCATCATGAGGAAGGATTCTTTCTGCATCCTTAGGGGAGAATGATAGTTGTGGCCTCGCTGGGAATGACATTTGGGACAGCTCCATGATCTGAAGTGATTGCCTGGTGTACCATTTTCTGGCGGAACTCGATTCTCCTTCTTCGGCGAATCATCTGGCAATTGTGTTAATGGTCAGACTTTCTGCTTCCTTTCCTTTTGATGATTGTCCAGTTTTATCGCCTCTCCTTGGGGATTTTGATCTCGATCTTCTTTCTTTGTGTTCTCGGGTTTTCTCCAAAAATTTCTTAAGGTGACCTTCTTTGATTAAGTCTTCTATCAAATCCTTGAGTTTGAAGCAGTTCTCTGTAGCGTGCCCGTTGCATCTGTGATATGCACACCAAGCGTTTGACTGAGATCCCATTCTGTAGCCTGGCTCTTTTCTTGGGGGTAGGTCCGCCAGGCGTGCCTCGGAGCGGGGTATAGGCTTCATGGCGTTTCTCATAGAATCGATCACGACTCCTTTGATATGGCTTATCTCTGGCATGATTGTCTCTTCGTTCTTGGTACTTCGGATGGCGATCCTTACCGTCTTTTTTTGCTATCCCTCTCTCTTGAGCGTCCCTGGTCCTTTTTTCGGCGTTGCTCTCTTCTCCCTTAATGTAACACTCTGCCCTTTTCATTATATCTTGCATGGATGAAGCCGTTTTCTGGGCCAAGGATTCATTGAAGTGACCTGCTTAAAGACCGTTTTGAAATGCCGCTACGAAAATTTCCTGGTTGGGGTTTGATACTTTGATTGTCTCCTCGCTGAATCGGGCGAGGTACTCCCTTAGTGGTTCGTCGTGCTTCTGTCTGATTCCGAACAGACTTGTTGCGGTCACGGAGACGTATTTGCATCCGGCGAACTGTTGTACCAGCTTCTTGTGGAAGTCTGTGTAACCAGAAATGGACTGGTTAGGGAGGTTCATATACCACCTCAGGGCGGCCTCCTTGAGGGTTCCAGATAGCAATTTACATTTGAGGTGTTCCTCCGCTCCAATTATCGCTAATTGGGTTCCGACAGCGGTTAAGTGTTCGAGGGGGTCCGTTTTTTCGTCGAACTTTGGTAAGTGAAGTATCTTGAAATTCTCTGGTACGGGGGCTTCCCACAGGGTTTGGGCAAGGGGTTGATTGACCTCGACGATGGTGTCATCGGGGTCGTCTACATATACTCTTTCTTGTTCCATTTCCTCTACCCTGGTGTTGAGAGAGTCATTCTGGCGGCGTAGCGCTTCTATTGTTGCTTGTATGCTGGCTATCTGGTTTGGGTCTCCCCTGTTGTGATTGGTGGTTCCGGTCATTCTTGGTTGTCTTGTGAGGCTGGGAATCGTTTCACCGGGCCCCACGGTGGGCGCCAAAATGTTACTGCCAAAAGTGGTAGAACACTATATCTTTTTGGTGGGTGGAAATATTGCTTGGATTTATCTATATTGTGGTCGGTTAATTATCTCATATCTTTTTCTCTATCTACTTATCCCTTTTATACATGCATATAGCTAGCCACGTGGGCTATGCTTGCTCCTTAATCCTCGCTATGACTTCCGCAAGCTACTCAATATTCAGTTATTGATTAAATCACGTGAGATCTCTGTTAAATGGGCCTAGACTCTTTACTCTTCTTGGTATGGATCACTACCAAGCCCACGTCGTCCAATCTCCTTCATTATGTTCCCCCTACTCCCGCAAGTCACTCATTTTTCTGTTATTAGACCCTTACCACGTGGTCTCTTTGTGAAATGGGCTGAGACATGATGAGATGGACCTATACCTAGCCCAATTACCATTTTAGCCCGGTCCAATAGATGTGTATAGACAAAGTAAGTAAATTTATATAACCAAACATTAGTTAGTGTAGTGGTGATTGACGCTATATTTAGTAGAGACTAAAGATAACTATAGTTCGATTGCACAACTACGTTAGTGAAAGATTGAAATCATTTGATGTCAAAACTGATATACGAATCAAATTAAATTTGTGGTAAAAAAATAAATATAAAATACATAAATCAAATTTTATACTAAAAATTATTGTTCAACTCACATTTAAATATATCGAAACAAACCAATTTTATCAAAATTAAATTCTACACAACTTAACTTTATCAAAATCAATTATCCTCGCTAAAAAAAATCAATTATATCATCCATCAAACAAACACAATTTAAAAAAAAAGTACAAAATGTTTGTCTGGTGGAAATGGAATGCAAGACGATGACCTGAAAATACAAACAGAGGGAGGGAGGAGAACCCAAACCTGAAACCCTAGCTCATCTCATTTTCACGCAACAATTTCTCAAATTCAAATTCAACCATAACTCATCATGTATTTGAAGAAGCCATTGTGGAGTGAAGGGATCGAAAAACAAAAACAAGATTCATCTGAATCATCATCATCATCATCAGATCCAAATGGTTCCGTTGTGGAGCTCGTGAATTCACTACAACAGCAAAGGGTATATCGGGAAGTTACTCTTGCTCTCACCACCGGTCTCCGTGACGCACGTGCCGAATTCTCGTTTCTCCGTCTACGTGCTCTTCGTTCCATTCTCAATTTCCTCAATTCTATCGCTCATTCTGATTCTACTATTTACCTCTTTAACCTAACTCAATCTATTCCTCAACTCCAAGGTTAATAATAATCTCTTTTTCTTCTTCATTCATTCATTCATTCATTCAATTTTCTGTTTGTTTTTATTGTTTAATTTTGAAATTGTTTTGTTTTGATTACAGTTGTTCCTGTTCTCTTTCAGCATTCGCTAAACGAAATAGGGAATGATTACGATTACAATAGGGTAGGAGATATGAGTCATATATTTGGCGTCGAACCTATGAAGTTAACTAGTCCATCCACTGATGATGAAATTGCACTTGCTCTTAGAGTCTTGGAAGGTTGTTGTTTACTTCACCCTCATAGTACTACTCTCGCCCATCAACACAATGCTGTTCAGGTCATTTTCATTTCTTTGTTTATTTAATAGCTTAGATTGAATGTGTCGATACCACACCAACAAATGTGGTTTGGCTGAATCACTTTCTTGGAAGTTGATTATGATGATAAAGTAAATGTGTTTTCTCATTTCTGTACCTCCTATTTTTTGAGGTCAAATTTGACTTCGTATAGATGATGGCCTGGCATAATATTTTTGGACTTAGTTTTATGGGATCTAGAATCCTTTACCAAAATGGATAGGCCTAGTGAAAGGTATTTTGCCATTGCCCATTGGTAAGATACCAGGGGGAGGGGGAAACTGTCATAAACTCCCTTTCATCACACACGTGCGCGCGCGACCTTATGAGAAAAGAAGAGACATCCTCTCGCAAAAATTAAACTTGTTACTTTTATAAATTTCTATAATGCGTTAGAGAAAATCAATGTCAAAGGGGAAGAAGAACAATGCTCATTCAGTGTGTGGAGAAAGAAGAATTTGAGTTAAGTGGTTTTCTTCGCTTAAAAATTCAATCTATTTTAGTTGGAGTAAAATGGAGTTAAATGCTATGTTTCTAATAATAAACAAATGATTAGTACCACTTTATAATTTTGTTCTAAAAAGAGTAAACAAATTGATATAAAATTGTGACTTGAGAGACGGAATATACCAATTTGGTTTAAATGTTAAAAATACTACTACATTTCTATTTTCTTAATTAGAACATAACAGAATTCATATAGTACACCATTTGCATTATCTTATGCTATACTCCCTCCGTCCCAAAATGTAAGCAAATTTGACTTTTTAGGTACATTTGACTATTGATGTATTTGGTCCATAATATCAGCTAGATACATCAATAGTCAAATGTATCTAAAAAGTCAAATTTGCTTACATTTTGGGACAGAGGGAGTACCTTGAGCAAAACAAGCAAAGCAACATAGATCAGAATCTATTATGACATTGTTGTGCTCTATTAATTTGGCATATCCATTGTCTCTAAATCTATTCCATGAAAGTTTATAACTAACTAACTAACTAACATTTTTTCAAGTTTTTCTTCTTTATTTATTCCTCTTACCCCAACTTCATTTCTCTCTAATTAGTGGTTAGTTCAGAAATTATGGATCAGAGATAGAGAGACATGAGACTTTGATTTTGAAATTAAGGAAGAAGATAAAGTATTGAATAGTTACTTTAATTGATTAGATTGATGAACAATAAATATGGAAAGATTGATAGAGAGCACAATGATATATGATAATTTTCAATTTCTCATTGATGTTGCATGGTTAGTTCGAGGTATAACATTTGATAATTTAAATTGATGTGATATTTTAATTCAGATAATAAGAATATAATAATTTAACATTTGAAATTTATATTAAATCCTTTGTATTTGATATCTCTCAAGTCTCAAGTCTCAACATTCAGTTTTATTTATAGTTTTTTTATTTGTCTTTTATGAACAAAACTATAAATCAGGACTAAGCACGCAGTTGTTATTAGAAAATCAGTGACATGGATTATTTATTCAAGAAAAACACTTAACTTAAATCATTCTTAGTCTCAGCATTATTTCTTTGATTAAACATGCAAACAAAGATAAAATGCAAGCCCCTGTGAATGTTATTATTTTGAAAGCTGATTAGTTGAAATACTTCAGTGCAAAATAAGCTATAGAAAGAACTCTTTTTCATGACTCATCAAATTCACCAGAAAATAAAGAAATTTACCCTTAGATATGTATATGGCACTCCAATCATATACAAAAAGTTACAACATAAATAGAAACATGTATAAGGTTATCCCCCTCTTGCTTAGCAGTCTCTTAACTTAACCAACTGAATAGATTCCAACTTGTTTATGAAAAATTGCTGCTACCTTACAGGTTTTGTTGAATATATTATCCACCCGTGGAGTTCTTGAGCAAAGTGCATGCTTAGATGCTCTGATCTCATTGATGGTGGATTCATCACCCAATCAAATGGTACCCTAATTCTTGCCCTTAAATCATTTACGAATGTGTTTCATTATTCTATCATTCTACTTTTAACATATATTTTCTTTTATCATCCAAATATGGAGATTATTTTTTCATCATTATTTGCGGTTTAGTAAGAAAGCGTTGCTAAATAGTTTGGCGGTCACCATTACCAATTAAAGGGAAAGAGCTTTGCCACCTAGAGTTTGCTTTTTCTTTTTGTCGTAATTTTTTTGTTAGTTTAACAAAGCATTAGCCATCTGAGTGTCTTGGCTTAGCTGATATGATGTGCTGATTGACGTTCCTCTTGATTCTTAGCTGAGAGGTTGTCTCTGTTTGCTGCTGAAGTACATTTTCTCTTAGTTTACTTTTTGTAATTTATCTCTCTTTTGATAATTACTTATCAGGATTTTGAGAAATGTAATGGGATTATGGAAGTTGCTGATCTTATAAGAGACAAACAAGTGGATGAAAATCTCAGGTACTACTTCTTGTTACAGCCAGTCTCGTTCATTTTAATGCTAATATACTTGTCAAACAGATCTTCAGCTCTCTTATGTAGATAAGTTTTATATTGTTATGTGCTCTTATTTTGCTGGTAATGTTTTGTTCGTCGTATCGTTGAATCAGTTTGCCTTCTCATTCATGCAATATATTATGTTGAGACGTGTTCTATGATATACAGAGAGCATTAGAATTTCTAATTTAGTTGCAGAGATCATTTAACTTGTTTTCTGTCAGAAACATAAACAATATGCGAGTGATGACTCTTCAAAGACTGTAGTAGAGCAATTAGAATTTCATCCGAAGAAGACAAAAACATTTCTTATTATCTGTGATAGAAAAGTTCCACTCTAGGGAAAACTTTACCACATAGAGTTAATAGAGTTGATGCTAAATAGTATGATTTGCCAATTCAATTCCTAATTATAAATATATAAATATGGTTATTTGATTCTAACTATATTCAATGTCTACTATTTTATGCATAATTATCTTCTGTTTCCACAGAAAAAATTGCCAAAACTTAAAAACCTTATGACTTACCAAAAATCCCTTATGTCTACTATTATCAATGCATTTCAACTCACCAAAATTCCCTTTAGAAACTTTGCAATGAAAGTAAGCCAAATAGGACCTCTGATTTGGCATCAATAATACAGGATGATATTTTTATTTTTGAATTCTTGATTCCTTCTATATCTTTCATACTCATGATGTCTACAATTTTCTCAGCTGTTTTGAGATAACTCGATATTAAAGGATATATTTTATTTCACAGGTTAAAATGTGGAGAGTTTTTGCAGCTGCTCATTGGACATGTCAATGGAAGAGATTCACCTCCTTTGGCAACTATACACGAAGACACAAGGCGTCTCCTTGGAGAGACATCAGCTTCCTTGATATGGGCAGCCAGTCAGTTTGGCTCAACGCTGGATCCAGAACAGAGACTAACTGCTCTGCAAATCCAGGCTCGCAGGATCCTTGAATCATTAGACTTGTATTGAACGTTAAAATAAAAGTAGTGACTCTAATTAATTGTAGGAAGTAGTGCCATGTATTGTATGGGGTGACATTTGAATTTTACGCAGACAAGTAAAGATAACAACAGAACAGTAGAATCCCATCAAAAAGTTAACACGTAAACATGCAGAAGCTTTGGTCTAAAAAAAAAAAAAGTCAACAACCATACCACCCCTCAAAATACTAAGAAAAATGTTTTTCGCGCTCCTAACATTCTTGTGCATCGCCTGCGTTTCCAAATTTACACCTCGCTAGTTAGATGACGGAAGCTGACGTGAGACTTGGAAACATCCCACATTGAAGAAGAGATCTACCACCACCTTTGACAACTAATCGTCGGTATTGGTAATCGCTAGATAGAGCTTGTCACCAACTTCGACTGCTAGAAAATATGCAGCGGGGTGATCAAGATAGGGGCGGCGCGTGTGGCTATCGCACCCCATCACACCACCAAAGCCATGTCTACATCGTTGTCGGTTGGAGTGAATAGGAGGCGTGAGTCGGGGAGTGGAGGGAAAATGGAAGGAAATGGCTCAAGCGATGTGAGGGAAATTGGAGGAAAAGTTGATGTGAGGGGAACGAAGAAGAGGGTGATGGATGGCTGGTGCCCTAGCAGAGCCAAGAAAGGATTCGTGAATTATTCAAGTTGTATGATAAGAAAATTATATAACATTCAAAAAGTTGATTATAAGATAATGAAACTTGATACCTTAAAATGATATTTTCCGTATACCGAGTTCCTTGAAATCATGAATAATAAGTTATGAACTAATACTTGCACTAATTTCTCTTTCAATGTAAACAATTATGTTATCGGCTAGACACCGATCTTTCACCTTGTTTTGCAACTTAGTCTTAATAATTTTCATTGCTAAAAACGATCTCTCGTTTGTAGTTGTAGAATCTGGAAGTGTCGTGATCAAATGGAGCAATCTATCAATAAAGTAGCAAGTTTGCGTCATGTTATTCGCAACCAAACATGAACATAATTCTTGAATAGTTCATAAATTCTTCAAATATGTTGCTTCAAATTGTCGAAGCTTAAACCGGTTGAAGTGTAGAAGTTATCACTTCCTTAATTATTGGAACTTGAATTGGTTTGATGTGTAGAATATACCACTTCTTCGATTCTTGAAACTTTAACATGTACGTATGTAGAAGCATTCTCACAAGCTTTCCTCATAAAACAATGATTAATTTTGCTATTCAACATCTTTATTTTTTGTTTTTTTTATAAGAAATTAACATTAGATCAATCTACTAAATCGAGATATTTAGCAACAAACAAGTTCAGTCACAATCAACAAAAAATAGAAGTCTTATTTACCTTCAAATTTGTTTCAAATACTAATCTTTTATTCAAAATAGCGTATGAAAAAATAAACTATAAGCTACTGAAATAAATTATAAACTCATAGTGAAAATCTTTGCTAAACAAACCTCTAAATCAATTGTATTTGTTATGTTTTATCTATAATCAATGTATTTCTTATGTATCTATAATCTATGTCTTTTTGTTTTGTTTTATATTTTATCTATAATACATGTAATTGTCCGGTTTCATATCTCTATTATTTATCTAGTCGGTTGAATAGTGTGATGGGAATTGATAAATTATGAATTATAAGTTAAAAAAATTGTGTGATGCCAAAGACACCCAAAGAGAGTGACATTGAACGTGTCAAATGTGTAACTTCGCTGAGCTGAAAAATTGATGCAAAACGGAACCTTAGCTGAGTTGAATCGGAACTACACAACAGTAACACTCCCTCTCCTCTCATAACCTAATTCACCATGAATTCTCTCCTCGCTTCTTCATTGCGAGCTTTCCCAAACACTCCCACAACAACAACTAAATCTTTCAATCTTTTTCTCACACTTAGAAAACAACGCCATTTTCTCTTCTCCTCTAAATTCAACGCACCCAAATTCATTACATCTTCTTCCTCTAATGGGTCCAATAATCATTCAGATCAAGCTTTTATTCAAAACGATGTCTTTCATACTCAAGTCACAAACCCTCAAGTTTCTTCCTTCAATTCTTCTTCTAATCCCAAGTTTTCCTTCGGTGACCAAGCTTTCTTTCTCCTCGCATTCATCGCCTGCACGGTATAAAAGCATATAACAATTTAACTATATTATTTCTTTGGCTATAGAAATAACTTATACACAAACACTTGTATAATAAGCACTTATTCAACTAGCAGTTAACTAACCTGTTTGTCCGTACCCAAACAGACCCTAAATTTCATAATCTTTTATGCTAAATGTATCAGCATAGGCTGCTATTATTGTAAATCTTCTTAAATAAGAAACCACTAATGTAACCAAGACATTGGGCTCAAGTGGTTAATGTGCTTCACCAAATGACGGATTTCGGCAGAACCCGGGTTCCATTCCTGGGTGTAAATGTTACATTAATAACTAACCACTAAAATGTTGTGTTCCAATCAAGAGTTTTTATCTTTTTCAAAGTTTCTTGAATTTCTTCTTTATATTTGGATGGAATTTTGATTATTGTTTCTGCAGACTTCAGCAGCATTCGCTGGCCTTGTTTTTGCTGCTGTTCCTACCCTGTTTGTAAGTTTTCTACCACAATGCTTACATTTAGATGTGCACATCTAGTAGGTTGCGTTTGCTTTCTTTTGAGTCTTTAAATTTTAATGATATATTGAAGTTTCATGTTTTAAACTTTGAATTAAGATCATACTTATCTTTGTCAGAGTTTTCCCTTCCTCTTTTATCGTTTGTAATACATGAACTGCTTGTTTAACTGGACGAAGTCTACAAGTCCTGCTAACAAACTGTGAGAAGTTGAATACACGTATTGAGAGCAAGGAATAAAAGGTTTTGTCTTCAATCCAATTTTATTTTATGTTTTGAAACGGAAAATGTTAGTATCGTTAGTTTTATGTTGGGGGTGAAAATCAAACCCTCGGTCTCCTTATCACTTTACTCTTTAACACCCCCACCCCAACCACCAAGCCACCCTTATATTTCCCTGTCTTCAATCCTATTTAGTGCAGTTGTCCAAACCAAAGATTTGGTCTTAGAGGGAGCGTTGGATGTTAAATAGGTTTTCCATAGGGGTGTTTTATGGAAAGTAAGTAAAACACTGAGAAAGGATTTGGAATCTGTACATGAAATGTCTACAGTTTAGAAAGAAGAGGCTCAGACAACTCAGTCATTTTCATTTTTGATGATCTATACAATATACATCCCCTTGTTGAGACATATATCACAGTTGATAAATCTTTCAGCATGAGAAGCCCCAAATGTCTTATGTTCGGTCTAAATTGTTCTTTGTTCTTTTAGCTTTTGTGTGGAAGATTCATCTTCTGTTGGATTCTGCACGAATTTGGACACTATAAAAAAAAACTTCACTATGCATAATGTCATCCTCCTATTTATCTTATTCGATGAATCGTTAAACCTAAACAGATTCTCAATATTCACATCTTTCTTTTCCATATCTTCCTTAGGCAATGAGAAATGCTGCAATATCATTTTCAAAGTTAGCTGATACAGCTCGTGAGGAACTCCCAAGCACCATGGCTGCTATCAGGCTTTCCGGGATGGAAATAAGTGATCTGACACTAGAATTAAACGATCTAAGGTGACAATGAAAACCTTGCTTTGAATCCATTGTAGTCGTATTTCATTCTCTGTTACATATTTCTAAATGATGGTTATTTTGAGATTGTTAGGCATACATAGTTGTGCTGTTTTGTATTCCCTATCGGTACTGCCACACTATGTTTTTATAAGAAACCACACTCAACCCTTTCGTATTAAGAAAGATTATGTTTCTGACTCTGATTCTTACCATGATTTTGGTTGATAAGTTCTTTATAGTTCTTATGCACCTTTACTATCCAATACAATTACAGTAGAGAATTTTGAAGACTAATATAACAAAAAATGCATGAAAGTGAACTTCGACATTTTAATCATATGGCATCTGCTAGTACAAAACAGATGCCTTTTTATCAGAATTATTTTTCAAAGTAATTGCATAGCTTTAACCACGCTTTAACCACATTGCATATATGGATCTAAGTCCTAAGATAATTTATTGTTTGACAATTAGCCAGGAAATAACAGATGGAATTAGCAAGTCAGCTCAAGCTTTGCAAGCAGCAAAAACTGGAATTCGACAGATCGGATCAGTGGCACATCAACACACAATATGTATGTATACTATGTTTTCTGAGATTCTCTTATTATTTCTCTTGTATTTTTCTTCTTTTTATGCGTTGGAAACTATTTGATTTCTTCCTTTAGTGGGTTGGAACATTGTTTTAATTTTTTGAAGGATGATTTCTGCTAGAACTCAAATGGTGTCAATGAAATAAATAACACATGAAAAAAAAATATAATATCGTATGTCAAATCCGAATTGTTGATCAGTGATTGCGAAAGTATTTATTTTTCCTGTTATTATCAGGAATGTTTTAACCAATTCTTTCATAACATGCATAGCGTATTTCAGACTATATTTTACTTTTCTCAGTGTAATGTATTTATTTGTAGACTGATAGTATTTTGATGAAATGTATACCATTCAAACTTCAACCTCTAGCCCCATTAATAGATTATTTTCCTTATTCTTCACATTGATATGCAAAACATTGAATGCCATTCCATTTAATTGGTAAAAACTTGAGCTGCTTAGAAGTCATTTTTCTTTTTAAGCAAGAAAAAGATATCAAGTATTGGAGTCTCCTTTGAATATTGATTTGGGTTCACTGCAGTCAAAATATATTAATATTATTCAGTCACTACAGTCATGATGATAGACTTGTCACTTGTTGGACAGAGATCATACAACTTAATTTTCAAGTTCAACCTTCGAAAAATGAGCTCTTAAGCACATACTCGGGATGTGAGTTATTCAATCTTCATCCAACAGTAGTGATCTCATTACTGCAGTGACTGCATCTATCCAAATCTGTCAAAGCAATTTTTTCTTTCTTCGGTTGTTGGTCTGATTATAGTTTGTTTGATACAGCCATGATTGAAGAGAGAGCGAATTTGCCCGAAATATCTCTACAACCTGTTGTTGCTGGAGCTGCAAGAAAGACTTCTAGAGCAGTTGGCCGAGCCACAAAGAGCTTGATGAATATGATTTCAGGAAGACAAAGGACACCAGAAAATGAGGATGACATAACTTACATATGAGAAATCCGATGAGCTCAATTAAACTAGTCCAGCTGTGTGCATATTTAATTTAATGTGTCTTAAAATAGTGTGGGAAGGTACTGAAAGTTAATGTCACAATTTGAATGCATTATTCAGTCATAAATAATGTAAGGGATGAGCTTGTTAGGTGGCTTAATACTATGAGCATTGTTACATAAATGTCCAGTGGCTGTTTGAGTATAACCAATCACGGACACAACATGGACATTGACACCTCAATACTGATAATAATTTGATAAAATGACATAATTCAATATAATGTGTCGTGTCGGTGTTGGACCCTGGAACATGGAATGTTCGAAGATAGGGTTGATGACATGGCAAAATCCTATTGGAAGATTGTGTAAAGTGGGGTACATAGACTAGGGGTGATCAAAACTGAACCAATCCAAAAGCAAAACCGCAAATAGAACCAATCTTAACCGAAAATCGCAAAAGCCGCATTTGGTTCGCGATTTTCATTTCTGAGAACCGAGCCAAACCAAAACGAACCGCAATTTTTACTTTAAGTTTCATTTTTATTACAATACTAACCCATTTAGTAAGTACTATGAAGCCCAACAAATGAAGTTCAATTTAATAAGACTAAATTTATTCGTTTAGAATTCAATATTGATCTCTCTCACTCTCATTTAATATCACCTCCCTCTGTTTATTTCTTTAGTTTTTACCACCAGTTTAATCTGGTTTGGGGTCAGTTCTGGTATCAAGTGGTTCCGGCCTCCTCCCGATCGCAGTTGTGGGGGCGTCTTCCTCTATTTGATATTGCAATGTTATTTTAGATAAACAATTTTTATGGTGATGTTATTTTGGAACTTCTCTTATATATTTTAAATTGTATGGTATTGTAATGTTATTTTGGATAAACAA
Source organism: Trifolium dubium (assembly GCA_951804385.1). NCBI lineage: Eukaryota > Viridiplantae > Streptophyta > Magnoliopsida > Fabales > Fabaceae > Trifolium > Trifolium dubium. Next base: position 19,764,078 of record OX638071.1, on the reverse strand, counting down.
TTTTTATTAGGTATTGTAAGGTTATTTTGAAACTTCAAATTTTTTTTTAAATGTTTAAAATTGTTCGATACTAGAATAGTACAATGTTATATTGTAAACCGCGGCGACCGAGCCGCATTGGTTTGGTTTGGATGACTTTTTAAAAACCAACCGAACCAAATAGAACCGTATGTATTTTAATCTCGCAGTTTGGCTGACTTTTTTGATCAAAACCAAATCAAACTGCACCGCGATCACCCCTAACACAGACTGTGCACCAAAATTAAACTCGTTAAAAATTTTGATTTGAATTTTTTATTTTTATTATCAGTATTCATTTTTTTTTAATTTAGTTAATGAAATATAAATAACAATTAACAAATAACAAATACAGTAACATCTCTTTAAATTAATACTCAGTAAATTAATAAACTCTCTAAAATAATAAAATTGTCCGGTCCCGACTTGGGTCAGAGTAAAAAATTTAAAATTTTGATAAAATAATAAGATAATAATTTTTTGGGAGATCCCTTTGTAATTTTCGGTCCCAAGAAAATCATAAATTAATAATTCATAGAAATTGTGTTAATATTCTATCACATTCATGTAATTTACATATGGCAAACTTGCTTAAGAATACATTGAACCCATTTGTTCCTCTTGTTTACATCAAAAGTCATTATTAATTTCCAATGCATATTACTAAAATTATTATTGATTTCTAATGCATATTACTAAAGTCATTATTGATTTACAAGTCATTAAAAACTTTTTAAATTAATAATTATTAAGTTATCGATAAATTAATAACTTTTTAAATTAATAAATTTCTCCAATCCTAACTATATTAATTTATAGAGATTAGTGAGTATGAGTTGAGAGGTGAGAGAGAAAAAGAGGAAGAAGGTCCTCCGAATATGGAGAAGAATGAGAGAAAGAAAGAGGTATCAAAAGTATGCAAGAGATGCCATCAAACGTACGATCCTTCTTCAAATTCTTCTACTTCTTGCCGTTTCCACCCTTCCTTCTTCGTATGTCGCCGTCACGATGACCAAAAAAGGTAACCTACCCTACCCCTTTTTCTATTTTCTATTCAATTTTCTCCATTTCTTAATTACTTGTTAAACTAAGTAAGTTGTTTATATTAATTACATGTTTAGATTAGAGTAGCATTAGTAGGAAAATTAAGTTGTAATTTTGAAACCATTCTGGGTAAAATTGGTAGTTGAGTTATGCCTTTGTACTCACCATTGGCGTTTATTTCAACTTTTCATGTATGTAGTCTCTTAAATTTATGAAATAACAAATTATTCCTTTTTAAATTGAAGAACATCAATCAATTGAGTAGCTAAACCAAAATAATTTTACATCTTAAGGGTTTAAATTGCTATCTTGCAAATTTGAGGGACTAAATTGACCGATCCTTTACCATTTCAAAGAGTAAAAATTCTGATTTGTAATAGTAGAATTGACAACATGCACATCTTCAAGTCATTTCTATGTGAGTGTGAGATTAATCGTTACTTTGGGTACTCAGACTATATACCTTCTCATAGGGTCAAATTGTTTGACACTGCTAAGGTCTCTCAACTCAAGCACCAAGCTCAAGTTTTCTTACCACTTTATACACCATTTGTGACTTCACTAATGTTTAACTTAGAATATCATCATGAGAAAACAATAAAAAGAAAGCCAAGTTTTACATGAAATAGGGTTTTATTATAGGAAATATAAGTATTAAGTTATTAGTATTTTAAATATTAGTTTAATATTGTTAATTTACCGTTGTAGCCTTTGTGGTTATATTTAAGAAGACTTAATTTCATTTGAGAAGTGATCAAATATTTTAACAGACAACTTTTTCTCTAAAATTCTCAACCAATATTATGCATGTATAATCTACACAAATGAGAGATTATACAAGCAAAAAATATTGATTGAGAATTTTAGAGAAGAAAGTGTTTGTTAAAATGTTTGATTCCTTCTCAAATGAAACAAAGTCTTCTTAAATACAACAGCAAAGATTAGAAAGGTAAATTGACGTAATATAAAACTAATATCTAAAATACTAATAACTTGATACTTATATCTCATTTTACATGTTTACAATGAAATCATGGACAGTGCTAACAACCTACCCAAATAATATTAAAAGGAAAATAAAATCTTGTTTAAGTTGCAGCGGTAGATGAAAAATTGTTGTAGCTTAACTTAGTTATCTGTTAAAGTTACAAGAACGACAAAATATTAGTTTATGACCTCCCATTTATATTTATCACTCTTATATTGGTTTAAAAGTACTATTTAGCTTTTGTCATTGGCTTGTTGATGGTGGAGTAAATGTTTATATAATTGTATGATCCACTAATGCGATTTTGAAAACACTTGTTTATTTATTAGAGGTACCGAGGTGTTAACATAGTACAGTATCATTTCACAGTGAAAATCTGTGAATCCCTACTTACTTGTTTTTATTCTACTAGTCACTACCGAGGTTTGATTGAAATCGGCTTTCCGATATATTTTCCTGTCAGTAACCAAAGTCCAGCCAAATTTCTTGACAAACAGGAAACTTTTCCCAACAACAAAGCCGTTCCCAAACGAATTCTTACTGGGATTCACTTTGTCTGTTTAAAATTGTTCGTGACATCTGTAAATTTCCCAATGATAGCCCCAAATTGTTCAAACTAGTATAAGATTAACAGAGGCTGGCTATGACAATCTATTCATCAAATTGTTATGCAAGTGTTTGAGCTCGTCGCACTCAAATTAAGCTCATAACCAAAAGAAAATAGAGTATGAAGACCAAAGTTTTTAAATCAGGCAAAAGCATTATATGATTATGAGTCATGCGTGGAAAACTATATTGGAGGATGTTTATATATTAATTACATAAGGAACCATGGATACAATTAATATTGGAGGATGTTTAATAGTTTATTTATTGCATGATTCTTTTTTATAGGAAAATATTAGTGGTTAATTTGTTAGGAGAAATGGAATTTGTTTGCAGTAAGGATTGACCATGAGTACACCACTTCAGCATCTCAACTCACACCACTAGACTACACTTTCAGAGACATATATTGCATATAATTAGAAAAAAAAATTAAGATTAATTTCTGGGTTAGATTTATCTATCTGTTCCCAAATCTGGTTATTTCTTTTTTGTTAACTATGAAGGTACTATGAATTGGGCCCAAATGATCCACCATATGCTGCCAAGTTCTATGATTGCTGTGGGGCTGAAGACCCTGAGGCATCTGGCTGCACTACATATTTTCATGTCTCTTATGATGAAGACTGATGTAATAACTCACACCCGTTACTTATAGCACTTTGCAATCTACTTCCTTGTTAATATCATTTTCACCATTCTACATGGTTTACAAATTCTCCAGCTTTTAATTTATTATGCACAAGCTGAAAGTTTGATGATCATGTTCTTTTTTTAATTTCTGTAGTTGCATTTCTGCTGCATGTATTGACTGTAAACAATTTTCATAGTACTTTAAAGCTTAAACTTATGGTGTGGGATTGATCGAAAGATCACTTTGTGACCCCTCCCATCTGATGCAAGTATAGTTATCTCATTTTAGTTATGTAATGTCCTTTTTACTAAAGTATTTTGTAGTAACTAAAGTAAATCAACCATTAGGTTTATGTAGTTAAAACATTTACTGGTAGTACTTGTTATTTGTTGAACTTGTTTACTTTCACATTTGATCTACTTAATCATTTACTCTCAATCTAAATACTAGTATAAGTTACTTTAGCCATTAATGTTTCATTTGGTACTGTAAAGTAGTATTCAGAATTGAGGTAGTAAAAAATTGTTAGACAATTCATGGACTAGGATCCTCTAATGTTGATCCACTCATGTTTGTTCTGCAGTAATTGAAACCGTTGGATTTCTCATGTTGTTTCTTTCTCTAGACCATTTTATTTTTTTCTTTACAATCTCAGCCGTTGGGTTAAGGCATAAGAGATGATCCAATTCCGACAATTAACACATGACAAAATCTTTTGGATTATCATCATTATGGAGGAAACTTGATGGGGAGAAGAAGAAAGTAACATGTTTGTTTGTCGTAAGTGGTGTTGGCATGGTCTACTTCATTAAAGTAAAATTAAGGAGTGTGGCAGAAAAGTATAGGGGATTGATGAGGAAGAAGCTAGAGCTGAAACAAACAATATTAATACAACATGCTCCCCAACCTTTCATATGTGTTATGTGCTGTCTTTAGTTGTGTGTTAATCTGAATAATCTGGAAAATGAGATCAGTTTTTTTTGTTACCATACCATGTGCTGATGTGCATGACAGTTGTCTCAAACTTCCAAGCTTTGATGTTTGTTTTGAGTCTTGACGGTGGAACTTAAAGCAAGAGGCAAAAGTTCATTGCTTTGTTCTTTTTATGGTGAAATTGCCTTTCAACGCGACAAATAATCAATTAATGCATAATCAAATCAAATATATGTTAACTGAAATCCAAATTTTAATGAGCTTCACTGAATGACAAATTTTAAGAGAACTCGGATTTGATTTTTGGATGAAACAATTTCTTAGTCCGATTTTACTTTCTTTCGGGGCTGAACTATAAACTACAAAAGTCTCCTTTGGGTGAAAATCAACACAAAAAAACAAATTCAAATTTTAATTTGTCTTTTATTAGAGTTTAGCAACTTCATCTTATCCTTTCCTTCTTGATTCAATTTCGTTGGTTGGATTGCTATCTTTTACTATCGGTCAATTGGTGGCAATAGTTATTACTCAACAAAATAAGCATTATTTGGTTGAGAGTTGAGACATGTCATGTGAGAAATCATGGCATACAAATAATGTCTTATATTTATTTTGGCATAAGTCACACGAGCCAATAAGTGAACTCGGAATTCAAATAATTAAAATAAAATGGATGGCACTATAATCACTCAATTTGTCAATTTTTTTCTTCCAAATATTTTAGTGATTAAATAAGTGAAAAATACCAGTTTGTATCATGAGGATTGTTAAAGGTTCTATTTGGGAAAAATAATTTATAGCTGATGACTGATAACGTATAACTTATAGTTGATAGTTGATTAGTTATGGCTGATAGCTGATAAGCTAATTGCAATGTTCGGTAAAATTAGCGATTAGACTGACTGATAAATGTAAAATGGCATAAAAAATATATATTTTATTAATATTTAATTTTTTTGAAGTAGGATGATAGAAATAAAATTGGAAGAAAATATGATAAGCTAAAGGCTAAAAGCTCTTAAACTTATTGAAATAGATTATAAAAAATAAGCTATAGACTAATAAAATAAACTATAAATGTTTTCTGAAAAGTCGTTATCAAACAGGTTTGTTTTTTATCATATGAACTTACAAACTATAAATTATAACTATATATAAGTAATAAACTCAAATTTTGACTTTGCCAAACAAAGTCAAAATTATTTTCTAATAGATAAATAAAAGAGGGCATATATACAATTAATTATTAATACGTGAGAATTATTAAATTTAATAAGTATAGAAAAATTATATTGAGGATTTTTTTTTACCACATATCCGGTGTACTGGACAAATCAATTTAATTTGAGAGTCACTTTTGGTATCAAATAATTACAACTCCTCTCAATTGTAATTACGGATATTGAATTGTTATTCTTCCTACTAAATTCACTGTTAATCAATACTGAATTAACTAATGTTTATTCTTTTTATTCTTGTCATTAGTTCAAGCAAGTGTGTGATGCACGTAACACGTTGGCTTGAAGTTTTCATCCATCTTACGAAATAAGTAATGTGCCAATTAGTTATAGTAAATTATAATCAAATAATCATGACATAATTGCAATAAGTTTTTGTTATATCCACATCCACAAGATAAACTAAGGAAGGATTATTGGTCGCTAGTCAGCTTTCTCACCGTACGGAAGTTGATCCCTTGGCAACTTCAGTTTGGTTAAATTGTGTCTTAACTCTTTTTTTACAAATATGACCTTTTTTTATTTTTATAAATATGATTTTTCTTTTTGTTTCACAAATATGACTTATATACTCACTTATAAACTTATGTTCAAATTACTTTTATCTAGTACAAGTCTCTTAACAAGTGTAAACAAAAAAGGAAAAAAAAGTTAAATTCAAAATACGATATTGATAAATATATTTGAATCTCAATCTCAAAAACTAGTTCATTATACACTCAACAGTGCAAGAATCTAAATAATATAAGACTTCAAACAAATTCCAACAACATAATAACATATTCAACACTCACCAATCATAATTGGTGTTCTTAACCCGACTTTAATATCATGTTTAATATGTTTGAATCTCAACTTCAAAAGTTAAATCATAGAATGAGGTTGCCCTCACATACACTCAACAGTTCAGAAATTTAAAGAATGTGGAACTTCAAACGAACTCCAACAACACAACAACATATTCAATATAATAAGCAAAGCTTTGAATACATAGTCTCCCATATCATGGGCGGAGACAACATACGGACTGCCAGGATTAGTGTCCGGGCACGACCCCAAATTTTGGTATTTTATGGATTAATTTAGGGTAAAACTAATAATTTTAAAGATTAATTTAGGGCAAAATTGAGTTTTTTTTGTTTGTTTAAAATTGATATTTTTCACTGCAAAATATAGTTTATGATGTTTTAGGAGTTAATTTAGAGTAAAATTGAGATTCGTAAGAATTAATTTAGAGCAAAACTGATATATTTCTTTCAAAATTAAAAATTTTCATTTTAAACCTAAATTTTTTATTTAAATTTAAAATTTTACTCAAATTTTATAAGTTTTCAGACTCCACCACCGTCTCATATTTGCAAATACTTTTATTGGAATGAGAAACGTGAAAATTGACTTCTAAACAATATAGCTCAACACTTCAACTGGACGTAATATAGTTGGAATCAGATCGTTGTGGTGTTGTCACTGTTCTGTTTGTTCCCATGGGTTAGTAGTACTTTAACTAGGCCTAGGCCCCTAGCAACATGGCATGCCGAAACTTCAGTTTGATCATTTATTTTTTGAAGGAGCTTGAAACTTGATCATTTATTATCTTTCATTTTTTTTGAAATGATTTATTATCTTCCATTTATTAAAGATAATATTGTGTCTAAATTTATATTGAAAATTGTATATTTGATCAAATGTAGTTTGATTTAGTGGGATTGGCGTTAGATGTTAATAGAGAAGATTATAGGTCGTTTTCTGCAACTGCGCTTGAGGAAGGCTGAAACTACTTGATGTCAGCACGAACTCCCGAACATGTAAAAATGGTATATCCTAAAAACAAAATTGTTTATTTATCTTTTTAGAAATTAAAGTTGTTTTGTTTTAGACATAATTATTATTTGATCGGTACCCTTAATATATGCTCTTAGGACACATATTTTACTTATTTATGGCTTAAATACATTTTTGGTCCACCTATTTTCATAGTTTTAGACTTTTGGTCCCCTTTTTTTCAAAACCAAGTTTTTGGTTCCTCTATTTTCAAAGTCAACTATATTTCTTAGTCCCTCTCTTATTTTAATGATGAGGCGTCTCAGACGATGATATGGCAAGGATGACGGGGTTAAAAAATGTCATGTAATTTATTATTTATAACATTTAAAATTGAATAAAAATTATTCAACTTAAGAAAAACAATTTTTTATGAATTAATTAAATTAAAACATTAAAATTTAAAATGAAAAAACAAATAGAAAATCAGGATTACTTGACGATTCAACATAAGCTCAATTTATCCCAAATTTCAACCCATGAACCCGAATCCATAACCATTCATTCCTTCTTCTTCTTTTTCCAAGAAACCCTTCTTCTAACATTCCAATCTGGGTTTACAAAAATAAATTGGATTGTTGATTCAATCTGGGTTTGCAAAAAAAAAAGATCTAACTTAAAAAATATGGATTTGTAAAAAAAATACAGGATTTTTTTTTCTCTAGATTTTTTATTGATAAGGCAAGAGCACAATGATAAAAAAAGGAATGGAAGACAGTCCAACGAAGTTGAGATGTCTTGCAGATTCCAGACCTTGCCAGTTACTTATATATATTATAAAAAAAAATACAGAAAAACTGGGGGACATAAACCTAACTCAGTAAATTCAAACAAAGTGTAAGTCTACTCAATCAGGTGATACGAAAAAAATAAAAACAACACCAATGGATGTCTAAAGTTGGGCATATGGACCAACCGTCAACACGGAACAAATCTATAAACCAACAACCATCTCTTTCGAGATGAACAGTCCAACATCAAATAGATTGATGAGGGTTTCTTTTGGCATATGAATCATCTGCCAACATAGAGGCGTTCCAGGATCAATCTTCTCCCTTTAAAAACAGCAAGCCTTCAATGTCCTTTCGCGCCAAAACCATCCATTTGAATTCCGCGTCGCGACCCCAAACATAGTCAACACACACTGGAACTTGGACATTCGTACCATAACCAATAAGTCTGAATTCAATCAGGAGGATTCACACTGGTTTACTATCCCTAATTTTCCAACACAATGATGCAAATCTACAAGCTTTGAAAATCTGCAGACCTCAACAGGTTTGAACAAGAATCAGGATATCAAAATCAGACGAGCATAACACCATTCATGAGAAAAGTTGTTGAAAGAGCCAAACATGAATCTCATATAAAACGAAGTTCACGTTTTTTATTCAAACACCCATCAACCACCGGCCTCCTAAGAAAGACGCGATAGTGACAGATGGTGAACGACTGCCGGAATAACATCAAAGGCAACGACTGCTTCAACCATTTCCACCAGTGGCAGAGAACATTCGGGAACGAACCGCCACTTTCTCATTCTAAATATCCTGACCCGGAATCAAAACCATGCCCTAACGGGTTTGAGAAACACAGATAACGACAATCTATCAAATCACCAAGGTGAGCGACAAATTTCGTTTGGAAGAGCCGCTACCATAACGTTAACAAGCCAGCCAACGACGTAAACCAGCCGAACGCCGTCAAATCGTTTGCGAACTCGAATTTGAAGCTAGCTAGATCAAGAAAGCCATATAGAGAACCGACAACGAAGGTGCGGAGGACAAGTGTAAATCGTCGCACCACCAATCAATGTATCTACATCCTTTAAATTTTCAATTGAAATTGGAGAAATAAGGTGGCGGTTGTTTGTGTTTTTTGATCACTGGGTAGGGTTGATCGAGAGAGGGTTGCAAGTTTTTTTCTTAGATTTTGGATTTATCTTTTTTTTAATGTTTTGCTTAGCCAATAAGTTTTGGATTATCGAAATTTGAACGGGATAGTTTTTAACTTGCATTTTCATGTTTTCCAGTGATTAGATTAAAATCCTGTTTGGTTCAACCGAGTGGAGGGGAGGGGAGCGATTTTTAACAAGGGGAGGTGAGGTAAAATATAGAGTTGGGTTCTTTTATGAAAAATGGTAAAGATTCACTTCCGGTTTTTTTTGTACATAGATTCACTTCCGTTTAAATTGTAGAAGAGTAATTATGGAAAATAAAAAACTGTATATTTTTGAAAACATAACTGCCAAAGATATTTTGGGTATTATCAAAAAAAGGTTACACTAAAATTATGTTTTCCCTTTATTATATATATAGGTAGATAATTATTAATTTAAATTATGTTTTGCCATGTCATCGTCTGAGGGGCCACATCATTAAAATGAGAGGGAACTAAAAAAAATAGTTAACTTTGAGAATAGAGGGACAAAAAAGTTGGTTTTCAAAAAGAGGCGACCAAAAGTTTAAAATTATGAAAATAGTGGGACTAAAAGTGCATCTAAGCATTTATTTATTTATGAGAAAGATAGAGGTAATAATATATTGAGTTAAATATATTTTTGGTCCCTACAAAATGGCGGCCTTTTAAGTTTAATCCCTATTTAATATTTATTAAAAAAATTAGTCCTTAAAAAATTATTATGCACTCATTTTTGTTCTCTACTGATAAACCGTCACGTATTTTTGAATGATTATTTTACAGGCATGTTTAGAACGTCATAAAAAGTTCCTCCTGAAAAAACGAGCTCAAAATTTAATTTATAGGTCATGATTTTCCTTTTTTTATCTTGAAATTTTGCAATTTAAAAAATTCATATTTAATTCATATTATGTTAAAAAATTCTAAATTTTGGTAAATAAATTTTATATGATGTTTTAAACATGCCTATAAAAAATTATTCAAATATTTAAGAGTTTAATGATAATTAAACAAATATAGTTTTAGTGGGGACTAAAACTATGTGCAATAAACAAATTATAGGGACTAAAAGTATAATAAAAATTAAATAAAAACTAAACTTAGAAGGATCACATTTTATAAGAACCAAAAATATATTTATCCCGTATGTTAATGGTGAATCTCACTATTAGATTAGATTATTGAGTTTTTCTATCATGTGAAAATTTGTACATGTTAAAAAGTTCAAAATATTATGATATTCTATAGTATTAAATTTGTAATGAAATTTGTGCATTTTATATTAAATGTAAATAATAATTGTTATTTTCAATAATTTTTTTTTAGTTACTTTAACATTTGTATTAGACAAATCCTAGATTATATGAATCTTTTAAGAGTTATACTAACATATGTCTTAATGATCCCGTTAGAAAAACTTAAAATATTCAGTTAATCTTTCTGGATGTGGCGGTCTTCTCCGTGATAGCAATGGGGTTTGTTTGACTAGTTATACTCGCAAAATTGATACTTGTGACGCACTTCATGCTGAGATGTGGGGTATGTATGTCGGGATGAATATGGCTCAAAGACAAGGGATAACTCACCTTCAAATTGAGAGTGATTCGAAGTTGTTAGTCGACATGGTAACAGGAAATTACAATAACTGAAAATATTCCTACTTTGATTCGGCACATTCGAGATCTTAAAAACATAAATTGGCAAGTTCAGATCAACCACACGTGGCGTGAAGGAAATCGCTCAACCGATTGGTTGGCTAATTTTAGTCTTAATTTAAATTCTTTTGATTTACATGTAATAGAGACTCCCCCTAGACAACCTCAAAGTCTCATCTTTAATGACATTTCCGGCGCTTGCATGCCTCAGAATGTTCGTTTAGTCTCATAGTCTTTTGTTGTCTTGGGAATTGCCCTCTTTGTTCAACAAAAATAAAAAACTAAAAATAAAATTTTAACATTAAATTCTTAAACATGTGCCCCGGCGTACCGGCCTTAAGACATAAGTTAGCATTTTTCATCTTTCAATTTTGTTTACTTTTTATAGTAACATTTTGGTATCCAAAGAAGCATGTCGATAATTCAGAAGTCGACTGCGAGACAAGTAATAAAAGGAGTACTATATGAATATGAATTACTACCTATCTACTCGTGTTTCAAAATAATTGTCACAGAGTTTAATTAAATACATTTATTTTGACCGTGTTTTTATACTATTATATAAAAATAAATATTAGTATAGAAAATATGATTTCTCTCAATGAGTTTATATTATCATAATACTACATCCGTTCCTATTTATAAGAGAAAATAAACTTTTTAGATTCATTAAAAATTTAATATATTTGATCATTAAATAGACCAAATATATTATTTTGTTAATATCTAAAAAATGAATTGTCTCATATAAATATGAACGGAGGTAGTATTAATTAAGGTTAAATATATTTTTAGTCCATATAAACATTTAAATCTTCTACTTTTAGCCCCTCTAAACACGAAAAAACCGAACTAATTAAGAGATTATTGGTTCAGACATTGGATTCACCAAAAACCGATTCAAATCGATCCAATTACACCCTTAATTTTCGGTCTCTGCTTTTAAATCAACTATATGTATTATTCAAATATTTTAATGATGTTTTGTATTTATGTTTATACTATTATAAAACTCTCTCCCACAAAAATTCATATTTTTTTAAACAAATAATGAATTATATATGAAACTTTAAGCGGAAAAACTTCAAAAATTCATATATAATTAGTCTTTAATTAAAAAAAATTAAAATTTACAAATCAATTCAAATTTTAATATATTTTACATGACTGCAATACATAATTCAAAATTTTAAATAATACATATGAGTTGACTTAAAAATAGGGATAATAAATAACATTAGAGAATTTTTAGAGATTAAAAACGGCAAAAAATTTTATAGTGACCAAAAGTAGAATGTTCAAATATTTAAAGTAAACATAGTTAACTCTATTAATTTTTTTTTTATAATTTTTCATAATAGATAAATAAAAATATTAATGATTATTTTTTTTTTGAATAAACCAAATAATCCCCTCCGCACAAGATGTGCTAAAACAAGCTACGAGAGTTTACATCAAACAAAACCAACAATAAAAGCAAATACAGCAAGAACGACATTAGTCAATACTTGGACAAAGCAATGAGTTCGCCATCAACTATGATAATTAACAACTAATCCTATGTTCTTTGTCTTCAACCACCAAAAGGAATGCCTTTAAACCTTATCCAAGAAAAGCAATGCCGAATTTGCCGAATTCTTGAAAATACTGGTCTTTCTTTCAGTCCACACGGCCCAAACTAGCCAAATAAACTGCATAAAAGACATCCAATCCCGACAAATTTGGATGGAGTGAATTTTGGAGATTCAACACATTGGTTCAAATTGCCTGGTGGTGCAGAGTAATGAAGAAGAAGAACAAAAAGAAAAAAAATTAGATGTTGATGGGTTATGATAAAATATAGTAGACTCATATGATCCAAAGGTTCATATTAATTAGTAAAAATGTCAAATATTAAAAAGGACTAATTTGACTAAAAAATAATATAGTTAAAAAACTAAAATAAAACTTTTAATAGTAAATGGATCAAAATAAAATCAAAAGATAAGTTAAGTTAAGAAAAGATAAAGCATGATGTAAAGGTTATTTTACTCCATTCATAACTCCAAACAAATAAAAAATAAATAAAAAAACACATGATGTAAGAGAAAAGAAGAAAACGGTTAAGAGAGAAAGATAGAAAGAGAGAGAAAGTGTGTGGCCTCTCTGGAGACACATGAAAACCAACTCAATTTTCTGGTTTCTCTTCTGTAAATTATATTCCCTCCCTCTCTCTCTTTCCAATAATTTCTCACTAAATTCTCAATTCTTCTAACTTCTTCTAAATTTTCTAACTTTTCTTTTCTCCTTTCTTAACAACAATGTTACAATAACTCTACCATTTCTAATTCACCAAAAACTTCACCTTTTTTTGCTTCTTCTTGTTACTCACAATTTTTTTCCTATGGCTTCAAAATCTACTAGTACAAGGTTAGTCAAGTTTGGATTTTGAGTTTCTAACTTTGAGTATACTGTTAAGATCTGATTTGGGTTTTTAAGTTACTTCTATTTTATGATTGTTTTTTGTTTGTTTCTGTGATTTTTTTTCTGCTTTATGTAGTTTGATCTAGTAATTATGATATGCTATAGTTGAATTTCAATTGAATTTTTCATCTTTCATAGTTATGTGTGTTAATCTTGTGTTTATCTGTTGAAATTCAGTGTTTTGTTTTATTATATGCTTTGTATGCACTATTCAAAAACTGGGTCTAATTTTTATTTATTTATCTTATATGTTTCTAATTTAGTATTGATTTTGTACAATTTTACTTATTTAGACTTTTTATACAATACATTATTGATTTGCATACTTAATGCTTAATTTGAAGTAAAAACTGTTTTATTGTGGCTTTGATCCATCTATTTGATTGGAAATTGGATACAACTATTGTGTTTTGTTGTTTTCTTATCTTGAATTGTAATTGTGTGTTTCTTTTGGACGCTTTGTTTATTTGATAATGTTGACTTTATGAATTGGATTTGATAGATCAAAACTATCTGAGAATTCGAACAAAGCATCACAGGCAACACCAAGAGTTAGTAAAGTTACCAAAGTAGTGTCAAAATCAGAATCTGATTCGCCATCTCCCTTGCAAAGTTCGCGTCTTCCTGTGGAGAGATCACCGCGATCTGTGAATTCAAAGCCTGCGGTTGAGCGCAAATCAGTGAAAGCTACCTCCACCCCACCTGATGTAAGTTATAGATTGCACTTATGTCCCTATATTTCTTTGGGATTCAATCTTGTTTGTCTTTATTATTGCCAAATGTCTGTACTTCAACTGGTTTTCTTCATTTCAATTGCTATTTTTGGAATGACGCATTTGAACTTCCTAACATGTTGAGTCTCTTGACAAGTGTGGTAAACACACATCTGCGATGTGTAAGAATGATGTACTCAGTTGTCATTTGTCAATGCTAATTATTTGACATTTCTTATTGGAACTTAATTTTTTATAGATAATGTATGAATTCATGCCCTTCATTGTTTGATGTATAGTGTTTGGATGTGGAAACTGTTGAAGGTGTTTTTACTTTCTGCCATTGTAATTAGTACTTTATGATACAACCAAGTCGTATCTAAATATGATTGAAAACTAAATTCAATTGATACGTATCTCTAGTGTCTATCTATTTTGAGCATGAATATCTCATCTTTAGTCCTGATTCACTATGGTGAATGCGAATCATTCTAAGGAATCACTATCAAAACTTAGTATAGCCGGAGACCTTATTTTGTCAGTTTTGTATAGCTAGATACTTCTTTACCATTTTATTTTTGACTCGAATCTTGAATTATTGAGATTAGTAGATGATATATTAGCGTAGAACTTTTCTATATCACTTGTTTTTACTTAAATTTATGATTCAGAACATAGGTCTTCTGATTCATTTTTTTTTCTACCGCTAACGGGGCACTCGTTAAGAAACCAAATCTATAAATATTCTCTTGGAAGTTTTGTACTCGATATCTTAAAAGTTTTAATTTTAATTTTTTCAACATAAAACTCTTTTATTTCCCTTTTTAGTTCCTTAAGGGCACTTGTTAACAAGACCCTTTGTTTTATCATGCTTTTCTTTAAAGGATATCTGCACTTTATTGGTGCTTATTATATATTCCTTGGTTTTTTCAGAAACAAGCCACAAAAGCTGCTGCTAAGGGTTCAGAATTGCAGAACCAGTTGAATGTAGCTCAAGAAGATCTGAAGAAAGCAAAGGAGCAGATTCTTCAGGCTGAGAAGGAGAAGTTAAAAGCTGTTGATGAGTTGAAAGAAGCACAGAGAGTGGCCGAGGAAGCAAATGAGAAGCTAAAGGAAGCATTGGTGGCTCAAAAGCAGGCTAAGGAGGAATCTGAGATTGAAAAATTCCGAGCTGTTGAATTGGAACAGGATGGAATCGAAACTGTGAAGAAGAGGGAAGAGGAATGGAAGAAAGAGCTTGAAAGTGTGAGAAACCAGCATGCCTTGGATGTGGCTGCTCTTGAATCCACCACTGAGGAGCTTCAGCGGGTTAAACAAGAACTTGCAATGACTTGCGAGGCTAAGAACGAGGCATTGGATCATGCTGATGATGCAACTAAAATTGCTGATGTTCATGCCGAGAAAGCAGAAACTTATGCAGCTGAATTGACGCAATTGAAGGCCTTACTAGATTCAAAAGAAGAAACAAAAGCTAGTGATAATAACCTTATATTGAAGTTGAAAGCTGAGATAGAAGCTCTCAAGCAAGAACTCAATAAGGGAATGAGTTATGATGAGAAGTTGACAGAGAAAGAAACTCAGATTGAACAGCTTAATGCAGAACTTGAAACCTCAAGGATGGCTGAGTCTTATGCACACAATCTGATAGAAGAGTGGAAGAAGAAGGTTGAGGAAATAGAAATGAGGACCGAAGAGTCAAACAGATTGGAACGATCTGCATCAGAATCTTTGGAATCTGTAATGAAGCAACTAGAAGAAAGCAATGATCTGTTGCATGATGCAGAATCTGTAGTTTCTTCTCTTAAAGAGAAGGTGGGATTGTTAGAAATGACAATTGGGAGACAAAAAGCTGATGTTGAAGATTCAGAACGTCGCCTTCATACGGTTAAGGAAGAAAATCTTGATCTTTTAAAGAAGGTCGAGTCTCTCAAATCTGAACTTGAGACAGTAAAGGAAGAGAAAGATCAGGCTTTGAACAATGAACACCTTGCAGCCTCTAGTGTTCAGACCCTTTTAGAAGAGAAAAACAAACTTATCAATGAATTGGAGAATTCTAGGGAAGAAGAAGAAAAGAGCAAAAAGGCAATGGAAAGCTTAGCTTCTGCATTACATGAAGTTTCTGCAGAATCTAGAGAAGCCAAAGAGAATTTTTTAATCAATCAAGCTGAAAGGGAAAGCTATGAGACCCAGATTGAAGATTTGAAGTTAGTCTTAAAAGGTACTAATGAAAAATATGAGTCCATGCTTGACGAAGCACGGCATGAAATTGATGTTCTTATATACAGTATTGAAAACTCTAAGAATGTCTTTGAGAACTCGAAGGTCGAGTGGGAGCAGAGAGAGCTTCATCTTGTCAGCAGCCTGAAGAAAACTGAAGAAGAGCATGCGGCAACGGAAAGAGAAATAAATAGATTGGTTTATTTGCTTAAACAAACCGAAGAAGAAGCTAATGCCAACCAAGAGGAAGAAGCTCAGCTGAAGGAAAATTTGAAGGAAGTTGAGGCCGAGACAATCCACCTGCAGGAAGCTCTTAAGGAAGTGACAGCTCAGAACATGAAATTGAAGGAGAGTTTATTGGATAAAGAAAATGAAATGCAGAATGTTTTTCAAGAAAACGATGAACTCCGAGCTAGGGAAGCCGAATCTATTAAGAAAGTGGAGGAGTTGTCAAAGTTGCTGGAAGAGGCTACAACCAGAAACCACACTGACCATGAAAATGGTGATCTTTCAGACAGTGAAAAGGACTATGATTTGCTTCCTAAAGTAGTTGAATTTTCTGAAGAGAATGGTCATGGATATGGAGAAGAGGAAATTCCTAAGGTTGAGTTTTCCTTCAATCAGGAAGAACTCAAACATAGCTTGCAAGAAGAAAATACAATCTTGAATGACAAAGCTGATGAGAAAATCGAATCTCCGAAATCTGTGGTTGTGAACGGAAAACCAAAGGAAGACGAGAGCAAAGAAAAGGATGATCAAGAAGTAGAATTCAAAATGTGGGAGAGCTGCACAATAGAGAAAAAGGAGTTCTCTTTCTCACCAGAGAGAGAGCTTCCAGAGGCTGAATCATTTGAAGAGGAAACTGAGTCAAAGATAGAAGAAGGTGATGGTGAGAGCTTTGATAAGATAAATGGAACCACTGTAATAGAGAACATTGATAATGGTGGAAGCTCACCATTGAAAGAACAACAACAACAATTGAAGAAGAAGAAGAAACCTTTGCTTGGAAAATTTGGAAGCTTGCTCAAGAAAAAGGGTGGTAGCAACCAGAAATAGAAACAACATTCAAATTTGTGTGCATATGGATTGAACAACATTCATTTATTTGCACTTGTTTGCTTTATGATTTTTGCTTCTCTATAGAAATATATAATTTTTGTTTCAAAAAAAAAAAATATAGAATTTTTTAAGAAATGGGCTTGTAATATTGTTTAGGATTCTTGGCTTTGGTTTGTGATTCTCAAATCTCAATATCATGTTGGTAGCAAAGTGTATGTGATGATGATGCAAATCCAACTATTTTTTTCCAACCATTTTTTGTTCGTTGTTCTCAGTCACAGAATGAAGTAACAAAGTTGGATTGTATTTGTAACCCAAAAAAAGAAGTTGGATTGTCATTTTATTTACTTTTATGTCATCCCAATTCAAATGAGGCTACTTTTCATTCCTCCATATTTATAAACGAGCAACACAAAATGAAAGTGTACTTGCAAAGATATAATTCATTCATCCAAAATTTATAGTTCTTTCAAATAGATATTTTGTTTGGTTATTCTGGTAAATGTCATCATTTGTGCATCCTTATTGGCTATTGCCACCTTTCCTATTTAGCTGATATGACACACTTTGAGTCAATGTTTTCATTGGGGCAATTTTACCGTAAAAGTTTGAGCATGTTTGAATGACTTCTCAAAAGTAGATTTTTAGTATTTAAAAATTAAAAATAAAAAAATTGATTAATAATCCAATTTTACAAAACTGTTTTTAAAAATTATTTTTTATATATCAATTTTTAAAACTAAAAAGGTAAAACAAGTTTAGAGAATTTTGATTTTCTCTTAAAAACAGATTTTCTTAAACACATTAGTAAAACATATTTTAAAAACTAAAAACTAAAATTGTTTCAAACAGACCTTTAGTCAGTGTTTTTTTATTTCTAACTGTTCTGGACTGGCCAAAGGCCCAATACTCAAGTGTATTACAAGGCCCATTAAGAGCTGGGGCCCGTCACGCAATCCCATGACAGTTGTAGCTCGTCACGCACTCCAAGGACTTTCCACCATAATAGTTACTGTACACTGACTCTGTACGGAACAAAAGCGCAGCTCACTATGGACCGTTGGATAAACCGCCCACTATCTCAACGGCCTTGATTCCTACACAGAATTTGCCTATAAATATGTGGTTTGACACCACATTTTGGTACGATTCTCTTCAACCCTAATCTCTCATATTGATCACATACAGACTTGAGCGTCGGAGTCCCTTTCCTTGCAGGCACACCCCTCTTTGTCTAAGGAGCTGAGCTGCTGTCTGCCACCGCACGCCACCGTACACATTCCACCAGAGTTAAGACCTATTGGACCGTTCACAACAGTTGGCGCCGTTTGTGGGAAATCAATTTTATTGATTTTCGCTACTCATTCACTTGTTAATCAGATTCAGATCTGATACTTGTTTGTGAACGACCCATTTCAGTTAAATTATGGTTACATCAAAGGGAAGTAAAGCTGTTAGAGGAGCTGGTTCTAACACGCGAAACCTAAATGATCCACACCCTAACGTACTGTCACCAGTACGTGAGGAAGCTCAATCTGTTTCAACCAGAAGCAACCGTCGGAGAATCGCGAGTGAAGTGCGATTCGTTGAGGAAGAAGAAGTCGACCAACACTTACAACTTGTTGGAGAGCAAAAGGTTCGTACGGAAACTCCTGCTGTGAATCAACGTCGGACAAAAAGGAACATTGAAGTAACACCGGCTGCTGCCACTCCTCCCAACGAAACGTTGGTGAATATCCTGGCAATATTGAGAAAGACTTATCAGAGTAGAGGAGTTGCAGGCTCGGGCTCAGAGTGATTCCGTCTTCCCGAATGCTTCCGGGAAAACGAAGACAAAAACCAAAGATCCTGCTGATGAAGTAGAATCACAGAGAGCCCAGACCTCCAAGAACGGTAAGCATTTGTCCCAACACTGTAGCAGTGACGGACGTGCCAACGGAGATGGCGATGGAAAACGCAGGAGAGATCGTGGAGGAGGTGATGACAGGGACATAGGTTCTCCGTCTCGCCATACTGAACGCGGAGAAGGACGTTCAGCCCCTCCACCTCTCATCCGTAGCCGTGGTCCATTAGCTAGACAAGTTTCCGATTGTAAGATACCGAAAGCCCTGGAGAAACCCCCCAAGCTAGATAACTACGGTGGAGTAGGCGACCCTGACGAACACATCCAGCACATGGACGTTGTACTAGACTATTACGGCACGCGTGGTGCAGTAAAGTGCAAGTTGTTCGTCCTCACATTAAAGGGACCCGCCATAGCATGTTTCAAAGCACTTCTAGAGGGATGTATTGATTCCTGGAAAACACTATGCAGAAAGTTCACATCTCATTTCACTTCTAGACGGAAGCAGCCTAAAACTGTCTCCGTCTTAAGTGCCATCGTTCAGGGGAGGAAGGAAACGCTAAGAGAGTACATCGAAAGGTTTACACGGACCGCTGTAGACGTGAAGGATGCTTATCACAAGCTACTATGTTGGATCTTTGAAAGAGGCTTGAAGTCGGACACGATGTTCAAAGAAAAGTTGGGATTGGAAGCTCCACGGGATATGCACGATTTGTTGACACGAGCACAACCCTATATCAATTATGAAGAAAAACTCTTAGCGGAAGTTCCGGCCAAACAACAACAGCCGGATGGAAAAAAGAAAGAAAGTTCTGAAAAGAACAACAGCGGGAAACCTGAAAGAAGATTGAGAATCCCAAAGCCCCGATTCTCTGAATACACTCCTTTGAACACCTCCATCGATAAGATCCTTGGAGAGTGTATCAACGCGGAGTTCAAAGATGCTGCTGTGAAATTTCCTCATGCCGTTAGGGAATCTTCGCATGCAGATAAGACGAAATACTGCCGGTTCCACAGGTGTTATGGCCATGATACAGATGACTGTATTCATCTCAAAGATGCCATTGAAGACCTGATCAAGAAAGGAAAGCTAGCCCGTTTTACCAAAGACGGACAGAGAGGAAGAGATGGAAGACGTTCACGGGGGAACGATGATCTTAACCGAAAATGGAGTCCCTCTCCTAGACGGAGACGCTCCCCCAGAAAAGAAGAATCCTCACGGAAGGCTGTTGATGCCGTTTCAAAAAGAAGCAAAGACAAGGAGGTTTCCAGCAGTAGTGATGACGAAACAGCAAAAAGCAAAGGCAAACGACCCCACATTGCATCCATTATTGGGGGATTTCACATTGCACCTATCATTGGAGGATTCCCTGCTTCAAACAAACCTTCCAAGAGAACCATGAAGAGAAGGATAGACGAAATGTTTGCTGTTTCTACTGTTCCAGTCCCGTCTACACAATCTAAATCCAAAAGACCAATGCTTGGATTTACTGATGATGAGATGTTGAACAACAAGCCAAATGAGATTTTTCCATTAATTTTTATGGCCACACTTGATAGCTTTGACGTGTCAAGGGTTTTGATTGACGAGGGAGATTCATGTGATATCATGTACCAAGACCTCTTTGAGAAGATGGGACTGAAGAAAGAAGACTTGGCCCCGTACGAAGGATCAGAGTTACAAGGATTTAATGGAGCCCTGACAATACCTTGGGGACTGGTGACCATGTCGGTAACTTTCAGAGATGAGAAAACGTCAGGATCGGAAATGACCATACCAGTACAGTTCCTGGTGATCCCATGTAAATCCGTTTACAATTGTATTCTGGGGAGAACCACACTTGCTGCTTTGGGGGCAGTCCCGTCCACAGTTCACCTAAAAATGAAATATCATGGTAAAGATAACCAGGTAGTCACTGTGTGGGCGGATTTGGTAGGGGCCAAGAGATGTTACAGAGCCCTGAAAAAGGTGGTTGACGCAGAATTGATCCAACAGGTGGATGTCCCAGAGCAGGTAACACCGTCTAGATCTCAATCAATGGACGTAACCATCGCAAGGCTCGACACACGATCCAAAGATGGTGAATCTGACGATGAGAGTTACCAACAGAAACTGCCACCCGGCGGGTACAGTAGGCCAACCCCTGACGGGGACTTTGATGTGATACAACTAGATGATAATCCGGAAAGAAAGGTGAAGATTGGCCTTAACCGTCCCGTTGAGGTGAAAGATGACCTAATCAAATGTCTGAAGAAAAATGCTGATCATTTTGCCACTTCACCTAGTGAGATGCCTGGTATTGATCCTAAAGTAGCTTGCCATGAGCTTAACGTGAACGAAGCATTCCCGTATATATCTCAAAGAAGAAGGAGACAATCACCAGAGAAAACAAAGGCAGCACAGAGCATCGTTGACGGATTATTGAAAGCGAATTTTATTTCAGAGCTTCACTATACAGAATGGCTTTCAAATGTTGTTTTGGTCAAGAAATCGTCAAGAAAATGGAGAATGTGTGTTGATTACACAGACCTTAACAGAGCCTGTCCCAAAGACTCATATCCACTCCCCAACATTGACAAGTTGGTTGATGATTCAGTAGGATATAAGCTGTTAAGCTTCCTAGATGCTTATTCAGGGTACAATCAGATCCCTATGTTCGTTAAAGATAGGGAAAAAATAGCTTTTATGACAGAAGGAGCTAACTACTGTTACAACTTGATGCCCTTTGGATTAAAGAATGCAAGCGCTACTTACCAAAGGATGATGAACAAAGTCTTTAAAGATGAGATAGGAAGGATGCTGGAGATATACATGGACGATATGATCGTCAAATCTGCTGAAGAAACCCTACATAGTTCCCACCTGGAAGAAATTTTCAAACAGGTCAGGGAATTCAACATGAGACTAAATCCAGAGAAATGTACCTTTGCAGTCAAAGCGGGAAAATTCCTAGGGTTCTACTTAACGGAGAGAGGTATTGAAGCCAATCCGGATAAATGTGACGCCATCATCAACATGGAACCCCCGTCTACAAAGCAAGGAGTTATGAGGCTTAACAGGATGTTGATCGCCTTGAATAGGTTCATATCCAGATCCGCACAACATGCATTACCGTTCTACAAACTGTTGAGAAAGGAATCAGATTTTGTATGGAGCGAAGAATGCCAAAAAGCTTTTGATCAATTGAAAACAGTATTGTCTCAACCACTAGTGTTATCAAGGCCAATGAAAGACGAGGTGTTGTTTCTTTATTTAGCTATATCTGCGGAAGCCATTAGTGCCGTCTTGGTGAGAGAAGCCAGGACTAATCAGAATCCAGTGTACTTTACTTCCAAAGCTCTTGCCGGACCAGAAGTGAGATATCAAAGGATAGAGAAAGTGGCTTTGGCTTTGGTGAATGCAGCAAGGAAGTTGAGGAGGTATTTCCTTGCCCATTCAATTGTTGTGAGAACTGACCAACCTTTGAAACAGGTGCTATTTAGACCAGATCTGGCAGGAAGAATGACTAGATGGTCCGTGGAACTATCTGAATTTGATGTTTCATTTGAATCAAGGAAAGCATTGAAAGCTCAAACCTTTGCTAACTTCTTGGCGGAGATGACTCCAACCACAAATGAACCGTGTACACAGTGGATTATATTCACAGATGGATCTTCCAACAGCAAAGGAAGCGGAGCAGGTTTGATACTAGAAAGCAGCGAAGGCCTAATTGTCGAAGTATCCTTGAAGTTCTCATTCACTACCACAAACAATCAAGCCGAGTACGAAGCTTGCATTGCCGTATTGAAGCAGGCCCATGAGATGGGAGCTAGAAGTGTGAAACTGAGAACATATTCTCAATTGGTGGTGACGCAGGTCAAAGGAGAAGCACAAGCAAAAGAGCCATTGTTGCAGAAATACTTGGTGGTGATAAAGGAAACCATAAAACTATTTGAAGAGTTTGAAATCATGCATGTTCCTAGAGAACAAAATGCTAGAGCAGACGTTTTATCCAAACTTGCTAGTACAAGGAAGAGTGGCGTGAACCATTCTTTTATACAAGAAACTCTAGAAAAACCCAGCATTGCAGAAAAGATCATTGTTATGGATCTTGACGGAGGTAATGGCAACAAGTCCTGGATTTTACCCGTCATGAAGTTCATTGAAACCGGAGAATTACCAACAAACAGGAATGAAGCTTCCTTAGTGAAGAGAAGAGCACCATCCACACTATAGTTGTAGGACAACTTTACAAACGGGGATTCTCCACACCTCTCCTCAAGTGCATTGAAGGAGAAGAAGCTGCTTACACTCTAGAAGAAGTCCATGAAGGGATAGCTGGCCAACACCTTGGCAGAAGGGCACTTGCGAAGAAAGTGCTCCGTGCTGGATACTATTGGCCGACAATGGCTACTGACGCCAAGAATTTCGTCAAAACTTGCGAGAAATGCCAGAAGTATGGAGACGGACACAACTCTGCACCAGCAGAGCTTCATAACTTGACCATCCCTTGGTCTTTCCGTCAATGGGGAATGGACATATTGGGACCTTTCCCAATGGCTGTTGGACAACGAAAATTCTTAATAGTAGCTGTGGATTATTTTACAAAATGGATAGAAGCAGAGCCGCTAGCGAAGATAACGGCAGCTAACATCATTAAATTCTTCAAAGCAAATATTCTGGCAAGATTTGGAGTCCCTCACTCTGTAGTTACCAATAACGGGACACAGTTTACTGACAAGAAGATGAAAGAACTCATGGAGGACTTCAAAATCAAACAACACTTCTCTTCAGTGGAACACCCTCAGACCAATGGTCAAGCTGAAGCAGCTAACCAGGTCATCCTTAGAGGATTGAGAAGAAGGCTTGAAACTGCCAAAGGGAATTAGGCTGAAGAACTCTGCCATGTCTTATGGGCTTATAGGACCACACCACACTCTACTACGGGTGAAACCCCGTTGAGGTTGACATACGTCACTGAGGCCGTAATTCCTGTGGAGATTGGTGAGTTAAGCTGGAGAACCGCTTACCCTCTGAACGAGGAAGACAATACCATGGCCATTCAACAAGAATTGGACTTTTTAGAGTCATCACTTCCACTGGCCAAGGTGCCTACAAGCTGGAAACACTTAAAGGAGAGCCTATCCCAAGGACTTGGAACGCGACAAAGATGAAGAAATACTACAGTTGAAGACCTTTCCATCAAGATTTAATTTGTTTTAATGAAATCTATTGTATCCCGTCAAGGCACGAATGAAATCTTTTATACCCCGTCAAAGAACGGAAGTGATTTAATCAAATTCATGTTGAAGTCATGTATTCATTGTTTGAAATTTAATATAGAAAGAAATGCATGATGATTATTCAGAAATATTATGTCTTTACATTCCCAAGCTATTATTCAACACTACAGCTAAACGCTATAAAGACCTTCAAAGAAAGGCAAAAGACCCTCTAGAACGGGGGCCAAAGACCCACAAACGGGCCACGTATGAATGGCTTTTCCGGTTAGCCACTAGAAAGCAGCGCACGTTCATAGGGGAAAAAGGAACTCTTGGCTAGATTCTCCCTCTACTCCGGTAAGACCTTAAACGAAAGGCCAAATCAAAGACCTATGAAACTTAGGCACAAATAACAGTCAAAAAGGAGCCCATCCATGAGACAATACGTTTGCAAAAATGATCCTTTAAACTAAGGCAAGCAAACAGGAAACGCAGAACACAATGAATATTCCTAAAATGGAATCATATATCAACATACATAAATCAAAGCATTTATATCAAGACAATAATCCATACACGAATTATAGCCATTGAAATGGCTAAGAATTTCATCAAAACCCTTCAAGGGACAACCTATATTTTTCCTAAACAGAAAACAAAGATACACACCTGCATGAAATAAATCCCTAAGACGGGAATAACAACAATCATAATGAGCCATTCAAACAGAAGAGATCAT
This sequence comes from Trifolium dubium, assembly GCA_951804385.1. Lineage (NCBI taxonomy): Eukaryota > Viridiplantae > Streptophyta > Magnoliopsida > Fabales > Fabaceae > Trifolium > Trifolium dubium. The sequence goes on along the minus strand of OX638071.1, from coordinate 19,738,985 downwards.
GAAAAAGGAATAAATTCCCATACATATGGAAATAATTGTAATTAAGTTACAAACCATGAAGAAACATTGTACTGAAATTATAATCCAAGCCGGGAACAAGCTCACCGGTACAAGGAGACAGATTGAAAGATAAATAAATTTAAACATCTTCAGGAGTCTTTTTCTCAACAGGAACTACTTGATCTTTGTTAACCACGCCATCGACCTTGGCGGATTCTTCAAATTCAATCACTTTTTCCATAACAGAAGGATCTTTCTCAGTTTTCTTCTCAAATGATTGAGCAGCAAGAACAACTTCTGGGTTGACTTTAGAATCCAGGACTTTAACAGAAGAGTCAACATCATTACCCAGCATTTTGCTGGGAACTTCATCATCTTCATCCTCATCCAGCACAATTTTACCATCTGCCACCTTGCTAAGAGGATTAAGCAGAGTGGTATCAATTTTGTAGCCGGGATAAGTCAACTCTATCTGCTCAGCAAGGCGAGAAGTAACCAGCTTCATGAAATCAGTAGTTTGATCCAGCTGGTCCTCCATCTTTTGATCCTTCTGCATAACCTTTAAGAGCCAAAGTCTCTGGGTCACCATAAAGGTCATAGGCTCTAGTATACTTAGCCAGAGAAGCTTTGAACTCATCATTAACCTGCTACAACGCCTTGATCTCCTTCTCATACCTTTCCCGTTCAACAGCAAAGTCTTTATCATATTTCTTCCGTTCAGCCGCCAGTGCCTCCTCTTGCTTTTTCTTTCCAGCTCTCAGATCAGACTCATGCTTTTTCTTAGCATCCTTCAGCTTCTTCTTCAGACTGGCTATTTCCTCATCCCTCTTGCTGATGATGACGGTTCCAGCCTTAACGTCATCACGAGCATTTTGAAGTTGAACGTTACCCGTCTTCAGTTTGCTGTCCGCCAACGTGAACTTGCCCTCACATTTCTTCAAGTCATCCTTTAGATTGTCAATCATCCTATTCTTGTTTTGGATCTCCTTAATGGCCTCATTCCCAGAAAAGATATCCCAGTGCTCGCCAGCCATCATGTACAGCATATTGGTGATCCTTGAATTCTGAACGGCCATCTGGGCCAATTCTTCTTGACGAGCATTAGGAGTTAAGTCTTGCATATACTGGTAATCAATGTTGGGAATAAAGTCAGGAAAGGCACTCATTTGGCGAAAAGACAAGACTGTCCAAACCATACAAATTCCAAACTTAGCGGTTATAAAGATCCGGTTAGATAGAACCGTAAATCTCCATGACGGGATCATCAACACCCTTCCAACCAGTGCACACGGATACTGTACCCGTGGGAATATAAATACGGTACAGTGTTCCCAAGAGGTACGTTTTAGTTTTTCAAACCGATTTCTTTTCATATTATTTGTACTCTTGGACTATTCTTTTTACAGGAGAATTCTTGACGGAAATTTAACTACTCAAGCCAATATTTATTCACATAAACAATTGACTTCGGGGGCAACTGTTCTGGACTAGCCAAAGGCCCAATACTCAAGTGTATTACAAGGTCCATTAACAGCTGGGGCCCGTCACGCAATCCCATGACAGCAGCTCGTCACGCACTCCAAGGGCTTTCCACCATAATAGTTACTGTACACTGACTCTGTACAGTAGCTCACTATGGACCGTTAGATAAACCGCCCACTATCTCAACGGCCCTGATTCCTACACGGAATCCGTCCTCATCCATTCACACTTTTGCCTATAAATATGTGGTTTGACACCACATTTTGGTACGATTCTCTTCAACCATAATCTCTCATATTGATCACATACTGACTTGAGCGTCCCCCCCCCCCCCCCCCCCCCTTGTCTAAGTAGCTGAGCTGCTGTCTGCCACCGTACACCACCGTACACATTCCACCGGAGTTAATACCTATTGAACCGTTCACAACACTAACAAATAATAAATGTTGAAAGTTAGTCAAGTTTATCTATTTTCTAAGGTAAAGAATGATTTTCTTTAAACACACTTACGAAAAATAGCGTATTTAAATGAGATGACTCTTTACTATTATCACTTAAACATATTTAACTACATGGATGAAGATTGTCTCCCGCGGATATATCATCGGAGAGAATCCAGTTTTCATATCCACCCTTCTTTTATTTTTATTTAGTTAATGAAATAGGCTTATTTAACACTCAATCTTCATCAATTACATTTTTTTGTAATTTGTTTCTTCAAAACTCATGAACCAACACATCAAATTTCACTTAATTAAAATGAAAATACTCAAATTTTTCTCCACTTTGATTCCTTGAAACTATTATCTAGTGTCTAGCTACCTTGAAAACATGCCCAAACCATATTCAAACCAAAACCACTTATATGGATTTGGATACATAACTATAACTATATTTTTTTATAAACCGGTTATAACTAGTTATAAATCTGGATACGGATATATAACCGGTTGTTATTATAAAACCGGTTTAAAAGAGATTATTTTTTAAAATCCAGTTTTAAACTGGTTATTTTTAAAAACTAGTTTTTAAGACCAAATTTCTCTTTTTTTTTCTTCTTTTCTTTTTAAAAAAATACCAAATTTCTCATTTAAAAATTAGTTAAAATTCAATCAATAATATATAAAAAAAAAATTCAATCCATAAGATTCCAAGTCAAAATGAACTATGACAATTATGATAGCTATACAAACAATATGAATCATGTTGTAACTATACCATTAAACAAAACTCCTAGACCTGGTACAATGGAAAACAACACTAGCTTTCAATTCAACACATTGGTTGCAACAAAAACTAACACAGCAACGCTATGACGCACTAAATAGAGGTAGATTAACACACACATATATTTTCAAACTAAAAACCATAGCTATGCTAGGACGCAAACTAAAAGCCATAGCGGAATTGCGGTTCGGATGTGCGAATGATAGTGTCAATGCGAATGATATTGAAGCTGAAGCAGTGGAGGATAAGAAAGCAATCACTGAAGAGCGTCAAATAAAACTCGAGATGAAAACAGATGGTGGAAAAAGCAATCACTCACTACAACAAATTTGGGATTTAGTAACATTTGAAAAATGTTACTAAATCACAAAAAATGTTACTATTTACATTTAGTAACATTTCAATATGTGTTACGTAAAGCCTATGTTACTAAAAGGTTTTAGTAACACATAACTGTAATATTAGTTACATTTAAAAAATGTTACCAGTTTAGTAGCTAATTCATAGTCAATCTGTAGCAAATAAGTTTAACTAAGACTGATGGATGATTGAATGGCAAATTTGCTATAAAATAATTTCCTAGCTAATTTATAGCTAATTTCAAAATATCAAAACACAAAAAATGTTACTATATGTCTGTTACACTATCACTGGCTAAATGTTTCTACCAAGTGTTAGCTGCAAGTGTTACTAAAGGGCCTAAATGCAGTAGTGAAATAAGTGTTACAAAAAGTGTTACTTCCAAAAATTATACTTCAAAAAGTGTTACTAAATGTAAATTTTATTAATAAGATTAATAAGTACAATGAGTACTACCAAATAAGTGTTCCAAAAGGGAACACTTGAAACAAAAAGCTAGGCTATAATGAGGGGAAAATTATGAGGTCCATCAATTATAATGAGTAAAATTATGCAGAATCAAAATAGAATAAAATAAATTGAAGATTTCTGCAATATTTGAACTAGTCAGATATGACAAATACCAGCTGAATTCGAACTCATTTCTGAAATATTTGCTCTTCATGAACAACAACACACTGAATGAAATTCTCCACTCTCTCTAAGAAAACCTGAGGTGTTGAAAAAAAGAAAATTCCACATGAATGACTTAAAAGAGTCAAATCCAAGCACAAAAAAGCAACTAAAGGATTGCTGAAAATGCAAGAACAAATCACTGCCTTACAGTAACAAATGCACAGCCGATACACAAATTCAGAGAAGAGGAGTTTACCTCACCCGCATCAGTAAGATAACCACCCATGGCAGTGAATTCCTTTCTATAGATATGCATCAATAAGTTCACACGCCCCTGAGAAAGTAAAAAGCTTATCAAAGATACACCAACCATGAGGTTGAAAGCAAAATATTCGGATAAAAGGGCATAACTCAAGTATGTTACAGTCCTACATCTAAAGAATAAATATCAAAACATAATAACAGAATCAAACTTGACAGACTCACATCTTTCACAAAGTTAAATTAATCAAAGACAACAAACATGGACTAAATCACCTTTCACTTAACAAGTAACAACAACACAAAGAGCAGCCAGCATCCTTACAGATTGTTATAGTTATTGAATAGTTTAGAATGACTAACATAGTATCAGTGAATTTGAAATAATAACTATGACATCACACCTCCACCATTATCCAAAACCTAATAACAATTAGTACATAGATTTGTTCTCTTGTACAATACACTACAGTCTCACTTTAGGACTCCAAACTCACACTCGAACTCCCAAAAGATCTGTTAAAAAAAACCCAACAGAAAAATAAATAAATACCCGACTCTTTCGCCAACTACACGAATAGAAACGTCTTCAGATTTGCTTGTTTTCATATGCAAGAATGGCATATAAGCCTCCACTCTTTTCACAGTTGAAACAGGGAAACACCCTATGGGAATAATAATGAAAATAACAATAAGCATACAAGGCAATCAACAAAGAAATCATAAATAATAACATCAAATTTTATTTGCTAACAAACTAAAATTATAACAACTAATTCTTCTGCTGCCTGCAGAATCATAAAGTCAACACTAAGCTAAAATTAGCATAATTTAGGCAATTAAAACTATCCAAAGGTGGGTTCTAAAACTAAAGGAACTGACCTTAGCAACAAGATAAATCTTCAATCTCGACGAAGGACAAAGCTTCAATTCCCGTATGCCTTTCCCATCCGTTCTTGTTACTCGATATAAATATATGCAGAAATTCTGCAACTTTCTGCATTCATGTCCTAACTTTGAACACAAATAAATATCTCATTACTAATCCAAATCGTACGAAACTTGTGCTCAGCTAAAGAGGATTTTTTCTAGTTTTGTAAAATCTAACAACCATTCAGTTATGAGGTGCAGAGTAGCAGTTATGGTAAAAACAATGATGACAGGTCCAACTTTCAGGGCAGATTATTTTATCAAGTTGTACATAGAATTTCTATAGCTATACTCAACGAAAATCCATGATTCCAGTGCCTATTGCGTGTGAAATTTTGCCTATTACTCCAAAATCATAACTAGACAATCTAGAAATATAAACTACGTGGATTTTGACACCCATTTAATAAATGTACAATTTTCTAAGTGTAATCTAAGGTAAAAGTCATACAAAATGCACCTATACCAAGGTAAATGTACAATCATACCCCTTGCATTACACGGTACCTTATATCATCTTGTAAGGACAATACCCACATAGGACCTTACTACTAACTAAAATAAATTATAACTCACTTCAGTTTATTTACATTTATGAAATCAGAAGATGAACAAAAACTAAATTAATATGCACTTTGGCATAGCTTATTGAGATATGCTTTGTATAATAAGTAGCAATATGGATCCGTTCTTATAAAAATAGTAAATCAACTTCTAATTGCCACAAATACCATAAGACACACACATTTGGAAAGCCTTATGCTATGTGTGATCAGCTTTATCACATAATTTCTTACCTGAACTTTACCATTGTTGGTTCCAACAGCATGATGAGTACCACGTTGAGCCCAGCCAACAAAACAAACACAGTCATGAACCCCTAAGTCACATAATTTAGTTACCTGCATAAATCATATCGAAATGGAATCAAATAATAAAAAATAAAATCAAAATCAAAACTTTCAGGTTACAATCTGCATAATTAAAAACTACCAGCTAGCTCATAACCACCTAACAAATTGAAATTCTGAAATTGAACACACAAATCATATGAAAAAAACTCACCTTGCTTCTACAACTACAAGCATTCCAGAGATAAACACAATTATTCAAACCGACAACCAACACATTTTGCGAAGACCAATCCACCAGATTTAGATGAAAATCATCTTGCTAATGCAGGTGCATCGAAAACCTTTCCAAACAACACCACAAATTCTCATCTACATACAAAATTCAAAAAGCTAAATCAACAACATTCAGAGTAAAAAATTGAAAATCAAATCAAATTAACCTTATAAGACGATCAAGGAACCTTCCTCAGAGCCTTAACCGGCCTATGATTAACACTGAGAAAGCGAATGCATGGACTGACAATCTGTCTTATACCTAAAAATATTCCTACTAGGTAATGTCATCGACGGCGAGTTCATCTTCTTAGGTGTTACAGGAGCAACAACACCGGCAACATCAGGTCTGAACACTAGTGCCATTAACCATACACTAGTGCCGATGGTTGAGGGGAAACTGACACTTCTCATCTGTTGCAACAATCAATTTTTTTGTAGTGAAAATACATATAATAAGCTAACTATGCAAGATTCAAAGTCTACACTATCAATAGATAGATATGTGTTCCTACAACTCAAGAGTGATCATATCATATCTTGATTTTGTATAACTCAAGACCTATATAACAATGATATACAAAGGAGAATTTACTCAAGACCTAATCAAATTAACACACATGGATTCAACAAGAGAACAGATTCAACAAAGAAAATAATCTAAAAAATTAGAAACCTTACCTAACAAAATTGTGTTCAATAACATACAAAATTGAGTTCAACACCGACAGGAGAACAGATTCAGTAAGAGAATGAAAATAACCTAACAAAATTGAGTTCAAAAACCCTAAAAAATTGAACGCCATTTACCGAATTGAAGAGATGAGATTGTGAATTGAAGAGTTGCAATGTTGAATGAAGGAGCTGCAACTGCAATTGTGAATCGATCGAGAAGCGATTCCGAAAGCAAATCGAGGAGTTGCGATTGCAATTGTGAATTCGATGGCTTTGGGAGAGGAAGCAGAGAAAACGGTGATTGTGAATTGATCGGTCAGCAACGAATTCCATGGAACAATGATGAGTGAAACGCGAGTGCGATTCAGGGTGAAGATCGAGTGCGATTGACCGATTTATCATGCTCAGTGTGATTTGTGATTTGTGAGGAAGAGGAATGCGATTGTGAGAAGAAGAGGAATGCGATTTTCCTTCAGAGAGTGTTAACTATGCTTTATTACTAGTCATGTTTTGTTACTGCAAACCACTCAAATAAAAAGTGTTAACTAAATTTTGTCAAGAAAAAGTGTTAACTATGCAACATTTTTTATTAAATGTTACTATAAGTATGTCTTTAGTAACATGCATAAGAAGTGTTAGCGGCAAGTGTTACTAAAGTGTCTAAATGCCGTAGTGATTGAAGATGCGGTTCAGTTATATAGCATAATTTGCGTGAATGATTTTTTGAAAGGAGATACTTAGGCCTTGTTTGGTTCAACTGAGGGGTAGGGGAGAGATTTTTAAGGAGGTGAAGTGAGAGAAAATATAATTTATTATGTTGACAAAATTACCTACATTTTTTTTATTAAAATCCTAATTTATCCTTATTGAAATATTAAAAATTTAGGTTTTATTTTTTTGACAACAAAAAAAATTTAGGTTTTCTACTCATTAGATTTTTTTTTGTTATATATCCTTTAGATTTTTTTTTACGTAATATATCCATTATAATTTAATCTTTATTTTTAAATTTTACTGGTTTAGTTTATTAACCAATTTAAACCAAATCCAAAAATTCGATTTAGGGGGATAACCGACCAGAGAAAAACGGTTTGGTTAGTAACCACATACTAAAATCCAGATATTTAAAGGTCGTCTTGGATCTGGCTATAGATTTGGGCCTTAAAACCAGATATTTTGCACACACTAATGTCCTCCCACTTAAAAACATGTGGGAGAAAGTTAGCAAGTCTACACCCACTTATTTTTTACTAAAACTTCAATACTTTCTTTCTTAAAACTACTTTATATAAAGGATAATTTTGTAATTTTAATTTTAAATCAATTAAGTACATCTAATGGTTTTGGAGTACATATATCTAAAACTATTCAACAACAAAATGATGTTGGAGTACTAAGTCTTTTAAACCATTCCACGGTAAAATGGTTTTGACATGATTAAATGGTTTTGACATGATTAAGTACATCAAATGATTTTGGAGTACATATCTCTGAAATCATTCCACAACAAAATAGTTTTAGAGTACAACCCTCTAAAATCATTCCACAGTAAAATGGTTTTGACATGATTTTAGTTTAAAATTAACTGCTAAAACATTTAACCATGAATTTGTATCAATTTCTACAAGATTGATCTATTTTAGCTTCCAAATCTAGATCTTCACAAGTACTATTAAAAGAAAGAAGGAGATCATGAATCTTATTTATCAAAATGTTATTTTTTGTGTAAGTTTCCTTTTTCATTAAGGGTGAAAAGTTTTTTTTTCTTTGTCCACGAAAGTGCCCACTCAAAAAAGAATCATATATTTTAGGTAAGTATTTTTTTTTCCTCTTATCCTTAGACAAACTAATTCGGTTTTCAAATATATCCTCAGGAAAAAATTTATTATATTTCTTATCTAGAACTTTTGCCCTTTGAAAAAATTCATTGCTTTGTATCTTTCTTTTAACTATAACTAGTAGCACACCTGTGCGTTCGCACAGGTCACACGTTCCGCGCGTCACTATAATGATGTTTATTTAATTCAAAAAAAATTTATGATTTTAAATTCAAAATGTTGATTATTTATATCAGAAATAAATATTATTTTTATTATGGAGAAATATGATTTTTATTATTATTCCCTTGTATAATAGATAATTAAAATTTTCATCAATTTGCTATTCTTTCGTGTTGTTAATGCACCTAAAGAGAGGAAATGTTGAGGTGCATCTACAAAGTCAATAACAACAACTCCCATCCACTAATAAATGGCATGCCACACCTGCTTTATCTTGGTGCATACAAAGAACACATGATTTATGTCCTCTACCTCATTGCAGCAAAAAAAAAAGAAAAAAAAAAAGGACCTTATCATTGTCTGCAAAAAAGATTCCTTTTCGGAAAAGTGCTTCTCGAGTTGGTAATAACAAAAGTCGCCAACCAAAAATACTAACTTTGGATGGCACATCATTCAACCAAAGGGACTTCAAAGCCGACACCGTATTTGTATCCAAAGCGGCCACCATATGCCCGTTGAATCAAAAAGTCATACGTTTTAGGATACGAAGTAGAATTTCATTTCAGAAAACAAGATACAAATGAATCCGGATCTAAATTGAGGGTATTTTAGGTATTTTAGAGGAGTAATTTTCCACATTTAAAAGGGGCAAAAGAAAAAATCATCAAATTATGCCATTTTTTTGTTGTTTTAATTCTACATTCTAATCATAGGTCTGTGCAATATATGACAACTATGTTAGAATTTAAAGTCATTTCTTAAACCCTAGAATCAATCATGTTAATCATCAAGAAATAATATAAACATAAGCGGAAGCGTACCTTAAGTTTGGATTCGACATAAGTGAAAATCAAAGGTCACGGGTATGTGTGATCTTCCAACCGTAGAATTCCTTAGGACTCCTTGAATCTCTTCTGATGGGGATGAAGAGAAAACCTGATGAGTTTCACGTTATTCTACAATTGGGGACCATAACCCCTATAAATAACCTTAGGGTTATTTCCTATTTTTCAATATTCTAATTTGTCCCCTCATCAAATTAGATATTGACTTATGGTATCTACACAATAAATTACTTTTCATGATATTTATGCTTTTAGTCATAGACTTATTATTAATTAGACCACTGATGCTTTGGCTAATCACATAATGGCCCTAACACATGTAATATTACGTTTGTGACCCAAAAAATCCTAACAATCTCCCACTGGTCACATATGTAATTATACACATGTGTTAGACTTTATGAGCTCAAAATTTGCCATTATATTCCTTAAGCATATTCAAATTATCTCGTCCATTAGTCATGCCAATATATAGAACCAAGGTGATTTTCGTTATATCAATCATAACTAAACCCATCAATGATCACCAATAATGACACAACTAAATGACATAGATCCATCATGAAATGTGCAGTATGAAAATCACATAAAGTTGGTCTGTATATGTCGATTTTCAACTGGTCCTCCTTAATCCTTAGTGAGATCAAACATTAACCAAAGTCAGAGTGTAAAAATACCAAAACTTTATTTCTGCAGAAAATATTCTTAAGCCTTACTTGAACTGAAGTATGTCTACATCATAAAAGCATTAAAAATAACAAACTTCCACTAGAACTGAATATCACTTAATGACTTGACATCCATACGAGCAATATGCTCATCAAGTCCTTTTGATGAAAAACTATAGTAAGCGGATCCGCAAATATGGAGTTTGTACTGATATGCTATATAGACAATTATTCACTCTGAATTTAAATTTAACAACAAGAACTTTCTCTTGTTATTGAAAATAGAACTACTGATTTATTGTCACAAATTACTATAGTGGTCTTTTAATTCTTTATCCACTATGAGCAGCTCCGTGACAAAATTCTATGATCAGATGCCTCGTGATACATTATCTTTGCATCCAACAAAATCGGAGTCATCATACCAAATGATCTCAAATTGATCCGACCTCCAATATATGAGCATGTGTTCTTTAGTTCTCTTTAAGTACTATATGACCCATTTGACTACTTTCAAATGGTCTAATATTAAATTACTTAAATATTTTTCGAACATCCCAGAAATATATGCAATAACCAAATGCATACAATCTGAACTTTTATTAGACTCCCCACAAGTGATGCATATGAAATCTTCTGTATTTATTTTTCTTTAAATTTATTCATAGGACACTGATTGAGATAAACTTCTCTCCCTTAGCCACATGGTTTACTAACTTGTCATGGACATATAAAACCAATAAAATATACTCTCCCACACAACTCATGGTATATACAATCATCAACCAAATTCACCTCAAAACCAAACGAGATGACCACTTAATGAATTTTAAAATACCATAGTTGAAATGTTTTCTTGAATTCATAGATGGATTTCTTAAAATTTGCAAACCATATACTTTGAATCTTTTGAAACAAAATTTTCCGGTTGCATCATATACATTGTTTCATCAGTGTTATCATTTAGAAACGTTGTCTTCAGATCCATCATATGTAACTCAAATTCTAAATGAATCATTAATGCCATAACATGTCTAAAAGAGTCTTTCGAAGAAACCGAAAAGAAAGTCTCTTTATAGTCAATGCCTACATTTAGGTGTAAACCCCTTTGTAACAAGACGAACTTTTTATCTCTCCATATCACCTTACGAATCCCTCTTGGTCATAAATTTTTATTTAAGTCCAATGAGTTTCGCACCTTATGGTAATGAGAAAAAGATCCCAAATGTCATTGTCATTTATGGACTTTATCACTTTATTCATGGCATCGATCCACCTTTGAGAGTTAGAACTTTTCATTGGTTGATGAATTTTGATCCATCATTCCAATGTTAACCTCATGTCCCTGAAGAAATACAATACAATCATCTGATATTGTAATTCTCTTTTCTCTCGTGGATATTCTGAATGACATATGTTCTTGAGGTGTAAGAGTTTGTTCTTCTAGAATAATTTCTTGTATGGGGAGTTAAACATAAGTGGGAATATCAAAATATTCCCCTTTAAAATAAATCCATAACCATATCTCCCCCCGCAAACTCGACATCCTCAAAGAACCGATATTTCCTGATTCAAAAAATCAAACTTAATTGTGGGATCATAAAATCTATACTCCTAGATCCTTTTAGAGTATCCCATAAAATAGTCAGAGAATTTTGTAGTTTCTATAATTGGAACCATATTAAGGACATGTGCTGCAGTTTTAATTGAAAAATAAATTAAAAGATATTGGATGTAGTTCACCTGAATTGTTAAATCTACCATAGTATTTACCACCACGGTTAAACTTAACTCTTTTGATTCTTTAGTCGAGTTGATTAACAACTCTAGCCTGAATAAAAATTGAACACGTCCAATGACTTTCTTGTTTCATAAATGTCATATAGAAAATCGTTTGAACATTATAAATATTGTTTACCATTCCAAACAGCCGGAAAGAATGATATATAAAATCAATTATTTATAAGTTCAAGGACATCTGAAGTCTTATTGGCCTCATATCTCCTTTATTGGTTTGTTTTCCCTAAATTTTGTAAAACCTGAGTCTGAGATTTCATTTGACATAAGTTTCTTTATTCTCCATTTGGAGATGTCACTCAATATCTTATGTCAAATGTACCTGAACTCTCAATTAAATGAAGCAATTGTCCCAAATTAAATATAGATTATTGTAACCTGACAAAGAACCAAAACCAACTAATTTTGAATTTTGAAACAATTTAAATTTTCATTCCCGAATGAACAAAAATACACCAAGCAGGTTCAAAAATAAATAGAAACTAAATTTCGTTTGAAAAACTGTACAAAAAGGTTTCTTCAAAATCCAAATAAAATTTAGTCATTATCAATAATCTAAATTTTCCAATTGCCACAACTTAATAATTGTTTTGTCGTCAACCACCTATAGATGTGTCTTTCACCATCAATTAGTTTCTGACAATTCGTAAAATTTTAAGTTAATCAAAGTTAAATTAACCTCAAAACAAACCAAATGCATTCCCTTAACACATCATGTTTGATAGCTAAAGTAATGCTTTTTTACACCTTAGCTCCACAAAAGAAACAACTATTGTTATCTAATTTAAATCATTTATGTTGTTGTTCCTTTTGAGGCACTGTATCTGCAGTTATCCTTATGATCTATTGAATTAAGGTTTTCCAAAAGCGTAGTATATCACACTTTTCCTTCTTGAAAAACCTCTTTTCAATTTCCTTAATAAAATTTGTTACCGTATTTATCTTTTTAGATCCTTTGCCATAGAATGTTTCTAGAATGGCTTTCCTTATGATCATCAAACATATGCAATTTGACCTCTCCCACCTTTCCAATTCCGTAAGAGGTGAGTGAAAATCAATCCTAAACATAATGTCGAGATCCATACTTCAAGAACTATCAAAAGATTTACCTTTTAGAACTTGACTTTTGAGACATTTAACTAAAATGATGTTAGAAGTAAACTTCAACAGATCATTCAAACCGAAGAGAGAACAAAAAACAAGCAAAACATGCTCAAATATGCCTTAAAATAAAAGTAATTTTAAATTCAAATAAAGGTAAACCCCATAACAAGATATCGGGAATCCATTAACATTCTATCTTTTGAAAAATATTAACTTTTCAGTGATACCTTGGCGTAGTAATCAAACACTGATAATAAGAACATGTCAAATAACAAATTTTCATTTAGGCCAATTTATTATTCACACATAAAACCAAATAATTATCACCCGTTTATCACCACAGGTGCACTTATAATTCTGTAAAATAGTTACCTTCCTTTAGGCCGGTTAATTGTTCACATAAGTTACAAGCACACAACCTTCTATATTTCAAAATAAATTAATCTCCCACAAAAAAGTTTACTTTGGCAACATTATGCTTCAATCAACTCATTTCAAAATATATACTTTAACTTAATTTATTCCATTTGAATTATACTTTAACTTAATTTATTCCATTTGAATTTAGAATTACTTAACCCAAATATATAACCAAAGTTGCAAGAGCCAACACTTGCGATTTTCCAAAAGAGTGCATAAATAAAATTGACCACATACACTCAATTTATGATTCAAAAATCAAGTGTTAATCTTGTTCTACTTACTCTTTAATTTGTATCTTAAAAAGTACAACAAACATAAATCTAACGATTAAATAGAACAAATTTTTCTTAATACACTTGATGCAAAAGAGTAATTGAATCCCTTAAAATTAAGTAAAGCCAAACTGAAACGAATACAGTAATGTGTATTCCTCGTAATATCCTTAGTTAAACATTCTTAATAGAAACTAAATCAAAAATTGTGTATCCACTCATTTAGATTAAATCCAAACTTGACACATATCACAGTGTATATATAGATCTAAACCTCAACACAAAAACTGAGTTCATAACATGAATCCCGTTTTCAATTTGTATAGTTTCTATAACTTCACATGATTTCATAACAGGAAAAAGACAACCGAAACCCAAAAAATGAATTCATATAAAGGCATCGTATAATATATTATACAATAGGCATCATAATAACCTCAATTCATCATAGTAATTTATGAGAATTAAACCGAATCCAAAATAAATTGCAATTGAAACCAAACAGAAAAATAATTGTGCATCCTAATTGCCAAAATTGATACCGAAACTTTAATCGACTTATTATACCATATATGCCAGAACAAATATAGACCAAATCCAAATTCATGAGGTCGTAGAAAAATAGAAACTGAACCAGAATATACCGAACAATATCATCATGCCGATAAAATCAAATAGGCATGAATAATTATTTTCTTAATGATCAAGCATGATTGACTCTGATACCACTTGTTAGAATTTAAAGTCAATTTTTAAACCATAGAATCAATCATGTTAATCATCAAGAAATAAAATATAAACATAAGCGGAAGCGTTCCTTAAGTTTGGATTCGACATAAGTTAAGATCAAAGGTCACAGGTATGTGTGATCTTCCAACCGTAGAATTCTTTAGAACTCCTTGAATCTCTTTTGATGGGGATGAAGAGAAAACCTGATGAGTTTCACGTTATTACAACTGGGGACCATAACCCCTATAAATAACCTTAAGTTATTTCTTATTTTTCAATATTCTAATTTGGCCCCTCATCAAATTAGATATTGACTTATGGTATCTACACAATAAATTGCTTTTAGCCATAGACTTATTATTAATTAGACCACTGATGCTTTGGCGAATCACATAATGGCTCAAAATCCTAACAAACTAAGCTGGCCTAAAATATTGACAAAAAAACAAGCTGGCACAAAATGGTAAGATTGAAATTATTTGGAGGCTTAATGGGCTTAAAAAAAGTTGTTGATGTTATTATTTCTTCACAATAGCCATATGAGAAATAACACAATTGCGAGAATTAATTGAAAGAAAAGGTTGGAACTTGGAAGCAAAGAAATTTCATCATTTTATTCATGAACTAGGAAATATCACAAGACTTTTCTTTTTCAAACAAACGGGTGCAAAGTGCAAGTAGAGAACCATAGGCAACACCTTAAATAGTTTAAAATAAAAAGGAAGATTATAAAAAATCGAAGAAAAATGTTGCGAGACTTGATTTTCCCTTCAATAATTTTTATTTAGAAGTAGATAGATGGATTAGTTTATTACTACTACTTTGCTTCTTTAGCAGCCTTGTTTTTGATGAGGTAATTCTTGGCAGCTTCTACAATGTTTACCAATGTGTCGATGGAAACAATTGAGGCATTGGATGCATGCTCTTCTTTGACTTCATACTCTATTGTAGTTTTTATTATGCTTGAATCTTCACCTTTCTCTATCACTTCAAAACGAACTCTAAATAGTATGAATCCAAATTCCAAGTATCCACCTTCAACTACCTCCGTTTCTTTGATGCGATTTTCATGATCAATTTTGGTGAACTTCTCTTTGTAACTAGCTGGGCCAGGTAGACCTGATCAAATTCCAACCAAAACAAAAATCAATGTTATATTTCTTAGCATGTGTTTGTACTCAAAAAGAAAACTAAATAGTGAGTCATGTGTTTACAATTGATGTAATAAATTTACATATCCTAGAAGTTATATTTTCCACATCCATTATATAAAGATAAAGATTATATTTTTGTGTGTAGTTTATTTTTTGTCTAGTTGCTTAGTGGCTAGTGTTATAGTGATTTCTAAAATAGTGAATCATTTTAGAATTAAAAGTTGTAACTCTTCATGTGAATCATTCATATAACTTTTGATAAAGGAGTGTTAAATGAACCATAACATTGATTTAAGTCAAAAATCTGATGCATATGGTCATAACCTTTGACAAAGGGGTGTTTTCTCTCATGTGAATGGTCATATGATGCACTATAAATGTTTGGAATTTGGGCATCAATTGACACACAAATTTTGGGAGATTAACAACAGAATTGTCCCTCATTCTCTTACTCTAAATCATCCATCAATTCTCTAATGCATGAGTGAATTGTTGAAACTATAAATCTGTAAAATACTGTTAGGAGATACGCTTGGTGTGGTTGGGCAATACACATCAAGAAACTCATAGTATCCTGAAGGGGATTCACTGGTCATTCCTATTACATCCAATATACAATTACTGGTGGGGGCGAATCGAATCTAAAGGTTAGTGTGGCAACCCCATATGCTTTGAGTTTTACATGCATAACCATTAAACTTTTTAGATTTCAAGTGCAGCAGTCTCTTCCCAACAATCAAGATATATAAGAATGCTATCATTTTAAAGTGAATAAATAGTTGTACATATTAAATGTAATGTTGTTACCAACTGAACTACATGTCACGGGAATGATTTTTGTGTATAGCAAGCTAACTATAAAAATTGAGTGACGACATAAATGATCTACCTGGAGCGAAGGTGAGTTTGAGAATAGTTCCAACCTCTCCATTTCCTTCAGTTAGCTCCACCTTTTGAAACAAATGAGGCATCTCTTCCTCAACAAATTTTCCAATAGCAAGGGTGCCAAACAGTTCCCATGCTTCACTAGCTGGAACGTGCAGCTCTAATTCATGCTCTAGTTGACCAACTGCAGCCATCTTCTCTCTTTTCCACAAAAAAATTGTGAATTCTAAATGTAGATGGTGCTACTCATATATCAATGTATGGTATATATAAAATACTAGCTAGCCAACAGCAAAATATTTGGAATTATTGTTAGTAGAATATTCTTGTCATTATGTTTGTAATTATTTGTAATCAGTTTTATATATGTGTCATTATTCCAGGTTTGACTCATATGTGTCTACTATATATATACAGTTGAACAAATTAATTACAAATAGTTACAAACATAGTGATAAAATATTCTATTAATATCTTAACATTATACTACCTCCGGTTCTAAATATAAGAGAATTTTTACTTTTTAGGTTCATGTAATGATTGATGTATTTGATTCATAATATAGACCAAATACATCAATCATTTCATAAACCTAAAAAGTAAAAAGTCTCTTATATTTAAAACCGGAGGAGTATATATGTCCAATTTGACTGTTTAGTTTAAGAGTTAGGACTATCTTTTGTCCTTTTCTTTTCTACTCATCAATGTGTTTTATCTCTAATTACTTATTGAAAGATTGAAGATTCTTTTTTTTTTTTATCACCTAGTTATAATAAGCCACATGCTTAGTATGTATCATAATGCTATGCGTTTTGCCGTTTAACAAACTTATAAAACACATACAAGATTCGTTGGCCGGACGTGTCAGAGCATCACAATGGAGTTCTCTCCGTCAATATTTAAATAAGTATTTAATCCTGTTAATTTAGCATTTGTAAAATTCGTATTCGATATAATATTATTGAACGATGTAATATTACTCAAATAATATACCGGTGTAATTTCTTCCCTCCCCAAATTAATATATATTTTTTCATCTATCTCTCACTTTATTTTGTAGTAATCCATGCCTAAATTTTAAGAAGAAAAAACAAAAAATAGATAACCTTAAATATCACAAAACTCCCACAATTTTATGTCAAAAAAAAAAAATACTCACATTCAATGACCTTCCAATATTTATTGTAGATTTATTCTACTGAATTTCATCGAACTACATTCTACTATTAAATATAGTGTTAATTAAGATATTTTTTTATCAATATCTCACCTTCTTGTTTCAACTTTAATTCGTAGCAATCCACATGTAAATTTAAAAAAAAAATACAAATAAATCGACAACATTCCATATCAGAAAACTCCAATATTTTTTTGTTAAAAAAATAAAACTCCCACATTCAATGATCTTCTACACTTGGAAGAAAAATTCCACATTTTTTTTGTAAAAAAATAAAACTCACACTCAATGACCTTTTGACATTTATTGTAGATTTATGAGTGAAATACCAAATTCCTCTTTGAATTTTCAAAATTTGACAAATACCCTCTTGAAATTTGAAAAATGACAAATACACCCTTGAAATTGTAAAATGTCAATCAAATTGCCTCCTGCTCCGTTTACTCCATCTATTTTGATGACATGAACGTTAACTGCATACGTGGCACCTGCCAACGTGACACCACGTCACATGAGGGATGAGTAATTGATCAGAATACACGTTACAGGAGGGTAATTGACTAAAATTTACAAAATTCAGGGGCTAAATTTAATGGTATTCTGGTCAATTAACCCCGTAATTTTGTAAATTTTAGTCAATTACCCTCCTCTCATGTGACGTGGTGTCACGTTGGCAGGTGTCACGTATGCAATTAACGCTCATGTCATCAAAATAGATGGAGTAAACGGAGCTGGGGGCAATTTGATTGACATTTTACAATTTCAGGGGTGTATCATTTTTCAAATTTCAAGGAAGTATTTGCCAAATTTTGAAAATTCAAGGGAGAATTTGGTATTTCACTCGTAGATTTATTAAACTGAATTTCATCAAACAACAATTTTTTTATACTGTATAAATTAAGATATCTTTTCTCTTTGAATCTCTTTAAACTTATATTGTAGATTTATTCCACTAAATCTCATCAAACTACATATATTTTTTTTTAAATACAATATAAGTTAAGATATTTTTTTCATCGTTCTCTCATTTTCTTCTTTTAATCTATTTCAAATCTACATGTAAATTTTAAATAAACAAAATACAAAGAAATACGCGATGTAATCTTTCATATCACAACACTCCCACTATTTGTTTGTTTGACATTAAGTGTAAAAAATTGTCCATTAAATATTGTAGAACAGTTTGATATGAAATATATTTGAGATTTAAAACGATTCATTTTTTTAATAGAGTGCTTACATTAAGGTTTTAGAAGTTGCACTACCTTTATTATAACTTTTTTATAAACGTGTATTATAGATTTATTCAGTTCAATGTCATTAAACTATATTTTTCTAAATACAATGTTATAAATTAAGATATTTTTTTCATCGTTTTCTCACTTTTTTGTTTCAACCTTTTTCATAGTAATCTACATGTAAATTTTAAATAACAAAGAAATACGCAATCTTGCATGCATATTACAACACTCCCACTATTTTTTGTTAGAAATTAATTGTTAAAAATTGTCCCTTGATATTGTAGAACTTTTTGGTACTTTTGATGTATGTCTTTGACACTGTTTGCACTAGTACTCGTTAATTTCTATCATGATCTACCTTTATATTATGTGTTTGATACAACCGATTCCATCAAACACAATCATCAACATATTTGATTTCAACCAAGATTATAAACAATGATTCTTACAAATTATGCATAGTGATATTTGTCAATTCCGTCAAAAAGTGATATTTGTCAATGTGTTTTAGTAAAAAATATAATAATTATAATAATAATATTCATAATGACAATAATAATAATAATAATAATATTTTATATTGATAATGTAGAAGAAAATTGTTACTTGTTGACATTTTAGAAGTGTCTCAATATTTCCCTTAGATGTGATTTTCAATAGGTCATCCGCGATAAAATTTTTTGGGGATGAACTGAACACTTGTATATAGGAGCATCATTTTTTTCATAGGTACTACAAAAATATTGAAAGGGAAAAGTGATAAACAATTTCGTATATGCATAAATGAAAATTTAATAAAAGTAATTTATGATTGATATAATGATAGAATTATACAACTATTTTAACGTCGTAGCTTCATGAATATATGGGTTAAATATCAGCTGCGAAGAAACTAATGTTCAAATTATTTGACTATGAATGTGTTTCTCACAATGAATGCATTTTCTTTAAAGGGCCAGGCTAAATAGTGCACCCGATCACTTGTTAAGCATACTAAAAAAGAAATAAAAGATAAAAGTAGTGTACAAGTTCCAAGATTTACACTAATATTTTAATACAGTGATCAGAAGTTAGCAAGTTAGCATGAAGCTACGGCAAAGACCCATATGTAATTGCTAACTTTGACTCACAGTCGAAGTTAGCAATCCCATGGGCGGATTTACCACCCGGGCTGCCAAGGCTGCAGCCCTGGTTCGGTCGAATTTTTTTTTGGTATTTTAAGAATTAATTTAGGGTAAAACTGATATTTTTAATGATTAATTTAGGGTATAATTAAAGTTTTTTTGTTTAAAACTCAAATTTTTCACCGCAAAATAATTTTTTTTGGTGTTTTATGAGTTAATTTAGAGTAAAATTGAGATTCTTAGGAATTAATTTAGTGTAAAACTGAATTTTTTTTTCAACTTTGAAAATTTTCATTACAAAACTAAAAATTTTGTTTAAATTTTAAATTTTGCCCGGACTTTATAAATTTTCTGCCTCCGCCACTGAGCAATCCCATATATATATATATATATATATATATATATATATATATATATATATATATATATATATATTTATATAGTGTTATGGAAGGAATAATATTTCCCACATGAAGAAGAAAAGACATAACCCTCGTGTCATACTCTATTAACAATACAAAACACTACTATATATAGCACGGTAGTAAACTCAAAGCTTCATTAATTGCCTTTCATAAACCAATGACCATGTAGCACAATTTGCGTGAGTGTGTGTTCACAAATAATCATTCTCACAACACAATTAATAACTAATGCATTTCTTTCTCTCACTTATTATATTTGGATACTCTGTTTCCTCTGTTTTTCTTTTCTTCTTTCTATTCTATGTGACCAATATTTTCTTTCACTTACACATACAAAAGATGAAAGATTAACAAATATCTCATTCTCTATATTCTACATCAAAAATTGAAGGAAAAAAATGGCTACCCTTAATTCAACATGTCCTCCTCCAATGAAGGCCACTTCTAATGGGGCATTTCAACATGAAAATCCCATGGATTATGCACTTCCCTTATTAATTGTTCAAATATGTTTGGTGGTTCTTTTTACAAGATTCATTGCATTTCTTTGCAAACCTCTTAGACAACCTAGAGTTATTGCAGAAGTCATTGTAAGCACTTTTTTTTCCTTTTTTTCACCTTCATGGATTATTATGATATGTATGATATATGTATATAATATCAAATGTTTATTTTTTATTGACGATTGAAACTACTTACTTTAAAGATGAATTGCTAAGTGTTTGTAGTGTAGACAATGCGTCATTATTTTTTTGCTATTACATGTTTCCAGTTCAAATTCTAAATCATGATATTGTCTATATGAGTTATTTTTATTCAAATTCATGCACAAATTTAACTTGGGTTTGCATCAATATGTGTCGTATAATATTTGTATTACTAAAATATTTCGCTTATCGATAATATGATTAATAATGAATACAATGGATTCTATTTGTATATATGAGTCCATATGAAAACAAAGAAGATAATCAGGATAATTAACCTAACTGAATCTTAACTAACTATTAACTAAATTTATTTCTAATAATTTGTTTGTGTTGAAAACAAATGCAGGGAGGAATATTA
This sequence comes from Trifolium dubium, assembly GCA_951804385.1. Lineage (NCBI taxonomy): Eukaryota > Viridiplantae > Streptophyta > Magnoliopsida > Fabales > Fabaceae > Trifolium > Trifolium dubium. The sequence goes on along the minus strand of OX638071.1, from coordinate 19,717,396 downwards.
CTAGGACCATCGGCAATTGGGAAGAACAAGAAATTTCTAGAGACATTTTTCCCTAAAAAAAGCTTAACAGTTCTTGAAACACTAGCCAACATTGGCCTTCTATTCTTCTTATTTCTAGTAGGTCTTGAACTCGATATGCGTTCCATACGAAGAACTGGTTCTAAATCCTTATGCATAGCCCTAGCTGGAATCACAGTCCCATTTCTACTTGGTATTGGCACCTCACTTGTACTTCGTGCCACCATATCCAAAGACGCCGATCCAACTCCCTTCCTTGTTTTCATGGGCGTTTCACTTTCGATCACCGCCTTCCCGGTCCTGGCTCGAATCCTAGCTGAGCTCAAACTCCTGACGACTGATGTCGGTCGTTTGGCAATGTCAGCTGCTGCTGTGAATGATGTTGCAGCATGGATACTACTTGCTCTTGCTATAGCACTTTCAGGATCAAACACTTCACCTCTTGTTTCACTATGGGTCCTACTATGTGGCACCGGTTTTATCGTCTTTGTTATTGTTGCTATAAAGCCTTTACTTGCATTGATGGCTAAACGTTCCCCTGAGGGTGAACCTGTGAAGGAGATTTACATATGCATCACATTGACACTTGTTTTGGCTTGTAGTTTTATAACTGATACTATTGGAATTCATGCACTTTTTGGAGCATTTGTAGCTGGAATTGTTGTTCCTAAAGATGGTCCTTTTGCTTCTGTTTTGACTGAGAAGATTGAGGATCTTGTTATGAGTCTTTTGTTGCCACTTTATTTTGTGTCTAGTGGATTGAAGACTAATGTGGCAACTATTAGTGGAGCACTTTCATGGGGATTACTAATCCTTGTTATATTCACTGCTTGCTTTGGTAAAATTGTTGGTACTTTATTTGTGTCATTGTTGTGCAAGGTTCCTTTTAGAGAAGCATTGACACTTGGGTTTCTCATGAACACCAAAGGTTTGGTGGAGCTCATTGTTCTTAACATTGGCAAGGATCGCAAGGTAAACTCTTTTGCATATTATTGATGAAGATGATAATACTGGAGGGACTAAATTGACGGTTTACTCAAATTGCAGGTACTGAATGACCAAACATTTGCAATATGTGTTTTAATGGCATTATTCACCACTTTCATCACCACGCCGATAGTGATGGCAGTGTATAAACCAGCTCGGAGAGGATCACCGTATATGCATAAATCAATATTGCGAAAAGATCCAGACACAGAACTTAGAATACTCGCTTGTTTCCACAGCACCTGCAACATTCCTACCTTAATCAATCTAATAGAATCTTCAAGAGGAACACGAAAGAAAGGAAAGTTATGCATATATGCAATGCATTTGATGGAACTCTCAGAAAGACCTTCAGCAATATCAATGGTTCATAAGGCAAGAAACAACGGTATGCCCTTTTGGAACAAAAAACAACACGAAAACAACGATCAAATGGTAATTGCATTTCAAGCTTATGGGCATCTAAGCAGTGTCAATGTTCGTCCGATGACAGCAATTTCATCTCTCAATAACATTCATGAGGACATTTGTTCAAGCGCTCACCAAAAGCGAGTTGCTATGATTTTACTTCCGTTCCACCAACATCAGCGTGTTGATGGAAATATGGAGTCACTAGGTCATTCATTTCGTGTAATGAATGGCCTTGTACTTAGCCACGCTCCTTGCTCGGTTGGTATTTTAATCGACCGTGGCCTTGGAGGGACAACTCAAGTCCATGCTAGTGATGTTTCTTACAATGTTGTTGTAGCGTTTTTTGGTGGATGCGATGATCGTGAAGCCCTAGCATACGGTATGAGAATGGCAGAACATCCTGGAATTAAGCTCACAGTTATAAAATTTATAACTCCGCCGGGGATAACATTGGCATTTGGTGCTAAATTGATTGGTGTAACAGCTAACAAAGATAGAAAAGTAATAAAAATTGCTGATGGTACCTCAAATGATGAAGATAAACAAGAGGATGACCAATTTTGGTCGGAGTTTTTAGGTGTATGTTGTAAGAGTGAAGAGTCAATAGTTTATGAGGAAAGGTTGGTGGAAAGTAGAGATGATGTTGTGACTGTATTGAGGGAAAGGAATAAAAGCAATCTGATTTTGGCAGGTAGAATGCCGCCGGTGGTACCTTTGTTACATAGAAGTGATTGTGCAGAGCTTGGTCCTGTTGGAAGCTATTTAGCTTCTTCTGAATTTTCCACATTTTCATCGGTTATAATTTTTCAGCAATATGATCCTCAAACAGATATTCATCCATTAGTGATGGAGGTTTCTGATTACTCTGATATGCCCGACACACCAACACACGGTGTATAGTATAGAATAGATATAGATACAAATAATATATGTTACATTACATGATCGATCAAGATAATGTTTCTGTTTGCATAATTTTGGACATTGACTTTGGATGCCAAATGCAAAAGGGAAGAACAAGCCAGAAAGTTGTATGGTAAATTTATTTGAGAAATATTTGGGTTGTTTATAAATAAGAATTATGTTTCTATTGTCAAAAAAAAGAAAAAAAGAATTATGTTCCAATAGTCGTCTTTGGGTCTGATACTATTTTCAAAAACAAAAAATTGTGTTCCATCCTATTGAGATGTAATTTTCGTCTCTTAATAATCTCATTCCCATGATAATATTCAACCTATGTATCTTCTTATCATTCTCCTAATCTAAAAACGGTGAAGAATGGTCCCTTATTTCTAAGCTCAAAAGTTGTGTGTTGTGTATTGTTTAAGATCAACTCATACATTTTTCTTATTTCCATATTTCTTTTTGCTTCTTAAAAAAAATTATTTTATTGCATAAATCAAACATGTAAACTCAACTTGCTAAGAAGCATAGAGAGAATCCACTTTCAATATCTCAAAGTTATGCACTACATTTTTAATTTAAACTTGAATGATAATACATAAAGGCAATGGTCCTACTTATACTATTTCTATTCCTAAAAAACAAATAAAAATAGAAGTAATAAACACACGGGTTAAAATTTAAAATTATATTAGTAAATGTAATTAAAATTAAAGTAGATTAGTTGAGATATTAATTTTTTTTTTTGAACAAATGAGATATTAATTTTTTAATTTAATTTTAATTTTTTGAATCTTATTTTTAATTAATGATTTTTTTTTGTCAAGTAGTTTTTATTATAAAATTATATTCGTATATGTAATTTATTAATTTCCTCTCTTAAACTAATGTGTTTCTCCGTCACACACTCAGAGAAGGAAACCATTGTGTAGATTTTTTTTTGTTGGAAATTGGTTTGATTTACTTGTTTTTGTTCAAAAGTGTTAGTTTGTTTTTGTCTAAAAGTGGCTCATTAATCTTAGTTATGTTGGAACAAGAGTGGTTCTGACAACTATGAATTAAGTTTTGATGATAACAAAGTATTAATGAACAATAGGGTATTTTAATATTTGATCTAAGCGTGCAAGAACCTAAGTAAAAATTACATGCACTAAAAAGCTTAGAAGTTCTGAAACGACATAAACAAGGTTTTGAAGACTTGACAAGAAGCTCCAACATAAGTTCTGAGAGATTATTAGAAGGTATGGTTATCGGAAGCACACAAGTCATCAGAAGATCACATGGTTTCAGAAGCATACAACTCGGAAGTTGTACTGAGAATACAAGTTATGATTAATCAGTTTAAGTTGGAAGCTTATCAATGTTGATTACATGATTGGTTAAGGGTTGACAACGGATAAAATACAAATAAGTGAAGGAGAATCAAAGCATGTTAACCTTATCATCTTGGAAAGATAATGGTATCATTTGTACAAGCAGTTTCTTAACCATAAAAAGAAGTCAACAATTTACCTCTTTGAGCTTACCTTCATGTGACTACCTAAGGACAAGACAACGGTCAAATGTTCTCAACGTCTCTATTTGTGTCATATAAATAGAGATCTCAAATTGAAGAACTAGTATTGATTACAACGAGCCAACTGATTATATTCACAAGATAGCAATAGAGCGTCTGATAGGCATTAATAGCTTTGCTTATTCACTTATTATTTTATTGTCTTAGGATAATAAGTGTTAGTGTCTTGTGTTTGAGTTGTAATTTTTGTTGGGCATTTGATTTACATCAAGTGTTCATAGATTCCCAAACTACTATCATTTATCTAGTTTTAAGAAGTCTCTTGCTAGTGAGCTTGAGTATAGGAAGTCTCTTACTATTGTGTTTGAACATTTGTAATCTTATAGTGAACTCCCTTGGATGTGCAAGGAGACTGGACTACTCTCGGTTTGTGAGAGGACCTAGTATAAAATTGCTTGTGTTTCTCTCTTTTCCCCATCTCTTTATATTGTGTTTATCTGCTGTTAAGTCTGATAAGTTTGCAAGAACTTTGAAGAAGTTTTTAAAATACCTAAAACACAATTCAACCCCCCTTTCTTATGTCATTCACATTCACACTTTCAATTGGTATCAGAGTTTGGATGTCACTTGGTCACTTAACAGTGAAACAAAAAGATTTTGAAAAATACTATGGTTGGTGGAATGAAATCCCTTATGACTATAATAGTAAAACACTGAGAGATCCTGCAACTTTTAACTCGTGGAATTATCAAATTTATCCTCACATCATGGCAGAAGATGAAGGTCTGTGGGATCTCATTAAAGAATGTGTTAGATTTCAGGACAAGCTAGATGAAGATGGAAAAGTTACCGCAGTTGAGAAAAGGTTGTCCATAGCTAACCAAAAGAAAGAGTGGAAAAAGCATAACAGATCAAAGTCCATACTTGCTAGTTGTATCACTCATGAAGAACTTCTAAAACTAGGAAATAAAGCAAGTGTTAAAGGTATATATGACTCTCTATGTGCTACTTATGAAGGAAACCAACAAGTCAAAGAAGCAAAAGTCAATCTTCTGGTTCATCAATATGAAATGTTTAAGATGAAGGACAGTGAAAACATTGAAGAAATGTACTCTAGATTTAAAATATTGGTCTCTGGTCTCTCAGTGTTAAAGAAAAGTTATACAGCTTCTGATCATGTGAAAAAGATTCTGAGAAGCTTGCCTCATAAGTGGAAATCTAAGGTCACTACTATACAAGAAGCAAAGGAATTAAATACTCTAAGTCTGGAATAGTTAACTAGTTCTCTCATAAGTCACGAGATGGAATTAGCTTTTGATGAGTCAAAGAAGAAGTCAAAGACAGTGGCTCTACCATCAACTTCGACAATTTCTATAAGGCTCTAAAAGCTAAGATTGTTGAACCTGAGGCTGAGGAATCTGCTTTAGATGGTCAAGAGGAGGATTCAGATGATGAGATTTTTGCACTTCTATCAAAGTTCAAGAAATGGAACAAAAAGAATTACAAGACTGCTAGTAAAAGTTTTGCATCAAAAGGATCTAGGAGCAAAAGCTCAAGCTACAAAGACAAGAAAGATGATTCTAAAAACAACTGCTTCAATTGTAAGTGTTAGTGTTTTTGTGTTGGCCTCATTTTTGGCATAACACAATATGGGGAACGATGTGTGCACATCATTCCACACCGACACTTTTGTGACTTATTTACGCACCATATCTTTCTTGAAGATTCATTTTGTTTTTGTCTCGCTTACTTGTTGGGTAAGTCGCTCGCGTACTATGAACCATCAGGGTTCCTTTTTAACCTAATTTTAATTGTAAAAAATATTTTCCAAATGTGGAAACATATTATATGGTTCAAATTTATATTTCTTGGGTTATTTTCTTACAAGACATTCTTGAAGCCCAAGACACGTCTGAAGACCTGTGCTAATCAGAAGACTATATATATGTGTGAAGACTAAACCAAATACTTACTTGAGCCGTCTTGAAGAATTAGAGTTTTAGGGTTTAAGTCTTTGTGTTATTTGTGTTCTTTTATTACGTGTGTTACAAGTTTGGTTAATGTGCGCACATTTTATCGCACATCATTCTGTCTGAATATTTAATAAGTAGTGGTACGCTAGAATTTCAATTGGTATCAGAGCAGGCACCCTGCTTGTTTTTGGGTGAGCTCCAGGGAAGATGAATTCTGGAAATACAGACAAGGAAGGTGGATTTGTTACCAGGCCACCTTTATTAGATGGTACAAACTATGATGGTTGGAAACCCAAGATGCTGGCGTTTCTTCGATCTTTAGACAACAAATCATGGAAATTCTGAAACAGTGGGAACCTCCAATGATCACTGACAAGGATGGCAAGGCTACTGATGTTTTAAAGTCTCCAGAAGATTGGACCAAAGAAGAAGATGAGCTGGCATATGGAAATAACAAGACATTGAATGACTTATTCAATGCTGTTGATAAGAACATGTTTAGACTGATCAAAAAGCAAACCATAGCCAAAGTTGCTTGGGATATGCTGAAAACAAATCATGAAGGTACGTCAAAGGTAAAGATGGCAAAGTTACAACTTCTAACAACACAGTTTGAAAATCTTAAAATGAAGGAAGATGGTAACATATATGACTTTCAAATGGAAATATTGGACTATGCAAACATGTTTGACTCTCTGGGAGAACCTATAGCTGAAGAAAAATTGTGCAGAAAGATTATTAGATCACTACCTAAGAAATTTGATATGAAAGTTACTGCCATTGAAGAAGCTCAGGATATTGCAAACATGAAGATGGATGAACTTATAGGTTCTCTTCAAACCTTTGAAGGCGCATGCAATGACAGAACTGACAAGAAGACTAAAGGTATTGCTTTTGTATCAAATGTAGGATTGGAGAAAATTGAAGACTCTGAGATCAGTAATAAAGCCACAGATGAAATAGTTTTCCTTGGTAGACAATTCAACAAAATTCTAAAGAGATTTGGAGGAAAACCAAAACAAAATACACAAGTTGATACATAAAGATCAAATTCTCCTAGAAAATCAAATGAAGGCAAAGAAAAAGGTGTAAGATGTTTTGAGTGTGATGGATATGGACATGTCAGATCAGAATGTCCAACCTTTCTCAAAAACCAAAAGAAAGGGCTATATGCTGCTTGGTCAGATGATGACTCAGAAGATGAGAGCAAAGGAGGAGAAGCTGCAAAACTTATTACTGTTTTGACTGGGATATGTGATGCTCCTGATCTTGAACCATCCAATCATATAGTACCTTATGAAAAATTGGCTGCTAGTTTTCAGGAATTATGTTATGAGGCTGAAAGCACTTACAAAAAGCTGCATAAAAGCAATCAAATCATTACACAGATGACAGTTGAAAGAACTAACCTTATATCTCAAATTTCAAAACTAAATGAAGAAGTTGTGCAACTTACTTCAAAATTAGAAGATATGAAGAAGCAGGTTAGAATGATGAACAATGGCACAAATATGTCGGAGAAGATTCTTGATTGTCAACAACTTGGGAAACCAAATGGAGTTGGATTTGAGTACAAACCTTTGAATAAGCAACAGAAAAACAAGGTTACAAAGTTCGTTGCAACTGCTGAAGCTGTGTTGAATTCCATGTGGGCACATCCGCCCAAACACATGTGTGCACATCCTAGCACTACATCTCAGTTTGTTACCAAAATCTGGATTTGTCATCATTGTGGTAGAAAAGGACATATAAGGCCATTTTGCTTCAAGCTGTATGGGTATCCTAACAGTCATACTTCTGTACAATACCATAAGAAATCTGAAGTGAAAAGTGTGTGGAAACCAAATGAAAAATGTGTTGGATTGATTGCATCATTCAGAGCTTCATCAAAAGAGGATTGGTACTTTGACAGTGGTTGTTCGAGATACATGACTAGTGTAAAGAAATTTATCACTGATTTGAATCCTCATTCTACTAGCTATGTAACATTTGGAGATGGTGCTAAAGGTGAAATCAAAGAAGTTGGAAATTTAGTCACCAGTGGGCTGCCACAGTTAGAAGATGTACTGTTAGTAAAAGGATTAACAACAAATCTTATCAGTATCAGTCAACTTTGTGACAAAGGACTCAAGGCTAATTTCTCTAAAACTGAGTGCACTGTCACTGATGACTCAGGAAACATCATAATGAGAGGGTCAAGATCTAAAGACAACTGCTACATGTGGTCATCCCAGGAAGAAAATAGTTTGTCTGCATGTCTCCTAAGCAAAGTGGAAGAAGTTAAGCTAAGGCATCAAAAACTGGGTCATCTTCATCTAAGAGGGATGAAGAAAGTAATTTCAAAAGAAGCGGTCAGAGGGATACCAAAGCTTGAGATTGAGGAAGGAAGTATTTGTGGTGATTGGAAAACAAACCAAGGTACCACATCCAAAACTTCAAAATCTTGTCACATCAAAAGTCCTTGAATTACTACACATGGATTTAATGGGACCTATGCAAGTTGAAAGCCTTGGTGGCAAGAAATATGCCTATGTTATTGTAGATGATTTCTCTAGATTCACATGGATTAACTTCATTAGAGAAAAATCAGATACCTTTGATGTTTTCAAAGACTTGTGTACACAACTTCAGAGAGAAAAGAGTGTAAAAATCATAAGAATTAGGAGTGATCATGGAAGAGAATTTGAGAATTCAAGATTTATTGACTACTGCTCTTCTGAAGGGATTAAGCATGAGTTTTCAGCCCCTATTACACCACAACAAAATGGCATAGTGGAAAGGAAGAACAGGACCATACAAGAATCTGCAAGAGTTATGCTACATTCCAAGAAACTTCCTATGAATCTATGGGCTCTAGCCATGAATACAGCATGCTACATACACAATCGTGTTACTCTTAGATCTGGTACTACAACCACCTTGTATGAACTCTGGAAAGAAAAGAAACCTACAGTCAAATACTTTCATGTGTTTGGTAGTAAATGCTACATTCTAGCTGACAGAGAACAAAGAAGAAAAATGGACCCTAAAAGTGATGAAGGAATCTTTCTAGGATACTCAACAAATAGCAGAGCTTATAGGGTGTTCAACAACAGAACAAACACAGTGATGGAATCCATTAATGTGGTTGTTGATGACATGCCCAGTATGTCACTGGAAGATGTGCACTATGATGTAGGCACATTTTATCAGCAGAATGAAGAGCCATAGGCAAATGACACTATTGAACCAATCACACATCCTGAGATTGTAGAAGCTGATGACACGAAATCATATCGTATTTTTAGCTTAGTTTAGGTGAACTTTAGTTGCATTTGCATATGTTTTTAATTCATTTATGTCTTTTTATGCGGGTATTTGTTTTGTTTTTAGTTTTGTCTAATAAAATAGGTCGGAGAAGAGAATTGAGCAAAAAGGGCCAAAAACGCAGCAAAAAGGGGTGCAAATCAAGCAAAATCAGCCCAGCCCACAATTTGGCCTGGTGGCGCCCGCCACCAGCTTCGTGGCGCCCGCCACAGAATCCAGGATTGGCAAAAACTGAATTTCACGCAACGTGGGGAGCAAGCACGCGTCTGATCAACTGTTTTCCCCAATCGTACGGCTATTGGATAAAGTCAAAAGTGAAGCCTATCTTTCCTATTTTCATGGATCGTAGAAGTTAAAAATCCTCTATAAATAGAAGCTTGATTCTCAGAACAGACTACGCTTTATTTTCTTTTATTTCAGTCAGTTTAAATTTCCCGCATTGTAAACTGTCTCGGTTCTTCCACATCGGAAGTCCGATTTTAATTCCGTTTTCAATTCCCTGTCAAGAATTTTACCTTCTTTAATTCAAGCAAGTTTATTCAGCAATTCTCTCCAGGTTTTTATTTAATGTTTTTATTTAATTATTTATTTATGTTCAACTTAATTTACTGTTTTTGTTTATTTAATTTCTTAATTATGTCTAGCTAAATTTCCTAGATATCGGTATGTAAACTAATTCTCCGAAGGGAGTTTAATGATGATTTAGCGCGCGCACTTAAACTATTTTTCTTATTCGAATTCCTAATTTTAAAACCCCTATGCTTTGAGTGAGAAAAACAAAGCAACTAAGGTTAAAATCAATAGAGCGAGAGTTTGAGGTTTTAACTAGATAGTAGGAATTTGATATTAATCTTTGAACGAGCGAGAGCCACGTTAGGATTAATTAGAACTAATTGATTTTCAAAATATACTTTCGAAACTGAGGTGGTATAAAAGTGACAGCAAAACCCCTAGTCTAGATTGTATGGTTTTTATCAACAAAACGAGAGTGTGAGGTTTAGACCTTTAAATTAAGAAAGTTCTTCTGAAAAATAAACCCTTTTCACGCGCGCTATTAATTCATAAAATTCCCGATGGTTAATTAAGTTACATACCGATGTCCCGCTTTTATTTAATTAATTTAAATTCTTAAATTTAATTTCTTTAATTTCTAAAATTCTAAACAAACCCTAAAATTCATTAGCCTTAGATTTACACCGTAACGGTAGAAATACGGTAGTTCGATTATTGGTCCCTGTGGATTCGATATCTTTTAAAACTACACGACGAGACTGTGCACTTGCGGTCAATCAAATCTATTGATACACAAATCGTCGACCAAGTTTTTGGCGCCGTTGCCGGGGACCAATTTAGTCGATATTGTAACTCCGTCGTTACAACGTAGAGACTAAGGCAACTTTAATTTTCTGTTAAAAAATTTAAAAATCGAAAAAAAAAAAAATTAAAAAGAAAAAAAATCTAAAAAAAATAAAATTACCCTTTTTGGCTTGTCGATTGTATGCCAAAAACCCGCTCTCAAAGCGAAGAATTAGAAACCCCGATCGACAACCCTGAGCGTCTAATAAGTGTAAGACGCCGAATTGAGCAGTTTAGGGAAAGATACATAGTTCCCCAAAATCAAATCATCTTTCCCGAAACAGACGAAGACTCGGAACAATCCGAAGAGGAAGTAGAAATGGAAATAGGTCCTCAAAACCGTCCTTTAAGGTACTACGCTACCCCCTCTGATGCTGAACCGCATAACAGCATTGTTGCCCCTGCGATATAGGCTAACAATTTTGAGCTTAAACCTTCCCTACTCTCAGCAGTTCAGCAAAGTCAGTTCTCGGGAAGTCCTACAGATGACCCTAATCTCCACCTCTCTGTCTTCCTACAATACGCCGATACAGTGAAAGCTAATGGCGTAAGCCCCGAAGCAATTAGGCTTCGCCTCTTCCCTTTCTCTCTTAGAGATCGAGCCCGTGCTTGGCTCCAGTCTCTACCTTCCAACTCTGTCACTACATGGGAAGAGTTAAAGAAAGTCTTTCTGGCTAGGTATTTCCCACCTAGCAAGACTGCTATGCTAAGAGCCCAAATCAATGGATTTAAGCAGAAAGACAATGAATCTCTCTATGAGGCATGGGAGAGGTTCAAGGACATGTTAAGGATCTGTCCACATCACGGTCTGGAGGAGTGGTTGATTATCCACACCTTCTACAATGGTCTCTTGTACAATACAAGGATGACAATAGACGCCGCCGCAGGCGGCGCACTAATGGACAAGCCCTACAATGAAGCCTACCAACTCATCGAGAGTATGGCTCAGAATCACTACCAGTGGGGAGGCGAAAGAACCTCCATGGAAAAACCTCTATCGAGAGGAGGAATGCATGAGATAAGCGGCCTTGACCACGTCAGCGCCAAGGTTGATGCACTCACTCAGAAATTAGACAGCTTACTCAATGCTCCTGTTGCTACCGTAGCAGCAGCAGTCACGAACTGTGAAATATGTGGCGCTCCCGGGCATGCTATAGCTGAATGCCAACTTTTGACCGGAGTTTCTCCCGATCAAGTAAACTACGCCCAAGGAGGCCCATATTCCAACAACTACAACCCAGCTTGGAAGAACAGTCCCTATCTTTCATACAAGAATAACAATGCGTTGTATCCACCTAGACAAGGCCAAACCTCTGGCCCACCAGGTTTTCAAAAAGCTCCTGTGCCAAATCAAGATAACCCTGGGAAGCCTAGCCTTTACGCCATGTTTGAAACCTTCATGGCGTCCCAAGTGCAAGCTAACGAGGGGATCAAGAATCAAAACCTGCATTTCACTAAGCTGTTCGAGCAATTAAATAGTAAAGTTGATATCTTGACCACCCACCATAAGATACTAGAAACACAAGTTGCACAGGTGGCTCAACAGCAATCATCCATGGCTGCTCCTGCAGGAACATTTCCTGGCCAACCTCAACCCAATCCTAAAGCCCATGTAAACGCTGTGACACTGCGAAGTTGAACACAGTATGATGAACCAATTGACCCTAGGATTGAGAGGCCTGCCATGCAGCAAAAGCCAGATGAACCAGTTGAGAAAGAGAGTGAACCGAAAGAGAAAGAAGGGAATGGCGTCGAGGCAAAAGAAAAAGAAACACTCTATGTGCCTCCGCCACCTTACAAACCACCCATTCCATATCCTCAAAGGTTCGAAAAGACCAAAAGCATGGGGCAATTCAAGAAATTCATGGAGCTTCTTAAGCAGTTAAATATAACCATTCCATTCACCGAAGCTATTACTCAAATGCCCGCATATGCTAAGTTCCTCAAGGAAATCTTGACTAACAAAAAGAGGATTGAGGATGATGAAACTGTTACACTCACCGCCGAGTGTAGTGCTATCCTTCAAAACAAGATGCCTCCCAAACTCAAAGATCCAGGAAGTTTCTCTATACCCTGTGTCATAGGGAAGTTTGTCATTGATAAGGCCCTATGCGATTTAGGTGCCAGCATTAGTTTGATGCCCATGACCATATGCGAAAGGCTCAAGCTAGGCGAGATAAGACCCACCAGAATGTCTATACAGTTTGCCGATCGTTCAGTCAAAATGCCTATAGGGGTCTTAGAAAACGTTCCAGTGCGTGTAGGTCAGTTCTTTATCCCAACCGACTTCATAGTCATGGATATTAGGGAGGACTCTAACACGCCTATCATTTTAGGAAGGCCATTCCTTGCTACGGCCGGTGCAATAATTGATGTCAAGAAAGGAAAACTCACCTTTGAAGTGGGAGATGAAAAAGTTGAATTCATTTTGACTCAATTCCTAAGTGCGCCCGCCATAGATGATACTTGCTATCTGCTTGACGTCATTGACGAATGCAGGAAGGAAATGGAGAATGATCAAACCATTTACACTGAAATTCTCACATCTTCTCCAACTCCTACTCTCGAAGTTCAGGATGACGAGCTCGGTGAATGCTTTGAGATTACACCAAACCCGACGCCGTCTCCCGATCAATCTTCTCTCGAACTAAAACCTCTACCTGAGAGTCTAAGGTATGAATTCCTTGATCAAGAGCTTAAGCGCCCTGTGATTGTGTGCGCCAATTTAGGACAATCAGAAACCGAAAAGCTACTAAAAGTCCTGAGAAAATTCCCAGCTGCTTTAGGATGTAGCATATCTGATCTTAAAGGGATAAGTCCTTCTCTTTGCATGCACCGCATCTACCTCGAGGAAGATTGCAAAACCTCTCGAGAACCGCAAAGAAGGATAAATCCCATTCTCACTGAAGTAGTTAAGAAGGAAGTTGAGAAACTTCTGGACGCAGGAATAATATACCCGATCTCCGACAGTAAATGGGTCAGCCCCGTTCATGTCGTGCCTAAGAAAGGTGGAGTGACTGTAGTTACCAATGAGAAAGGAGAGTCTGTAGCACAAAGAGTCGTAACGGGTAGTAGAATGTGCATTGACTATAGGAAACTCAACAAAGCCACGCGAAAGGACCATTTCCCTTTGCCCTTCATTGATCAAATGCTTGAGCGTCTGGCTAATCATTCCTACTTCTGCTATCTAGATGGTTACTCGGGATTCTTCCAGATTCCTATTCATCCCGATGACCAAGAGAAAACGACTTTCACTTGTCCTTTTGGCACATTTGCATATAGGCGAATGCCATTTGGATTGTGTAATGCTCCTGCTACTTTCCAAAGATGTATGCAAGCAATCTTCGCCGATTACATCAATGACATTATGGAGGTCTTCATGGATGATTTCTCCGTATGTGGCCAAAGTTTTGAAGGATGCTTGACAAACCTTGAAAAGGTACTTGAAAGATGTGAAAAAGTCAATCTTGTACTTAATTGGGAAAAGTGCCATTTCATGGTTCGTCAAGGTATTGTTCTTGGACATATAGTGTCCAACAAAGGGATTGAGGTAGATAGAGCTAAAATCCAAGTCATAGAGAATCTACCACCTCCCAAATCTGTGAGAGAAGTCCGAAGCTTTTTAGGACACGCCGGTTTCTATCGGCGATTCATTAAGGACTTCTCCAAAATCACAAAACCGTTAACCGGGCTGCTAATGAAAGATGCCGAGTTCATTTTTGATGAGGAGTGCCTAACGGCATTTAAGCAATTAAAGGCAGCTCTCATTTCCGCCCCCATCATGCAGCCACCCGATTGGAGTCTACCATTTAAGATCATGTGTGACGCTAGTGACTATGCTATAGGCGCGGTTCTAGGTCAAAGAAAAGATAAGAAGCTTCACGCTATCTACTATGCTAGTAGGACCTTAGACCCCGCGCAAATGAACTACGCTACCACAGAAAAAGAACTCCTGGCTGTTGTGTTTGCGGTTGATAAATTTCGTTCCTACCTAATAGGGGCCAAAATCATTGTCTATACCGACCATGCCGCAATTAGGTACCTTGTGAACAAAAAGGATGCCAAACCAAGGCTCCTAAGATGGATCTTGCTCCTTCAAGAATTTGATTTAGAGATCCAAGATAAAAAAGGGATCGACAACACAGTCGCAGACCACTTGTCAAGAATGGAGGGAATGGCGCCTGAAGAAGTGCCCATAAACGATGACTTTCCGTATGAGAGGCTAGTAGCCCTTATGGAAAGTGTCGCCTCCGAGTACCATTTGACTCAAGATGACATCGAGGTCGTCAACTCTGTCTTCAGAAGAGACCCTTTGCCATGGTATGCTGATTTTGTTAATTACTTAGCAGCAAGGGTCCTTCCGCCTGATTTAACTTACCAGCAAAAGAAGAAGTTCTTTAGTGATCTAAAACATTACTATTGGGATGACCCTCTTCTTTTCAAGAGAGGCGCCGATGGAATCTTCCGTCAATGTGTCCCCGAAGATGAGGCGCAAAGCATTATCACTCATTGTCATTTTGCGCCCTATGGAGGACACGCAAGTACTTCCAAAACTTGTGCTAAAATCTTACAAGCCGGCCTCTTCTGGCCCACTCTTTGGAGAGATGTCCACAACGCCATAAAGAGTTGTGATCAGTGCCAACGCGCTGGTGGCATCTCTAGGCGCGATGAAATGCCTCAACATGGCATCCTTGAAGTGGAAGTATTTGATGTATGGGGGATAGATTTCATGGGACCATTCCCAACTTCTTTTGGGAACAAATACATACTCGTGGCTGTGGATTACGTGTCCAAATGGATCGAGGCTGTTGCCTCTCCAACTAATGACGCCCAAGTAGTGATTAGATTGTTTAAAAACCAGATCTTCCCTAGGTTCGGTGTGCCGAGACTTGTCATCAGCGATGGTGGCTCCCATTTTATCTCTAGGATCTTTGAAAGGCTTTTATCTAAATATGGGGTCCGACACCGTGTAGCAACTCCCTATCACCCACAAACAAGTGGGCAAGTGGAGGTCTCCAATAGGGAGATCAAGCAAATTCTAGAAAAAACAGTTGCGACCTCTAGGAAGGATTGGTCTTTAAAATTAAATGAGGCACTGTGGGCATATAGGACAGCCTATAAGACCCCAATTGGGACCACTCCCTTCAAGCTTGTTTATGGCAAATCATGCCATCTACCGGTGGAACTAGAACACAAAGCTTATTGGGCTATCAAGACACTAAATTTTAATTACACCACCGCCGGTAGGAAAAGGATCTTGGATATCCATGAGTTAGAAGAGCTTAGGTTAGATGCTTATGAGAATGCCCGAATCTATAAGGAGAGAACAAAAAAATGGCATGACAAGCGTCTATCTAGGAGAGAGTTTAGGGTAGGAGAGCTAGTACTTCTTTTTAATTCGAGACTTAAACTTTTTCCCGAAAAACTTCGCTCAAAGTGGTCCGGCCCCTTTACAATCTCTAAGACGTATCCTCATGGGGCGATTGAGATAAAGAATGACTCCGGTGATACATTCACGGTTAATGGACAGAGGCTGAAACATTACAACCTTAAGGATAGCGACAACACTTTTGCAAATTTTAACCTATCCGCCCTGCCCGATAAAACGTGAATTAAGTTCACCCTCTTTGAAGTCGAGCTTACCGACATTAAACAAAGCGCTTAGTGGGAGGCAACCCGCTGTTTTTGAGTCTCATGTTTTCTTTTCAGTGTGTCTAAACTTTGCAGGTAATAAAGGGATAACACGCTCACCGACTTTCCAGTTGCGAAAGCTTAGCTGTCCAGGTTTTCACTTTCTCTCCTACCTTTAGTCGTTGCATTGGGGACAATGCTCGATTTAAGTGTGGGGGAGGAAGCTTTATCGCTTTCCTTTACTTTTCAGTCATTTATTTTAGCATGCATAATAAAAACCTTAGGATAGTTCACTTAGATTGAGTAGTTTTTGCGTGTTGGTTTTGTTTTGTCCGATTTTCTCATTTCTTGAGCCATACCAAAAATTTTCTTGTGAAAAGCAAAAGTATTGAGTCCTGATGCTTGATGTTGATTGTCTGAAAGTATATAGGTTGTTTGCACTATCTAGGCTATTTTGTGAAAGTTAGGTAACGGTTAGATAAAATCAATACCGTTTTAACACCCGAGATTCCCAGAAATGTGTAAAATTGATTTGAGTACTAGTTTTGATAATACCTTGAACTTGAGTTTTAATGAACCCTCAGTAGTTTATCTAAGCAGTCGGCACCATCTCAAGGCACAAACTAAGTGGGAAACCGAAGAATATAAGTGAATGATTTTGATTATAAATGTTATGAATACTATTGGTTGATTCCTTGAAATAATTAATGAAAATTCAGCAAATGTTGAAACATGAGAAGGAAAAAAATACCATAGTATAGAAACTCATTAGTAGTTGGTTCAGAGGTGTCTGATTCTGAACTTGGTAGGGCGGGTTACGATCCGATCCCCCGCAACTGCGAAGTGGGTAAAGCAAATAGGGGTTACCAAACTTATGTTATCAGCACCCCGCGCTATATGATGATCATAATCACTAACAGGTTTCCTACCATGGGCGTGTACAAGATAACGGGCTTAATGTGATTGCGCTAGAATGAAAAGGGGAAATGAAACTTAGGAGAGAGGTAGAGTCAAAAGGAAATACTTCAGGTCTGTTTTCATGTAATGGGAGTCTTTTGTGTCATTGCGGTGTTTTTGTTATTTGCACTGTTATTTGATTTTCATAGCTTAGCCGGCAACCACGTATGAGTAGGATGATCGTGTCATGTGTTTTTACTTGTGCTATGCAATTCACTATTCTTTCATGCTTGAGGACAAGCAATGGTTCAAGTGTGGGGGAATTTGATGACACGAAATCATATCGTATTTTTAGCTTAGTTTAGGTGAACTTTAGTTGCATTTGCATATGTTTTTAATTCATTTATGTCTTTTTATGCGGGTATTTGTTTTGTTTTTAGTTTTGTCTAATAAAATAGGTCGGAGAAGAGAATTGAGCAAAAAGGGCCAAAAACGCAGCAAAAAGGGGTGCAAATCAAGCAAAATCAGCCCAGCCCACAATTTGGCCTGGTGGCGCCCGCCACCAGCTTCGTGGCGCCCGCCACAGAATCCAGGATTGGCAAAAACTGAATTTCACGCAACGTGGGGAGCAAGCACGCGTCTGATCAACTGTTTTCCCCAATCGTACGGCTATTGGATAAAGTCAAAAGTGAAGCCTATCTTTCCTATTTTCATGGATCGTAGAAGTTAAAAATCCTCTATAAATAGAAGCTTGATTCTCAGAACAGACTACGCTTTATTTTCTTTTATTTCAGTCAGTTTAAATTTCCCGCATTGTAAACTGTCTCGGTTCTTCCACATCGGAAGTCCGATTTTAATTCCGTTTTCAATTCCCTGTCAAGAATTTTACCTTCTTTAATTCAAGCAAGTTTATTCAGCAATTCTCTCCAGGTTTTTATTTAATGTTTTTATTTAATTATTTATTTATGTTCAACTTAATTTACTGTTTTTGTTTATTTAATTTCTTAATTATGTCTAGCTAAATTTCCTAGATATCGGTATGTAAACTAATTCTCCGAAGGGAGTTTAATGATGATTTAGCGCGCGCACTTAAACTATTTTTCTTATTCGAATTCCTAATTTTAAAACCCCTATGCTTTGAGTGAGAAAAACAAAGCAACTAAGGTTAAAATCAATAGAGCGAGAGTTTGAGGTTTTAACTAGATAGTAGGAATTTGATATTAATCTTTGAACGAGCGAGAGCCACGTTAGGATTAATTAGAACTAATTGATTTTCAAAATATACTTTCGAAACTGAGGTGGTATAAAAGTGACAGCAAAACCCCTAGTCTAGATTGTATGGTTTTTATCAACAAAACGAGAGTGTGAGGTTTAGACCTTTAAATTAAGAAAGTTCTTCTGAAAAATAAACCCTTTTCACGCGCGCTATTAATTCATAAAATTCCCGATGGTTAATTAAGTTACATACCGATGTCCCGCTTTTATTTAATTAATTTAAATTCTTAAATTTAATTTCTTTAATTTCTAAAATTCTAAACAAACCCTAAAATTCATTAGCCTTAGATTTACACCGTAACGGTAGAAATACGGTAGTTCGATTATTGGTCCCTGTGGATTCGATATCTTTTAAAACTACACGACGAGACTGTGCACTTGCGGTCAATCAAATCTATTGATACACAAATCGTCGACCAGAAGCTGAAGATCCTCCTGTCAACAAAGCACCATCCATCAGAGTTCAAAAGAACCACCTTACTGACCTCATCATAGGTGATTTAAATAAAGGAATAACTACAAGAAGATCAAAAGACATCATCTCTAATTCATGTTTTGTATCAAGAATGGAACCAAAAAATGTGAAAGAAGCTTTAACTGATGAGTTTTGGATCAATGCAATGCAAGAAGAGCTAGGTCAATTCAGAACAAACGATGTATGGGACTTAGTTCCTAGACCTAAAGAGACAAATGTCATAGGTACAAAATGGGTATTCAGAAACAAAACTGATGAGAGTGGCACTGTGACCAGGAATAAAGCAAGGCTCGTGGCTCAAGGATACACACAAATTGAAGGTGTTGACTTTGATGAAACATTTGCACCTGTAGCAAGACTTGAGTCAATAAGACTAATGCTTGGAGTAGCTTGTATTCTAAAATTCAAATTGTTTCAAATGGATGTCAAAAGTGCCTTTTTAAATGGAGAACCGTATGAAGAAGTATATGTTGAGCAGCCAAAAGGCTTTGTTGATCACAAGCATCCTGAATATGTGTATAAGTTAAAGAAAGCCTTATATGGACTTAAGCAAGCTCCAAGGGCGTGGTATGAAAAATTGACTGAATTTCTTACTACTCATGGCTATAGAAAAGGAGGAAATGACAATACCTTGTTTGTAAGAGAAAACAGTAGAAACTTGATGATAGCACATATTTATGTTGATGACATTGTATTTGGAGGGATGTGTACACATATGGTACAACATTTCATCAAACAGATGCAATCACAATTCGAGATGACTCATGTTGGCGAATTAACTTATTTCCTTGGTCTCCAAGTCAAGCAGATGGAGGATACAATTTTCATATCTCAAAGGAAATATGCAAAGAACATTGTTAAGAAGTTTGGATTAGAAACTGCCAGTCACAAAAGAACACCTGCTCCAACACATTTGAAACTCACCAAAGATGAAAAAGGTGTTAGTGTGGATCAAAGTCAGTATAGAAGTATGATAGGCAGTTTGTTATATCTAACAGCAAGTAGACCAGACATTACATTTGTTGTAGGTGTATGTGCTAGATATCAAGCTGATCCAAAAGAGAGTCATTTGAATCAAGTCAAGAGAATTCTGAAATATGTCAGTGGCACTTCTGATTATGGTTTATTATACACTCACAGTGAAGACTCCAGGTTGATTGGCTACTGTGATGCTGACTAGGCTGGAAGTGCTGATGACAGAAAAAACACTTCTGGTGGATGTTTCTTTTTAGGCACAAATCTCATTTCATGGTTTAGCAAAAAGCAAAACAGTGTATCCTTATCTATTGTAGAAGCTGAATATATTGCGGCTGGAAGCAGCTGTACCCAGATGGTATGGATGAAAAAAATGCTAAAGGAGTACAATGTGGAGCCAGATGTACTCACATTATTTTGTGATAATCTAAGTGCTATAAACATCTCTAAGAACCCCATTCAGCATAGTCGAACCAAACACATAGATATTAGACACCATTTCATTCGCGATTTAGTTGAAGAAAAAGTCGTTGTGCTTGAGCATGTTGCAACTGAAGAACAAATTGTTGATATCTTCACAAAAGCCTTAGATGCAGCCCAATTTGAAAAACTGAGGGGTAAATTAGGCATTTGCCTAATAGAGCAGTTGTAGCAATCAAGGAAAAACGCGCGTGCACCAGCAAATTTTAAATCTCAATATGTGCACGCAAAATGTGTGGGAAGCATCATTCGTTCCCTTAACCGTTTAATTCCACTACTTCTCACTCCAAGTTGTGTGAGCATTTGTTCTTCTCTCAAAATTTCTCTCTCAAACCCTAACTCTCTAAACAGTTCAATCATGACCAAGAAAGCAAGTTCTAAACCGCAAAAATCACCGTTTGTAGCTCTGACTCCGTCTCGTTCCACCAGATCCAAAGCTATGGAGGATAAGAATGTGCTAATTGCTAACGCAAAACCGATCTCTACAGTACGTGCATCTAAGAAGACATCAACTGCGTTTGCAAAACAAAAATTGAAAGCGAAGTCTAAGAAGAAATCTGACACAACACCTATCCAGAGAAAAGTCCATTCAATGGCAAGCTTGTACCTATTTAAACCTGAAGAACAAGAGGAAAATGAAAATCAGGACTACTTGAATTCTACTGATCCTACTACATGCAGATCTGACAAAAGTGTGGAAAACGAAGCAGCTCCAATCTTCTCTGAATCTGGTAATGTTGTTTCCTCATCTAAAAAAATTATTGTACCAGTAACTGTTGTTGATGTTGGATCATCTATTGCACATGTCCTCACATCTCTGGAAACTCCTGTGAAACATGTGATGACTGATGTTGATACATCACTCGCACAACACAAGCCTATCACTGAAAAAGTAAAATCCAGTGATAAAAAGCATAGTGAGTATAATTCTCCTCATAAAGTTGAACAATCTGTGAATGAGGAAAATGCTGATCATAATAGAAGTGAAACTAGTGCCAAAAGTGTTTCCATTGACCATGAGTTAGAAAAACCGGACAAGACTCATGATGATGAAATTATTGCAAATTCCTCTTCTCAATCTAAATCTCTAAATCTGAGGAAGTAGTTGAGATGAATCCTTCTCAATCTGATGAGGAGATAGAATCTTCAGATGCTGATGAGTACATTGTTAAGCAAAGAACACTAGTCTCTGCTCCCACTATCAAAAGTAGACTGAGACAAAGAAATAATGTTCAGTTCTCTGAAACTGCTCCTGTTAAAAATTCTGTTCAAAAGGTTACTTCATCCACCTCCAGAGGCAGAAAAAAGACCAATGTACAATGACCACCTAGAAGGTGGAGTAAGGTTACAGTTTCCAACACTGAGCAAGAGACGCGAGGTAAGAAAAGGAAGATTCCTGAAAGTGCCTCCGAATCCGAATATAATGTGGACACAAATGTGCGGACATCATCTCCAACATCTGTCTCTGTCAAGAAATCCAGGAAGGTTGTCGATATTCCTGATATTGAAATAGATAATGTTTCGTTCCACAAGATTGAAAATGCTCAAAGATGGAAATATATCCATCACAGAAGAATTGCTCTTGAAAAGGAACTAGGTGAAGGCCTATTGCAGAACAAGGAGGTTGTGAACCTCATTAAGAAGGGTGGGTTAATGAAGACTGTTGTTAATTTAGGAAACTGCTATGAGCAACTGGTTAAAGAATTTCTGGTGAACATTCCTGCTGATTGTGATGATCCTCGCAGTAAAGATTACCACAAGGTGTATGTTAGGGGTAAGTGTGTGGAATTCTCTCCTACCATTATTAACAAATTTCTAGGGAGAAAAGCAGGTTCTGTGACTGAACTGGAAGTGCTTGACAATGATGTCTACAAAGCATTGACTGGAAACAAGGTGAAAGTATGGCCAGCAAAGGCTAAACTGTCTACTGCCAAGCTCACACAAAAGTATGGTCTTCTAAATCGAATAGCTGCTATTAACTGGGTTCCTACTCATCATCATTTCAATATTGCCACTGCCTTGGGTAAGTTCATTTATATCATTGGCCATGCTATTCCTTTTAATTTTGGGAACTATATCTTTCTACAAACTGTTAAGCATGCAAAACATCATACTGCTGTGAAAATGCCTGTTGCCACTACAAGAAAATTGCCATATACCAACGGATACTTTTAGTTACGGTGGTGTGACTGTGGGTAGAAGTATTAAAAAACCGTGAGTATAGAACTTTATTATTTTATTTTTTTAAGTTAAATTCCTCCCCCAATTTTCTTTTACTTTCTCTTCTCTGGATTTATCTCAAATTGAAAAGGTATCATGTTCCTCCTTCTTGTGCTTGAAAACCCATCAATCACATGAACATTCATTCATTCCTCTCTTGCTTAATTCCTCTCTCAATTTGCGATTCCTCTTTCAAACCCTAAACTCTGAAACGCAAATTTGTCGCCACCGTTCCTGCCTCTAAAACGCGAATCTGTCTCAAATCTCTATTCCTCTTCCCCTTCTCTCAAATCTATAGATCCTTCCAATTTTGTTTGTCCCATGGTTGCAGTTTTGGAAGTGTCTTTGTCTTTGTTTCTGTGCTGTGTTTTTTCAAAGAAACAACAACAAAATAAAACCCTTCTTCTTCGCAGAATCATCACCACCACCATGAGACCTCAAAGAATATCGATCCACGCCGTCTCCACATGGGTCAGGCGACAACCACCAAAGGTAAAGGTTTTTCTCCTGGTTGTTTCCGGCATGGCCGCTCTTATTCTCCTCCGATTCATCGTTCACGATTACGACAATCTTTTCATCGCTGCTGAGGTTGTTCACTCTCTCGAAATCTCCGTTCTTATCTATAAACTCATGAAAGAAAAAACCTGTGCCGATTAGTCACTTTTTATTTCAATTTCGTTCTTAGGTTTTGTTAATTGGGTATGTTCAAAATATCCCCTTTTTTGAATTCTCATGCAAAAGATCATTTTTTTTTTGTAATTTATTTCATCAGATTCACAAAAATAAGATTTTTTAGCAATTAGATTAGGTAATTTGACTTGGGTATTGTGTATTGTGACTTGTTTTTGGATCAAGAAAATTGAAATGTGATTTTGTGAATGTTTTGATTAATGATGGTTATGAATGAATGATGTAACAGGATTATCACACAAATCCCAGGAATTGACAGCTATATATTTAGCTGTTAGGCTGTATTGTAGTTTTGTCATGGAATATGACATACACACCATACTTGATTTGGCTACTTTCGTCACTACCGTGTGGGTTATATACATGATTCGTTTTAAATTCCACCAGCATCATCTTAATATATTTTACTTTTGAAAATGGATGCAGGTTATACCATGTGCCGTGTTAGCCTTGCTCATTCATCCATCAACTTCTCATCATATATTGAACAGGATTTTCTGGGCATTCTGTGTATAGGAAGCAATCACATGATCAACAAGGTCTTTTATTATTTTATTATTTATCTATTGGTTTTAGTATTAAAATCACTTACTCTTAAGATTGACTTGAACTCATTAATTCTATGTTTCATGTGTTTAAAATGGCAAACTAGTAAGCAAGAAACAAATTTTCTGCTGAATTTCAAAAAACCTTGTTGATCATGAACCAATTAATCGAAATGGAGCAAGACGTTGAGTTAACTATGAAAATATTGATGGTGAGAATCCAATGATGAAAATAAAGAGGTATGTTTAGTGACTTTCTACTGAAACTGATGTTACAGTTTGATTTCCCATGCTTAAACCAACTAGATACATATATATAACTGTCACGTGAGGTAAGTTTCTGCTCACTTATTGATTTTATGCCCCACTCAATTTTAGTGGAAATTTGGATTTTTGTTGCATTGTGTTTTCTTTTGGTTTATATTATGTGCAGAATATAAAGATTTATATGGAGAAGCTCTTGCACAATCCTCTCATTCGAAGGATGGAATTTACTTTCTTTTCTTGCCTTGAAAACTGCCTTCCCCCATCCATGGAAAAATTGAGTTTTAAAGTTGAAAGTTACATGTGCCAATTAGTGCCTCCAACCATCTTCTTATGTTGTTAGGAAACAAAGGTAAGAAGAAATCAAAGCTTCTCTTTATTGTTTCTCATTTATTTAAAACCCTAGGACCCCAAATGTTTAGGAAAGGTAATCTTACAAGTTAAATGGACTAGTTTTGGAGTAATAATAAATTTAGCATGTTGATTCATAAGCTTACATGAAAGAAGAATTGGTAATGTGGATTTTCGTGTAGACATACTGTCAGTATATTGGATATAACTTTCTTTGTGTAGCTCTAATTTTTGTGAAACTTAAACCATTAGAAAGTAGACACAATTTGACACACATTAGGCACTGGAATCATGAATTTTCGTTGAGTATAGCTATAGAAATTCTGTGTGCAAGTTGATAAAATAGTCTGCTCTGAATGTTGGACCTGTCGTCATTGTTTTTGCCATAGCTGCTACCCTGCACCTGATAATTGAATGATTGTTGGATTTTTGGAATTTAGATAAAATTCTCTTCACTTTGAGCATAAGTTTCATAATATTTGGATTAGTAATGAAGTTTATAATTGTGTTCGAAGTTATGACACGAAGGTAGAAAGTTGCAGAATTTCTGATTACAAATTTGCTTGCTTAAAGTCACAAATCGATGGAAAGGAGAATGGATCGAACGAAAATCGACGATGTTTCAAGCTTTCATATTTTGTTCAGGTGAGTTCCTTAGATAGAACCCACCTTTCAGTAGCTTTGTATGACTAGAGATTGGTTAGAGCTAGTACAATGCAAAGTAGTTATTAGAAATGAGAAACTCAATGACATACATTGACAACTACTAAAGTTCAACATGATTCAATGCAAAAAAGTTTAAAAATATAACTAGAGTGGGTACACATGATTTACTAGGATCCTCTTCTTGCAATAGAATCATGTGCCGTATCATCAAATAAAAAATGATGCAATTGTGTTTGAATATGGCTCTCCTTTTAATGCCTCTATTTTTTCATTCCTGCACTCACTGCATAATTTTTAAGATTTCAATTTATTCCTCTTCCCATAAGTTGTGATCTGTTTCAGCTTGGAGGTGAGTCTTTTCTTTTAGGATGAGTAAAGATATGCACAATCAGTAAATATGTCTTGGAAGGATGCTTCTAATGCCCCCGACTCAATGGATTCTCTAAGTCCAGACACCAACGAAGATTGATGAGAGAGAATAAATCTAATAGTGTAAGTCGTTGCTAGTTTTTTAGAGTTGTAATTTTGTGATGGATTTGAAGTAAACAATGGTTGTCATTTTGCTTTCAAGTTTGTAACAGTTTTGTTATGCTCCAAGTTATTTCGTTCAATTTCAATTTTGAGAGATTTAGTTAGGTGAAATTGTTGGTATTTTAATGTACTTTGTTGGTTTGATATGTTTGTAACACTTAT
This sequence comes from Trifolium dubium, assembly GCA_951804385.1. Classification (NCBI taxonomy): domain Eukaryota; kingdom Viridiplantae; phylum Streptophyta; class Magnoliopsida; order Fabales; family Fabaceae; genus Trifolium; species Trifolium dubium. The sequence goes on along the minus strand of OX638071.1, from coordinate 19,691,764 downwards.
TAATTTTTTAATAGAATGGAAATTCTTTTTTATAATTATAGATGACTTGATGTGTATAAAAGATGCATTTTGATAAATTATTATTATTTAGAAAGTATGTACGTGTGTAAAAATGAAAAAGAAAAAAAAAACATATACCAACGGACAAATCCGTTGGTAAAGGGATTTACATTAGTTGGTAATGTCCGTGGGTATAGCTCTTAGATATTGTACAACAGCTAAAAAGGCCGTAGCTATAGGCTATTGCCACGGAAAATTTCGTTGGTACATCATACATAAAGTCCACGGAACAAAACTGGGGTTGGTATAGGTTTTTCGACTTATACCCACGGTTTTTTGACCTTTACCCACCGATTGTTTCCGTGGCTATATGTCATATTTGTTGTAGTGTGCCTTCCCAACCATTCTGTGTGTTATCATGCTTGAGCAACATCCAAACCTGAAAAGGGATGGTCACTTTGCTATGCCAAGGGGTAGCAAGCTGAATGTCATTCTTCTGACCCCCAGCACGCAAGATGTGCAGGATGATGTGGACACATCTGCCCATGTTGCCTTGTCTAGATCTGATATGATTGCAGAGCTGAAAGCTACCTGCAAAGAGTTAGCAGAAAGAAAGAAGAGGATTGAGCTAGTTATTTCTGCTCTTGAAGAGGAAGAGGCTGGTAAGGATATGGCTGACAAGGGTGAGCTAGATGACAAGGTTGATGATGAAGTTGGTGAGCATGGTTCTGGTGCTGATTCTGAGGAAGAGGAAGATGAAGGCGAGGAATCTGAGGATGAGTCCACTGAAGGAAGTCCCTCTATCTGAATCTAGCTATGGTTGTGTAATTTTCTGTTTCTTTTGGATTATTAATTTTTCCTTTTGGGCACTTGCCCTGGATATTATTCAGCACCTCAGTGTGCCTATGGTCTGTAACTCCTGAATATTTGCACTCCTCTACACTATCTGTGCTCATTTTGATCTGATGTTATGCACTATTATGCACTCTCTGTGCCCTATGGATCTCTTGCATGTTATCTTATGATTATCTCCCATGATTTGATGCTATGCGAATCTGGTAGCTTATCTTGTTTTCTGAGTTTGAAGACTATTTACATGCTCTGATATGTTTGGCAAAATTTTATGTCTAAAAAGGGGGAGTAGATGTTAGTTGTTAATTGTTGGTGTCTACTGTTACTCTGATATGTTCTCTACTACCTGATTTTGAAGTATGCCAAATAGTATGCATGTAAATAGTATGCATGTGAATTGTTAATTGTTCTTTGGGAGTGTATGTTAATCTGATATGCCTGAAGTATGATGTGATTGAAGATGTGGGCACAATGTGATTAATTTATGTTAGTTGTTGACTGTATGCATAATGTGCAAGAAGATGTTGACACATAGTTGGTGTCAGTATGTTATTTGTTAGTTGTTCGCATGATGTGCATGACAATGTGGACACATGGTCGGTGTCACTATGTCTTTTGTGAATTATTGATTGTCTGCATGATCTGAAGTAGTATGCATGACTTGAGGGGGAGAAAATTCTTTCTCCACGTTAATTTTATGTGAAGCTGATATTGAGGGGGAGTGTTACTCACATGAAGCTACTAATGAGGGGGAGTTCTGTTTCTCATTAGGTGTTAATTGTTACTTGTTGATTGTGGGCTTGCATGCATGTGTGCTACTCTTAGCATGTCAAGCTATATGTGTGTTTTCTCAAACACTGATGTGAGGATCTCTCTATCCTCTGATTACTTGAGTGAGGCTGTTTATTATCCGCTGTTATGTGCCTCTTATGTTAATTGTTGAAAGCTTATTTGGTAATCATTTCTATAAGGAATCCACTATGTGAATTATTGATTGTCCTCCTTCAAGTTGCTGTTCTCTGATTAATATGAAGGAGTGTGTCACTTTTATCTCTCTGGCATTGATATCCGGTCCAAGATTGTTTTAGCCAAAAATTTGCCAAAGGGGGAGATTGTTAGTGTTTTTGTGTTGACCTCATTTTTGGCATAACACAATGTGGGGAACGATGTGTGCACATCATTCCACACCGGAACTTTTGTGACTTATTTGCGCACCATATCTTTCTTGAAGATTCGTTTTGTTTTTGCCTCGCTTACTTGCTGGGTAAGTCGCGCGCGTACTGTGAACCATCAGGGTTACTTGATAACCTAATTTTAATTGTAAAAAATATTTTCCAAATGTGGAAACATATTATATGGTTCAAATTTATATTTCTTGGGTTATTTTCTTACAAGACATTCTTGAAGCCCAAGACACGTCTGAAGACCTGTGCTAATCAGAAGACTATATATATGTGTGAAGACTAAACCTAATACTTACTTGAGTCGTCTTGAAGAATTAGAGTTTTAGGGTTTACGTCTTTGTGTTATTTTTGTTCGTTGTTATTTGTGAGCCCTTGCTTGTGTCACCTTGCATAAGGACTGGGTTTATTGAGTTGTAATCTGAAGCTTTTAAGCAAGGAATATTGTTCATTACTCTAAGCTTTGAAGTACGAGTGGTGATTTATTGTTTGGGGAGTGTTCTCTAAATCTTTAATAGTTGTTTTTCATAGATAACACTGGTCTGTGTTGCGAGTGGAAGTGAGATGGGTTTCTCTTACCTATGGGGTACCTAGGTAGAAATATAGCACGAGTATTTGGCGAGTTTCTAAGTTGTAAACCGAGGTGTAAGCCGGATAACTTAGAAATAGCATTACACTAGTGGATTTCCTTCCTGGCTTGGTAGCCCCCAGATTAGGTGACATTGCACCGAACTGGGTTAACAATTCCTTGTATTTTTACTGCTTTTATTATTTGTTCTTTTATTACGTGTGTTACAAGTTTGGTTAATGTGCGCACATCTTATCGCACATCATTCTGTCTGAATATTTAATAAGTAGTGGTACGCCAGAATTTCAGTAAGAAGATTGGACACTTCATTGCTGATTGTCCAGAACTGAATTCCAAAAACAAAGGACAAAAAAAGTAGTTTTGAGAATAAAAGTAAAATAGAGAAAATATTATGTTTGACATTTTTATACATTTACGCGCACTAATTAAGAACTATTTTAATATAAAATAAACTAAACAGAGTAAAATAGTCGAAAAACTAAAATTACGAGAACAAATAAAAGTAAAATAAAAGATGCATGAAAATATACTATTTTTGTATGAAAGGATTTAAAACTTTTTTTTTAGAAAATAATAATTTGTGAAGAAAACAAAGAAAATATATGAATAAGAGCAAAAATATGCATGAAAAAGGAAACTCAAAACACACATAATAAAGAACACATATTTTCTCAAAACTGGTATAGTCAAAGTCATAGGAAATGAGACACGAGTCTCTCTTTAAGGACTATTTTCTAGATCTTGATTGATGTTATTGTTATTGTTATTGTTGTTGTTATTGTTATTAGCGATATTGGTTCTAGGTCTCACCATCTCTGGTTTGATCTTACCATTTCTCAGAAACATACATTAATCAACAAGAGTTTGAATAACAATTCCAATCCAACAAATGTAACTTCTACACAAAAGTTTTAAGAAAAATTTGAAAAACAAACAAAAATAAACGCACAAAACTAGTCCCACTGAGCGTGCCAATTTCTTTCCCTTGGTAAACAACTGCTAGTTTAAATTGCTTGAAGGATTATTTAGTAAATCCTGGGACATGTTTGTGCATTCTTTGTTTTAAGAGTGAAAATGTTAATGTTCATCAAACGCAATGAACACTTTTAAGTTTTGAAAGACAAAATGTAAATAAATTTGTAAAATGCAAAAGAAAGTAAAGTTCTGAATAAAGGTAAATTGCAGAAACTTTAAAGGAAAGCAAGTAAATTCCATAGATTAAAATTGCATTGAATTTAAATGAGTTTGATCACAAAATCATACATTTTGCCTTGTGTACTCGTTTCTCTCAAACGCATACTTTGAGTTTGTAAGGATTTTTTGTATGAGTGAATTGTGATCCTGATTACAACAAATGAACTAATATTTATAGAAGAGCAAAGTAACTGCCTAATAACATCTATAAATCATCCTTTCAACGCATGTCCTGCCACATAACCTTCAGCCTTGTCCATTGGTAACTGCCCTTTTGAATGAACCGTTGCATTGGATCGAACTCGAGACTCCAGTGAAGGCTGATAATCTTATAAGTTAGAATCAATATATTACTTCGAGTAATTGTGCATCGACTCGAAGTCTTTGTGATTCAAAGGAAAAACACTTATTATTATTTGTCTTCTCTCTAGCCTTCTCAACTTAATAATAAGACAAAAGCCAACTTGATTCTCATGAATACTCTCCATAAGAACTCTCTTGTTCTTAAACACATTACCCTTAACCTTCATTTTAAAGAAAAGAATTTAGTATCTCTTCTCTTGTTTTTGAAGACATTACTCTTCACATTCAAAGGTCATTTAATGTGTTCAAATGAACATTTGGGACATATTTTAACTTAACCAAAATATGGGCTAACACATGGTTGCCTCTCTTTCTGTCAAGTTTTTCTATAAAGAAACAACTACTATTTATAGAAAACTATAGCACTTAAAAATATGAACAAATATGTTTTAGAATAAAACAAAATTTTACTTTGTTTGAAATATATCTAATTTAAAACCAAACAAAATATTCCTTTGTTTTCGAACATATCCAGTTTAAAAACAAACATAATCTTTGTTCCCTGATTTTCAAGTCAATCTTCACAGTAAACATTGTAAACCTGTTCACTAAAAGTCTATTCATCAGAATATAATTCAAATCCTAATTAAATTATAGTCATTGAATTCATTTGGTTGGAATGAAAATTTCGCAGTTGTAAGACCCGTAGAATTTCAATAGTAGGAATTAGAATTTAGAAATATTAAATGATATTCTGCTATTTGATTTTCGGTAAAAAATACACCATTGGTGCTTTATCTTATTTATTTGTAACACTTTAGTCCTTTATCTTTTGTTTCCAACAAATTAGTCCTTTATCTTTTATATTTGTAACACTTTAATCCTTTATCTTTTATTTGTAACAAATTGGTCATTTATATTTTATAAAGTGCACACACAAATCTATTTTCTAATTTTGTTATTAAAAAAACAATACTTTTAATTATTTTAAATGCCTATTTAATTAAAAGTAAAGAAATTCATAAAAATATGAAGATGTTCAACTTCATCTCTTCATCCTTCTTCTTATAAATTATCTTATTAAATTTGTTTTTTTTTTTAAAAGGCAAACTTTATTAAAACAAGCTAGCTCCCTACAAGAAGTATAGAAGAAGCTAAAGCTCCGATGAACAGTACAAACAGAAAAACCAACCCCACCTCAAAACAACTGACCCATTACAAAAAGCATATATACACATGGTACCCAGCTTCCAACCACATCAAACCGTAAATTCTAAACCCCACAATCCCGTCACAATAGAACAGACAGCAGAACCAATGATTCAAAAACAAACCCGAGCACTTGAAATTTGGAGATAATAATGTTTATTGGATTTGGTAAATTTAAGCGTTATTGAAATTTGGGGATTTTAATTTTTGATTGTAGAAGAAGATAATAGTGCAAGCAATTTGGAAATATATCTCAAGTGAATATTATTTAATTTTTTTTAAGGAATATGATGAAGATGAAGAACATGACAATGAACATCTTCATATCTTCATGAATTTCTTTATTTTTAATTAAATATGTATTTAAAAAAAATTAAAAGTATTGTTTTTTTAATAACAAAATGAGAAAAAAGGTTTATGTGTGCACTTTATAAAAGATAAATGACCAATTATTTACAAACAAAAGATAAAGGACTAAAGTGTTACAAATATAAAAGATAAAGGACCAATTTAATACAAATAAAAGATAAAAGACCATTACAAATAAATAAGATAAATGACAAATGGTGTATTTTTGCCATGATTTTATCTCCTTTCTGTTTAATTGTCTGTTTTGATAGAATTTTTGTTGAGATTGTGTCTTCACGTAGTTTAACATTTTGAAATTGGCAACTTGATTTTATGAGCTTTAAACGAGTTTAGAAACATTTTTATCTCATCGAAATGTTGAAAATATTTTTCTAGTGATTTTTGAGAAAACGGACAAAATATATCTGCTGTTTGAAAATTTTACGATTTTTTATTACCGTCAAAATTTAAACCGACACTTTATATATCGACTGTGATGACAATTTGATCTAATTATATTTTTCTGAGTTAAGGAGCGAAAGTTTAATCGGAATAAATTTATTTGAAAATTTGTGAATTGTTATAATTAAGTGGCATAAGGTAGAATTTTTGGTTTCCATAAAATTAATCGATACGCGAAATATGACTCGTTTAGGTGCAAGCGCGGAAATTGAGTGAGATGAGGTGGTAAAAGTGGATATTTTTGTGACGAGACTTAGTGAAAGGAATGGCTAGGATAAAAGTTTGCAACTTTACAATATTTGATCCAACGGGTCACATACATTTAATGGCTTGGCTATAAATACTTAAGTAGGAACCTTGGAAAAATCATAACATTTTCCATTTTTCTTCTTTCTCTCATGAGAATCTCTCTCCCTTTTTCTCCATAGAATTTTCTTTTGTCTTCCTCATTATTCTTGGGATTTTGAGAAACCTAAGAGGAATTAGAAGAAGGGTTGAAGATCAAAGTTGTTCCTGTCAGCTTGGAGATCACTTTGATCAACCCCCCACCCCCTCCCCCCACCCCCCACCCCCCCTCTCTTTCTCCCTAGCTGGCCGAAACCCTTATTAGGGATGATTTATTTCATTTTTTTCTAGTTCATTATCTTAGTAAATTCATAGATTGTTGATAGTTAATTAATAGTAGACCCAAAAGGAAAAAAATTTGACATTCAGAAAGATTTGATTTGTGATGTTGGAAAATGATTTTGAGGAATAATTTTGTGAGTTAGGATTTTATTCAATTGACTTCGTTTCCTTGCAATTAAAGTCATCGCTAATTGTTTTAGTGTTTGAAGAACCCCGATTGTTTCAATTGACTTTGTGAGTTAGGATTTTGGGAAAGAATATGTAAAGAATGAAATGCCCCAATTTTTGAAGATTTTGATCTTAGGGTTTTAGAAAAAAAATCGCCATTTTGTGATTCGTTTTGAAGTTAGGGTTTTAGAAAAAAGTTGTTAAGTGTGGAATTAAATAAAATTGAGTTTGTTTTTAAGAAATTAGTAATGGTAACTATGTTTGATTTTTGAAAACAATGAACTTGAAATAATTTCAATTCTGGCCAAAATTGAGAAGGGTATTTTGGTCATTTTAAAATTGATATTTTGTCTTTAGAAGTGAACCATTGGATCTGCCTTTTTAAAATGATGAAAATGGACATATTTTTTGCGATGATCGGACGAAGAATGACGAGTTATGGTTGTTCCAAGTTTGTAACTATTTATTGTCATTTTGAATTTAGAATTTAGTAGTAGAAAAATAATAGAGATTATTTTCTATGAAGAGAGAAAATGTTTGGAAAATCAATTTGTGAATGAAATGGAATTTCTTTTGTCGAGAATTGTGTTTTAAAAGGTTTAAACGTTTCTGAATTATTGTGAAAAAAAATTAAGTTTCGTACATTTAAAAAAGTATTTTGTTTTAAGTTATTGAGAAAAAGAATTCGAAAAACTACGTATCGACTAAGTGTCTAAACAATAGTTTCACTAAATTTGAGGGAACCTAATTAGGTTAGAAAACCTACGCTTGATTGATTAGGTGAGTGGTTGAGCCAAACCCTAATTATGGATTTAATCAGGTTTATATAGACTTTGATAAGTTATATAACTTAAAGGGTTAAGAGGATTATCTGGATAAGAGACTTCGTCAAGAGAGACGGGTTGCTCGTGTGGCGTAATTTGTACGTGTTGGAAGCTAGCCGGTAATGGCACTTTCTAACTATCGAATGCAATGTAAAAGAAATGTCATTGCTTCTATATCTATTTAAGTATTTTGTTGTGCAAATTTGGATATGCTTTGTATATTGTTGTGTGAAGTATTCTTGTGATGAGAACTTTGTTGAAATATGCTATGTTGCTACACATGTTTTGAGAAATTGAGAATTTTATTATGAACGAATACTATGAAAAGTTGTTGCATTAGTTTATGTAGAAAATGACGTATACTCATGCATTTCATAGTTGCGTGTATGTCAGATGGGCTGCACCAAGGTGTGTCTCGATAGAGAGGACATGTTAAGCCACCTAATCTTGCGGGTTTATAGAGGACTGTGTGGCACTTTAGTGGGGGATTGACCCACAAATCTCTACGGAGAGGTTAAATTCCGGAATTCATGCATGCGAGGAACCCGGTTAGGGGATCACACTCATATATAGTATGTATTGATAGGCTACTTAAGCATTTATATTATTTTAATTTGGAATTGAAATGCAAAATGATTGAAAAATGCAATTAAAATCAAATTTTGTATTTTGGCATTTTTTTTTATATTTAGATCGTGACCCACCTATCAATTATATGTCGAGGGTTAACGTCCAACCTCATGGCAAGGGAGAGCATATTTGTCTATCGTGGTGAGACTTGATGCCATCTTGGTATCTTCATTAATCTAGAACTAAAGTCACAGTTCAAGGATCAACTAATTAAAGAGTAGTAGTTTAAGAGTGTCGTTTACCCTTATTTACTTAATCCTTTTAGTTTTTAAGTATCAAATGGATCTTTAACTTTATAACCGATTACGTTGTCACCCTTAATTGTTAAAAAATGCATATGTGGCCGTTTATTGAATGACACGACGTTTGTTTATATGGTTATGATAAAAATGCTTACAATATCGTTAGCTAGAAGATTTTAAATGTTTCTTGAAGACCGTGAACATATTTATTGAGTTTGATGAATGCTTTTTAAATTGGTATTATGGTGGTACGACACATGTAGTTGTTGATAGTGATCAAAATAATACATCAAATTATTTTCAATTTCTTTAAAATTTGATATGGATAATCTATATGATAAAAAAATTTAATATAAAATTATATTAACTATACTATCGATGTTCCTTATTAAAAGAGACAAATACAACTTTTAGATTCATTAAAAAACTAATGTATCTTGTCCATGCTATAAACTAGATACATTAATTTTTTTAATGAATCTAAGAAGTGCATTTATCTCTTATAGTAACATACTCCCTCGGTCCTAAATTATAAGAAAAAAAATTACACTAAATAAAAAAAGAAAAATATGAGAATTTAAAATATGTTTTTGTGGGTTTTTATGAAATAAGTTACATGAAAAAATATAAAAAAAATTATTGAATGTTCTTTATTAAGAAGAGGAGAAATATAGAGAAAACATTAAAAGTAATTTTACATTTAGTTTTATAAAAAAAAATGAAAATATTGGTAATGTTTTTCATAACAAGTACTTTTTTTTTTGACAACATTTCATAACTAGTACTTAAAGGCCTATAAAGTAGTAGTAATTGGTAAGTCCATAAAAAAAAAACACTCTATTTAATAAAGATTTAAATGATTTAATAAAGATTAACTCAAGGGGTGTGGTTGAGCGGTTGGGGCTCATTCTCCCTTAACCAAGGGTCGGGTTCGATCCTCACATTGGGTATGGAGCAGCTTTAAATCTTTGGGCCAGTTATCCCATCCATCGAGGTGCCTTCAATCTAGTGAGGGATTAGTTACTGCATTCGACGGTGGATACCTCGGTTTTGAACAAAAAAAAGTGATTTAATAAAGATTGTAATAAAAAAAATATTTAAATGATTTTTTGGTCTTGTAAGTTTGAGTATTTTTTGTTTTAGCCGTTGTAATTTTTTTTTAAATTTTTTTTGGATGTTAAAATCATTTTGGTTTAGTCCTTAAAACAAAGATCTCTTGGTAAATCTGGAGAAAAATTCGAAGGAAACTTAGAAATTTTCCTGCGGATTTTAGTTTAAGGGACTAAAACCAAATTATTTTTAACATTCAAAGATTAATTCCATAAAAATAATATACTGAGTGCATTTATTTGCAAAAAATAACATACCTAGGTATTTAAAAAAAAGTAAATAACTCCCTCAATCCCAAACTATAAGCATCTTTTCAAAAGTACTCCCTCTGGCCTTATTTATAAGCAAAAGTTGCTTTTTAGGTTCATTGTAAAAATTATGTATCTAAGCTAGATACATTACTTTTTCAATGAACCTAAAAAGCAACTTTTGCTTATAAATAAGGCCGGAGGGAGTAGTCTAGTCCCAAAATATAAGTCTATCTGCAAATTACGAGGTGCATTTATTACTTTTTTTCCTACATATAACCTTAATTATTTCTACTAACTTGCATTGGAATAGAAAAAATTAAATTTCTACACATACTAACAAAAGACAATTTGATAAAATTTACATACAAACTAGACACAATAATCACTACCAACTTTCTTAATATGTGTGAAATAAATCAAAGGTGCTTATATATCAGGACGGAGGGGTACTCCTTAAGGGTGTGGTTGGTTGTGAAGAGAAAGTGAAAAGAGAGAAATAAGTGAGAGAGAGTATGAGAAAAGAGAAATAGATGAGAAATAGAGTAGATTTGATGTATTGTTTGGTATAAGAGAAAAAATAAAAGAGATAGAGAAGAAAGAAATATTAAGTATATTTAAAAGTACTAAAATATCCCCAGTTAAAAACCCTTTAATTAAAATTAATATAATCAAGCATTTGAATTTCTTTAACTAGTTAAATTATTTATCTTATAGCATAACCATGTGCTTGCAGCCAGCGTACCCATTCCTTCTCCATATATTTTTAGGGTGTGGTTGGTTGTGGAGAGAAAGTGAAAAGAGAGAAATAAGTGAGAGAGAATATGAGAAAAGATAAATAGATGAGAAATAGAGTAGATTTGATATATTGTTTGATATAAGAGAAAAATAGAAGAGATAGAGAAGAAAGAAATATTGAGTATATTTAAAAGTACTAAAATATCCCCAGTTAAAAACCCTTTAATTAAAATTAATTTAATCAAGCATTTAAATTTTTTTAACTAGTTAAATTATTTATCTTATAGCATAATCATGTTCTTGCAGCCGACGTACCCATTCCTTCTCCATATATTTTTAAAGTTAATTAATAATTGTAAAAAAAATATATAGTGGAAAATCAAGAATATAGTACAGTAGTACTACCAACAAGGCTTGCACGACTTCCAATGAAAGAAGGGCATAAGTGGAAAAACAAAGAGAAGTAGAGTTTCTTTTGTATTTCTTCGCACATTAGAGGAGAAATAGAAATGGCATGGGACCCACATTATTTGGTCTCTCTATTTTATTTCTCTGCCATTCCAAGCAGGAGAAATGTGGTATCTCTTTCCAATTTCTCTCTCTCGTATCTCTCTCTCAGGTGTTTCTATCCAAACAAGCAGACCCTAATTAACATTGTATATATATATATATATATATATATATATATATATATATATATATATATATATACTTCCTCCGGCCTTAATTTTAAGCAATTTTCCACTTTTTAGATTCATTAAATAACTAATCTATCTAGTATATAATTAAAGCAGGATACATTAGTTTTCCAATGAACCTAAAAAGTAGAAAGTTGCTTATAATTAAGGTCGGAGGAAGTATATACTAACTTTGATTATGTGGGTCAAAGTTATATGACCTACATGTAATTACATGGGGTGCATGTGGATGGCTAATGAGTAGTTTGGGGCACGCGAGAACAATGGAGGATGCATTAAGTAATTACATGTAGGTCATATATTACTAATTTTGACCCACAATCGAGTTCGCAATCATATATATATAATTCATGTGGGTCATAGTTGCTAACTTTAACCCATATGGGTCAAGGTTATCAATTCCCTATATATATACTCCCTCATTCCCAAAATATTGCAGAAAAAAAACTCAAATTTTTGTCTCAAAATATAAGAGAAAATGTCCAAAAATTTATCTTTTCAAGAAAAATTTACTCTCTCACTTACTTTTTCTACAACCAACAATCAATAAAAATTGTTTTTAGATCTTTCAAAAAAAAAAAAAAAATACTCTCAATTGTTATATTTTACTTTTTCCTGATAAGTGTAATTTTTATTTTTTCTATTACATTTGGAACTCAAGGGAGTATATATATATATATATATATATATGTCCTTCACTTCAGCATCACTACTCTTCTACTTTCCTTCCACCATCATCTTCTTCTTCTTCTTCTCTTTATTATCATCATCATTAAAGACTGTGAATTGAACATGACAGCTGGAAGCGTCAATTATCTATTACCGCCATTCTTAAGCAAAACCTACGACATGGTTGATGATTCTTCAACCAACTCCATCGTTTCATGGGGTCAAAACGACAACACCTTCATCGTTTTGAATGCCACCGATTTTTCCAAACACATCTTGCCCAAATATTTCAAGCACAACAACTTCTCCAGCTTCGTCAGACAATTGAATACCTACGTATGTTAATTACTTACTCTTTCAATTTTTAATCATTTTTTGTTTATTAGGGTTTTTCAAAGTTCATTTGATTTCGATCTATTTACTCACAGTAATCGCCTTAGCTCATATCACCTTTAATTTTTTGTTATTGTTACAGTAGACGTGATCATCGATGATTTGATTCGGTTTTGCAATCGGATTAATAGAATTTATTTATTCACAAATTGTTGTCAATGATTGTACTTGCGAACGTGCTTAATTGTAAGTTGGTGATTAGAGAGGGAACTGTGGTTGTGATTAGAAGCTCAAGTGTATAGAGAAATTAAGTCCATTATGTGTTTGGGATTGTAAATGCAAAGATATAATTTGCTACCTGTTATTGTTGTCATGATGCTGACGATGCTATCGTTCGTTGTACACTTGTACCAGGAATAGTTTCTAAGAATTGGATGTAGCAAACATTTCTAAGAGTATTATGGACGGAATGTTTCAAACCAGCCTCTTTTTGCAGCATTTCGCAGAATGTTAGAACAGAATTTTACACGGTAAGTAGAAAAGTGACTATAATCAAATAATAGATTCTAGATTATAGTAAAGATAGGTTCTCCTATTGGGGATTTATTAGTTCGTTAGTTAGTTATCAAAATCATGATACTTGTTCTAGTTTTCTTTTTAAATAGAAAATGTTAGTTTTATTCAAAAAAAAAAAAAATAGAAAATGTTAGTAGTTAGTTACTATTTTGTTAGGGTCAGTTTGGGAGGAGGATTTTGGATGGTTTTGGAGGGCTACATTTATATTTTAATGTAATTTGAGAATTGAAAGAATACCATCATATATGATCATATAACAATTCAATTGCGCCTCATTCATTTTTAGGAACATTTTGTAGTTTTTATAATTTATAAAAGAAAAACAACTTAACAAGCCCTCCCCTCCAAAATCCCCTTCCCAAACAGACCCTTAGTCGGTGGAGTTGGACACATGATCTCCTTGTTACTCCAACCCCTATGTTTCTACCCCCAAACCACCTTATCAATCCACTGATTGTTCTAGCGTTGCTTACAATAATTTACCTTTATGTCATATACTTGCAAAATATAATATTTTTTAGTTGTTCCCTCTCCTCTTCTTGCTCTATTAATAATACTCATTTAATCATGCTGGACTAATTGTATGTTGTACACATTTATTATCTAGTCCAAGTGATCAACTCCATTTTTTTTATTCATAACCAGGGTTTTAGAAAGGTTGACCCTGATTGCTGGGAATTTGCACATGAAGGATTTTTAAGGGGTCAAAAACAACTGTTGAAGACTATCACTAGGAGGAAATCTACTCATGCAAATAGTAATAGTCAACAATCATCTAAGGTGCAGAACTCGCCTGTTGGGGCATGTGTCGAAGTGGGGAAGTTTGGACTTGATGAAGAGGTTGAAAGACTGAAAAGGGATAAGAATGTTCTAATGCAGGAACTTGTTAGGTTAAGACAGCAACAACAATCAACTGATAATCAATTGCAAAATGTTGGGCAACGTGTGCAAGTGATGGAGCAGCGTCAGCAACAGATGATGTCGTTCCTGGCAAAGGCCATGAATAGTCCGGGCTTCATGGCTCAATTTTCACAGCAGCAGAATGAAAGTAGTAGACATGTTACTGCAGGTAAAAAGAGGCGACTCCAAAGGCAGGAAGAAGATAATTTAGCCACCAAGAATCCCCATAATCCTCTTGATGGGCGCGTTGTTAAGTACCAGCCTTCGATTAATGAGGCTGCAAAAACATTATTTAGCCAGATACTGCAAATGAACAATTCTACAAGTATGGATTCGTCCATTAAGAACCTTGATGCATTCCTTATTGATGATGTTCCTTCGGCCATTCCATTAGATAGCAGTAGTTCGTCCACCCAAGTTTCTGGTGTAACACTTGCTGAGGTTCCTCCTATTTCTGGGCACTCGTGTATGGCAGCAGAATCTCAATTTGCTGTAAGCATGTCTGAGGTGCAATCTTCACGTACTGTATTGACTGACTGTGTCAAAGCAGCTGAGTTTCCTGCCTTAACCGCTCATAATTGTCAAGACAATGTTTTGGATTTTGCTAAAGTTGAAGGGATGGCTACAGAAAGTAGCTTTATGAATCCTGATCTAAACTTTGTGGGGACTGTCGGTGAGAAGGACGAGGAGTTGGACATGATATCAGCTGTTTTGAATGGGACACAGTCTTTGGAAGCTGATGCTTTTTCTCCTGATGCAAATGAAATTTCTAAGCTTTCAGGAATCAATGAAGAGTTATGGGAGCTGCTTTTAAGGCCAAGCTCACTTACTGGAGACACAGATGAAGATAAAGGTAGCTCTCTAGGATATGGTTTCACTAAGGACCAGGAATTGTCATTAGAAAAGGAGATTCAACAAGAAAAGATGGATAAGAAACAACATATAGACCATCTTGCTCAACAGATGGAACTTCTTGCATCAGACTCATCATTATGTATATGATATACTTATATATATGTTTTTTTGCTACTGAAGGTACATTTTCATGCTTTGCTTGCTTGTTTTAACTGTTACTCAACTTGAAACTAGGGTAAAATTGCCTGTCATTAATCATTATTAGCATGCTCCATTACTGTCTTGCTTTCTTCAATATGATGACCGTTGCACAAATTGGTAAAAATATAGTTTTACATGAATGTCTATATAAAAACATCAGATCTTGTTCCTAAATGTATATTATTACTTTATACTTTATTACTTATTCTTTTGATGTTCTAAAGTGAATCCCTTTAAAACGGTTGGTTGGGAATAAGAGGATTGGAAGAAGGCTAGAATATTTTGTAATTTATTTTCCAATATTATTGTTCATGATTGCTGCAGAGGTTGATGTGTCCTTTGCTGCTGGAAAGATAAAGCCATGCTTCTTACTTCTACAAAAACACCTGATAGACACCAACAAACAAGTTGTCCCCCACCCAGTTGCATGTTGTACTCTATTTGGGGGACCAAATGAAGTTTTATTTTAATTTCATAATTTCTTAGTTATATCTTGAATTTTGACATTGACAACTATGTGTACTCTTTCTGACCATGGTTATGATCGTAACAATGAAACTTGTAAACTTTTTCCTTTTCTTTCACCCTCCTCCAATCTGTTTCCTCTTCTCATGTGTGGGTAATATTTTAGCTGTAATGTTATATTGCATCTTTGAGTTGTTTCCATCAACATTATCTACTCCTTAATTTTCATCTTATCCCGTAAAAAGAATTGTTAAAATGCGATTTGTACTCCGTTTATTTGTTGGGTGCTGCGTTTCTTTGGTGGAGGCTTCCCTTGATTGGTTTTGATACAATTCTCCCAGGACCTGTTTGTAAATTTTCCAGGATTTTAGTCTTAAATGGGGGAATGAAATCAATTGGTGAATCCGCGATAATCTCTTCTTTAAATCTGGGTAACTTATCCATGGGAAGACTGAAGAGTACCTGACCAAAATGTGTATCTAAAATTGCTGAAGCTGAAGAATAACATTGATGTGATCTAGATGCTCCATTATTTAAAATGGCCATAGCACGTTGTGAGACAGATTCAATGTTAAATGCATATTTAGATGCATTTAGGCCACATGTTAGTATGATTCAATAATTTTTCTTCTTAAACATTTTACCCTAATCAAGCCTTAATCCAATGAGAATCGCCATAATCTATGATTGCAGAACAGATAAGAGTTAATGAATGCAGCATGACTTGCAATGAATTATCCCATGTCGATCCTATCATTCCATAGGGTTAGCACCAACATCACCATCTGCCCTCAATTTCAGTATTCACCCACTCAAGCGGCAGAAGCTTACACTTCTTATCAGCCAGTATTTCTTCGATTTTTCCTAAAGGGGAGAATTAAAAGCATCAATCTTATTTGTACCCCATGAAATAACATCAATATTATTCTTTTTAACAATTCAATATCCCAAATCAGACCATGACATGACTTTTTTTGCAAATAATAGCTTGATTAAAGGTCACATCATTCCTATTCCTCCACATGCACAGCATCTTCAACACTATGATAGCAAGTTAGAAAATAGACATCAGAATTTTATTTTTATTTTTTGACAAAAGACATCAGAATTTTTTAACTAAAGCATGCGGAGCAAAACCTTGATTCCAACTTCAAGAGTGGAAGCACACAATTAGATATCGGAAATGTGAGCATTTCTTTGTTAGCATAGTCCATCTCCCTTTCATAATCAAATCTAATTTTTAACCAAGAACCAAAATTTCAAACATTTTTAATATAAATAAATATAACAAGAGTGGATTTGCGCCATAAAACTTCCAAAAACAATAATGCCATTACACAAGAAAGAGTTAACTACCGGTGCTAAACACTTGAAAGAGTCGATCACAATTATTGCTCCTTGGGTTTTCGTAATACTAAGCATTTTCCAATACTAAATCATGCCATTATATAGAGCTTTCCTAGGTTCGATATTACATCCGTCAATGACACTATATACAAATAAATTACTGATACGATTAATACTGAAATTTTTGTTGCTACCTATCATGTCCCTTAATCATTATGAGCTAACAATTTTCATCAAACTATGATTGGAGAATACAAAACTGGTCAAAGTCAGTTCACTTATTGATGCCTCTCCAAAAACTTCTCTATTACGACAGAGAATGCCGCAAAGCCAGCACAGCCCATACATGCAGCTTTTGGACCACCTACAACCACACAAACACATTGGAAAACATTAACAAATATCATTGCAAAACACAAGGAGAGAACAGAATTATTGAGGAGCATTGAGGGATTCAATTTTCGGTTTCCGAGTTCATTATCCGTTGATTATTGTTTCTTTTCTCTCTTTTTTCATTAATTAGCTTTTCATTTTAACAGCCTACAATGCACAAATTTCTTCAGCAATGAGAGAAGAGATGAATAAACCAACAAGATCTAAAACTAGAATTACAGCACCTATATCCAGCAATGCATCAGACCACTGTCAAAAAACCCACGAAAACTTGCAGTCACAATTGCGTATTCTGATTTTGGTTTTCAATTTTCAACAGCGCTAACTTATACTATTTAAATAGAAAACAACTTTAAAAAGAGATAAACAAGTATTTCTACCAATAACCTTCTGTTTTGGGTAAAATATATGAAGATAAATGATGCTAAGCCACCACAAAGACAACAAACCTCTAGACACTTGATGAACACCACTTTGTGCTCTCCATCCAAACCAAACTCCCTTTGTACCACAATCGATGAAGAATTAGAGAAGCAAACCCTTGTGTATGGCACTACCTTTTCAGTGTTTTTGTTGGATCTTAATTTAGGGTACTACATCAAGGTTTTTAGTAACACCTCAGCAAGGGGTCCCTATTGAGAATATGGTACCGGAATATGTAGCTTCAAGCTTGGTTCTTTTAAAGTCATAAGCAGAATTCTCTCTTCCGAATGCATGCAAGCAAGCCCAGCACATGAGTACTGATGCTTGTGTGCATGCATTCCATCACCATTACTCATTTGTCCCAGAAGTGCTCAACCCCATTAATTTCCTTGAGTGTGCACAACAAAGACATATGATGTCAAAGTGCAACCTTTGTTGTCATACATTTTATGCTAAGCAAATATGTTTCCTAAAAGAGACAAAATCCACCTTTGCACCCACCTAAGCAACTCCTATGAATATTCTTCATTGCAATTTCACCATCCCAGACACCAAAAACCATATGAAGAAAAACCCCCACACCATGGCAACACACTTCACTTTAACATAACAGGCAGAATTGCAATATGATAGAATTATGTGGGACCGACAATCTTACACGTAAGATTAGAGGGATCAGCCATTTTAACTTGAAAGATTGTCTAGATTAGATATGTAAAATTTGACTACTTATTTTGGTGTCTATGTCTTGCCACTTGCTAAAAACTGTGCTTTGTATTTATATATTTAGAGTTGGTAAGTTGCACTTGTTAATGCTCTAGCTTAACTTGTTAATTTGTCGCTTGTGATTGTGTATGTATGACTTTATTATGGACTTTGAATTTAAGTTTAGTTAAGTGTTCGTAGTAATATGGAGGTACTTTTTCTATCTTGACTCTCCTTCTCAATCCTAAGTAAAACCTGTATTAGACTATGGTGAAAGACAGAGCAGAGCATAAACTCAGTCTAGCTTGAAGTTAATCATTTTGCCAAACAGAATTACAGGAGAAGAGTATAAGCTCGCAACAACCAAAGGTATACTCTACCATTTAGCTAAAACTTAGTTTCGACGGCTATCAAAGACCAAAGCCCTTAGCAATCATTAGGCTAGTCACTTCTGATCATTCGCCATTGGTTCTCTTTATGGGAGGCATGCCAGGCCATGTCCACCACTCATTTCTTAAATACAGGTTATGACAGACAAAAAGTGAAAAACATAATAAATGACAGAAAATGAATGAAAAAGAGGGTTACCTTTAGCTGATATAGCACCTCCAGTAGCACATCCAGCAAAAACAGTATTCCCAATGTCATGTTTAGCTCGCGCCTGAAAAAAAAAAAAAACACGGATGGTAGGAAGAAAAATTAAACTCACATGTTCGATGTAAGTATATATATTTTATTTATTCCCAAATCCTTTAGACCTTTTCAACAACACACTCGGCAGCTGAGAATACGAAACCCATAACAGCAAATGCTTTGGCTGAACTCCAACTCCTTCGCCCCATCTGTTTTGCTTGATATATAAACTGTTGTTTGCCAGTCATTTCCTCTTGCATTAGTGGGTTGTCCAGTGCTCCAAGAAACAATCCCATGAAGATACCGAGACCACCTCCTGAAATTTATCACATCACATGATTCCAACAAACAATTATTTTACAATACATACCTCAACAACTTGCAATGTCCCTAAATCTGATATTTTTCTTCAACGATTTCTCAGTAATTCAGCTATGTTGACTTCTGTACATTTAGAAATTGCCAGACCCATTCGTTTTATTTTGCAAAATGTACTCACTAGATACTTATATAAATATTAGGGCTAAGGATTTTTGTTTGTATAATTGTATTGATTTGTTTAAACTGACATTACAACAACAATTACCAAAGCATTCTCCTAGTAGAGAAAATTAAATACATGGATCAAACAGAAAAACATCTGATAATATATCATGTCTGATAATTTTATCATGACCTCTGTTCAAACTGAGGTTGTTTAACAGACTACACAAAAGCCAACCATTAAAATTTATAATTGGTAGAGAAAATTTTCAAACGTGACGTGCCTAAAAATACATATGATTTTCCATAATACAATATATTAGCTTTCTTTAACTCTCATTCATTGACACTTGATTGTTAAATTAATATTAAGTAAAGCTAGTTTCATATGACTAGTGCATCATTTGAAAAGAAACACCAAAATTACACAAATATTTGGAGCAGATTAGTCTTAAGTAAATTTTAATAAAATTTATAAGTAAAATAAAATGCTAACAAATATTTGGAAAACTGGAATAAAGAAAGGGAGGGTTCAATGAGCATACCCATGACACCACTAACGACACTGCGCACAGCACAATTATTCCAAATATCTTGGCCTCGAATTTCCTCAACAGTGGGCAAACTTATGGGCTGAATCTGAGGCTTCTCAGCATCTTTTGAGTTCAAAGAATCATTCGAAACAACTTTTCCCGATTCATGCGCCATTTATTGAAGCAAAAACCAAAGATACACAAAGCTAGTTGAATTGAAATCACCACAAACCCTGTGCAATGAACAATGAATGAATATCATTATTCATTATCATTACCATTTCAGTGGGAAGCAAAAAGCACTACAAAATGTCTATAAGTCAAATCAAATATACCAATCCGTACACTTCAAAAGGGCCTGTTTGGAATTTGAGCTTATTTGAGTTTATCTACTAACATAAGTTTTGTGAGACTGTTTGGCAGAGCTTATAAAAACAGCTTATGACATTTTTCATGAGTTTTTTTCAGCTTATTTTTATAAGTTCCCTAAGATAGCTTATTAAAAAAGAGTAAAACATATACAAAAACAATTTAATTTAATTTATCTGATGTTATAAATATAGCTTATGTAAACTTATACATAAGCACTTATAAGTGCTTGTGCTATAAGCTACAAATAAGTTGTTTATCCAAACAGGGCCTATATATGTTACATTACTCAAGTGAATCAAAAACATAACATTTCTACTAACTGAGATTTCATTTACACTAACTAACATATATTAGAATAATAAAAACCTTTTGTGGGTTGCAATGTATAAATGGGACATAGCAGAAACAATATAATCAACACTAGTAAAGAAAGGAAATGGGGAACATGTTATAATAAGTTATGAATTTTAATTGAATGATAGTAACAGTATAGAATGATTAGAATCATAGTGTATGTCTTTCGATGGAAAATATTACAAACCTAATAGCTCGAGGCAATAAAAATGCAGATGCGAGAAAGAGAGAGGGGGAATACTGACGAGAGAGAAGTGACCGGCAGCGAGAGAGAAAGAGAGGCGTTGTGATTCTGAAATCGAAGTTATGAAACCAGAACGGCCGTAGATAGATATATTCATGTATACTCTCTCCTTTTAACACTTTTTATTTTTCTTTGTGGAGAGTTTCACGTCAAAGGCAACGCACCGACTATTTCCACGCTTAGATGATCGGTTTACCAGAGCTACGGCCTAGTTTATATAGACTCAGATTAGGTCAGGCCGATTTTTTGAAATAGAACAGGTTAAAACTTTTTGGGTTAATTATCTTTTACTCCTGTAATATATGCTAAAGTTGTTTTATCCCCCTGTTAAAACATTTTGATGCAATACCCTCCTGTAATATTAGATTCTGTGTTTTACCCCCGGCTTTAGTCAACAAAAGTTGACTCTGTAGAATCTTTGACGTGGCACGCCACGTGTTATGCCACGTGGCATTTTTTTTTTATTTCTTTTTTCCAAATCAGATTTATAGTTATTTTATTAATTGCTTTTTATTTATGTTTTTATATTTAGAAAATAAAACACGTACCAATACAAACCTAGAAAAAAAAAATTAACAAAACAAAGAAATAGAAAGTAACTCACGCACCAGAAAAAAAAAAAAAAAAAAATGTAACCCTAATTCTTTTCTCAGTC
Source organism: Trifolium dubium (assembly GCA_951804385.1). Taxonomy (NCBI): domain Eukaryota; kingdom Viridiplantae; phylum Streptophyta; class Magnoliopsida; order Fabales; family Fabaceae; genus Trifolium; species Trifolium dubium. The sequence continues at coordinate 19,670,200 of OX638071.1, read as the reverse complement.
TCTCTCAATCACGATTAAAATTCCATTCTTTGTCCCTGTCCATCAATTTTCTATAACGACGATTGATTACTGGAGCGAGTAACCACCTGCGATTGATTGAGGAACGACCTAGATGAAGAAGACGAAGCCGCCGGCGAACACGACGAAGCCACCAGCGAACACGACGAAGCCTCCGGCGAACACGACGAAGCCACAGTCACAGTCGGACAACAAGTTTAAAGAACAGAAGGACAATGAAAATAATCCCGATTTTAGGTATGTTTGATTGTATTTTTTGAAACTTGCAAAATTGTAAGCTTCAATCTGTAATTTGTAACCTTCAGCACATGAAAATATTCTCTTTTGTTGTGGTAGGGACCAATTTCTATGCAAGTCTGTTGACATTGTTTATTGTATAGTGTAGTTTGTTATGTGGCAGGGACCAATTTCTATGCTTTTGTCTGGTGATCTTCGTATGTTTAATATAGTGTTTAACCATGGGGGTGAGTTTGTTGATGATGACAAGAAAGAACTAATCTATAGAGGTGGAGTGCAAACTTTAGTGAGTAATATAGATATTGATGTATGGAATGTGTCACATATTAAGAACTTGGTTCAGGGATGGGGATATGCATGGAATAGCTTTAAGATTTGGACTAAATTTATAACTTATGGTAACAAGTTTGTTGAAGTTGATGGTGAGAGAGCTTATGATGTTGCTATTTATAATGCCTTTGCAAAAGGTCAAGCTCAGATTTATGTGCAACATTTTGATGAAAGTAGTGATAGTGATGGAAGTAGTTGTAACACTAGTGATGATGATGGATTGGAATTGAATGATAGTGATGTAGAGAGAGCAAATGGTGGTGATGATGGGTTTGGACTTGATGATTTGAATGATCAACCATTAGTTCATTTTTTTAACCCTATTAATACCTCATTTGATGATGTATATGAGAGTGAAGATTTGGGTAGCTCAGACCCTGATATTTCTGACTGTGACAGAGATCCTAAATGTCCTAAATATGAGACATTTAGGGTAGAACATTTAAATAAGGAATTTAAGTTTAAGTATGGTTTGGAATTTAAGTCACTAATAGAGTTTAAAGATGCCATTCGTGAGTGGTCTGTTTTAAATGGATATGCCATTAAGTTTGTAAAAGATGAAAGATGTAGGGTGAGGGTGGTTTGTAGGAAAGAAGGATGCAAATATGTTTGTTTATGCTCTAAAGTGGGTCACCAACACACTTTTGCCATTAAGACAAAGACACCACTCATGACCCACTCTTGTGTTAGGTCTTTGCAAAATAAAAGTGCAAACTCTAGGTGGGTGTGCAAACATGTGCTGAAGTTAATGCAAAGTTGTGATAAAGTTAAGCTTCCAGACATAATGCAATACATAAGGACCAATTTCTCAGTCAATATAACAATGAGCACAGCTGCAAAGGCCAGAAAGTATGGCAGAGCAATTATTGAAGGAGATGCGGATAAGCAATATGCTCAGTTGTGGAGTTATGCTAGAGAATTGATAACGGTTTGTCGAGGAAATACCATGAAGATAGGTGTTGAGAGACCAACACCTACATTACCACCTAGGTTTGGATCTTTTTACTTTTGCTTTGATGGTTCTAAAAAAGGGTTCATTAATGGCTGTAGGCCTTTTATCGGTATTGATGGTTGTCACCTAAAGACAAAATATGGTGGTCAACTTCTAATAGCTGTTGCTAGGGATCCAAATGACCAATATTTTCCATTAGCTTTTGGAGTTGTTGAAACTGAGACCAAGAAAAGTTGGAAATGGTTTATGCAGTTGTTAATGGAAGATGTTGGACAAGACAAAAAGTTTGTGTTTAAATCACCAAGTCTCAGAAGGTGAAGAAGCAAAAGAAAAATAAACCAAAAAAGTAAAGCTATGACTTATGCACTTTAATGTGCCATTTTGTAAAGCTATGACTTATGCACTTTAAAGTGCCATATTGCAATGAATTATGCACTGAAGGTGTGAAAAACACAAGAAGGGGGGGTTTAATTGTGTTTTGGCGTTTTAAAAACTTCTTGCAAGTTCTGAAACCTTTCAGAAGCACCAGCGGATAAAGAAACACAATTAACACACTCACACAAAAAAAATAAGGATAGAGAGAGAGGCGAGACAAGCAATTTTATACTGGTTCCTCTCACAAATCGAGAGTAGTCCAGTCCCCTTGCACTTCCAAGGGATTTCACTATAATCACCTAGACTATTACAATGCTCAAACACACTAGTAAGAGACTTCCTACTTGCTCAAGCACACTAGCAAGAGGCTTCCTAAAATAAAAGAAATAAAATAGAAAGTGATAAACACTTGATTATAAAATCAAGAGTTTTCTCAAGATTACAACTCAAGACTCTTAAGACTCTAACACAGAATTCCTAATGAATTAGAAAAACAGAGTGTCAGAAGCACAACAGAAATAGTTTCAGAAGCAGTGCTTTCAGTCTTATGTAAAGGAGTAAAGTTGTATAAGTGCGTGCGTTGTTGTAACCTTTGTCTTCAAAGAGAGTTTCTCTATTTATATGTGAAGAGGAAATAGAGACGTTTGAAGATAATGACCGTTGCAGAGGTCATTTTCAAGCCAGCTGTGAAAAGGACAAGGTAACATGGGATATTTGCCAATTCTGGTAATGCTTATCCTGTTATTCCTTTTGCTTGAGAATATTCGCCCTTATGGAGTAAAATAGTACTAACGTCACAATCCTTGATGATAAGGTTGTAGTACTATGATGTATCAATCAATCACAGCCTTTAATTCAAATGATTTCCAATCATTGAATCACCATCAGTTAACACTGACTTTTCTGGCTTGTTATTCAGAGCCTATGTATTAGACATATGCTTCTGATGTCTTCAGCTTCTGAAACTGTTGGTCTTCTCCATACGTTGCTTCTGATTCAACATTAATCTTCTGAGATGACTTGCTTCTGATTAGCTTTTCTTCTGATATCTTAGCTTCTGATGTCCATGCTTCTGATGTCCATGCTTCTGATATCTATGCTTCTGATATTCATGCTTCTGATATCTATGCTAATGCTTTGTTTCAGAGCTTAATTTAATCAACATAATATATTTAATCCGCACACTTAAAATTAAATATTAAAATACCCTATTGTTCATTAATACTTTGTTATCATCAAAACACTAAGAGTCAGATTCTGAACATCCTTTGTTCCAACAATCTCCCCCTTTTTGATTGATGACAAATCTAGTATTAATTAACAATGGTTGTTATTTTAATTTACTATGTTCAACAAAGGTTCATAAGCTTTGCACGCTCCCCCTAAGTTGTAACATTTAGTAATTAAAATAGTTTAAGAATATAATTTTATTATGACTCAAATTCTTCATATTTTGACTCTTAGAGACTAGTTTTGTAAGCTCTCCCCCTGAGTCTCATAATTAATGGAAAAATTGCACTCTTTCCATTTATCATCATATGAAGAACTTAGTTCAACATAAAATATTATTCTCCAGAATAAATAAACAGATAAAATAATCAACAAAAAAACGGAAAAATTAAACAGATTCTTTTAATTGGTTTCAGTTATTAGCGCTTCTAATCTCATTAATTAATGACTATTACTCCCCCTTTTGTCATCAAACAAAAACAGTTTGTATAAAAAGAAGTAAAAGCATTTAAAAAGCGCGTAAAAAGATCAGTCAAAAACACAACTTTCAAGGAGTCAAGTCAGGAAAACAGTTACAACAACTCCATTAAAGGGATTGTCTGATTCCAAGAACAGAGAGACTATGACTCTTTAAAAAGTCTATAAAAGAAGAGCGCAACACCATTACAATTTACTCAACACTTCCACACATTATTATCAGAAATAATGGAAAAGGATAGAAGAGCAAATAAGGGTAAGGCTCCCCAAGAAGTGAAGAAAGAAGAATCACCAAAGAAAACAAAACCAAAAGCAAAGAAGGTTAAGGGTGAAGCATCTTCTTCAGTTCCATTAAGAAGAAGTTATAGAACCAGATCAAAAACAAAGCCACAACCACCAGTATACATCAATCTCTCATCAGATTCTGATGATACTGATTCTGATTATAGAGAATTTCTCAGAACATATGATCCAGAACAGTGTGAAGGTTCTTCAGAAGGATCCTCTTCTGGTTCTGATAAGCCAGATTTTGATTATTTGAGGTACTTGGAGAATTATCATTCTCCAACAGAAACCTCAGGCTCTGGTGACTCACAGAAGTCAGATTTAGATTCTAAATAGATTTAGGACCTTATGTAATGATATTCTATTTAATCAATAAAGATTTATGGTTCTGTTTTGAAATCTTTTTCTATAATTTCTTTGTGTTTGACATAATTTTCAAATACATATTTGAACAAAACAATGCAAACAGTTAACAGCAAACAAAAACAAATTAAGTAAGCAAAAGATGTTCATGCAATTAACAGAAATAAAACTTGTTCAAATATTACAACCACTTAAAAACAATTTTGTGCTCAAACATAGAATCCTAGGGTTGAGATGAGGAGGGGTTAGAAGGAAGTCTTGAGATAAGCAACATCATCATCTTCTCAAGAGCTTTGTCAGACTTCTCAGCATTCTTGTTGATAGTTTCTTTCAGATCCATCTGATTAGTCTTGACCTCTTCCAATCCAGCTTCCAGCACTAAGAGTTTATCTCTTTGTTCTCTTTGAATCTGTTCAACCTTTAGAATCCTAGTAGCAGCAGCATCAGAACTTTCAATCATTTGTGTATCAAAACTTAGCACATTAACATCTTCTTCCAGCATCATCTTCTGTTCCAGACTTCTCTGTTCTCTTTCCTTAGCTTTTAGAACTTCCATCTCATCATGTGATAAGTTAGTTAACATCAATCTTTTCTTTTGAAGAGCACTTCCAAATGCATTTTCAAAAGAATCAGTGAATTGCAGATGTTCATAAACTAACTCATCAACATACTTTTTCTTCAAAGCAGCCATGATCAACCTCTGAGCATTATCAATCTCATCAAACTTTTCAACAATCTGACTTGGCATAATACCACGTTCAGATTTTAAGCTGTGCATTCTTCTAACATCATTATTAACAAGCCTTGCTAAAATCTCAATGCTAGAAATAGTTTGGTTAGAGTGTTGAGTTTGAATGCTTTCTAGGATAGATTGGTAAGTGATTTCAGGCTCAAAAACAGTTTGATTGAAATGTTGTTCAAGGTTAGATGGAGGTGAGACTGGGGATTGAGGTGATGAGGGTATGCTAACAGTGAATTTTGGTTGTGAAGATGATTGAGTTAAAGGATTAACAATCTCTATGGTTGGGATGGAGGGTTGAATGACATGTGGAGGAGTGTCAACATGAATTGGAGTGGGGATGGGATTAGTGTTATCAGATTCAGTATCAGAATCAGAACTGACATCACTAAGAGGATCACCAAATTTTTCTTTAAGCTTATCAAGACCTGATTTCTCAGAAGGAGAAGGTATAACAATAGAAGGTTTGGAGGGGGTTTCAGGTAAGCTCTTAGTTTCTGCATGAATGGTTTGAGGTGACAAATGTTCAGATAGCATATCTAAAACATTTGGTTCTGATACAGGTTCAGAAGAACGTTTGGTTGGAGAAGGTTTCACAAAAACAGGCTCAAGAACAGGTTCATCATTTCTAGTTTGAGATTCAACAAACTCATTAATAAAAGCATTATAAGATGTACCTTGATGTTTCTGTCGTTTGTGAGCAGCTCTATCTCTGGCTATCTTCTTCTTCTTCAATATCAGAGGTTCATCATCATCCTCTTCTTCTTCATCAGACTCAACAATAACTTTCCTCTTGTTTTTATTGTTGTCCTCATCCTTCTGGGACCTTTCTTCTCTTCTCAGATTCTCAATCTGTTCTTCTGTTAAGATCTTGACACCACCAATTGAAGGAGTTTTCAGCTTTACTCTATCTCTTGTCATAGTGGTCTTCATCACAAAGTCTTGCTTCTGATCAAAGCCAAGTTTGGTGATATCCACTTCATCTCCAGGAGTTTCCAATCCATACTTATCCTTCCAGTGATTGAAACATCCATCAACAATCTTCTTTCCTTCTTCAACATTAACAGCGGGAAAGGAAGAATCAAACACTTCTTCTTCTTTGTTCATTAGCAAAGGGTTGTTAGGAACCACAACCTTACCTTTTACTAAGAACATCTTCTTTAGAGACTTTCCATCAACAACTCTTGATTCCAAAAAGGTAGGTTTAACAAAACTTGGGTAGTTTTCTTTAAAAATCTCATGAAAGTTGCTCAGATAGAATATATGAGATAGCAACCTAACATGATGACAGTTGGTGTGATTCTTCTCCATACTGCTTTTAATCATTTCACAGAGATGATCAAAAATGTATTTAGCCACATTCATTTTGACAAAGCTGTGAAGATAATACATGAAGTATTTTTGTTCAGAAGAAATGCAGTCAGTTCCACCCACTTTTGTAGCAATAGACTCAAACAGTACCTTGTAAACACTTTTGAAGAATGTTTTCAAATCTTTCTGACCATTTGAAGCGACATTCTCAAACAGAGTTGCTTGAACAGTTGGATCTTGTGGCTTAGTCCTGTAACCAGCAAGATGAATTCCTTGATTTGGTAGGTTCAAAACCTTTGCAATATGGTCTGCAGTGATTTTGATATCCATACCAGCAATGTTGGATCTAATTTCTGTTTGGGTAAACTCAGGAAGACCCAATTTTTTTTTTTGATTTCCCTTTCAACATAGGGTTTTTCTTCACCAGATTTTGAACTTCAATATAAGCTAACTGCTTATCATACACGTACGCCTTCATCCAAAACTCTTTTACCATTTCTTCAAAGATTGGACCATTCAGAATCATGAAGTAGCGTTCTAATCCTTGATAGTAGAACATCTTCTGTAAATCAAAACCATTTGCTTTCAGACTTTCGAAATCCACCCGTTTCTCTACCATGCACTTTAACTCTTTAAACTTGAAAGTCATAGAGTCTTTTCTGATTGAGAACTTCTTTTGATTTTCCAAATCAACGATGGGTTTTACGGATATAGAAGCAGTAGAAGATGACGATGCCATTGTTGAGGGTTAGGGTTTTGGTTTTGCTAGAGAGGGACGAAAGAGAACTGAAGAGTTGGAGGTTTAGAGAGAATGTGAAAAAGTGTGGGTTGTGATCATGTTTGTGTGCAAGTGATATAAGTGTATATTTTTAGAAAACACAAAAGGACAGAGTAGTCATATTTATTTTAAGCGCTAAACTCATCATAAACCAATACTCATCTAATTACAAAAAGACACGTGTATTAGAAAATTATTTAAATAACTGGTGCGTTAGTGGACAGCAGTTAAAAAAAAAAAGGTTGTAAACTGTTCCACTACCACATCAAAACCATTCTTTAGATTCTGATACTTATCAGAAGTAGTTACTCATCAGAACTTCTGACCTTGAGGTTCTGAGGTTCAACATCTTCTGATCCTTATCAGATTTTAAAAACAGTTTTACTCAAAAGAACTTAACAATCAGGAACAAACACCATGTTGAGATTTTTCTTTATGAAATCAAATCTTTCAACAGCCAAAGGTTTTGTACAAATATCAGCCCATTGTCTTTCAGTATCAACAAACTTGATATCTATAACACCTTTCTCAACATAATCTCTTATAAAATGATGTTTGATCTCAATATGTTTTGCTCTAGAGTGTAAAATAGGATTTTTGGAAAGCTGAATGGCGTCAGTGTTATCACAATATAAAGGTATATAGTGACTGCTTATATGATAATCTTCTAATTGATATTTCATCCAAAGAAGTTGTGTGCAACATTTTGCAGCTGAAATGTATTCTGCTTCTGCTGTGGACATAGCAATGGTGGTCTGCCACTTGCTACACCAGGAGATAAGATTTTCACCCATAAATTGGCAACTGCCACTTGTTGATTTTCTTTCAAGTTTATCTCCAGCATAATCAGCGTCACAGAATCCATTTAACTCATATTTCTTGGATTTCTTATAAAGTAATCCAAAATTACAAGTAGCTTTCAGATATCTAAAGATTCTCTTCACAGCAGTGAGATGAGATTCTCTAGGATCTGATTGAAATCTTGCACACAAGCATACAGAGAACATAATATCAGGTCTAGATGCAGTTAGATAGAGTAGAGAACCAATCATACCTCTATATAACTTCTGATCAACTTTGCCTTCAGATTCATCTAGACTCATGCTTGTTGTTGGATGCATTGGAGTATTCATTGGCTTACAATCTTCAAGATTGAACTTCTTCAAGAGATCCTTTGTATATTTGGTTTGATGAATGTAAGTTCCTTCCTTTGTTTGATTGATTTGAATTACAAGAAAGAACTTCATCTCTCCCATCATGCTCATTTCAAATTCTTTTTCCATTAACTTAGAGAAATTCTTGCATAGAGTAGCATTAGTTGAACCAAAAACAATATCATCAACATAGATCTGAACGATCAAAATGTCTTTCTTCAAGATTTTTCTAAATAGTGTACAATCAACTTGTCCTTTTTCAAAACCATTATCAACCAAAAAGTTACTCAGTCTATCATACCAAGCTCTAGGAGCTTGTTTAAGACCATAAAGTGACTTTTGCAGTTTATAAACATGATCAGGATTTTGGATATTTTCAAAACCAGGAGGTTGTTTGACATATACTTCTTCAGTAATAAAACCTTTAAGAAATGCACTCTTCACATCCATTTGATATAAAGTAATACCAAGGTTAACTGCATAGGAAAGAAATAACCTGATTGCATCCAATCTTGCAACTGGAGCAAAAGTTTCTGTGTAATCAATTCCTTCCTGTTGACTGTAACCTTGTGCAACTAATCTTGCTTTGTTTCTAGTTACTTCTCCTTTCTCATTGAGCTTGTTTCTGAACACCCATTTTGTTCCAATAATGTTCTTGTCTTTTGGTCTAGGAACTAGATTCCAAACTTCATTTCTGTCAAACTGATGTAGTTCATCTTTCATAGCTAAGATCCAAGCTTTTTCTTTGAGAGCTTCATCAATAGTCTTTGGTTCATTGAGAGAAACCAAACTGACCATTGCATCTTCATTTTGTGAGCTTGATCTTGTTTTTCTAGGACTTTCTTTATTTCCAATGATCAAATCTTCTGGATGAGATGACTTATATTTGAAAGAATTCTTCTTAATAACTTCTTCAATCTCAGCATCAGAATCACTATCAATTTGAGGAGTTGGAACATCTTCAGAAGGAGCAGTTTCTTGATCATCAGAAGTTGTCTCAGGTTCTGAACTCTTGTTAACCTCTACAGTTTCAACTTCTGAATCTGGATTATCTGCAATAACTTCAACTAGCTCTGACTTATCATCATCAGGCTCTTTGTCATCAAATCTTACATGCATAGATTCTTCAACAGTGTTAGTTTCAGAATTATACACTCTGTATGACTTAGAGCGTTCAGAATATCCAATAAAGATACCCTTAGAAGCTTTAGAGTCAAATTTCTTTAAATGAACTTTAGAATTCAGTATGTAACATGTACAACCAAATTGATGAAAATAAGAAATATCATGTTTTCTTCCTTTGAACAATTCATATGCTGTTTTATTCAATAAAGGTCTTATATAGATCCTATTTTGAATATAACAAGCAGTGTTTATAGCTTCTGCCCAAAAATGTTTTGCTAGGTTAGTTTCATGCATCATGGTTCTGGCCATTTCTTGTAAAGATCTGTTCTTTCTCTCTACAACCCCATTTTGCTGTGGAGTTCTAGGAGATGAGAACTCATGAAGAATTCCATTGTTTTCACAATAGATCTCAAAAGGTTCATTTTCAAACTCACCACCATGATCACTTCTAACCTTGACAATTTTCAAGTCTTTTTCAACTTGTATTTGAGTGCAGAAGGTTTTAAACACATAATATGTATCCTCCTTGGATCGCAGGAATCTAACTCATGTCCATCTACTGAAATCATCTACTATGACAAGTCCATACTTCTTACCATTTATTGAAGCAGTACTAACTGGTCCAAATAGATCAATATGAAGCAGTTCCAAAGGCCTTGTGGTAGAGACAATGTTTTTATCTTTAAAAGAGCTTTTGAAAAGCTTTCCTTTTTGACAAGGACCACAAATTGTGTCTGACTGATATTTTAGAACAGGTAGGCCTCTCACAAGATCTTGACTACTTAGCTTAGAGAATAATCTCCAATTAGCATGTCCTAATCTTTTGTGCCATACCCACTTTTCTTCACTCAGAGTCAGAAGACAAACAACTTGTTGTTCAACTAATTCAAAAAGATTGATTTTGTAAACATTGCCTTTCCTTTTTCCTTTGAAAACTACAGACTTATCAGAGTATCTGTTTACAGTACATGTGTTCTTATTAAAAACAACTTCATAACCATTATCACATAATTGGCTTATGCTAAGAAGGTTATGATAAAGTCCATCAACAAGAAGAACATCTGAAATAGTAGAGAAGGAATTACCTACTGTACCAGTACCAATTATTGTGCCTTTTTGGTTCCCACCAAATCCTACAGATCCTCCCTTTTTCAGATTCAGGGTGAGGAATAAATGCTTTTCTCCCGTCATGTGTCGAGAGCAGCCACTGTCCAGGTACCATGTACTTGAGTTTTTCTCTTTTTGAGTGCAAACCTGCAACATAAACTATTTCAGATTTTGGTACCCACAACTTGTTGGGTCCTGATGGGTTAGTGTAGGCCTTGTAGAAGTATGATTTTTGAAAACCAGTTTGAGGAGCATACTTCTTCTTGCCAAAACTTCTAATAGGTTTCACAGACTTTGTATCAGAAGTACTAGCTTCTGAAGTTCTCAGAACCTTAGTTGGTTTAGGAACTGGTCTCTTCAGAATCTTTACTTCTAAGTATCTCATTTTTGAATTTGAGTTATCAAGAATCACTGAATTGTTATCTTCTGAGACTTTTGATTTGCCCTTATACAAAACAGAAGTTTGTGAAACTTTCTCAGAGTTACCAGTTTCTGATATGAAAGTAGAATAGAGAGGAGGAGGTGTTTTGCTCAAACAAACAGACTGACTTGATTTTTCTTTATCAGAAGATGCAGAATAACCAAGTCCATATCCTTTGTTCTTGCTCACACTGTAAATCATGGAAGCAACTTTGCTCTTGTTAACATTGTGTTTAACAAACTCATGAAGAGCAACTTCGTGCTTATCATGTGATTTGTTACAAGCAACACAACCTTCTTCAAGCTCTCTAATTTTCAAAAGAGATTCATTATATTGAGATTGAAGTTGGTCAGATTTCTCTGTAAGCAAGTCAATTTTAGTTTTTAAACTTTTGAAATCATTTGACTTGTTTATGTATTGCTTCATAGTGTCTTTGAGAGCAATAAGAAGCTTATCATGAGGAAGTTTAGAAATTACCTCATCAATATCATCAGTATCAGATTCATTCTCCATATCAGATTCATTATCAGAAGATGTTATAGCCATAAGTGCTATATTTGCTTCCTCATCATCTTCTTCAGTATCTGATAACTTCTCAAGATCTTCAAAAGTAGCCATAAGACTTTTCTTCATTCTGTTCTTGAAGTTGCCCTTTTCCCTTTATCATTTGAGTTCAAATCAGGACAATCAGCAATAAAATGACCAGTCTTTTTGCAGTTGAAACAACTATTTTTAGAACCATCTTTCTTGTCTTTAGAATTGGAGCTTTTGTTCCCATAACTCTTAGAACCAGAACTTCTTCCAGAAGCTTTGTTGTTTTTGTACTTATTCCATTTCCTGAATTTTGAAAGCAGAGCAAAGAGTTCCTCATCTGATCCATCCTCCTGTTCATCTACAGAAGATTCATCAGCATCAGATTCAATAACTTTAGCCTTTAAAGCTTTAGGAGATTTCAAAGTTGCTGGCAGGGCCAATGACTTTGATTTCTTCTTGGGCTCATCAGAAGCTAATTCCATCTCGTGACTTATGAGAGAACTAGTTAACTCTTCTAGGCTTAAGGTATTGAGATCTTTTGCTTCTTGTATAGCAGTGACCTTAGGTCTCCACTTGGGTGGTAAACACCTAAGAATCTTCTTAACATGATCAGCAGTGGTATAACTTTTCTTTAAGACTCCAAGACCAGAAACCAAGATTTAAAACCTTGCATACATTTCTTCAATGCTTTCTGTGTCTTTCATCTTAAACATTTCATACTGATGAACCAGAAGATTAGCCTTTGCTTCTTTCACTTGTTGGTTTCCTTCATAAGTAGCACACAAAGAGTCATAAATACCCTTAGCACTAGACCTGTTTCCAAGTTTCAAAAACTCATCATGAGTGATACAGCTAGCAAGGATAGAAATAGCTCTGTTGTGTCTCTTCCATTCTTTCTTTTGTTCAGCTATGAAGGTCTTCTTTACAGCTGTTGTTGTCTTACCATCTTCATCAAGCTTATCTTGAAAGCTAACACCTTCTTCAATGATATCCCACAAACCTTCATCTTCAGCTATGATATGAGGAAAGATTTTGTATTTCCACCAATTAAAGGTTGATTGATCACCATTGAACTTGGGTGCTTTGCTTTAAGTTCCACCAGTTTTCTCAGACTTTTCAGAATTGTAATCATATGGAATAGCAACTTTCTTTGGACTTGACTCTCCAGACATGGTGTTTTTCAGGATCTTTTTGTCTCACTGTTAAGTGATGCGTAACAAACCGGAGCTCTAGATACCAATTGAAGGTGTGAAAAACACAAGAAGGGGGGGTTGAATTGTGTTTTGGCGTTTTAAAAACTTCTTGCAAGTTCTGAAACCTTTCAGAAGCACCAGCGGATAAAGAAACACAATTAACACACTCACACAAAAAAAATAAGGATAGAGAGAGGCGAGACAAACAATTTTAAACTGGTTCCTCTCACAAATCGAGAGTAGTCCAGTCCCCTTGCACTTCCAAGGGATTTCACTATAATCACCTAGACTATTACAATGCTCAAACACACTAGTAAGAGACTTCCTACTTGCTCAAGCACACTAGCAAGAGGCTTCCTAAAATAAAAGAAATAAAATAGAAAGTGATAAACACTTGATTATAAAATCAAGAGTTTTCTCAAGATTACAACTCAAGACTCTTAAGACTCTAACACAGAATTCCTAATGAATTAGAAAAACAGAGTGTCAGAAGCACAACAGAAATAGTTTCAGAAGCAGTGCTTTCAGTCTTATGTAAAGGAGTAAAGTTGTATAAGTGCGTACGTTGTTGTAACCTTTGTCTTCAAAGAGAGTTTCTCTATTTATATGTGAAGAGGAAATCGAGACGTTTGAAGATAATGACCGTTGCAGAGGTCATTTTCAAGCCAGCTGTGAAAAGGACAAGGTAACATGGGATATTTGCCAATTCTGGTAATGCTTATCCTGTTATTCCTTTTGCTTGAGAATATTCGCCCTTATGGAGTAAAATAGTACTAACGTCACAATCCTTGATGATAAGGTTGTAGTACTATGATGTATCAATCAATCACAGCCTTTAATTCAAATGATTTCCAATCATTGAATCACCATCAGTTAACACTGACTTTTCTGGCTTGTTATTCAGAGCCTATGTATTAGACATATGCTTCTGATGTCTTCAGCTTCTGAAACTGTTGGTGTTCTCCATACGTTGCTTCTGATTCAACATTAATCTTCTGAGATGACTTGCTTCTGATTAGCTTTTCTTCTGATATCTTAGCTTCTGATGTCCATGCTTCTGATGTTCATGCTTCTGATATCTATGCTTCTGATATTCATGCTTCTGATATCTATGCTAATGCTTTGTTTCAGAGCTTAATTTAATCAACATAATATATTTAATCTGCACACTTAAAATTAAATATTAAAATACCCTATTGTTCATTAATACTTTGTTATCATCAAAACACTAAGAGTCAGATTCTGAACATCCTTTGTTCCAACATGCACTATAATTTGCTATTTTGCATTTTGATTAGTATTTTGCAATGAATTAACTAGGAAAAAGGGGTTTGGCCTTGGAATTGAAACCAGGGTGGTGTATTTTTGTCTCCAGAGCCTACAAAAGTACTTTTATCCATTAAACCAAATGTCAAACAATGACAAAACATCGACTGCTTTTTCATCACAGTAATAAAAGTTAAGAGCTAATTCAAGAAAAACAAACAATAACTAAATAAAAAATAATTAAAAAAATAATTTTTTTTTTTTGGTAAAAAAAATATTATGACTTGCCACATCAGAGATTCCACAGAGTCAACTTTTGTTGACTAAAATCGGGGGGGTAAAACACAGAATCTAATATTACAGGGAGGTATTGCATCAAAATTTTTTTACAGGGGGGTAAAGAAACTTTGGCATATATTACAGGAGGTAAAAGATAATTAACCCAAACTTTTTTTTTAAGCATATTTAACTAAAAAAATCAGCCTACATGCATAATTAGAGAATAGGTTAAGCCTGCCTACGGCCATATACATAGGGTCAAGTCAGACCAGACTATTTTTTAAATAGAATTGACTTAGGCTGTTCAAAAAAAAAAGATTTTGATTAAAAATAAATTCTGCGGTGAGGAGAATTGATTTTAAGAGAATTGATTTTTATTAAAAGTGAGTTGAAGTAAATTGATTTTTGAGGAGAATTGATTTTGAGAGAATTGATTTTTATTACTACTTTATGTTGTTTGGATAGATTGGATTAAAATTAATTTTAGATGTATAATTACCAAAATGGGTTTTAAATTAATGTGTATTTAAACTTAGATTTGTATTCTTTTCAAAAAAAATTAGATTTGTATTCATTATTAAATTATTTAAAATTAGATTTTGGATGTATTCATTATTTAAAATTGATTTGTATTCATTATTAAACTAGTTATAAACCCGTGCACCCGCACTGGTCTGGTTTATGGTTAAATGTTATATTTAATTGTACTAAATACTTATGAAGTTTTTAAAAATGTTAGTTAATTTGTTAATTTCTTTTTTGTTTAATTAGAAAAATAATAACAATTGAAACCAAAGATCCGTAAAATAAAAATAACAAAAATCAAAAGAAAATTTAAAAGAAGCAACACATTACAATTTGAAAACATGTTTTTAGCATTGCATTAATAAAGTTTTAAACATATAATATAAAATATGATCTTAATATTAATAAATACATCCCGTCAAAAAAAATATATTAATAAATACATATCTAACTTTGTACCAAAAAAAATACATATCTAACTTATACTATTACAAAGTACATATAGGTTTGTTGAAAACAACATGGAATCTATAGATACAACTTAATAAATGAGATACTTTAATTTGAAGTGAATTATTAATGATCAACTCCCGTTCTACATTTGTAAGACTTTGTGTAAAAGAAGGTGAGCACAATTTGAGTCCTTGCAAGTTCCTGAAAAAATTGAACAAAATTGTTATTTCTAATTATTTTAGGTTGAAGCATTAAAGTGTAAATATATATGTGTGTGTGTGTGTGTGAATAAGTGCAACTCAGTTAGTAATTTATAGAAATTATATCTAATGAATGACATTCTTGGAATATATATTATATTGTCAATGTTTTTTTCAGTAATTATTTTAGCTTCAATCACATGATCTCCAAGTTTAGTAACAGTCAACCTAGTATCATTACATAACCTCTCAGCTTGATCTGGATTTCTCAACAACATGATTGGCGTGCCAACTTTTAGTTTGATGGAATGGTTCGGAAGTCCAGATGTTTTTAGACAATTTAAAAACTCTGGTGTAAGCTGTTCAAATGCTTCATTATCATTTTCTTCGGTTCGGTCTATGGAGTCTGAACTATGATATTCTTTTTCATCACTTATATTCAACATAAACACAATAAAACCTTGTAAAGAAAAATAATTGCATATGTTATAAATTATATTAAATCTATTCAACTAATGAATTTGAAATACCTGGAATGTGCTTCAATATATAATCATAGATTTCATCTACAACCTCAATTGTTGATGCTAAAATAGCTCTACTTTGTAGATATTGACCATCAATGTAATGATTCAATAAATCAGGATATGTACTTTAAACAATTGCATCAATGGGTTCATCGAATTATGAAATTAAAAGTTCATCTGGAATTCGGATATCTTCATATCTATCATTTGGTTCTAAAACTTCTCCATCCCCGATCCTTAATATCCATTCAATTTTTTTTTTAATTTCTTCAGAGTTTGAATTTGATGAACCATTTAGCAACCACATGTTGTTAGTAAGGGTTAAAACAGTGCAATGATCCCAAATATAAGAGGCATTTATTGTTGCATGAACAATATCAGATCTACTTCCTCTTGGTATTACCGGAAAGATTTGTCTGAAATTACCACCAAAGACTATAACTTTTCCTCCATATATTTTGGACGCAGAAGACTTATCCTCACTCATTATGTCTTTTAAGGATTTGTCCAAATTTCAAAGCAGAATTTGTGAGCCATAGGAGCTTCATCCCATATAATTAACTTTGCTATTTTTAAAAGTTGTTCTAGTTCAGTTCCCTTCTCTATATTGCAAATAGAAAATTCAAGTGCTGGAACTGGAATCTTGAACTTTGAATGAGTTGTCCTTCCTCCAAGCAACAATAAAGATGCAATTCCGCTAGAAGCTACAGTCAAAATAATGTCCCGTTTTGACCGTAAAGCTGTTGCTAAAGTGTTCTACATGAAAGTTTTTCCTGTTCCACCATATCCATATAGGAAAAAAAACTCCCCTTTTTTGCTTCCGAACAACTTCAATGATCGTGTCAAATATTTTTCTCTGTTCATCTAGTAATGTTAGCATATTTTATACTAAATGACATTTGTGTAGTGTAATTTAAGCAAAATATTATTCTATTTTCAAACGCTATTGACACTTGAAATGTAGTCAATCCAATTTAGCATGCGATGTAGTCAATCCAATTTAGCATGCGATGAAAATTATGTTACTCATAGGAACAAAAGTCACAACAACAATAATGTAAAAAACTTACCAAATTAGAAGATGATGTCAAGAAAATTAATAGCAAAGATAAAGTGATGGAGAAAGTAGGGAGAAGTAATAGTCAGGATGAGAGATGGTACGGAGTGAAAACTGCCATATTGTGTTCTTCCTTTTTAGCCTTATGAGTAACTTATATAGAAAGGATACCTCCAGTTTAGTTTTTGTTTTCTTTGGGTAGTTTTTTTTTTTATTTTTCATAATTTGAGTAACTTAGCACAAACATAGCATCATTAAACTGTTTTTGTCGCCCATGATATAACTTTATAGCACTCATTTCTATGGAATTCAAAATAATCTTTGCAAAAAGAAATCTTTAAAAATTTGCTAGTTTTTTTTTTAACAAAGTAAGTAAAAAACGTGGAGCACAAATAACATGTTGGTTTTTTTTTTTCAGTAATAAAATAGGTGGTTTTTTATTTTTTTTTATAGTATCACACTAAGCTGTTTTTTGCAAAAAAAAAACTTTAAAAATTAGTTAGTTTTTTTTAACAAAGTAACTCAAAAAGTGGAGCACAAATAGCATGTTAGTTTTTTTTTTATATGTGACTAATTTTTTTTGTTTGACTAAATCTGTGACTAATTGTTGATTTGTGTGGGAAACAACTTCTCCATATTTAGTTAATTACGATAAAGGACGTTAATAAAAACTTAAATAATTGTGATTAGATTTTAAAAAGGGTTAATTAGTAACTTACTTAGTGTTCTGGACTGGCCAAAGGCCCAATACACAAATATAACACAAGGCCCATTGACAGCTGGGCCCCGTCGCGCAACCCTAGGACAGCTGTAGCTCGTCACGCACTCCAAGGGCTTTCCACCATAATAGTTACTGTACATCAACTTTGTACAGAACTAGAGCGCAGCTCAATATGGACAGTTGGATAAACCGCCCACAATCTCAACGACCCTGATTCCTACACGGAATTCGTCCTCATCCATTCACACTTTTGCCTATAAATATGTGGTTTAAACACCACACTTTGGTACGCTTTTCTCCAACCCTAATTCTCTCATATTGCTCATTTACTGACTTGAGCGTCGGAGTCCCTTTCTTTGCAGGCACCTCCCCCCCTTGTCTAAGGAGATAAGCTGTTGTTCACCACCGTACGCCACCGTACACATTCCACCGGAACTGAGACTTTTGGACCGTTCACAACAGTTGGCGCCGTCTGTGGGGAAATCAACTTTGTTTGATTTTCGCTACTCATTCACTAGTTCACCAGATCCAGATCTATTACTTCTTTGTGAACGACCCATTTCATCATGGTAGCATCGAAGGGAACTAAGGCTGTTAGAGGAGCTGGCTCTAACACGCGAAACTTGAATGATCCACATCCCCATGTACTGTCACCAATACATGAAGAAGCTCAATCTGTTTCAACCAGAAGAAGAATCGCAAGTGAAGTGCGGATGGTTGAAGAAGAAGAAGTCGACCAACACTTACAACTCGTTGGAGACCAAGAGATTCCTACGGTAACTCCTGCCGTAAATCAACGTCGGATAGAGTGGAACATTGAAATAACACCAGCTGTTGTTACTCCTCCCAATGAAACGTTGGTGAACATCCTAGCAATATTGCAGGAACAGCGAGACAAACTCATCAGAGTGGAGGAATTGCAGGCTCGGGCTCAGAGCGATTCCGTCTTCCCGAATGTTTCTAGGAAAACGAAGACAAAAACCAAAGATCCTGCAGAAGAAGCAGAATCACAAAGAGCCCAAAGTTCCAGGAACGGTAAGCATTTGTCCCAGCACTGTAGCAGTGACGGACGTGCCAACGGGATTGGTGATGGAAAACGCCGGAGAGAACGTGGAGGAGGTGAGGACAGGGACATAGGTTCCCTGTCTCGCCATACTGAACGCGGAGAAAGACGTTCAGCCCCTTCACCTCTCATCCGCAGCCGTGGTCCATTCGCTAGACAAGTTTCCGATTGTAGAATACCGAAAGCCTTGGAGAAACCCCCCAAGCTAGAAAGCTACGATGGAGTAGGCGACCCTGACGAACACATCCAACACATGGATGTTGTACTAGACTATTACGGCACACGTGGTGCTGTGAAGTGCAAGCTGTTCGTTCTCACATTGAAGGGACCCGCCTTGGCATGGTTTAAGGCACTTCCAGAGCGATGCATTGATTCCTGGAAAACACCGTGCAAAAAGTTCACATCTCATTTCACCTCTAGGCGGAAACAGCCTAAAATTGTCTCCGTCTTGAGTGCCATAGTTCAGGGGAAAAAGGAAACGCTGAGAGAATACATTGAAAGGTTTACACGGACGGCTGTAGACGTGAAAGGTGTTGATGACAAATTACTATGTTGGATCTTTGAAAAACGCCTAAAATCGGATACAATGTTCAAAGAAAAGTTGGGGCTGGAGGCCCCACGAGATATGCATGACTTGCTGACAAGAGCACAACCCTATATCAATTACGAGGAAAAACTCCTAGCGGAGGTTCCGGCCAAACAACAACAGCCAGACGGGAAAAAGAAAGAAGGTTCTGAAAAGAACAATGGCGGGAGTTCTGAGAGAAGGTTGAGAATCCCAAAACCCAGATTCTCCGAGTACACTCCTTTGAACACTTCCATCGACAGGATCCTTAGGGAGTGCATTAATGCGGAGTTGAAAGATGCTGCTGTTAAATTTCCCCATGCCGTTAGAGAATCCCCGCATGCAGATAAGACGAAATACTGCCGGTTCCACAGATGTTATGGCCATGACACAGATGACTGTATCCACCTTAAAGATGCCATTGAAGACCTGATTAAGAAGGGAAAACTGGGCCGCTTTACCAGGGATGGACAAAAGGGGAGAGATCGACGTGATATTAGACGATCACGGGGAAATGATGACCGTAGCCGAAAGCGGAGCCCATCTCCTAAACGGAGACGCTCCCCTAGACAGGAGGAATCCTCGCGGAAAACCGTAGATGCAGTTTCAAAGAAACACAAAGAGAAAGAGAGTTCCAGTAGCAGTGATGAAGAAACAGAAAAAAGCAAGGGCAAACGCCCTCATATTGCTTCAATCATTGGAGGATTTCGTGTTGCCTCAATTCTTGGAGGGTTCCCCAAACCGTCCAAGAGAACCATGAAGAGACGGATTGATGAAATGTTTGCTGTAACAACTGGTTCAATACCATCTATGAAACCAAAAACCAAAAGACCGATGCTCGGGTTCACAGATGAGGAGATGCTAAACAACAAACCCAATGAAATTTTTCCACTAATAATCATGGCCACACTTGGCACCTTTGATGTGTCAAGGATCCTGGTAGACGAAGGAAGTTCGTGCGACATCATGTATCAGGATTTGTTTGAAAAGATGGGTTTGAAGAAGGAAGATTTGGCCCCCTATGACGGATCAGACTTACAAGGGTTCAACGGAGCTGTGACTACTCCGTGGGGACTCATAACTATGCCGGTAACACTCAGAGATGAAAAGACAGAAGAGTCAGAAATGACCATACCGGTGCAGTTCCTGGTGATACCCTGTAATTCTGTCTACAACTGCATTTTGGGAAGAACCACCCTCGCTGCTCTAGGAGCAGTTCCGTCAATAGTTCATCTGAAAATGAAGTACCACGATAAGAAAAACCAAGTGGTGACTATCTGGGCGGATTTGGTGGGGGCTAAAAGATGTTACAGGGCCCTGAAAAAGGCAGGTGACGCTGAATCGATCCAACGGGTGGATGTGCCAGAGCAGGTAGCACCGTCTAGATCCCACTCAATGGACGTAATTGTCGCAAGGTTTGACACACGATCCAAAGATGGCAAATCTGACGATGAGAGCTACCTTCAGAAACTACCACCCGGAGGATAAAGTAGGCCCACTCCTGACGGGGACTTTGATGAAATACAGCTAGATGATAATCTAGAAAGGAAAGTGAAAGTAGGCCTCAATCTTCCCGTCAAGGTGAGAGAGGACCTGGTTGAATGTTTGAAGAAAAATGCTGACCTTTTTGCCATCACACCTAGTGAGATGCCTAGTATTGACCCTAAGGTAGCATGCCACGAACTCAATGTGAACGAAGCATTTCCATATATCTCTCAGAGAAGAAGAAAACAATCACCAAAGAAGACGGAAGCAGCCCAAAACATTGTAGACGGACTGGTGAAGGCGGATTTTATTTCAGAACTTCACTACACAGAATGGCTTTCAAACATCGTTTTGGTTAAGAAATCATCTGGAAAATGGAGGATAAGCGTGGATTATACTGATCTGAATAGAGCTTGTCCTAAAGACTCATACTCATTGCCAAACATTGACAAGTTGGTCGACGACTCAGCCGGATACAAGTTGCTGAGTTTCTTGGATGCATACTCTGGATACAACCAAATCCCTATGGCCATTAAAGACAGAGAGAAGACAGCTTTTATGACGGAAGGTGCCAATTACTGCTACAATGTAATGCCCTTTGGTTTGAAGAATGCAGGTGCTACATACCAAAGAATGATGAATAGAGTATTCAATGAAGAGATCGGAAAGATGCTGGAGGTATACATGGACGATATGATAGTCAAGTCAGATGAAGAAATTTCACACAGTTCTCATTTGGAAGCCATTTTCAAAAGAGTCCGGGAGTACAACATGACATTGAATCCGGAAAAATGTACCTTCGCTGTCAAGGCGGGAAAATTCCTGGGTTTTTACTTAACAAAAAGAGGCATCGAAGCCAATCCAGATAAATGTGAAGCCGTCATCCAGATGGAAGCCCCGTCTACAAAGCAAGGAATCATGAAGCTTAACGGGATATTGATCGCCTTGAATAGATTTATATCCAGATCTGTACAACACGCATTACCGTTCTACAAACTGTTGAGAAAGGAATCAGATTTTGTATGGAGTGAAGAATGCCAGAAAGCTTTTGATCGTTTGAAAACAGTGCTATCTCAACCACCAGTTTTGTCCAGACCAATGAAAGATGAAGTATTGTTCCTTTACTTGGCTATATCCGCTGAAGTCGTTAGTGCTGTGTTGGTAAGGGAAGCCGGGACCAACCAGAGTCCAGTGTATTTCATATCCAAAGCCCTTGTCGGACCGGAAGTGAGATACCAAAGAATTGATAAAGTAGCTTTGGCTTTGGTAACTGCTGCAAGGAAACTGAGGAGGTACTTCCTTGCTCATTCAATTGTTGTAAGAACTAACCAACCTTTGAAACAGGTGTTATTCAGACCAGATTTGGCAGGAAGGATGACTAGATGGTCCGTGGAGCTATCTGAATTTGATGTTTCCTTTGAATCAAGAAAAGCATTGAAGGCTCAAACCTTTGCTGATTTCTTGGCGGAGATGACTCCGGCCACGAACGAACCATGCACACAATGGATTATCTTTACAGACGGATCTCCCAACAGCAAAGGGAGTGGGGCAGGCTTGATACTAGAAAGCACTGAAGGCCTAATTGTTGAAGTGTCTCTTAGATTCTCTTTCATCACCACCAACAATCAAGGCGAGTATGAGGCTTGTATTGCGGGATTGAAGCTGGCCCATGAGATGGGAGCGAAAAACGTGAAACTGAGAACAGATTCCCAACTTGTAGTTACACAAGTGAAAGGAGAGGCGCAGGCCAAAGAACCCCTGTTACAGAAATACTTGACGGTGATAAAGGAAATCATCACCCGTTTTGAAGAATTTGAAATAATGCATGTCCCCAGAGAACAGAACACTAGAGCTGATGTCTTATCCAAGCTGGCAAGCACGAGGAAGAGTGGAGTAAATCACTCCTTTATACAGGAAACTCTTGACAAACCTAGCATCACGGAAGCAATACCCGTCATGACTCTAGACGGGAGCAGTAACAACACTTCATGGATACTACCTATCATGACGTTCATAGAAAAAGGAGAACTACCACCTGATCAGAATAAAGCAACATTGATAAAGAGAAGAGCACCATCTCACACCATCGTTGCTGGACAAATGTACAAGAGATGATTTTCCACCCCACTCCTCAAATGTCTTGAGGGAGAAGAAGCCATGTACGCACTAGAAGAGGTACATGAAGGAATAGCTGGCCAACACTTGGGCGGAAGAGCACTTGCGAAGAAAGTGCTCCGTGCAGGATATTATTGGCCAACAATGGTTATTGATGCCAAGAACTTTGTGAAACACTGTGACAAGTGCCAGAAATTTGGAGACGTCCACAACTCCCCGCCTACAGAACTCCACAATATCACCATCCCTTGGCCTTTCCGTCAATGGGGAATGGATATTGATCGACGATTTGTGTATCAATAAATATTTTATAACTGCAAGTGCACAGTTTCGTCGTTGAGTTTTAAAAGATATCGAACCACAGAGACCAACAGTCGAACTACCGTATTTCTGTCGTTGCGGTGTAAATCTAAGGCTAATAGATATTTAAGGTTGGCTGGAATTTTTTAAAAGAAAATTAAAATTAAAGAATTTAAATTAGTAAAAGCGGGATATCGGTATGTAACTTAATCGACCTTCGGGAATTTAATGAATTAATAGCGCGTAGAAAAGGGTTTATTTTTCAGAAGAACTTTCTCAATTTAAAGGTCTAAACCTCACACTCTCGTTTTGTTGATAAAAACCATACCTTCTAAGCTAGGAGTTTTACTGTCACTTTTCTACCACCTTAGCTTCGAAAGTATATTTTGAAAATCAATTAGTTCTAATTAATCCTAACGTGGCTCTCGCTCGTTCAAAGATTAATATCAAATTCCTACTATCTAGTTAAAACCTCAAACTCTCGCTCTATTGATTTTAACCTTAGTTGCTTTCTTTTACTCTCGTTCAAAAGCTTTGAATTAAATTAGGAATTTGAATCAGAAAAATAGTTTAATAAGTACGCGCTAAATCATTATTAAATTCCCTTCGGAGAATTAATTCACATACCGATAAAGCAGAAAATAAATAAATAAAAACAGAAAATTAAATAAAGCATAATAAATAAATAATTAAATAACGACAAAAAAAACCTGAAAATAGAAATTGCTGGAAACTTGAAATAAAGCTGCTTGAATTAATCGGAATAAAATTCTTGACAGGAAAGTGAAAACAGAACTGAGAACGGATTCCCGGTGTGGAAATACCGTTACAGTTACTGTAACAAGAAAATAAAACAGTACTGAAAAGTAAAGAAAAATAAAGTGTGTTCGGTTCTGAGATTTGAGCTTCTATTTATAGGAGAGATTTGGCTTCTACGATCCATGATTTTAGGAAAGGATAGTCTTCATTTTGATATCATCCAGTAGCCATACGATTAGGAACTGAAACGGATCAGACGGTGTGCTTCTCCCCCACGTCACGCAAAATTCAGTTGTACTGGGCTTCTCATTTGGTGGCGCTCGCCACCCATTCTGTGGCGCTCGCCACTGTGGGCTTGTGCTGGGTGGCGCTCGCCACCCTCCTTGTGGCGCTCGCCACTTTGTGTTTTTGGGCATGTGCTCATTTTTGCTGTGCTCCTTTGTGGGCTGCGCGAATTTGGGCTTTTGCACCCCCTTTTTGCTCCGTTTTTGACACTTTTTGCTCAATTCTCTTCTACGACCTATTTTATTCGACAAAAGTAAAAACATATCAAATAACGACATAAAAACACATAAAAGAAATAATTACGTATGAAAATGCACCTAAAGTTCACCTAAATTAGGCTAAAAATACGATATGATTTCGTGTCATCAAATTCCCCCACACTTGAACCATTGCTTGTCCTCAAGCATAAAAGAATAGCGAATCGCAAAGCATAAGTAAAAACACATGACACGATCATCTTACTCGTACGTGGTTGCCGGCTAAACTATGAAAATCAAATAACAGTGCAAATAACAAAAACACCGTGATGACACAAGAGACTCCCGGTTATGTGAAAACAGACCTGAAGCATTTCCTCTTGACTCTACCTCTCACCTAAGTTTCATTCCCCCTTTTCATTCTAGCACAATCACATTAAGCCCGTTATCTTGTACACGCCCATGATAGGAAACCTGTTAGTGATTATGATCATCATATAGCTAGGGGTGCTGATAACATAAGTTTGGTAACCCCTATTTGCTTTACCCATTTCGCAGTTGCGGGGGATCAGATCGTAACCCGCCCTACCAAGTTCAGAATCAGACACCTCTGAACCAACTACTAATGGGTTTCTATACTATGGTATTTTTTTCCTTCTCATGTTTCAACATTTGCTGAATTTTCATCAATTATTTCAAGGAATCAACCAATAGCATTTATAACATTTATAATCAAGATCATTCACTTATATTCTTCGGTTTCCCACTTAGTTTGTGCCTTGAGATGGTGCCGACTGCTAGATAAACTACTAAGGGTTCATTAAAACTCAAGCTCAAAGCTTTGTCAAAATTTGTACTCAAATTAGTTTTACACACTCCCGGGAATCTAAGGTGGTAAGGCGGTATTGATTTTATCTAACCGTTACCCAAATTCCACAAAATAGCCTAGATAGTGCAAACAACCTATATACTTTCAAACAACCAACACCAAGCATCAGAACTCAATACTTTTGCTTTTCACAAGAAAATTTTTGGTATGGCTCAAGAAATGGGAAAATCAGACAATAACAAGACCATCACGCAAAATCAACTCAATCTAAGTGAACTATCCTAAGGTTTTATTATGCATGCAAAACTAAATGACTGAAAGTAAAGGAAAGCGATAAAGCTTCCTCCCCCACACTTAAATCGAGCATTGTCCCCAATGCAACGACTAAAGGAGAGTTTGGAAGGGTACAACCTGAGAGAAAGTAACTACTGGCGGTCCGGGCCGCGCCTCCTCGTGCGCCTCTCATGTGGTGGAGGTCCTGCACCTAGCTGCTGGAAATAGCCATCAAAATCATCCATGCGTAAGGACATATCTGCCATGCCATCAATCAAGCCACGCTGGTCGCTCTGAAATTGCTGCATCATGCTCATCATCTCTGTCTGACGAGTCTGGATATCCTGGATATGCTGGTCCCGGTGGGCATCTAAAGTGTAGTGCTGCCTCATCTCAGCTAAAACGGTATCAAGTGTGGCTGTGCCACTCTCATGGGCAGCTCCAGAAGTAGTACCTGCAAAATAACCAGAAGAAGTGTGTGTGCTGTGTGCATTAGTTTCCGGAGCCTCGTGCTCCTCCTCCTCAGATCCGTCACTTTCTCCCTCATCAGAGTCGGGGAGACAACGGAAGTTGTCTGTCGAGCGCACATTGAAACGCGCAGGGTCAGGGAGGGTGATATCAGGGCAGGCTTTGTTATCTATCATGAGAATGTATTTTCCATCAGCCCGCTGCTTTACTAGCCTCATGTTTCGTGCCACGTCTAAATCAATGGTACGAGGGTCAAGTGGGGTAAGGGTAGAAAGTTGCGCCCCATGGTTTAGCAAGCGTGCTAAGGTTGTGATCAGACCACCAAAAACAATTGCCCCTTTGGACTTAACCATTGAAAACATGTGGTACATCATAAAGCGGGCAGTATGGACCTTTTCTTTTGAGACGCTGTAAGTGAACAGCAGAAAGAGCTCTTTTTCATTGACCTTGTTAGAACCAAGGCGGCCAAACACAGTGCAAGCCAAAAGATGGCGAAAGTAGCGAATAGCGGGGTTTTGGATTAATGACGCTCTGTTACCCTCAAAACTACTCATATCCTTGCCAGTTAATCCCCACCAAAGTTTCTTTGCGGCATTTGGCCACCCCACTTGAGTAGGCAACTCATCTTTCACTCCTTCGCCGTGTGGTAAGTGCAACAACTCGGCTAACTCATCGTAGCTAAAATTGTAATCAACATTAAACAAACGGAATCTCACACGGTCGGGGGTGGGGTTTAGTTCTAGAGAGTTAAGAAATTCGGCGGTAAGTTGAACATGAACGGGGTCTTTAAAAGAAAGTAAGAAATCAAGCTTAAATGAACGAACCAAATGGCGCACACTATCCGATAATCCTAGAGTCTCGAGACAAAAGTCATCGGCATACCTCGTTGGTTCGTATTCCTTTCGGCGGAGGAGTCGGTAGAGCTTAGCTTGGTCTCCATCTCGGAAGTTGATTGCATACTCCCCTTGTTGTGCCATGAACTTACCTTAGCTTGCAATACTAGAAGAAAATGAAGGAAAGAAAGAAAGAAGTCTCTGTGAAAGAGAATTGTGTTGTGAAGTGAATGTGTTATGGTGTGTGTATTTATAATGGAAAAATGAAGATGAATGTAGTGATGTGTAGTTGAAAATTTAATGAAACATAATGATGGTGTCTACATTTCACAGAGAATCAATTCCTTTCCAAAACTCTAAAAACAAAACCATTGAATACAAGCTTACAGTAACACGCTTCCTGTACGAAATTTTGCCAAAATCTTGTAGTTTCATTCTGTGGCGAGCGCCACTATGCTCATGGCGAGCGCCACCAGGCCAAAATTTGCATTTTGGCCTTTTTCGTCCTGTAGCGTGTTGTTGTTCATTTGTACCTATACCTGTCTAAAGGAAATTGTACAGCTTGCACACAGTTGAATTAAGTTCTAACAGGACAAAAGTTTTCACCAATTTAAATTTCTAACATAGAGCAAATATTCATAAGAAAAATTCACATGAGCACACAAGATCATAAAACAAACGGTCTCTCATCAGGAGTTTTTATTAACGAACTAAATGAAAGTAAATATAGTTATTGCTAATTTCTGAAATTCAAATTAAAGTACTAGTAAAGAAAATTTCCTAGGATTTATTATTCTAAAGCAAAGAAAAGTAAATGAAAATCCTAGGAATGCGGTAAAATACGCCGAGACGGTCCTAGCCACTACGACGATGTTCGACTTCGTTCACAACAAAGCCCAACTCATCCCAAATATTCTCCACTTGCGCAGCGGCGGTATCCAAGAAAGCATAAAACTCCGCGCGCAACTTAGTCAGCTCGGCTTCCATTGCATTAGTTTTCGCTTGCAATGCTTCGAACATAGCAACGGTCACGGTCGGCGGCCCAACTAGGGCATCAGCAGCAGGAGTAGGAGTAGAGAAAGCAGGATCAGAATCAGGAGACTCACTTGGATCAGCATCAGAGAGATCTGTGTCAGGGTTTTCATAGGCTTGGGGTGAAGAAGGAGGTGTCAAGGGTGTATACTGAGGTTCCAAATCATAGAGCCAATTCCTTCTGTCATGGACACCGGTGTTAGGGCTAGGCAAGGTAAAGTGGGGCACGACCTGGCGATTGATAAGGAGGTCAAATCTGTCGGGTCCTAAGTTCCCTATAATGCCACGATTAAAGCAAAAGTTTATGTCCATGCATCAGATTCCTCCCAAGGGTTGAAGTCGATTAAGTTGGACTCTCAGGCCAAGGGCATCTGCAATCATTGTTACCAACCCACCAACTAGTATGGGTCCCAAGCAGTCAAGGGCTATATTGTACATGTTGGTCATCATAAAGGTGGCCCCATTGACAGGGCGGGACTGTGAAGCACATAACATGATAAAATGCTCCTCACGGGACACAGAGGTGTTGTTCTCTTCTTTTCCAAAAAGGGTGTGGGCTAGGATTTTGTGAAAGTAGCGAAAGGCTGGGTTGTGTATGTTTTCAAAATACATGTTTCCAAACTCAGCATGTCCTTCTCCTGAGATTTTACCCCAGAAGTAGTCTAGCTCACGGAAAGGGAAAGTGCTCTCCTCAACTGATGTGAAAGTCTGTGGATCACTCGGGAAACCTAGGAGGTTGGCCATTTCTAGGTTGTTGAGGGTGTAGTCAATGCCAAACATCCTAAAGTTTATCAGGCCTCTTCTGAATCCTTTTCCGATCTCAGGTTGATAGGAGAATGAGCTTAGGAACTCGAGGGTTAGGCTTCGGTAAGAGCTAAATCTTCTCCCCACAGCAAAGCCGGACCATCCGACTTCATTAAGCAAGAACATCACGCTTTCGCAGATCCCTAGCTTGTCCATAGCAGCGCTGTCAGGGTAGATGGATAGGTGCATATCTCTCTGAGCTAGAATCTCATAGCCTTTGATCTGTCCCACTCCTCTGAACTTGATATCATGATTCTCATCTCGATTCATCGTGAAAGAAAGAAAGGTATCTAAAAGAAATAGATTTGAAAATACATACCAAACAAAGTATGAGTGAGAAATAAGATATAAAATAATACCGCTTAATTTTAAAAACATAATAATTCAGAAAAACAAGCAACAAATAATGACATAAAAATTAACAAAATTAAACCTACATGTGGGTTGCCTCCCACCAAGCGCTTTGTTTAAAGTCGGTGAGCTCGACGGTTTTGTGTTTTTTTATCTTGCTTGTGATGGCCGGATTGGGAACGATTTCCATGGCCACTTATCACGCACTCTCACATACCCTTCGCTCTTTCTCTTTTTTCTCCTATAGGGCGGTTCAGCTTCCTTGCCCTCGTCTATTATTTTGTGATTTGGGAGAAAAGGAGATTTATTGATTTTAGGCGGGGGTTCTGGTTCAATTTCAAGTGTCCTTCTTTCTTTGGACTTAGGACTTTTACTTGCCTTTCCAAATGTTTCCCTTATCCTCTTTGTACTAACGTCATTCTCAATTTCTCTTTCCCCTATTTTCCTCTTTCTATTTGCGCCCTCATCCCCATGTGTGTTAATTTTTACATTCTTTTTCTTTTCACATGGTTGGGGAGTTGGGTTTACTCTAGCCTCTACTATTCCTTGGGGAGCAAGGATTGGTGGGATATAGGGAGCAGGGAAAACTTGCAGTGTTCCCTTCTCTACCTCTTCGACTACCTCACTAGGGAGGATTATCGGTGATGCTTCTTCGATCTCCACTCTTTCCTCGCTGCAACTCTCAACAACATTACCGTCCTCACTAGCCCTCTCAATCTCGCTTTCATTAACGTTTGCTACGACGTCTACTTGTCTCTCGTAAGAGGGTTCTATGGTTGACTGGGTGAACTGGGAGATTAGTGTCTCCATCGACTCTTGGGGAGTCGCTGTTGAGGCAACCATGGCGTCGAGCATCCTTTGGGTTTCGAGATTGGTTTGTCTAATCCGTTCATTTATGAGGTCTTGTTCCCTCATCATCTCTCTAAATCGTTGCTCTCGACTAGCCTTAGCGGAATTTTCCATAAATTCATTATATACCACTAATAGGCTAGGGCTGACGGATTCTTTTGGATTTAGATAGGGAGGATAGTAATTGTACTGAGAATTAAGGTGTTGTCCCTCAGAGTATGGGGACGGTTGAGGCTGGTAGTTATATGGGAAGTTATGGTTAGGGTAGTTGAAATTGTGAGGATAGTCATTATAAAAGGAGTTTGAGTTATACATTTAAGCTTAAAGGACTTATCCTAAAATTGTTTGTTATTATTTTTTTTTCGATTTTTTTTATTTAAAATGCCTTAGTCTCTACGGTGTAACGACGGAATTACGATATCGACTAAATTGGTCCCCGGCAACGGCGCCAAAAACTTGATCGACGATTTGTGTATCAATAAATATTTTATAACTGCAAGTGCACAGTTTCGTCGTTGAGTTTTAAAAGATATCGAACCACAGAGACCAACAGTCGAACTACCGTATTTCTGTCGTTGCGGTGTAAATCTAAGGCTAATAGATATTTAAGGTTGGCTGGAATTTTTTAAAAGAAAATTAAAATTAAAGAATTTAAATTAGTAAAAGCGGGATATCGGTATGTAACTTAATCGACCTTCGGGAATTTAATGAATTAATAGCGCGCAGAAAAGGGTTTATTTTTCAGAAGAACTTTCTCAATTTAAAGGTCTAAACCTCAAACTCTCGTTTTGTTGATAAAAACCATACCTTCTAAGCTAGGAGTTTTACTGTCACTTTTCTACCACCTTAGCTTCGAAAGTATATTTTGAAAATCAATTAGTTCTAATTAATCCTAACGTGGCTCTCGCTCGTTCAAAGATTAATATCAAATTCCTACTATCTAGTTAAAACCTCAAACTCTCGCTCTATTGATTTTAACCTTAGTTGCTTTCTTTTACTCTCGTTCAAAAGCTTTGAATTAAATTAGGAATTTGAATCAGAAAAATAGTTTAATAAGTACGCGCTAAATCATTATTAAATTCCCTTCGGAGAATTAATTCACATACCGATATCTAGAATTTTAGCTAGACATGACAAAGGAAATAAATAAATAAAAACAGAAAATTAAATAAAGCATAATAAAT
This sequence comes from Trifolium dubium, assembly GCA_951804385.1. Classification (NCBI taxonomy): domain Eukaryota; kingdom Viridiplantae; phylum Streptophyta; class Magnoliopsida; order Fabales; family Fabaceae; genus Trifolium; species Trifolium dubium. The sequence goes on along the minus strand of OX638071.1, from coordinate 19,639,151 downwards.
AAATAATTAAATAACGACAAAAAAAACCTGAAAATAGAAATTGCTGGAAACTTGAAATAAAGCTGCTTGAATTAATCGGAATAAAATTCTTGACAGGAAAGTGAAAACAGAACTGAGAACGGATTCCCGGTGTGGAAATACCGTTACAGTTACTGTAACAAGAAAATAAAACAGTACTGAAAAGTAAAGAAAAATAAAGCGTGTTCGGTTCTGAGATTTGAGCTTCTATTTATAGGAGAGATTTGGCTTCTACGATCCATGATTTTAGGAAAGGATAGGCTTCATTTTGATATCATCCAGTAGCCATACGATTAGGAACTGAAACGGATCAGACGGTGTGCTTCTCCCCCACGTCACGCAAAATTCAGTTGTACTGGGCTTCTCATTTGGTGGCGCTCGCCACCCATTCTGTGGCGCTCGCCACTGTGGGCTTGTGCTGGGTGGCGCTCGCCACCCTCCTTGTGGCGCTCGCCACTTTGTGTTTTTGGGCATGTGCTCATTTTTGCTGTGCTCCTTTGTGGGCTGCGCGAATTTGGGCTTTTGCACCCCCTTTTTGCTCCGTTTTTGACACTTTTTGCTCAATTCTCTTCTACGACCTATTTTATTCGACAAAAGTAAAAACATATCAAATAACGACATAAAAACACATAAAAGAAATAATTACGTATGAAAATGCACCTAAAGTTCACCTAAATTAGGCTAAAAATACGATATGATTTCGTGTCATCAGATATCTTGGGACCTTTCCCAATGGCAGTTGGGCAATTGAAATTCTTGATAGTAGATGTGGACTATTTCACAAAGTGGATTGAAACTGAACCTCTAGCAAAAATAACGGCAAGTAATATCATCAAATTCTTCAAAAGAAATATTCTTGCCAGATTCGGAGTCCCCCATTCCGTCGTCACAGATAACGGAACTCAATTTGCGGACAAAAAGATGAAGCAGCTCATGGAGGACTTCAAGATAAAACAACACTTTTCATCTGTTGAACATCCTCAAACAAACGGTCAGGCTGAAGCAGCAAACCGGATTGTACTGAGAGGCTTGAAAAGAAGGTTAGAAAATGCTAAAGGGAACTGGCTGAAGAACTTTGCCACGTCTTATGGGCATACAGAACTACACCCCACTCCACGACGGGTGAAACCCCGTTCAGGTTGGCTTATGGAACTGAAGCCGTAATCCCCGTGGAGATCGGCGAGTTGAGCTGGAGAACTGCTTACCCTCTAAAAGAGGAAGACAATACTATGGCCATCCAACAAGAGCTAGATTTCTTGGATGAAAAGAGATGTTATGCAGCATTGACAGAGGTTGCCGTTAAAAAAGCAACAGCTTTGAAGTATAACAAGAAGGTTCGATCACGGGACTTCCTTCCCGGAGACCTTATTCTCCGTCGCGCTGACGTAGGAGGGAAAAACTCCTCTGATGGGAAGCTTGCTGCAAATTGGGAAGGCCCTTATAGAGTCATCACTTCCACTGGCCAAGGCGCCTACAAGCTGGAAACACTCAAAGGAGAACCTATCCCCAGGACTTGGAACGCAGCAAAGATGAAGAAGTACTACAGTTGAAGACCGTTCCGTTAAAGTTTAAATTACTTTACTAAAGTTTATTGTATCCCGTCAAAGTACGGATGAATATTTTGTACCCGTCTGAGAACGGAAGTTTATTAATGAAATTCATGTTGAAGTCATGTATTCATCATTTGAGATTAATATACAAAGAAATGCATGACGGTTATTCAGAAATTATGTCTTTACGTTCCAAAGTTATTATTCAACAGCTAAACGCTATAGAAACCTTCAAAGAAAGGCGAAAGACCCTCTAAAATGAGGGCCAAAGACCCACAAACGGGCTACATATGAATGGCTTTTCCGGTTAGCCACCAAAAAGCAGCGCACATTCATAGGGGAAAAGGGAATTCTTGGCTAGACTCTCCCTCTACTCCGGTAAGACCTCAAACGACAAGCCAAATTAAAGACCTATGAAACATAGGCACGAATACCTTTCAAAAAAGAAGCTTAAACACGAAGCAATACGTTGTTGGAACAAAAGTGGTTCTGATGATTATCTGCTGAAGTTTTGATGATAACAAAGTATTAATGAACAATAGGGTATTTTAATATTTAATCTAAGTGTGCAGGAACATTAGTGAAAAGTAAACAATGCACTGAAGCTTAGAAGTTCTGATGATGATCAGAAGCATTAACACAAGTTCTGATCAGAAGCACCAACGCGAGTTCTGATGATCTATCAGAAGGATGATCATCAGAAGCATAAGTCATCAGAAGTATACAACACCAGAAGCTGTATTGGGAATACAAGCTTCTGAGATCAGTCTTGCGCTGGAAGATTCATGAAAGGAAATCACATGGTTGGCTTAGGGATTAACAACGGTCAAGTTCAAATTCGTGTGAAGGAAAATCAAAGCACGTTATAATATTATCTTGGGAAGATAATATATGCATTAGTCATTTTCCCATTGCCGCATTTGGACACACAAAGCCTTAACCTGCAAAGAGAAGTCAACAAGTTTCCTTGTAGAGCTTAATCACATGTGACCACCTAGAAACTGCTCCAGCGGACAAAATAACTTGACAACGGTCAAATCTGCAACAGCCATTTAATCCCTTTGATGACTCACTTGATCATCAATATGAAACCTGTCCTGATCCTGATCCAACAAGAACTCCTTTGCTTACAAATGAACCAGAACAGACCAATCAACCAGAAATACCTGTTGAAGAACCAATGAATGAGCTTGCCTTGGAACATGTTGAAGAACAAATTGGTAATGAAACCATCCAACCTCTATCTCAGCCTCCTGTCATTCATGATGTGTCCTCTGACTCATCATCATCTATGTCTGACACATCATCATCATCATCTTCTCCTGGAATACCCCCACCATTCCCTCAGAAAATTCACATCAATGCTGAAATTTCCCTATCATCTGAACTAGCTCATAATGAAAGCCTTGCTCTACAACCTCAGCATAACCATCTTGAATCCCAAATCAGAGACCTACTTTTCAGCCAAGCCCTACCTTATGAGGCATTGATTGCTAGAATCAATGACTACTCCACTGAACCATCCATGCCATTTTATGATCAATTAACTGAACTTATCAAAAATGATGGTTATAAGGTAGAATTATTTGCTTCAAAATCTTTACTTGTTGCTGATCAAGTAGCATGGAAAACGGAAGAACTGTTAGACAGTGTGACTAGGGTTGTGCAAGCCATATCAAGGAGAACTATCCGCAAGTTAGTGCTAGAAAAGAAAAGAAAACGTGAGGAATTGGAAAGTGCTGATGTCATTTCTTCAAGTAAGGTTCTGATGCTGACTGATAAGTCTCATGAAGAAATTGAAAAGGAAAAGCTTGAGGAAGTGATGACACGAAATCATATCGTATTTTTAGCTTAGTTTAGGTGAACTTTAGTTGCATTTGCATATGTTTTTAATTCATTTATGTCTTTTTATGCGGGTATTTGTTTTGTTTTTAGTTTTGTCTAATAAAATAGGTCGGAGAAGAGAATTGAGCAAAAAGGGCCAAAAACGCAGCAAAAAGGGGGTGCAAAGCACAAGATTCGCGCAGCCCACCAAAGGAGCCCAGCACAAAGGGGCATTTGCCCCCATCAGGCTGGTGGCGCCCGCCACCAACTCTGTGGCGCCCGCCACAGAGTCCAAATCCAATTGGAACAGCTTTTGCGCAACGTGGGGAGCAAGCACGCGTCTGATCAACTGTTTTCCCCAATCGTACGGCTATTGGATAAAATCAAAAGTGAAGCCTATCTTTCCTATTTTCATGGATCGTAGAAGTTAAAAATCCTCTATAAATAGAAGCTTGATTCTCAGATCAGACTACGCTTTATTTTCTTTTATTTCAGTCAGTTTAAATTTCCCGCATTGTAAACTGTCTCGGTTCTTCCACATCGGAAGTCCGATTTTAATTCCGTTTTCAATTCCCTGTCAAGAATTTTACCTTCTTTAATTCAAGCAAGTTTATTCAGCAATTCTCTCCAGGTTTTTATTTAATGTTTTTATTTAATTATTTATTTATGTTCAATTTAATTTTCTGTTTTTGTTTATTTAATTTCTTAATTATGTCTAGCTAAATTTCCTAGATATCGGTATGTAAACTAATTCTCCGAAGGGAGTTTAATGATGATTTAGCGCGCGCACTTAAACTATTTTTCTTATTCGAATTCCTAATTTTAAAACTCCTATGCTTTGAGTGAGAAAAACAAAGCAACTAAGGTTAAAATCAATAGAGCGAGAGTTTGAGGTTTTAACTAGATAGTAGGAATTTGATATTAATCTTTGAACGAGCGAGAGCCACGTTAGGATTAATTAGAACTAATTGATTTTCAAAATATACTTTCGAAACTGAGGTGGTATAAAAGTGACAGCAAAACCCCTAGTCTAGATTGTATGGTTTTTATCAACAAAACGAGAGTGTGAGGTTTAGACCTTTAAATTAAGAAAGTTCTTCTGAAAAATAAACCCTTTTCACGCGCGCTATTAATTCATTAAATTCCCGATGGTTAATTAAGTTACATACCGATATCCCGCTTTTATTTAATTAATTCTTAATTTTAATTTGATTTCTAAACATTCTAAACAACCCTAAATATTCAATAGCCTTAGATTTACAAAGTAACGGTAGAAATACGGTAGTTCGATTATTGGTCCCTGTGGATTCGATATCTTTTAAAACTACACGACGAGACTGTGCACTTGCGGTCAATCAAATCTATTGATACACAAATCCTCGATCAAGTTTTTGGCGCCGTTGCCGGGGACTAATTTAGTCGATATCGTAACTCCGTCGTTACACCGTAGAGACTAAGGCATTTTAAATTTAAAAATCGAAAAAAAAAAAAAAAAATATAAAATATAATAAACAATTCTAGGATAGTCCTTTGAGCTTAAATGAACAACTCAAACCCTTTTTATAATGACTATCCTCAAAATTTCACCTACCCTAATCAAAATTGCCCATATAACTACCAGCCTCAGCCGTCCCTATACTCCGAGGGACAATACCTTAACTCTCAGTACAGTTACTATCCTCCATATTCAAACCCTCAAGAATTTGTCAGTCCTAGCCTATTAGCAGCATATAATGAATTTATGGAAAAGTCCGCTAAGGCTAGTCAAGAGTGCCGACTTAGAGAAATAATGAGGGAACACGAGCTTATAAATGAACAGATTAGACAAAACAGTCTCGAAACCCAAAGGCTGCTCGACGCCATGGTTGCCTCAACAGCGACTTCCCAAGAGTCGCTGGAGACACTGATCACCCAGTTCACCAAAACAACCATAGAACCCTCTTACGAGAGACAAGTAGACGTCGTAGCAAACGTTAATGAAAGCGAGATTGAGAGGCCTAGTGAGGACGGTAATGATGTTGAGAGTTTCAGCGAGGAAAGAGTGGAGATCGAAGAAGCATCACCGATAATCCTCCCTCGTGAGGTAGTCGAAGAGGTAGAGAAGGAAACACCACATGTTTCCCCTGCTCCCTACAATCCACCAATCCTTGTTCCTCAAGAGATAGTAGAGGCTAAAGTAGACCCAATTCCCAAAACATGTGAAAAGAAAAAGAATGTAAAAATCAATGCACATAAGGATAAGGGCGCAAATAGAAAGAGTAAATTAGGGGAAAGAAAATTTGAGGATAACGTTAGTGCAAAGAGGATGAGGGTAACATTTGGGAAGGCAAATAAAAGCCCTAAAACAAAAGAGAGAAGGACACCTGAGATTGAACCAAAACCCCCACCTAAAATCAGTAAATCCTTTTTTCTCTCAAAACGTAAGATAATAGAAGAGGGCAGGGAAGCTGAACTGCCCTATAGGAGAAAAAAGAGAAAGAGTGAGGGGTATGTGAGAATACTTGATAAGTGGCCATGGAAATCGTTCCCGATTAGGCCACCGCAAGAGAGGTAAAACTCTAAACTGTCGAGCTCACCGACACTAAACAAAGCGCTCGGTGGGAGGCAACCCACATATAGGTTTTAGTTTCGCTTAAATAATAATAATTTTGCTTGTGTCACTAGTTGTTGCTTATTTTTCTGTTCTATTATGTTTTAAAGAAGTAAAGCGGTATTTATATAACTTGTTTCTCACTCACATTTTTGGTATATGCTTTTCAACTCTATTTTTTTTTTTTAGATACCTTTTCTTTCTTTCACGATGTATCAAGCTGAGAATCATGATATCAGGTTCAGAGGAGTATGACAGATAAAAGGCTATGAGATTCACGCTCAGAGAGATATGCATTTATCCATCTACCCTGACAGTTACACCATGTCTAGACTGGGAATCGAAGAGAGTGTCATGTCCTTACTTAATGAAGTTGGTTGGTCTGATTTTGCTGTGGAAAGGAGGTTTACCTCTTACCGCAATTTAACCCTTGAGTTCCTAAGCTCATTTTCCTATCACCCTGAGATCGGAAAAGGATTCAACAAAGGCCTCATAAACTTCAGAATGTTTAACACTGATTACACCTATAACAATAGAGAGATGGCCAAACTACTAGGTTTCCCGAGTGATCCACACGCTTTCACATCCGTTGAGGAGGATTTGTTCCCTTACGGTGAGCTAGACCATTTTTGGGGGAAGATCTCAGGGGAGGGGCAAGCTGATTATGAGAACATGCGTTCTGAGAACATACACAACCCAGCTTTCCGTTACTTCCACAAAATCCTAGCACACACCCTTTTTGGTAAGGCAGAAAACAACCGTTCTGTGTCCCGTGAGGAGCTCTTTATCATGCTATGTGCCACGCAATCCCGACCTGTCAATGGGGCCACCTTTATAATGAACAACCTGTACAAGATAGCCCTTGAGTGCCAAGGACCAATCCTGATAGGTGGCCTAGTTACCATGATTGCTGATGCCATTGGAGTGGAATTTCCCGTTAACCAACTTCAACCTTTAGGGGAAGAAAGACGGATGAACATAGACTTTTGCTTCAACAATAGCTTCATAGGAAACCTGGGACCCGAAAGATTCGACCTCCTTATCAATTACCAAATCATGCGCCATTTTACCTTGCCTAACCAGAAAACAAGCATTCATGACAGAAACAATTGGCTTTATGATTTGAGGGAACCACAAAATGAACCTTTTTCACCTCCATCTTCACCCCAAGCCTACCTAGACCTTGACACCGATCTCTCTGAATCTGATCCAAGTGAATCTCATGGTTTTACTCCCACTGCTACCTCTCCTGTTACTTCTGCTCCTGCTGCTGATGCCCCAGTGGGGCCACCGACCGTATCTTTGGCTATGTTCGAAGCATTGCAAGCTAAAACTAATGCAATGGAGGCCGAGCTGACTAAGTTGCGCGCGGAATTTTATGCTTTCTTGGATACCGCCGCCGCGCAAGTAGAGAATATTTGGGATGAGTTAGGCTTTGTGGTGAATGAAGTCGAACATAATCGTAGTGGCTAGGACCGTCCCAACGTGTTTACCGCATTCCTAGGATTTTTATTTAATTTTCCTTGCTTTAGAATAAATAAATCCTAGGAAATCTTCTTTATTAGTAGTATGATTTGATTTTCAGAAAAATTTGCAATGACTATATTTAAATTGATTTAGTTTATGAATAAAAACTCCTGTGAGAGACCGTTTGTTTTTATACTCTTGTGTGCTCATATGCATTTTCTTGTGAATAATTGCTCTGTGATAGAAATTTAATATTGTGCCAATTTTAGCCTGTTAGAACTAAATTCAACTGTGTGCAAAGCTGTGCTATTTCTTTTAGACAGGTATAGGTATTGATTCAATTGAACAACAACACGCTACAGGACGAAAATGGCCAAGATTCACAAAAATTGGCCTTGTGGCGGCCGCCATGAAACTGGTGGCGCGCGTCACAGAATGAAAATACATGATTTTGGCAAATTTTGTGCAGAAAGAAGCGTGTTACAGTAAGCCTGTATTTGTATTGAATGATTTTTGTCCTTGAAGGTTTGGAAAGGAATTGATTCTCTCTGTAATGTAGACAACATCATTAAGTTTTCATTCAATTTTCCAACTACACATCACTACACTATTTCCACTTTTTTCCACTATAAATTCACATTTCATGATACACTCACTTCACACCATAGTTCTCATTTCACAGAGAGTTTCTTCCTTTCATTTTTACTAAGAGTCTTTCAAGCTAAGGTAAGTAAAGGTCATGGCACAACAAGAGGAGTATGCAATCAACTTCCAAAATGGAGGGCAAGCTAGGCTCTACCGACTCCTCCTCCAAAAGGAATACGAACCCACGAGGTATGCCGATGATCTTTGCCTCGAAACTTTAGGATTATCAGATAGCGTGCAATACTTGATTCGATCACTCAAACTAGACTTTTTGTTTTCTTTTAAGGACCCCGTTTATGTCCAACTTACCGCGGAGTTCCTTAGTTCTCTAGAACTTAACCCTACCCCCGACCGTGTGAAGTTCCGTTTGTTTAATGTTGATTACAACTTTAGCTTTGATGAGATAGCCAGGTTGTTGCACCTACCACACGGCGAGGGAGTACTAGATGAGTTACCAACACAAGTGGGGTGGTTAGAAGCCGCGAGAGCACTTTGGTGGGGTTTAACCGGTAAGGAGACAAATAGTTTTGAAGGAAATAAAGCGTCCCTAATCCAAAACCCCGCTATCCGATACTTTCGCCAATTACTAGCCTGCACCGTCTTTGGTCGTTATAGTTCTAACAAGGTCAATGAAAAAGAGCTATTTTTGTTATTCACTCACAGCGTTTCAAGAGAAAAGGTCAATATTGCCCGACTTATGATGTATCACATGTTTTCAATGGTTAAGTCAAAAGGGGCAATTGTTTTTAGTGGTCTTGTCACAACCTTAGCACGCTTGCTAAACCATGGGGCACAACTTTCTACCCTCACCCCACTTGAGTCTCGTACCATTGATCTAGATATGGTACGCAATATGAAACTAGTGAAAACAAGGGGTGATGGGAAATTCATTCTGATGATTGATAACAGAGCCTGCCCCGATGTCATCCTCCCTGACCCCGCGCGCATAAATGTGCGCACCAGAGACAATTACCGTTTCCTCCCCGACCCTGCTGTTCCCCAATGGATGGTGCCAAACGCACCTGTTGATGAGGGAGAGAGTGACGAGCACGAGGAGGAGGAGCGCGAGGGTCCGAGCGTTAACGCACACACCACACACACTTCTTCTGGCTATTTTACAGGTACTTCTTCTAGAGCTGGTCATGAGAGCGGGTCTGCCACCCTTGATACTATTTTGGATGAAATGAGGCAGCGCTCTATACTTGATTCCCAAAGAGACCAGCATGTTCAGGATATCCAGACGCGCCAGACAGAGATGATGGTGATGATGCAGCAGTTCCAGGTTGACCAGCGTGGTTTGATTGATGGCATGGCGGACATGACTTTGCGCATGGACGAGTTCGATGACTATTTTCACCAGTTGGGTGCAGTTCCTCCACAGCAGGAGAGGCGCACGAGGAGGCGCGGCCCAGGCCGCCAGTAGCTTGGTCTCACAGGTTTTCACTTTCTCTCCTACCTTTAGTCGTTGCATTGAGGACAATGCTCGATTTAAGTGTGGGGGAGGAAGCTTTATCGCTTTCCTTTACTTTTCAGTCATTTATTTTAGCATGCATAATAAAACCTTAGGATAGTTCACTTAGATTGAGTAGTTTTTGCGTGTTGGTTTTGTTTTGTCCGATTTTCTCATTTCTTGAGCCATACCAAAAAATTTCTTGTGAAAAGCAAAAGTATTGAGTTCTGATGCTTGATGTTGATTGTCTGAAAGTATATAGGTTGTTTGCACTATCTAGGCTATTTTGTGAAAGTTGGGTAACGGTTAGATAAAATCAATACCGTTTTAACACCCGAGATTCCCAGAAATGTGTAAAATTGATTTGAGTACTAGTTTTGATAATACCTTGAACTTGAGTTTTAATGAACCCTCAGTAGTTTATCTAAGCAGTCGGCACCATCTCAAGGCACAAACTAAGTGGGAAACCGAAGAATATAAGTGAATGATTTTGATTATAAATGTTATGAATACTATTGGTTGATTCCTTGAAATAATTAATAAAAATTCAGCAAATGTTGAAACATGAGAAGGAAAAAAATACCATAGTATAGAAACTCATTAGTAGTTGGTTCAGAGGTGTCTGATTCTGAACTTGGTAGGGCGGGTTACGATCCGATCCCCCGCAACTGCGAAGTGGGTAAAGCAAATAGGGGTTACCAAACTTATGTTATCAGCACCCCGCGCTATATGATGATCATAATCACTAACAGGTTTCCTACCATGGGCGTGTACAAGATAACGGGCTTAATGTGATTGCACTAGAATGAAAAGGGGAAATGAAACTTAGGAGAGAGGTAGAGTCAAAAGGAAATACTTCAGGTCTGTTTTCATGTAATGGGAGTCTTTTGTGTCATTGCGGTGTTTTTGTTATTTGCACTGTTATTAGCCGGCAACCACGTATGAGTAGGATGATCGTGTCATGTGTTTTTACTTGTGCTATGCAATTCACTATTCTTTCATGCTTGAGGACAAGCAATGGTTCAAGTGTGGGGGAATTTGATGACACGAAATCATATCGTATTTTTAGCTTAGTTTAGGTGAACTTTAGTTGCATTTGCATATGTTTTTAATTCATTTATGTCTTTTTATGCGGGTATTTGTTTTGTTTTTAGTTTTGTCTAATAAAATAGGTCGGAGAAGAGAATTGAGCAAAAAGGGCCAAAAACGCAGCAAAAAGGGGGTACAAAGCACAAGATTCGCGCAGCCCACCAAAGGAGCCCAGCACAAAGGGGCATTTGCCCCCATCAGGCTGGTGGCGCCCGCCACAGAGTCCAAATCCAATTGGAACAGCTTTTGCGCAACGTGGGGAGCAAGCACGCGTCTGATCAACTGTTTTCCCCAATCGTACGGCTATTGGATAAAATCAAAAGTGAAGCCTATCTTTCCTATTTTCATGGATCGTAGAAGTTAAAAATCCTCTATAAATAGAAGCTTGATTCTCAGATCAGACTACGCTTTATTTTCTTTTATTTCAGTCAGTTTAAATTTCCCGCATTGTAAACTGTCTCGGTTCTTCCACATCGGAAGTCCGATTTTAATTCCGTTTTCAATTCCCTGTCAAGAATTTTACCTTCTTTAATTCAAGCAAGTTTATTCAGCAATTCTCTCCAGGTTTTTATTTAATGTTTTTATTTAATTATTTATTTATGTTCAATTTAATTTTCTGTTTTTGTTTATTTAATTTCTTAATTATGTCTAGCTAAATTTCCTAGATATCGGTATGTAAACTAATTCTCCGAAGGGAGTTTAATGATGATTTAGCGCACGCACTTAAACTATTTTTCTTATTCGAATTCCTAATTTTAAAACTCCTATGCTTTGAGTGAGAAAAACAAAGCAACTAAGGTTAAAATCAATAGAGCGAGAGTTTGAGGTTTTAACTAGATAGTACGAATTTGATATTAATCTTTGAACGAGCGAGAGCCACGTTAGGATTAATTAGAACTAATTGATTTTCAAAATATAATTTCGAAACTGAGGTGGTATAAAAGTGACAGCAAAACCCCTAGTCTAGATTGTATGGTTTTTATCAACAAAACGAGAGTGTGAGGTTTAGACCTTTAAATTAAGAAAGTTCTTCTGAAAAATAAACCCTTTTCACGCGCGCTATTAATTCATTAAATTCCCGATGGTTAATTAAGTTACATACCGATATCCCGCTTTTATTTAATTAATTCTTAATTTTAATTTGATTTCTAAACATTCTAAACAACCCTAAATATTCAATAGCCTTAGATTTACAAAGTAACGGTAGAAATACGGTAGTTCGATTATTGGTCCCTGTGGATTCGATATCTTTTAAAACTACACGACGAGACTGTGCACTTGCGGTCAATCAAATCTATTGATACACAAATCCTCGATCAGGAAGCTATGAGACGTGCTGCTGAATTGGAAGCCAAGTTAGCAGAAGAGGCTAGACTAGCAGAAGAGGAGAGGTTAGCAGAAGAGGAGAGGTTAGCAGAAGAGCAGAGATTAGCAGAAGAGGCTAGGATAGCAGAAGCAGCTAAGTTAGCGGAAGTGGTTTCCCTAGAAGAGATTACACCAAAAGCAGGTCAACCAGAAGTGGTCATGCCAGATGGTCAAGGTGCTTCTGTGGATACCAGAATTGCTGAAATGGAAGAAAGACAGGAACAAAGGTTCGCTGCATTGGAAGCAAAACAGGATGCCCAAGCTGCTGAAATCTCAAATATGAATCAATCCTTAAAGGCCATTCTGGACATCTTGCAGAACAAACCTACCTAACCCTTCTCTCATCTCCTACCAAACCTAGGATATCTATGCACTTAATTATATATTTGGATATTTTGTGTGTTTCGTTAAAACTTGTTATTTGTGTCAAAACTGAATGTTGTTTCATTTAGATGCATGTGATTTAATTGCTTGGTGTGTTTAGTTATAACTAGTTTTTTTAAACATGCATTATAAAGCCAGAAATATCTCTAGTACGAATCAAAAATAACTTTTTATTGCAAACAGTAGAATGTAGAGTACATAAGAATTCTAAAGCTACTACTTAGAATCTAATTCAGACACGGCCGATCCTTCAGATGAAGAGGGTTCTTCTGGAGGTACATAAGTCTCCAGAAACCTTGCATAATCAGGATCTGTGCCTGTTGAGTCTGAAGAGGATGATGAGCCTTCAGCAGCTATAGGATCATATGTCCTCAAAATTCTGCATAATCAGAATCAATCTCATCTGAATCTGTTGTGGAACAGATAGTGATTTGTTCTGACGGTTTTATCTTTGAACGAACTCTACAGCTTCTTCTGAGTGGCCTAGATGAAGATGCTTCACCCTTTCCTTTACCATTTAGTGGTCTTGGACTTGGTGGTTTCTTAGCTTTCTTCTTCTCTGCCAACTTCTTCCCATTGATATCTCTTCTATCCTTATCCATTTTCCTACCTTAATGAAAATATGGAAGTGTTGAGATACATGAGATGGGAAGCGTTTTATAGAGTTTTGGTTTTTACTTGAGTCAGTTGTGGTCAACAGTGTCATTTATGACATAGTTGTAACCAATTCTTGACCTTATCTTTTTGAAACTCTTTTTGACTGCATTTATTACACTTTATACCAAGTTTTAATGAAAAGCAAAGCGGGTACATAGGTAAATAATAAAGGTTGAGAATGGATCAATTTTGGTCCAAAAATGTTTATTACAAAAGTACAGTTCTGATTTCTACTCAGAATAGAAATTTGATCCTACACTCTCCTCCTTAATTATAAGCCTATCTCCTTCTAACACGAGACTAAGCCCATTTTCATCTTTTGGCTTCTTCTCCTTAGCTTTTGAGCGTGCAGTTGATTCCACTGATGTAGTTTTGCCATCTTCACGATTGGCTTCTGTTGATTTTCTATCAGCTGGATTCTTCTTTCTTGCACTTTCAGATGCTGTATCCAAAAAGATTCTCATTTCATTATTCATTGCTCTTCTGAAAGTGTTTTCTTGCAATGAATATGTCTTCTTTATGGTCATCTGCCTTTATAGAACAATATGTGTTGTTTTTCAATACAAACCGTTTTCCATGACCAATAGTTTGCGTTGACTGTTTTTACTATTCTCATCTTTTCACGTAAATGTTTTTTGTTGATGACAAAAAGGGGGAGAAAGAGGAATTAATTTGGATGAAAAACTTCTTAAATGCACTCTACTGAAACTGTCATTACATTTAAATTTATGCCTTACGCAAACGCTTCTTATTGTGGGGAATATATGTTAAACTTGAAAGAATTAAACATATGATAATTCAAGAAAAATTGCAATTTTTCTAGAAGTATCAGACTTAGGGGGAGAGCTTGCAAAACTCTTTTCGCAAGAGTCAAATATGTGAAAATTAGTTCAAATTTAAAATATAATCTTAGACTGAATTTAATTGATCAGTGTTTAACTCAGGGGGAGTGTGCAAAACTCATAAACTTGTTTTGAAACTTGATAAATTAATTCAACAACCATTGTAAATTAATACTTAGTTTGTCATCATCAAAAAGGGGGAGATTGTTGGAACAAAAGTGGTTCTGATGATTATCTGCTGAAGTTTTGATGATAACAAAGTATTAATGAACAATAGAGTATTTTAATATTTAATCTAAGTGTGCAGGAACATTAGTGAAAAGTAAACAATGCACTGAAGCTTAGAAGTTCTGATGATGATCAGAAGCATTAACACAAGTTCTAATCAGCAGCACCAACGCGAGTTCTGATGATCTATCAGAAGGATGATCATCAGAAGCATAAGTCATCAGAAGTATACAACACCAGAAGTTGTACTGGGAATACAAGCTTCTGAGATCAGTCTTGCGCTGGAAGATTCATGAAAGGAAATCACATGGTTGGCTTAGGGATTAACAACGGTCAAGTTCAAATTCGTGTGAAGGAAAAATCAAAGCACGTTATAATATTATCTTGGGAAGATAATATATGCATTAGTCATTTTCCCATTACCGCATTTGGACACACGCAAAGTCTTAACCTGCAAAGAGAAGTCAACAAGTTTCTTTGTTGAGCTTAATCACATGTGACCACCTAGAAACTGCTCCAGCGGACAAAATAACTTGACAACGGTCAAATCTGCAACGTCTCTATCTTGTCATATATATAGAGACCTCGTACTTGAAGTTAAGTGTGGATTACAACTAGCAAAACTGATCATACTCACAAGAAAGCAAATAGCGCTTCTGATAACCAAACAACCTTGCTTTATTCACTTATTGTTCTTTAGAAACCTAAGTGTAGTTCTTGTGTTTAGTGTTGTAATTTGCCTTGAGTATTTGATTTTATTCAAGTACTCAAAGGTCCTGAAAAACATATACTTTCTCATCTAGTTTTAGGAAGTCTCTTGTTAGTATACTTGAGTATTTTGAAGTCTCTTACTATTGGGTTTGAGCAATTGTAACTTAAGTGTTTTTAGTGAACTCCCTTGGAAGTGCAAGGGGACTAGACTAATCTCAACTTGTGAGAGGAACCAGTATAAAATTGCTTGTGTCTCTCTCTCTCTCTCTATACTCTCCTTTATTGTGTTATCCGCTGCCAAATCTGATAAGTTCGAAAGAACTTTGAAGAAGTTTTTAAACTATCTAAAACACAATTCAACCCCCGCCCCCCTTCTTGTGTTTTTCGTACCTTCATACGTTTGTAAAAAGATCCTTTAAAACTAAGGCAAACAAACCGGAACAAATGTAAACACAAAAATATCCCTAAGATGGGATCATACATCAACACATAAATCAAAGCTAATATATCAAGAGGATAGTTCATACACGAATTATAGCCATTAAAATGGCTAAGAGTTTCATCAAAATCCTTCAAGAAGGAAACCCGTATTTTTCCTAAACGGAAAATAAAAATACACACCTGCATGAAATAAATCCCTAAGACGGGGATAGCAGCAGTTATAATAAACATTCAAACGGAAGAAGTTATGAAAAGAAATAAATTTCCATACACACGGAAATAATTGTACTTAGATTACAAAAATTGTGCTGAAATATAATCCAAGCCGGGAACAGGCTCACCGGTACAAGGAAACAAATTTAAAGATAAAGATCAAACATTTTCAGGGCATTCCTGCTCGACGAGAACTGTTTCATCCTTGTTAGCCACTTCAGCAACCTTAACAGCTTCTCCAGACTCAATCACCTTCTCCGCAATAGGAGGATTTTTCTCAGTTTTCTCTTCAGTCGATTGAGCAGCAAGAGCAATTCCTGGAGCAGCTTCAGTACCAAGAGCCTTAACAGAAGAATCAACATCATCACCCGGGACCTTGGTGGGAGCCTCGCCATCATCTTCATCGTCCACAATCTTACCGTCTACCACCTTGCCAAAAGGATTAAGCAAGTTGGTATCGATTTTATAGCCGGGATGAGTTAACTCTGAAGTGGAAGTATTAGTCACAAGAAAGGGGGGGTTTGAATTGTGACCCTTTTAAAATTCAATCTTGCAGTCAACTAAATGGATCTCAAGTGTATACTTGGATAAATGTTAGTAAACAATAAAAGAGATTGATAAGAGAATGTTCTCTACTATAGGACAATTTGTTCTAAGAGAACAAGTAGAGATTGTTCAAAGAACGTTCTCTCAATGTTCTCTCAACTATATGGAAATCCAAATGAGATGTAAACAATGTGCTTTGTGTGCTGTGTATTTATATCAAATAAATAGTTAAAGGTAAGAGAAATGCACACACAAAATTTATACTGGTTCACCCGAATTCTGGGCTAGTCCAGTCCCCACGCCTGTGAGTTTTCCACTATAATCTTAATCCAAGATTACAATTTTCTTTTGATCTTAAGCCCAAGACCAAAAATTCTGTCAAGCTATACAAGCTTATCTTCCACCTTATACCCAAGGTGATCTCTACCTTTCCTTCTAAGGTAGTTGCTCAACCAATAGTTACGTATTTTTGAGCAAGTTCTTTCTTATTACAAAGAGTTGTTTGGATCTAAAGCTTAACAACAAACCACACCAGGTTTATAAAGCTTTCTTAGTAACTGTAAAAATCTCTCTAAAATCACTCAATAGAATTGCTGATCCAAGTATGCAATTATGAAGATTTGGAGTGAAAGAGATCAAAGAAGAGTTTGTAAAGAATCTTGTCCACAAAGACAAGTGTAGTAGGATAAATTTTGCTTGCAAACTCTTGCTTTGCTCCTGTTGTATTCCATGCTATTTATAGTTGTTGAAGAGCCTTTGGAATCTTGGAGAATGTATGAGAAAATCAGAGAACATTAAACTAGCCGTTACTCACATATGAAAAGTGAGCTGGAGAATGTTCTGAGAATGTTCTCCAAGAGGAGCGTCTAGATGAGCTGGCATTGTACTTCCATTACTTGATGAGCAAGTGTGACCGTTGCATTTGAATTTTGCTGTCATATGAGAACAATGCTTCAGGGAGAATGATAAGAGAACATTCTCACAGAACTGTGTACATTCTCTTGAAGGATATTCATTGAATAGTGGGAGAATGGTGTGGGGACAGCTTTGTCTTCAAGTAACCAGCTGTGATATGATCCAAGCTATTTGAAAAGTACTTTTGCAAGTACAAGCTTGATAGATAATAGAGTATAGCCTTTGTTGGAGAAAGGACTATCACTTCTTGGAGAAAGAACATTGAATAAGTCTTTGCAAGTACATTACAACTCATAGTTAGAAAGTTGTTGTCTTCTCCTCATTGGTCCATGTTCATTTCCATCATAATAAATTCAAATGATAATTTATTATGTCTTGAGGTCAAAGAACATTTTTTGGCACATGCTCCATGTGATGACTTAAGATAGAAAGTCCCATAAGTTGTTAATCACTTGTCTTGCCATAAATGAGTATTTTGCTATATAGATCTTGTGAATAAATACTCATGAAACGTGCTCATTTGTCTTGTTCATTTATCAATTAAAATAAATAAGTGTTTTCCCTTTGAAGAACAAACACGTTGGAGTCCAGAGAATGATGACTGTCTTTCTTGTAACATTCTCAGAACTAATATCAAAATGGTTCTTTTGCTTTGAAAGAGAGTTAGAGCCCATACTAGAGAATATTCTGAGAATGATTGCTGAAGCTTTTCTTTGAAGTAAGATGTAGTGCTGGACAGAGAATATTCTCAGAATGTTCTACTGAAGCTTTTCTTAAGGGATGAGACATGTAATCTTGTTGCTGCAAAACTTCTCATAATTCAATTGATGTTTTGCACACATTCCTTATATGTGAATTGAGTATCTTTGAGATGCTTTAGTGGAGGCGTGAGTATACTCATCATGAGAATTATCATCTTCTAATTTGGAGAATGATGTAAAACATTTATGCCCTTTGCATAAGCTCTTTTGAAAACTCATGAATATCGTTCTCAAATATTCTCATCTTAAGAAATCTTGGTAGGATGATATTTTGAGTAGATTTTGAAGATCCTTAGAATATGCATCATTCCTTTTGATGTTAATTGTGGTAGTAAATCCTCAAAGCATGTAACACAAAACTCATTGTGAATTTTGTCATGCAACATCAAATATATTTTTGTGTAGCTTATGATGCAGGTTTTTCCATCCTCATTCTTGAACTTATGACCCTCATAATCTTCCTTGATTATTCAATACCATTGTAAACCTTGTGGTGTAGAAGAAGACTATTAACCATGACAATCACTTTCTTGCTTGAGCCTTTCAATGAATCATCTTATGATTCAAACAATATCCTTTGAAAATATTCATGAAGCTTGTGATGTTATTGTTATGATGATCTGATGCACTTGTTGATGTGAGTGACCTTTAGCTTGTCCACTTTTATCATTATCTAGCTTTCAACAAAAAATCAAGTGCAAACATTAGTAGATCACCATTCATAAAACTTAACATTTATTCCATAAGGTTTGTTGTCATTAAAACATGTACAAAAGAGATTTTGTCTCAACAATCTCCCCCTTTTTGATGATGACAAACCTTTTGAATAAATCTTATGTTTTATGGATGGATATAATAATAAATGCAAGAATGTTTATAGATATGCAATTAAGCTCCCCCTCAATTCATGCAAGAGTTTAATTCTTATGATTCTAATTAAACTCCCCTAAATACATGCAAGAGGTTAATTCATAACATTCTTCATTAATTAATTCCATCTTAAATTTATCTCTTATCATATATCTCTCCCCCTTTTGTCATCTATCAAAAATTATGGGGGTAATATAAAATATTAAGTGCAATTTTCAAAAATAAGAGTAGGAAAACATTGCACATAAAAAACATGTAAATGAGAGGATTACTCATATATCAAACTATCAAGTTTGCATTTTAACATGAAAGCACATAGAATGTGATAATCATTCTTAATCAATATGGATATCACAACATGAATAATCATTTAATCACATACACACATATGCAAGCATTTGATAAAAATCAGTGCTAACCATTCTGAATTTTTAGAAAAAAAATTTGACGTCATAAACAAAGCAATTTGAGAGGAAACAAATATTTTGAAATCTCCTCCTAAGTCTTATGAGATAGAAATTCCTTTAAAAAAAGATCATTCTCAAAATGATGGACAAGACTATGTTGTGGTCATAATGATCATTTGAAAAGAATCCCAGAACTTTAAAGTTGGAGAGAAAATAGCGCACATGAGGAAGCTGTGAAATCAGGGTATGTTGACATCAAGTCAAAAACAAATTTCTCTCTTTTCCAAAAGTTTTCATGATGAAATATGATTCCCTTTTTTTTTTAAAAAAAGAAGGATCATCCTTTGCAAAAAAAAATATTTGATCACATTTCTAATTTGACAACATAACACACAAGTTGTAGGAACAACACTTTTATGTTAAGAAAAAGTCAAATCAGAGTTTAAAAAAAAATGTGCAACAAGTACATTCTTATCATATCAATATCAAATATTATGGAGAGTAGACATATAAATTATTCTCATGAAGACCAATAATATAATCTCTTGTAAAAACCTTTAAAGAATAAATCCAACAAAAAATGGATATTCATTTAAAATCTTTGAAGAAGGATCTTTTACATAAGCCATAAAAATCTTAGTTTTTGAAAAGCCATATTAAAAAGTTATACTTAATCATTAAGCAAACTATAGGCTAATCAAGATGTGCAACAAAATTGGATTCAACCAAATTTTTATATTGAGAAAGTTGCAAATTTTAAAAGACTTATAAGTAAATATATTTTTCATGAAAATTGTGCTATAAGTCATGCTTATGTAAGACCAAAATATGACATATAATTGATTGTTAAAATCATGAGTTTTTGTCATTTTTGTTGTTCTAAAAGTTTTGGTTTATCATGAAGAATAATTTAGAGACTAACTCCACAAAAGTTATTCATTATTGATCATCAAAGACAATTTTTCATGAAGCACACAAAACATGTCTTTCACAAAAATATTGATCAACAATGTAATCAATACACCATGTTTTTGAAAACATTTGTAAAAGGTCCTTTAAAATATGAATTAAGAGAAATATTAATTCATTTGTCCTTCGGCATGTAAAAGAAAAAATGATCATTGTGAAAGAAATTGACTCAAACTTATATAGAAGATTGATCTTAGCAAAACAATCTTTAACCAATATTTCTAAGCAATTAGAGCACACAAAGTTCTTATAAAAAGACAGCTCAGATGAAGTTGTTATAAAAGAGCAAATCTTCCAGAACGTTCTCAGATCGTTCTCGGATCATTTTCCAGAAACTTTTAACATTTTTGCATATGCATAAACAAGTTATGACAAAATATATGTTCCTATTTAAGATTTTAAAGTCATATACTTGCATATAGAAAATTCAGAAAATATTCCAAGATTATCCAATCAATCACATAATGCATAAGAATTTTCAAGCATATCATAATGCAAATGTTATAAGATTTAAGATTAGAATTTGTGTACCTCATATAATGAATTTCTTTACTTGAGGTTCAACGATGAGAGCGTCTTCAATTGTATTAGAATTTCACCGTATGCTTATCATTGTAAATTGAGGACACTTGATCAAGGAGAAATGATTTATCATTTGATGCATCCTCCAATGTTGAGAGAAATCACCATCTTCAAGTATATTAGAAGTAATTTGAGAAGATGTTGGTTCAAGGCCACTGTCAATGCTTGAATCAATAGTCAATGAAGTGTCAAGTTTCAAAATTTTGGATTGAGATTAATTATCCTCATATAGAACATCTTTGCCTTTGCACTTGTTGTCTTGACAAGGAGAACATTCTTAGATTGATCCACTGAAGACAACACCACATCAAATAACTCATCCACATTGCTCCTTTTTTAAAGTACTTTCTTTTCCTTTTGTCCCAAATCAAAGTAGCAATGTTCTCAAGATCAATCATCTCCTTATTCATATATGAACATATTTAGAAGTCAAAGTTTGACCATATTCTCCTTTTTGAAGTTAACCTTGTAGATGTGAGAGCTCTTGGTGAGAATCATCCCGAAAAAAGGACTTTCCTTGTTCTAATATCTACTGCAATGTTCTTATATCAAGATGACATATTGGAGATTGAACTTCATTCATTTAGCAAGGTGATACATGCCAAACATGTCATTCTCTAACAAACATTTTCTTTACTTCATGTGACTGATGTTTTTTCCATGAAAGGGCAGACAAGTATTTTCACTCTTAAAGCTTGAGAGATCAACATTAAACTTTTCAAAGATCAACATCATTCCATAAGGTAAGACAACTTTCCTAGTTCCAAAATGAAGTGGTGTATCCCAATATGAAGGGAGAGTATCACTTGGCACTCCAAGAAAGGTAGAACCATTTTCCTTAGCAGGGAGAACGTTCTCTGGTTGTTCTCCTGCAGCCTCATTCACTTATGGAAGAACATTCTCTTGTTGTTCTCCAGCAACATTCTCTTCTGGTGTTGCTTCTCTTTTTCTCTTAACACCAGTTATGTTCTAAGTCATTTCAACCTTTTGTTTCTTTCTTTAAAGTTGATGAGGGAGAATTACCAATTACATTGACCATCTCAATGTTTAGATCATTTTTGTTCATATTATCAACAACACCATTACCATTTCTTGTAAAGCTCATCAAAAGTAGTATGCATATATTTTCAACTTGAAGATTTTGAGATTGCATTATAGAATGTAGATAAAGTATCCCTTAAAAAATACATTTGAAATATTGAAGCAATTTTCTCAATTTCTTCTTTTCTATGCCAAGAATTGTAATGACACAAAAAATAAAAGCATGATATATGATTGAGTTTTAATTTTTGAAAAAAAAACATGGAACTTTACTCAATATTTTTCTAAAAGAAACATGATGAAGAAAATAGCATGCAATGTCTATGGTTTCCTATAAAAATATTTTTTCAACACTTGAAAATATTTCATCCCATGACTTTTTCTTTAGAACAACACTATTTTGTTGGAGACTTCTAAAATAAGAAAAATCAAGTAAAATACCATCAAAGAATGTTTGAAGGAAAGCTCCACTTAATCATTTTTTTTCATAACTTTTAAATTTAGAACCCCTTTTTCAAAGAAATTAAAAGCCTTAAAACAAAAGATTCTTATGCTTTTTAAGAATCAAATCTAAGATGATTTTTGAATAAATCTCAAGCATTTAGAAAGTCATAAACCTTGTTATATGAAAACAAATAAATCAATATAAAGTAGTTCAAGAGATTTATGGTTAAAAAAATATTTAAAAAAGAAGACTCCTCTTGGCACATATCACACATAAGTTTTATACTTTTCAAAACTAAATTTTTCAAAAAAAACTTTCTAGACCATGTTTGGATAAATTTGCAAATGTCTTTATATTTCACAAAGTTTTTTTTTTATCCTTAAATCATTTATCCTTTTTAAAAGATATAGAAACATGATTTGGTTTAAAACTCATAAGTCATGAACATGTTTGTTTCATTTAAACATGTAAGTTTTGATAGATAACTACAAACAAATTTTATTGATGTTATAAGTTATAACTTCCACAAAAAAAAACTTGAATATGAAAAATCATTTTTCTTATAGTAAATACATGATTTCAAAAACATAGCATGTATAAGTTAAAACTTCTACATATAAAAATACCTTGAATATGAAAAATCATGTTGCAAGATTCAAAAACATAGCATATAATAATTATGGTCTTTTTGAACACTTGATTAAAAATATTTTAACCATTATTTTTTCCTTTTTAAACAACTCTTATTTTGTTTGGAGTCTTATTTTGTTTGGAGAGTTCCACAAAAAAAATGTGTAATATAATTTTGATCAAATAATGTTTTGAAAAAGTTTTTTCAAAGTGTTCCCATGACTACTATTTTACATAAAATGATTTTGAGCTTTTAAAAATAAGAACCATTTTTCAACGAACTTGAAAGCTTAAAAGAAAATCATTATTATGCTTCGAAAATATATTCAAAAAGGATCTTTGAGTAAATCATAAACAAAGTCATAAGACTTGTAGTTTTGACAAGAGTAAAACAAAATGAAGTAATTAAAAAAAAAAACTTTTGGTTGAAATTGTATTTTTTGAAAAGAAGATTAATCTTAGCATAATAAATACAAGTTTTACAAACTTTATCCATTTCAAAACCAGTTTTTGAAAAAATATCTTTCTAGATAAAAAATGTCATAGTTTTCATACTTACTTGGCAAACCCCCTTTTTTTTTATGCAAAAAAAAAACTTTTCTTTTTCAACATACATGAAAACATGAATTGATTTAAAGTTTACTAAAAAACCATAATCATGAGGATGAGAGTGAAATAACTTCAATTTCAATTTTCACAAAAAAATGAAGTTATGTGTTAGACTTATAAATCATCCTTAAGTTATGCAAAAACATTTTAAAGATACATGTACCTTTAGTTTGATATTTTTCAATGACTTCAAAGGTTGTAGTTTCCACATTCATCCTTTTTAAATGTGAGAAAATATTGTCTTTCTCAAGTCATATTCTTTGAGAATCAATTTGCCAATCCTCAAAGCTTTTTCTTGATTGCTTGAAGACATTCCTACAACACAAGTTAGTAATGATTTTGGTACCCATAGTGATTTGGGTCCTTGAGAGGTAGTATACCTTTCTTTGAAAGGTTTTCTTTCATCTTGATATGAATGTATCTTAAAAGATGTTTTACTGTTTAAAACTTGTGTTTGATTATTCTGAGAATAACTCTGTTGAGAATGTCTGGAGAATGTTCTCCTATTCTGTTGATGACTTCCGAGAACATTATGAGAATGTTCTCTCTCGAGAGTTCTTTCATATTTTAGTTTTTTATTCTTTCTAAAACAGAATTTTTCAAGGTGTCCATCTCTATGACAGAAAGTACATTTGTATTTTAGCACTTTCTGATCCTTTTGTGAAACAAAAAACTTTTCATATAATTTTTGGTTTTGAGTTCTAAATCCTACTCTAGTTTTGTCTAAAGCTCCAACTTGTGATCCCACAATATTTTCAAAGGTTTTTGAAGAGTTTACAAAACATCTTATATCATTTTCTAATTCAAAATTAGTTTGTTTAAAAATGATATTTTCTTCTTGAATTGTAGAACATTCTTGAGACATTATTTTACCTTTAATTTCATCGATTTCTTTTCTATGGTTTTCTTGCATACTAATGATGATTTCTTTTAGTTCACTTATCTCAGTTTTATATTTATCTTTTTTTAAAGTTATCTTAGTAATCTCATTTCTAAGTTGATCATATTTTTGAATTGTAATTAAAGAGTCATATAAAAGATTATCAAAAAGATGTTCAATTTTTTGAAATGATGAACAAGGTTCAAGTATTACCTCTTCAATGTCTGAGTCTTTCACAAGGTACGCATTTTCTTCTTGTTCCTCTTCAAATTTTGAGTCATCAAATTCATCTTTGGATACCATCATAGATTTCTCTTTGGAAGCTATATTCTTTTTCACTTTCTTGTTCATAGGACATTTATTTTTAACATGTCCTAACTTTGTGCATTTACGACATCTACTTTGATTTGCAGGTTTTGACATCACTTCCTTCCTGAATCTTTTCCTCTTACACTGTTAAGTGCTCAAACCTTAGAGGCAGAGCTCTGATGCCAATTGAAGTGGAAGTATTAGTCACAAGAAAGGGGGGGTTTGAATTGTGACCCTTTTAAAATTCAATCTTGCAGTCAACTAAATGGATCTCAAGTGTATACTTGGATAAATGTTAGTAAACAATAAAAGAGATTGATAAGAGAATGTTCTCTACTATAGAACAATTTGTTCTAAGAGAACAAGTAGAGATTGTTCAAAGAACGTTCTCTCAATGTTCTCTCAACTATATGGAAATCCAAATGAGATGTAAACAATGTGCTTTGTGTGCTGTGTATTTATATCAAATAAATAGTTAAAGGTAAGAGAAATGCACACACAAAATTTATACTGGTTCACCCGAATTCTGGGCTAGTCCAGTCCCCACGCCTGTGAGTTTTCCACTATAATCTTAATCCAAGATTACAATTTTCTTTTGATCTTAAGCCCAAGACCAAAAATTCTGTCAAGCTATACAAGCTTATCTTCCACCTTATACCCAAGGTGATCTCTACCTTTCCTTCTAAGGTAGTTGCTCAACCAATAGTTACGTATTTTTGAGCAAGTTCTTTCTTATTACAAAGAGTTGTTTGGATCTAAAGCTTAACAACAAACCACACCAGGTTTATAAAGCTTTCTTAGTAACTGTAAAAATCTCTCTAAAATCACTCAATAGAATTGCTGATCCAAGTATGCAATTATGAAGATTTGGAGTGAAAGAGATCAAAGAAGAGTTTGTAAAGAATCTTGTCCACAAAGACAAGTGTAGTAGGATAAATTTTGCTTGCAAACTCTTGCTTTGCTCCTGTTGTATTCCATGCTATTTATAGTTGTTGAAGAGCCTTTGGAATCTTGGAGAATGTATGAGAAAATCAGAGAACATTAAACTAGCCGTTACTCACATATGAAAAGTGAGCTGGAGAATGTTCTGAGAATGTTCTCCAAGAGGAGCGTCTAGATGAGCTGGCATTGTACTTCCATTACTTGATGAGCAAGTGTGACCGTTGCATTTGAATTTTGCTGTCATATGAGAACAATGCTTCAGGGAGAATGATAAGAGAACATTCTCACAGAACTGTGTACATTCTCTTGAAGGATATTCATTGAATAGTGGGAGAATGGTGTGGGGACAGCTTTGTCTTCAAGTAACCAGCTGTGATATGATCCAAGCTATTTGAAAAGTACTTTTGCAAGTACAAGCTTGATAGATAATAGAGTATAGCCTTTGTTGGAGAAAGGACTATCACTTCTTGGAGAAAGAACATTGAATAAGTCTTTGCAAGTACATTACAACTCATAGTTAGAAAGTTGTTGTCTTCTCCTCATTGGTCCATGTTCATTTCCATCATAATAAATTCAAATGATAATTTATTATGTCTTGAGGTCAAAGAACATTTTTTGGCACATGCTCCATGTGATGACTTAAGATAGAAAGTCCCATAAGTTGTTAATCACTTGTCTTGCCATAAATGAGTATTTTGCTATATAGATCTTGTGAATAAATACTCATGAAACGTGCTCATTTGTCTTGTTCATTTATCAATTAAAATAAATAAGTGTTTTCCCTTTGAAGAACAAACACGTTGGAGTCCAGAGAATGATGACTGTCTTTTTTGTAACATTCTCAGAACTAATATCAAAATGGTTCTTTTGCTTTGAAAGAGAGTTAGAGCCCATACTAGAGAATATTCTGAGAATGATTGCTGAAGCTTTTCTTTGAAGTAAGATGTAGTGCTGGACAGAGAATATTCTCAGAATGTTCTACTGAAGCTTTTCTTAAGGGATGAGACATGTAATCTTGTTGCTGCAAAACTTCTCATAATTCAATTGATGTTTTGCGCACATTCCTTATATGTGAATTGAGTATCTTTGAGATGCTTTAGTGGAGGCGTGAGTATACTCATCATGAGAATTATCATCTTCTAATTTGGAGAATGATGTAAAACATTTATGCCCTTTGCATAAGCTCTTTTGAAAACTCATGAATATCGTTCTCAAATATTCTCATCTTAAGAAATCTTGGTAGGATGATATTTTGAGTAGATTTTGAAGATCCTTAGAATATGCATCATTCCTTTTGATGTTAATTGTGGTAGTAAATCCTCAAAGCATGTAACACAAAACTCATTGTGAATTTTGTCATGCAACATCAAATATATTTTTGTGTAGCTTATGATGCAGGTTTTTCCATCCTCATTCTTGAACTTATGACCCTCATAATCTTCCTTGATTATTCAATACCATTGTAAACCTTGTGGTGTAGAAGAAGACTATTAACCATGACAATCACTTTCTTGCTTGAGCCTTTCAATGAATCATCTTATGATTCAAACAATATCCTTTGAAAATATTCATGAAGCTTGTGATGTTATTGTTATGATGATCTGATGCACTTGTTGATGTGAGTGACCTTTAGCTTGTCCACTTTTATCATTATCTAGCTTTCAACAAAAACTCAAGTGCAAACATTAGTAGATCACCATTCATAAAACTTAACATTTATTCCATAAGGTTTGTTGTCATTAAAACATGTACAAAAGAGATTTTGTCTCAACAAACTCTATCTGTTCAGCAAGACGAGAGGTAACCAACTTCATGAAATCAGCAGTTTGGTCCAGCTGGTCCTCAATCTCTTGATCCTTCTGCATAACCTTGCGAGCCAAAGTCTCCAGATCACCATAAAGGTCATAAGATATGGTATACTTGGCCAGAGAAACTTTGAACTCATGGTTTAGCTGCTGCAATGACTTCATCTTTGTTTCATACCTTTCCCGTTCAGCAGCAAGGTCCTCCTCATATTTTTTCTTCACAACAGCAAGTTCTTCATCATGCTTTTTCCGCGCAGCCTCCACGCTTCTTCCTGCTTCTTCCTCCCAGCCTTCAGCTCAGACTCATATTTCTTCTTGGCTTCATCCAGCTTCTTCTTCAGACGGGCTATCTCCTCATCCCTTTTGTTAATGATGACGGTTCCAGCATTAACGTCATCACGAGCATTTTGGAGCTGAACGGTAGTCGTCTTCAACTTGCTGTCCGCCAGCGTGAACTTACCTTCAGCTTTCTTCAGGTACTCTTTCAGACTGTCAATCAACCTGTTCTTATGTTGGATCTCCCGAATAGCCTCATTCCCAGAGAAAATATCCCACTGTTCACCAGCCATCATGAACATTATATTGGTAGCCCTTGCAAGTTGAATGGCCGTTTGGGCCAAATCTTCTTGGCGAGCGTTAGGAGCTAAACCCTGAACGAACTGATGATCGGTCTTGGGAATAGAATCCGGAAAAGCACTCCTGTCCAAAGGCGGAAATGAATTGAGACTAGGAGGAAACCGGAAGGACGAAGACGCTGGAGGAGGAAGAGGAGGACCCTTAGAAGCATTCCTATCTTCGCGATGAACCAGCGAAGAGTTGGATTCCCGGCTACTAGAACTCCCGGTAGCACGCCTACTCCTCTTGGGAGAAGTTCCAGCAGCATGAAGACCCCTGTCTCTTTTCTTAGAATTCTCACCCTTATGAGTAGCATGTTTGGAATGTTTCTCCCTGTTACGGTGACGAAGATCTTCAGCTGGTTTCTCCAAAGGTTCAGTAACCTTGGGCACACTTTTAGAAAGATTCTCGACGGGAATAGGGACCTCTTGTTCAACTTCTTGAACAAGTTCAGCAGCGCCCTTGTCCTTCGCCGTCTCAGCAACAACTTCTTGTTCTGGCCCCGCCGTATTAACAACCGGAGCAGTATCCTGATCCTCAGCAACGACAGGAACCGATAGACCGGCATCAAAATTGACAGCGTTAGAAGCTCCAACACCGGCATTAAGATTTTGGAGCTTGAGAAGCTCCTCTTGATGCCTACGGTCAAGATCCTCCTGCCTTTTCTTCATCATTGCAGCAGTTATCTTCATTTTATCTGAGGAAAAGAAAAAACAACATGATTAACACCACAAATAAACAGTTGAAATCAAGCAATAAATTCAGAGCCTCACCAAAAGCTTCATTACGGGCAGCAAGAGATTTGCAACCCATCAATCTTTTCGTGTCAATAATGCCACGACGGGTCACCATCACCCTGTTCTCCTCCTCCAAATAACTCAAAGAATCACAAAAGTCATCTAATAAAACTTTCATGATAGAGTCGTCATTATTCAAATCTTTTTCATCGAAAAGATATTCTTTTGAAGCAAGTTCAAAATGGCGGTGATACCAACTCTTGGGAAACTTAGATTTGCAAGCAGCAACTTCTTCATCGTCAACAAGAATTGACTTGACTTTCCCAGCAGTAGGTTTGGAAGAGCTCGGAACGGAACTTTCAACTTGTTTCGGCTTGCTGTTAACCTCCTCATCTTCGCCATCAAGATTGAGAATAGTGTAATTGTCATAATCTGACTCATCACTGTCAACTTTATAGTCATCTGAAGCCAAATGACATAGATTATGATGCGCTCTCTCCGACACGGGAACCACAAAGTAGTATCGCTCCCGGTTCCATTTGAAAGAATCTTGGTAAACACTGAAGTGTTAAGCCCTTTGCCGGAAGGAAACATACCCTTGCGGTTGATCCACCTTTGCATTCGTTCTTGAGAGAACGAATAAATTCATAAAAAGAGGGACAGTAGCAACACCTCCCTTATATTCGCAGAAGAACTGGAAAATTTTTACAAAACACCAGGACAGATCCGCCAGGACAAAACCTAGAGGATGTATTTGGGATGGAGCTAAACGAAGGTGCGCCATCAACGCCACTTCAAAATCTGTAAACGGAAATTTGACTTGGAACGTCTTCACAAGAACTTCCGGTATGACTATCCTGCATTCAATAAAATTGGAACAAATCCTCTTCTCAATAGCTGGGATGACAACTTTCCAATCATCAGAAGGACCTACATTTATATAAGCTCCTTCCAACGAGTCCTTTTGGGCAAACATGCAAGGAACTCCAAGAATTTCATCCAATACCCAAGAATATTTACAACGGTCAACCGGCAAATCCAAAGCAATTTGAACAGTTTTGGCTTTCCGTACCATTCTGTCGTCGTGTTCCTTTGCTGCCTGTGTAACCCTGACAATGTCAACAGCAGCGTTAGCAGCATCACGGAGACACTTCACATACTCACGATTGCTCAATTTTCTACCATATTTCAACTCAAGACTCTCCCTATGACGCTGAATTTTACTATTGCTAAACCTAATCTCAATTATTTCATTATCACCGTTATAGTAAGAACGAGTTAAACCATCGGTTATGATCAACTCAGCGTGATCTTTGAAAACCCTCTGTATACTTATAGCACTCATCTCAAAAGTACCAGGCTCATTGCAACATGCTTGTTCATAAGGAACTCCATCATCATCATCACTCAAAATAATTGGATCCCCTGCGTTGGCCATAACGATACAAACAGGAAAGAAAAACAAGGAGAATGATAAAAGGGGAGACGAAAGTACCTTTGAAACTTGAAGATCTTCCGGAAGAAAGTACTGGTTATTGGTTTGAAAAACCAAAATCAACGAAATCGCCGGAGAAAAGAGAACGAAGAAGAGCTTAAAATCGCTGCAATTTGGAAAATAAGGATTGAGAACAAAAAGGAAGCGAAAAGAAACAAAGAAATACCCATTAGGTATTTATAAACCGTTGCAGCCACTTTCAATGGACCGGATTAGAAGAATCTGAAAGATTCGAATCAACGGCTCAGATCTTACCTCGATCCAAAGTAAACTTGAGTGCCCTATTAACTAGCTAGTGACGCACGCGCAGTAAAAGCGCAGAGAAAGAGACACGCGCCCGCATTTAATGCTACCACGACGCTTCAAAAATGACAATTGTCACTCATTCAGTGAAAAGACAAGACTATCCAAACCATCTGAATTCCAAACCCGGCAAGATAAAGTGATAAATGTCTCCCCATAACGGGATCATCAACGCTCTCTTACACACCTTCATGACGGGATTAATGGCACTTTTCCAATCAGGGCATACGGATGTTGTACCCGGGGGAATATAAATAGTGTACAGTATTCCCAAAAGATACGCTTTAGTTTTTCAAAACAATTTCTTCCTATATTATTTGTATTTTTGGAATATTCTTTTTGCAGGAGAATTCTTAACGGGATTTCAACTATTCAAGTCAATATTTATTCACATAAACAATTGACTTCGGGGGCAACTGTTCTGGACTGGCCAAATGCCCAATACACAAATATAACACAAGGCCCATTGACAGCTGGGCCCCGTCGCGCAACCCTAGGACAGCTGTAGCTCGTCACGCACTCCAAGGGCTTTCCACCATAATAGTTACTGTAGATCAACTTTGTACGGAACTATAGCGTAGCTCAATATGGACCGTTGGATAAACCGCCCACAATCTCAACGGCCCTGATTCCTACACGGAATCCGTCCTCATCCATTCACACTTTTGCCTATAAATATGTGGTTTAAACACCACACTTTGGTACGCTTTTCTCCAACCCTAATTCTCTCATATTGCTCACTTACTGACTTGAGCGTCGGAGTCCCTTTCTTTGCAGGCACCCCCCCTTGTCTAAGGAGTTAAGCTGCTGTTCACCACCGTACGCCACCATACACATTCCACCGGAGCTGAGACTTTTGGACCGTTCACAACACTTAGTATATTATATTAATATATAGTTATTATAGATTATTATAGATTAGTAGATTTAAATTTTTTGTAGAAAGTATTCATATATATAATTGTTTTTATTTTGTTGCTATCTTTGATTTTTTTTATGTAATTTATTAAATAAAATATTTTAAAATTTAATAATAAAAAAAGAAAGAAAAAAAAGTAAAGATACCAAAGTACTTACAAATAATGTGTACGAGGCAACCGACTCTGCGTCTCTGCCCCTTCATTACAAATCTAATTTTTATCACTATAGCAAAATAAAAATAAAAAATAAAAAGCCTAATCCTTTCTTTTCTCTAATCTCTGGACTGTAGCACACAACAAATAAGAACACAACATGAAGGAAGAAGAGGGTAAAGGTGGAAAGTGTCATGTTATTTTTGTAGAATTGATTTTTACAAACGCAAAAGCTACATATATAGTAGCTTCATCCACAATCGCTTTCTAATAGGAAAATTACATTTTTAAGTAATTGTCAAACATCCTTTTTTTATATATAAAGGTCACAGGGGTACAGAGATGACATTTAAGACATTCCAACTATGTTGGCACCTCGAAGAAATCACTTAAAAAAAATCTAATGAAATACATTAAAATAAAATAAAATAAGAAAGATACATAGGAACCTTGGGGGGACTAGACCAAAATCCAAGGTGTAAAAAATTTCTAC
This sequence comes from Trifolium dubium, assembly GCA_951804385.1. Classification (NCBI taxonomy): domain Eukaryota; kingdom Viridiplantae; phylum Streptophyta; class Magnoliopsida; order Fabales; family Fabaceae; genus Trifolium; species Trifolium dubium. The sequence goes on along the minus strand of OX638071.1, from coordinate 19,607,250 downwards.
CTCATTAAAAACCTTACCAAAGAAAATCCAATAAGATAAAACCTTTATGAAGGAAAAAAGAGTGCAGAGATAAGAGAAATATTCAAACAAGAGCATAGACAATAACATCAACAAAATCTATATAAAAGTAAACCAAGTCTGTTGTGGTTGAAATCATTCCAAATAGAACTAGGCAAGCTATTCCACCAGGTGAAGCTATTTGTTGATAAACTATTGTTTGCCAATTTATCAACACAACAATTCCCTTCTCTGAAAATGTGAGTGACTTTGAAATTCATTTGTGAAATGATATGCATGCAGTTCTGCCATCTGTTATGAAGATTCCATGGGATAATGTGAGGCTGTTTAAAAGCCAAAGTAACAAGTTGTGAATCAGTTTCAAGCCAAAGATGATGTCATCCCTTATTAAACGCAACTTCAATTGCCAAAATATCTATCATTAATTCAGCATGGAGAGCAAAAGAGACACCAATATTAGAAGCATAACAACCTAAAAAATTAGCTTGATAGTCTCTGAATACACCACCACAAGCTGCATTTCCAGGGCTACCATGAGCAGCTCCATCCGAGTTGCATTTAATCCAAGATACTAAAGGAGGATGCCATAAGATCTCTTTGATTCTAGGAGCCTTAGGAGGATGAATCTTCACATTAAAAGCTTTAAGAATCACAAATTCTATCATGTTAGGAAAACCTGAAATGTTAGTACAATTACCACTAAGAGAAACATTAGAGATAATTAAATTAATAACAGTTCTCCGATCTATTTTTTTTATCCATAAATCTGCAACTGTTCCTGCAAAACCATATGATGTTAAAAATATTAATAATGGCACTTTGATAACAAGTTTGCACTGACCAGACCAAGATTTATCCCAAGAGTTGAGGATATGTTGCACAGAGCAAGTGTCAATATGTATGCCAATGATACTTTGCAGCCAGCTCCATATTTGATTGGCAAAAGGACAAAGACAGAAATGATGCAAAGAGGATTCTAGGCTAGCTCCACAAAGATCACATTTCGAAACAATAACACAACCTCTAGACTGCATATTATCATCAGTAGGTAACTTGTTATGAATGAGTCTCCAAACAGTGATAGATTTAGAGGGAGGAATTTCTTTGTGCCAAACCATTTGGTCCAACGGAAACGGACCAGGGGGTCTTTGAGACTTATAAGCCTCTTTAAAGTTAAACGACAATTGTTTGATGGAGGCGACGATGGATTAAGGGAAGAAACATAAGAGAGAGAATCTTTTGCAAGTTACTACCAGCAAGGAAATATGGTTTCTAATTTAGCGCGCTTTATAAATAGAGAAATTGTTTTTTTTTGTGATAAAAAATAAAGAAATAGTCGAGGTTTATAACAAAAACTTCAGTTTGGCTCTCATGAAGGCAATTAAGAATCGATTTAATCGAATGGTTTTCCTATAAGGTGTTCCAAATACATCCAAAAAATTCCAATTTTCAATTTTTTTTTTGGATTGGATTGAATTTGAACATCTGAGGACCAACTAACGTTTGTTATACTATTCAAGTTTATACAAATAGACATATAATTTTATTTGTATAATACTATTCAAGTTTATACAAGCAAAAATATACAACTATTTCGTCCAAATTTAGGCTAAATATATGTATTTTTTTTCGAGTTGAGAGATTCTCTCTATTTACTACTCTATTCATTTCCTCCATTATTAGTCTATAGTTTTGGAAATATATATTAAAAAATGTGGCATTATTTATCAAAAAAAAATGTGGCATTAAATGAGTTCCAAATTCTTTTATACTCCCTCCATCTCTTTTTAACCGTCACATTTGACCACGGCACATATGTTAATACATATCTTTGACGACTAATATTTTAATTAAATATTATAAAATTTATAAAAAAATTATATTTAGAAAATATTCATCGAGACTGATTGAACAAGATCTTATATGTTAATATTTATTATTATATATTAATAAAAAAAATATATGGTGAAAATAAATTATGTGAAAAATACGCACATATATATGTCAAACTACGGTTAAAAAGGAATGGGGGAGTACACTTTAAATTTATTAAAAACTTTTGTAATGGAAGAAATAGAAATTAATAAAGGAAAAATACACTCACCTCCCCTAAACACTATGCATATGTAAGTTACCTCCCCTATATTTACTCATTTGACATAGACCTCCCTTGCCGTTAGCAACCATCTATGTTCCGTTAAAAAATTCAAAACCTGATTTCATCCATTTATATGTTTTCTTCATGGAAAATAACATCTCTTTCGTTTTCTTTTGTACAAAAAAGAGGGCATAGCCCATCTCTTTCATTTTCTATAAGTGGGTTTCTTTTAAGTCATTTTGTGTAATTTTCACCGTCCATTCCTATCAAATATAGAAGCCTCTCCCATCCACTTGATTGTTTGTGTAATCACGTTACATATTACTAGAACTTTAATATTTTATAGACTGTAATATTTAATAGTAAGATATATTATAAAAAAAATTCAATGTGTAATGAGTTGTATGACAAAATGGTATTAACGTTCGTGAAAAAAAATGGTATTAACGTTTCACATAACATAATAAACCTTCATAATATTTTTGAAAAAATTTACATATATTACTTTCATTATTTGTATAATATGTCATATTCTTTGAGTAGACAAATAATCTATGACTTGTAGATAATACACTAATACATGTAGACAATAACGTCTCTTCGGTGCCTCTCGGTGCCGTTGTAGAGCTTGACTTGCCGGATGTTGGTAGATGAGTAGTGCCAATGAAGAATTTTTTGTGATTCAAATTGAAAGTTGCAAATAAGTTAATTAAGATCGAGGAAGGATGAAGAAGAGGTAACAGATATGGGAGGCAAATCTTGATTCAATAAAGGGAAGAAAATAGAATGATGGTTGGGAAGAGAATAGTGCTTTGAGAGAAAGGCGAAGAAGAGAAGAGAGAGTGGAGTTTGAAATATGAAGAGGAAAATTAGTTTAATAGACGGTGAGAGATGTATCATACATGTTCTCATTTAATCTTGAAACTTGGAGTCAAATATTGAGAATATAAAGTTTGAACTATTTTTGAAGGATGAAATTTTTGAATACATTTAATGATGGAAAAGAGAGGGGAAAATTAGGAAAAGTTGTTGTTTGAATTTTAAGCATCGTAACAAATATGATAAAAAATGGGAGTATTGTTCTTAAATGTTTCGCTTCTGTTAGAAATAATATAAAACCATTGATGTGGCCTTTCCTAACAGCTTAAGCTTTTGAGATAATCGGTCATCTGACATGGTATCAGAGCCTCTATGACTAAGTGGTCTAGAGTTCGATTCTCGCTCCCCTCACTTTCTAATTAAAAAGTGGAATTTTAAGCATATGGTAGGTGAGCCTATGCATTATCCACGCTTCAAGCCTAATGGGCTCTTGCGTGAGGGGGCGTGTTAGAAATAATATAAAACTATTTATGTGGTCTTTCCTAACAGCTTAAGCTTTTGGGATAATCGGTCATCTGACAGCTTCAAATAAAAATTAAATATAAGAGGTAATCATTTTTTATTCACAATTTTTACCTAGAAATAAATTGTCAGTTTTTTTTATGGGATTTCTTCGATGTAAGCAAACCCAAACTATAATAGAAGAGTAATGTTTGAGAAGGTTACAACAATGTAGGATGTTCAATGATTTTGTTATCATCACACATAAAAGTAGTTTTTTATTTTTAACATATTACTAAACAGTGTTTGTTGTGATGGGAGGTGTGTATCTATTTTAGAAGATTTTAAGAGAAGTTAATGTTTATTATAAAATTAGAAGGGATGTTTGTGTCATTTAAAGATACCTTATTACTTTAGGGGATGTCAGTGTAATTTCCACTAAAATTATCACAAATGAAGAGAATCATAATTCTTTTTTTTCTTATATATAAATCTGAAATTTGTGTACAAAAAATAAATAAATATGAAATTTGTATGAAAATGTATAGTTAGATTAGATTAGATTAGATTAGGCCCACGACCAAAAAAAAAATAGATTAGGTCCCGTAAACTTAACTCAATTGATTGAACATATTACACGAAAATGCAGGAATTCGGATTCGAACCCAGATACACCCACTTATTTCCCCTTTTAGGCCCTGTTTGTTTCGAGGTTTTTGGAGAGGAGGGGAGCGAATGATTAATTTATTTTTTTATCCTTAATCATATAAACTCAAAATAAAGATTAAATTATAATAGATATGTTACGCTAAAAAAAAAATCTAAAGGATATATAACCAAAAAAGATCTAATGAGTAGAAAACCTAAATTTTTTTGTTCTAAATAAAAACATAAATAAAATATTTCAACAAAGATAATTTAGGATTTTAACAAAAAAGTGTGGGTAATTTTGTCAACATAATAAATTATATTTTCTGTTACTTCACCTCCATAAAAATCCCTCCCCTCCCCACCAGCAACTAAAACTACTTAAAAAAAAAAAGAGACTAGGGGCCGTTTGTTTGAGATTTTTTCTCAAAAGAATCTATTTTTTTGTTAAAAAATCACTTTTTTTTATTTTTGATGTGTTTGTTTCAAATTTTCATAAAAATCATTTTGTTAAAAAAAAACCATTTTTGAGTCCAAAATGAAAAGCTATTTCCAATAGATTTTTTCAAAATTTATTTTTTTAAAAACATAGACTATGTGTTTGTTCTGAAAAATAATTTTTATAATTATAAACAAACACAAAACAACTTTAAATTTTTTTCAAAATAAAAAATTTATTTTATTTTAATCTCAAACAAAATTACCCTAGATTAAATTAGATGATACTATCAAATGATAAATTACTAATCAATAATCTTAACAATTGAGAATCATGTAATTTGCCTTCAAATCACTGTAGGGACCTGTTGGAATTGGCCACGTCTCCCGTAATTTTGGTTTGTGGATGAAAATGTTTCCCGGTTAATTGTTTAGAGGTGTTTGCTGAATTTGAATTTTGAATTCTAGGGTATACTGTATTGTTTTGTTTTATGGTAAAGAATGAATTGAAGTTTGATGTGAGGGATTTTGTTTTCAGCTCTGATGTCCTTTCACAGTTGTGGTAAGATCCAAAAGCTTTAATTATTTTTGACTTATTTGCTTTTTGGCTTCTTTCCCTTCACTATAAAGTGTGGATCTTGCAGATTGGTGAATACACCATTTGTTTTGGAAACTGCTTTTGATTTGGTCGGTTGTGCTCTTCATCCTTTCTTCATGGAGATGTGTAAGTGTTTCCTCATTTCCATTCTCATTATTTCTCACTGATCATAAATATTAGTTATATGGATCCACTTTGTTTCTGATCTGAATTTTAGTTTACAATTTATTTTTCCCCTTGCTTGATCTATTGATGTGTGTATTTAGATCATGATTTCAATTTTGATTCTCTTTTCATTTTTCAATATTGAAATTAGGGTTAATTGAATTAATTTATGTGTTTGAATTGATTCAGAATATTTGAAAATGGGTTGTCGTTCATGAAGTTGTTCAGACGGTTGTTTGTGAAGGAGATGATGCGTATACTTATGGTGGGTCTGGTAAGACCACCATTCTCTATAAGATCAAGTTTGGAGAAATTGTCACCACCATTACTACCATGGTAGGTTTTTCAATTCATGTCTATAGAGAATGGTAATGAAAATAGCGGGAACATTTGTAGATTATGTCAATATTGGTTTTTTCAATATCTGTGTGGTTCTTCTTCTTCTTCTTCTTCCTATTATTAATTTTTCTTTGTTAAAGTAATAATATAGCTTCTAATTTTAAAATCAGAGGAAATGACATTGATGGTGTATGGTTTTAGCTTTGAAAATAAATTATAGATGTGGCATATTTTCTATAGCATTTGTGTGTTTGCCTTTTTGACTTGGTTAGAAGTTAGAACCAACCATATATATAATCACTATTTGTATGTTCATGATAGAAGAAAATCTTATGTACCAAACTTTGTTATCAATGATTAGATCCTTGGTTTTATAACATACTAAATCAAAACATAGGTTGTGATTTCTTGTACAAGCTGATTTTGAATTCATAACATCAAATTTATATGTATCAAGCTGCTTTTATAACATACTAAATCAAATTTGTATCAAAGATTAGTTCTTTGGCTTTTTCTCGAAAATCCATAACTTCATCTAAAACTTGCATGAACGTTACATATTTAATGAAATCTTACAACAAAGGCTTGAAGTGGTTAATGCATTAACACCTGTAAAAACAATAATTTGCATATGGCCTCTTATCTTTCGGCTCAACTAACCGATTAGCGACTATTTTACTTTATTTTGTTCATTGTATTCTTATTTTGATGTTTTGTTTCTTATTTGCAATGTTTCAAGTGTTCATGTGTTGATTTTTCTTATTTTTCCCAGCCATTTGAGCATCTTTACATTCAATGATTAAATCCATGAATGCCCAACTATATGTCTTCCAAATCCCTAACTTTAAGGTATTGTTACTAATTGGCTAATTGAAAATGTATTGTTACTAATTTAATAGCTTTAAGGTATTGTTACTAATTTTGCAGGTGACAGGAACCAAAAGAAAAAAACTCAAGAAAATGAAATTGTGATTTGTGACTAATTGACTGCTATATCTAAAATTTATCTCTACTACTATAATACAATGATCAATTGTTACTTCGTGTTTACTTGCATATGGTTCTATTTAGTGTTTTATGGTTTATTTTTGTTTTTGCAATCTTCTGGTATAAATTTCATTAAGAAAAACACTTAATTAAATTTCTGTAGGATCCATGGCATCTGTCATCAACATTGGAGAGAAGTAGGTTGTTAATTAATGGTACAAGAAATGGATTTCATGGCTTAGAGGATGAAATATTACATTGGAGAGAAGAAGGTTGTTAATGGTTTTGTTCTGCATGGAGATCTTTTGTGTGCTATCTTTTAAGTTGTCCTTGATTTCCAGAAGATGAGAATGAGTTATTCAAATTGTATATCAATTTGGAATGCTCTCATTTGCCTTCGAATCACTGTTACTTCTGTTATTTTCATTTTCTATAAATAGAGATGAAACATTGTTCTTCATCATACAAAATTTTCCTTTCACCAGCTTCAATTTATCTATCAGGTAAGTTGATCAATTTATGACAATGGAAATGGGATTTGATTGTAGTGTGTAGTCCACCTTTTTGCATGCTTTAAGTTCCACTTGCTTTAGTTTACTGGTTTCATTTATGTATATAGTACAAAATACATAGATGTTGTTTAACTTATTTCTTCATCCTCTTATACCTTCTCTATAAAAGCCAGATCTGTGAAGTGGAACGGTAACCATTGCCAATCATCTCTTAGGTCTTTTTACTAATTGGTATATTATGGATAGTGCCTTTGATTTGGTTGGATCTGTGAGTCCCGATAGAGAGTCATGGCGTTTCAAAGTTCATATTCTTCGTTTATGGAGTGTATCGTCTTTTATGAAATCTGATCAGGTGAACGCACTCGAGATGATACTTATTGATGAGAAGGTATGCAAAATTAATTTGATTTAATTTTGTGTTTTAGTAGTTCAGTCAGTTTAATATTAATACTATTTGTAATTCATTTTTTTGTGCTATTTAGGGATGCAAAATTCAGGCATCAATTCACCAAGTTAGTAAAAAGACCTAAGAGATGATTGGCAATGGTTACCATTCCACTTCACAGATCTGGCTTTTATAGAGAAGGTCTTTAAGAATTGCACAAATCATAATCATCTCTTAGGTCTTTCAAAATGGTTCCAAGGTTTGTTTTCAATCTATTTTTATTTGGTAAATTTTGATCGCTGATTATGATTTGTGCAATTCTTGTGAGTTTTGTTGCTTGGTTTATATCCCTTCTGCCTTTAGTTTTGTACTTCCATGTTGTTTTAATGGTAGACTTTTTTTTCTTTCCAAAATAGGCATTTGCTAAGTGTGGTTATGATTATGATGGCGGAGTGGTGTGGCGGAAGAATTTGTGGAAAATACTCAGGTTGATAATTTTGTGGCTCATGTTATTGTAACAACCCTTTTTGTTAAGTATGGAGATGTTATGAATGTAAGCTTATTTATGGGTGCAAGTAAAGCAGGAAAAATCAGTTGATGAAACAAAAGTTGAATCCAAAAGGGTAGAAGATTTCAAAGCCAAATTAGGCTCTCTAATGAATGAGTTCCGATATGATCAGAGCAAATCCAAAGAGTCATGATCAAAAGAGATGCAAAAAGTGTAGCAGAGACGAAGGACTTGGAAAAAGATGAGGGTAGATTGACTCAACAGAAACAGGACTTGCAGTTATTACAGAAGACGGTTAAAGTGCACTTTGAGGAAGGTTCCAATTCGTGTATTGCTGCGACAGAAATGGCGGAGAAGATTGATGAGCTTGTGAACAAAGGGATCAGTTTGGAAACTTCAATTTCATCTCAGACTGGGGGTTGACTTGGGTTGGAGTTTGTTTATCAAGTACTTCAAATATTAACCGGTTTGTATTTTATGTTAGAAGCCTAGAATAAGTGTTTAATGTGTAAACTATCCCGTTGTATTTTGTTGTTTCTTTTGTAATTTTAATTGTCTATAGAACATATAATATGTTTGGTACACTAAAAGTACTTATATTTATGAATTAAGGTCATAGGTCATTTTTGAGAAATTGAAATATTTAAAATTGATATTCTCATTTTCAATATAGATTAGTTGATTTTTATCATTTGATCTAAATTAATAAATTGAGAAATTGATCCGGATATGTAGTAATTATTGATTAACCATTGACAGGGATAACAGAGACTCATAATTAATGATTAATGTACTTCCGAATTTGATTAGTTAATTCATTGAATTTAAAATCGATGACCTAAATTATATATATTGTGTTTGGCCCAATTTCGATGGTACAAAGTGGAGCTACTTAAAAATAGTGGTGTGAATAATATTATATGATATTTTATTTAAATTTAATTGTGTGATATAATAGTGTTGTATAATAGTGTTATATAATTGTGCAGGAGTAAACTATCTAAATCTAACAACATCAACAAAAACTTAACAGACCCGTGCGAATCGCACGGGCTGGACACTAGTAAAATGAACATTTTGACTTGAATTTGAAGATGAGATCTGATTGAAACTGTATGCAGCTTAGAGACGCACGGCGAGTGTAAACTGTATGCAGCTTCCTTGGACGCACGCAGCAAGTGATCGGAAAAAATGGCAGGAAAGCAGATCTCAAGATCCAAGTCACGAATAATCCTTTTAGCACTCTCCCTACTCGGTTTCTCTCTCCTCATCTTCCTCTCCACTCTCTCTCCTCTCCGCACTTCCTCCTCCACCACCCATCTCCACCTCCCCACTTCCCACACTTCATTCGTCGCTTCCCTCGAACAATTCCTCGCCAAAACCCCCTCCTCACCTTCTCTCCCCGACGACACTTCCACCGATAAACACGTCATAAATCTCGATGACGCTATTTACCATTCCGAAACCTATAGACTCTATTCCGATCCCTATTATCCCACTTCTCTTCCCCTTAGGGTTTACGTCTATAACATGCCTTCTAAATTCACCTACGATTTGCTTTGGCTCTTTAGAAACACTTACAGAGATACCTCCAATCTCACCTCTAATGGCAGTCCCGTTCACCGTCTCATCGAACAGGTTTTCATTCCATTCCATTCCCATTCATTCATTTGTTACTACTTATTCTTTGATTGATTCATTGATTGATTTTATTTTTGTGAATGCAGCATTCTATTGATTACTGGCTTTGGGCTGATCTCATTGCTCCTGAATCTGAAAGGCTATTGAAAAGTGTTGTTAGGGTTTACCAACAACAAGATGCAGACTTGTTCTATATACCATTCTTCACCACTATAAGCTTTTTCCTCTTGGAAAAACAACAATGCAAGGCCCTTTATAGGGTGTGAGTGCTCTTCTAACAATAATTAAACTTAATTCTTTTCTTTTCTTTTCTTTTCATTGGAACGGAACACTATGCTATGGTTCATTTTGTATTAGACTCATGAGGGAGGGTTTCTTAATTTGCAAATACTATGGATTTTCATTTAAAGTAATTCACTATAATTTATAGCTGTGTGTAATAAGGTTAAATTAGTGAGTTTATTGAAAATAATAAGCTGGAGAAAATAATAGTTGCTGTTTTTGAATGTAGGAAGCTTTGAAGTGGATTACAGACCAACCAGCTTGGAAGCGCTCTGGTGGAAGGGATCACATAATGCCAGTGCATCATCCGTGGTCTTTTAAATCTGTTAGGAGATCTGTGAAAAAAGCAATATGGTTGTTGCCGGATATGGATTCCACGGGAAATTGGTATTTTCCTAATTTGCAAACGAGTGTGTAAATAAGATGATATTCTTTCATTTAGAATGACATTTGGTGATGTTTTTCAAATTCGTGTTTCAGGTACAAGCCGGGACAGGTTTATCTTGAGAAAGACCTGATTCTTCCGTATGTTGCCAATGTCGATTTCTGTGATGCCAGATGTTTGTCTGAAATAAATCCCAAGAGAAACACACTTCTTTTCTTTCGAGGCCGGCTCAAAAGAAATGCGGTAAGCACATTGTGAGATTCTTGATTGATTGAAAGATGAAATTGCATATTAATGTTACTTGTTAGAGTTACATTTATTGGCAGTTCTGGAGAATACTTGTTGACTTATATTCTTACAAGTTACAATTATGTAACATTTGAATATTTCCTTCAACACAAATAACTATACACAGCCTTGTTCTGTGTTGGGTGGGGTTGTGAGTTGTGACTGGCTTATGTCTTATATTTGGGTTGTCGCTTCTTGTACTATATATCTTGTCAGGAAATCTGTTATCGTGTTTTTCTCTAGTTGTCTATGTGGTATTCTCTTCATTTCTGGAAGTATCTTATCAATTATCATGTTTTGCTCTACTTGACTATGTCTATTTTCTCTAAATTTCTGTCACCTATCTTTCTGTGTTATGTGGTTTAGTTGTTCTCTATGTCTTTTCTATTTCAGGGAGGAAAGATACGTTCTAAACTTGTAGATCAACTAAGTGGAGCTGATGGTGTAATTATAGAGGAGGGCACTTCTGGAGAGGGGGGAAAAGAAGCAGCTCAAAATGGCATGCGCAAGTAATATAAGTTCAACCATTGAATATGTGTACCCTGGTTACTTATTTAGTAGTAATTATTTGTTTGCCTTCCTCATTGTCAGGTCTTTATTTTGCCTAAACCCTGCTGGCGACACTCCATCCTCTGCTAGATTATTTGATGCCATTGTTAGTGGTTGCATTCCGGTTATAGTAAGTGATGAACTGGAGCTTCCTTTTGAAGGGATACTCGATTACAGGAAGGTGTGTATATGCATTTATATCAAGTAAATGACAAAATAAAAATATTTTTAAGAGATAATGGTAAATTGCAATAAAGTATTTGTGAAACTAGCTAACCAGCTTTGTAAGGTTGCAAGTCAAATTTGGTGTGGGCAGTTTGGGCAAGTTGCCGAGTGATCATCTCTTATTGCAGAATATGTTCATAGGAGTATATAATGGGCTAATAATTTTAGACGCCATAATCATTAGTTTAGATAATTAATATTGATCCCTTGCATATCTAGATTTTCTTAGAGAGAAAGGAGGTTTACGGTATCCAGATATGAATCGTATCTTGGGCCCATTGGCTATTTTATGATTTCTTCATTTGGTATATCAACAGGAGCAAATTAAGTGACAAGCAGGACAAGGTTAGGTCATTGACTATTGTTTTCTTAATGAATTATTGTTGAAAATGATTTTGGCCTCCCTATTATTACCAGAACTTAAACACCAATAAAAATTACTTTAAGGTAGGACACACCCAGTGACCCAAAAGGACATTATCCAGTATGATATATATGGTTAACTGATATGTAAGAGCTTTGTGATTCGTTATTTTTCATTTTCAGAAAGAAGTTGCTAATTTAACATTTCACCATACATGCAGATAGCTTTGTTTGTTTCATCCAATGACGCTCTGAAGCCTGGTTGGCTCTTGAAATATTTAAAAGATATTCAACCTGCTCATATAAAAGATATGCAACAAAATCTTGCCAAGGTTTGTAATCAGGGTCGTTCAGAATTTTACTTTGTTCCCCCCTCCTTATTTAGCGCAGTCATATAATTATTTTCTCGCCAGATGTGTAATATCTTACTACTACTATTTACCAGTGTCATGCTGGCAATATTTTTTGCCCTGTGCAAATTTTGGTTGCAATAATTACCTTAGATATTATTCATTTGCTAAAGTTGATGTTCCGTGCCATGTCTTGCTTACCTTTTTGGTGGTTAATGTTTTTTCCTTTTCAGTACTCAAGGCATTTCCTGTTTTCAAGTCCAGCTCAACCTTTGGGTCCTGAAGACTTGGTTTGGAAAATGGTTTGTTACTGCTTGTTTAGTTATTTTATATTTCTGTTTTTAATACTCTTTAACAGCACGTTTTCATAAAACTTCAGCTCAAGCTTGTCCTTGAGTGTTTTCTTCCATGGCAGTTTAGTATAGGTTTGGGAAATGAAATGGAATTATCTTGTTGATGCAATGCGCTTTTGATTTGTCATTTGGTCCATGAGTTTATGTTTAGTTTATTTTATTTCTAGAGGCCCCATATGATGAAGTGGGGTAAGTTTGGATTGGTAGTATGTATGTAAATTGTAATGTAATGTGATAGGATGGATGAGTAAGATACTGGATAACTTGTAATCTCAATTAATGAACAAGGCGGGTTACAACAGAAATAAAAGAAAATCTGATAGAATAGAACAATGTCTAACATGCAACATAACCACATTCCGTTTTATTCCATCAATCCAAACATACCCTAAAAGGAATGTGAGCTTAGAGTATAGCAATGTTTAATAGTGATGACAAGCCTAGCTTTGGCATTTCACTTTTACAAGCTTCATTACTTCAGTATTTGGCTTAATATGTTTAGGAATTTTGAGAATTTTAGCTTTCCTTAGAAACTAACTAGAGCTTTACAATTTGTAGATATTACAGTATTAGGTAAGATTATGAATTTGAGTTAACAGAGCTAGTAGGCCAATGAGATGTTTTTGTAACCTGGGGCTTGGGCTTTCAGCATACGGTGCTGTTTACTTTGGCACGATAGATGAGTTTGTTGTTAGCTTAAGAAGGTTTTAGCAAGGTACTCTGGCTTAATCATGGGATACTATTTATTTGCACGTCTAACTGTGCTTTCATAGGAGGTACTTGCTCAGGTTTTGGTTTAATTTGATTATGGGGTTATTGTCATAGATTGGATGGTATTTTCTCTGTAATTCCTTAGGTCCTACTGATTTTATTCTTTGCTGAGGAACATGCTATTATATTTAGGTTGAATCTCTGTTGGAAACCACATGAAATATTAGTCGGGAATTATAGATGTTTTGTATTCTAATCATAATTCATAAGATGGTTTCGTTTGCAACTGTTTCATATTGTTTGATATTTCCTAGCACGTTTTCTTTTGGGCTTGGGGTGTTAATTCTGGAGTTTGTTTAGAAAGAGTTGTGGGAAGTACTCCTTTTTGTGTAACTGTGTTTGTTTTCTCTACATGTCGGTCATATAGATGGCAGGCAAGGTGGTGAACATCAAGCTTCATTCTCGGAGATCTCAACGTGTAGTGGAAGGATCTCGAAATGTGTGCACATGTGACTGCAGGCCAGGCAACATTACTAATACTGTCTCAACAATCTCTTGAAAGTTGAATCACGTTTTCTAAATTAGTAGTTTTATTTTTTATGCAATTGTCTTGTGCAAATTTTTTATTCTTTGGTGGGGTATTTTGTTGTATTACTTGGTACTTGAAACGAGAAAGAATTTAGCATATGTTATCTTCTGTAGTACAGTATCAGTTTTTAATGAAATAAAATAGAAATCAAAGATCATAATTGCCTATTGTCAGCCAAGTTCTTTATGGTGGAAATTTTTTGTAATGAAGGAAAATCAGATTGTATTTTGTGGGAGTAACAACAAAAGAAAAGAATAACAATCATAAGTGTTACTAATCTTAATCTTTGATTTTAAATGTGATTACATTTTGTAGCTAAGCCTGTTGCCATTAGTTATGCGGATGATTCCGCCTGAATGCTTCTGTTGTATTGCCAGTTGCCAGTTTGTTCATCATTATATTGCCATTTGCCAATTGTCTTTCTTTTGAATTTGGTCCACAAACAGTTGGATTGATGCAAGTGAGAAATGAGCGATGTTGATTGGATATTTGAATTTTAATGATTACTGAGAACAATATATTATCCAATTCAAAAGGGGAGGGGGAGCAAGATGCAACGGGTAGAAGAAATCATAGGCATATTAACAGTAGTACGACCAGAGACAGCATATTCCATCTTTGAATATTAGCATTCAGCTTTCCTTCGAGTGGATCACGCTTATGTCGCCAAGGAAAAGTGCCAAGCATTTTATTGTTGGTCAATAATGAAGTTTAGGAGTATAATTAGACTGATTTTTATTAGTTTTTGCACTTATAAACTCATCATTCTTGTAATTTAGTTTTTGATTTTTAGACAAATAAACCGAATTAAACTAATTATTTTTAGACAAATAAACTAACATAATTATGATTGTTTATTTTATTAGAAAATATTTTATAATTCAAAATCAAATAAACTAATATAATTTTATTTCCGTCTAACCCGCCCGCGGGTGGATTGACCCTAAAACATTTTTTGGATATCCAACTTATGTGCGGATTTGTTAAAACAAAAAAGGCTTTGGATATCCAACATTAGGTGTTCTCACCCCTGATGCAAATGAGTACTACGAAATAAGTTGAAAAAAACAAAGTGATATAACGATGCAAAAGAATATCTTAGTTTACATTGATTTTTGTAAAGAAAATACGTAGTTTAATAAGATTCAGTTGAATCAATCTACGATAAATGATAGGAATATCATTGAATGGTGAAATTCAGTTGATTAAATTTATGATAAACATAGGAAGATCACTAAATATGAGAATTTTTATTTTATTTTTTTGACAAAAAGTTAAGTTTTGTAATATTCATAATATGATAATATATAATACACAATATGATAAAATTATTTATAAAAAAAAGACATTTTAAACCGATTGGTTTTCTTAAAATTAAATCCAAATTAATGAAGAGTTTATTAATACGAACATTTTTTTATCAAGATTTGGTTAAAGTCAGTATTTTTTATATGATCAGATAATTTAGTAGTTAAAATTTTGTTCCTAAAAATGAACAAGCGAACGTACTAAAATTCGAACATTAATCACTGCACAATATGTACAAATATCCAACCAACCGGGTTAAACTCAATGGACAAATAAATATAATTATACTCCAAAACTTCAAGTAAATAAAAATGAAAAAAATAAATAAATGCAAGTTAGGTGGCGCCATTTGCAAGGCCACAACCCCTTTGGAGGAGGCGCCATTTGCAAGGCCACAACCCCAACATATTGTTTAAAGTAGGTTATTTAAGAATTTTTGAAAAAAAGTAGGATATTTTGGTATAATAAAATTCTGACAAGGATAATTTGGAAAAAAATCCCAGATTGCTGCCTCTTGTTAGAATCTTCCTTTGAAATATTTTGACATCTCTGTCAATGAGATTTCATTGCACTAGTTCCACTGTCATATCTGATGAGGGTATAACAACTGTTACATTTTACTTTCTTTTCCTCTCCTGGCTCTATTGTAAAGTGATCCCAAACGGTTCTTGCGTGTTCAAATGCGAGTAGGTAATGTGTTGGTTGTGTTTGAGATAGCAGGCAAAGGAGTACACACTTCTTCGGATACCATTCAGGAACTACTAGAAAAAAGAATCCAGCGGTGGTTGGAAAGCGGCAGTTATGTCATAACCGCCGCCGTTTACGTATATCCCGGCGGTTTTGTAACGACCGCAGAAAACAGTGGATTAGCGGCGGTTTAAACCGCCGCTGTTTGCGTTGTCACACTTGGGAATGGTTACCGGCGGTTTTAACCGCCGCCGTTTGCGTTTTCTTATTTATTTTTCATAACTCTCGCTATATCAAATTTTCCTTTTACTTTTCCTTTTAAAAAATAAATAAAGAATAAAGAACAAAACAAACATTCTAGATTTCTTTCAACTTAACGCTAGGTTTTTTCTTCTCTTTCTCTCAATTTATCTCATATTCTTCAAATCAATTGCTTCATTCTGCCTTCTTTCAATTCAATTTTAGCATGACGAAACAAGAAATTTCTCTTCCTCCGCCGTAAGTGTTTTGTCAGAGTTTTTCCTCTTCCTCCTCTGTAGATCCCTCGTCGATTCCTCTTCCTCCTGCGTAAACCCTTGTACTCGATTCTTCTTCCTCCACCGCTGAGACTGACAATCTGTAGATCCTTTGTTTCGATTTCTCTTCCTCCGCCGTAAGTGTTTGATTTATTGGTTTATATATTGGAAATTTGGTTGTGTCTTTTTATGGTTAGTTTATTTGGTTGTGGAATTTGGTATATTGAATTTAGGGTTATGGTTTTTGAATGTTGTTGCAGATGAATGTCTGATGGATTCTTTTGAGGGGATGGGTTTGAATTTTGGAGTGTTATTGGAGACTGCTTCTCTGGTTCAATCTGTCATTCATTCATTCATGAGGTTTGTATTTATTTTTGAATTACTATGCTCTTTGAATTTGACTTGAATAATGTTTGAATTGTTTTACATGATTTGAGAATCTGAGTATATTTTCATATTATTAATTATTAATGAATATTAGTATATAAAAATTTACATCTAATAATGGTGCAAATTTGAGATATCATTCTGTGATATTTTTCATTTGTATGAGCCCTTTTTGGAATGTGAATGCTTTGGATTAGATAAGATGGGATAATTTGCAGTTGGGTGGTGTTTGCTTTGTTTAACATGAATAGTTAGAGGATGTATTAGTATAGCTTAGGTTGTATGTTATTCGAAAAATTTAGGTGTTATTGAGCTGTTGTATAAGGTCATGTCCAATGACATTATGAAGCACGAACACTCTTCAGATTAGGCGTGTCACGACACCGACACTTGCAATTACATTGAATTATATTATTTGTTCAAAAATTTATCTGTGTCAACGTATCCGTGTTGTATTCGTGTATGTGTCCCTGATTCATAAATTGAATTATCTCATAATTCATAAGACTTGTGGCACCTATTTAAAGTTCTTAAAGAGTTTCATAGTTGGAGTGGAAAGTTGCTATTTTTATTGAAACTGATGTGACATATATTAGAAGCTTCAAAAGAAGGTGCTTGGTGCTTCATCTCATTGAAAGTTAATAGTGATTACTGAATTTAGATATCTTAATCATACTTTCATTGAGTTGCTTATGTCTTGGACTTGAAGAGATGACATAGAACCTATGATGCTTATACTAGGTGGTAATGGTGTAAAGAAAACATGATAGAGAAAAGGAAACGTTCGCCTACAATTTAATTGAAAATGCAGATTTTCAAAAGTAGTTAATTTATTTCGATATTTTTATAGACGAACCATATACTAATTCTGAAGGACTTTTTGGTGATTTTGGGGTAATGATTTATAAATAGTTGTAGTTCAAAATCGAAATTAAGAGAAAATAGAGGGGGTCTTTCTTTTTTGATGCATACTTATTTCATTAATGTCATCGCAATCGCCAAAAGTCCAAACTCAACAAGGGGATATTCTATTACAAACTTGAGTATCTGTTAAGTTGATTTTTATGATGATATCTTGTGGTTTACAATTTTAGGACCTGTTTGGAGTTAGGTGAAATATATAGAGATGTTGGCCTTCCTCATTTTGTCTTAAATATTGTCACCGGATTAGGCCATGAAGCCGGTGCTTCTTTGGCTTCCCATCCTAACGTAGATAAGGTTTGAAACTTTAAATGATTTTATTCACTAGCGGAATCAAAACTATATGGAGTTAGATCTTGCTCTATATCTCACAAATGTTGTTATCATGATTGTCTTTGAGTTTGCTAAGATATTGTACCATTGTGCCCGCTATTTGATAGATTACATTTACTGGTAGCTCTGTAACTGATAGCAAGATTATGACAGCTGCCGCACAGCTAATCAAGGTATTTTTATGCATAATTATCTGAAAATAGAAAACTATTATTAGTTCATGTACGTAATATCGAATTTGTGTTTTCTTGTTTGCAGCCTGTTTCACTCAAGCTTGGTGGAAAGAGCCCATTCATTGTGTTTAAGGATGTTGACCTTGATAAGGGTCAGTGTTCCTTCTCAAGTATGTCTAGTTTGTGGAACCACATTTTCTTGCATTTTGTAATCCGAAAAATCTACTACAAACATGGACTTACTGTATTTGTCTTGTTTTTGTTCAAATGCTTTCTCCGTTGACAATACAATATCTAATATTTGTGTTACATGATTCAGTCATATAGAAATTGATGAGGTAAATATTTCCCAAGTCAGTTGAAAATACTGGAGTCCTACATCGAAAAAGAGATAAGACTCTAAGACTTTGTTTGCGAGTTTGGAGGGGAAGGGAGGGGAGGGTTTTGGAGGGAGGGAAATAGAGAAATCTTTAACATTTTTTGAGTAAGTATTTTTTATAGAGAATGATAAATAAATACTTATGATTAATATATTATGAATTTAAGAATATTATAACAACATTAATTAAATTTGAAGAATTCATATAAACCCTCCAAACCCCCATCAAACACAATTTTTGAGTTCCACCAAATTGGGGGGTTTTTGTGTTATGAAGAAAAAATAATCCTCCAAACTCCTCCCCTCCCAAACTCCTCTATTCCTTCCACTTGTTTCTTTCTTTTTTTCAAAACCATTCCCTCCCCTCCCCTCCTAAGGCTTTGTTTGCGAGTTTGGAGGGGAAGGGAGGGGAGGGTTTTGGAGGGAGGGAAATAGAGAGAAAAATAGAGAAATATTTAACATTTTTTGAAAAAGTATTTTTTATAGAGAATGACAAAGAAATACTTATGATTAATATATTATGAATTTAAAAATATTATAACAACATTAATTAAATTTGAAGAATTCATATAAACCCTTCAAACCCCCATACAATACAATTTTTGAGTTCCACGAAATTGGGGGGTTTTTGTGTTATGAAGAAAAAATAACCCTCCAAACTCTTCCCCTCCCAAACTCCTCTATTCCTTCCACATGTTTCTTCCTTTTTTTCAAAACCATTCCCTCCCCTCCCCTCCAAACTCGCAAACAAAGCCTAAGGATTCTCAAAGCAAAAAAGAATGAAGTAGATTTTGCGTGGTTGTGTGTGAAGCATGTAAAAGCAATGCTATTGTTGTGTGATACACCGGAAAAAGTATTATTTATTTAGTCATTTTTATATATGTTTTTACTATTTATTTCTACTTTTTCGTCGTATCACGTTGGTATTTTTATGCTTTTCAGTCATTTATCCCGGAAGCAGCTAAAAAGTACACATTGAGCAAAACGAAGAAAATTGGATCGAAAAGACGCAAAAAACATGCGAAAACACGATTGGACCACACCACACGCGCTGCCACGTGCGCAGCATGGCCCAACCATGCCTCACGCGCCCTCACACGCCCTGCACTACCCCTCCGCGCGTCCTGCCAGCGAACGCTGGTCCATGCCCGCGCGATCAATCGTGTGGCTATTAAGCCACGCGATTTTTAGTCCCACATCGGGCAACTCTCAATATTTGGTAGTGGAAAATTAGTATAAATAAGTATATATTTTGTAGTTTCAAAATACACCACAATCATCGCTCCTTTGAGTGTTCGGGAGATAAACTTAGGACTTTTGTCCTTTGATTTGTATAATCCTTATTTTGTGATTGTTTTAGTTGCTGTTCCGGTGTCTGTACTAGAAATTCTTTTCATTTATTTATTCAGGTTCTTTTATTTATTTTTGTCTTGTCTTTATTTTTATTTATTGCTTTTATTTTATTGCTTTTATTTATTATGTTTAATTTAATGTCCTTCAATTTATTTATTGCTTTAGTTTTAGTTTTAATTATGTCTAACTAATTTAATATTGCTAGGATGTAGGATTAGGAGCCAATATGGCTAGGTAGTTAGTTTGTGCGATCACTTTTAATGAGTTTTCTATAATCAGTTTTTAAGTATACGTTTTGTAATTCATCACGAGAGTGAGAGTTACCATAATTAATCACGAGAGTGAGAGATTAACTAAGGTGTGGGCCAAATTAGCGAACGTCGTGGTTCACACTTGATAGTAAAAACTGAAACATTAATTCTAAATACCGCGAGAGCCATTTAGGATTAGTGAAATTATATTGTTTTTCAAAGAGCATTTATATAGGTAGGTGGAATGCGCGAGAGCCGGCATTTATTTATATGAGTGTAATACTAAGTCAAAATAAGCGAGAGTTGCGATTAGTATTTTTAAAACAATATAGTTTAACTACGTTTGATTTTCAAAAAGTATTTTATAAACAAATGAGTGAGCGAGAGCAAAGCATAAGTTTATATGATACAGTGCTATTTAATATTAGCGACAGCTGAGATTAGTATTTTTAAATCAAGGTAGCTGTAAGAGAACTGTTCTTTTTATCAAAAGCACAAATTAATTACTTAAGCCCTGTTGAGTGACTAAGAATACATCCTAGTGATTCCTTTTATTAATTAATTTTAATCTTAATTTTAATTTCTATTTTAATTTTAATCTTAAAACGTGACAACCAAACTCTATTTAATCATAGCCTTAGATTTACAACGTAACAATAGAATACGGTACTCACATTGGTCCTTTGGGTTCGATATCTTTTTAAAACTACACGACGCGACTGTGCACTTGCAGTCATTGATTTTAGATACACAATCCGTCGATCATTGTGATAGCTAAGGTACAATCTAATACATTATGAAGCTCTTTTACACTCAATGGAACCGGTTTAAGAAATTTGTGAATTTCCTTTGACCTCTATGAATTACTTTTATATTGTGAATTTCCTTTTAACATGCTTTTATATTGTGAATTTCATTACTTTGTTTTTTCACACAGATAGGGAATGGATTCAACTAAAGAAAGAAGGATTTCTCAATCTGCTACCATTTTTGTAACCATGCTGCTATTATTGTAACTCTGCTTTTGTCTTCGTAAGTCCTTTGCTCCTTTTGTGTCTCTTTTATTTGTTCTTTATTATGAATCAGTTAGCAAATCTATTTCCTGTCCGATATATAGCACCGTGTTATTTTGAGTTTGTTATTTGTCTCCTTTTCGCATTAGCTTGATTAGTTTGTTCAATTTCAGATGGAGTGGATTTGTCAAACGATCATATGATAAAGGCATTACTTGGACAGAAAGAGAGCAACTTCCTCCTGGTATATTAGGACCTATAAAGAATAAGGTATCTATTTCCTTCTATAGAAAGAGTTTTGGAATTTATAGCTAGCATTACTAGTTTTGAGTTTTGGTTTCAGTTTAAAAATGTGTTTCTTTCTCATGCCTTTCCTGATAGTATTAACCCCCTGATCTCCTTTTCTATGGCAGCATGTTATTCTTGAGCCAAATTGATGTGGAATAAGTGGTGTCAAGTAAGCAGAAACAAGTAATCTTGTTTGTCTCCAATTATATGACTTTATATTTCATCAGTATTTTAATTTTTATTTATCTTCCTAGGGTTTTTGATTTAGTTTTCATTGCTAATCTTAGGTTTCTCTATTTAGGGCCAAATGATTATGTCAAGTATATGTAACTTGGCATAACTTCCTAATGTTAATCTTATAAAATCAAACTACACATCAAAGTGTACCAAAAAAAATAAAATTACACATCAAAGCATGATTCATGATTAAAAACCAATAAACCTAACTAACACAAACAAATTGCTATTTTGAAATAAAATCAGTACCTATCGAAAATGCGATTGAAGCTTTGTGTCCATTTTCTATTTCAATATAAAATGGTTATCTTATGTTGTCTTATGTTTTATCTTAATTATTTAGGATGTTGAAGGAATGTTTTTTTCTCACAATCAAAGATATTATGGAGTTATGCATGAAGACACAACACCACTACGATGATGAAGTTACAAATGTTCAAAAATGTTGCACAAAATGCATGAAGACACAACACCATTATGATGATGAAGTTACGAATATTCAAGAACATTGTGCAAATTTGATATTTGAATCAATTTGAAGTGACTTTATTAGGTACAAATGGCAATTATAGGTAGGAGTTATTAGTTTTTGTGCTTTTTTTTGTTTGTAGGCTCACAATTTGTGTAGCTTTGCTTAGGCTAGTATTTTGATAGTATAAGTTTAATTTTGGCTAGAGTTTTTTAGTTCCATCATGTATGGTGCTTTTGTAATTGATTATGCAACTTAGTTTTATGATATTTTGTATGAATAATTGTGTATGAAATACTTGTTAATGTTAATTGTTTTCGATGAATTTCTATTATAGTTATATGCATAATGGTGGGAAACAAAAGAAAATATTGCGGAAAAAATTGTGGGAAACAAAAGATTGACAAAAAATTGTGGGAAACCAAAAAAATGAATAAAGGGAAAAAAATTGTTTTCAAAAAAAAAAAGTGGGAAACAAAAATAGCGGCGGTTCTAACCGCCGCAAAATCTACAGGAAATATTGCAAACCAATTTCATTTAGCGGCGGTTTCAAACCGACGCAAGCACACAAATTTCAAAAACGCGGGAAATGCTGATAGCTGCGGTCTGAACCACCGTTGTATGCTCAGATAAATTTTCAACGCAAAGACAATTAACGGCAGTTTCCAACCGCTGCAAAACCCCAATCAACCGTCGCTGATTGACTTAGCGGCAGTTATACCAACGGTTGCTCAGAACCGCTGCTAATTGACCTAACAACGCCTCTTTCTGGGACGCTTTTTCAACCGACGCGGTATGCATTTAGAGGCGGTTTGAACCGCCGCTGTACGCCCCCACAACCGCCTTTGCTTGCCAGTTTTGGTGTAGTGGGGCTACATATAAACAATGAACATACATTAATACATTATCATCAACTTAGTCATTGAACATGGTTTTTTCTAGCAAAAACTTAGTCATTGAACATGATTTCCAAAAACCTAGAAACTAACATAGATTTGGATCCATTCAAACTATAATTTTCCCCTAACACAAAAAACACATAAACAACAAATAACAATAAATCCATAAATCACAATACCATAAACAATGAAAGTTATAATTAACAAACGAAAACCCATAAATCACAATAAACCCATATAAACTCACAATGAACACTTAATTCATTCCAAACGAAAACCATAAACCCACAATGAACACTTACTTGATTCCCAACGAAAACAATGTGAATATATGTTTTGACAGGAATATTTTAGTTTGGATGATTGACAAAAGAAATTCTACAAGGACACGAGTGCAAAAAGCGGAAAAGAAGATCAAGCTTCAAATCTTGAGCTTTTGGTTTTCTATTATTTATATTAGGACTTATTTGTAAGTGGTTAAAAAGCTCTCTTAAAAATATATCACACACTCACAATAATTTTTATTTAAATATGATTTTACATAAAATTATTTTTGCATAAAATTATTTCGACAAGAAAAATCATAATAGATTTTGAAATAATATTTATTTAAAATATTTTCAGCGTGTTTTCTAAGAAGGTAAAATTGGCTATCATTTGTGTTAATGTTACAACATATTTGTTTTGATAAAAGTCATAACCGTTATTTCTTTTGAACAATTGAATTGGCAATAGTCCCCGTAGAATAGCTCAAGTGGTAAGAGCTGGAGATATTTGGGTTGGGTAGGGGGAAGTCCAGGGTTCGATCCCTGGTGGGAGTAATTTATATTTCCGATGTACCAAAAAAAATTGAATTGGCAATAAATCAATTTTAGCATGTTTACATTGTTGGACTTGGAACGGTTATTTTATTATAATGGGCATATGTGATTTGATTCTAAATTAAATGCCAATGATCATATTTGCTTCAACGAGATTTGCCTCAAACGGCTAGTTTTTTGCTTAAATGCATCACTCTCATTTTTCACTATAAATATGTCTCTTGTAGCAAACATTCAAAAAACACAATTTTGCATCAAAATTATTTCAAAAATATTACTCATCATTCTAACTATTTCTACACTTGCTAATATATTTTGTTGAGAGCTATTTATACTACATAGTTTATTTTGTAGTACTTGTGCTTTAATTTGTTATATCTACACTTTTGGTGTAATATCTTGTATTTTTTATTTTACTTGTATTGGGTGTGATTTCAATGTTTTCAAGAGAGGTGATATCTCATGGTTTAGAGGCTCTTGCACAAGGGAGGTGATATCCTAGTGTTTGTGTTGAGAGTTCTCGGTTGTAAAGATTTTAAGCTAATCCCATTATAAAAACTTTAGTTTAGTGAAATCTCAAGGTGTTTTCTTTGGGAACTGGATTAGGCCAGTAGTTAGTTTTGGCCGAACCAGTATAAATTCTCTTGTGTTTTTCTCTATCCCTTTCATCTCTTTATTTCTTGCAATTTATATTTCTGCACTTTTATTTTTTATCTTGCTTTTAAATTTCATTTATATTCAAGTACTTTTGCTTTATTTTGTTAAATCCTTTTAAAGTACTTCTTTATTTATTTGTATTAAGCAATTTCATATATAAGTGTTTATTATACTTAAGTTTTCATTTCAAAGCACTTTATTTTATTTGGCTTAATTTTTTAAGTGCTTATTTTAAAGTACTTTATTTATTTGTATTAAGCAATTTCATATATAAATGTTTATTATACTTAAGTTTTCATTTCAAAGCACTTTATTTTATTTGGCTTAATTTTTTAAGTGCTTATTTTAATTGTTTTTTAAGTACAAAATTCAGCCCCCCCCCCCCCCCCCCCCCCCCACACTCCCCCCTCCCCCTCTTGTGTGTTTGGAGTCACTTGTCTAACAAACAACACAATGAAGCAAATCATTGATAAACAGCAAAAAGTGTACGCAGAATGAAAAGTGAATATGAATAAAAGAAAAATCAAAAGACTAACCAGAGGAACAATAAAAAATCCAGAGCGAGCTTGAAAGAGACGGAGAGAGTGAGAGAGCGAGATTGCAGAGAAAAGAGATTTGGTCGGAGTCGAGAGAGACGAAGATGATTCGATCGGAGTCGCTTGGATTTGGTCGGATTCACGGCGGTGCTTTGGTCGGAGTCATTGAAAATCGATTTCAGAGGGTGATTTGACAAGGTGATCTGCGACTGCTTAGATCTGAGACTGAGATTGAATCACGTTTTGTTTAAGTGAAAAAACAGGTTCTGAACCGGTTCAATAAAATGGTAAACCGGTTATAGGTTTTTGACATATATCGGCCGGTTTTGGTTTTAAAAATTAGGGTTGGGCTTTTAAAATATGGATCAGGTTTGGTTTATAATTTGGTTGAGATTAACCAAATTTCTTGCACACCCCTAGCTGTGGGGGAGTGGAAACAACTCGTCATCTTTTTCAGGTTTGTCCTGGTTTTGCTCCCCTGTGGTGTTTGGTTAGACCTTAGATTGGTATGTTTTCAGTTGATCTGACGGCTGTGCAAGATCATTTTGTTCATTCTGTTGGGGGTTGAGAGCTTGTCGTTCCTTTTTGCAGCTCATTTGGCTTTGTTGTATTTAGGTGTTATGGACTGAACCTAATAACAGGGTATTCAAGATTAAGGCGAGTTCAATCTATCAGATGTTAGAGAAAGTCAAAGTCCATTTGTTTTGGTGGTTGAAGGCTCATAATGTAAATATGAATTTAACCGTTCATATGTGGTGGTTAAACCCTTTAGTTTGTATCAATGTTTTAAAAACTGGATCGGTCATCGACCGTTGAGGGTACGGGTTCACTCGTTGTGCTAGTCAGAATTCTCAATTTTTATATATTTTATTTTGACTTATTCAAAAAAAAAATGATTTATTAATTTTACAATCTTATTTCCCTATCATACCAAACAAGCCTACTAGTAGAATCTATTCTACTCTATATTTGTTCTTTATGAAAGCAGTTAAGCAAATATACGACTTTAATGTAAAATTACAATATGATAATATAAAATTGATAACTCAGTCAAAAAAAATTTAAAATTGATAAAACAAATTAGCAGCAACAAAAATATACAGTAAAAAAATATGAAGCGCGTTTGGGTTTGGATTTCCGTTTGGACGGAGGGTATTTCTGGAATCAATTTATCCTCATGCGAGGGAAAAGGCATTTTGAACGAAGTTTCCACTTTCCATAATAAAATAAACATAAAATAAATAAACGTTAAATTAATTAAGAAAATAAATTAAGCGTGAAAAAGATAAGGGAGAGACGGCATCTACATGAACGAAGGAACATGATAGATCATGATTCATGACAGCGCCGGTAATGGTTTAACGTGTCAACAACATGCATCCCATTTCTAAATTAATTAAAGTATAATTTATTTTTATTTCACCGGAAAGAGTTTCAGTAGTATAGAATTTATGATTCAATTTTTTCTTAAACGCAGTTATGATTGTGAAAATCGAACTGTGATCTTTCTTATTAAATCTAGCGTCAATCATCACTTAACTAAATAACGTTTCGTAAAATATAACTCCCTCCATTTTTTTTAGCTATAACAATTGACCATTGTACATATGTCAATGCATATTTTGACGACTAATATCTTTAATTATGTATTAATATTTGAAAAAAATTAAAAAAGATATATTTAAAAAATATTCATCCAAATATACTAATATTTGCTGTTTTAATAGAAATATATTGATAAAATTATATGATTAAAGTAAATTATATGAATAATGCATACATATTTCAAATGATTTATTTAGGAACGGACGAGTACTTTCTTTATGAGATAAAAAAAATGTTGAGTTTTATTTTTTTTAAGAATTTGAAGATAATGTTTGATTGATACCAAAAAAAGAAGATTTTGTATTGATAACTAGCGAGATACCCATGCATACACCCGGGTACTGCGTCGAGAGTTGGGTTGTAGGGGGCGTGAGTGTGCCGAGAGTTGGGTCGTAGGGGGTATGGGTGCGTCAAGAGAAGATTGTGGTTGTATATTAAAATCATATGTTCAATAGTTATAGTTTGTTTTCAAAAACAAAATTATCAATTATTTTGATAATGTAAAAATAAATAATTAAAAAATATTTTTTAAGATGTCGATTATTTTTTGATGAAATTGAAAAAATAGAAGAAAAAAAATATTAAAATAGACAAATCATTAAGTTAAATTTGATCATTTTCGTGTAAGTTAAAATTAGTGTATTGAGTACGATAATTAGTTAAATTGTTCACAGCCAAGAACTTTTTCCCCGTGTATAATAGTTTACTTAAATTTTTCAAAAATAACCACTTGGCGTGAAACAGGTTTCTATAGAGCCTAGTGTGCAGTATGAAGATTTTTTATTACTAAATTGTAGCTTCATTCGATATGCAATTACATTCAAATACTTCAAAATAATACTCATCAACTCAACATTATAGTCATAAGTTTCATCTCTCATCAATTGTTAGTACAACTAAACATATGTTCAATTCATATTCTACTAATTCTTGCTACGAACCATATAAAAGCTCAACACAAACAAATTCTTGCTACGAACCATATAAAAGCTCAACACAAACAATGACAGAACAACAACAGCAAGCAGAACCAAATAAATAATACAAAGAATTAGAAAGATAACAAAGAACCATAACAAAGATTAGAAAAATCAATAGTTTACAATATATAAACCTGCACAAATTGAGAGAAAAAAGAACAAACAACACCAATCAAATCAAATATCCTTCAATATGCACTCAAATTTTATGATATGCTTCATCTCTCATCGTTGACCACTTCATGCTAAGTTGATAACTATATATGTAATTATTCACATTATAAACTTACATTGCCTCTAACCCATTATTGGTGAATAGCCTGTCAACCAAGCTCACTTCCATGACAGCAATGCATCTGTATAGTTTCACACCTAGTTAAGACACAACCAACCAATTCATGTCAATTACACACCTAGTTAAGACTCAAAAACGCCTTAACTGTCTATCACAACAATAGATACCAATTCAGCAATAAAAATCAAATTCATGACGACAACAATGTATCATAGACCAATTCTTCTATCAATGTGAAGCAACATATGCAAGCACCCTTACTTTCTCTGAAGTCTATCATCCTTTCTCAATGAAGAAATTAGGTAGTCACTATTATATGCTTTCTCTTTCTCCTCAGTATCCCACGAGCATGACTCAAATGTCCCTGTGACCTTCCCATCATGATCATAAACTCTAGATCATTTTAAGGGCATTCTTTTCTTAACATGCTTTGGCTTTCACAATCCAAAAGTACTATTAAAAAGTGTTTTAGTGTGAAAACACAATTTAAGGATACATAAATGATGTTGCAAGTCAGATTTCAAAAAGCTACTTTTTTTGCATCAAAACTTACTATTAAAAAACTGTTTTAGCGTAAAAACACAGTTTAAGCATACAACAATGATGTTTTAAGTCAGATTTTAAAAAATGAACTATTTTTTACATCAAAACAAACTACTTAAAATAGATATAAGTGACATTTAAACACTTATTCCATCATCCTTATAGTATAAACTTTTAATATATAAGTGCTTATATATAAAAAAATCAACTTGTTTTGATAAAATATATTGGATTATATTGTTGATACAAATGATATATGGAAGAAAAAACCTCATAGGCAAGAGTTTATAACTTCGACGATCAAGAGAGGGGCAAAAAACCAAACATGTAACTAATGACATAATTTAATCAAAACACATCTATTATTTTTCTTCTACTCGTAAACCAAAACACCAAAATCTCACCATGTATGAAACCAAAACACATCCATCATTTTTCTCAACGTGATTCAAAAATAAAAGGGAAATCAATTACTTACAATGAAGGATGATGGTAGAGAAAAGAATCATTCATCAACAAACTATGTAGATTTTCTTCTTCATCCTCCCGTGTATTCTTCTTCTCTCCCATTTTTCTTTTTCTGTCCATTGATTTTATGATATGAAGGAAAGAGTGAGGATCAAACACATAAAATTTCATGAGAATCTACAACAATATTTTATCAAACACATTATGTGCATAAATAAATCTAAAATCGAACAACATAATTTAAAGAAATGAAGAAGAAACCCTGAATTTTCCAGTAAAGAAAGATGATAGCAAATGAAAGAAGCATTAATCACTAACCCATCTAGTTGTTCTTCCTCCCGTATTCTTCTGCCATAGAACTTCTTATTTCTCTATGTATTTTTCTTCTTCCATGGATCTTGTTTCTGCGTTTTTCTTCTTTGGTTGTGTTTGGATCTGGTAGAGAAATTTATCAGTAGAAGAGAAAATCAGTATTAAGCCTAGTCACAATACCAAGAAGATAACTGACCAGTAGAAGAGAAATTCAGTTTTAAGCCAAATCTTTGTTGACGAAGAAGAAGGGATGAGTGTCGTTGAAGAAAATGAAGGTGTGAATTGGAGAGATAAGTGGGAGAAAGGAGAAGAAAGAAAAAGAAAGAAAGAAAGAAGAACATAACAAAACATGAGAAGAAAGAGGGAGAGAGTGAGAAAAGTCAAAATATGAGTTGTTTTTTAACAGTGTGGGCCCCGTAAATTTCTTGAACCACAAAGTAAAATATGCTTCAGTCCCTCATAAAGTCTAATAATAACATACTATTTAGCTTATATATGTTCTTTTTCAGAAGGACAATTGAGACAAAATTTTAGTTCAAAATGAGGATAAATTTGGTGAGGTCTGGAAATTATTCCAAATGAGCCCTCAAAACTTAGTTTATGCAGAAAAATGAAATTTAGGAAAAGCAGGGACAAAATAGGAATTGACTGATCTAATTATTTATTATGTTAATAGTAGATAGATTGATAATGTACAATATTTTTACAAACTGATCTAATTTAAATTTGAATAAATAAACATATTACAATTTGATCTAATCATTACGTATGATGTCTTTACCGAACGAGCTATACTCGGGATACCCCATTTCTATCTCAAATCAAATCAAGTACAAGAACATTCGGATGGTTTTAAAAAATGAAACAATTTCAAATTAAAAATGTTTAAATTATCAATTGGTTCATGTAAGTTTGAGTGTTTTTGATTTTAGTCTTTTATATATTTTTTTTTTGGAATAAATCTTTAAATGTTAAAATTATTTTGACTCTAAGGAATAAAATCAAAATAATTTTAACATTTAGAGATGAATAAAATAAAATTACATACATGAATTAAAACCAAAAACATGTGATTTTACATCAAATGATTGTTTTTGGTAGTATCAAACAATTATTTAAACCTTAAAAAAATATGTTGTAGTATTTGTCTTTGAATCAATCAATTTTTTTGCTTTTGATCTCTAAAGCTTTCCTACGAATTTTAGTTTTAGGGATCAAAAATAAAAAAAAAATTGTTGATTCAATAACTTATTTAGAACAAAAATCGATACAGGTATTAAAATCAAAGTACATACCGGACAAAAATGATATTTAAGTTTTTTTTTTTTTTTACAAATATTGTAGTATTATTTTATTTTGAGTATAGTATGATATGATAGGAAGAGGCTTAAATCATGGCTGGCCGGTAGTGCTTGTAATATTGTTGTAACAAAAACTCGTTCCTTCTCTGTCTGTCTTTCTCCGTGTCTTGCAAAGGTGACAGTTGGATGCAACTCGTATGAGACCACTTCTTATAAAACACACTACATACTCATTCAACCTTTTCAATACACTCTCTTCATTTGAACTGGTCATGTTTTTTCTTACACATATCAACTTATCATACATAGATCTCAAACTCAGTTTCGTTTAGCTTTCAAAAAATCAAACCGGTAAGCTTAACTTAGCTCAACCCTTTACTAAATCATGCATTGTTTTCGTGGGTTGTTTTCAAATTTTCAATTTTTTTTTATCTTAGTTATTACGATTTTTTTGATAGTCATGGCTTTCTTGCAAACAAATTGATTAATTGCCGATAATCACGGCGACAAAAAGTGATTTTTTTTTTTATTAGATTTCTTTGTGGGAGCAATGTAGGGAAGTCAATAGGGGTTTTGTTTTTTCAACTTCAGTTTTCCTTTTTGTTTCTGTACTTTGTTCTTATCGGTGGTGACCAAGAGTCAATCTATGAAGGATTAAACTTTTTTTCATTTGAATGAGATCCTATTGTGAGCTATTATAGTTGATTATGTAGCTCAAGAATTTTGAGAATGGAAAAGAATAGTTTTGGATCTTGTACTGTCCATAGTTGAATGTTTGCTTCTGTGTCGTTTAGATTCAGGTGAATCAATCGGTTGTCTTTTTTATGTTTAGATGATTTGTCTTTTCTTTTGTATAGTTTCATTGCTTTTTCTTTGTTGTTTTAGCAAATCTGCTGATATTTTCTGTAATTTCTTCAAAGCTTTACTTAGATCTAGTGCTCTGTTATGTGCATCTTTGCAGAAAGATGTAAAGGAATTACAAGCTAGTTAGATTTTGATTCTGGATAATGGAAACTTTCACCGAATTTCTTGCAATTGATTGATGTGTGTTAATGTTTAGGAATGATGATTCCCTTAAATATTTCTCTCTCTTATCATACTCTACTTTTGAGATGTTGATTTGCAGCTTAAGATTCACTTTTGAATTTTGAATTTTGGTTTTAGTCTTTTTAACTTTATGTTGGTGTTTGTGCTTGAGAAACGGCATAAAGTTAATTATAATGCTGATGAGTGATAAAGATCTGATGTGTTAAATTTCTGAATTTCAGGATATTAGGATCAATCTTAAATATTTAGGATCAATCTTTGTCCTAAATTATGACATCAAAATCATTAAAACTAAGCAGATCGTCCCTGTCAGCAATTTCTGATGCATCTGAAACACAGAAGCCACCTTTACCCCCAACTGTAACATTTGGCCGAAGAACTTCTTCGGGTCGATACATCAGTTACTCCAGAGATGATCTTGACAGTGAGCTAGGAAG
This sequence comes from Trifolium dubium, assembly GCA_951804385.1. Taxonomy (NCBI): domain Eukaryota; kingdom Viridiplantae; phylum Streptophyta; class Magnoliopsida; order Fabales; family Fabaceae; genus Trifolium; species Trifolium dubium. Next base: position 19,575,283 of record OX638071.1, on the reverse strand, counting down.
TAATGACTTCATGAATTATACAGTGCATTTACCACCAACCCCTGATAACCAACCTATGGATATTTCAATCTCGCAGAAAGTTGAGGAGCAGTATGTGTCAAGTTCGCTATTCACAGGAGGATTCAACAGCACTACTCGAGCGCATCTAATGGATAAGGTGACCGAGTCTGAAGCAAACCATCCACAGATGGCTGGTGCAAAAGGGTCTTCATGTGGTGTTCCTGGTTGTGATTCTAAGGTGATGAGTGATGAACGTGGTGTGGATATTCTTCCTTGTGAGTGTGATTATAAGATATGCAGAGATTGCTATATAGATGCAGTGAAAACAGGAGATGGAATGTGCCCAGGATGCAAAGAGCCATATAAGAACACAGAACTTGATGAATTGGCTGTGGAGGATAATGGAAGGCCACTTCCACTTCCTGCACCAGGTGGTTCTAAAATGGAGAGGAGATTGTCCTTGATGAAGTCAACAAAGTCAGCGCTTATGAGAAGTCAAACTGGAGATTTTGATCACAATCGATGGCTCTTTGAAACAAAGGGTACCTATGGTTATGGCAATGCTATTTGGCCAAAGGAAGGGAATTTTGGAAATGAAAAAGAGGATGATGCTGTAGAACCAACTGAGTTAATGGGCAAACCATGGAGGCCACTTACACGGAAATTGAAGATACCTGCGGCCATTCTCAGCCCATATCGGTACCAATCCTTCTTTTTTAGTTAGATGCTTTTTTCTTTTTCAATAATTTTCTTAATAACCCATATGATATCAGCCTGCTTCACTTATTACCTGTAATTTTTATGTTCTATGATGTAATATAGGCATTAAATTGAAAGTCATCTGTGTTTTCTTACAATTGCCTTTCTTTTTGATGCCTCTCATTTTACAGGCTCATCATTTTTATTCGTATGGTTGCTCTTGTACTGTTCCTTCATTGGAGGATCACGCACAAAAATACTGATGCAATCTGGTTATGGGGCATGTCTATAGTTTGTGAAATATGGTTTGCTTTCTCTTGGCTTCTTGATCAATTGCCTAAGCTATGCCCAATAAATCGTTCTACAGATCTTAATGTTCTGAAGGAAAAATTTGAATCACCAACTTCTAAAAATCCTACAGGGAAGTCTGACCTGCCAGGCATAGATGTCTTTGTCTCAACTGCTGATCCTGAGAAAGAACCACCGCTCGTCACAGCAAATACCATCTTGTCTATTTTAGCTGCTGATTATCCAGTTCAGAAGCTTGCATGCTATGTTTCTGATGATGGGGGTGCACTTTTAACTTTTGAGGCAATGGCTGAAGCTGCCAGCTTTGCTAATGTGTGGGTTCCGTTCTGCCGCAAACATGATATAGAGCCTAGGAATCCTGAATCATACTTCAACTTAAAGAGAGATCCATACAAAAACAAAGTGAAACCTGATTTTGTGAAGGATCGTAGAAGGCTGAAGCGTGAGTACGATGAGTTCAAGGTCAGAATCAATGGTTTGCCTGACTCTATCCGTCGCAGGTCAGATGCTTTTCATGCAAGAGAGGAAATCAAGGCCATGAAACTTCAGAGACAAAATAAGGGAGATGAACCTGTTGAGCCTATAAAGGTTCCAAAAGCAACATGGATGGCTGATGGATCTCATTGGCCAGGGACTTGGTTGAACACTTCACCTGAGCACTCAAGGGGTGATCATGCTGGTATAATTCAGGTATTATAAAAAGTTGCAGTCTAATTTGGCTTATGCAATCAATCAAAACATTGATGTTGCCGCTCAGATTGCGGTCACAGATTTTTTTAAATAAAAAAACCATGCTAAGTAGGTCCTCGAAGTTATGTTTATTCTTTGGGGAGTTGAGAATGAATAACTAACATTTGATGAATGACATTTTACAGGTGATGTTGAAACCTCCAAGTGATGAACCTCTTATTGGAAATGCTGATGATGCAAAGCTTATTGACATGACTGATGTTGATATCCGTCTTCCCCTTCTTGTTTATGTTTCTAGAGAGAAACGCCCAGGTTATGATCACAACAAAAAAGCTGGGGCCATGAATGCATTGGTTAGAGCCTCGGCCATCATGTCAAATGGTCCTTTTATACTCAATCTCGACTGTGATCACTACATCTACAATTCCAAGGCAATGAGGGAAGGCATGTGCTTTATGATGGATCGTGGTGGTGACCGCCTCTGCTATGTCCAGTTCCCTCAAAGGTTTGAGGGGATTGATCCCTCTGATAGATATGCTAATCACAACACTGTCTTCTTTGATGTTAACATGAGAGCCCTTGATGGACTTCAAGGGCCTGTCTATGTAGGAACTGGTTGTCTGTTTCGAAGGGTTGCTCTTTATGGTTTTGACCCTCCACGCGCTAAAGAAGACCACACAACTTTCTGTAGTTGTTGCTTTGGGCGTAATAAGAAGAAGCATGCCAACACCTCAGAAGAGAACCGGGCACTAAAGATGGGTGACTCTGATGATGAAGAGATGATGAATCTTTCATTCTTCCCTAAGAAATTTGGGAACTCAAATCAACTTATTGACTCAATTCCAAACGCAGAGTTCGAAGGTAGGCCACTTGCTGATCACCCTGCAGTGAAAAATGGACGCCCTCCCGGTGCTCTCACCAAACCACGTGCGCTTCTTGATGCATCAAAAGTGGCAGAAGCCATCAGCGTGATCTCATGTTGGTATGAGGACAAGACTGAGTGGGGACAACGTGTTGGATGGATCTATGGATCAGTTACTGAGGATGTGGTCACTGGTTATAGGATGCATAATAGAGGATGGAAATCAGTTTACTGTGTGACCAAACGTGATGCCTTCCGTGGAACTGCTCCCATCAATCTAACTGATAGGCTACATCAGGTTCTTCGATGGGCTACTGGATCAGTTGAGATATTCTTCTCCAGAAACAATGCAATTATGGCCAGCTCAAGAATGAAATTTCTTCAAAGGATCGCATATCTTAATGTTGGAATTTATCCATTCACTTCTTTTTTTCTTATTGTCTATTGCTTCCTTCCTGCACTCTCGCTATTCTCAGGACAGTTCATTGTTCAAACACTCAGTGTCACTTTCCTTGCTTACCTCTTGGCTATTACTGTGACGTTGTGCATTCTTGCTGTCCTTGAGATCAAATGGTCAGGAATTGAGCTGGAAGAATGGTGGAGAAATGAACAGTTTTGGTTGATTGGAGGGACGAGTGCACATTTAGCTGCCGTGCTTCAAGGTTTACTAAAAGTCGTAGCAGGCATTGAAATCTCATTCACCTTGACTTCAAAATCCGGTGGTGATGATGTGGACGACGAGTTTGCTGATCTTTATATTGTCAAATGGTCATCACTTATGATACCGCCAATCACAATCATGATGGTTAACTTAATAGCAATAGCCGTTGGAGTTAGCAGAACCATATACAGTACCATACCGCAGTGGAGTCGTTTACTAGGCGGTGTTTTCTTCAGCTTTTGGGTCTTAACTCATCTCTACCCTTTTGCAAAAGGTTTGATGGGAAGACGAGGGAGGACACCTACCATTGTTTTTGTATGGTCGGGTCTAATAGCGATCATAATATCACTCCTTTGGGTGGCTATCAATCCACCTGCCGGTGCCGACCAAATCGGTGGTTCATTCCAGTTCCCATGATGATAGTTCATTCTTTTTGTCGGATTATTACAATTATTTCTTTGGAGTTTATAATTCTTTTACTCTTGATTCAACAACTCAGTTATAACAGTGAATGGACTTGAATTACTCTGTTTAGTTTGCTTGTGAATTAATATATTCTGAAAGTTGTTTTCAGGAATCAGAAATGTTGAATGGTGAGAATATTATTAACTTGCTGACTCAAGTGTTCTGTATTCTGTTTAGGATGTTTTTATTATTTTTTAATATATATTAATAGAAAATAAATATATAGCTCATCTACAGATAAAAAATTACAAATAATTCAAATAATTTTTTTTGGATAAATATTAAAAAAGATACAATACAATAAAAAAATTAGGAAAACTAGGAAAGTCGATGATAAATTGAATTACCGTAGTTAACATATTGGTAGTGTTGTGGTGGAATAGTTCAATTACTCCTGCAAAAATAATTGAAAAAATAAAATAAGAAATTAGAATTAGATGAAAAAAAAAAAAGGAAATCCTTAGGCCGGATACCGAGCTTCAAAAAAAATAAAAGGAAATAAAGAGGAGGAGATAAAATCATTGACATTGTACTTATAAATAAGTTAAGAAGAAAAAATATATATTAGGAAGAAGGTATAAATGTCATTCATTGATTTGAATTTGCAAATTCAAATTTTAATCATTGGCAGTTATATATCAAATGAATGAATGAGACCAATAATATATTCAAACAAAAAATTTATGTAAAAAACTGTGTCGTGCATCATCATCATTTTATCATGATCATCTAATATTTAATGTAGACAATAGCATTTAATGTAGACAATATAAAATTAAATATTAAAATTAGAGTATAATTCATGCATTATTTTATAAATTGTTTTACCAAAAAATGTATGATTAATATTTTACAAAAAAAATATGATTAACTTTTTCGTAAAAAATTACTAATGATGCACAAATTATTTTCTTTTGTTAAAAAAATTGTTTGACCATAAAATCAAATATTAAAATGAAGGTATACTTCATGCATGATTTTATAAATTGTTTTTCTAAGCCAAAAACTCATAAGCACGTAATTTATTTTCTTCTGTAAAAAATAAAATTATGTTTTAATTTTTGTTTCATGTTGACTATATATTTAAAATATTCTAGAAATAAATATTTTTTTATATATAATTATATTTTTTGTTGAAATTTGTTTATATATAATTCTATCTAACTCAAAGACACATCATATTCATATTATTTTATTTGCATCTTGATGTTTAAATTTTAATTTTTTTAATTAATTGGAATTTGTATTAAATGAAAAGAATAATAGCCTTAAAAAAAATGCTTGCCTTTTTTTCTTGTATGAAATGGTAATAAAAGCATTTAAGATAAAATTGATGATAGGAGAGCAAGACTTTAAGAATTACATGTACATGTGGCAAGAGTAGGAGAAGGTTTAGAAATTATTCACAAATTATAGTATTAAAGATAAAGATTAAAGATTAAAGATTAAAGATTAAAGATTAAAGATAAAGATTAAAGATTTTTGGTTTGTTGTTGGATTTTTATATTTAATATTAAAATAATCAATGTATTTTCAAACATTACGAAAAAATTTCAAATGAATAATTTTTTAATTAAATTTTTTTATTTAACAAAATGTTACTCTCATTTTCTTTACTTTTATAATTTTCACATTTTTATATTTAGGACCCATAAAACTTTGCCAACTAAATATTTGATACAATTTTTTATTTAAATAATTTTATTAATGAATATGAATGTTTTTTTTTCTTATGTAAGAATAAATATGAATGTTGTGTACTCCATAATTGATTATTATGATTATTACACCATAATTGCATTAATCATCAAAATATTATACAAAAATATTGAATTGTCGGCATTCAATGTATAACTAAAAATAGATATATGCCATGCCAAAAAAGAAAAAAGAAGGTGGGTTGATGTAAATTTGCCACATGGCACTTTGCATATGACAATGGCATAAAAATGCATTTGCATTTAATATTTTTACCATAACTCTATTCCTTATTGTATATAGTATAGATAGATAGTTGAGATCCTAAACCAGATGAAAGTCATGATGTTTTCCAATATCATGTTTGATTCACATTGTGTCCCTCAAATCTGAACGAAGGCATAGGTATAGACTCAAGTTGTTTAAGAGTTTGGTAATATGCTAATTTGATCATCTTGTTTTTCTTTCTTGTCTTCATGGCCAATTTCTTACCTTGATTACTCTGATTTTGGGCATACTTTATGAATCTCACTGAAACCATGTTCGTCTTTGCGATTGAACGATGTTCGCGTCAGATCTGTTCGCGATTGATCGATTGAACGAAGTGTCGTGCCGATATTTCGTAGAGTTTTGAAGCTTCGTGTTATGTTTTGTTCTATTAAGTATTTGTTCTGAATTTCTGTCATTTTGTTCGCAGGTGCTTCGATTTGTTCGTGTGCTGTTCAAAGTTCAAATGCATTCAGTCGTTGTTCATGCTCTTGTTTTGTCCTTAGGTTACAAAGCTTCAATCACAGCAGGTACTGATTCTACTTAGAAATGGCTGAAAGTTCATTGATATGCTAAAGTTTCTTTACTCTTCATTTTGCTATTTAATAACAGTTGTGTAGAGAAATAATCAGAGCTTTGCAAGAACTTGTTCATAGTGTCAACAAGGTATGTGACTTCTCCTAAACGTTATTTTTATTGCAATATATGTACTGATTACATTTGTCTATAGAACTTATGCAATTAGGTAAGGATGGGTGTCATTTCATGTTTAGTCTTAAGTGAGAAAAGATACGCAAAATTTAGGGCAGCTTGTTAATTTTGCTTTAAATAAAAACAATGTTGAAAATAGAGATTTGAGAGGTGTTTTCACTGATTTATCTTGGAATAAGTTGTTTATTTATTATATGTTCATGTGATAGTTGTGTCTGTTTTATTGTGATACTATTTTTCTGCTTTTCACTTGAGTGGATGCTCATATTTCAGACTGAATTTTCTAATGGTTTTCACTTTGTTCTATAGGCACATCTCAAAATGATCTGCTCTCAAGAATCTCAAGAGCCTACACAACATGTTGGACACGAGTGTTAAAGCAATTGGTATATTTTATTTGCTTATATGCTCCGACTGATTGTAGTCTATTTATATGCTTTGTAGTGATAGTGTTTCCGTTTTCTTTGTTGTAGCAGTGTTGGTTATATTTTGTAAAATAGTTTGTTCTGTAATACGCCGTTCTACATTGAATATTTACTTGTATGTTTGATTTGTATTATGACAATGATGATTTGTATGTTGGTCTATTGCTACAATCTTGAATATATATATTGTGTTGAATTTAGATATGAAATAGCAGGGAAAAAATTGTCAACATTTAAAAAAAAATTAAAACATTTCACGTCGGTGAATAAAACGACCGATGTGAAAACTATGTTTTCACATCCGTTATATAAATGTAACTGATGTGAAAACTAGCGCAATGTATTTCAGCCCAACCCTTTCCCCTTCGGCCCATTCTTCAAACCCGATGTGAAATGTAACTTTTCACATCGGGTGACCCCCCGATGTAAAATGTTCCTGACTTACCATTACACCTTTCCACATTAGTTGGCCAACCGATGTAAAAAGTACATTTATCTGATGTAAAATGTCTTTTCTACACTAGTGAGCATGTCATGATATCATTTCTGATTATGGATGGATCATCTATTTTGAATGATAATGTATGATGCCTGTCTTCTGTGTCCTTGTGTCCTGTTCCCCATTTTAGTTTTTTTTCCTTCTTTCTCTAGGATCATCCTTCCTTATTATGGATGGATCATCTTTCTTGAATGATAATCTATGATGTCTATCTTCTGTGTCCTTTTCCCCATTTTAGTTTTCTCTTTCTCTCTATCTTCTTCATAAACATGCTTTGGTAGAAAATTTACAGCCTTTCTCCCACAAACTAAGTAGCCATTTTTGTTGTAGATGACTTTTCCTGATGAGTTCTTATCACACACTACAAAACTAATTGCAATCTTTTTCTTTCATTATTACTCTAGATTTTTCTGCATTCTTTTATGCCGGACTATAGTTTTTCAACCAGTTGTATTTTTTTAAATATTTGATGCTATTATTTCTTGTTATACAAAAATTATCTACATTGTTTTCAGGGAAAAGGAGATGGATTACTGATTGAGAGGGTTGGCCTGCATGACAATTAGGATGATGCAGAGGGCTATTACAGTAAGTTTCTCATTTGACTATAACTAGCTGTTTTGATCATTCTCTTTTGCTTGTTGAGTTGTGAGCTGTGATTGCAGAGGCTGATTAGTTTTTTGTTTGTGTCACATGTTGGTCATAAGTTAGTTTTCTAGGTAACTTTTTTAATGCTCAGTTGTGGTAGTTGAATTGTTTTAAATGTGTTCTTTCAAATGTGGTGGCACGGATCTCCATCAAAATTGTTATGGTGTAATTTTGATGTTTTTGGTAGGAACTGGTTGGAAACAACTGCAGATATATAAATATACTTAACAAGCAAAATTAGTTGTTACTAAATGATGATGTTCAATACTTATAGGCCTGAAGTTTAATTATCTGACAATTAGTTTTGCTTGCAAATCTTCAATAACTTTTTCTGAGGCATTTCCTGTGGATCTGCTAACAAAACATGTCAATATGATGTAGAAAATCTTTGTGAATATCAATTATTAGGCTTGATATCCCTGGCTTATATCTGTTTTCCTGTTTCATGGGCTTATGTTCTGATATTTCAATGCAGGCTATCGTTTTGGTGAAATACTTGATGGCCGATATGAAGTTACTATTGCACATGGGAAAGGTGTTTTTTCAACAGTTGTATGAGCTAAGAATCTAAAAACTGGTAATGGCGAGCCAGATGAAGTAGCAATAAAAATTATTCGTAATAATGACACCATGTGAGTACTTTTTTCGGGGTTATCCTTAATATTTTTTGCTCTTGGGTTGTGTCTCTTACTCATTGTCATATTTCTGATGTGGAACAGGTACAAGGCTGGTTTGGATGAATTGGTTATTTTGAAGAAATTAGTAGGTGCAGATCCGGATGATAAACGTCATTGTGTTCGTTTCCTTTCAAGCTTTAAGTACAAAAATCATCTTTGTTTAGTTTTTGAATCTCTAAAAATGAATCTGCGTGAGGTTTTAAAGAAGTTTGGTTGCAATATTGGAATTAGGCTAACAGCTGTGAAGGCATGTGCAAAACAACTTTTTATTGCACTGAAGCATCTCCGTAACTGTGGTGTTCTACACTGTGATATAAAGCCTGATAATATGTTGGTATGGCTAAAATGCTGCTACGTTTTAGATTGTTTCTTTTCATAGTTTTTTCTTGTTTCTATACGAAACATGTATTATCTAACTTCTTACATCAACTTTCCTTTTTACTAGGTGAATGAGGCTAAAAATGTTTTGAAGCTTTGTGACTTCAGTAATACCATGTTTGCTGGTAAAAATGAAGTAACACCATATCTTGTGAGCCGTTTTTATCGTGCCCCAAAAATAAGTAAGTTCTGTTCATTAAACTTATTATTGCATTACTCTTGACTACTTTTTATTAGTTACTTATAGTTACCAGCTGGCCTTTTGAATGTTTTTTGCAGTTCTTGGCTTGCAGTATGACCATCCATTGGATATTTGGTCTGTGGGATGTTGTTTGTATGAATTGTATACATGGAAGGTTCTTTTTCCAGGGCTTACAAACAATGACATGTTGCGGCTTCACATGGAATTGAAGGGCCCTTTTCCAAAAAAGATGCTCCGGAAGGTAAACTTATACTAGTTAAATTTTTTTATTATTACAGTTTCGTATGAATCTTAATTTCTTATCTGTTGCTATTTTAATTCTTCACTTACCTTTTATAGGATCTGTACTGTACCTTCAATTGAAGTTGTGGCATGAGCGAATTTGTTGTGGTTGTATTTATATGTACTTGTTTTTGTTATCTCCTTGCAGGGAGCAATTACTGAACAACATTACGATCAGGATCTAAGTTTTCATGCTACTGAGGAGGATCCTGTAACAAAAAAGGTGAGTTAAACTTAGTATTGTGTTTTGAAGTATTAAATGTAACGTGATTTATGTTTTGGATATATTCAATGTATAAGTGAGTTGAAATAAACTAAATTGAAGACTAAATATCAATTGTAGAGACAAAAGTTTCAAATTTTAGCTTCAAATCAGAATCCATTCTAGAATAATAATCAATTCCACTTTAACACATCCATATATGTCAAAATCATTTCTTCTTGAAAACATCCAAACATGTCAAAATCAATTCTACAGCTCTGATTTATTGTTTGATCAGTTAATTTTTAATGGAGTTTTTGTATTTTGTTTTTACATAGGAAAAGGCATACATCAGGGGCCAAGTGGTCAGGTTGTGTCAGATAGTAGTAATTTGAATGTTAGAGCTGAAGTTGGGTAGTCCTTTCAAATTCAATCAGCTACAATGATTCACTATCTCTGTGGAAGTACATTGGAAACAGAGGATCTGATCAAGGTGAAACATTCAATGAGTCTTCATTCTCAAGGATTTGTACATGCATATATTTCTTTATTGGTAATTAATGAAAGAGAGAAAGTATACGTCAAAAAAAAAATGAAAGAGAGAAAGTAAGAAGATATGAGAAGCATATGCATAAACTGTTTGTTTCAACTATCCCATGTAAGTTTCATTATATAGGCTAAGCAACAAATCAATATACAATCTAGGCATTAAATTAATTACAATAGAATATGCTAGAACATAGATAATAGCCTATTCCTATATTTACAAAAACACTATTTAATGTAAATATCAACAATATTAATCATCTAATCTCATGACCGTTTTTTTTGTGATCACATGATTTTCATAACACCTCCTTCATATTGCTTACATCTGATATTAGAGATATAGTTCTTATGATTAGATAAACAGCGAATAGTAAGTTAGTTATGACAGCTGATAGTGTGTTGACAATTGTCAATAGCCATAGGATTCAAAACCTATCTCCAACCATTTATAAATGGTGGAGTGCAACTGAATTGTAACAACTTTCTAATCGATAGAAAAAAAATTAGAATGTGCAGTTATTCTCTCTCTAGTTTTAATATTTGATTACTTTGGAACTTAAATTTTTATGCAAGATGTCAAGTGTGGCAACACATAAGTTGCGGTTATTGTTGTTACAAGTATCATAATATCTTTTTGGGTTATTGTTCTTCCTGATATCAAATTCTTAAGACCAAACTCAAAAGCAATTTACATTGTTTCCTATTTCTAAATTCATGGATTCCTATTTCCAACCTCATTGATCGTTTTACCTCAACATAATTTTTTTCTAATTTAATTTTCTTGTTTTCAATTTTTTACATTTGGGCAGATTTGATTGGCCCAACCTAATATAAAACAACTTGAAGTGATATTACCAACTAATTTTTAAAGTGTGTCAAACTGCAAATATTTATGGGTAGATGATACCGTTGAGGCGAACGAGTCACTTGCATTATAGATATCTCATTTTGTTTTCCTAGAAGAACATTGTTGTGACCTCTTTGATTTTTATGCCTCAATAGATGATTATATGAGATGTTGCACAGACCTAGCCTTGATTACTTAAATTGTAGTTGTAGCAGCTTCATTTGCACTGGAGATAAAATCTAAGGTGAGGTTGACCAAGACAAGTTCTACGCCATCCTTAACACCTTTTGCTTCCCTTTGTAATTTAGGATCAATAATATTATTAATTTTGAATTCACACAATTCATAAAATTTGTGTTGCAGATTATTAAGAAGAATGGTATGATGTGAGAAGCATTGCTTTTGCGGTTGTTTCCGATACAGGTATCATTATCTTTTTGTCTACTATGGTTTATGATGGATGTGTTAAACTTAGAATCTATATGTGGTAAACTTTGCCTTTTTCATTAGAGAATTTTCCTTTAAATAATGCTGATTCAATATGATATGTAAGCTTAAATTTTACTAAAACTGCTAATGGGTCTAGAAGCATTGCCAACAGTTTTCAATATAAGAAAATTATGTCGCTAACAGGTCAAGGAGTTGTTAGTTTTTTGATAAGCAAAATTTGATATTTGACCATAGAGGATCATTTTTCAATAACATGAATTGAATGTTTTTGGGTTGAATTTTTCTGATAGCTAAATTTCTTATTGGTGTTGGAAGGATACAATAAATTGACGGCTTAGTGGATGAATATCCTTGATAATGAAATATGACCTAGAGCCCAAATGGCTCTAAATTCGGTGTTGGTAGGATATTGTTTATTGATGGATCCAAAATTTCATATTTCACCTGAGAGGATTCTTAATTCAATGAAATATATTGACCTCAAAGCCGTCAATTCATTTTAACCTTCAGATAAATCACTCTAAATTCGTTATCGGAACAATACTTTGTATTGATGAATGCTAAATTTAATCACTGCGTTCGGCAGTGGATATACCGGTCTCGACAAAAAATTGACAGTTTTGTGGCTTAACTTTTTTTATAGAGAAACATAATCTAGAGTTTAAATGACTTTAAATTATCCATCGGAAGATGTTATTATATTGATGGACGCAAAATATGATATTTGAACATAGAGAATCATAATTCGATAAAATAATTTGACAGTTTAGTGACTTAATTTCTTATAGTGAAATATGATATATTGGAAGAATATATTGAATTGATAGTTTTGTAGCTGAATTGACGGTTTTGTTGCTGAATTTATTTGATAATGAAATATGTAGACACTAAATGACTCTAAAATCGGTGTCTTAAGGATACCATGAATTGACGGTCTTGTGGTTGGATTTACTTGATAACGAAATATGTGGCGTCTAAATGACTTTAAATTCGGTGTTGGAAGGATAATGAATAGACGATTTTATGGTTGAATTTTCTTGATCATGGAATATATAGAGTCTAAATGACTCTAAAATCGATGTCTGAAGGATACAATGAATTGACGATTTTGCGGCTGGATTTTATGATAAGGAAATATGATGTATAGTCTAAATGACTCTAAATTTATTATCTAAATTCGGTGTTGGAAGGATAATGAATAGAATATTTTGTGGTTGAATTTTCCATGTAATGACTTTAAATTCAGTGTCGGTAGGATACTTTTTATTGATGGAGGATCATTTTTTGGATAACTTGACGATTTTGTGGTTGGATTTTACTGATAATGAAATATGTAGACTATAAATGACTCTAACTTCGATGTTGGAAGGATTATAAATAAACGGTTTTGTGGCTGAATTTTCCTTGTATTAACTCTAAATTCAGTGTTGGTAGGATACTTTTTATTGATGGATGATCATTTTTAGGATAACACGAATTGACGGTTTTGTAGCTGAATTTTATGATAAGGAAATATGATGTATACTCTAAATGACTCTAAATTTATTATATTGGAAGGATAAAATTAAATGACGGTTTTGTGGCTGAATTTTATTGATAATGAAATATATGGAGTCTAAATGACTCTAAAATCGATGTCTGAAGGATACAATGAATTGACGATTTTGTGGTTGGATTTTACTGATAATGAAATATGTAGACTCTTGTAGTACCCGGCGCAAAAAAAATATACAGATATGCAATGATAAATGCAATGCACAAATGTAAACAATGAAGCCACCACCATATTTTATTTATCCCGTGAGGAGAAAGGAAAATAATGATAAAACCTTAAAAGATCGGGTTCGGGAGTTGGTTACATGAGGGGAAGACGTTAACACCCCCTCATTTCTGTTGTACTCAACGGGAACCATTTGAGGAATTTGGTTTGCATAAACAGAAATTAGCCGCATAAAAAGAAAGATTACCGCATATTGAACAGAAAAGGGAAAAAAAGGAGTTTTTTATTATTTGGCTTGACGAGAGAGGCTCTCGCTCCTACGTATCCCCCAAGTACAATGAGGAAGTCAAAGCTCATGTAGTTCTTCCTGAAAAGAAAGATTTTTGTTTGTTGGTTGTTTTTAGTGAACGATGCTTAGGTCGCATTCCACTGATACAACACTATGCTTGTGTGCTCGCTTCGGAGGCTTAAGCGTTTGTCTGTAGCAGGGGAATGGATAAAGCGCCATCCGTTTAGGAAAACAGAAGTTGAAAAAAAGATTCAAAAGTTTGAAAAAGAGTTGACTGCACAAGAGCAGGAAAAACAGTTGTGTGGGTTGAGTTATTTTTAGAGCTTTAGAAAGTTGTTTTGAGAATGAGAATGATCCTAAATCACGAGTCGTAAGTCAGGGACCGGATCATCCGAGCAGAAACGAGTCGTACGACAGGCTCCCTCTTTTCATTCAGTTTTTTAAATGAACATTCTTAATTAAAGTGAAACGAGCCGAAGGCGAGTCGTAAGTCAGGCTCCTTCCCATTTCATTTAATTAAAGAGTGTTCCGTTTTAAATGGCATGCGAATAATTCGAAGCCAGAGTCGTACGACAGAGACTGATTTATTCACATTCCATATTCAAAGATAAGTTCACAACAGATTTTCAGATTAGAAAAGAAAAGAAAAGAAAAGAAAAAAGGGTAGAAGATGCGAAGAATGCAAATGCATGATATATGATAATGATAGTGTAATAATGCGACAATTAAATAATACTCGAAATAAATATGCGGGCACATAAATAAATGAGTAATTAGATAATCAGGCATAAAATGAAACTGACAGACAGAGAGGTAAATTAATGAACATTTTAGCAAGCAAGCGTAAGATAAGCTTAAGACGAGTCGTACGTCAGGCTCTCGCTTATTTTACGTGTCAAACATCAAGTCATATTTTGAATGAAATAAAAATAAATTCAAAGCGCGAGTCGTAAGACAGGGCCCAATTTATCTCTATTTCACTCAAAATTTAATCTAACAGACAATTGCAATATTATTTGACTAAGACGTTATAAATGATCAGGCGAAGTAACGGAAAAAAAATTCATTTAAACGAAATTAATTAAAATAGGATAAACAGAGACAAGTCGTAAGTCAAGCCCTTTTATCTCTATATTTAATTAAATTGTTTAAAATATTCGAAATAAAAATAAATCAAGGACGCGAGACGTACGTCAGAGTCCGATTTATTTTTTATTTCGAATACGAGTTTTCAAAAGGAATAGCATTTTTTATAAGTTACAACATCAATAATTAAATATAATTTCAGCAGGGGGTTCAGAAGCAGCAAAGGGGGTATAACAGCAATTCACACAATACAAATAGAATTACAAAAATGGGCCTAGGACCCAAACTGCCAAGTTCAGATGGGGGGTTCAGATAGTACTTACAAAAAAACAACAAACACAGCAGAAGGGGCCTAAGGCCCAACTATTTTAACTTCTGCCAAAAAAACCAAAAAAAAAACCAACGAACCGGGTCGGGTCCGGATCCAACCCGACCCAGTTATCACAAGAAGACCCGCGCGGGAGCCAATCGCTGGCTGCCACGTGCGCGCGGTCATCTTCTTCCTCCAGAAAACGAGTCAGTGACTCAGCGAGTCACATGGAAGCCATGAAAATGGCGAGTGACTCGGGAGCAGATCAACAACATCAAACATTCATCAAATCCAACACATGAATATACCATTTTAACCGGAAAAACGCAAGGATTACAGATCGAGGGTTATAAACAGCAAACAAAAGTTATATAAGCACGAAAAGATGAAATCCGAAATGGTGTAAATCTTAAACATGTTTTCCAGTCGCGATTCAGTCAAATTAATTAATGAAAATGATTGTAAACATGATGCTAATCACAAATCGAGCAACAACGAACAGAAATTCGTTCAAAAACGCATCGAATCTACCTTTTGGTTTGAACGATTTTGGGGGTTTTCGGATTCGACGATTAGGAGCAGTTTCTGCGAATTAGGAAACGATCCAAGTAACAATAGATAGAGGGAAACCAGGTGAACGTATTATCTTCTAGTGATTTTGTGTTTTGATTAAGGATTAGGATGAATTTTGGGATTGAAATTTTTTAGGGTTTTGAAAAGGGGGGAGGCGGAGGAGAAAGATGAGAGAAAGAAGCTCTGATCTGAAAAAATGAAGTATGAACAGTGAATTTCCTCTAAACTAGGGTTTGTGATGAATGGGGATATTTATACCCTCATCTAAAAATGGGGCCTTTTTGTGATTTTGGGTTTTTGAGGGTAAAAAAAAGTGAAAAGGAAAATTGGGGTGGAAATTCTAATTAGTAAGAGATAAAAAAAATGAAGGAGGTGATGTGTCAAATGATAATTGGTCCTAAAAAGATTGAAAACTCAAAAATGATTAAAAGAGCCAATAAAAATTAATAAAAAGATAAAAATGAAAATAAAAATATAAAAAGTGGAAATAAAAATGAAAAACAACTAAAATAAGATAGAAACTATTTTTTTTTTATATTTTTGTTATTTTCCTTATAAAAAGAGATAAAACGCATAAACTAAAAAAAAAATATCAGAAAAAAAAAAAATAGAAAATGCAAGCATATTAAATTTCTAAAATCTTTTTAATATTTCTTATAATAATAAGAAATAATTTTCAAAACAAAAATTTATTTACAAAAAGCAGAAAATTAGGGTATTACAACTCTAAATGACTCTAAATTCGGTGTTGGAAGAATTATAAATAAACGGTTTTGTGGCTGAATTTTCCTTGTAATGACTTTAAATTCCGTGTTGGTAGGATATTTTTTATTGATGGAGGACTATTTTTTGGATAACTTGAATTGATGGTTTTGTGGCTAAATTTTATGATAAGGAAATATGATGTATAGTCTAAATGACTCTAAATTTATTATATTGGAATGATAAACTTAAATGACGGTTTTGTGGCTGAATTTTATTGATAATGAAATATATGGAGTCTAAATGTCTCTAAAATCGATGTCTGAAGGATACATTGAATTGACGATTTTGTGGTTGGATTTTACTGATAATGAAATATATAGAGTCTAAATGACTCTAAATTCGGTGTTGGAAGGATAATTTTATTGATAAAGAAATATGTAGTGTCTAAATGACTCTAAATTCAGTGTTGGAAGGATAATGAATAGAAGATTTTGTGGTTGAATTTTCCATGTAATGACTCTAAATTTAGTGTTGGTAGGATACTTTTTATTGATGGAAGATCATTTTTTGGATAACTCGAATTGACGGTTTTGTGGCTGAATTTTATGATAAGGAAATATGATGTATACTCTAAATGACTCTAAATTTATTATATTGGAAGGATAAAATTAAATGACGGTTTTGTGACTGAATTTTATTGACAACGAAATATGTAGCGTCTAAATGACTCTAAATTCGGTGTTTGAAGTAATATGAATAGAATATTTTGTGGTTGAATTTTCCATGTAATGACTTTAAATTCAGTGTGGGTAGGATATTTTTTGTTGATGGAGGACTATTTTTTGGATAACTGAAATTGATGGTTTTGTGGCTAAATTTATAAGGAAATATGATGTATAGTCTAAATGACTCTAAATTTATTATATTGGAAGGATAAAATTAAATGATGCTTTTGTGGCTGAATTTTATTGATAATGAAATATATGGAGTCTAAATGACTCTAAAATCGATGTCTGAAGGATACAATGAATTGACGATTATGTGGTTGGATTTTACTCATAATGAAATATGTAGACTCTAAATGACTCTAACTTCGGTGTTGGAAGGATTATAAATAAACGGTTTTGTGGCTGAATTTTCCTTGTAATAACTCTAAATTCAGTGTTGGTAGGATACTTTTTATTGATGGATGATCATTTTTTGGATAACACGAATTGACGGTTTTGTAGCTGAATTTTATGATAAGCATATATGATGTATAGTCTAAATTACTTGAAATTTATTATATTGGAAGGATAAAATTAAATGACGGTTTTGTGACTCAATTTTATTGATAATGAAATATATATAGTCTAAATGACTCTAAATTCGGTGTTGGAAGGATAATGAATAGAAGATTTTGTGGTTGAATTTTCCATGTAATGACTCTAAATTTAGTGTTGGTAGGATATTTTTTATTGATAGAAGATCATTTTTTATATAACTCGAATTGACGGTTTTGTGGCTGAATTTTATGATAAGGAAATATGATGTATACTCTAAATGACTCTAAATTTATTATATTGGAAGGATAAAATTAAATGACGGTTTTGTGGCTGAATTTTATTGATAATGAAATATATGGAGTCTAAATGACTCTAAAATCGAAGTCTGAAGGATACAATGAATTGACGATTTTGAGGTTGGATTTTAATAATAATGAAATATATTGTCTAAATGACTCTAAAATTCGGTGTTGGAAGGATAATTTTATTGATAACGAAATATGTAGTGTTTAAATGACTCTAAATTCAGTGTTGGAAGGATAATGAATAGAAGATTTTGTCGTTGAATTTTCCTTGTAATGACTTTAAATTAAGTGTCGGTAGGATACTTTTTATTGATAGAGGATCATTTATTGGATAACTTGAATTGACGGTTTTGTGGTTAAATTTTATGATAAGGAAATATGATGTATAGACTAAATGACTCAATTTATTTTATTGGAAGGATAAAATTAAATGACGGTTTTGTGGCTGAATTTTATTGATAATGAAATACTTGGAGTCTAAATGACTCTAAAATCGATGTCTGAAGGATACAATGAATTGACGATTTTGTGGTTGGATTTTACTGATAATGAAATATGTAGACTATAAATGACTCTAAATTCGGTGTTGGAAGGATTATAAATAAATGGTTTTGTGACTGAATTTTACTTGTAATGACTTTAAATTCAGTGTGGGTAGGATATTTTTTATTGATGGAGGACTATTTTTTGGATAACTTAAATTGATGGTTTTGTGGCTAAATTTTATGATAAGGAAATATGATGTATAGTCTAAATGACTCTAAATTTATTATATTGGAATGATAAACTTAAATGACGGTTTTGTGGCTGAATTTTATTGATAATGAAATATATGGAGTCTAAATGACTCTAAAATCGATGTCTGAAGGATACAATGAATTGACGATTTTGTGGTTGGATTTTACTGATAATGAAATATATAGAGTCTAAATGACTCTAAATTCGGTGTTGGAAGGATAATTTTATTGATAACGAAATATGTAGTGTCTAAATGACTCTAAATTCAGTGTTGGAAGGATAATGAATAGAAGATTTTGTGGTTGAATTTTCTTTGTAATGACTTTAAATTAAGTGTCGGTAGGATACTTTTTATTGATGGAGGATCATTTTTTGGATAAGTTGAATTGACAGTTTTGTGGCTAAATTTTATGATAAGGAAATATGATGTATAGTCTCAATGACTCTAAATTTATTATATTGGAAGGATAAAATTAAATGACGGTTTTGTGGCTGAATTTTATTGATAATGAAATATATGGAGTCTAAATGACTCTAAAATCGATGTCTGAAGGATACAATGAATTGACGATTTTGTGGTTGGATTTTACTGATAATGAAATATATAGAGTCTAAATGACTCTAAATTCGGTGTTGGAAGGATAATAAATAGAAGATTTTGTGGTTGAATTTTCCATGTAATGACTTTAAATTCAGTGTAGGTAGGATATTTTTTATTGATGGAGGAATATTTTTTGGATAACTTGAATTGACGGTTTTGTGGTTAAATTTTATGATAAGGAAATATGATGTATAGTCTAAATGACTCTAAATTTATTATATTGGAAGGATAAAATTAAATGACGGTTTTGTGGCTGAATTTTATTGATAATGAAATACATGGAGTCTAAATGACTCTAAAATCGATGTCTGAAGGATACAATGAATTGACGATTTTGTGGTTGGATTTTATTGATAATGAAATATGTAGACTATAAATGACTCTAAATTCGGTGTTGGAAGGATTATAAATAAATGGTTTTGTGACTAAATTTTCCTTGTAATGACTTTAAATTCAGTGTGGGTAGGATATTTTTTATTGATGGAGGACTATTTTTTGGATAACTTGAATTGACGGTTTTGTGGTTAAATTTTATGATAAGGAAATATGATGTATAGTCTAAATGACTCTAAATTTATTATATTGGAAGGATAAAATTAAATGACGGTTTTGTGGCTGAATTTTATTGATAATGAAATATATGGAGTCTAAATGACTCTAAAATCGATGTCTGAAGGATACAATGAATTGACGATTTTGTGGTTGGATTTTACTGATAATGAAATATATAGAGTCTAAATGACTCTAAATTCGGTGTTGGAAGGATAATAAATAGAAGATTTTGTGGTTGAATTTTCCATGTAATGACTTTAAATTCAGTGTAGGTAGGATATTTTTTATTGATGGAGGACTATTTTTTGGATAACTTGAATTGACGGTTTTGTGGTTAAATTTTATGATAAGGAAATATGATGTATAGTCTAAATGACTCTAAATTTATTATATTGGAAGGATAAAATTAAATGACGGTTTTGTGGCTGAATTTTATTGATAATGAAATACATGGAGTCTAAATGACTCTAAAATCGATGTCTGAAGGATACAATGAATTGACGATTTTGTGGTTGAATTTTATTGATAATGAAATATGTAGACTATAAATGACTCTAAATTCGGTGTTGGAAGGATTATAAATAAATGGTTTTGTGACTAAATTTTCCTTGTAATGACTTTAAATTCAGTGTGGGTAGGATATTTTTTATTGATGGAGGACTATTTTTTGGATAACTTGAATTGACGGTTTTGTGGTTAAATTTTATGATAAGGAAATATGATGTATAGTCTAAATGACTCTAAATTTATTATATTGGAAGGATAAAATTAAATGACGGTTTTGTGGCTGAATTTTATTGATAATGAAATATATGGAGTCTAAATGACTCTAAAATCGATGTCTGAAGGATACAATGAATTGACGATTTTGTGGTTGGATGTTACTGATAATGAAATATATAGAGTCTAAATGACTCTAAATTCGGTGTTGGAAGGATAATTTTATTGATAACGAAATATGTAGTGTCTAAATGACTCTAAATTCAGTGTTGGAAGGATAATGAATAGAAGATTTTGTGGTTGAATTTTCTTTGTAATGACTTTAAATTAAGTGTCGGTAGGATACTTTTTATTGATGGAGGATCATTTTTTGGATAAGTTGAATTGACGGTTTTGTGGCTAAATTTTATGATAAGGAAATATGATGTATAGTCTAAATGACTCTAAATTTATTATATTGGAAGGATAAAATTAAATGACAGTTTTGTGGCTGAATTTTATTGATAATGAAATATATGGAGTCTAAATGACTCTAAAATCGACGTCTGAAGGATACAAAAAATTGACGATTTTGTGGTTGGATTTTACTGATAATGAAATATATAGAGTCTAAATGACTCTAAATTCGGTGTTGGAAGCATAATAAATAGAAGATTTTGTGGTTGAATTTTCCATGTAATGACTTTAAATTCAGTGTAGGTAGGATATTTTTTATTGATGGAGGACTATTTTTTGGATAACTTGAATTGACGGTTTTGTGGTTAAATTTTATGATAAGGAAATATGATGTATAGTCTAAATGACTCTAAATTTATTATATTGGAAGGATAAAATTAAATGACGGTTTTGTGGCTGAATTTTATTGATAATGAAATACATGGAGTCTAAATGACTCTAAAATCGATGTCTGAAGGATACAATGAATTGACGATTTTGTGGTTGGATTTTATTGATAATGAAATATGTAGACTATAAATGACTCTAAATTCGGTGTTTGAAGGATTATAAATAAATGGTTTTGTGACTAAATTTTCCTTGTAATGACTTTAAATTCAGTGTGGGTAGGATATTTTTTATTGATGGAGGACTATTTTTTGGTTAATTTGAATTGATGGTTTTGTGGCTAAATTTTATGATAAGGAAATATGATGTATAGTCTAAATGACTCTAAATTTATTATATTGGAATGATAAACTTAAATGACGGTTTTGTGGCTGAATTTTATTGATAATGAAATTCATGGAGTCTAAATGACTCTAAAATCGATGTCTGAAGGATACAATGAATTGACGATTTTGTGGTTGAATTTTATTGATAATGAAATATGTAGACTATAAATGACTCTAAATTCGGTGTTGGAAGGATTATAAATAAATGGTTTTGTGACTAAATTTTCCTTGTAATGACTTTAAATTCAGTGTGGGTAGGATATTTTTTATTGATGGAGGACTATTTTTTGGATAACTTGAATTGACGGTTTTGTGGTTAAATTTTATGATAAGGAAATATGATGTATAGTCTAAATGACTCTAAATTTATTATATTGGAAGGATAAAATTAAATGACGGTTTTGTGGCTGAATTTTATTGATAATGAAATATATGGAGTCTAAATGACTCTAAAATCGATGTCTGAAGGATACAATGAATTGACGATTTTGTGGTTGGATGTTACTGATAATGAAATATATAGAGTCTAAATGACTCTAAATTCGGTGTTGGAAGGATAATTTTATTGATAACGAAATATGTAGTGTCTAAATGACTCTAAATTCAGTGTTGGAAGGATAATGAATAGAAGATTTTGTGGTTGAATTTTCTTTGTAATGACTTTAAATTAAGTGTCGGTAGGATACTTTTTATTGATGGAGGATCATTTTTTGGATAAGTTGAATTGACGGTTTTGTGGCTAAATTTTATGATAAGGAAATATGATGTATAGTCTAAATGACTCTAAATTTATTATATTGGAAGGATAAAATTAAATGACAGTTTTGTGGCTGAATTTTATTGATAATGAAATATATGGAGTCTAAATGACTCTAAAATCGACGTCTGAAGGATACAAAAAATTGACGATTTTGTGGTTGGATTTTACTGATAATGAAATATATAGAGTCTAAATGACTCTAAATTCGGTGTTGGAAGCATAATAAATAGAAGATTTTGAGGTTGAATTTTCCATGTAATGACTTTAAATTCAGTGTAGGTAGGATATTTTTTATTGATGGAGGACTATTTTTTGGATAACTTGAATTGACGGTTTTGTGGTTAAATTTTATGATAAGGAAATATGATGTATAGTCTAAATGACTCTAAATTTATTATATTGGAAGGATAAAATTAAATGACGGTTTTGTGGCTGAATTTTATTGATAATGAAATACATGGAGTCTAAATGACTCTAAAATCGATGTCTGAAGGATACAATGAATTGACGATTTTGTGGTTGGATTTTATTGATAATGAAATATGTAGACTATAAATGACTCTAAATTCGGTGTTTGAAGGATTATAAATAAATGGTTTTGTGACTAAATTTTCCTTGTAATGACTTTAAATTCAGTGTGGGTAGGATATTTTTTATTGATGGAGGACTATTTTTTGGTTAATTTGAATTGATGGTTTTGTGGCTAAATTTTATGATAAGGAAATATGATGTATAGTCTAAATGACTCTAAATTTATTATATTGGAATGATAAACTTAAATGACGGTTTTGTGGCTGAATTTTATTGATAATGAAATATATGGAGTCTAAATGACTCTAAAATCGATGTCAGAAGGATAAAATGAATTGACGATTTTGTGGTTGGATTTTACTGATAATGAAATATATAGAATCTAAATGAATCTAAATTCGGTGTTGGAAGGGTAATTTTATTGATAACGAAATATGTAGTGTCTAAATGACTCTAAATTCAGTGTTGGAAGGATAATGAATAGAAGATTTTGTGGTTGAATTTTCCTTGTAATGTCTTTAAATTAAGTGTCGGTAGGATACTTTTTATTGATGGAGGATCATTTTTTGGATAAGTTGAATTGACGGTTTTGTGGCTAAATTTTATGATAAGGAAATATGATGTATAGTCTAAATGACTCTAAATTTATTATATTGGAAGGATAAAATTAAATGACAGTTTTGTGGCTGAATTTTATTGATAATGAAATATATGGAGTCTAAATGACTCTAAAATCGACGTCTGAAGGATACAAAAAATTGACGATTTTGTGGTTGGATTTTACTGATAATGAAATATATAGAGTCTAAATGACTCTAAATTCGGTGTTGGAAGCATAATAAATAGAAGATTTTGTGGTTGAATTTTCCATGTAATGACTTTAAATTCAGTGTAGGTAGGATATTTTTTATTGATGGAGGACTATTTTTTGGATAACTTGAATTGACGGTTTTGTGGTTAAATTTTATGATAAGGAAATATGATGTATAGTCTAAATGACTCTAAATTTATTATATTGGAAGGATAAAATTAAATGACGGTTTTGTGGCTGAATTTTATTGATAATGAAATACATGGAGTCTAAATGACTCTAAAATCGATGTCTGAAGGATACAATGAATTGACGATTTTGTGGTTGGATTTTATTGATAATGAAATATGTAGACTATAAATGACTCTAAATTCGGTGTTTGAAGGATTATAAATAAATGGTTTTGTGACTAAATTTTCCTTGTAATGACTTTAAATTCAGTGTGGGTAGGATATTTTTTATTGATGGAGGACTATTTTTTGGTTAATTTGAATTGATGGTTTTGTGGCTAAATTTTATGATAAGGAAATATGATGTATAGTCTAAATGACTCTAAATTTATTATATTGGAATGATAAACTTAAATGACGGTTTTGTGGCTGAATTTTATTGATAATGAAATATATGGAGTCTAAATGACTCTAAAATCGATGTCTGAAGGATACAATGAATTGACGATTTTGTGGTTGGATTTTACTGATAATGAAATATATAGAGTCTAAATGACTCTAAATTCGGTGTTGGAAGGATAATTTTATTGATAACGAAATATGTAGTGTCTAAATGACTCTAAATTCAGTGTTGGAAGGATAATGAATAGAAGATTTTGTGGTTGAATTTTCCTTGTAATGTCTTTAAATTAAGTGTCGGTAGGATACTTTTTATTGATGGAGGATCATTTTTTGGATAAGTTGAATTGACGGTTTTGTGGCTAAATTTTATGATAAGGAAATATGATGTATAGTCTAAATGACTCTAAATTTATTATATTGGAAGGATAAAATTAAATGACGGTTTTGTGGCTGAATTTTATTGATAATGAAATATATGGAGTCTAAATGACTCTAAAATCGATGTCTGAAGGATACAATGAATTGACGATTTTGCGGCTGAATTTTATTGATAACGAAATATGTAGCGTTTAAATGACTCTAAATTCGGTGTTGGAAGGATAATGAATAGAAGATTTTGTGGTTAAATTTTCCTTGTAATGACTCTAAATTTAGTGTTGGTAGGATACTTTTTATTGATGGAAGATCATTTTTTGGATAACTCGAATTGACGGTTTTGTGGCTAAATTTTATGATAAGGAAATATGATGTATAGTCTAAATGACTCTCAATTTATTATATTGGAAGGATAAAATTAAATGATGCTTTTGTGGCTGAATTTTATTGATAATGAAATATATGTAGTCTAAATGACTCTAAAATCGATGTCTGAAGGATACAATGAATTGACGATTTTGTGGTTGGATTTTAATAATAATGAAATATATTGTCTAAATGACTCTAAAATTCGGTGTTGGAAGGATAATTTTATTGATAACGAAATATGTAGTGTTTAAATGACTCTAAATTCAGTGTTGGAAGGATAATGAATAGAAGATTTTGTCGTTGAATTTTCCTTGTAATGACTTTAAATTAAGTGTCGGTAGGATACTTTTTAATGATAGAGGATCATTTATTGGATAACTTGAATGGACGGTTTTGTGGTTGAATTTTATGATAAGGAAATATGATGTATAGACTAAATGACTCAATTTATTTTATTGGAAGGATAAAATTAAATGACGGTTTTGTGGCTGAATTTTATTGATAATGAAATACTTGGAGTCTAAATGACTCTAAAATCGATGTCTGAAGGATACAATGAATTGACGATTTTGTGGTTGGATTTTACTGATAATGAAATATGTAGACTATAAATGACTCTAAATTCGGTGTTGGAAGGATTATAAATAAATGGTTTTGTGACTGAATTTTCCTTGTAATGACTTTAAATTCAGTGTGGGTAGGATATTTTTTATTGATGGAGGACTATTTTTTGGATAACTTAAATTGATGGTTTTGTGGCTAAATTTTATGATAAGGAAATATGATGTATAGTCTAAAAGACTCTAAATTTATTATATTGGAATGATAAACTTAAATGACGGTTTTGTGGCTGAATTTTATTGATAATGAAATATATGGAGTCTAAATGACTCTAAAATCGATGTCTGAAGGATACAATGAATTGACGATTTTGTGGTTGGATTTTACTGATAATGAAATATATAGAGTCTAAATGACTCTAAATTCGGTGTTGGAAGGATAATTTTATTGATAACGAAATATGTAGTGTCTAAATGACTCTAAATTCAGTGTTGGAAGGATAATGAATAGAAGATTTTGTGGTTGAATTTTCTTTGTAATGACTTTAAATTAAGTGTCGGTAGGATACTTTTTATTGATGGAGGATCATTTTTTGGATAAGTTGAATTGACGGTTTTGTGGCTAAATTTTATGATAAGGAAATATGATGTATAGTCACAATGACTCTAAATTTATTATATTGGAATGATAAAATTAAATGACGGTTTTGTGGCTGAATTTTATTGATAATGAAATATATGGAGTCTAAATGACTCTAAAATCGATGTCTGAAAGATACAATGAATTGACAATTTTGTGGTTGGATTTTACTGATAATGAAATATATAGAGTCTAAATGACTCTAAATTCGGTGTTGGAAGGATAATAAATAGAAGATTTTGTGGTTGAATTTTCCATGTAATGACTTTAAATTCAGTGTAGGTAGGATATTTTTTATTGATGGAGGACTATTTTTTGGATAACTTGAATTGACGGTTTTGTGGTTAAATTTTATGATAAGGAAATATGATGTATAGTCTAAATGACTCTAAATTTATTATATTGGAAGGATAAAATTAAATGACGGTTTTGTGGCTGAATTTTATTGATAATGAAATACATGGAGTCTAAATGACTCTAAAATCGATGTCTGAAGGATACAATGAATTGACGATTTTGTGGTTGGATTTTACTGATAATGAAATATATAGAGTCTAAATGACTCTAAATTCGGTGTTGGAAGGATAATAAATAGAAGATTTTGTGGTTGAATTTTCCATGTAATGACTTTAACTTCAGTGTAGGTAGGATATTTTTTATTGATGGAGGACTATTTTTTGGATAACTTGAATTGACGGTTTTGTGGTTAAATTTTATGATAAGGAAATATGATGTATAGTCTAAATGACTCTAAATTTATTATATTGGAAGGATAAAATTAAATGACGGTTTTGTGGCTGAATTTTATTGATAATGAAATACATGGAGTCTAAATGACTCTAAAATCGATGTCTGAAGGATACAATGAATTGACGATTTTGTCGTTGGATTTTATTGATAAAGAAATATGTAGACTATAAATGACTCTAAATTCGGTGTTGGAAGGATTATAAATAAATGGTTTTGTGACTAAATTTTCCTTGTAATGACTTTAAATTCAGTGTGGGTAGGATATTTTTTATTGATGGAGGACTATTTTTTGGATAACTTGAATTGACGGTTTTGTGGTTAAATTTTATGATAAGGAAATATGATGTATAGTCTAAATGACTCTAAATTTATTATATTGGAAGGATAAAATTAAATGACGGTTTTGTGGCTGAATTTTATTGATAATGAAATATATGGAGTCTAAATGACTCTAAAATCGATGTCTGAAGGATACAATGAATTGACGATTTTGCGGCTGAATTTTATTGATAACGAAATATGTAGCGTCTAAATGACTCTAAATTCGGTGTTGGAAGGATAATGAATAGAAGATTTTGTGGTTAAATTTTCCTTGTAATGACTCTAAATTTAGTGTTGGTAGGATACTTTTTATTGATGGAAGATCATTTTTTGGATAACTCGAATTGACGGTTTTGTGGCTAAATTTTATGATAAGGAAATATGATGTATAGTCTAAATGACTCTCAATTTATTATATTGGAAGGATAAAATTAAATGATGCTTTTGTGGCTGAATTTTATTGATAATGAAATATATGGAGTCTAAATGACTCTAAAATCGATGTCTGAAGGATACAATGAATTGACGATTTTGTGGTTGGATTTTAATAATAATGAAATATATTGTCTAAATGACTCTAAAATTCGGTGTTGGAAGGATAATTTTATTGATAACGAAATATGTAGTGTTTAAATGACTCTAAATTCAGTGTTGGAAGGATAATGAATAGAAGATTTTGTCGTTGAATTTTCCTTGTAATGACTTTAAATTAAGTGTCGGTAGGATACTTTTTAATGATAGAGGATCATTTATTGGATAACTTGAATTGACGGTTTTGTGGTTGAATTTTATGATAAGGAAATATAATGTATAGACTAAATGACTCAATTTATTTTATTGGAAGGATAAAATTAAATGACGGTTTTATGGCTGAATTTTATTCATAATGAAATACTTGGAGTCTAAATGACTCTAAAATCGATGTCTGAAGGATACAATGAATTGACGATTTTGTGGTTGGATTTTACTGATAATGAAATATGTAGACTATAAATGACTCTAAATTCGGTGTTGGAAGGATTATAAATAAATGGTTTTGTGACTGAATTTTCCTTGTAATGACTTTAAATTCAGTGTGGGTAGGATATTTTTTATTGATGGAGGACTATTTTTTGGATAACTTAAATTGATGGTTTTGTGGCTAAATTTTATGATAAGAAAATATGATGTATAGTCTAAATGACTCTAAATTTATTATATTGGAATGATAAACTTAAATGACGGTTTTGTGGCTGAATTTTATTGATAATGAAATATATGGAGTCTAAATGACTCTAAAATCGATGTCTGAAGGATACAATGAATTGACGATTTTGTGGTTGGATTTTACTGATAATGAAATATATAGAGTCTAAATGACTCTAAATTCGGTGTTGGAAGGATAATTTTATTGATAACGAAATATGTAGTGTCTAAATGACTCTAAATTCGGTGTTGGAAGGATAATGAATAGAAGATTTTGTGACTGAATTTTCCTTGTAATGACTTTAAATTCAGTGTGGGTAGGATATTTTTTATTGATGGAGGACTATTTTTTGGATAACTTAAATTGATGGTTTTGTGGCTAAATTTTATGATAAGGAAATATGATGTATAGTCTAAATGACTCTAAATTTATTATATTGGAATGATAAACTTAAATGACGGTTTTGTGGCTGAATTTTATTGATAATGAAATATATGGAGTCTAAATGACTCTAAAATCGATGTCTGAAGGATACAATGAATTGACGATTTTGTGGTTGGATTTTACTGATAATGAAATATATAGAGTCTAAATGACTCTAAATTCGGTGTTGGAAGGATAATAAATAGAAGATTTTGTGGTTGAATTTTCCATGTAATGACTTTAACTTCAGTGTAGGTAGGATATTTTTTATTGATGGAGGACTATTTTTTGGATAACTTGAATTGACGGTTTTGTGGTTAAATTTTATGATAAGGAAATATGATGTATAGTCTAAATGACTCTAAATTTATTATATTGGAAGGATAAAATTAAATGACGGTTTTGTGGCTGAATTTTATTGATAATGAAATACATGGAGTCTAAATGACTCTAAAATCGATGTCTGAAGGATACAATGAATTGACGATTTTGTCGTTGGATTTTATTGATAATGAAATATGTAGACTATAAATGACTCTAAATTCGGTGTTGGAAGGATTATAAATAAATGGTTTTGTGACTAAATTTTCCTTGTAATGACTTTAAATTCAGTGTGGGTAGGATATTTTTTATTGATGGAGGACTATTTTTTGGATAACTTGAATTGACGGTTTTGTGGTTAAATTTTATGATAAGGAAATATGATGTATAGTCTAAATGACTCTAAATTTATTATATTGGAAGGATAAAATTAAATGACGGTTTTGTGGCTGAATTTTATTGATAATGAAATATATGGAGTCTAAATGACTCTAAAATCGATGTCTGAAGGATACAATGAATTGACGATTTTGCGGCTGAATTTTATTGATAACGAAATATGTAGCGTCTAAATGACTCTAAATTCGGTGTTGGAAGGATAATGAATAGAAGATTTTGTGGTTAAATTTTCCTTGTAATGACTCTAAATTTAGTGTTGGTAGGATACTTTTTATTGATGGAAGATCATTTTTTGGATAACTCGAATTGACGGTTTTGTGGCTAAATTTTATGATAAGGAAATATGATGTATAGTCTAAATGACTCTCAATTTATTATATTGGAAGGATAAAATTAAATGATGCTTTTGTGGCTGAATTTTATTGATAATGAAATATATGAAGTCTAAATGACTCTAAAATCGATGTCTGAAGGATACAATGAATTGACGATTTTGTGGTTGGATTTTAATAATAATGAAATATATTGTCTAAATGACTCTAAAATTCGGTGTTGGAAGGATAATTTTATTGATAACGAAATATGTAGTGTTTAAATGACTCTAAATTCAGTGTTGGAAGGATAATGAATAGAAGATTTTGTCGTTGAATTTTCCTTGTAATGACTTTAAATTAAGTGTCGGTAGGATACTTTTTAATGATAGAGGATCATTTATTGGATAACTTGAATTGACGGTTTTGTGGTTGAATTTTATGATAAGGAAATATAATGTATAGACTAAATGACTCAATTTATTTTATTGGAAGGATAAAATTAAATGACGGTTTTATGGCTGAATTTTATTGATAATGAAATACTTGGAGTCTAAATGACTCTAAAATCGATGTCTGAAGGATACAATGAATTGACGATTTTGTGGTTGGATTTTACTGATAATGAAATATGTAGACTATAAATGACTCTAAATTCGGTGTTGGAAGGATTATAAATAAATGGTTTTGTGACTGAATTTTCCTTGTAATGACTTTAAATTCAGTGTGGGTAGGATATTTTTTATTGATGGAGGACTATTTTTTGGATAACTTAAATTGATGGTTTTGTGGCTAAATTTTATGATAAGAAAATATGATGTATAGTCTAAATGACTCTAAATTTATTATATTGGAATGATAAACTTAAATGACGGTTTTGTGGCTGAATTTTATTGATAATGAAATATATGGAGTCTAAATGACTCTAAAATCGATGTCTGAAGGATACAATGAATTGACGATTTTGTGGTTGGATTTTACTGATAATGAAATATATAGAGTCTAAATGACTCTAAATTCGGTGTTGGAAGGATAATTTTATTGATAACGAAATATGTAGTGTCTAAATGACTCTAAATTCGGTGTTGGAAGGATAATGAATAGAAGATTTTGTGGTTAAATTTTCCTTGTAATGACTCTAAATTTAGTGTTGGTAGGATACTTTTTATTGATGGAAGATCATTTTTTGGATAACTCGAATTGACGGTTTTGTGGCTAAATTTTATGATAAGGAAATATGATGTATAGTCTAAATGACTCTCAATTTATTATATTGGAAGGATAAAATTAAATGATGCTTTTGTGGCTGAATTTTATTGATAATGAAATATATGGAGTCTAAATGACTCTAAAATCGATGTCTGAAGGATACAATGAATTGACGATTTTGTGGTTGGATTTTAATAATAATGAAATATATTGTCTAAATGACTCTAAAATTCGGTGTTGGAAGGATAATTTTATTGATAACGAAATATGTAGTGTTTAAATGACTCTAAATTCAGTGTTGGAAGGATAATGAATAGAAGATTTTGTCGTTGAATTTTCCTTGTAATGACTTTAAATTAAGTGTCGGTAGGATACTTTTTAATGATAGAGGATCATTTATTGGATAACTTGAATTGACGGTTTTGTGGTTGAATTTTAGGATAAGGAAATATGATGTATAGACTAAATGACTCAATTTATTTTATTGGTAGGATAAAATTAAATGACGGTTTTGTGGCTGAATTTTATTG
The DNA here is from genome assembly GCA_951804385.1 of Trifolium dubium. NCBI lineage: Eukaryota > Viridiplantae > Streptophyta > Magnoliopsida > Fabales > Fabaceae > Trifolium > Trifolium dubium. The sequence continues at coordinate 19,543,661 of OX638071.1, read as the reverse complement.
ATAATGAAATACTTGGAGTCTAAATGACTCTAAAATCGATGTCTGAAGGATACAATGAATTGACGATTTTGTGGTTGGATTTTACTGATAATGAAATATGTAGACTATAAATGACTCTAAATTCGGTGTTGGAAGGATTATAAATAAATGGTTTTGTGACTGAATTTTCCTTGTAATGACTTTAAATTCAGTGTGGGTAGGATATTTTTTATTGATGGAGGACTATTTTTTGGATAACTTAAATTGATGGTTTTGTGGCTAAATTTTATGATAAGGAAATATGATGTATAGTCTAAATGACTCTAAATTTATTATATTGGAATGATAAACTTAAATGACGGTTTTGTGGCTGAATTTTATTGATAATGAAATATATGGAGTCTAAATGACTCTAAAATCGATGTCTGAAGGATACAATGAATTGACGATTTTGTGGTTGGATTTTACTGATAATGAAATATATAGAGTCTAAATGACTCTAAATTCGGTGTTGGAAGGATAATTTTATTGATAACGAAATATGTAGTGTCTAAATGACTCTAAATTCAGTGTTGGAAGGATAATGAATAGAAGATTTTGTGGTTGAATTTTCTTTGTAATGACTTTAAATTAAGTGTCGGTAGGATACTTTTTATTGATGGAGGATCATTTTTTGGATAAGTTGAATTGACGGTTTTGTGGCTAAATTTTATGATAAGGAAATATGATGTATAGTCTAAATGACTCTAAATTTATTATATTGGAAGGATAAAATTAAATGACGGTTTTGTGGCTGAATTTTATTGATAATGAAATACATGGAGTCTAAATGACTCTAAAATCGATGTCTGAAGGATACAATGAATTGACGATTTTGTGGTTGGATTTTACTGATAATGAAATATATAGAGTCTAAATAACTCTAAATTCGGTGTTGGAAGGATAATTTTATTGATAACGAAATATGTAGTGTCTAAATGACTCTAAATTCAGTGTTGGAAGGATAATGAATAGAAGATTTTGTGGTTGAATTTTCTTTGTAATGACTTTAAATTAAGTGTCGGTAGGATACTTTTTATTGATGGAGGATCATTTTTTGGATAAGTTGAATTGACGGTTTTGTGGCTAAATTTTATGATAAGGAAATATGATATATAGTCTAAATGACTCTAAATTTATTATATTGGAAGGATAAAATTAAATGACGGTTTTGTGGCTGAATTTTATTGATAATGAAATACATGGAGTCTAAATGACTCTAAAATCGATGTCTGAAGGATACAATGAATTGACGATTTTGTGGTTGGATTTTATTGATAATGAAATATGTAGACTATAAATGACTCTAAATTCGGTGTTGGAAGGATTATAAATAAATGGTTTTGTGACTAAATTTTCCTTGTAATGACTTTAAATTAAGTGTCGGTAGGATACTTTTTATTGATGGAGGATCATTTTTTGGATAAGTTGAATTGACGGTTTTGTGGCTAAATTTTATGATAAGGAAATATGATGTATAGTCTAAATGACTCTAAATTTATTATATTGGAAGGATAAAATTAAATGACGGTTTTGTGGCTGAATTTTATTGATAATGAAATACATGGAGTCTAAATGACTCTAAAATCGATGTCTGAAGGATACAATGAATTGACGATTTTGTGGTTGGATTTTACTGATAATGAAATATATAGAGTCTAAATGACTCTAAATTCGGTGTTGGAAGGATAATTTTATTGATAACGAAATATGTAGTGTCTAAATGACTCTAAATTCAGTGTTGGAAGGATAATGAATAGAAGATTTTGTGGTTGAATTTTCTTTGTAATGACTTTAAATTAAGTGTCGGTAGGATACTTTTTATTGATGGAGGATCATTTTTTGGATAAGTTGAATTGACGGTTTTGTGGCTAAATTTTATGATAAGGAAATATGATATATAGTCTAAATGACTCTAAATTTATTATATTGGAAGGATAAAATTAAATGACGGTTTTGTGGCTGAATTTTATTGATAATGAAATACATGGAGTCTAAATGACTCTAAAATCGATGTCTGAAGGATACAATGAATTGACGATTTTGTGGTTGGATTTTATTGATAATGAAATATGTAGACTATAAATGACTCTAAATTCGGTGTTGGAAGGATTATAAATAAATGGTTTTGTGACTAAATTTTCCTTGTAATGACTTTAAATTCAGTGTGGGTAGGATATTTTTTATTGATGGAGGACTATTTTTTGGATAACTTGAATTGACGGTTTTGTGGTTAAATTTTATGATAAGGAAATATGATGTATAGTCTAAATGACTCTAAATTTATTATATTGGAAGGATAAAATTAAATGACGGTTTTGTGGCTGAATTTTATTGATAATGAAATATATGGAGTCTAAATGACTCTAAAATCGATGTCTGAAGGATACAATGAATTGACGATTTTGTGGTTGGATTTTACTGATAATGAAATATATAGAGTCTAAATGACTCTAAATTCGGTGTTGGAAGGATAATTTTATTGATAACGAAATATGTAGTGTCTAAATGACTCTAAATTCAGTGTTGGAAGGATAATGAATAGAAGATTTTGTGGTTGAATTTTCTTTGTAATGACTTTAAATTAAGTGTCGGTAGGATACTTTTTATTGATGGAGGATCATTTTTTGGATAAGTTGAATTGACGGTTTTGTGGCTAAATTTTATGATAAGGAAATATGATGTATAGTCTAAATGACTCTAAATTTATTATATTGGAAGGATAAAATTAAATGACGGTTTTGTGGCTGAATTTTATTGATAATGAAATATATGGAGTCTAAATGACTCTAAAATCGATGTCTGAAGGATACAATGAATTGACGATTTTGTGGTTGGATTTTACTGATAATGAAATATATAGAGTCTAAATGACTCTAAATTCGGTGTTGGAAGCATAATAAATAGAAGATTTTGTGGTTGAATTTTCCATGTAATGACTTTAAATTCAGTGTAGGTAGGATATTTTTTATTGATGGAGGACTATTTTTTGGATAACTTGAATTGATGGTTTTGTGGCTAAATTTTATGATAAAGAAATATGATGTATAGTCTAAATGACTCTAAATTTATTATATTGGAAGGATAAAATTAAATGACGGTTTTGTGGCTGAATTTTATTGATAATGAAATACATGGAGTCTAAATGACTCTAAAATCGATGTCTGAAGGATACAATGAATTGACGATTTTGTGGTTGGATTTTATTGATAATGAAATATGTAGACTATAAATGACTCTAAATTCGGTGTTTGAAGGATTATAAATAAATGGTTTTGTGACTAAATTTTCCTTGTAATGACTTTAAATTCAGTGTGGGTAGGATATTTTTTATTGATGGAGGACTATTTTTTGGTTAACTTGAATTGATGGTTTTGTGGCTAAATTTTATGATAAGGAAATATGATGTATAGTCTAAATGACTCTAAATTTATTATATTGGAAGGATAAAATTAAATGACGGTTTTGTGGCTGAATTTTATTGATAATGAAATACATGGAGTCTAAATGACTCTAAAATCGATGTCTGAAGGATACAATGAATTGACGATTTTGTGGTTGGATTTTACTGATAATAAAATATATAGAGTCTAAATGACTCTAAATTCGGTGTTGGAAGGATAATTTTATTGATAACGAAATATGTAGTGTCTAAATGACTCTAAATTCAGTGTTGGAAGGATAATGAATAGAAGATTTTGTGGTTGAATTTTCTTTGTAATGACTTTAAATTAAGTGTCGATAGGATACTTTTTATTGATGGAGGATCATTTTTTGGATAAGTTGAATTGACGGTTTTGTGGCTAAATTTTATGATAAGGAAATATGATGTATAGTCTCAATGACTCTAAATTTATTATATTGGAAGGATAAAATTAAATGACGGTTTTGTGGCTGAATTTTATTGATAATGAAATATATGGAGTCTAAATGACTCTAAAATCGATGTCTGAAGGATACAATGAATTGACGATTTTGTGGTTGGATTTTATTGATAATGAAATATGTAGACTATAAATGACTCTAAATTCGGTGTTGGAAGGATTATAAATAAATGGTTTTGTGACTAAATTTTCCTTGTAATGACTTTAAATTCAGTGTGGGTAGGATATTTTTTATTGATGGAGGACTATTTTTTGGATAACTTGAATTGACGGTTTTGTGGTTAAATTTTATGATAAGGAAATATGATGTATAGTCTAAATGACTCTAAATTTATTATATTGGAAGGATAAAATTAAATGACGGTTTTGTGGCTGAATTTTATTGATAATGAAATATATGGAGTCTAAATGACTCTAAAATCGATGTCTGAAGGATACAATGAATTGACGATTTTGTGGTTGGATTTTACTGATAATGAAATATATAGAGTCTAAATGACTCTAAATTCGGTGTTGGAAGGATAATTTTATTGATAACGAAATATGTAGTGTCTAAATGACTCTAAATTCAGTGTTGGAAGGATAATGAATAGAAGATTTTGTGGTTGAATTTTCTTTGTAATGACTTTAAATTAAGTGTCGGTAGGATACTTTTTATTGATGGAGGATCATTTTTTGGATAAGTTGAATTGACGGTTTTGTGGCTAAATTTTATGATAAGGAAATATGATGTATAGTCTAAATGACTCTAAATTTATTATATTGGAAGGATAAAATTAAATGACGGTTTTGTGGCTGAATTTTATTGATAATGAAATATATGGAGTCTAAATGACTCTAAAATCGATGTCTGAAGGATACAATGAATTGACGATTTTGTGGTTGGATTTTACTGATAATGAAATATATAGAGTCTAAATGACTCTAAATTCGGTGTTGGAAGCATAATAAATAGAAGATTTTGTGGTTGAATTTTCCATGTAATGACTTTAAATTCAGTGTAGGTAGGATATTTTTTATTGATGGAGGACTATTTTTTGGATAACTTGAATTGACGGTTTTGTGGTTAAATTTTATGATAAGGAAATATGATGTATAGTCTAAATGACTCTAAATTTATTATATTGGAAGGATAAAATTAAATGACGGTTTTGTGGCTGAATTTTATTGATAATGAAATACATGGAGTCTAAATGACTCTAAAATCGATGTCTGAAGGATACAATGAATTGACGATTTTGTGGTTGGATTTTATTGATAATGAAATATGTAGACTATAAATGACTCTAAATTCGGTGTTTGAAGGATTATAAATAAATGGTTTTGTGACTAAATTTTCCTTGTAATGACTTTAAATTCAGTGTGGGTAGGATATTTTTTATTGATGGAGGACTATTTTTTGGTTAACTTGAATTGATGGTTTTGTGGCTAAATTTTATGATAAGGAAATATGATGTATAGTCTAAATGACTCTAAATTTATTATATTGGAAGGATAAAATTAAATGACGGTTTTGTGGCTGAATTTTATTGATAATGAAATACATGGAGTCTAAATGACTCTAAAATCGATGTCTGAAGGATACAATGAATTGACGATTTTGTGGTTGGATTTTACTGATAATAAAATATATAGAGTCTAAATGACTCTAAATTCGGTGTTGGAAGGATAATTTTATTGATAACGAAATATGTAGTGTCTAAATGACTCTAAATTCAGTGTTGGAAGGATAATGAATAGAAGATTTTGTGGTTGAATTTTCTTTGTAATGACTTTAAATTAAGTGTCGATAGGATACTTTTTATTGATGGAGGATCATTTTTTGGATAAGTTGAATTGACGGTTTTGTGGCTAAATTTTATGATAAGGAAATATGATGTATAGTCTCAATGACTCTAAATTTATTATATTGGAAGGATAAAATTAAATGACGGTTTTGTGGCTGAATTTTATTGATAATGAAATATATGGAGTCTAAATGACTCTAAAATCGATGTCTGAAGGATACAATGAATTGACGATTTTGTGGTTGGATTTTACTGATAATGAAATATATAGAGTCTAAATGACTCTAAATTCGGTGTTGGAAGGATAATAAATAGAAGATTTTGTGGTTGAATTTTCCATGTAATGACTTTAAATTCAGTGTAGGTAGGATATTTTTTATTGATGGAGGACTATTTTTTGGATAACTTGATTTGACGGTTTTGTGGTTAAATTTTATGATAAGGAAATATGATGTATAGTCTAAATGACTCTAAATTTATTATATTGGAAGGATAAAATTAAATGACGGTTTTGTGGCTGAATTTTATTGATAATGAAATACATGGAGTCTAAATGACTCTAAAATCGATGTCTGAAGGATACAATGAATTGACGATTTTGTGGTTGGATTTTATTGATAATGAAATATGTAGACTATAAATGACTCTAAATTCGGTGTTGGAAGGATTATAAATAAATGGTTTTGTGACTAAATTTTCCTTGTAATGACTTTAAATTCAGTGTGGGTAGGATATTTTTTATTGATGGAGGACTATTTTTTGGATAACTTGAATTGACGGTTTTGTGGTTAAATTTTATGATAAGGAAATATGATGTATAGTCTAAATGACTCTAAATTTATTATATTGGAAGGATAAAATTAAATGACGGTTTTGTGGCTGAATTTTATTGATAATGAAATATATGGAGTCTAAATGACTCTAAAATCGATGTCTGAAGGATACAATGAATTGACGATTTTGTGGTTGGATTTTACTGATAATGAAATATATAGAGTCTAAATGACTCTAAATTCGGTGTTGGAAGGATAATTTTATTGATAACGAAATATGTAGTGTCTAAATGACTCTAAATTCAGTGTTGGAAGGATAATGAATAGAAGATTTTGTGGTTGAATTTTCTTTGTAATGACTTTAAATTAAGTGTCGGTAGGATACTTTTTATTGATGGAGGATCATTTTTTGGATAAGTTGAATTGACGGTTTTGTGGCTAAATTTTATGATAAGGAAATATGATGTATAGTCTAAATGACTCTAAATTTATTATATTGGAAGGATAAAATTAAATGACGGTTTTGTGGCTGAATTTTATTGATAATGAAATATATGGAGTCTAAATGACTCTAAAATCGATGTCTGAAGGATACAATGAATTGACGATTTTGTGGTTGGATTTTACTAATAATGAAATATATAGAGTCTAAATGACTCTAAATTCGGTGTTGGAAGCATAATAAATAGAAGATTTTGTGGTTGAATTTTCCATGTAATGACTTTAAATTCAGTGTAGGTAGGATATTTTTTATTGATGGAGGACTATTTTTTGGATAACTTGAATTGACGGTTTTGTGGTTAAATTTTATGATAAGGAAATATGATGTATAGTCTAAATGACTCTAAATTTATTATATTGGAAGGATAAAATTAAATGACGGTTTTGTGGCTGAATTTTATTGATAATGAAATACATGGAGTCTAAATGACTCTAAAATCGATGTCTGAAGGATACAATGAATTGACGATTTTGTGGTTGGATTTTATTGATAATGAAATATGTAGACTATAAATGACTCTAAATTCGGTGTTTGAAGGATTATAAATAAATGGTTTTGTGACTAAATTTTCCTTGTAATGACTTTAAATTCAGTGTGGGTAGGATATTTTTTATTGATGGAGGACTACTTTTTGGTTAACTTGAATTGATGGTTTTGTGGCTAAATTTTATGATAAGGAAATATGATGTATAGTCTAAATGACTCTAAATTTATTATATTGGAAGGATAAAATTAAATGACGGTTTTGTGGCTGAATTTTATTGATAATGAAATACATGGAGTCTAAATGACTCTAAAATCGATGTCTGAATGATACAATGAATTGACGATTTTGTGGTTGGATTTTACAGATAATGAAATATATAGAGTCTAAATGACTCTAAATTCGGTGTTGGAAGGATAATTTTATTGATAACGAAATATGTAGTGTCTAAATGACTCTAAATTCAGTGTTGGAAGGATAATGAATAGAAGATTTTGTTGTTGAATTTTCTTTGTAATGACTTTAAATTAAGTGTCGATAGGATACTTTTTATTGATGGAGGATCATTTTTTGGATAAGTTGAATTGACGGTTTTGTGGCTAAATTTTATGATAAGGAAATATGATGTATAGTCTCAATGACTCTAAATTTATTATATTGGAAGGATAAAATTAAATGACGGTTTTGTGGCTGAATTTTATTGATAATGAAATATATGGAGTCTAAATGACTCTAAAATCGATGTCTGAAGGATACAATGAATTGACGATTTTGTGGTTGGATTTTACTGATAATGAAATATATAGAGTCTAAATGACTCTAAATTCGGTGTTGGAAGGATAATAAATAGAAGATTTTGTGGTTGAATTTTCCATGTAATGACTTTAAATTCAGTGTAGGTAGGATATTTTTTATTGATGGAGGACTATTTTTTGGATAACTTGATTTGACGGTTTTGTGGTTAAATTTTATGATAAGGAAATATGATGTATAGTCTAAATGACTCTAAATTTATTATATTGGAAGGATAAAATTAAATGACGGTTTTGTGGCTGAATTTTATTGATAATGAAATACATGGAGTCTAAATGACTCTAAAATCGATGTCTGAAGGACACAATGAATTGACGATTTTGTGGTTGGATTTTATTGATAATGAAATATGTAGACTATAAATGACTCTAAATTCGGTGTTTGAAGGATTATAAATAAATGGTTTTGTGACTAAATTTTCCTTGTAATGACTTTAAATTCAGTGTGGGTAGGATATTTTTTATTGATGGAGGACTATTTTTTGGTTAACTTGAATTGATGGTTTTGTGGCTAAATTTTATGATAAGGAAATATGATGTATAGTCTAAATGACTCTAAATTTATTATATTGGAAGGATAAAATTAAATGACGGTTTTGTGGCTGAATTTTATTGATAATGAAATACATGGAGTCTAAATGACTCTAAAATCGATGTCTGAAGGATACAATGAATTGACGATTTTGTGGTTGGATTTTACTGATAATAAAATATATAGAGTCTAAATGACTCTAAATTCGGTGTTGGAAGGATAATTTTATTGATAACGAAATATGTAGTGTCTAAATGACTCTAAATTCAGTGTTGGAAGGATAATGAATAGAAGATTTTGTGGTTGAATTTTCTTTGTAATGACTTTAAATTAAGTGTCGATAGGATACTTTTTATTGATGGAGGATCATTTTTTGGATAAGTTGAATTGACGGTTTTGTGGCTAAATTTTATGATAAGGAAATATGATGTATAGTCTCAATGACTCTAAATTTATTATATTGGAAGGATAAAATTAAATGACGGTTTTGTGGCTGAATTTTATTGATAATGAAATATATGGAGTCTAAATGACTCTAAAATCGATGTCTGAAGGATACAATGAATTGACGATTTTGTGGTTGGATTTTACTGATAATGAAATATATAGAGTCTAAATGACTCTAAATTCGGTGTTGGAAGGATAATAAATAGAAGATTTTGTGGTTGAATTTTCCATGTAATGACTTTAAATTCAGTGTAGGTAGGATATTTTTTATTGATGGAGGACTATTTTTTGGATAACTTGAATTGACGGTTTTGTGGTTAAATTTTATGATAAGGAAATATGATGTATAGTCTAAATGACTCTAAATTTATTATATTGGAAGGATAAAATTAAATGACGGTTTTGTGGCTGAATTTTATTGATAATGAAATACATGGAGTCTAAATGACTCTAAAATCGATGTCTGAAGGATACAATGAATTGACGATTTTGTGGTTGGATTTTATTGATAATGAAATATGTAGACTATAAATGACTCTAAATTCGGTGTTGGAAGGATTATAAATAAATGGTTTTGTGACTAAATTTTCCTTGTAATGACTTTAAATTCAGTGTGGGTAGGATATTTTTTATTGATGGAGGACTATTTTTTGGATAACTTGAATTGACGGTTTTGTGGTTAAATTTTATGATAAGGAAATATGATGTATAGTCTAAATGACTCTAAATTTATTATATTGGAAGGATAAAATTAAATGACGGTTTTGTGGCTGAATTTTATTGATAATGAAATACATGGAGTCTAAATGACTCTAAAATCGATTTCTGAAGGATACAATGAATTGACGATTTTGTGGTTGGATTTTACTGATAATGAAATATATAGAGTCTAAATGACTCTAAATTCGGTGTTGGAAGGATAATTTTATTGATAACGAAATATGTAGTGTCTAAATGACTCTAAATTCAGTGTTGGAAGGATAATGAATAGAAGATTTTGTGGTTGAATTTTCTTTGTAATGACTTTAAATTAAGTGTCGGTAGGATACTTTTTATTGATGGAGGATCATTTTTTGGATAAGTTGAATTGACGGTTTTGTGGCTAAATTTTATGATAAGGAAATATGATGTATAGTCTAAATGACTCTAAATTTATTATATTGGAAGGATAAAATTAAATGACGGTTTTGTGGCTGAATTTTATTGATAATGAAATATATGGAGTCTAAATGACTCTAAAATCGATGTCTGAAGGATACAATGAATTGACGATTTTGTGGTTGGATTTTACTGATAATGAAATATATAGAGTCTAAATGACTCTAAATTCGGTGTTGGAAGGATAATAAATAGAAGATTTTGTGGTTGAATTTTCCATGTAATGACTTTAAATTCAGTGTAGGTAGGATATTTTTTATTGATGGAGGACTATTTTTTGGATAACTTGAATTGACGGTTTTGTGGTTAAATTTTATGATAAGGAAATATGATGTATAGTCTAAATGACTCTAAATTTATTATATTGGAAGGATAAAATTAAATGACGGTTTTGTGGCTGAATTTTATTGATAATGAAATACATGGAGTCTAAATGACTCTAAAATCGATGTCTGAAGGATACACTGAATTGACGATTTTGTGGTTGGATTTTATTGATAATGAAATATGTAGACTATAAATGACTCTAAATTCGGTGTTGGAAGGATTATAAATAAATGGTTTTGTGACTAAATTTTCCTTGTAATGACTTTAAATTCAGTGTGGGTAGGATATTTTTTATTGATGGAGGACTATTTTTTGGATAACTTGAATTAACGGTTTTGTGGTTAAATTTTATGATAAGGAAATATGATGTATAGTCTAAATGACTCTAAATTTATTATATTGGAAGGATAAAATTAAATGACGGTTTTGTGGCTGAATTTTATTGATAATGAAATATATGGAGTCTAAATGACTCTAAAATCGATGTCTGAAGGATACAATGAATTGACGATTTTGTGGTTGGATTTTACTGATAATGAAATATATAGAGTCTAAATGACTCTAAATTCGGTGTTGGAAGGATAATTTTATTGATAACGAAATATGTAGTGTCTAAATGACTCTAAATTCAGTGTTGGAAGGATAATGAATAGAAGATTTTGTGGTTGAATTTTCTTTGTAATGACTTTAAATTAAGTGTCGGTAGGATACTTTTTATTGATGGAGGATCATTTTTTGGATAAGTTGAATTGACGGTTTTGTGGCTAAATTTTATGATAAGGAAATATGATGTATAGTCTAAATGACTCTAAATTTATTATATTGGAAGGATAAAATTAAATGACGATTTTGTGGCTGAATTTTATTGATAATGAAATATATGGAGTCTAAATGACTCTAAAATCGATGTCTGAAGGATACAATGAATTGACGATTTTGTGGTTGGATTTTACTGATAATGAAATATATAGAGTCTAAATGACTCTAAATTCGGTGTTGGAAGGATAATAAATAGAAGATTTTGTGGTTGAATTTTCCATGTAATGACTTTAAATTCAGTGTAGGTAGGATATTTTTTATTGATGGAGGACTATTTTTTGGATAACTTGATTTGACGGTTTTGTGGTTAAATTTTATGATAAGGAAATATGATGTATAGTCTAAATGACTCTAAATTTATTATATTGGAAGGATAAAATTAAATGACGGTTTTGTGGATGAATTTTATTGATAATGAAATACATGGAGTCTAAATGACTCTAAAATCGATGTCTGAAGGATACAATGAATTGACGATTTTGTGGTTGGATTTTATTGATAATGAAATATGTAGACTATAAATGACTCTAAATTCGGTGTTGGAAGGATTATAAATAAATGGTTTTGTGACTAAATTTTCCTTGTAATGACTTTAAATTCAGTGTGGGTAGGATATTTTTTATTGATGGAGGACTATTTTTTGGATAACTTGAATTGACGGTTTTGTGGTTAAATTTTATGATAAGGAAATATGATGTATAGTCTAAATGACTCTAAATTTATTATATTGGAAGGATAAAATTAAATGACGGTTTTGTGGCTGAATTTTATTGATAATGAAATATATGGAGTCTAAATGACTCTAAAATCGATGTCTGAAGGATACAATGAATTGACGATTTTGTGGTTGGATTTTACTGATAATGAAATATATAGAGTCTAAATGACTCTAAATTCGGTGTTGGAAGGATAATTTTATTGATAACGAAATATGTAGTGTCTAAATGACTCTAAATTCAGTGTTGGAAGGATAATGAATAGAAGATTTTGTGGTTGAATTTTCTTTGTAATGACTTTAAATTAAGTGTCGGTAGGATACTTTTTATTGATGGAGGATCATTTTTTGGATAAGTTGAATTGACGGTTTTGTGGCTAAATTTTATGATAAGGAAATATGATGTATAGTCTAAATGACTCTAAATTTATTATATTGGAAGGATAAAATTAAATGACGGTTTTGTGGCTGAATTTTATTGATAATGAAATATATGGAGTCTAAATGACTCTAAAATCGATGTCTGAAGGATACAATGAATTGACGATTTTGTGGTTGGATTTTACTAATAATGAAATATATAGAGTCTAAATGACTCTAAATTCAGTGTTGGAAGGATAATTTTATTGATAACGAAATATGTAGTGTCTAAATGACTCTAAATTCAGTGTTGGAAGGATAATGAATAGAAGATTTTGTGGTTGAATTTTCCTTGAAATGACTTTAAATTAAGTGTCGGTAGGATACTTTTTATTGATGGAGGACTATTTTTTGGATAACTTGAATTGACGGTTTTGTGGTTAAATTTTATGATAAGGAAATATGATGTATAGTCTAAATGACTCTAAATTTATTATATTGGAAGGATAAAATTAAATGACGGTTTTGTGGCTGAATTTTATTGATAATGAAATATATGGAGTCTAAATGACTCTAAAATCGATGTCTGAAGGATACAATGAATTGACGATTTTGTGGTTGGATTTTATTGATAATGAAATATGTAGACTATAAATGACTCTAAATTCGGTGTTTGAAGGATTATAAATAAATGGTTTTGTGACTAAATTTTCCTTGTAATGACTTTAAATTCAGTGTGGGTAGGATATTTTTTATTGATGGAGGACTATTTTTTGGATAACTTGAATTGACGGTTTTGTGGTTAAATTTTATGATAAGGAAATATGATGTATAGTCTAAATGACTCTAAATTTATTATATTGGAAGGATAAAATTAAATGACGGTTTTGTGGCTGAATTTTATTGATAATGAAATACATGGAGTCTAAATGACTCTAAAATCGATGTCTGAAGGATACAATGAATTGACGATTTTGTGGTTGGATTTTATTGATAATGAAATATGTAGACTATAAATGACTCTAAATTCGGTGTTTGAAGGATTATAAATAAATGGTTTTGTGACTAAATTTTCCTTGTAATGACTTTAAATTCAGTGTGGGTAGGATATTTTTTATTGATGGAGGACTACTTTTTGGTTAACTTGAATTGATGGTTTTGTGGCTAAATTTTATGATAAGGAAATATGATGTATAGTCTAAATGACTCTAAATTTATTATATTGGAAGGATAAAATTAAATGACGGTTTTGTGGCTGAATTTTATTGATAATGAAATACATGGAGTCTAAATGACTCTAAAATCGATGTCTGAATGATACAATGAATTGACGATTTTGTGGTTGGATTTTACTGATAATGAAATATATAGAGTCTAAATGACTCTAAATTCGGTGTTGGAAGGATAATTTTATTGATAACGAAATATGTAGTGTCTAAATGACTCTAAATTCAGTGTTGGAAGGATAATGAATAGAAGATTTTGTTGTTGAATTTTCTTTGTAATGACTTTAAATTAAGTGTCGATAGGATACTTTTTATTGATGGAGGATCATTTTTTGGATAAGTTGAATTGACGGTTTTGTGGCTAAATTTTATGATAAGGAAATATGATGTATAGTCTCAATGACTCTAAATTTATTATATTGGAAGGATAAAATTAAATGACGGTTTTGTGGCTGAATTTTATTGATAATGAAATATATGGAGTCTAAATGACTCTAAAATCGATGTCTGAAGGATACAATGAATTGACGATTTTGTGGTTGGATTTTACTGATAATGAAATATATAGAGTCTAAATGACTCTAAATTCGGTGTTGGAAGGATAATAAATAGAAGATTTTGTGGTTGAATTTTCCATGTAATGACTTTAAATTCAGTGTAGGTAGGATATTTTTTATTGATGGAGGACTATTTTTTGGATAACTTGATTTGACGGTTTTGTGGTTAAATTTTATGATAAGGAAATATGATGTATAGTCTAAATGACTCTAAATTTATTATATTGGAAGGATAAAATTAAATGACGGTTTTGTGGCTGAATTTTATTGATAATGAAATACATGGAGTCTAAATGACTCTAAAATCGATGTCTGAAGGATACAATGAATTGACGATTTTGTGGTTGGATTTTATTGATAATGAAATATGTAGACTATAAATGACTCTAAATTCGGTGTTTGAAGGATTATAAATAAATGGTTTTGTGACTAAATTTTCCTTGTAATGACTTTAAATTCAGTGTGGGTAGGATATTTTTTATTGATGGAGGACTATTTTTTGGTTAACTTGAATTGATGGTTTTGTGGCTAAATTTTATGATAAGGAAATATGATGTATAGTCTAAATGACTCTAAATTTATTATATTGGAAGGATAAAATTAAATGACGGTTTTGTGGCTGAATTTTATTGATAATGAAATACATGGAGTCTAAATGACTCTAAAATCGATGTCTGAAGGATACAATGAATTGACGATTTTGTGGTTGGATTTTATTGATAATGAAATATGTAGACTATAAATGACTCTAAATTCGGTGTTTGAAGGATTATAAATAAATGGTTTTGTGACTAAATTTTCCTTGTAATGACTTTAAATTCAGTGTGGGTAGGATATTTTTTATTGATGGAGGACTACTTTTTGGTTAACTTGAATTGATGGTTTTGTGGCTAAATTTTATGATAAGGAAATATGATGTATAGTCTAAATGACTCTAAATTTATTATATTGGAAGGATAAAATTAAATGACGGTTTTGTGGCTGAATTTTATTGATAATGAAATACATGGAGTCTAAATGACTCTAAAATCGATGTCTGAATGATACAATGAATTGACGATTTTGTGGTTGGATTTTACTGATAATGAAATATATAGAGTCTAAATGACTCTAAATTCGGTGTTGGAAGGATAATTTTATTGATAACGAAATATGTAGTGTCTAAATGACTCTAAATTCAGTGTTGGAAGGATAATGAATAGAAGATTTTGTTGTTGAATTTTCTTTGTAATGACTTTAAATTAAGTGTCGATAGGATACTTTTTATTGATGGAGGATCATTTTTTGGATAAGTTGAATTGACGGTTTTGTGGCTAAATTTTATGATAAGGAAATATGATGTATAGTCTCAATGACTCTAAATTTATTATATTGGAAGGATAAAATTAAATGACGGTTTTGTGGCTGAATTTTATTGATAATGAAATATATGGAGTCTAAATGACTCTAAAATCGATGTCTGAAGGATACAATGAATTGACGATTTTGTGGTTGGATTTTACTGATAATGAAATATATAGAGTCTAAATGACTCTAAATTCGGTGTTGGAAGGATAATAAATAGAAGATTTTGTGGTTGAATTTTCCATGTAATGACTTTAAATTCAGTGTAGGTAGGATATTTTTTATTGATGGAGGACTATTTTTTGGATAACTTGATTTGACGGTTTTGTGGTTAAATTTTATGATAAGGAAATATGATGTATAGTCTAAATGACTCTAAATTTATTATATTGGAAGGATAAAATTAAATGACGGTTTTGTGGCTGAATTTTATTGATAATGAAATACATGGAGTCTAAATGACTCTAAAATCGATGTCTGAAGGATACAATGAATTGACGATTTTGTGGTTGGATTTTATTGATAATGAAATATGTAGACTATAAATGACTCTAAATTCGGTGTTTGAAGGATTATAAATAAATGGTTTTGTGACTAAATTTTCCTTGTAATGACTTTAAATTCAGTGTGGGTAGGATATTTTTTATTGATGGAGGACTATTTTTTGGTTAACTTGAATTGATGGTTTTGTGGCTAAATTTTATGATAAGGAAATATGATGTATAGTCTAAATGACTCTAAATTTATTATATTGGAAGGATAAAATTAAATGACGGTTTTGTGGCTGAATTTTATTGATAATGAAATATATGGAGTCTAAATGACTCTAAAATCGATGTCTGAAGGATACAATGAATTGACGATTTTGTGGTTGGATTTTACTGATAATGAAATATATAGAGTCTAAATGACTCTAAATTCGGTGTTGGAAGGATAATTTTATTGATAACGAAATATGTAGTGTCTAAATGACTCTAAATTCAGTGTTGGAAGGATAATGAATAGAAGATTTTGTGGTTGAATTTTCTTTGTAATGACTTTAAATTAAGTGTCGGTAGGATACTTTTTATTGATGGAGGATCATTTTTTGGATAAGTTGAATTGACGGTTTTGTGGCTAAATTTTATGATAAGGAAATATGATGTATAGTCTAAATGACTCTAAATTTATTATATTGGAAGGATAAAATTAAATGACGGTTTTGTGGCTGAATTTTATTGATAATGAAATATATGGAGTCTAAATGACTCTAAAATCGATGTCTGAAGGATACAATGAATTGACGATTTTGTGGTTGGATTTTACTAATAATGAAATATATAGAGTCTAAATGACTCTAAATTCGGTGTTGGAAGCATAATAAATAGAAGATTTTGTGGTTGAATTTTCCATGTAATGACTTTAAATTCAGTGTAGGTAGGATATTTTTTATTGATGGAGGACTATTTTTTGGATAACTTGAATTGACGGTTTTGTGGTTAAATTTTATGATAAGGAAATATGATGTATAGTCTAAATGACTCTAAATTTATTATATTGGAAGGATAAAATTAAATGACGGTTTTGTGGCTGAATTTTATTGATAATGAAATATATGGAGTCTAAATGACTCTAAAATCGATGTCTGAAGGATACAATGAATTGACGATTTTGTGGTTGGATTTTATTGATAATGAAATATGTAGACTATAAATGACTCTAAATTCGGTGTTTGAAGGATTATAAATAAATGGTTTTGTGACTAAATTTTCCTTGTAATGACTTTAAATTCAGTGTGGGTAGGATATTTTTTATTGATGGAGGACTATTTTTTGGATAACTTGAATTGACGGTTTTGTGGTTAAATTTTATGATAAGGAAATATGATGTATAGTCTAAATGACTCTAAATTTATTATATTGGAAGGATAAAATTAAATGACGGTTTTGTGGCTGAATTTTATTGATAATGAAATACATGGAGTCTAAATGACTCTAAAATCGATGTCTGAAGGATACAATGAATTGACGATTTTGTGGTTGGATTTTATTGATAATGAAATATGTAGACTATAAATGACTCTAAATTCGGTGTTTGAAGGATTATAAATAAATGGTTTTGTGACTAAATTTTCCTTGTAATGACTTTAAATTCAGTGTGGGTAGGATATTTTTTATTGATGGAGGACTACTTTTTGGTTAACTTGAATTGATGGTTTTGTGGCTAAATTTTATGATAAGGAAATATGATGTATAGTCTAAATGACTCTAAATTTATTATATTGGAAGGATAAAATTAAATGACGGTTTTGTGGCTGAATTTTATTGATAATGAAATACATGGAGTCTAAATGACTCTAAAATCGATGTCTGAATGATACAATGAATTGACGATTTTGTGGTTGGATTTTACTGATAATGAAATATATAGAGTCTAAATGACTCTAAATTCGGTGTTGGAAGGATAATTTTATTGATAACGAAATATGTAGTGTCTAAATGACTCTAAATTCAGTGTTGGAAGGATAATGAATAGAAGATTTTGTTGTTGAATTTTCTTTGTAATGACTTTAAATTAAGTGTCGATAGGATACTTTTTATTGATGGAGGATCATTTTTTGGATAAGTTGAATTGACGGTTTTGTGGCTAAATTTTATGATAAGGAAATATGATGTATAGTCTCAATGACTCTAAATTTATTATATTGGAAGGATAAAATTAAATGACGGTTTTGTGGCTGAATTTTATTGATAATGAAATATATGGAGTCTAAATGACTCTAAAATCGATGTCTGAAGGATACAATGAATTGACGATTTTGTGGTTGGATTTTACTGATAATGAAATATATAGAGTCTAAATGACTCTAAATTCGGTGTTGGAAGGATAATAAATAGAAGATTTTGTGGTTGAATTTTCCATGTAATGACTTTAAATTCAGTGTAGGTAGGATATTTTTTATTGATGGAGGACTATTTTTTGGATAACTTGATTTGACGGTTTTGTGGTTAAATTTTATGATAAGGAAATATGATGTATAGTCTAAATGACTCTAAATTTATTATATTGGAAGGATAAAATTAAATGACGGTTTTGTGGCTGAATTTTATTGATAATGAAATACATGGAGTCTAAATGACTCTAAAATCGATGTCTGAAGGATACAATGAATTGACGATTTTGTGGTTGGATTTTATTGATAATGAAATATGTAGACTATAAATGACTCTAAATTCGGTGTTTGAAGGATTATAAATAAATGGTTTTGTGACTAAATTTTCCTTGTAATGACTTTAAATTCAGTGTGGGTAGGATATTTTTTATTGATGGAGGACTATTTTTTGGTTAACTTGAATTGATGGTTTTGTGGCTAAATTTTATGATAAGGAAATATGATGTATAGTCTAAATGACTCTAAATTTATTATATTGGAAGGATAAAATTAAATGACGGTTTTGTGGCTGAATTTTATTGATAATGAAATATATGAAGTCTAAATGACTCTAAAATCGATGTCTGAAGGATACAATGAATTGACGATTTTGTGGTTGGATTTTACTGATAATGAAATATATAGAGTCTAAATGACTCTAAATTCGGTGTTGGAAGGATAATTTTATTGATAACGAAATATGTAGTGTCTAAATGACTCTAAATTCAGTGTTGGAAGGATAATGAATAGAAGATTTTGTGGTTGAATTTTCTTTGTAATGACTTTAAATTAAGTGTCGGTAGGATACTTTTTATTGATGGAGGATCATTTTTTGGATAAGTTGAATTGACGGTTTTGTGGCTAAATTTTATGATAAGGAAATATGATGTATAGTCTAAATGACTCTAAATTTATTATATTGGAAGGATAAAATTAAATGACGGTTTTGTGGCTGAATTTTATTGATAATGAAATATATGGAGTCTAAATGACTCTAAAATCGATGTCTGAAGGATACAATGAATTGACGATTTTGTGGTTGGATTTTACTAATAATGAAATATATAGAGTCTAAATGACTCTAAATTCAGTGTTGGAAGGATAATTTTATTGATAACGAAATATGTAGTGTCTAAATGACTCTAAATTCAGTGTTGGAAGGATAATGAATAGAAGATTTTGTGGTTGAATTTTCCTTGAAATGACTTTAAATTAAGTGTCGGTAGGATACTTTTTATTGATGGAGGATCATTTTTTGGATAACTTGAATTGACGGTTTTGTGGCTAAATTTTATGATAAGGAAATATGATGTATAGTCTAAATGACTCTAAATTTATTATATTGGAAGGATAAAATTAAATGACGGTTTTGTGGCTGAATTTTATTGATAATGAAATATATGGAGTCTAAATGACTCTAAAATCGATGTCTGAAGGATACAATGAATTGACGATTTTGTGGTTGGATTTTACTGATAATGAAATATATAGAGTCTAAATGACTCTAAATTCAGTGTTGGAAGAATTATAAATAAACGGTTTTGTGGCTGAATTTTCCTTGTAATGACTTTAAATTCCGTGTTGGTAGGATATTTTTTATTGATGGAGGACTATTTTTTGGATAACTTGAATTGATGGTTTTGTGGCTAAATTTTATGATAAGGAAATATGATGTATAGTCTAAATGACTCTAAATTTATTATATTGGAAGGATAAAATTAAATGACGGTTTTGTGGCTGAATTTTATTGATAATGAAATATATGGAGTCTAAATGACTCTAAAATCGATGTCTGAAGAATACAATGAATTGACGATTTTGTGGTTGGATTTTACTGATAATGAAATATATAGAGTCTAAATGACTCTAAATTCAGTGTTGGAAGGATAATTTTATTGATAACGAAATATGTAGTGTCTAAATGACTCTAAATTCAGTGTTGGAAGGATAATGAATAGAAGATTTTGTGGTTGAATTTTTCTTGAAATGACTTTAAATTAAGTGTCGGTACGATACTTTTTATTGATGGAGGATCATTTTTTGGATAACTTGAATTGACGGTTTTGTGGCTAAATTTTATGATAAGGAAATATGATGTATAGTCTAAATGACTCTAAATTTATTATATTGGAAGGATAAAATTAAATGACAGTTTTGTGGCTGAATTTTATTGATAATGAAATATATAGAGTCTAAATGACTCTAAATTCAGTGTTGGAAGGATAATTTTATTGATAACGAAATATGTAGTGTCTAAATGACTCTAAATTCAGTGTTGGAAGGATAATGAATAGAAGATTTTGTGGTTGAATTTTCCATGTAATGACTTTAAATTCAGTGTCGGTAGGATACTTTTTATTGATGGAGGATCATTTTTTGGATAACTTGAATTGACGGTTTTGTGGCTAAATTTTATGATAAGGAAATATGATGTATAGTCTAAATGACTCTAAATTTATTATATTGGAAGGATAAAATTAAATGACGGTTTTGTGGCTGAATTTTATTGATAATGAAATATATGGAGTCTAAATGACTCTAAAATCGATGTCTGAAGGATACAATGAATTGACGATTTTGTTGTTGGATTTTACTGATAATGAAATATATAGAGTCTAAATGACTCTAAATTCGGTGTTGGAAGGATAATTTTATTGATAACGAAATAGTAGTGTCTAAATGACTCTAAATTCAGTGTTGGAAGGATAATGAATAGAAGATTTTGTGGTTGAATTTTCCTTGAAATGACTTTAAATTAAGTGTCGGTAGGATACTTTTTATTGATGGAGGATCATTTTTTGGATAACTTGAATTGACGGTTTTGTGGCTAAATTTTATGATAAGGAAATATGATGTATAGTCTAAATGACTCTAAATTTATTATATTGGAAGGATAAAATTAAATGACGGTTTTGTGGCTGAATTTTATTGATAATGAAATATATGGAGTCTAAATGACTCTAAAATCGATGTCTGAAGGATACAATGAATTGACGATTTTGTGGTTGGATTTTACTGATAATGAAATATATAGAGTCTAAATGACTCTAAATTCAGTGTTGGAAGAATTATAAATAAACGGTTTTGTGGCTGAATTTTCCTTGTAATGACTTTAAATTCCGTGTTGGTAGGATATTTTTTATTGATGGAGGACTATTTTTTGGATAACTTGAATTGATGGTTTTGTGGCTAAATTTTATGATAAGGAAATATGATGTATAGTCTAAATGACTCTAAATTTATTATATTGGAATGATTAACTTAAATGACTGTTTTGCGGATGAATTTTATTGATAATGAAATATATGGAGTCTAAATGACTCTAAAATCGATGTCTGAAGGATACATTGAATAGACGATTTTGTAGTTGGATTTTACTGATAATGAAATATATAGAGTCTAAATGACTCTAAATTCAGTGTTGGAAGGATAATTTTATTGATAACGAAATATGTAGTGTCTAAATGACTCTAAATTCAGTGTTGGAAGGATAATGAATAGAAGATTTTGTGGTTGAATTTTCCTTGAAATGACTTTAAATTAAGTGTCGGTAGGATACTTTTTATTGATGGAGGATCATTTTTTGGATAACTTGAATTGACGGTTTTGTGGCTAAATTTTATGATAAGGAAATATGATGTATAGTCTAAATGACTCTAAATTTATTATATTGGAAGGATAAAATTAAATGACAGTTTTGTGGCTGAATTTTATTGATAATGAAATATATGGAGTCTAAATGACTCTAAAATCGATGTCTGAAGGATACAATGAATTGACGATTTTGTGGTTGGATTTTACTGATAATGAAATATATAGAGTCTAAATGACTCTAAATTCGGTGTTGGAAGGATAATTTTATTGATAACGAAATAGTAGTGTCTAAATGACTCTAAATTCAGTGTTGGAAGGATAATGAATAGAAGATTTTGTGGTTGAATTTTCCTTGAAATGACTTTAAATTAAGTGTCGGTAGGATACTTTTTATTGATGGAGGATCATTTTTTGGATAACTTGAATTGACGGTTTTGTGGCTAAATTTTATGATAAGGAAATATGATGTATAGTCTAAATGACTCTAAATTTATTATATTGGAAGGATAAAATTAAATGACGGTTTTGTGGCTGAATTTTATTGATAATGAAATATATGGAGTCTAAATGACTCTAAAATCGATGTCTGAAGGATACAATGAATTGACGATTTTGTGGTTGGATTTTACTGATAATGAAATATATAGAGTCTAAATGACTCTAAATTCAGTGTTGGAAGAATTATAAATAAACGGTTTTGTGGCTGAATTTTCCTTGTAATGACTTTAAATTCCGTGTTGGTAGGATATTTTTTATTGATGGAGGACTATTTTTTGGATAACTTGAATTGATGGTTTTGTGGCTAAATTTTATGATAAGGAAATATGATGTATAGTCTAAATGACTCTAAATTTATTATATTGGAATGATTAACTTAAATGACTGTTTTGCGGATGAATTTTATTGATAATGAAATATATGGAGTCTAAATGACTCTAAAATCGATGTCTGAAGGATACATTGAATAGACGATTTTGTAGTTGGATTTTACTGATAATGAAATATATAGAGTCTAAATGACTCTAAATTCAGTGTTGGAAGGATAATTTTATTGATAACGAAATATGTAGTGTCTAAATGACTCTAAATTCAGTGTTGGAAGGATAATGAATAGAAGATTTTGTGGTTGAATTTTCCTTGAAATGACTTTAAATTAAGTGTCGGTAGGATACTTTTTATTGATGGAGGATCATTTTTTGGATAACTTGAATTGACGGTTTTGTGGCTAAATTTTATGATAAGGAAATATGATGTATAGTCTAAATGACTCTAAATTTATTATATTGGAAGGATAAAATTAAATGACAGTTTTGTGGCTGAATTTTATTGATAATGAAATATATGGAGTCTAAATGACTCTAAAATCGATGTCTGAAGGATACAATGAATTGACGATTTTGTGGTTGGATTTTACTGATAATGAAATATATAGAGTCTAAATGACTCTAAATTCGGTGTTGGAAGGATAATTTTATTGATAACGAAATAGTAGTGTCTAAATGACTCTAAATTCAGTGTTGGAAGGATAATGAATAGAAGATTTTGTGGTTGAATTTTCCTTGAAATGACTTTAAATTAAGTGTCGGTAGGATACTTTTTATTGATGGAGGATCATTTTTTGGATAACTTGAATTGACGGTTTTGTGGCTAAATTTTATGATAAGGAAATATGATGTATAGTCTAAATGACTCTAAATTTATTATATTGGAAGGATAAAATTAAATGACGGTTTTGTGGCTGAATTTTATTGATAATGAAATATATGGAGTCTAAATGACTCTAAAATCGATGTCTGAAGGATACAATGAATTGACGATTTTGTGGTTGGATTTTACTGATAATGAAATATATAGAGTCTAAATGACTCTAAATTCAGTGTTGGAAGAATTATAAATAAACGGTTTTGTGGCTGAATTTTCCTTGTAATGACTTTAAATTCCGTGTTGGTAGGATATTTTTTATTGATGGAGGACTATTTTTTGGATAACTTGAATTGATGGTTTTGTGGCTAAATTTTATGATAAGGAAATATGATGTATAGTCTAAATGACTCTAAATTTATTATATTGGAATGATTAACTTAAATGACGGTTTTGCGGATGAATTTTATTGATAATGAAATATATGGAGTCTAAATGACTCTAAAATCGATGTCTGAAGGATACATTGAATTGACGATTTTGTAGTTGGATTTTACTGATAATGAAATATATAGAGTCTAAATGACTCTAAATTCGGTGTTGGAAGGATAATTTTATTGATAACGAAATATGTAGTGTCTAAATGACTCTAAATTCAGTGTTGGAAGGATAATGAATAGAAGATTTTGTGGTTGAATTTTCCTTGAAATGACTTTAAATTAAGTGTCGGTAGGATACTTTTTATTGATGGAGGATCATTTTTTGGATAACTTGAATTGACGGTTTTGTGGCTAAATTTTATGATAAGGAAATATGATGTATAGTCTAAATGACTCTAAATTTATTATATTGGAAGGATAAAATTAAATGACAGTTTTGTGGCTGAATTTTATTGATAATGAAATATATGGAGTCTAAATGACTCTAAAATCGATGTCTGAAGGATACAATGAATTGACGATTTTGTGGTTGGATTTTACTGATAATGAAATATATAGAGTCTAAATGACTCTAAATTTGGTGTTGGAAGGATAATTTTATTGATAACGAAATAGTAGTGTCTAAATGACTCTAAATTCAGTGTTGGAAGGATAATGACTAGAAGATTTTGTGGTTGAATTTTCCTTGAAATGACTTTAAATTAAGTGTCGGTAAGATACTTTTTATTGATGGAGGATCATTTTTTGGATAACTTGAATTGACGGTTTTGTGGCTAAATTTTATGATAAGGAAATATGATGTATAGTCTAAATGACTCTAAATTTATTATATTGGAAGGATAAAATTAAATGACGGTTTTGTGGCTGAATTTTATTGATAATGAAATATATGGAGTCTAAATGACTCTAAAATCGATGTCTGAAGGATACAATGAATTGACGATTTTGTGGTTGGATTTTACTGATAATGAAATATATAGAGTCTAAATGACTCTAAATTCAGTGTTGGAAGGATAATTTTATTGATAACGAAATATGTAGTGTCTAAATGACTCTAAATTCAGTGTTGGAAGGATAATGAATAGAAGATTTTGTGGTTGAATTTTCCTTGAAATGACTTTAAATTAAGTGTCGGTAGGATACTTTTTATTGATGGAGGATCATTTTTTGGATAACTTGAATTGACGGTTTTGTGGCTAAATTTTATGATAAGGAAATATGATGTATAGTCTAAATGACTCTAAATTTATTATATTGGAAGGATAAAATTAAATGACAGTTTTGTGGCTGAATTTTATTGATAATGAAATATATGGAGTCTAAATGACTCTAAAATCGATGTCTGAAGGATACAATGAATTGACGATTTTGTGGTTGGATTTTACTGATAATGAAATATATAGAGTCTAAATGACTCTAAATTCGGTGTTGGAAGGATAATTTTATTGATAACGAAATAGTAGTGTCTAAATGACTCTAAATTCAGTGTTGGAAGGATAATGACTAGAAGATTTTGTGGTTGAATTTTCCTTGAAATGACTTTAAATTAAGTGTCGGTAAGATACTTTTTATTGATGGAGGATCATTTTTTGGATAACTTGAATTGACGGTTTTGTGGCTAAATTTTATGATAAGGAAATATGATGTATAGTCTAAATGACTCTAAATTTATTATATTGGAAGGATAAAATTAAATGACGGTTTTGTGGCTGAATTTTATTGATAATGAAATATATGGAGTCTAAATGACTCTAAAATCGATGTCTGAAGGATACAATGAATTGACGATTTTGTGGTTGGATTTTACTGATAATGAAATATATAGAGTCTAAATGACTCTAAATTCAGTGTTGGAAGGATAATTTTATTGATAACGAAATATGTAGTGTCTAAATGACTCTAAATTCAGTGTTGGAAGGATAATGAATAGAAGATTTTGTGGTTGAATTTTCCATGTAATGACTTTAAATTCAGTGTCGGTAGGATACTTTTAATTGATGGAGGATCATTTTTTGGATAACTTGAATTGACGGTTTTGTGGCTAAATTTTATGATAAGGAAATATGATGTATAGTCTAAATGACTCTAAATTTATTATATTGGAATGATTAACTTAAATGACGGTTTTGCGGATGAATTTTATTGATAATGAAATATATGGAGTCTAAATGACTCTAAAATCGATGTCTGAAGGATACATTGAATTGACGATTTTGTAGTTGGATTTTACTGATAATGAAATATATAGAGTCTAAATGACTCTAAATTCGGTGTTGGAAGGATAATTTTATTGATAACGAAATATGTAGTGTCTAACTGACTCTAAATTCAGTGTTGGAAGGATAATGAATAGAAGATTTTGTGGTTGAATTTTCCTTGAAATGACTTTAAATTAAGTGTCGGTAGGATACTTTTTATTGATGGAGGATCATTTTTTGGATAACTTGAATTGACGGTTTTGTGGCTAAATTTTATGATAAGGAAATATGATGTATAGTCTAAATGACTCTAAATTTATTATATTGGAAGGATAAAATTAAATGACAGTTTTGTGGCTGAATTTTATTGATAATGAAATATATGGAGTCTAAATGACTCTAAAATCGATGTCTGAAGGATACAATGAATTGACGATTTTGTGGTTGGATTTTACTGATAATGAAATATATAGAGTCTAAATGACTCTAAATTCGGTGTTGGAAGGATAATTTTATTGATAACGAAATAGTAGTGTCTAAATGACTCTAAATTCAGTGTTGGAAGGATAATGACTAGAAGATTTTGTGGTTGAATTTTCCTTGAAATGACTTTAAATTAAGTGTCGGTAAGATACTTTTTATTGATGGAGGATCATTTTTTGGATAACTTGAATTGACGGTTTTGTGGCTAAATTTTATGATAAGGAAATATGATGTATAGTCTAAATGACTCTAAATTTATTATATTGGAAGGATAAAATTAAATGACGGTTTTGTGGCTGAATTTTATTGATAATGAAATATATGGAGTCTAAATGACTCTAAAATCGATGTCTGAAGGATACAATGAATTGACGATTTTGTGGTTGGATTTTACTGATAATGAAATATATAGAGTCTAAATGACTCTAAATTCAGTGTTGGAAGGATAATTTTATTGATAACGAAATATGTAGTGTCTAAATGACTCTAAATTCAGTGTTGGAAGGATAATGAATAGAAGATTTTGTGGTTGAATTTTCCATGTAATGACTTTAAATTCAGTGTCGGGAGGATACTTTTTATTGATGGAGGATCATTTTTTGGATAACTTGAATTGACGGTTTTGTGGCTAAATTTTATGATAAGGAAATATGATGTATAGTCTAAATGACTCTAAATTTATTATATTGGAAGGATAAAATTAAATGACGGTTTTGTGGCTGAATTTTATTGATAATGAAATATATGGGGTCTAAATGACTCTAAAATCGATGTCTGAAGGATACAATGAATTGACGATTTTGTGGTTGGATTTTACTGATAATGAAATATATAGAGTCTAAATGACTCTAAATTCGGTGTTGGAAGGATAATTTTATTGATAACGAAATAGTAGTGTCTAAATGACTCTAAATTCAGTGTTGGAAGGATAATGAATAGAAGATTTTGTGGTTGAATTTTCCTTGAAATGACTCTAAATTAAGTGTCGGTAGGATACTTTTTATCGATGGAGGATCATTTTTTGGATAACTTGAATTGACGGTTTTGTGGCTAAATTTTATGATAAGGAAATATGATGTATAGTCTAAATGACTCTAAATTTATTATATTGGAAGGATAAAATTAAATGACGGTTTTGTGGCTGAATTTTATTGATAATGAAATATATGGGGTCTAAATGACTCTAAAATCGATGTCTGAAGGATACAATGAATTGACGATTTTGTGGTTGGATTTTACTGATAATGAAATATATAGAGTCTAAATGACTCTAAATTCAGTGTTGGAAGAATTATAAATAAACGGTTTTGTGGCTGAATTTTCCTTGTAATGACTTTAAATTCCGTGTTGGTAGGATATTTTTTATTGATGGAGGACTATTTTTTGGATAACTTGAATTGATGGTTTTGTGGCTAAATTTTATGATAAGGAAATATGATGTATAGTCTAAATGACTCTAAATTTATTATATTGGAATGATTAACTTAAATGACGGTTTTGCGGATGAATTTTATTGATAATGAAATATATGGAGTCTAAATGACTCTAAAATCGATGTCTGAAGGATACATTGAATTGACGATTTTGTAGTTGGATTTTACTGATAATGAAATATATAGAGTCTAAATGACTCTAAATTCGGTGTTGGAAGGATAATTTTATTGATAACGAAATATGTAGTGTCTAAATGACTCTAAATTCAGTGTTGGAAGGATAATGAATAGAAGATTTTGTGGTTGAATTTTCCTTGAAATGACTTTAAATTAAGTGTCGGTAGGATACTTTTTATTGATGGAGGATCATTTTTTGGATAACTTGAATTGACGGTTTTGTGGCTAAATTTTATGATAAGGAAATATGATGTATAGTCTAAATGACTCTAAATTTATTATATTGGAAGGATAAAATTAAATGACAGTTTTGTGGCTGAATTTTATTGATAATGAAATATATGGAGTCTAAATGACTCTAAAATCGATGTCTGAAGGATACAATGAATTGACGATTTTGTGGTTCGATTTTACTGATAATGAAATATATAGAGTCTAAATGACTCTAAATTCGGTGTTGGAAGGATAATTTTATTGATAACGAAATATGTAGTGGATTAATGACTCTAAATTCAGTGTTGGAAGGATAATGAATAGAATATTTTGTGGTTGAATTTTCCATGTAATGACTTTAAATTCAGTGTAGGTAGGATATTTTTTATTGATGGATGACTATTTTTTGGATAACTTGAATTGATGGTTTTGTGGCTAAATTTTATGATAAGGAAATATGATGTATAGTCTAAATGACTCTAAATTTATTTTATTGGAATGATTAACTTAAATGACGGTTTTGCGGATGAATTTTATTGATAATGAAATATATGGAGTCTAAATGACTCTAAAATCGATGTCTGAAGGATACATTGAATTGACGATTTTGTAGTTGGATTTTACTGATAATGAAATATATAGAGTCTAAATGACTCTAAATTCGGTGTTGGAAGGATAATTTTATTGATAACGAAATATGTAGTGTCTAAATGACTCTAAATTCAGTGTTGGAAGGATAATGAATAGAAGATTTTGTGGTTGAATTTTCCATGTAATGACTTTAAATTCAGTGTAGGTAGGATATTTTTTATTGATGGAGGACTATTTTTTGGATAACTTGAATTGACGGTTTTGTGGCTAAATTTTATGATAAGGAAATATGATGTATAGTCTAAATGACTATAAATTTATTATATTGGAAGGATAAAATTAAACGACGGTTTTGTGGCTGAATTTTATTGATAATGAAATATATGGAGTCTAAATGACTCTAAAATCGATGTCTGAAGGATACAATGAATTGACGATTTTGTGGTTGGATTTTACTGATAATGAAATATATAGAGTCTAAATGACTCTAAATTCAGTGTTGGAAGGATAATGAATAGAAGATTTTGTGGTTGAATTTTCCATGTAATGACTTTAAATTCAGTGTAAGTAGGATATTTTTTATTGATGGAGGACTATTTTTTGGATAACTTGAATTGACGGTTTTGTGGCTAAATTTTATGATAAGGAAATATGATGTTTAGTCTAAATGACTCTAAATTTATTATATTGGAATGATAAACTTAAATGACGGTTTTGTGGCTGAATTTTATTAATAATGAAATATATAGAGTCTAAATGACTCTAAAATCGATGTTTGAAGGATACAATGAATTGACGATTTTGCGACTGGATTTTATTGATAACGAAATATGTAGCGTCTAAATGACTCTAAATTCGGTGTTGGAAGGATAATGAACAGAAGATTTTGTGGTTGAATTTTCCTTGTAATGACTTTAAATTCAGTGTCGATTGGAAACTTTTTATTGATGGAGGACTATTTTTTGGATAACTTCTGGTTTTGTGGCTGAATTTTATTCATAATGAAATATGTAGAGCTTAAATGACTCTAAAATTGATTTCTGATGGATACCATGAATTAACGGTTTTGAGGGTGAATTTTATTGATAACGAAATATGTAGCGTCTAAATGACTCTAAATTCGGTGTTGGAAGGATAATGAATAGAAGATTTTGTGGCTGAATTTTCCTTGTAATGACTTTAAATTCCGTGTTGGTAGGATATTTTTTATTGATGGAGGACTATTTTTTGGATAACTTGAATTGATGGTTTTGTGGCTAAATTTTATGATAAGGAAATATGATGTATAGTCTAAATGACTCTAAATTTATTATATTGGAATGATTAACTTAAATGACGGTTTTGCGGATGAATTTTATTGATAATGAAATATATGGAGTCTAAATGACTCTAAAATCGATGTCTGAAGGATACATTGAATTGACGATTTTGTAGTTGGATTTTACTGATAATGAAATATATAGAGTCTAAATGACTCTAAATTCGGTGTTGGAAGGATAATTTTATTGATAACGAAATATGTAGTGTCTAAATGACTCTAAATTCAGTGTTGGAAGGATAATGAATAGAAGATTTTGTGGTTGAATTTTCCTTGAAATGACTTTAAATTAAGTGTCGGTAGGATACTTTTTATTGATGGAGGATCATTTTTTGGATAACTTGAATTGACGGTTTTGTGGCTAAATTTTATGATAAGGAAATATGATGTATAGTCTAAATGACTCTAAATTTATTATATTGGAAGGATAAAATTAAATGACAGTTTTGTGGCTGAATTTTATTGATAATGAAATATATGGAGTCTAAATGACTCTAAAATCGATGTCTGAAGGATACAATGAATTGACGATTTTGTGGTTGGATTTTACTGATAATGAAATATATAGAGTCTAAATGACTCTAAATTTGGTGTTGGAAGGATAATTTTATTGATAACGAAATAGTAGTGTCTAAATGACTCTAAATTCAGTGTTGGAAGGATAATGACTAGAAGATTTTGTGGTTGAATTTTCCTTGAAATGACTTTAAATTAAGTGTCGGTAGGATACTTTTTATTGATGGAGGATCATTTTTTGGATAACTTGAATTGACGGTTTTGTGGCTAAATTTTATGATAAGGAAATATGATGTATAGTCTAAATGACTCTAAATTTATTATATTGGAAGGATAAAATTAAATGACGGTTTTGTGGCTGAATTTTATTGATAATGAAATATATGGAGTCTAAATGACTCTAAAATCGATGTCTGAAGGATACAATGAATTGACGATTTTGTGGTTGGATTTTACTGATAATGAAATATATAGAGTCTAAATGACTCTAAATTCAGTGTTGGAAGAATTATAAATAAACGGTTTTGTGGCTGAATTTTCCTTGTAATGACTTTAAATTCCGTGTTGGTAGGATATTTTTTATTGATGGAGGATTATTTTTTGGATAACTTGAATTGATGGTTTTGTGGCTAAATTTTATGATAAGGAAATATGATGTATAGTCTAAATGACTCTAAATTTATTATATTGGAATGATTAACTTAAATGACGGTTTTGCGGATGAATTTTATTGATAATGAAATATATGGAGTCTAAATGACTCTAAAATCGATGTCTGAAGGATACATTGAATTGACGATTTTGTAGTTGGATTTTACTGATAATGAAATATATAGAGTCTAAATGACTCTAAATTCGGTGTTGGAAGGATAATTTTATTGATAACGAAATATGTAGTGTCTAAATGACTCTAAATTCAGTGTTGGAAGGATAATGAATAGAAGATTTTGTGGTTGAATTTTCCTTGAAATGACTTTAAATTAAGTGTCGGTAGGATACTTTTTATTGATGGAGGATCATTTTTTGGATAACTTGAATTGACGGTTTTGTGGCTAAATTTTATGATAAGGAAATATGATGTATAGTCTAAATGACTCTAAATTTATTATATTGGAAGGATAAAATTAAATGACAGTTTTGTGGCTGAATTTTATTGATAATGAAATATATGGAGTCTAAATGACTCTAAAATCGATGTCTGAAGGATACAATGAATTGACGATTTTGTGGTTGGATTTTACTGATAATGAAATATATAGAGTCTAAATGACTCTAAATTTGGTGTTGGAAGGATAATTTTATTGATAACGAAATAGTAGTGTCTAAATGACTCTAAATTCAGTGTTGGAAGGATAATGACTAGAAGTTTTTGTGGTTGAATTTTCCTTGAAATGACTTTAAATTAAGTGTCGGTAAGATACTTTTTATTGATGGAGGATCATTTTTTGGATAACTTGAATTGACGGTTTTGTGGCTAAATTTTATGATAAGGAAATATGATGTATAGTCTAAATGACTCTAAATTTATTATATTGGAAGGATAAAATTAAATGACGGTTTTGTGGCTGAATTTTATTGATAATGAAATATATGGAGTCTAAATGACTCTAAAATCGATGTCTGAAGGATACAATGAATTGACGATTTTGTGGTTGGATTTTACTGATAATGAAATATATAGAGTCTAAATGACTCTAAATTCAGTGTTGGAAGGATAATTTTATTGATAACGAAATATGTAGTGTCTAAATGACTCTAAATTCAGTGTTGGAAGGATAATGAATAGAAGATTTTGTGGTTGAATTTTCCTTGAAATGACTTTAAATTAAGTGTCGGTAGGATACTTTTTATTGATGGAGGATCATTTTTTGGATAACTTGAATTGACGGTTTTGTGGCTAAATTTTATGATAAGGAAATATGATGTATAGTCTAAATGACTCTAAATTTATTATATTGGAAGGATAAAATTAAATGACAGTTTTGTGGCTGAATTTTATTGATAATGAAATATATGGAGTCTAAATGACTCTAAAATCGATGTCTGAAGGATACAATGAATTGACGATTTTGTGGTTGGATTTTACTGATAATGAAATATATAGAGTCTAAATGACTCTAAATTCAGTGTTGGAAGGATAATTTTATTGATAACGAAATATGTAGTGTCTAAATGACTCTAAATTCAGTGTTGGAAGGATAATGAATAGAAGATTTTGTGGTTGAATTTTCCTTGAAATGACTTTAAATTAAGTGTCGGTAGGATACTTTTTATTGATGGAGGATCATTTTTTGGATAACTTGAATTGACGGTTTTGTGGCTAAATTTTATGATAAGGAAATATGATGTATAGTCTAAATGACTCTAAATTTAATATATTGGAAGGATAAAATTAAATGACGGTTTTGTGGCTGAATTTTATTGATAATGAAATATATGGGGTCTAAATGACTCTAAAATCGATGTCTGAAGGATACAATGAATTGACGATTTTGTGGTTGGATTTTACTGATAATGAAATATATATAGTCTAAATGACTCTAAATTCGGTGTTGGAAGGATAATTTTATTGATAACGAAATAGTAGTGTCTAAATGACTCTAAATTCAGTGTTGGAAGGATAATGAATAGAAGATTTTGTGGTTGAATTTTCCTTGAAATGACTCTAAATTAAGTGTCGGTAGGATACTTTTTATCGATGGAGGATCATTTTTTGGATAACTTGAATTGACGGTTTTGTGGCTAAATTTTATGATAAGGAAATATGATGTATAGTCTAAATGACTCTAAATTTATTATATTGGAAGGATAAAATTAAATGACGGTTTTGTGGCTGAATTTTATTGATAATGAAATATATGGAGTCTAAATGACTCTAAAATCGATGTCTGAAGGATACAATGAATTGACGATTTTGTGGTTGGATTTTACTGATAATGAAATATATAGAGTCTAAATGACTCTAAATTCAGTGTTGGAAGAATTATAAATAAACGGTTTTGTGGCTGAATTTTCCTTGTAATGACTTTAAATTCCGTGTTGGTAGGATATTTTTTATTGATGGAGGACTATTTTTTGGATAACTTGAATTGATGGTTTTGTGGCTAAATTTTATGATAAGGAAATATGATGTATAGTCTAAATGACTCTAAATTTATTATATTGGAATGATTAACTTAAATGACGGTTTTGCGGATGAATTTTATTGATAATGAAATATATGGAGTCTAAATGACTCTAAAATCGATGTCTGAAGGATACATTGAATTGACGATTTTGTAGTTGGATTTTACTGATAATGAAATATATAGAGTCTAAATGACTCTAAATTCGGTGTTGGAAGGATAATTTTATTGATAACGAAATATGTAGTGTCTAACTGACTCTAAATTCAGTGTTGGAAGGATAATGAATAGAAGATTTTGTGGTTGAATTTTCCTTGAAATGACTTTAAATTAAGTGTCGGTAGGATACTTTTTATTGATGGAGGATCATTTTTTGGATAACTTGAATTGACTGTTTTGTGGCTAAATTTTATGATAAGGAAATATGATGTATAGTCTAAATGACTCTAAATTTATTATATTGGAAGGATAAAATTAAATGACAGTTTTGTGGCTGAATTTTATTGATAATGAAATATATGGAGTCTAAATGACTCTAAAATCGATGTCTGAAGGATACAATGAATTGACGATTTTGTGGTTGGATTTTACTGATAATGAAATATATAGAGTCTAAATGACTCTAAATTCGGTGTTGGAAGGATAATTTTATTGATAACGAAATAGTAGTGTCTAAATGACTCTAAATTCAGTGTTGGAAGGATAATGACTAGAAGATTTTGTGGTTGAATTTTCCTTGAAATGACTTTAAATTAAGTGTCGGTAAGATACTTTTTATTGATGGAGGATCATTTTTTGGATAACTTGAATTGACGGTTTTGTGGCTAAATTTTATGATAAGGAAATATGATGTATAGTCTAAATGACTCTAAATTTATTATATTGGAAGGATAAAATTAAATGACGGTTTTGTGGCTGAATTTTATTGATAATGAAATATATGGAGTCTAAATGACTCTAAAATCGATGTCTGAAGGATACAATGAATTGACGATTTTGTGGTTGGATTTTACTGATAATGAAATATATAGAGTCTAAATGACTCTAAATTCAGTGTTGGAAGGATAATTTTATTGATAACGAAATATGTAGTGTCTAAATGACTCTAAATTCAGTGTTGGAAGGATAATGAATAGAAAATTTTGTGGTTGAATTTTCCATGTAATGACTTTAAATTCAGTGTCGGTAGGATACTTTTTATTGATGGAGGATCATTTTTTGGATAACTTGAATTGACGGTTTTGTGGCTAAATTTTATGATAAGGAAATATGATGTATAGTCTAAATGACTCTAAATTTATTATATTGGAAGGATAAAATTAAATGACGGTTTTGTGGCTGAATTTTATTGATAATGAAATATATGGGGTCTAAATGACTCTAAAATCGATGTCTGAAGGATACAATGAATTGACGATTTTGTGGTTGGATTTTACTGATAATGAAATATATAGAGTCTAAATGACTCTAAATTCGGTGTTGGAAGGATAATTTTATTGATAACGAAATAGTAGTGTCTAAATGACTCTAAATTCAGTGTTGGAAGGATAATGAATAGAAGATTTTGTGGTTGAATTTTCCTTGAAATGACTCTAAATTAAGTGTCGGTAGGATACTTTTTATCGATGGAGGATCATTTTTTGGATAACTTGAATTGACGGTTTTGTGGCTAAATTTTATGATAAGGAAATATGATGTATAGTCTAAATGACTCTAAATTTATTATATTGGAAGGATAAAATTAAATGACGGTTTTGTGGCTGAATTTTATTGATAATGAAATATATGGGGTCTAAATGACTCTAAAATCGATGTCTGAAGGATACAATGAATTGACGATTTTGTGGTTGGATTTTACTGATAATGAAATATATAGAGTCTAAATGACTCTAAATTCAGTGTTGGAAGAATTATAAATAAACGGTTTTGTGGCTGAATTTTCCTTGTAATGACTTTAAATTCCGTGTTGGTAGGATATTTTTTATTGATGGAGGACTATTTTTTGGATAACTTGAATTGATGGTTTTGTGGCTAAATTTTATGATAAGGAAATATGATGTATAGTCTAAATGACTCTAAATTTATTATATTGGAATGATTAACTTAAATGACGGTTTTGCGGATGAATTTTATTGATAATGAAATATATGGAGTCTAAATGACTCTAAAATCGATGTCTGAAGGATACATTGAATTGACGATTTTGTAGTTGGATTTTACTGATAATGAAATATATAGAGTCTAAATGACTCTAAATTCGGTGTTGGAAGGATAATTTTATTGATAACGAAATATGTAGTGTCTAACTGACTCTAAATTCAGTGTTGGAAGGATAATGAATAGAAGATTTTGTGGTTGAATTTTCCTTGAAATGACTTTAAATTAAGTGTCGGTAGGATACTTTTTATTGATGGAGGATCATTTTTTGGATAACTTGAATTGACGGTTTTGTGGCTAAATTTTATGATAAGGAAATATGATGTATAGTCTAAATGACTCTAAATTTATTATATTGGAAGGATAAAATTAAATGACAGTTTTGTGGCTGAATTTTATTGATAATGAAATATATGGAGTCTAAATGACTCTAAAATCGATGTCTGAAGGATACAATGAATTGACGATTTTGTGGTTGGATTTTACTGATAATGAAATATATAGAGTCTAAATGACTCTAAATTCGGTGTTGGAAGGATAATTTTATTGATAACGAAATAGTAGTGTCTAAATGACTCTAAATTCAGTGTTGGAAGGATAATGACTAGAAGATTTTGTGGTTGAATTTTCCTTGAAATGACTTTAAATTAAGTGTCGGTAAGATACTTTTTATTGATGGAGGATCATTTTTTGGATAACTTGAATTGACGGTTTTGTGGCTAAATTTTATGATAAGGAAATATGATGTATAGTCTAAATGACTCTAAATTTATTATATTGGAAGGATAAAATTAAATGACGGTTTTGTGGCTGAATTTTATTGATAATGAAATATATGGAGTCTAAATGACTCTAAAATCGATGTCTGAAGGATACAATGAATTGACGATTTTGTGGTTGGATTTTACTGATAATGAAATATATAGAGTCTAAATGACTCTAAATTCAGTGTTGGAAGGATAATTTTATTGATAACGAAATATGTAGTGTCTAAATGACTCTAAATTCAGTGTTGGAAGGATAATGAATAGAAGATTTTGTGGTTGAATTTTCCATGTAATGACTTTAAATTCAGTGTCGGTAGGATACTTTTTATTGATGGAGGATCATTTTTTGGATAACTTGAATTGACGGTTTTGTGGCTAAATTTTATGATAAGGAAATATGATGTATAGTCTAAATGACTCTAAATTTATTATATTGGAAGGATAAAATTAAATGACGGTTTTGTGGCTGAATTTTATTGATAATGAAATATATGGGGTCTAAATGACTCTAAAATCGATGTCTGAAGGATACAATGAATTGACGATTTTGTGGTTGGATTTTACTGATAATGAAATATATAGAGTCTAAATGACTCTAAATTCGGTGTTGGAAGGATAATTTTATTGATAACGAAATAGTAGTGTCTAAATGACTCTAAATTCAGTGTTGGAAGGATAATGAATAGAAGATTTTGTGGTTGAATTTTCCTTGAAATGACTCTAAATTAAGTGTCGGTAGGATACTTTTTATCGATGGAGGATCATTTTTTGGATAACTTGAATTGACGGTTTTGTGGCTAAATTTTATGATAAGGAAATATGATGTATAGTCTAAATGACTCTAAATTTATTATATTGGAAGGATAAAATTAAATGACGGTTTTGTGGCTGAATTTTATTGATAATGAAATATATGGGGTCTAAATGACTCTAAAATCGATGTCTGAAGGATACAATGAATTGACGATTTTGTGGTTGGATTTTACTGATAATGAAATATATAGAGTCTAAATGACTCTAAATTCGGTGTTGGAAGGATAATTTTATTGATAACGAAATAGTAGTGTCTAAATGACTCTAAATTCAGTGTTGGAAGGATAATGAATAGAAGATTTTGTGGTTGAATTTTCCTTGAAATGACTCTAAATTAAGTGTCGGTAGGATACTTTTTATCGATGGAGGATCATTTTTTGGATAACTTGAATTGACGGTTTTGTGGCTAAATTTTATGATAAGGAAATATGATGTATAGTCTAAATGACTCTAAATTTATTATATTGGAAGGATAAAATTAAATGACGGTTTTGTGGCTGAATTTTATTGATAATGAAATATATGGGGTCTAAATGACTCTAAAATCGATGTCTGAAGGATACAATGAATTGACGATTTTGTGGTTGGATTTTACTGATAATGAAATATATAGAGTCTAAATGACTCTAAATTCAGTGTTGGAAGAATTATAAATAAACGGTTTTGTGGCTGAATTTTCCTTGTAATGACTTTAAATTCCGTGTTGGTAGGATATTTTTTATTGATGGAGGACTATTTTTTGGATAACTTGAATTGATGGTTTTGTGGCTAAATTTTATGATAAGGAAATATGATGTATAGTCTAAATGACTCTAAATTTATTATATTGGAATGATTAACTTAAATGACGGTTTTGCGGATGAATTTTATTGATAATGAAATATATGGAGTCTAAATGACTCTAAAATCGATGTCTGAAGGATACATTGAATTGACGATTTTGTAGTTGGATTTTACTGATAATGAAATATATAGAGTCTAAATGACTCTAAATTCGGTGTTGGAAGGATAATTTTATTGATAACGAAATATGTAGTGTCTAACTGACTCTAAATTCAGTGTTGGAAGGATAATGAATAGAAGATTTTGTGGTTGAATTTTCCTTGAAATGACTTTAAATTAAGTGTCGGTAGGATACTTTTTATTGATGGAGGATCATTTTTTGGATAACTTGAATTGACGGTTTTGTGGCTAAATTTTATGATAAGGAAATATGATGTATAGTCTAAATGACTCTAAATTTATTATATTGGAAGGATAAAATTAAATGACGGTTTTGTGGCTGAATTTTATTGATAATGAAATATATGGAGTCTAAATGACTCTAAAATCGATGTCTGAAGGATACAATGAATTGACGATTTTGTGGTTGGATTTTACTGATAATGAAATATATAGAGTCTAAATGACTCTAAATTCAGTGTTGGAAGGATAATTTTATTGATAACGAAATATGTAGTGTCTAAATGACTCTAAATTCAGTGTTGGAAGGATAATGAATAGAAGATTTTGTGGTTGAATTTTCCATGTAATGACTTTAAATTCAGTGTCGGTAGGATACTTTTTATTGATGGAGGATCATTTTTTGGATAACTTGAATTGACGGTTTTGTGGCTAAATTTTATGATAAGGAAATATGATGTATAGTCTAAATGACTCTAAATTTATTATATTGGAAGGATAAAATTAAATGACGGTTTTGTGGCTGAATTTTATTGATAATGAAATATATGGGGTCTAAATGACTCTAAAATCGATGTCTGAAGGATACAATGAATTGACGATTTTGTGGTTGGATTTTACTGATAATGAAATATATAGAGTCTAAATGACTCTAAATTCGGTGTTGGAAGGATAATTTTATTGATAACGAAATAGTAGTGTCTAAATGACTCTAAATTCAGTGTTGGAAGGATAATGAATAGAAGATTTTGTGGTTGAATTTTCCTTGAAATGACTCTAAATTAAGTGTCGGTAGGATACTTTTTATCGATGGAGGATCATTTTTTGGATAACTTGAATTGACGGTTTTGTGGCTAAATTTTATGATAAGGAAATATGATGTATAGTCTAAATGACTCTAAATTTATTATATTGGAAGGATAAAATTAAATGACGGTTTTGTGGCTGAATTTTATTGATAATGAAATATATGGGGTCTAAATGACTCTAAAATCGATGTCTGAAGGATACAATGAATTGACGATTTTGTGGTTGGATTTTACTGATAATGAAATATATAGAGTCTAAATGACTCTAAATTCAGTGTTGGAAGAATTATAAATAAACGGTTTTGTGGCTGAATTTTCCTTGTAATGACTTTAAATTCCGTGTTGGTAGGATATTTTTTATTGATGGAGGACTATTTTTTGGATAACTTGAATTGATGGTTTTGTGGCTAAATTTTATGATAAGGAAATATGATGTATAGTCTAAATGACTCTAAATTTATTATATTGGAATGATTAACTTAAATGACGGTTTTGCGGATGAATTTTATTGATAATGAAATATATGGAGTCTAAATGACTCTAAAATCGATGTCTGAAGGATACATTGAATTGACGATTTTGTAGTTGGATTTTACTGATAATGAAATATATAGAGTCTAAATGACTCTAAATTCGGTGTTGGAAGGATAATTTTATTGATAACGAAATATGTAGTGTCTAAATGACTCTAAATTCAGTGTTGGAAGGATAATGAATAGAAGATTTTGTGGTTGAATTTTCCTTGAAATGACTTTAAATTAAGTGTCGGTAGGATACTTTTTATTGATGGAGGATCATTTTTTGGATAACTTGAATTGACGGTTTTGTGGCTAAATTTTATGATAAGGAAATATGATGTATAGTCTAAATGACTCTAAATTTATTATATTGGAAGGATAAAATTAAATGACGGTTTTGTGGCTGAATTTTATTGATAATGAAATATATGGGGTCTAAATGACTCTAAAATCGATGTCTGAAGGATACAATGAATTGACGATTTTGTGGTTGGATTTTACTGATAATGAAATATATAGAGTCTAAATGACTCTAAATTCGGTGTTGGAAGGATAATTTTATTGATAACGAAATAGTAGTGTCTAAATGACTCTAAATTCAGTGTTGGAAGGATAATGAATAGAAGATTTTGTGGTTGAATTTTCCTTGAAATGACTCTAAATTAAGTGTCGGTAGGATACTTTTTATCGATGGAGGATCATTTTTTGGATAACTTGAATTGACGGTTTTGTGGCTAAATTTTATGATAAGGAAATATGATGTATAGTCTAAATGACTCTAAATTTATTATATTGGAAGGATAAAATTAAATGACGGTTTTGTGGCTGAATTTTATTGATAATGAAATATATGGGGTCTAAATGACTCTAAAATCGATGTCTGAAGGATACAATGAATTGACGATTTTGTGGTTGGATTTTACTGATAATGAAATATATAGAGTCTAAATGACTCTAAATTCAGTGTTGGAAGAATTATAAATAAACGGTTTTGTGGCTGAATTTTCCTTGTAATGACTTTAAATTCCGTGTTGGTAGGATATTTTTTATTGATGGAGGACTATTTTTTGGATAACTTGAATTGATGGTTTTGTGGCTAAATTTTATGATAAGGAAATATGATGTATAGTCTAAATGACTCTAAATTTATTATATTGGAATGATTAACTTAAATGACGGTTTTGCGGATGAATTTTATTGATAATGAAATATATGGAGTCTAAATGACTCTAAAATCGATGTCTGAAGGATACATTGAATTGACGATTTTGTAGTTGGATTTTACTGATAATGAAATATATAGAGTCTAAATGACTCTAAATTCGGTGTTGGAAGGATAATTTTATTGATAACGAAATATGTAGTGTCTAAATGACTCTAAATTCAGTGTTGGAAGGATAATGAATAGAAGATTTTGTGGTTGAATTTTCCTTGAAATGACTTTAAATTAAGTGTCGGTAGGATACTTTTTATTGATGGAGGATCATTTTTTGGATAACTTGAATTGACGGTTTTGTGGCTAAATTTTATGATAAGGAAATATGATGTATAGTCTAAATGACTCTAAATTTATTATATTGGAAGGATAAAATTAAATGACAGTTTTGTGGCTGAATTTTATTGATAATGAAATATATGGAGTCTAAATGACTCTAAAATCGATGTCTGAAGGATACAATGAATTGACGATTTTGTGGTTGGATTTTACTGATAATGAAATATATAGAGTCTAAATGACTCTAAATTCGGTGTTGGAAGGATAATTTTATTGATAACGAAATAGTAGTGTCTAAATGACTCTAAATTCAGTGTTGGAAGGATAATGACTAGAAGATTTTGTGGTTGAATTTTCCTTGAAATGACTTTAAATTAAGTGTCGGTAGGATACTTTTTATTGATGGAGGATCATTTTTTGGATAACTTGAATTGACGGTTTTGTGGCTAAATTTTATGATAAGGAAATATGATGTATAGTCTAAATGACTCTAAATTTATTATATTGGAAGGATAAAATTAAATGACGGTTTTGTGGCTGAATTTTATTGATAATGAAATATATGGAGTCTAAATGACTCTAAAATCGATGTCTGAAGGATACAATGAATTGACGATTTTGTGGTTGGATTTTACTGATAATGAAATATATAGAGTCTAAATGACTCTAAATTCAGTGTTGGAAGAATTATAAATAAACGGTTTTGTGGCTGAATTTTCCTTGTAATGACTTTAAATTCCGTGTTGATAGGATATTTTTTATTGATGGAGGACTATTTTTTGGATAACTTGAATTGATGGTTTTGTGGCTAAATTTTATGATAAGGAAATATGATGTATAGTCTAAATGACTCTAAATTTATTTTATTGGAATGATTAACTTAAATGACGGTTTTGCGGATGAATTTTATTGATAATGAAATATATGGAGTCTAAATGACTCTAAAATCGATGTCTGAAGGATACATTGAATTGACGATTTTGTAGTTGGATTTTACTGATAATGAAATATATAGAGTCTAAATGACTCTAAATTCGGTGTTGGAAGGATAATTTTATTGATAACGAAATATGTAGTGTCTAAATGACTCTAAATTCAGTGTTGGAAGGATAATGAATAGAAGATTTTGTGGTTGAATTTTCCATGTAATGACTTTAAATTCAGTGTAGGTAGGATATTTTTTATTGATGGAGGACTATTTTTTGGATAACTTGAATTGACGGTTTTGTGGCTAAATTTTATGATAAGGAAATATGATGTATAGTCTAAATGACTATAAATTTATTATATTGGAAGGATAAAATTAAACGACGGTTTTGTGGCTGAATTTTATTGATAATGAAATATATGGAGTCTAAATGACTCTAAAATCGATGTCTGAAGGATACAATGAATTGACGATTTTGTGGTTGGATTTTACTGATAATGAAATATATAGAGTCTAAATGACTCTAAATTCAGTGTTGGAAGGATAATGAATAGAAGATTTTGTGGTTGAATTTTCCATGTAATGACTTTAAATTCAGTGTAAGTAGGATATTTTTTATTGATGGAGGACTATTTTTTGGATAACTTGAATTGACGGTTTTGTGGCTAAATTTTATGATAAGGAAATATGATGTTTAGTCTAAATGACTCTAAATTTATTATATTGGAATGATAAACTTAAATGACGGTTTTGTGGCTGAATTTTATTAATAATGAAATATATAGAGTCTAAATGACTCTAAAATCGATGTTTGAAGGATACAATGAATTGACGATTTTGCGACTGGATTTTATTGATAACGAAATATGTAGCGTCTAAATGACTCTAAATTCGGTGTTGGAAGGATAATGAACAGAAGATTTTGTGGTTGAATTTTCCTTGTAATGACTTTAAATTCAGTGTCGGTTGGAAACTTTTTATTGATGGAGGATCATTTTTTGGATAACTCGAATTGACGGTTTTGTGACTGAATTTTATGATAAGGAAATATGATGTATAGTCTAAATGACTCTAAATTTATTATATTGGAAGGATAAAATTAAATGACGGTTTTGTGGCTGAATTTTATTGATAATGAAATATATGGAGTCTAAATGACTCTAAAATCGATGTCTGAAGGATACAATGAATTGACCATTTTGTGGTTGGATTTTACTGATAATGAAATATGTAGATTCTAAATGACTCTAAATTCAGTGTTGGAAGAATTATAAATAAACGATTTTGTGGCTGAATTTTCCTGGTAATGACTTTAAATTCCGTGTTGGTAGGATATTTTTTATTGATGGAGGACTATTTTTTGGATAACTTGAAATGATGGTTTTGTGGCTAAATTTTATGATAAGGAAATATGATGTATAGTCTAAATGACTCTAAATTTATTATATTGGAATGATAACCTTAAATGACGGTTTTGCGGCTGAATTTTATTGATAATGAAAATATATGGAGTCTAAATGACTCTAAAATCGATGTCTGAAGGATACATTGAATTGACGATTTTGTGGTTGGAT
Organism: Trifolium dubium; assembly: GCA_951804385.1. Lineage (NCBI taxonomy): Eukaryota > Viridiplantae > Streptophyta > Magnoliopsida > Fabales > Fabaceae > Trifolium > Trifolium dubium. The sequence goes on along the minus strand of OX638071.1, from coordinate 19,499,033 downwards.
TTTACTGATAATGAAATATATAGAGTCTAAATGACTCTAAATTCGGTGTTGGGAGGATAATAAATGGAAGATTTTGTGGTTGAATTTTCCTTGAAATGACTTTAAATTAAGTGTCGGTAGGATACTTTTTATTGATGGAGGATCATTTTTTGGATAACTTGAATTGACGGTTTTGTGGCTAAATTTTATGATAAGGAAATATTATGTATAGTCTAAATGACTCTAAATTTATTATATTGGAAGGATAAAATTAAATGACGGTTTTGTGGCTGAATTTTATTGATAATGAAATATATGGAGTCTAAATGACTCTAAAATCGATGTCTGAAGGATACAATGAATTGACGATTTTGTGGTTGGATTTTACTGATAATGAAATATATAGAGTCTAAATGACTCTAAATTCAGTGTTGGAAGAATTATAAATAAACGGTTTTGTGGCTGAATTTTCCTTGTAATGACTTTAAATTCCGTGTTGGTAGGATATTTTTTATTGATGGAGGACTATTTTTTGGATAACTTGAATTGATGGTTTTGTGGCTAAATTTTATGATAAGGAAATATGATGTATAGTCTAAATGACTCTAAATTTATTATATTGGGATGATTAACTTAAATGACGGTTTTGCGGATGAATTTTATTGATAATGAAATATATGGAGTCTAAATGACTCTAAAATCGATGTCTGAAGGATACATTGAATTGACGATTTTGTAGTTGGATTTTACTGATAATGAAATATATAGAGTCTAAATGACTCTAAATTCGGTGTTGGAAGGATAATTTTATTGATAACGAAATATGTAGTGTCTAAATGACTCTAAATTCAGTGTTGGAAGGATAATGAATAGAAGATTTTGTGGTTGAATTTTCCTTGAAATGACTTTAAATTAAGTGTCGGTAGGATACTTTTTATTGATGGAGGATCATTTTTTTGATAACTTGAATTGACGGTTTTGTGGCTAAATTTTATGATAAGGAAATATGATGTATAGTCTAAATGACTCTAAATTTATTATATTGGAAGGATAAAATTAAATGACAGTTTTGTGGCTGAATTTTATTGATAATGAAATATATGGAGTCTAAATGACTCTAAAATCGATGTCTGAAGGATACAATGAATTGACGATTTTGTGGTTGGATTTTACTGATAATGAAATATATAGAGTCTAAATGACTCTAAATTCGGTGTTGGAAGGATAATTTTATTGATAACGAAATAGTAGTGTCTAAATGACTCTAAATTCAGTGTTGGAAGGATAATGAATAGCAGATTTTGTGGTTGAATTTTCCTTGAAATGACTTTAAATTAAGTGTCGGTAGGATACTTTTTATTGATGGAGGATCATTTTTTGGATAACTTGAATTGACGGTTTTGTGGCTAAATTTTATGATAAGGAAATATGATGTATAGTCTAAATGACTCTAAATTTATTATATTGGAAGGATAAAATTAAATGACGGTTTTGTTGCTGAATTTTATTGATAATGAAATATATGGAGTCTAAATGACTCTAAAATCGATGTCTGAAGGATACATTGAATTGACGATTTTGTAGTTGGATTTTACTGATAATGAAATATATAGAGTCTAAATGACTCTAAATTCGGTGTTGGAAGGATAATTTTATTGATAACGAAATATGTAGTGTCTAAATGACTCTAAATTCAGTGTTGGAAGGATAATGAATAGAAGATTTTGTGGTTGAATTTTCCATGTAATGACTTTAAATTCAGTGTAGGTAGGATATTTTTTATTGATGGAGGACTATTTTTTGGATAACTTGAATTGACGGTTTTGTGGCTAAATTTTATGATAAGGAAATATGATGTATAGTCTAAATGACTATAAATTTATTATATTGGAAGGATAAAATTAAACGACGGTTTTGTGGCTGAATTTTATTGATAATGAAATATATGGAGTCTAAATGACTCTAAAATCGATGTCTAAAGGATACAATGAATTGACGATTTTGTGGTTGCATTTTACTGATAATGAAATATATAGAGTCTAAATAACTCTAAATTCAGTGTTGGAAGGATAATGAATAGAAGATTTTGTGGTTGAATTTTCCATGTAATGACTTTAAATTCAGTGTAAGTAGGATATTTTTTATTGATGGAGGACTATTTTTTGGATAACTTGAATTGATGGTTTTGTGGCTAAATTTTATGATAAGGAAATATGATGTATAGTCTAAATGACTCTAAATTTATTATATTGGAATGATTAACTTAAATGACGGTTTTGCGGATGAATTTTATTGATAATGAAATATATGGAGTCTAAATGACTCTAAAATCGATGTCTGAAGGATACATTGAATTGACGATTTTGTAGTTGGATTTTACTGATAATGAAATATATAGAGTCTAAATGACTCTAAATTCGGTGTTGGAAGGATAATTTTATTGATAACGAAATATGTAGTGTCTAAATGACTCTAAATTCAGTGTTGGAAGGATAATGAATAGAAGATTTTGTGGTTGAATTTTCCTTGAAATGACTTTAAATTAAGTGTCGGTAGGATACTTTTTATTGATGGAGGATCATTTTTTTGATAACTTGAATTGACGGTTTTGTGGCTAAATTTTATGATAAGGAAATATGATGTATAGTCTAAATGACTCTAAATTTATTATATTGGAAGGATAAAATTAAATGACAGTTTTGTGGCTGAATTTTATTGATAATGAAATATATGGAGTCTAAATGACTCTAAAATCGATGTCTGAAGGATACAATGAATTGACGATTTTGTGGTTGGATTTTACTGATAATGAAATATATAGAGTCTAAATGACTCTAAATTCGGTGTTGGAAGGATAATTTTATTGATAACGAAATAGTAGTGTCTAAATGACTCTAAATTCAGTGTTGGAAGGATAATGAATAGAAGATTTTGTGGTTGAATTTTCCTTGAAATGACTTTAAATTAAGTGTCGGTAGGATACTTTTTATTGATGGAGGATCATTTTTTGGATAACTCGAATTGACGGTTTTGTGGCTGAATTTTATGATAAGGAAATATGATGTATAGTCTAAATGACTCTAAATTTATTATATTGGAAGGATAAAATTAAATGACGGTTTTGTTGCTGAATTTTATTGATAATGAAATATATGGAGTCTAAATGACTCTAAAATCGATGTCTGAAGGATACAATGAATTGACCATTTTGTGGTTGGATTTTACTGATAATGAAATATGTAGATTCTAAATGACTCTAAATTCAGTGTTGGAAGAATTATAAATAAACGATTTTGTGGCTGAATTTTCCTGGTAATGACTTTAAATTCCGTGTTGGTAGGATATTTTTTATTGATGGAGGACTATTTTTTGGATAACTTGAAATGATGGTTTTGTGGCTAAATTTTATGATAAGGAAATATGATGTATAGTCTAAATGACTCTAAATTTATTATATTGGAATGATAACCTTAAATGACGGTTTTGCGGCTGAATTTTATTGATAATGAAAATATATGGAGTCTAAATGACTCTAAAATCGATGTCTGAAGGATACATTGAATTGACGATTTTGTGGTTGGATTTTACTGATAATGAAATATATAGAGTCTAAATGACTCTAAATTCGGTGTTGGGAGGATAATAAATGGAAGATTTTGTGGTTGAATTTTCCTTGAAATGACTTTAAATTAAGTGTCGGTAGGATACTTTTTATTGATGGAGGATCATTTTTTGGATAACTTGAATTGACGGTTTTGTGGCTAAATTTTATGATAAGGAAATATTATGTATAGTCTAAATGACTCTAAATTTATTATATTGGAAGGATAAAATTAAATGACGGTTTTGTGGCTGAATTTTATTGATAATGAAATATATGGAGTTTAAATGACTCTAAAATCGATGTCTGAAGGATACAATGAATTGACGATTTTGTGGTTGGATTTTACTGATAATGAAATATATAGAGTCTAAATGACTCTAAATTCAGTGTTGGAAGAATTATAAATAAACGGTTTTGTGGCTGAATTTTCCTTGTAATGACTTTAAATTCCGTGTTGGTAGGATATTTTTTATTGATGGAGGACTATTTTTTGGATAACTTGAATTGATGGTTTTGTGGCTAAATTTTATGATAAGGAAATATGATGTATAGTCTAAATGACTCTAAATTTATTATATTGGAATGATTAACTTAAATGACGGTTTTGCGGATGAATTTTATTGATAATGAAATATATGGAGTCTAAATGACTCTAAAATCGATGTCTGAAGGATACATTGAATTGACGATTTTGTAGTTGGATTTTACTGATAATGAAATATATAGAGTCTAAATGACTCTAAATTCGGTGTTGGAAGGATAATTTTATTGATAACGAAATATGTAGTGTCTAAATGACTCTAAATTCAGTGTTGGAAGGATAATGAATAGAAGATTTTGTGGTTGAATTTTCCTTGAAATGACTTTAAATTAAGTGTCGGTAGGATACTTTTTATTGATGGAGGATCATTTTTTTGATAACTTGAATTGACGGTTTTGTGGCTAAATTTTATGATAAGGAAATATGATGTATAGTCTAAATGACTCTAAATTTATTATATTGGAAGGATAAAATTAAATGACAGTTTTGTGGCTGAATTTTATTGATAATGAAATATATGGAGTCTAAATGACTCTAAAATCGATGTCTGAAGGATACAATGAATTGACGATTTTGTGGTTGGATTTTACTGATAATGAAATATATAGAGTCTAAATGACTCTAAATTCGGTGTTGGAAGGATAATTTTATTGATAACGAAATAGTAGTGTCTAAATGACTCTAAATTCAGTGTTGGAAGGATAATGAATAGCAGATTTTGTGGTTGAATTTTCCTTGAAATGACTTTAAATTAAGTGTCGGTAGGATACTTTTTATTGATGGAGGATCATTTTTTGGATAACTTGAATTGACGGTTTTGTGGCTAAATTTTATGATAAGGAAATATGATGTATAGTCTAAATGACTCTAAATTTATTATATTGGAAGGATAAAATTAAATGACGGTTTTGTTGCTGAATTTTATTGATAATGAAATATATGGAGTCTAAATGACTCTAAAATCGATGTCTGAAGGATACATTGAATTGACGATTTTGTAGTTGGATTTTACTGATAATGAAATATATAGAGTCTAAATGACTCTAAATTCGGTGTTGGAAGGATAATTTTATTGATAACGAAATATGTAGTGTCTAAATGACTCTAAATTCAGTGTTGGAAGGATAATGAATAGAAGATTTTGTGGTTGAATTTTCCATGTAATGACTTTAAATTCAGTGTAGGTAGGATATTTTTTATTGATGGAGGACTATTTTTTGGATAACTTGAATTGACGGTTTTGTGGCTAAATTTTATGATAAGGAAATATGATGTATAGTCTAAATGACTATAAATTTATTATATTGGAAGGATAAAATTAAACGACGGTTTTGTGGCTGAATTTTATTGATAATGAAATATATGGAGTCTAAATGACTCTAAAATCGATGTCTAAAGGATACAATGAATTGACGATTTTGTGGTTGGATTTTACTGATAATGAAATATATAGAGTCTAAATGACTCTAAATTCAGTGTTGGAAGGATAATGAATAGAAGATTTTGTGGTTGAATTTTCCATGTAATGACTTTAAATTCAGTGTAAGTAGGATATTTTTTATTGATGGAGGACTATTTTTTGGATAACTTGAATTGATGGTTTTGTGGCTAAATTTTATGATAAGGAAATATGATGTATAGTCTAAATGACTCTAAATTTATTATATTGGAATGATTAACTTAAATGACGGTTTTGCGGATGAATTTTATTGATAATGAAATATATGGAGTCTAAATGACTCTAAAATCGATGTCTGAAGGATACATTGAATTGACGATTTTGTAGTTGGATTTTACTGATAATGAAATATATAGAGTCTAAATGACTCTAAATTCGGTGTTGGAAGGATAATTTTATTGATAACGAAATATGTAGTGTCTAAATGACTCTAAATTCAGTGTTGGAAGGATAATGAATAGAAGATTTTGTGGTTGAATTTTCCTTGAAATGACTTTAAATTAAGTGTCGGTAGGATACTTTTTATTGATGGAGGATCATTTTTTTGATAACTTGAATTGACGGTTTTGTGGCTAAATTTTATGATAAGGAAATATGATGTATAGTCTAAATGACTCTAAATTTATTATATTGGAAGGATAAAATTAAATGACAGTTTTGTGGCTGAATTTTATTGATAATGAAATATATGGAGTCTAAATGACTCTAAAATCGATGTCTGAAGGATACAATGAATTGACGATTTTGTGGTTGGATTTTACTGATAATGAAATATATAGAGTCTAAATGACTCTAAATTCGGTGTTGGAAGGATAATTTTATTGATAACGAAATAGTAGTGTCTAAATGACTCTAAATTCAGTGTTGGAAGGATAATGAATAGAAGATTTTGTGGTTGAATTTTCCTTGAAATGACTTTAAATTAAGTGTCGGTAGGATACTTTTTATTGATGGAGGATCATTTTTTGGATAACTTGAATTGACGGTTTTGTGGCTAAATTTTATGATAAGGAAATATGATGTATAGTCTAAATGACTCTAAATTTATTATATTGGAAGGATAAAATTAAATGACGGTTTTGTTGCTGAATTTTATTGATAATGAAATATATGGAGTCTAAATGACTCTAAAATCGATGTCTGAAGGATACATTGAATTGACGATTTTGTAGTTGGATTTTACTGATAATGAAATATATAGAGTCTAAATGACTCTAAATTCGGTGTTGGAAGGATAATTTTATTGATAACGAAATATGTAGTGTCTAAATGACTCTAAATTCAGTGTTGGAAGGATAATGAATAGAAGATTTTGTGGTTGAATTTTCCATGTAATGACTTTAAATTCAGTGTAGGTAGGATATTTTTTATTGATGGAGGACTATTTTTTGGATAACTTGAATTGACGGTTTTGTGGCTAAATTTTATGATAAGGAAATATGATGTATAGTCTAAATGACTATAAATTTATTATATTGGAAGGATAAAATTAAACGACGGTTTTGTGGCTGAATTTTATTGATAATGAAATATATGGAGTCTAAATGACTCTAAAATCGATGTCTGAAGGATACAATGAATTGACGATTTTGTGGTTGGATTTTACTGATAATGAAATATATAGAGTCTAAATGACTCTAAATTCAGTGTTGGAAGGATAATGAATAGAAGATTTTGTGGTTGAATTTTCCATGTAATGACTTTAAATTCAGTGTAAGTAGGATATTTTTTATTGATGGAGGACTATTTTTTGGATAACTTGAATTGACGGTTTTGTGGCTAAATTTTATGATAAGGAAATATGATGTATAGTCTAAATGACTCTAAATTTATTATATTGGAAGGATAAAATTAAATGACAGTTTTGTGGCTGAATTTTATTGATAATGAAATATATGGAGTCTAAATGACTCTAAAATCGATGTCTGAAGGATACAATGAATTGACGATTTTGTGGTTGGATTTTACTGATAATGAAATATATAGAGTCTAAATGACTCTAAATTCGGTGTTGGAAGGATAATTTTATTGATAACGAAATAGTAGTGTCTAAATGACTCTAAATTCAGTGTTGGAAGGATAATGAATAGAAGATTTTGTGGTTGAATTTTCCTTGAAATGACTTTAAATTAAGTGTCGGTAGGATACTTTTTATTGATGGAGGATCATTTTTTGGATAACTTGAATTGACGGTTTTGTGGCTAAATTTTATGATAAGGAAATATGATGTATAGTCTAAATGACTCTAAATTTATTATATTGGAAGGATAAAATTAAATGACGGTTTTGTTGCTGAATTTTATTGATAATGAAATATATGGAGTCTAAATGACTCTAAAATCGATGTCTGAAGGATACATTGAATTGACGATTTTGTAGTTGGATTTTACTGATAATGAAATATATAGAGTCTAAATGACTCTAAATTCGGTGTTGGAAGGATAATTTTATTGATAACGAAATATGTAGTGTCTAAATGACTCTAAATTCAGTGTTGGAAGGATAATGAATAGAAGATTTTGTGGTTGAATTTTCCATGTAATGACTTTAAATTCAGTGTAGGTAGGATATTTTTTATTGATGGAGGACTATTTTTTGGATAACTTGAATTGACGGTTTTGTGGCTAAATTTTATGATAAGGAAATATGATGTATAGTCTAAATGACTATAAATTTATTATATTGGAAGGATAAAATTAAACGACGGTTTTGTGGCTGAATTTTATTGATAATGAAATATATGGAGTCTAAATGACTCTAAAATCGATGTCTGAAGGATACAATGAATTGACGATTTTGTGGTTGGATTTTACTGATAATGAAATATATAGAGTCTAAATGACTCTAAATTCAGTGTTGGAAGGATAATGAATAGAAGATTTTGTGGTTGAATTTTCCATGTAATGACTTTAAATTCAGTGTAAGTAGGATATTTTTTATTGATGGAGGACTATTTTTTGGATAACTTGAATTGACGGTTTTGTGGCTAAATTTTATGATAAGGAAATATGATGTTTAGTCTAAATGACTCTAAATTTATTATATTGGAATGATAAACTTAAATGACGGTTTTGTGGCTGAATTTTATTAATAATGAAATATATAGAGTCTAAATGACTCTAAAATCGATGTTTGAAGGATACAATGAATTGACGATTTTGCGACTGGATTTTATTGATAACGAAATATGTAGCGTCTAAATGACTCTAAATTCGGTGTTGGAAGGATAATGAACAGAAGATTTTGTGGTTGAATTTTCCTTGTAATGACTTTAAATTCAGTGTCGGTTGGAAACTTTTTATTGATGGAGGACTATTTTTTGGATAACTTCTGGTTATGTGGCTGAATTTTATTCATAATGAAATATGTAGAGCTTAAATGACTCTAAAATTGATTTCTGATGGATACCATGAATTAACGGTTTTGAGGGTGAATTTTATTGATAACGAAATATGTAGCGTCTAAATGACTCTAAATTCGGTGTTGGAAGGATAATGAATAGAAGATTTTGTGGTTGAATTTTCCTTGTAATGACTCTAAATTTAGTGTTAGTAGGATACTTTTTATTGATGGAGGATCATTTTTTGGATAACTCGAATTGACGGTTTTGTGACTGAATTTTATGATAAGGAAATATGATGTATAGTCTAAATGACTCTAAATTTATTATATTGGAAGGATAAAATTAAATGACGGTTTTGTGGCTGAATTTTATTGATAATGAAATATATGGAGTCTAAATGACTCTAAAATCGATGTCTGAAGGATACAATGAATTGACCATTTTGTGGTTGGATTTTACTGATAATGAAATATGTAGATTCTAAATGACTCTAAATTCGGTGTTGGAAGAATTATAAATAAACGATTTTGTGGCTGAATTTTCCTGGTAATGACTTTAAATTCCGTGTTGGTAGGATATTTTTTATTGATGGAGGACTATTTTTTGGATAACTTGAAATGATGGTTTTGTGGCTAAATTTTATGATAAGGAAATATGATGTATAGTCTAAATGACTCTAAATTTATTATATTGGAATGATAACCTTAAATGACGGTTTTGCGGCTGAATTTTATTGATAATGAAAATATATGGAGTCTAAATGACTCTAAAATCGATGTCTGAAGGATACATTGAATTGACGATTTTGTGGTTGAATTTTACTGATAATGAAATATATAGAGTCTAAATGACTCTAAATTCGGTGTTGGGAGGATAATAAATGGAAGATTTTGTGGTTGAATTTTCCTTGAAATGACTTTAAATTAAGTGTCGGTAGGATACTTTTTATTGATGGAGGATCATTTTTTGGATAACTTGAATTGACGGTTTTGTGGCTAAATTTTATGATAAGGAAATATTATGTATAGTCTAAATGACTCTAAATTTATTATATTGGAAGGATAAAATTAAATGACGGTTTTGTGGCTGAATTTTACTGATAATGAAATATATGGAGTCTAAATGACTCTAAATTCAGTGTTGGAAGAATTATAAATAAACGGTTTTGTGGCTGAATTTTCCTTGTAATGACTTTAAATTCCGTGTTGGTAGGATATTTTTTATTGATGGAGGACTATTTTTTGGATAACTTGAATTGATGGTTTTGTGGCTAAATTTTATGATAAGGAAATATGATGTATAGTCTAAATGACTCTAAATTTATTATATTGGAATGATTAACTTAAATGACGGTTTTGCGGATGAATTTTATTGATAATGAAATATATGGAGTCTAAATGACTCTAAAATCGATGTCTGAAGGATACATTGAATTGACGATTTTGTAGTTGGATTTTACTGATAATGAAATATATAGAGTCTAAATGACTCTAAATTCGGTGTTGGAAGGATAATTTTATTGATAACGAAATATGTAGTGTCTAAATGACTCTAAATTCAGTGTTGGAAGGATAATGAATAGAAGATTTTGTGGTTGAATTTTCCTTGAAATGACTTTAAATTAAGTGTCGGTAGGATACTTTTTATTGATGGAGGATCATTTTTTGGATAACTTGAATTGACGGTTTTGTGGCTAAATTTTATGATAAGGAAATATGATGTATAGTCTAAATGACTCTAAATTTATTATATTGGAAGGATAAAATTAAATGACAGTTTTGTGGCTGAATTTTATTGATAATGAAATATATGGAGTCTAAATGACTCTAAAATCGATGTCTGAAGGATACAATGAATTGACGATTTTGTGGTTGGATTTTACTGATAATGAAATATATAGAGTCTAAATGACTCTAAATTTGGTGTTGGAAGGATAATTTTATTGATAACGAAATAGTAGTGTCTAAATGACTCTAAATTCAGTGTTGGAAGGATAATGACTAGAAGATTTTGTGGTTGAATTTTCCTTGAAATGACTTTAAATTAAGTGTCGGTAGGATACTTTTTATTGATGGAGGATCATTTTTTGGATAACTTGAATTGACGGTTTTGTGGCTAAATTTTATGATAAGGAAATATGATGTATAGTCTAAATGACTCTAAATTTATTATATTGGAAGGATAAAATTAAATGACAGTTTTGTGGCTGAATTTTATTGATAATGAAATATATGGAGTCTAAATGACTCTAAAATCGATGTCTGAAGGATACAATGAATTGACGATTTTGTGGTTGGATTTTACTGATAATGAAATATATAGAGTCTAAATGACTCTAAATTCGGTGTTGGAAGGATAATGAATAGAAGATTTTGTGGTTGAATTTTCCTTGAAATGACTTTAAATTAAGTGTCGGTAGGATACTTTTTATTGATGGAGGATCATTTTTTGGATAACTTGAATTGACGGTTTTGTGGCTAAATTTTATGATAAGGAAATATGATGTATAGTCTAAATGACTCTAAATTTATTATATTGGAATGATAACCTTAAATGACGGTTTTGCGGCTGAATTTTATTGATAATGAAAATATATGGAGTCTAAATGACTCTAAAATCGATGTCTGAAGGATACATTGAATTGACGATTTTGTGGTTGGATTTTACTGATAATGAAATATATAGCGTCTAAATGACTCTAAATTCGGTGTTGGAAGGATAATGAACAGAAGATTTTGTGGTTGAATTTTCCTTGTAATGACTTTAAATTCAGTGTCGGTTGGAAACTTTTTATTGATGGAGGACTATTTTTTGGATAACTTCTGGTTTTGTGGCTGAATTTTATTCATAATGAAATATGTAGAGCTTAAATGACTCTAAAATTGATTTCTGATGGATACCATGAATTAACGGTTTTGAGGGTGAATTTTATTGATAACGAAATATGTAGCGTCTAAATGACTCTAAATTCGGTGTTGGAAGGATAATGAATAGAAGATTTTGTGGTTGAATTTTCCTTGTAATGACTCTAAATTTAGTGTTAGTAGGATACTTTTTATTGATGGAGGATCATTTTTTGGATAACTCGAATTGACGGTTTTGTGACTGAATTTTATGATAAGGAAATATGATGTATAGTCTAAATGACTCTAAATTTATTATATTGGAAGGATAAAATTAAATGACGGTTTTGTGGCTGAATTTTATTGATAATGAAATATATGGAGTCTAAATGACTCTAAAATCGATGTCTGAAGGATACAATGAATTGACCATTTTGTGGTTGGATTTTACTGATAATGAAATATGTAGATTCTAAATGACTCTAAATTCGGTGTTGGAAGAATTATAAATAAACGATTTTGTGGCTGAATTTTCCTGGTAATGACTTTAAATTCCGTGTTTGTAGGATATTTTTTATTGATGGAGGACTATTTTTTGGATAACTTGAAATGATGGTTTTGTGGCTAAATTTTATGATAAGGAAATATGATGTATAGTCTAAATGACTCTAAATTTATTATATTGGAATGATAACCTTAAATGACGGTTTTGCGGCTGAATTTTATTGATAATGAAAATATATGGAGTCTAAATGACTCTAAAATCGATGTCTGAAGGATACATTGAATTGACGATTTTGTGGTTGGATTTTACTGATAATGAAATATATAGAGTCTAAATGACTCTAAATTCGGTGTTGGGAGGATAATAAATGGAAGATTTTGTGGTTGAATTTTCCTTGAAATGACTTTAAATTAAGTGTCGGTAGGATACTTTTTATTGATGGAGGATCATTTTTTGGATAACTTGAATTGACGGTTTTGTGGCTAAATTTTATGATAAGGAAATATTATGTATAGTCTAAATGACTCTAAATTTATTATATTGGAAGGATAAAATTAAATGACGGTTTTGTGGCTGAATTTTATTGATAATGAAATATATGGAGTCTAAATGACTCTAAAATCGATGTCTGAAGGATACAATGAATTGACGATTTTGTGGTTGGATTTTACTGATAATGAAATATATAGAGTCTAAATGACTCTAAATTCAGTGTTGGAAGAATTATAAATAAACGGTTTTGTGGCTGAATTTTCCTTGTAATGACTTTAAATTCCGTGTTGGTAGGATATTTTTTATTGATGGAGGACTATTTTTTGGATAACTTGAATTGATGGTTTTGTGGCTAAATTTTATGATAAGGAAATATGATGTATAGTCTAAATGACTCTAAATTTATTATATTGGAATGATTAACTTAAATGACGGTTTTGCGGATGAATTTTATTGATAATGAAATATATGGAGTCTAAATGACTCTAAAATCGATGTCTGAAGGATACATTGAATTGACGATTTTGTAGTTGGATTTTACTGATAATGAAATATATAGAGTCTAAATGACTCTAAATTCGGTGTTGGAAGGATAATTTTATTGATAACGAAATATGTAGTGTCTAAATGACTCTAAATTCAGTGTTGGAAGGATAATGAATAGAAGATTTTGTGGTTGAATTTTCCTTGAAATGACTTTAAATTAAGTGTCGGTAGGATACTTTTTATTGATGGAGGATCATTTTTTTGATAACTTGAATTGACGGTTTTGTGGCTAAATTTTATGATAAGGAAATATGATGTATAGTCTAAATGACTCTAAATTTATTATATTGGAAGGATAAAATTAAATGACAGTTTTGTGGCTGAATTTTATTGATAATGAAATATATGGAGTCTAAATGACTCTAAAATCGATGTCTGAAGGATACAATGAATTGACGATTTTGTGGTTGGATTTTACTGATAATGAAATATATAGAGTCTAAATGACTCTAAATTCGGTGTTGGAAGGATAATTTTATTGATAACGAAATAGTAGTGTCTAAATGACTCTAAATTCAGTGTTGGAAGGATAATGAATAGAAGATTTTGTGGTTGAATTTTCCTTGAAATGACTTTAAATTAAGTGTCGGTAGGATACTTTTTATTGATGGAGGATCATTTTTTGGATAACTTGAATTGACGGTTTTGTGGCTAAATTTTATGATAAGGAAATATGATGTATAGTCTAAATGACTCTAAATTTATTATATTGGAAGGATAAAATTAAATGACGGTTTTGTTGCTGAATTTTATTGATAATGAAATATATGGAGTCTAAATGACTCTAAAATCGATGTCTGAAGGATACAATGAATTGACGATTTTGTGGTTGGATTTTACTGATAATGAAATATATAGAGTCTAAATGACTCTAAATTCAGTGTTGGAAGGATAATGAATAGAAGATTTTGTGGTTGAATTTTCCATGTAATGACTTTAAATTCAGTGTAAGTAGGATATTTTTTATTGATGGAGGACTATTTTTTGGATAACTTGAATTGACGGTTTTGTGGCTAAATTTTATGATAAGGAAATATGATGTATAGTCTAAATGACTCTAAATTTATTATATTGGAATGATAAACTTAAATGACGGTTTTGTGGCTGAATTTTATTAATAATGAAATATATAGAGTCTAAATGACTCTAAAATCGATGTTTGAAGGATACAATGAATTGACAATTTTGCGACTGGATTTTATTGATAACGAAATATGTAGCGTCTAAATGACTCTAAATTCGGTGTTGGAAGGATAAGGAACAGAAGATTTTGTGGTTGAATTTTCCTTGTAATGACTTTAAATTCAGTGTCGGTTGGAAACTTTTTATTGATGGAGGACTATTTTTTGGATAACTTCTAGTTTTGTGGCTGAATTTTATTCATAATGAAATATGTAGAGCTTAAATGACTCTAAAATCGATTTCTGATGGATACCATGAATTAACGGTTTTGAGGGTGAATTTTATTGATAACGAAATATGTAGCGTCTAAATGACTCTAAATTCGGTGTTGGAAGGATAATGAATAGAAGATTTTGTGGTTGAATTTTCCTTGTAATGACTCTAAATTTAGTGTTAGTAGGATACTTTTTATTGATGGAGGATCATTTTTTGGATAACTCGAATTGACGGTTTTGTGACTGAATTTTATGATAAGGAAATATGATGTATAGTCTAAATGACTCTAAATTTATTATATTGGAAGGATAAAATTAAATGACGGTTTTGTGGCTGAATTTTATTGATAATGAAATATATGGAGTCTAAATGACTCTAAAATCGATGTCTGAAGGATACAATGAATTGACCATTTTGTGGTTGGATTTTACTGATAATGAAATATGTAGATTCTAAATGACTCTAAATTCGGTGTTGGAAGAATTATAAATAAACGATTTTGTGGCTGAATTTTCCTGGTAATGACTTTAAATTCCGTGTTTGTAGGATATTTTTTATTGATGGAGGACTATTTTTTGGATAACTTGAAATGATGGTTTTGTGGCTAAATTTTATGATAAGGAAATATGATGTATAGTCTAAATGACTCTAAATTTATTATATTGGAATGATAACCTTAAATGACGGTTTTGCGGCTGAATTTTATTGATAATGAAAATATATGGAGTCTAAATGACTCTAAAATCGATGTCTGAAGGATACATTGAATTGACGATTTTGTGGTTGGATTTTACTGATAATGAAATATATAGAGTCTAAATGACTCTAAATTCGGTGTTGGGAGGATAATAAATGGAAGATTTTGTGGTTGAATTTTCCTTGAAATGACTTTAAATTAAGTGTCGGTAGGATACTTTTTATTGATGGAGGATCATTTTTTGGATAACTTGAATTGACGGTTTTGTGGCTAAATTTTATGATAAGGAAATATTATGTATAGTCTAAATGACTCTAAATTTATTATATTGGAAGGATAAAATTAAATGACGGTTTTGTGGCTGAATTTTATTGATAATGAAATATATGGAGTCTAAATGACTCTAAAATCGATGTCTGAAGGATACAATGAATTGACGATTTTGTGGTTGGATTTTACTGATAATGAAATATATAGAGTCTAAATGACTCTAAATTCAGTGTTGGAAGAATTATAAATAAACGGTTTTGTGGCTGAATTTTCCTTGTAATGACTTTAAATTCCGTGTTGGTAGGATATTTTTTATTGATGGAGGACTATTTTTTGGATAACTTGAATTGATGGTTTTGTGGCTAAATTTTATGATAAGGAAATATGATGTATAGTCTAAATGACTCTAAATTTATTATATTGGAATGATTAACTTAAATGACGGTTTTGCGGATGAATTTTATTGATAATGAAATATATGGAGTCTAAATGACTCTAAAATCGATGTCTGAAGGATACATTGAATTGACGATTTTGTAGTTGGATTTTACTGATAATGAAATATATAGAGTCTAAATGACTCTAAATTCGGTGTTGGAAGGATAATTTTATTGATAACGAAATATGTAGTGTCTAAATGACTCTAAATTCAGTGTTGGAAGGATAATGAATAGAAGATTTTGTGGTTGAATTTTCCTTGAAATGACTTTAAATTAAGTGTCGGTAGGATACTTTTTATTGATGGAGGATCATTTTTTTGATAACTTGAATTGACGGTTTTGTGGCTAAATTTTATGATAAGGAAATATGATGTATAGTCTAAATGACTCTAAATTTATTATATTGGAAGGATAAAATTAAATGACAGTTTTGTGGCTGAATTTTATTGATAATGAAATATATGGAGTCTAAATGACTCTAAAATCGATGTCTGAAGGATACAATGAATTGACGATTTTGTGGTTGGATTTTACTGATAATGAAATATATAGAGTCTAAATGACTCTAAATTCGGTGTTGGAAGGATAATTTTATTGATAACGAAATAGTAGTGTCTAAATGACTCTAAATTCAGTGTTGGAAGGATAATGAATAGAAGATTTTGTGGTTGAATTTTCCTTGAAATGACTTTAAATTAAGTGTCGGTAGGATACTTTTTATTGATGGAGGATCATTTTTTGGATAACTTGAATTGACGGTTTTGTGGCTAAATTTTATGATAAGGAAATATGATGTATAGTCTAAATGACTCTAAATTTATTATATTGGAAGGATAAAATTAAATGACGGTTTTGTTGCTGAATTTTATTGATAATGAAATATATGGAGTCTAAATGACTCTAAAATCGATGTCTGAAGGATACAATGAATTGACGATTTTGTGGTTGGATTTTACTGATAATGAAATATATAGAGTCTAAATGACTCTAAATTCAGTGTTGGAAGGATAATGAATAGAAGATTTTGTGGTTGAATTTTCCATGTAATGACTTTAAATTCAGTGTAAGTAGGATATTTTTTATTGATGGAGGACTATTTTTTGGATAACTTGAATTGACGGTTTTGTGGCTAAATTTTATGATAAGGAAATATGATGTATAGTCTAAATGACTCTAAATTTATTATATTGGAATGATAAACTTAAATGACGGTTTTGTGGCTGAATTTTATTAATAATGAAATATATAGAGTCTAAATGACTCTAAAATCGATGTTTGAAGGATACAATGAATTGACAATTTTGCGACTGGATTTTATTGATAACGAAATATGTAGCGTCTAAATGACTCTAAATTCGGTGTTGGAAGGATAAGGAACAGAAGATTTTGTGGTTGAATTTTCCTTGTAATGACTTTAAATTCAGTGTCGGTTGGAAACTTTTTATTGATGGAGGACTATTTTTTGGATAACTTCTAGTTTTGTGGCTGAATTTTATTCATAATGAAATATGTAGAGCTTAAATGACTCTAAAATCGATTTCTGATGGATACCATGAATTAACGGTTTTGAGGGTGAATTTTATTGATAACGAAATATGTAGCGTCTAAATGACTCTAAATTCGGTGTTGGAAGGATAATGAATAGAAGATTTTGTGGTTGAATTTTCCTTGTAATGACTCTAAATTTAGTGTTAGTAGGATACTTTTTATTGATGGAGGATCATTTTTTGGATAACTCGAATTGACGGTTTTGTGACTGAATTTTATGATAAGGAAATATGATGTATAGTCTAAATGACTCTAAATTTATTATATTGGAAGGATAAAATTAAATGACGGTTTTGTGGCTGAATTTTATTGATAATGAAATATATGGAGTCTAAATGACTCTAAAATCGATGTCTGAAGGATACAATGAATTGACGATTTTGTGGTTGAATTTTACTGATAATGAAATATGTAGATTCTAAATGACTCTAAATTCGGTGTTGGAAGAATTATAAATAAACGATTTTGTGGCTGAATTTTCCTTGTAATGACTTTAAATTCCGTGTTGGTAGGATATTTTTTATTGATGGAGGACTATTTTTTGGATAACTTGAAATGATGGTTTTGTGGCTAAATTTTATGATAAGGAAATATGATGTATAGTCTAAATGACTCTAAATTTATTATATTGGAATGATAACCTTAAATGACGGTTTTGCGGCTGAATTTTATTGATAATGAAAATATATGGAGTCTAAATAACTCTAAAATCGATGTCTGAAGGATACATTGAATTGACGATTTTGTGGTTGGATTTTACTGATAATGAAATATATAGAGTCTAAATGACTCTAAATTCGGTGTTGTAAGGATAATTTTATTGATAACGAAATAGTAGTGTCTAAATGACTCTAAATTCAGTGTTGGAAGGATAATGAATAGAAGATTTTGTGGTTGAATTTTCCTTGAAATGACTTTAAATTAAGTGTCGGTAGGATACTTTTTATTGATGGAGGATCATTTTTTGGATAACTTGAATTGACGGTTTTGTGGCTAAATTTTATGATAAGGAAATATGATGTATAGTCTAAATGACTCTAAATTTATTATATTGGAAGGATAAAATTAAATTACGGTTTTGTTGCTGAATTTTATTGATAATGAAATATATGGAGTCTAAATGACTCTAAAATCGATGTCTGAAGGATACAATGAATTGACGATTTTGTGGTTGGATTTTACTGATAATGAAATATATAGAGTCTAAATGACTCTAACTTCAGTGTTGGAAGGATAATGAATAGAAGATTTTGTGGTTGAATTTTCCATGTAATGACTTTAAATTCAGTGTAAGTAGGATATTTTTTATTGATGGAGGACTATTTTTTGGATAACTTGAATTGACGGTTTTGTGGCTAAATTTTATGATAAGGAAATATGATGTATAGTCTAAATGACTCTAAATTTATTATATTGGAATGATAAACTTAAATGACGGTTTTGTGGCTGAATTTTATTAATAATGAAATATATAGAGTCTAAATGACTCTAAAATCGATGTTTGAAGGATACAATGAATTGACAATTTTGCGACTGGATTTTATTGATAACGAAATATGTAGCGTCTAAATGACTCTAAATTCGGTGTTGGAAGGATAAGGAACAGAAGATTTTGTGGTTGAATTTTCCTTGTAATGACTTTAAATTCAGTGTCGGTTGGAAACTTTTTATTGATGGAGGACTATTTTTTGGATAACTTCTAGTTTTGTGGCTGAATTTTATTCATAATGAAATATGTAGAGCTTAAATGACTCTAAAATCGATTTCTGATGGATACCATGAATTAACGGTTTTGAGGGTGAATTTTATTGATAACGAAATATGTAGCGTCTAAATGACTCTAAATTCGGTGTTGGAAGGATAATGAATAGAAGATTTTGTGGTTGAATTTTCCTTGTAATGACTCTAAATTTAGTGTTAGTAGGATACTTTTTATTGATGGAGGATCATTTTTTGGATAACTCGAATTGACGGTTTTGTGACTGAATTTTATGATAAGGAAATATGATGTATAGTCTAAATGACTCTAAATTTATTATATTGGAAGGATAAAATTAAATGACGGTTTTGTGGCTGAATTTTATTGATAATGAAATATATGGAGTCTAAATGACTCTAAAATCGATGTCTGAAGGATACAATGAATTGACGATTTTGTGGTTGAATTTTACTGATAATGAAATATGTAGATTCTAAATGACTCTAAATTCGGTGTTGGAAGAATTATAAATAAACGATTTTGTGGCTGAATTTTCCTTGTAATGACTTTAAATTCCGTGTTGGTAGGATATTTTTTATTGATGGAGGACTATTTTTTGGATAACTTGAAATGATGGTTTTGTGGCTAAATTTTATGATAAGGAAATATGATGTATAGTCTAAATGACTCTAAATTTATTATATTGGAATGATAACCTTAAATGACGGTTTTGCGGCTGAATTTTATTGATAATGAAAATATATGGAGTCTAAATGACTCTAAAATCGATGTCTGAAGGATACATTGAATTGACGATTTTGTGGTTGGATTTTACTGATAATGAAATATATAGAGTCTAAATGACTCTAAATTCGGTGTTGTAAGGATAATTTTATTGATAACGAAATAGTAGTGTCTAAATGACTCTAAATTCAGTGTTGGAAGGATAATGAATAGAAGATTTTGTGGTTGAATTTTCCTTGAAATGACTTTAAATTAAGTGTCGGTAGGATACTTTTTATTGATGGAGGATCATTTTTTGGATAACTTGAATTGACGGTTTTGTGGCTAAATTTTATGATAAGGAAATATGATGTATAATCTAAATGACTCTAAATTTATTATATTGGAAGGATAAAATTAAATGACGGTTTTGTGGCTGAATTTTATTGATAATGAAATATATGGAGTCTAAATGACTCTAAAATCGATGTCTGAAGGATACAATGAATTGACGATTTTGTGGTTGGATTTTACTGATAATGAAATATATAGAGTCTAAATGACTCTAAATTCAGTGTTGGAAGGATAATGAATAGAAGATTTTGTGGTTGAATTTTCCATGTAATGACTTTAAATTCAGTGTAAGTAGGATATTTTTTATTGATGGAGGACTATTTTTTGGATAACTTGAATTGACGGTTTTGTGGCTAAATTTTATGATAAGGAAATATGATGTATAGTCTAAATGACTCTAAATTTATTATATTGGAATGATAAACTTAAATGACGGTTTTGTGGCTGAATTTTATTAATAATGAAATATATAGAGTCTAAATGACTCTAAAATCGATGTTTGAAGGATACAATGAATTGACGATTTTGCGATTGGATTTTATTGATAACGAAATATGTAGCGTCTAAATGACTCTAAATTCGGTGTTGGAAGGATAATGAACAGAAGATTTTGTGGTTGAATTTTCCTTGTAATGACTTTAAATTCAGTGTCGGTTGGTAACTTTTTATTGATGGAGGACTATTTTTTGGATAACTTCTGGTTTTGTGTCTGAATTTTATTCATAATGAAATATGTAGAGCTTAAATGACTCTAAAATCGATTTCTGATGGATACCATGAATTAACGGTTTTGAGGGTGAATTTTATTGATAACGAAATATGTAGCGTCTAAATGACTCTAAATTCGGTGTTGGAAGGATAATGAATAGAAGATTTTGTGGTTGAATTTTCCTTGTAATGACTCTAAATTTAGTGTTAGTAGGATACTTTTTATTGATGGAGGATCATTTTTTGGATAACTCGAATTGACGGTTTTGTGACTGAATTTTATGATAAGGAAATATGATGTATAGTCTAAATGACTCTAAATTTATTATATTGGAAGGATAAAATTAAATGACGGTTTTGTGGCTGAATTTTATTGATAATGAAATATATGGAGTCTAAATGACTCTAAAATCGATGTCTGAAGGATACAATGAATTGACGATTTTGTGGTTGGATTTTACTGATAATGAAAT
This sequence comes from Trifolium dubium, assembly GCA_951804385.1. NCBI lineage: Eukaryota > Viridiplantae > Streptophyta > Magnoliopsida > Fabales > Fabaceae > Trifolium > Trifolium dubium. The sequence goes on along the minus strand of OX638071.1, from coordinate 19,477,411 downwards.
ATATAGAGTCTAAATGACTCTAAATTCGGTGTTGGAAGGATAATTTTATTGATAACGAAATATGTAGTGTCTAAATGACTCTAAATTCAGTGTTGGAAGGATAATGAATAGAAGATTTTGTGGTTGAATTTTCCTTGAAATGACTTTAAATTAAGTGTCGGTAGGATACTTTTTATTGATGGAGGATCATTTTTTTGATAACTTGAATTGACGGTTTTGTGGCTAAATTTTATGATAAGGAAATATGATGTATAGTCTAAATGACTCTAAATTTATTATATTGGAAGGATAAAATTAAATGACAGTTTTGTGGCTGAATTTTATTGATAATGAAATATATGGAGTCTAAATGACTCTAAAATCGATGTCTGAAGGATACAATGAATTGACGATTTTGTGGTTGGATTTTACTGATAATGAAATATATAGAGTCTAAATGACTCTAAATTCAGTGTTGGAAGGATAATGAATAGAAGATTTTGTGGTTGAATTTTCCATGTAATGACTTTAAATTCAGTGTAAGTAGGATATTTTTTATTGATGGAGGACTATTTTTTGGATAACTTGAATTGACGGTTTTGTGGCTAAATTTTATGATAAGAAAATATGATGTATAGTCTAAATGACTCTAAATTTATTATATTGGAATGATAAACTTAAATGACGGTTTTGTGGCTGAATTTTATTAATAATGAAATATATAGAGTCTAAATGACTCTAAAATCGATGTTTGAAGGATACAATGAATTGACGATTTTGCGATTGGATTTTATTGATAACGAAATATGTAGCGTCTAAATGACTCTAAATTCGGTGTTGGAAGGATAATGAACAGAAGATTTTGTGGTTGAATTTTCCTTGTAATGACTTTAAATTCAGTGTCGGTTGGAAACTTTTTATTGATGGAGGACTATTTTTTGGATAACTTCTGGTTTTGTGTCTGAATTTTATTCATAATGAAATATGTAGAGCTTAAATGACTCTAAAATCGATTTCTGATGGATACCATGAATTAACGGTTTTGAGGGTGAATTTTATTGATAACGAAATATGTAGCGTCTAAATGACTCTAAATTCGGTGTTGGAAGGATAATGAATAGAAGATTTTGTGGTTGAATTTTTCTTGTAATGACTCTAAATTTAGTGTTAGTAGGATACTTTTTATTGATGGAGGATCATTTTTTGGATAACTCGAATTGACGGTTTTGTGACTGAATTTTATGATAAGGAAATATGATGTATAGTCTAAATGACTCTAAATTTATTATATTGGAAGGATAAAATTAAATGACGGTTTTGTGGCTGAATTTTATTGATAATGAAATATATGGAGTCTAAATGACTCTAAAATCGATGTCTGAAGGATACAATGAATTGACGATTTTGTGGTTGGATTTTACTGATAATGAAATATATAGAGTCTAAATGACTCTAAATTCGGTGTTGGAAGGATAATTTTATTGATAACGAAATATGTAGTGTCTAAATGACTCTAAATTCAGTGTTGGAAGGATAATGAATAGAAGATTTTGTGGTTGAATTTTCCTTGTAATGACTTTAAATTAAGTGTCGGTAGGATACTTTTTATTGATGGAGGATCATTTTTTTGATAACTCGAATTGACGGTTTTGTGGCTAAATTTTATGATAAGGAAATATGATGTATAGTCTAAATGACTCTAAATTTATTATATTGGAAGGATAAAATTAAATGACAGTTTTGTGGCTGAATTTTATTGATAATGAAATATATGGAGTCTAAATGACTCTAAAATCGATGTTTGAAGGATACAATGAATTGACGATTTTGTGGTTGGATTTTACTGATAATGAAATATATAGAGTCTAAATGACTCTAAATTCGGTGTTGGAAGGATAATTTTATTGATAACGAAATAGTAGTCTCTAAATGACTCTAAATTCAGTGTTGGAAGGATAATGAATAGAAGATTTTGTGGTTGAATTTTCCTTGAAATGACTTTAAATTAAGTGTCGGTAGGATACTTTTTATTGATGGAGGATCATTTTTTGGATAACTTGAATTGACGGTTTTGTGGCTAAATTTTATGATAAGGAAATATGATGTATAGTCTAAATGACTCTAAATTTATTATATTGGAAGGATAAAATTAAATGACGGTTTTGTTGCTGAATTTTATTGATAATGAAATATATGGAGTCTAAATGACTCTAAAATCGATGAATGAAGGATACAATGAATTGACGATTTTGTGGTTGGATCTTACTGATAATGAAATATATAGAGTCTAAATGACTCTAAATTCAGTGTTGGAAGGATAATGAATAGAAGATTTTGTGGTTGAATTTTCCATGTAATGACTTTAAATTCAGTGTAAGTAGGATATGTTTTATTGTTGGAGGACTATTTTTTGGATAACTTGAATTGACGGTTTTGTGGCTAAATTTTATGATAAGGAAATATGATGTATAGTCTAAATGACTCTAAATTTATTATATTGGAATGATAAACTTAAATGACGGTTTTGTGGCTGAATTTTATTAATAATGAAATATATAGAGTCTAAATGACTCTAAAATCGATGTTTGAAGGATACAATGAATTGACAATTTTGCGACTGGATTTTATTGATAACGAAATATGTAGCGTCTAAATGACTCTAAATTCGGTGTTGGAAGGATAAGGAACAGAAGATTTTGTGGTTGAATTTTCCTTGTAATGACTTTAAATTCAGTGTCTGTTGGAAACTTTTTATTGATGGAGGACTATTTTTTGGATAACTTCTGGTTTTGTGGCTGAATTTTATTCATAATGAAATATGTAGAGCTTAAATGACTCTAAAATCGATTTCTGATGGATACCATGAATTAACGGTTTTGAGGGTGAATTTTATTGATAACGAAATATGTAGCGTCTAAATGACTCTAAATTCGGTGTTGGAAGGATAATGAATAGAAGATTTTGTGGTTGAATTTTCCTTGTAATGACTCTAAATTTAGTGTTAGTAGGATACTTTTTATTGATGGAGGATCATTTTTTGGATAACTCGAATTGACGGTTTTGTGACTGAATTTTATGATAAGGAAATATGATGTATAGTCTAAATGACTCTAAATTTATTATATTGGAAGGATAAAATTAAATGACGGTTTTGTGGCTGAATTTTATTGATAATGAAATATATGGAGTCTAAATGACTCTAAAATCGATGTCTGAAGGATACAATGAATTGACGATTTTGTGGTTGGATTTTACTGATAATGAAATATATAGAGTCTAAATGACTCTAAATTCGGTGTTGGAAGGATAATTTTATTGATAACGAAATATGTAGTGTCTAAATGACTCTAAATTCAGTGTTGGAAGGATAATGAATAGAAGATTTTGTGGTTGAATTTTCCTTGTAATGACTTTAAATTAAGTGTCGGTAGGATACTTTTTATTGATGGAGGATCATTTTTTTGATAACTTGAATTGACGGTTTTGTGGCTAAATTTTATGATAAGGAAATATGATGTATAGTCTAAATGACTCTAAATTTATTATATTGGAAGGATAAAATTAAATGACAGTTTTGTGGCTGAATTTTATTGATAATGAAATATATGGAGTCTAAATGACTCTAAAATCGATGTCTGAAGGATACAATGAATTGACGATTTTGTGGTTGGATTTTACTGATAATGAAATATATAGAGTCTAAATGACTCTAAATTCGGTGTTGGAAGGATAATTTTATTGATAACGAAATATGTAGTGTCTAAATGACTCTAAATTCAGTGTTGGAAGGATAATGAATAGAAGATTTTGTGGTTGAATTTTCCTTGAAATGACTTTAAATTAAGTGTCGGTAGGATACTTTTTATTGATGGAGGATCATTTTTTTGATAACTTGAATTGACGGTTTTGTGGCTAAATTTTATGATAAGGAAATATGATGTATAGTCTAAATGACTCTAAATTTATTATATTGGAAGGATAAAATTAAATGACAGTTTTGTGGCTGAATTTTATTGATAATGAAATATATGGAGTCTAAATGACTCTAAAATCGATGTCTGAAGGATACAATGAATTGACGATTTTGTGGTTGGATTTTACTGATAATGAAATATATAGAGTCTAAATGACTCTAAATTCAGTGTTGGAAGGATAATGAATAGAAGATTTTGTGGTTGAATTTTCCATGTAATGACTTTAAATTCAGTGTAAGTAGGATATTTTTTATTGATGGAGGACTATTTTTTGGATAACTTGAATTGACGGTTTTGTGGCTAAATTTTATGATAAGAAAATATGATGTATAGTCTAAATGACTCTAAATTTATTATATTGGAATGATAAACTTAAATGACGGTTTTGTGGCTGAATTTTATTAATAATGAAATATATAGAGTCTAAATGACTCTAAAATCGATGTTTGAAGGATACAATGAATTGACAATTTTGCGACTGGATTTTATTGATAACGAAATATGTAGCGTCTAAATGACTCTAAATTCGGTGTTGGAAGGATAAGGAACAGAAGATTTTGTGGTTGAATTTTCCTTGTAATGACTTTAAATTCAGTGTCGGTTGGAAACTTTTTATTGATGGAGGACTATTTTTTGGATAACTTCTGGTTTTGTGGCTGAATTTTATTCATAATGAAATATGTAGAGCTTAAATGACTCTAAAATCGATTTCTGATGGATACCATGAATTAACGGTTTTGAGGGTGAATTTTATTGATAACGAAATATGTAGCGTCTAAATGACTCTAAATTCGGTGTTGGAAGGATAATGAATAGAAGATTTTGTGGTTGAATTTTCCTTGTAATGACTCTAAATTTAGTGTTAGTAGGATACTTTTTATTGATGGAGGATCATTTTTTGGATAACTCGAATTGACGGTTTTGTGACTGAATTTTATGATAAGGAAATATGATGTATAGTCTAAATGACTCTAAATTTATTATATTGGAAGGATAAAATTAAATGACGGTTTTGTGGCTGAATTTTATTGATAATGAAATATATGGAGTCTAAATGACTCTAAAATCGATGTCTGTAGGATACAATGAATTGACGATTTTGTGGTTGAATTTTACTGATAATGAAATATGTAGATTCTAAATGACTCTAAATTCGGTGTTGGAAGAATTATAAATAAACGATTTTGTGGCTGAATTTTCCTTGTAATGGCTTTAAATTCCGTGTTGGTAGGATATTTTTTATTGATGGAGGACTATTTTTTGGATAACTTGAAATGATGGTTTTGTGGCTAAATTTTATGATAAGGAAATATGATGTATAGTCTAAATGACTCTAAATTTATTATATTGGAATGATAACCTTAAATGACGGTTTTGCGGCTGAATTTTATTGATAATGAAAATATATGGAGTCTAAATGAGTCTAAAATCGATGTCTGAAGGATACATTGAATTGACGATTTTGTGGTTGGATTTTACTGATAATGAAATATATAGAGTCTAAATGACTCTAAATTCGGTGTTGGAAGGATAATAAATAGAAGATTTTGTGGTTGAATTTTCCTTGAAATGACTTTAAATTAAGTGTCGGTAGGATACTTTTTATTGATGGAGGATCATTTTTTGGATAACTTGAATTGACGGTTTTGTGGCTAAATTTTATGATAAGGAAATATGATGTATAGTCTAAATGACTCTAAATTTATTATATTGGAAGGATAAAATTAAATGACGGTTTTGTGGCTGAATTTTATTGATAATGAAATATATGGAGTCTAAATGACTCTAAAATCGATGTCTGAAGGATACAATGAATTGACGATTTTGTGGTTGGATTTTACTGATAATGAAATATATAGAGTCTAAATGACTCTAAATTCGGTGTTGGAAGGATAATTTTATTGATAACGAAATAGTAGTGTCTAAATGACTCTAAATTCAGTGTTGGAAGGATAATGAATAGAAGATTTTGTGGTTGAATTTTCCTTGAAATGACTTTAAATTAAGTGTCGGTAGGATACTTTTTATTGATGGAGGATCATTTTTTGGATAACTTGAATTGACGGTTTTGTGGCTAAATTTTATGATAAGGAAATATGATGTATAGTCTAAATGACTCTAAATTTATTATATTGGAATGATAACCTTAAATGACGGTTTTGCGGCTGAATTTTATTGATAATGAAAATATATGGAGTCTAAATGACTCTAAAATCGATGTCTGAAGGATACATTGAATTGACGATTTTGTGGTTGGATTTTACTGATAATGAAATATATAGAGTCTAAATGACTCTAAATTCGGTGTTGGAAGGATAATAAATAGAAGATTTTGTGGTTGAATTTTCCTTGAAATGACTTTAAATTAAGTGTCGGTAGGATACTTTTTATTGATGGAGGATCATTTTTTGGATAACTTGAATTGACGGTTTTGTGGCTAAATTTTATGATAAGGAAATATGATGTATAGTCTAAATGACTCTAAATTTATTATATTGGAATGATAAACTTAAATGACGGTTTTGTGGCTGAATTTTATTAATAATGAAATATATGGAGTCTAAATGACTCTAAAATCGATGTCTGAAGGATACAATGAATTGACGATTTTGTGGTTGGATTTTACTGATAATGAAATATATAGAGTCTAAATGACTCTAAATTCGGTGTTGGAAGGATAATTTTATTGATAACGAAATAGTAGTGTCTAAATGACTCTAAATTCAGTGTTGGAAGGATAATGAATAGAAGATTTTGTGGTTGAATTTTCCTTGAAATGACTTTAAATTAAGTGTCGGTAGGATACTTTTTATTGATGGAGGATCATTTTTTGGATAACTTGAATTGACGGTTTTGTGGCTAAATTTTATGATAAGGAAATATGATGTATAGTCTAAATGACTCTAAATTTATTATATTGGAAGGATAAAATTAAATGACGGTTTTGTGGCTGAATTTTATTGATAATGAAATATATGGAGTCTAAATGACTCTAAAATCGATGTCTGAAGGATACAATGAATTGACGATTTTGTGGTTGGATTTTACTGATAATGAAATATATAGAGTCTAAATGACTCTAAATTCGGTGTTGGAAGGATAATTTTATTGATAACGAAATATGTAGTGTCTAAATGACTCTAAATTCAGTGTTGGAAGGATAATGAATAGAAGATTTTGTGGTTGAATTTTCCTTGTAATGACTTTAAATTAAGTGTCGGTAGGATACTTTTTATTGATGGAGGATCATTTTTTTGATAACTCGAATTGACGGTTTTGTGGCTAAATTTTATGATAAGGAAATATGATGTATAGTCTAAATGACTCTAAATTTATTATTATGGAAGGATAAAATTAAATGACAGTTTTGTGGCTGAATTTTATTGATAATGAAATATATGGAGTCTAAATGACTCTAAAATCGATGTCTGAAGGATACAATGAATTGACGATTTTGTGGTTGGATTTTACTGATAATGAAATATATAGAGTCTAAATGACTCTAAATTCGGTGTTGGAAGGATAATTTTATTGATAACGAAATAGTAGTGTCTAAATGACTCTAAATTCAGTGTTGGAAGGATAATGAATAGAAGATTTTGTGGTTGAATTTTCCTTGAAATGACTTTAAATTAAGTGTCGGTAGGATACTTTTTATTGATGGAGGATCATTTTTTGGATAACTTGAATTGACGGTTTTGTGGCTAAATTTTATGATAAGGAAATATGATGTATAGTCTAAATGACTCTAAATTTATTATATTGGAAGGATAAAATTAAATGACGGTTTTGTTGCTGAATTTTATTGATAATGAAATATATGGAGTCTAAATGACTCTAAAATCGATGAATGAAGGATACAATGAATTGACGATTTTGTGGTTGGATCTTACTGATAATGAAATATATAGAGTCTAAATGACTCTAAATTCAGTGTTGGAAGGATAATGAATAGAAGATTTTGTGGTTGAATTTTCCATGTAATGACTTTAAATTCAGTGTAAGTAGGATATGTTTTATTGTTGGAGGACTATTTTTTGGATAACTTGAATTGACGGTTTTGTGGCTAAATTTTATGATAAGGAAATATGATGTATAGTCTAAATGACTCTAAATTTATTATATTGGAATGATAAACTTAAATGACGGTTTTGTGGCTGAATTTTATTAATAATGAAATATATAGAGTCTAAATGACTCTAAAATCGATGTTTGAAGGATACAATGAATTGACAATTTTGCGACTGGATTTTATTGATAACGAAATATGTAGCGTCTAAATGACTCTAAATTCGGTGTTGGAAGGATAAGGAACAGAAGATTTTGTGGTTGAATTTTCCTTGTAATGACTTTAAATTCAGTGTCGGTTGGAAACTTTTTATTGATGGAGGACTATTTTTTGGATAACTTCTGGTTTTGTGGCTGAATTTTATTCATAATGAAATATGTAGAGCTTAAATGACTCTAAAATCGATTTCTGATGGATACCATGAATTAACGGTTTTGAGGGTGAATTTTATTGATAACGAAATATGTAGCGTCTAAATGACTCTAAATTCGGTGTTGGAAGGATAATGAATAGAAGATTTTGTGGTTGAATTTTCCTTGTAATGACTCTAAATTTAGTGTTAGTAGGATACTTTTTATTGATGGAGGATCATTTTTTGGATAACTCGAATTGACGGTTTTGTGACTGAATTTTATGATAAGGAAATATGATGTATAGTCTAAATGACTCTAAATTTATTATATTGGAAGGATAAAATTAAATGACGGTTTTGTGGCTGAATTTTATTGATAATGAAATATATGGAGTCTAAATGACTCTAAAATCGATGTCTGAAGGATACAATGAATTGACGATTTTGTGGTTGAATTTTACTGATAATGAAATATGTAGATTCTAAATGACTCTAAATTAGGTGTTGGAAGAATTATAAATAAACGATTTTGTGGCTGAATTTTCCTTGTAATGGCTTTAAATTCCGTGTTGGTAGGATATTTTTTATTGATGGAGGACTATTTTTTGGATAACTTGAAATGATGGTTTTGTGGCTAAATTTTATGATAAGGAAATATGATGTATAGTCTAAATGACTCTAAATTTATTATATTGGAATGATAACCTTAAATGACGGTTTTGCGGCTGAATTTTATTGATAATGAAAATATATGGAGTCTAAATGAGTCTAAAATCGATGTCTGAAGGATACATTGAATTGACGATTTTGTGGTTGGATTTTACTGATAATGAAATATATAGAGTCTAAATGACTCTAAATTCGGTGTTGGAAGGATAATAAATAGAAGATTTTGTGGTTGAATTTTCCTTGAAATGACTTTAAATTAAGTGTCGGTAGGATACTTTTTATTGATGGAGGATCATTTTTTGGATAACTTGAATTGACGGTTTTGTGGCTAAATTTTATGATAAGGAAATATGATGTATAGTCTAAATGACTCTAAATTTATTATATTGGAAGGATAAAATTAAATGACGGTTTTGTGGCTGAATTTTATTGATAATGAAATATATGGAGTCTAAATGACTCTAAAATCGATGTCTGAAGGATACAATGAATTGACGATTTTGTGGTTGGATTTTACTGATAATGAAATATATAGAGTCTAAATGACTCTAAATTCGGTGTTGGAAGGATAATTTTATTGATAACGAAATAGTAGTGTCTAAATGACTCTAAATTCAGTGTTGGAAGGATAATGAATAGAAGATTTTGTGGTTGAATTTTCCTTGAAATGACTTTAAATTAAGTGTCGGTAGGATACTTTTTATTGATGGAGGATCATTTTTTGGATAACTTGAATTGACGGTTTTGTGGCTAAATTTTATGATAAGGAAATATGATGTATAGTCTAAATGACTCTAAATTTATTATATTGGAATGATAACCTTAAATGACGGTTTTGCGGCTGAATTTTATTGATAATGAAAATATATGGAGTCTAAATGACTCTAAAATCGATGTCTGAAGGATACATTGAATTGACGATTTTGTGGTTGGATTTTACTGATAATGAAATATATAGAGTCTAAATGACTCTAAATTCGGTGTTGGAAGGATAATAAATAGAAGATTTTGTGGTTGAATTTTCCTTGAAATGACTTTAAATTAAGTGTCGGTAGGATACTTTTTATTGATGGAGGATCATTTTTTGGATAACTTGAATTGACGGTTTTGTGGCTAAATTTTATGATAAGGAAATATGATGTATAGTCTAAATGACTCTAAATTTATTATATTGGAATGATAAACTTAAATGACGGTTTTGTGGCTGAATTTTATTAATAATGAAATATATGGAGTCTAAATGACTCTAAAATCGATGTCTGAAGGATACAATGAATTGACGATTTTGTGGTTGGATTTTACTGATAATGAAATATATAAAGTCTAAATGACTCTAAATTCGGTGTTGGAAGGATAATTTTATTGATAACGAAATAGTAGTGTCTAAATGACTCTAAATTCAGTGTTGGAAGGATAATGAATAGAAGATTTTGTGGTTGAATTTTCCTTGAAATGACTTTAAATTAAGTGTCGGTAGGATACTTTTTATTGATGGAGGATCATTTTTTGGATAACTTGAATTGACGGTTTTGTGGCTAAATTTTATGATAAGGAAATATGATGTATAGTCTAAATGACTCTAAATTTATTATATTGGAAGGATAAAATTAAATGACGGTTTTGTGGCTGAATTTTATTGATAATGAAATATATGGAGTCTAAATGACTCTAAAATCGATGTCTGAAGGATACAATGAATTGACGATTTTGTGGTTGGATTTTACTGATAATGAAATATATAGAGTCTAAATGACTCTAAATTCGGTGTTGGAAGGATAATAAATAGAAGATTTTGTGGTTGAATTTTCCTTGAAATGACTTTAAATTAAGTGTCGGTAGGATACTTTTTATTGATGGAGGATCATTTTTTGGATAACTTAAATTGACGGTTTTGTGGCTAAATTTTATGATAAGGAAATATGATGTATAGTCTAAATGACTATAAATTTATTATATTGGAAGGATAAAATTAAATGACGGTTTTGTGGCTGAATTTTATTGATAATGAAATATATGGAGTCTAAATGACTCTAAAATCGATGTCTGAAGGATACAATGAATTGACGATTTTGTGGTTGAATTTTACTGATAATGAAATATATAGAGTCTAAATGACTCTAAATTCGGTGTTGGAAGGATAATTTTATTGATAACGAAATAGTAGTGTCTAAATGACTCTAAATTCAGTGTTGGAAGGATAATGAATAGAAGATTTTGTGGTTGAATTTTCCTTGAAATGACTTTAAATTAAGTGTCGGTAGGATACTTTTTATTGATGGAGGATCATTTTTTGGATAACTTGAATTGACGGTTTTGTGGCTAAATTTTATGATAAGGAAATATGATGTATAGTCTAAATGACTCTAAATTTATTATATTGGAATGATAACCTTAAATGACGGTTTTGCGGCTGAATTTTATTGATAATGAAAATATATGGAGTCTAAATGACTCTAAAATCGATGTCTGAAGGATACATTGAATTGACGATTTTGTGGTTGGATTTTACTGATAATGAAATATATAGAGTCTAAATGACTCTAAATTCGGTGTTGGAAGGATAATAAATAGAAGATTTTGTGGTTGAATTTTCCTTGAAATGACTTTAAATTAAGTGTCGGTAGGATACTTTTTATTGATGGAGGATCATTTTTTGGATAACTTGAATTGACGGTTTTGTGGCTAAATTTTATGATAAGGAAATATGATGTATAGTCTAAATGACTCTAAATTTATTATATTGGAATGATAAACTTAAATGACGGTTTTGTGGCTGAATTTTATTAATAATGAAATATATGGAGTCTAAATGACTCTAAAATCGATGTCTGAAGGATACAATGAATTGACGATTTTGTGGTTGGATTTTACTGATAATGAAATATATAGAGTCTAAATGACTCTAAATTCGGTGTTGGAAGGATAATTTTATTGATAACGAAATAGTAGTGTCTAAATGACTCTAAATTCAGTGTTGGAAGGATAATGAATAGAAGATTTTGTGGTTGAATTTTCCTTGAAATGACTTTAAATTAAGTGTCGGTAGGATACTTTTTATTGATGGAGGATCATTTTTTGGATAACTTGAATTGACGGTTTTGTGGCTAAATTTTATGATAAGGAAATATGATGTATAGTCTAAATGACTCTAAATTTATTATATTGGAAGGATAAAATTAAATGACGGTTTTGTGGCTGAATTTTATTGATAATGAAATATATGGAGTCTAAATGACTCTAAAATCGATGTCTGAAGGATACAATGAATTGACGATTTTGTGGTTGGATTTTACTGATAATGAAATATATAGAGTCTAAATGACTCTAAATTCGGTGTTGGAAGGATAATAAATAGAAGATTTTGTGGTTGAATTTTCCTTGAAATGACTTTAAATTAAGTGTCGGTAGGATACTTTTTATTGATGGAGGATCATTTTTTGGATAACTTAAATTGACGGTTTTGTGGCTAAATTTTATGATAAGGAAATATGATGTATAGTCTAAATGACTATAAATTTATTATATTGGAAGGATAAAATTAAATGACGGTTTTGTGGCTGAATTTTATTGATAATGAAATATATGGAGTCTAAATGACTCTAAAATCGATGTCTGAAGGATACAATGAATTGACGATTTTGTGGTTGGATTTTACTGATAATGAAATATATAGAGTCTAAATGACTCTAAATTCGGTGTTGTAAGGATAATTTTATTGATAACGAAATAGTAGTGTCTAAATGACTCTAAATTCAGTGTTGGAAGGATAATGAATAGAAGATTTTGTGGTTGAATTTTCCTTGAAATGACTTTAAATTAAGTGTCGGTAGGATACTTTTTATTGATGGAGGATCATTTTTTGGATAACTTGAATTGACGGTTTTGTGGCTAAATTTTATGATAAGGAAATATGATGTATAGTCTAAATGACTCTAAATTTATTATATTGGAAGGATAAAATTAAATGACGGTTTTGTGGCTGAATTTTATTGATAATGAAATATATGGAGTCTAAATGACTCTAAAATCGATGTCTGAAGGATACATTGAATTGACGATTTTGTGGTTGGATTTTACTGATAATGAAATATATAGAGTCTAAATGACTCTAAATTCGGTGTTGGAAGGATAATGAATAGAAGATTTTGTGGTTGAATTTTCCATGTAATGACTTTAAATTCAGTGTAAGTAGGATATTTTTTATTGATGGAGGACTATTTTTTGGATAACTTGAATTGACGGTTTTGTGGCTAAATTTTATGATAAGGAAATATGATGTATAGTCTAAATGACTCTAAATTTATTATATTGGAATGATAAAATTAAACGACGGTTTTGTGGCTGAATTTTATTAATAATGAAATATATAGAGTCTAAATGACTCTAAAATCGATGTTTGAAGGATACAATGAATTGACAATTTTGCGACTGGATTTTATTGATAACGAAATATGTAGCGTGTAAATGACTCTAAATTCGGTGTTGGAAGGATAAGGAACAGAAGATTTTGTGGTTGAATTTTCCTTGTAATGACTTTAAATTCAGTGTCGGTTGGAAACTTTTTATTGATGGAGGACTATTTTTTGGATAACTTCTGGTTTTGTGGCTGAATTTTATTCATAATGAAATATGTAGAGCTTAAATGACTCTAAAATCGATTTCTGATGGATACCATGAATTAACGGTTTTGAGGGTGAATTTTATTGATAACGAAATATGTAGCGTCTAAATGACTCTAAATTCGGTGTTGGAAGGATAATGAATAGAAGATTTTGTGGTTGAATTTTCCTTGTAATGACTCTAAATTTAGTGTTAGTAGGATACTTTTTATTGATGGAGGATCATTTTTTGGATAACTCGAATTGACGGTTTTGTGACTGAATTTTATGATAAGGAAATATGATGTATAGTCTAAATGACTCTAAATTTATTATATTGGAATGATAACCTTAAATGACGGTTTTGCGGCTGAATTTTATTGATAATGAAAATATATGGAGTCTAAATGACTCTAAAATCGATGTCTGAAGGATACATTGAATTGACGATTTTGTGGTTGGATTTTACTGATAATGAAATATATAGAGTCTAAATGACTCTAAATTCGGTGTTGGAAGGATAATAAATAGAAGATTTTGTGGTTGAATTTTCCTTGAAATGACTTTAAATTAAGTGTCGGTAGGATACTTTTTATTGATGGAGGATCATTTTTTGGATAACTTGAATTGACGGTTTTGTGGCTAAATTTTATGATAAGGAAATATGATGTATAGTCTAAATGACTCTAAATTTATTATATTGGAAGGATAAAATTAAATGACGGTTTTGTGGCTGAATTTTATTGATAATGAAATATATGGAGTCTAAATGACTCTAAAATCGATGTCTGAAGGATACAATGAATTGACGATTTTGTGGTTGAATTTTACTGATAATGAAATATGTAGATTCTAAATGACTCTAAATTCGGTGTTGGAAGAATTATAAATAAACGATTTTGTGGCTGAATTTTCCTTGTAATGGCTTTAAATTCCGTGTTGGTAGGATATTTTTTATTGATGGAGGACTATTTTTTGGATAACTTGAAATGATGGTTTTGTGGCTAAATTTTATGATAAGGAAATATGATGTATAGTCTAAATGACTCTAAATTTATTATATTGGAATGATAACCTTAAATGACGGTTTTGCGGCTGAATTTTATTGATAATGAAAATATATGGAGTCTTAATGAGTCTAAAATCGATGTCTGAAGGATACATTGAATTGACGATTTTGTGGTTGGATTTTACTGATAATGAAATATATAGAGTCTAAATGACTCTAAATTCGGTGTTGGAAGGATAATAAATAGAAGATTTTGTGGTTGAATTTTCCTTGAAATGACTTTAAATTAAGTGTCGGTAGGATACTTTTTATTGATGGAGGATCATTTTTTGGATAACTTGAATTGACGGTTTTGTGGCTAAATTTTATGATAAGGAAATATGATGTATAGTCTAAATGACTCTAAATTTATTATATTGGAAGGATAAAATTAAATGACGGTTTTGTGGCTGAATTTTATTGATAATGAAATATATGGAGTCTAAATGACTCTAAAATCGATGTCTGAAGGATACAATGAATTGACGATTTTGTGGTTGAATTTTACTGATAATGAAATATATAGAGTCTAAATGACTCTAAATTCGGTGTTGGAAGGATAATTTTATTGATAACGAAATAGTAGTGTCTAAATGACTCTAAATTCAGTGTTGGAAGGATAATGAATAGAAGATTTTGTGGTTGAATTTTCCTTGAAATGACTTTAAATTAAGTGTCGGTAGGATACTTTTTATTGATGGAGGATCATTTTTTGGATAACTTGAATTGACGGTTTTGTGGCTAAATTTTATGATAAGGAAATATGATGTATAGTCTAAATGACTATAATTTTTTATATTGGAAGGATAAAATTAAATGACGGTTTTGTGGCTGAATTTTATTGATAATGAAATATATGGAGTCTAAATGACTCTAAAATCGATGTCTGAAGGATACATTGAATTGACGATTTTGTGGTTGGATTTTACTGATAATGAAATATATAGAGTCTAAATGACTCTAAATTCGGTGTTGGAAGGATAATGAATAGAAGATTTTGTGGTTGAATTTTCCATGTAATGACTTTAAATTCAGTGTAAGTAGGATATTTTTTATTGATGGAGGACTATTTTTT
Organism: Trifolium dubium; assembly: GCA_951804385.1. NCBI lineage: Eukaryota > Viridiplantae > Streptophyta > Magnoliopsida > Fabales > Fabaceae > Trifolium > Trifolium dubium. Next base: position 19,461,647 of record OX638071.1, on the reverse strand, counting down.
GGATAACTTGAATTGACGGTTTTGTGGCTAAATTTTATGATAAGGAAATATGATGTATAGTCTAAATGACTCTAAATTTATTATATTGGAATGATAAAATTAAACGACGGTTTTGTGGCTGAATTTTATTAATAATGAAATATATAGAGTCTAAATGACTCTAAAATCGATGTTTGAAGGATACAATGAATTGACAATTTTGCGACTGGATTTTATTGATAACGAAATATGTAGCGTCTAAATGACTCTAAATTCGGTGTTGGAAGGATAAGGAACAGAAGATTTTGTGGTTGAATTTTCCTTGTAATGACTTTAAATTCAGTGTCGGTTGGAAACTTTTTATTGATGGAGGACTATTTTTTGGATAACTTCTGGTTTTGTGGCTGAATTTTATTCATAATGAAATATGTAGAGCTTAAATGACTCTAAAATTGATTTCTGATGGATACCATGAATTAACGGTTTTGAGGGTGAATTTTATTGATAACGAAATATGTAGCGTCTAAATGACTCTAAATTCGGTGTTGGAAGGATAATGAATAGAAGATTTTGTGGTTGAATTTTCCTTGTAATGACTCTAAATTTAGTGTTAGTAGGATACTTTTTATTGATGGAGGATCATTTTTTGGATAACTCGAATTGACGGTTTTGTGACTGAATTTTATGATAAGGAAATATGATGTATAGTCTAAATGACTCTAAATTTATTATATTGGAAGGATAAAATTAAATGACGGTTTTGTGGCTGAATTTTATTGATAATGAAATATATGGAGTCTAAATGACTCTAAAATCGATGTCTGAAGGATACAATGAATTGACGATTTTGTGGTTGAATTTTACTGATAATGAAATATGTAGATTCTAAATGACTCTAAATTCGGTGTTGGAAGAATTATAAATAAACGATTTTGTGGCTGAATTTTCCTTGTAATGGCTTTAAATTCCGTGTTGGTAGGATATTTTTTATTGATGGAGGACTATTTTTTGGATAACTTGAAATGATGGTTTTGTGGCTAAATTTTATGATAAGGAAATATGATGTATAGTCTAAATGACTCTAAATTTATTATATTGGAATGATAACCTTAAATGACGGTTTTGCGGCTGAATTTTATTGATAATGAAAATATATGGAGTCTTAATGAGTCTAAAATCGATGTCTGAAGGATACATTGAATTGACGATTTTGTGGTTGGATTTTACTGATAATGAAATATATAGAGTCTAAATGACTCTAAATTCGGTGTTGGAAGGATAATAAATAGAAGATTTTGTGGTTGAATTTTCCTTGAAATGACTTTAAATTAAGTGTCGGTAGGATACTTTTTATTGATGGAGGATCATTTTTTGGATAACTTGAATTGACGGTTTTGTGGCTAAATTTTATGATAAGGAAATATGATGTATAGTCTAAATGACTCTAAATTTATTATATTGGAAGGATAAAATTAAATGACGGTTTTGTGGCTGAATTTTATTGATAATGAAATATATGGAGTCTAAATGACTCTAAAATCGATGTCTGAAGGATACAATGAATTGACGATTTTGTGGTTGAATTTTACTGATAATGAAATATATAGAGTCTAAATGACTCTAAATTCGGTGTTGGAAGGATAATTTTATTGATAACGAAATAGTAGTGTCTAAATGACTCTAAATTCAGTGTTGGAAGGATAATGAATAGAAGATTTTGTGGTTGAATTTTCCTTGAAATGACTTTAAATTAAGTGTCGGTAGGATACTTTTTATTGATGGAGGATCATTTTTTGGATAACTTGAATTGACGGTTTTGTGGCTAAATTTTATGATAAGGAAATATGATGTATAGTCTAAATGACTATAATTTTTTATATTGGAAGGATAAAATTAAATGACGGTTTTGTGGCTGAATTTTATTGATAATGAAATATATGGAGTCTAAATGACTCTAAAATCGATGTCTGAAGGATACATTGAATTGACGATTTTGTGGTTGGATTTTACTGATAATGAAATATATAGAGTCTAAATGACTCTAAATTCGGTGTTGGAAGGATAATGAATAGAAGATTTTGTGGTTGAATTTTCCATGTAATGACTTTAAATTCAGTGTAAGTAGGATATTTTTTATTGATGGAGGACTATTTTTTGGATAACTTGAATTGACGGTTTTGTGGCTAAATTTTATGATAAGGAAATATGATGTATAGTCTAAATGACTCTAAATTTATTATATTGGAATGATAAAATTAAACGACGGTTTTGTGGCTGAATTTTATTAATAATGAAATATATAGAGTCTAAATGACTCTAAAATCGATGTTTGAAGGATACAATGAATTGACAATTTTGCGACTGGATTTTATTGATAACGAAATATGTAGCGTCTAAATGACTCTAAATTCGGTGTTGGAAGGATAAGGAACAGAAGATTTTGTGGTTGAATTTTCCTTGTAATGACTTTAAATTCAGTGTCGGTTGGAAACTTTTTATTGATGGAGGACTATTTTTTGGATAACTTCTGGTTTTGTGGCTGAATTTTATTCATAATGAAATATGTAGAGCTTAAATGACTCTAAAATTGATTTCTGATGGATACCATGAATTAACGGTTTTGAGGGTGAATTTTATTGATAACGAAATATGTAGCGTCTAAATGACTCTAAATTCGGTGTTGGAAGGATAATGAATAGAAGATTTTGTGGTTGAATTTTCCTTGTAATGACTCTAAATTTAGTGTTAGTAGGATACTTTTTATTGATGGAGGATCATTTTTTGGATAACTCGAATTGACGGTTTTGTGACTGAATTTTATGATAAGGAAATATGATGTATAGTCTAAATGACTCTAAATTTATTATATTGGAAGGATAAAATTAAATGACGGTTTTGTGGCTGAATTTTATTGATAATGAAATATATGGAGTCTAAATGACTCTAAAATCGATGTCTGAAGGATACAATGAATTGACGATTTTGTGGTTGAATTTTACTGATAATGAAATATGTAGATTCTAAATGACTCTAAATTCGGTGTTGGAAGAATTATAAATAAACGATTTTGTGGCTGAATTTTCCTTGTAATGGCTTTAAATTCCGTGTTGGTAGGATATTTTTTATTGATGGAGGACTATTTTTTGGATAACTTGAAATGATGGTTTTGTGGCTAAATTTTATGATAAGGAAATATGATGTATAGTCTAAATGACTCTAAATTTATTATATTGGAATGATAACCTTAAATGACGGTTTTGCGGCTGAATTTTATTGATAATGAAAATATATGGAGTCTTAATGAGTCTAAAATCGATGTCTGAAGGATACATTGAATTGACGATTTTGTGGTTGGATTTTACTGATAATGAAATATATAGAGTCTAAATGACTCTAAATTCGGTGTTGGAAGGATAATAAATAGAAGATTTTGTGGTTGAATTTTCCTTGAAATGACTTTAAATTAAGTGTCGGTAGGATACTTTTTATTGATGGAGGATCATTTTTTGGATAACTTGAATTGACGGTTTTGTGGCTAAATTTTATGATAAGGAAATATGATGTATAGTCTAAATGACTCTAAATTTATTATATTGGAAGGATAAAATTAAATGACGGTTTTGTGGCTGAATTTTATTGATAATGAAATATATGGAGTCTAAATGACTCTAAAATCGATGTCTGAAGGATACAATGAATTGACGATTTTGTGGTTGAATTTTACTGATAATGAAATATATAGAGTCTAAATGACTCTAAATTCGGTGTTGGAAGGATAATTTTATTGATAACGAAATAGTAGTGTCTAAATGACTCTAAATTCAGTGTTGGAAGGATAATGAATAGAAGATTTTGTGGTTGAATTTTCCTTGAAATGACTTTAAATTAAGTGTCGGTAGGATACTTTTTATTGATGGAGGATCATTTTTTGGATAACTTGAATTGACGGTTTTGTGGCTAAATTTTATGATAAGGAAATATGATGTATAGTCTAAATGACTATAATTTTTTATATTGGAAGGATAAAATTAAATGACGGTTTTGTGGCTGAATTTTATTGATAATGAAATATATGGAGTCTAAATGACTCTAAAATCGATGTCTGAAGGATACATTGAATTGACGATTTTGTGGTTGGATTTTACTGATAATGAAATATATAGAGTCTAAATGACTCTAAATTCGGTGTTGGAAGGATAATGAATAGAAGATTTTGTGGTTGAATTTTCCATGTAATGACTTTAAATTCAGTGTAAGTAGGATATTTTTTATTGATGGAGGACTATTTTTTGGATAACTTGAATTGACGGTTTTGTGGCTAAATTTTATGATAAGGAAATATGATGTATAGTCTAAATGACTCTAAATTTATTATATTGGAATGATAAAATTAAACGACGGTTTTGTGGCTGAATTTTATTAATAATGAAATATATAGAGTCTAAATGACTCTAAAATCGATGTTTGAAGGATACAATGAATTGACAATTTTGCGACTGGATTTTATTGATAACGAAATATGTAGCGTCTAAATGACTCTAAATTCGGTGTTGGAAGGATAAGGAACAGAAGATTTTGTGGTTGAATTTTCCTTGTAATGACTTTAAATTCAGTGTCGGTTGGAAACTTTTTATTGATGGAGGACTATTTTTTGGATAACTTCTGGTTTTGTGGCTGAATTTTATTCATAATGAAATATGTAGAGCTTAAATGACTCTAAAATTGATTTCTGATGGATACCATGAATTAACGGTTTTGAGGGTGAATTTTATTGATAACGAAATATGTAGCGTCTAAATGACTCTAAATTCGGTGTTGGAAGGATAATGAATAGAAGATTTTGTGGTTGAATTTTCCTTGTAATGACTCTAAATTTAGTGTTAGTAGGATACTTTTTATTGATGGAGGATCATTTTTTGGATAACTCGAATTGACGGTTTTGTGACTGAATTTTATGATAAGGAAATATGATGTATAGTCTAAATGACTCTAAATTTATTATATTGGAAGGATAAAATTAAATGACGGTTTTGTGGCTGAATTTTATTGATAATGAAATATATGGAGTCTAAATGACTCTAAAATCGATGTCTGAAGGATACAATGAATTGACGATTTTGTGGTTCAATTTTACTGATAATGAAATATGTAGATTCTAAATGACTCTAAATTCGGTGTTGGAAGAATTATAAATAAACGATTTTGTGGCTGAATTTTCCTTGTAATGGCTTTAAATTCCGTGTTGGTAGGATATTTTTTATTGATGGAGGACTATTTTTTGGATAACTTGAAATGATGGTTTTGTGGCTAAATTTTATGATAAGGAAATATGATGTATAGTCTAAATGACTCTAAATTTATTATATTGGAATGATAACCTTAAATGACGGTTTTGCGGCTGAATTTTATTGATAATGAAAATATATGGAGTCTTAATGAGTCTAAAATCGATGTCTGAAGGATACATTGAATTGACGATTTTGTGGTTGGATTTTACTGATAATGAAATATATAGAGTCTAAATGACTCTAAATTCGGTGTTGGAAGGATAATAAATAGAAGATTTTGTGGTTGAATTTTCCTTGAAATGACTTTAAATTAAGTGTCGGTAGGATACTTTTTATTGATGGAGGATCATTTTTTGGATAACTTGAATTGACGGTTTTGTGGCTAAATTTTATGATAAGGAAATATGATGTATAGTCTAAATGACTCTAAATTTATTATATTGGAAGGATAAAATTAAATGACGGTTTTGTGGCTGAATTTTATTGATAATGAAATATATGGAGTCTAAATGACTCTAAAATCGATGTCTGAAGGATACAATGAATTGACGATTTTGTGGTTGGATTTTACTGATAATGAAATATATAGAGTCTAAATGACTCTAAATTCGGTGTTGGAAGGATAATTTTATTGATAACGAAATAGTAGTGTCTAAATGACTCTAAATTCAGTGTTGGAAGGATAATGAATAGAAGATTTTGTGGTTGAATTTTCCTTGAAATGACTTTAAATTAAGTGTCGGTAGGATACTTTTTATTGATGGAGGATCATTTTTTGGATAACTTGAATTGACGGTTTTGTGGCTAAATTTTATGATAAGGAAATATGATGTATAGTCTAAATGACTCTAAATTTATTATATTGGAATGATAACCTTAAATGACGGTTTTGCGGCTGAATTTTATTGATAATGAAAATATATGGAGTCTAAATGACTCTAAAATCGATGTCTGAAGGATACATTGAATTGACGATTTTGTGGTTGGATTTTACTGATAATGAAATATATAGAGTCTAAATGACTCTAAATTCGGTGTTGGAAGGATAATAAATAGAAGATTTTGTGGTTGAATTTTCCTTGAAATGACTTTAAATTAAGTGTCGGTAGGATACTTTTTATTGATGGAGGATCATTTTTTGGATAACTTGAATTGACGGTTTTGTGGCTAAATTTTATGATAAGGAAATATGATGTATAGTCTAAATAACTCTAAATTTATTATATTGGAATGATAAACTTAAATGACGGTTTTGTGGCTGAATTTTATTAATAATGAAATATATGGAGTCTAAAGTACTCTAAAATCGATGTCTGAAGGATACAATGAATTGACGATTTTGTGGTTGGATTTTACTGATAATGAAATATATAGAGTCTAAATGACTCTAAATTCGGTGTTGGAAGGATAATGAATAGAAGATTTTGTGGTTGAATTTTCCATGTAATGACTTTAAATTCAGTGTAAGTAGGATATTTTTTATTGATGGAGGACTATTTTTTGGATAACTTGAATTGACGGTTTTGTGGCTAAATTTTATGATAAGGAAATATGATGTATAGTCTAAATGACTCTAAATTTATTATATTGGAATGATAAACTTAAATGACGGTTTTGTGGCTGAATTTTATTAATAATGAAATATATAGAGTCTAAATGACTCTAAAATCGATGTTTGAAGGATACAATGAATTGACGATTTTGCGATTGGATTTTATTGATAACGAAATATGTAGCGTCTAAATGACTCTAAATTCGGTGTTGGAAGGATAATGAACAGAAGATTTTGTGGTTGAATTTTCCTTGTAATGACTTTAAATTCAGTGTCGGTTGGAAACTTTTTATTGATGGAGGACTATTTTTTGGATAACTTCTGGTTTTGTGTCTGAATTTTATTCATAATGAAATATGTAGAGCTTAAATGACTCTAAAATCGATTTCTTATGGATACCATGAATTAACGGTTTTGAGGGTGAATTTTATTGATAACGAAATATGTAGCGTCTAAATGACTCTAAATTCGGTGTTGGAAGGATAATGAATAGAAGATTTTGTGGTTGAATTTTCCTTGTAATGACTCTAAATTTAGTGTTAGTAGGATACTTTTTATTGATGGAGGATCATTTTTTGGATAACTCGAATTGACGGTTTTGTGACTGAATTTTATGATAAGGAAATATGATGTATAGTCTAAATGACTCTAAATTTATTATATTGGAAGGATAAAATTAAATGACGGTTTTGTGGCTGAATTTTATTGATAATGAAATATATGGAGTCTAAATGACTCTAAAATCGATGTCTGAAGGATACAATGAATTGACGATTTTGTGGTTGGATTTTACTGATAATGAAATATATAGAGTCTAAATGACTCTAAATTCGGTGTTGGAAGGATAATTTTATTGATAACGAAATAGTAGTGTCTAAATGACTCTAAATTCAGTGTTGGAAGGATAATGAATAGAAGATTTTGTGGTTGAATTTTCCTTGAAATGACTTTAAATTAAGTGTCGGTAGGATACTTTTTATTGATGGAGGATCATTTTTTGGATTACTTGAATTGACGGTTTTGTGGCTAAATTTTATGATAAGGAAATATGATGTATAGTCTAAATGACTCTAAATTTATTATATTGGAAGGATAAAATTAAATGACGGTTTTGTGGCTGAATTTTATTGATAATGAAATATATGGAGTCTAAATGACTCTAAAATCGATGTCTGAAGGATACAAAGAATTGACGATTTTGTGGTTGGATTTTACTGATAATGAAATATATAGAGTCTAAATGACTCTAAATTCGGTGTTGGAAGGATAATAAATAGAAGATTTTGTGGTTGAATTTTCCTTGAAATGACTTTAAATTAAGTGTCGGTAGGATACTTTTTATTGATGGAGGATCATTTTTTGGATAACTTAAATTGACGGTTTTGTGGCTAAATTTTATGATAAGGAAATATGATGTATAGTCTAAATGACTCTAAATTTATTATATTGGAAGGATAAAATTAAATGACGGTTTTGTGGCTGAATTTTATTGATAATGAAATATATGGAGTCTAAATGACTCTAAAATCGATGTCTGAAGGATACAATGAATTGACGATTTTGTGGTTGGATTTTACTGATAATGAAATATATAGAGTCTAAATGACTCTAAATTCGGTGTTGTAAGGATAATTTTATTGATAACGAAATAGTAGTGTCTAAATGACTCTAAATTCAGTGTTGGAAGGATAATGAATAGAAGATTTTGTGGTTGAATTTTCCTTGAAATGACTTTAAATTAAGTGTCGGTAGGATACTTTTTATTGATGGAGGATCATTTTTTGGATAACTTGAATTGACGGTTTTGTGGCTAAATTTTATGATAAGGAAATATGATGTATAGTCTAAATGACTCTAAATTTATTATATTGGAAGGATAAAATTAAATGACGGTTTTGTGGCTGAATTTTATTGATAATGAAATATATGGAGTCTAAATGACTCTAAAATCGATGTCTGAAGGATACATTGAATTGACGATTTTGTGGTTGGATTTTACTGATAATGAAATATATAGAGTCTAAATGACTCTAAATTCGGTGTTGGAAGGATAATGAATAGAAGATTTTGTGGTTGAATTTTCCATGTAATGACTTTAAATTCAGTGTAAGTAGGATATTTTTTATTGATGGAGGACTATTTTTTGGATAACTTGAATTGACGGTTTTGTGGCTAAATTTTATGATAAGGAAATATGATGTATAGTCTAAATGACTCTAAATTTATTATATTGGAATGATAAACTTAAATGACGGTTTTGTGGCTGAATTTTATTAATAATGAAATATATAGAGTCTAAATGACTCTAAAATCGATGTTTGAAGGATACAATGAATTGACGATTTTGCGATTGGATTTTATTGATAACGAAATATGTAGCGTCTAAATGACTCTAAATTCGGTGTTGGAAGGATAATGAACAGAAGATTTTGTGGTTGAATTTTCCTTGTAATGACTTTAAATTCAGTGTCGGTTGGAAACTTTTTATTGATGGAGGACTATTTTTTGGATAACTTCTGGTTTTGTGTCTGAATTTTATTCATAATGAAATATGTAGAGCTTAAATGACTCTAAAATCGATTTCTTATGGATACCATGAATTAACGGTTTTGAGGGTGAATTTTATTGATAACGAAATATGTAGCGTCTAAATGACTCTAAATTCGGTGTTGGAAGGATAATGAATAGAAGATTTTGTGGTTGAATTTTCCTTGTAATGACTCTAAATTTAGTGTTAGTAGGATACTTTTTATTGATGGAGGATCATTTTTTGGATAACTCGAATTGACGGTTTTGTGACTGAATTTTATGATAAGGAAATATGATGTATAGTCTAAATGACTCTAAATTTATTATATTGGAAGGATAAAATTAAATGACGGTTTTGTGGCTGAATTTTATTGATAATGAAATATATGGAGTCTAAATGACTCTAAAATCGATGTCTGAAGGATACAATGAATTGACGATTTTGTGGTTGGATTTTACTGATAATGAAATATATAGAGTCTAAATGACTCTAAATTCGGTGTTGGAAGGATAATTTTATTGATAACGAAATATGTAGTGTCTAAATGACTCTAAATTCAGTGTTGGAAGGATAATGAATAGAAGATTTTGTGGTTGAATTTTCCTTGAAATGACTTTAAATTAAGTGTCGGTAGGATACTTTTTATTGATGGAGGATCATTTTTTTGATAACTTGAATTGACGGTTTTGTGGCTAAATTTTATGATAAGGAAATATGATGTATAGTCTAAATGACTCTAAATTTATTATATTGGAAGGATAAAATTAAATGACAGTTTTGTGGCTGAATTTTATTGATAATGAAATATATGGAGTCTAAATGACTCTAAAATCGATGTCTGAAGGATACAATGAATTGACGATTTTGTGGTTGGATTTACTGATAATGAAATATATAGAGTCTAAATGACTCTAAATTCGGTGTTGGAAGGATAATTTTATTGATAACGAAATAGTAGTGTCTAAATCACTCTAAATTCAGTGTTGGAAGGATAATGAATAGAAGATTTTGTGGTTGAATTTTCCTTGAAATGACTTTAAATTAAGTGTCGGTAGGATACTTTTTATTGATGGAGGATCATTTTTTTGATAACTTGAATTGACGGTTTTGTGGCTAAATTTTATGATAAGGAAATATGATGTATAGTCTAAATGACTCTAAATTTATTATATTGGAAGGATAAAATTAAATGACAGTTTTGTGGCTGAATTTTATTGATAATGAAATATATGGAGTCTAAATGACTCTAAAATCGATGTCTGAAGGATACAATGAATTGACGATTTTGTGGTTGGATTTACTGATAATGAAATATATAGAGTCTAAATGACTCTAAATTTAGTGTTGGAAGGATAATGAATAGAAGATTTTGTGGTTGAATTTTCCATGTAATGACTTTAAATTCAGTGTAAGTAGGATATTTTTTATTGATGGAGGACTATTTTTTGGATAACTTGAATTGACGGTTTTGTGGCTAAATTTTATGATAAGGAAATATGATGTATAGTCTAAATGACTCTAAATTTATTATATTGGAATGATAAACTTAAATGACGGTTTTGTGGCTGAATTTTATTAATAATGAAATATATAGAGTCTAAATGACTCTAAAATCGATGTTTGAAGGATACAATGAATTGACGATTTTGCGATTGGATTTTATTGATAACGAAATATGTAGCGTCTAAATGACTCTAAATTCGGTGTTGGAAGGATAATGAACAGAAGATTTTGTGGTTGAATTTTCCTTGTAATGACTTTAAATTCAGTGTCGGTTGGAAACTTTTTATTGATGGAGGACTATTTTTTGGATAACTTCTGGTTTTGTGTCTGAATTTTATTCATAATGAAATATGTAGAGCTTAAATGACTCTAAAATCGATTTCTGATGGATACCATGAATTAACGGTTTTGAGGGTGAATTTTATTGATAACGAAATATGTAGCGTCTAAATGACTCTAAATTCGGTGTTGGAAGGATAATGAATAGAAGATTTTGTGGTTGAATTTTCCTTGTAATGACTCTAAATTTAGTGTTAGTAGGATACTTTTTATTGATGGAGGATCATTTTTTGGATAACTCGAATTGACGGTTTTGTGACTGAATTTTATGATAAGGAAATATGATGTATAGTCTAAATGACTCTAAATTTATTATATTGGAAGGATAAAATTAAATGACGGTTTTGTGGCTGAATTTTATTGATAATGAAATATATGGAGTCTAAATGACTCTAAAATCGATGTCTGAAGGATACAATGAATTGACGATTTTGTGGTTGGATTTTACTGATAATGAAATATATAGAGTCTAAATGACTCTAAATTCGGTGTTGGAAGGATAATTTTATTGATAACGAAATATGTAGTGTCTAAATGACTCTAAATTCAGTGTTGGAAGGATAATGAATAGAAGATTTTGTGGTTGAATTTTCCTTGAAATGACTTTAAATTAAGTGTCGGTAGGATACTTTTTATTGATGGAGGATCATTTTTTTGATAACTTGAATTGACGGTTTTGTGGCTAAATTTTATGATAAGGAAATATGATGTATAGTCTAAATGACTCTAAATTTATTATATTGGAAGGATAAAATTAAATGACAGTTTTGTGGCTGAATTTTATTGATAATGAAATATATGGAGTCTAAATGACTCTAAAATCGATGTCTGAAGGATACAATGAATTGACGATTTTGTGGTTGGATTTACTGATAATGAAATATATAGAGTCTAAATGACTCTAAATTCGGTGTTGGAAGGATAATTTTATTGATAACGAAATAGTAGTGTCTAAATCACTCTAAATTCAGTGTTGGAAGGATAATGAATAGAAGATTTTGTGGTTGAATTTTCCTTGAAATGACTTTAAATTAAGTGTCGGTAGGATACTTTTTATTGATGGAGGATCATTTTTTGGATAACTTGAATTGACGGTTTTGTGGCTAAATTTTATGATAAGGAAATATGATGTATAGTCTAAATGACTCTAAATTTATTATATTGGAAGGATAAAATTAAATGACGGTTTTGTTGCTAAATTTTATTGATAATGAAATATATGGAGTCTAAATGACTCTAAAATCGATGTCTGAAGGATACAATGAATTGACGATTTTGTGGTTGGATTTTACTGATAATGAAATATATAGAGTCTAAATGACTCTAAATTCAGTGTTGGAAGGATAATGAATAGAAGATTTTGTGGTTGAATTTTCCATGTAATGACTTTAAATTCAGTGTAAGTAGGATATTTTTTATTGATGGAGGACTATTTTTTGGATAACTTGAATTGACGGTTTTGTGGCTAAATTTTATGATAAGGAAATATGATGTATAGTCTAAATGACTCTAAATTTATTATATTGGAATGATAAACTTAAATGACGGTTTTGTGGCTGAATTTTATTAATAATGAAATATATAGAGTCTAAATGACTCTAAAATCGATGTTTGAAGGATACAATGAATTGACGATTTTGCGATTGGATTTTATTGATAACGAAATATGTAGCGTCTAAATGACTCTAAATTCGGTGTTGGAAGGATAATGAACAGAAGATTTTGTGGTTGAATTTTCCTTGTAATGACTTTAAATTCAGTGTCGGTTGGAAACTTTTTATTGATGGAGGACTATTTTTTGGATAACTTCTGGTTTTGTGTCTGAATTTTATTCATAATGAAATATGTAGAGCTTAAATGACTCTAAAATCGATTTCTGATGGATACCATGAATTAACGGTTTTGAGGGTGAATTTTATTGATAACGAAATATGTAGCGTCTAAATGACTCTAAATTCGGTGTTGGAAGGATAATGAATAGAAGATTTTGTGGTTGAATTTTCCTTGTAATGACTCTAAATTTAGTGTTAGTAGGATACTTTTTATTGATGGAGGATCATTTTTTGGATAACTCGAATTGACGGTTTTGTGACTGAATTTTATGATAAGGAAATATGATGTATAGTCTAAATGACTCTAAATTTATTATATTGGAAGGATAAAATTAAATGACGGTTTTGTGGCTGAATTTTATTGATAATGAAATATATGGAGTCTAAATGACTCTAAAATCGATGTCTGAAGGATACAATGAATTGACGATTTTGTGGTTGGATTTACTGATAATGAAATATATAGAGTCTAAATGACTCTAAATTCGGTGTTGGAAGGATAATTTTATTGATAACGAAATATGTAGTGTCTAAATGACTCTAAATTCAGTGTTGGAAGGATAATGAATAGAAGATTTTGTGGTTGAATTTTCCTTGAAATGACTTTAAATTAAGTGTCGGTAGGATACTTTTTATTGATGGAGGATCATTTTTTTGATAACTTGAATTGACGGTTTTGTGGCTAAATTTTATGATAAGGAAATATGATGTATAGTCTAAATGACTCTAAATTTATTATATTGGAAGGATAAAATTAAATGACAGTTTTGTGGCTGAATTTTATTGATAATGAAATATATGGAGTCTAAATGACTCTAAAATCGATGTCTGAAGGATACAATGAATTGACGATTTTGTGGTTGGATTTACTGATAATGAAATATATAGAGTCTAAATGACTCTAAATTCGGTGTTGGAAGGATAATTTTATTGATAACGAAATAGTAGTGTCTAAATCACTCTAAATTCAGTGTTGGAAGGATAATGAATAGAAGATTTTGTGGTTGAATTTTCCTTGAAATGACTTTAAATTAAGTGTCGGTAGGATACTTTTTATTGATGGAGGATCATTTTTTGGATAACTTGAATTGACGGTTTTGTGGCTAAATTTTATGATAAGGAAATATGATGTATAGTCTAAATGACTCTAAATTTATTATATTGGAAGGATAAAATTAAATGACGGTTTTGTTGCTGAATTTTATTGATAATGAAATATATGGAGTCTAAATGACTCTAAAATCGATGTCTGAAGGATACAATGAATTGACGATTTTGTGGTTGGATTTTACTGATAATGAAATATATAGAGTCTAAATGACTCTAAATTCAGTGTTGGAAGGATAATGAATAGAAGATTTTGTGGTTGAATTTTCCATGTAATGACTTTAAATTCAGTGTAAGTAGGATATTTTTTATTGATGGAGGACTATTTTTTGGATAACTTGAATTGACGGTTTTGTGGCTAAATTTTATGATAAGGAAATATGATGTATAGTCTAAATGACTCTAAATTTATTATATTGGAATGATAAACTTAAATGACGGTTTTGTGGCTGAATTTTATTAATAATGAAATATATAGAGTCTAAATGACTCTTAAATCGATGTTTAAAGGATACAATGAATTGACGATTTTGCGATTGGATTTTATTGATAACGAAATATGTAGCGTCTAAATGACTCTAAATTCGGTGTTGGAAGGATAATGAACAGAAGATTTTGTGGTTGAATTTTCCTTGTAATGACTTTAAATTCAGTGTCGGTTGGAAACTTTTTATTGATGGAGGACTATTTTTTGGATAACTTCTGGTTTTGTGTCTGAATTTTATTCATAATGAAATATGTAGAGCTTAAATGACTCTAAAATCGATTTCTGATGGATACCATGAATTAACGGTTTTGAGGGTGAATTTTATTGATAACGAAATATGTAGCGTCTAAATGACTCTAAATTCGGTGTTGGAAGGATAATGAATAGAAGATTTTGTGGTTGAATTTTCCTTGTAATGACTCTAAATTTAGTGTTAGTAGGATACTTTTTATTGATGGAGGATCATTTTTTGGATAACTCGAATTGACGGTTTTGTGACTGAATTTTATGATAAGGAAATATGATGTATAGTCTAAATGACTCTAAATTTATTATATTGGAAGGATAAAATTAAATGACGGTTTTGTGGCTGAATTTTATTGATAATGAAATATATGGAGTCTAAATGACTCTAAAATCGATGTCTGAAGGATACAATGAATTGACGATTTTGTGGTTGGATTTTACTGATAATGAAATATATAGAGTCTAAATGACTCTAAATTCGGTGTTGTAAGTATAATTTTATTGATAACGAAATAGTAGTGTCTAAATGACTCTAAATTCAGTGTTGGAAGGATAATGAATAGAAGATTTTGTGGTTGAATTTTCCTTGAAATGACTTTAAATTAAGTGTCGGTAGGATACTTTTTATTGATGGAGGATCATTTTTTGGATAACTTGAATTGACGGTTTTGTGGCTAAATTTTATGATAAGGAAATATGATGTATAGTCTAAATGACTCTAAATTTATTATATTGGAAGGATAAAATTAAATGACGGTTTTGTGGCTGAATTTTATTGATAATGAAATATATGGAGTCTAAATGACTCTAAAATCGATGTCTGAAGGATACATTGAATTGACGATTTTGTGGTTGGATTTTACTGATAATGAAATATATAGAGTCTAAATGACTCTAAATTCGGTGTTGGAAGGATAATGAATAGAAGATTTTGTGGTTGAATTTTCCATGTAATGACTTTAAATTCAGTGTAAGTAGGATATTTTTTATTGATGGAGGACTATTTTTTGGATAACTTGAATTGACGGTTTTGTGGCTAAATTTTATGATAAGGAAATATGATGTATAGTCTAAATGACTCTAAATTTATTATATTGGAATGATAAACTTAAATGACGGTTTTGTGGCTGAATTTTATTAATAATGAAATATATAGAGTCTAAATGACTCTAAAATCGATGTTTGAAGGATACAATGAATTGACGATTTTGCGATTGGATTTTATTGATAACGAAATATGTAGCGTCTAAATGACTCTAAATTCGGTGTTGGAAGGATAATGAACAGAAGATTTTGTGGTTGAATTTTCCTTGTAATGACTTTAAATTCAGTGTCGGTTGGAAACTTTTTATTGATGGAGGACTATTTTTTGGATAACTTCTGGTTTTGTGTCTGAATTTTATTCATAATGAAATATGTAGAGCTTAAATGACTCTAAAATCGATTTCTGATGGATACCATGAATTAACGGTTTTGAGGGTGAATTTTATTGATAACGAAATATGTAGCGTCTAAATGACTCTAAATTCGGTGTTGGAAGGATAATGAATAGAAGATTTTGTGGTTGAATTTTCCTTGTAATGACTCTAAATTTAGTGTTAGTAGGATACTTTTTATTGATGGAGGATCATTTTTTGGATAACTCGAATTGACGGTTTTGTGACTGAATTTTATGATAAGGAAATATGATGTATAGTCTAAATGACTCTAAATTTATTATATTGGAAGGATAAAATTAAATGACGGTTTTGTGGCTGAATTTTATTGATAATGAAATATATGGAGTCTAAATGACTCTAAAATCGATGTCTGAAGGATACAATGAATTGACGATTTTGTGGTTGGATTTTACTGATAATGAAATATATAGAGTCTAAATGACTCTAAATTCGGTGTTGGAAGGATAATTTTATTGATAACGAAATATGTAGTGTCTAAATGACTCTAAATTCAGTGTTGGAAGGATAATGAATAGAAGATTTTGTGGTTGAATTTTCCTTGAAATGACTTTAAATTAAGTGTCGGTAGGATACTTTTTATTGATGGAGGATCATTTTTTGGATAACTTGAATTGACGGTTTTGTGAGTAAATTTTATGATAAGGAAATATGATGTATAGTCTAAATGACTCTAAATTTATTATATTGGAATGATAACCTTAAATGACGGTTTTGCGGCTGAATTTTATTGATAATGAAAATATATGGAGTCTAAATGACTCTAAAATCGATGTCTGAAGGATACATTGAATTGACGATTTTGTGGTTGGATTTTACTGATAATGAAATATATAGAGTCTAAATGACTCTAAATTCGGTGTTGGAAGGATAATAAATAGAAGATTTTGTGGTTGAATTTTCCTTGAAATGACTTTAAATTAAGTGTCGGTAGGATACTTTTTATTGATGGAGGATCATTTTTTGGATAACTTGAATTGACGGTTTTGTGGCTAAATTTTATGATAAGGAAATATGATGTATAGTCTAAATGACTCTAAATTTATTATATTGGAATGATAAACTTAAATGACGGTTTTGTGGCTGAATTTTATTAATAATGAAATATATGGAGTCTAAATGACTCTAAAATCGATGTCTGAAGGATACAATGAATTGACGATTTTGTGGTTGGATTTTACTGATAATGAAATATATAGAGTCTAAATGACTCTAAATTCGGTGTTGGAAGGATAATTTTATTGATAACGAAATAGTAGTGTCTAAATGACTCTAAATTCAGTGTTGGAAGGATAATGAATAGAAGATTTTGTGGTTGAATTTTCCTTGAAATGACTTTAAATTAAGTGTCGATAGGATACTTTTTATTGATGGAGGATCATTTTTTGGATAACTTGAATTGACGGTTTTGTGGCTAAATTTTATGATAAGGAAATATGATGTATAGTCTAAATGACTCTAAATTTATTATATTGGAAGGATAAAATTAAATGACGGTTTTGTGGCTGAATTTTATTGATAATGAAATATATGGAGTCTAAATGACTCTAAAATCGATGTCTGAAGGATACAATGAATTGACGATTTTGTGGTTGGATTTTACTGATAATGAAATATATAGAGTCTAAATGACTCTAAATTCACTGTTGGAAGGATAATGAATAGAAGATTTTGTGGTTGAATTTTCCATGTAATGACTTTAAATTCAGTGTAAGTAGGATATTTTTTATTGATGGAGGACTATTTTTTGGTTAACTTGAATTGACGGTTTTGTGGCTAAATTTTATGATAAGGAAATATGATGTATAGTCTAAATGACTCTAAATTTATTATATTGGAATGATAAACTTAAATGACGGTTTTGTGGCTGAATTTTATTAATAATGAAATATATAGAGTCTAAATGACTCTAAAATCGATGTTTGAAGGATAAAATGAATTGACGATTTTGCGATTGGATTTTATTGATAACGAAATATGTAGCGTCTAAATGACTCTAAATTCGGTGTTGGAAGGATAATGAACAGAAGATTTTGTGGTTGAATTTTCCTTGTAATGACTTTAAATTCAGTGTCGGTTGGAAACTTTTTATTGATGGAGGACTATTTTTTGGATAACTTCTGGTTTTGTGTCTGAATTTTATTCATAATGAAATATGTAGAGCTTAAATGACTCTAAAATCGATTTCTGATGGATACCATGAATTAACGGTTTTGAGGGTGAATTTTATTGATAACGAAATATGTAGCGTCTAAATGACTCTAAATTCGGTGTTGGAAGGATAATAAATAGAAGATTTTGTGGTTGAATTTTCCTTGAAATGACTTTAAATTAAGTGTCGGTAGGATACTTTTTATTGATGGAGGATCATTTTTTGGATAACTTGAATTGACGGTTTTGTGGCTAAATTTTATGATAAGGAAATATGATGTATAGTCTAAATGACTCTAAATTTATTATATTGGAAGGATAAAATTAAATGACGGTTTTGTGGCTGAATTTTATTGATAATGAAATATATGGAGTCTAAATGACTCTAAAATCGATGTCTGAAGGATACAATGAATTGACGATTTTGTGGTTGGATTTTACTGATAATGAAATATATAGAGTCTAAATGACTCTAAATTCACTGTTGGAAGGATAATGAATAGAAGATTTTGTGGTTGAATTTTCCATGTAATGACTTTAAATTCAGTGTAAGTAGGATATTTTTTATTGATGGAGGACTATTTTTTGGTTAACTTGAATTGACGGTTTTGTGGCTAAATTTTATGATAAGGAAATATGATGTATAGTCTAAATGACTCTAAATTTATTATATTGGAATGATAAACTTAAATGACGGTTTTGTGGCTGAATTTTATTAATAATGAAATATATAGAGTCTAAATGACTCTAAAATCGATGTTTGAAGGATAAAATGAATTGACGATTTTGCGATTGGATTTTATTGATAACGAAATATGTAGCGTCTAAATGACTCTAAATTCGGTGTTGGAAGGATAATGAACAGAAGATTTTGTGGTTGAATTTTCCTTGTAATGACTTTAAATTCAGTGTCGGTTGGAAACTTTTTATTGATGGAGGACTATTTTTTGGATAACTTCTGGTTTTGTGTCTGAATTTTATTCATAATGAAATATGTAGAGCTTAAATGACTCTAAAATCGATTTCTGATGGATACCATGAATTAACGGTTTTGAGGGTGAATTTTATTGATAACGAAATATGTAGCGTCTAAATGACTCTAAATTCGGTGTTGGAAGGATAATAAATAGAAGATTTTGTGGTTGAATTTTCCTTGAAATGACTTTAAATTAAGTGTCGGTAGGATACTTTTTATTGATGGAGGATCATTTTTTGGATAACTTGAATTGACGGTTTTGTGGCTAAATTTTATGATAAGGAAATATGATGTATAGTCTAAATGACTCTAAATTTATTATATTGGAATGATAAACTTAAATGACGGTTTTGTGGCTGAATTTTATTAATAATGAAATATATGGAGTCTAAATGACTCTAAAATCGATGTCTGAAGGATACAATGAATTGACGATTTTGTGGTTGGATTTTACTGATAATGAAATATATAGAGTCTAAATGACTCTAAATTCGGTGTTGGAAGGATAATTTTATTGATAACGAAATAGTAGTGTCTAAATGACTCTAAATTCAGTGTTGGAAGGATAATGAATAGAAGATTTTGTGGTTGAATTTTCCTTGAAATGACTTTAAATTAAGTGTCGATAGGATACTTTTTATTGATGGAGGATCATTTTTTGGATAACTTGAATTGACGGTTTTGTGGCTAAATTTTATGATAAGGAAATATGATGTATAGTCTAAATGACTCTAAATTTATTATATTGGAAGGATAAAATTAAATGACGGTTTTGTGGCTGAATTTTATTGATAATGAAATATATGGAGTCTAAATGACTCTAAAATCGATGTCTGAAGGATACAATGAATTGACGATTTTGTGGTTGGATTTTACTGATAATGAAATATATAGAGTCTAAATGACTCTAAATTCACTGTTGGAAGGATAATGAATAGAAGATTTTGTGGTTGAATTTTCCATGTAATGACTTTAAATTCAGTGTAAGTAGGATATTTTTTATTGATGGAGGACTATTTTTTGGTTAACTTGAATTGACGGTTTTGTGGCTAAATTTTATGATAAGGAAATATGATGTATAGTCTAAATGACTCTAAATTTATTATATTGGAATGATAAACTTAAATGACGGTTTTGTGGCTGAATTTTATTAATAATGAAATATATAGAGTCTAAATGACTCTAAAATCGATGTTTGAAGGATACAATGAATTGACGATTTTGCGATTGGATTTTATTGATAACGAAATATGTAGCGTCTAAATGACTCTAAATTCGGTGTTGGAAGGATAATGAACAGAAGATTTTGTGGTTGAATTTTCCTTGTAATGACTTTAAATTCAGTGTCGGTTGGAAACTTTTTATTGATGGAGGACTATTTTTTGGATAACTTCTGGTTTTGTGTCTGAATTTTATTCATAATGAAATATGTAGAGCTTAAATGACTCTAAAATCGATTTCTGATGGATACCATGAATTAACGGTTTTGAGGGTGAATTTTATTGATAACGAAATATGTAGCGTCTAAATGACTCTAAATTCGGTGTTGGAAGGATAATGAATAGAAGATTTTGTGGTTGAATTTTCCTTGTAATGACTCTAAATTTAGTGTTAGTAGGATACTTTTTATTGATGGAGGATCATTTTTTGGATAACTTGAATTGACGGTTTTGTGGCTAAATTTTATGATAAGGAAATATGATGTATAGTCTAAATGACTCTAAATTTATTATATTGGAAGGATAAAATTAAATGACGGTTTTGTGGCTGAATTTTATTGATAATGAAATATATGGAGTCTAAATGACTCTAAAATCGATGTCTGAAGGATACAATGAATTGACGATTTTGTGGTTGGATTTTACTGATAATGAAATATATAGAGTCTAAATGACTCTAAATTCGGTGTTGGAAGGATAATTTTATTGATAACGAAATAGTAGTGTCTAAATGACTCTAAATTCAGTGTTGGAAGGATAATGAATAGAAGATTTTGTGGTTGAATTTTCCTTGAAATGACTTTAAATTAAGTGTCGGTAGGATACTTTTTATTGATGGAGGATCATTTTTTGGATAACTTGAATTGACGGTTTTGTGGCTAAATTTTATGATAAGGAAATATGATGTATAGTCTAAATGACTCTAAATTTATTATATTGGAATGATAAACTTAAATGACGGTTTTGTGGCTGAATTTTATTAATAATGAAATATATAGAGTCTAAATGACTCTAAAATCGATGTTTGAAGGATACAATGAATTGACGATTTTGCGATTGGATTTTATTGATAACGAAATATGTAGCGTCTAAATGACTCTAAATTCGGTGTTGGAAGGATAATGAACAGAAGATTTTGTGGTTGAATTTTCCTTGTAATGACTTTAAATTCAGTGTCGGTTGGAAACTTTTTATTGATGGAGGACTATTTTTTGGATAACTTCTGGTTTTGTGTCTGAATTTTATTCATAATGAAATATGTAGAGCTTAAATGACTCTAAAATCGATTTCTGATGGATACCATGAATTAACGGTTTTGAGGGTGAATTTTATTGATAACGAAATATGTAGCGTCTAAATGACTCTAAATTCGGTGTTGGAAGGATAATGAATAGAAGATTTTGTGGTTGAATTTTCCTTGTAATGACTCTAAATTTAGTGTTAGTAGGATACTTTTTATTGATGGAGGATCATTTTTTGGATAACTCGAATTGACGGTTTTGTGACTGAATTTTATGATAAGGAAATATGATGTATAGTCTAAATGACTCTAAATTTATTATATTGGAAGGATAAAATTAAATGACGGTTTTGTGGCTGAATTTTATTGATAATGAAATATATGGAGTCTAAATGACTCTAAAATCGATGTCTGAAGGATACAATGAATTGACGATTTTGTGGTTGGATTTTACTGATAATGAAATATATAGAGTCTAAATGACTCTAAATTCGGTGTTGGAAGGATAATTTTATTGATAACGAAATATGTAGTGTCTAAATGACTCTAAATTCAGTGTTGGAAGGATAATGAATAGAAGATTTTGTGGTTGAATTTTCCTTGAAATGACTTTAAATTAAGTGTCGGTAGGATACTTTTTATTGATGGAGGATCATTTTTTGGATAACTTGAATTGACGGTTTTGTGGGTAAATTTTATGATAAGGTAATATGATGTATAGTCTAAATGACTCTAAATTTATTATATTGGAATGATAACCTTAAATGACGGTTTTGCGG
This sequence comes from Trifolium dubium, assembly GCA_951804385.1. NCBI lineage: Eukaryota > Viridiplantae > Streptophyta > Magnoliopsida > Fabales > Fabaceae > Trifolium > Trifolium dubium. The sequence continues at coordinate 19,438,961 of OX638071.1, read as the reverse complement.
CTGAATTTTATTGATAATGAAAATATATGGAGTCTAAATGACTCTAAAATCGATGTCTGAAGGATACATTGAATTGACGATTTTGTGGTTGGATTTTACTGATAATGAAATATATAGAGTCTAAATAACTCTAAATTCGGTGTTGGAAGGATAATAAATAGAAGATTTTGTGGTTGAATTTTCCTTGAAATGACTTTAAATTAAGTGTCGGTAGGATACTTTTTATTGATGGAGGATCATTTTTTGGATAACTTGAATTGACGGTTTTGTGGCTAAATTTTATGATAAGGAAATATGATGTATAGTCTAAATGACTCTAAATTTATTATATTGGAATGATAAACTTAAATGACGGTTTTGTGGCTGAATTTTATTAATAATGAAATATATGGAGTCTAAATGACTCTAAAATCGATGTCTGAAGGATACAATGAATTGACGATTTTGTGGTTGGATTTTACTGATAATGAAATATATAGAGTCTAAATGACTCTAAATTCGGTGTTGGAAGGATAATTTTATTGATAACGAAATAGTAGTGTCTAAATGACTCTAAATTCAGTGTTGGAAGGATAATGAATAGAAGATTTTGTGGTTGAATTTTCCTTGAAATGACTTTAAATTAAGTGTCGGTAGGATACTTTTTATTGATGGAGGATCATTTTTTGAATAACTTGAATTGACGGTTTTGTGGCTAAATTTTATGATAAGGAAATATGATGTATAGTCTAAATGACTCTAAATTTATTATATTGGAAGGATAAAATTAAATGACGGTTTTGTGGCTGAATTTTATTGATAATGAAATATATGGAGTCTAAATGACTCTAAAATCGATGTCTGAAGGATACAATGAATTGACGATTTTGTGGTTGGATTTTACTGATAATGAAATATATAGAGTCTAAATGACTCTAAATTCACTGTTGGAAGGATAATGAATAGAAGATTTTGTGGTTGAATTTTCCATGTAATGACTTTAAATTCAGTGTAAGTAGGATATTTTTTATTGATGGAGGACTATTTTTTGGATAACTTGAATAGACGGTTTTGTGGCTAAATTTTATGATAAGGAAATATGATGTATAGTCTAAATGACTCTAAATTTATTATATTGGAATGATAAACTTAAATGACGGTTTTGTGGCTGAATTTTATTAATAATGAAATATATAGAGTCTAAATGACTCTAAAATCGATGTTTGAAGGATACAATGAATTGACGATTTTGCGATTGGATTTTATTGATAACGAAATATGTAGCGTCTAAATGACTCTAAATTCGGTGTTGGAAGGATAATGAACAGAAGATTTTGTGGTTGAATTTTCCTTGTAATGACTTTAAATTCAGTGTCGGTTGGAAACTTTTTATTGATGGAGGACTATTTTTTGGATAACTTCTGGTTTTGTGTCTGAATTTTATTCATAATGAAATATGTAGAGCTTAAATGACTCTAAAATCGATTTCTGATGGATACCATGAATTAACGGTTTTGAGGGTGAATTTTATTGATAACGAAATATGTAGCGTCTAAATGACTCTAAATTCGGTGTTGGAAGGATAATGAATAGAAGATTTTGTGGTTGAATTTTCCTTGTAATGACTCTAAATTTAGTGTTAGTAGGATACTTTTTATTGATGGAGGATCATTTTTTGGATAACTTGAATTGACGGTTTTGTGGCTAAATTTTATGATAAGGAAATATGATGTATAGTCTAAATGACTCTAAATTTATTATATTGGAAGGATAAAATTAAATGACGGTTTTGTGGCTGAATTTTATTGATAATGAAATATATGGAGTCTAAATGACTCTAAAATCGATGTCTGAAGGATACAATGAATTGACGATTTTGTGGTTGGATTTTACTGATAATGAAATATATAGAGTCTAAATGACTCTAAATTCGGTGTTGGAAGGATAATTTTATTGATAACGAAATAGTAGTGTCTAAATGACTCTAAATTCAGTGTTGGAAGGATAATGAATAGAAGATTTTGTGGTTGAATTTTCCTTGAAATGACTTTAAATTAAGTGTCGGTAGGATACTTTTTATTGATGGAGGATCATTTTTTGGATAACTTGAATTGACGGTTTTGTGGCTAAATTTTATGATAAGGAAATATGATGTATAGTCTAAATGACTCTAAATTTATTATATTGGAATGATAAACTTAAATGACGGTTTTGTGGCTGAATTTTATTAATAATGAAATATATAGAGTCTAAATGACTCTAAAATCGATGTTTGAAGGATACAATGAATTGACGATTTTGCGATTGGATTTTATTGATAACGAAATATGTAGCGTCTAAATGACTCTAAATTCGGTGTTGGAAGGATAATGAACAGAAGATTTTGTGGTTGAATTTTCCTTGTAATGACTTTAAATTCAGTGTCGGTTGGAAACTTTTTATTGATGGAGGACTATTTTTTGGATAACTTCTGGTTTTGTGTCTGAATTTTATTCATAATGAAATATGTAGAGCTTAAATGACTCTAAAATCGATTTCTGATGGATACCATGAATTAACGGTTTTGAGGGTGAATTTTATTGATAACGAAATATGTAGCGTCTAAATGACTCTAAATTCGGTGTTGGAAGGATAATGAATAGAAGATTTTGTGGTTGAATTTTCCTTGTAATGACTCTAAATTTAGTGTTAGTAGGATACTTTTTATTGATGGAGGATCATTTTTTGGATAACTCGAATTGACGGTTTTGTGACTGAATTTTATGATAAGGAAATATGATGTATAGTCTAAATGACTCTAAATTTATTATATTGGAAGGATAAAATTAAATGACGGTTTTGTGGCTGAATTTTATTGATAATGAAATATATGGAGTCTAAATGACTCTAAAATCGATGTCTGAAGGATACAATGAATTGACGATTTTGTGGTTGAATTTTACTGATAATGAAATATGTAGATTCTAAATGACTCTAAATTCGGTGTTGGAAGAATTATAAATAAACGATTTTGTGGCTGAATTTTCCTTGTAATGACTTTAAAATCCGTGTTGGTAGGATATTTTTTATTGATGGAGGACTATTTTTTGGATAACTTGAAATGATGGTTTTGTGGCTAAATTTTATGATAAGGAAATATGATGTATAGTCTAAATGACTCTAAATTTATTATATTGGAATGATAACCTTAAATGACGGTTTTGCGGCTGAATTTTATTGATAATGAAAATATATGGAGTCTAAATGACTCTAAAATCGATGTCTGAAGGATACATTGAATTGACGATTTTGTGGTTGGATTTTACTGATAATGAAATATATAGAGTCTAAATGACTCTAAATTCGGTGTTGGAAGGATAATAAATAGAAGATTTTGTGGTTGAATTTTCCTTGAAATGACTTGAAATTAAGTGTCGGTAGGATACTTTTTATTGATGGAGGATCATTTTTTGGATAACTTGAATTGACGGTTTTGTGGCTAAATTTTATGATAAGGAAATATGATGTATAGTCTAAATGACTCTAAATTTATTATATTGGAAGGATAAAATTAAATGACGGTTTTGTGGCTGAATTTTATTGATAATGAAATATATGGAGTCTAAATGACTCTAAAATCGATGTCTGAAGGATACAATGAATTGACGATTTTGTGGTTGGATTTTACTGATAATGAAATATATAGAGTCTAAATGACTCTAAATTCAGTGTTGGAAGAATTATAAATAAACGGTTTTGTGGCTGAATTTTCCTTGTAATGACTTTAAATTCCGTGTTGGTAGGATATTTTTTATTGATGGAGGACTATTTTTTGGATAACTTGAATTGATGGTTTTGTGGCTAAATTTTATGATAAGGAAATATGATGTATAGTCTAAATGACTCTAAACTTATTATATTGGAAGGATAAAATTAAATGACGGTTTTGTGGCTGAATTTTATTGATAATGAAATATATGGAGTCTAAATGACTCTAAAATCGATGTCTGAAGGATACAATGAATTGACGATTTTGTGGTTGGATTTTACTGATAATGAAATATATAGAGTCTAAATGACTCTAAATTCAGTGTTGGAAGGATAATAAATAGAAGATTTTGTGGTTGAATTTTCCTTGAAATGACTTTAAATTAAGTGTCGGTAGGATACTTTTTATTGATGGAGGATCATTTTTTGGATAACTTGAATTGACGGTTTTGTGGCTAAATTTTATGATAAGGAAATATGATGTATAGTCTAAATGACTCTAAATTTATTATATTGGAATGATAAACTTAAATGACGGTTTTGTGGCTGAATTTTATTAATAATGAAATATATGGAGTCTAAATGACTCTAAAATCGATGTCTGAAGGATACAATGAATTGACGATTTTGTGGTTGGATTTTACTGATAATGAAATATATAGAGTCTAAATGACTCTAAATTCGGTGTTGGAAGGATAATTTTATTGATAACGAAATAGTAGTGTCTAAATGACTCTAAATTCAGTGTTGGAAGGATAATGAATAGAAGATTTTGTGGTTGAATTTTCCTTGAAATGACTTTAAATTAAGTGTCGGTAGGATACTTTTTATTGATGGAGGATCATTTTTTGGATAACTTGAATTGACGGTTTTGTGGCTAAATTTTATGATAAGGAAATATGATGTATAGTCTAAATGACTCTAAATTTATTATATTGGAAGGATAAAATTAAATGACGGTTTTGTGGCTGAATTTTATTGATAATGAAATATATGGAGTCTAAATGACTCTAAAATCGATGTCTGAAGGATACAATGAATTGACGATTTTGTGGTTGGATTTTACTGATAATGAAATATATAGAGTCTAAATGACTCTAAATTCACTGTTGGAAGGATAATGAATAGAAGATTTTGTGGTTGAATTTTCCATGTAATGACTTTAAATTCAGTGTAAGTAGGATATTTTTTATTGATGGAGGACTATTTTTTGGATAACTTGAATTGACGGTTTTGTGGCTAAATTTTATGATAAGGAAATATGATGTATAGTCTAAATGACTCTAAATTTATTATATTGGAATGATAAACTTAAATGACGGTTTTGTGGCTGAATTTTATTAATAATGAAATATATAGAGTCTAAATGACTCTAAAATCGATGTTTGAAGGATACAATGAATTGACGATTTTGCGATTGGATTTAATTGATAACGAAATATGTAGCGTCTAAATGACTCTAAATTCGGTGTTGGAAGGATAATGAACAGAAGATTTTGTGGTTGAATTTTCCTTGTAATGACTTTAAATTCAGTGTCGGTTGGAAACTTTTTATTGATGGAGGACTATTTTTTGGATAACTTCTGGTTTTGTGTCTGAATTTTATTCATAATGAAATATGTAGAGCTTAAATGACTCTAAAATCGATTTTTGATGGATACCATGAATTAACGGTTTTGAGGGTGAATTTTATTGATAACGAAATATGTAGCGTCTAAATGACTCTAAATTCGGTGTTGGAAGGATAATGAATAGAAGATTTTGTGGTTGAATTTTCCTTGTAATGACTCTAAATTTAGTGTTAGTAGGATACTTTTTATTGATGGAGGATCATTTTTTGGATAACTTGAATTGACGGTTTTGTGGCTAAATTTTATGATAAGGAAATATGATGTATAGTCTAAATGACTCTAAATTTATTATATTGGAAGGATAAAATTAAATGACGGTTTTGTGGCTGAATTTTATTGATAATGAAATATATGGAGTCTAAATGACTCTAAAATCGATGTCTGAAGGATACAATGAATTGACGATTTTGTGGTTGGATTTTACTGATAATGAAATATATAGAGTCTAAATGACTCTAAATTCGGTGTTGGAAGGATAATTTTATTGATAACGAAATAGTAGTGTCTAAATGACTCTAAATTCAGTGTTGGAAGGATAATGAATAGAAGATTTTGTGGTTGAATTTTCCTTGAAATGACTTTAAATTAAGTGTCGGTAGGATACTTTTTATTGATGGAGGATCATTTTTTGGATAACTTGAATTGACGGTTTTGTGGCTAAATTTTATGATAAGGAAATATGATGTATAGTCTAAATGACTCTAAATTTATTATATTGGAATGATAAACTTAAATGACGGTTTTGTGGCTGAATTTTATTAATAATGAAATATATAGAGTCTAAATGACTCTAAAATCGATGTTTGAAGGATACAATGAATTGACGATTTTGCGATTGGATTTTATTGATAACGAAATATGTAGCGTCTAAATGACTCTAAATTCGGTGTTGGAAGGATAATGACTAGAAGATTTTGTGGTTGAATTTTCCTTGTAATGACTTTAAATTCAATGTCGGTTGGAAACTTTTTATTGATGGAGGACTATTTTTTGGATAACTTCTGGTTTTGTGTCTGAATTTTATTCATAATGAAATATGTAGAGCTTAAATGACTCTAAAATCGATTTCTGATGGATACCATGAATTAACGGTTTTGAGGGTGAATTTTATTGATAACGAAATATGTAGCGTCTAAATGACTCTAAATTCGGTGTTGGAAGGATAATGAATAGAAGATTTTGTGGTTGAATTTTCCTTGTAATGACTCTAAATTTAGTGTTAGTAGGATACTTTTTATTGATGGAGGATCATTTTTTGGATAACTCGAATTGACGGTTTTGTGACTGAATTTTATGATAAGGAAATATGATGTATAGTCTAAATGACTCTAAATTTATTATATTGGAAGGATAAAATTAAATGACGGTTTTGTGGCTGAATTTTATTGATAATGAAATATATGGAGTCTAAATGACTCTAAAATCGATGTCTGAAGGATACAATGAATTGACGATTTTGTGGTTGAATTTTACTGATAATGAAATATGTAGATTCTAAATGACTCTAAATTCGGTGTTGGAAGAATTATAAATAAACGATTTTGTGGCTGAATTTTCCTTGTAATGACTTTAAATTCCGTGTTGGTAGGATATTTTTTATTGATGGAGGACTATTTTTTGGATAACTTGAAATGATGGTTTTGTGGCTAAATTTTATGATAAGGAAATATGATGTATAGTCTAAATGACTCTAAATTTATTATATTGGAATGATAACCTTAAATGACGGTTTTGCGGCTGAATTTTATTGATAATGAAAATATATGGAGTCTAAATGACTCTAAAATCGATGTCTGAAGGATACATTGAATTGACGATTTTGTGGTTGGATTTTACTGATAATGAAATATATAGAGTCTAAATGACTCTAAATTCGGTGTTGGAAGGATAATAAATAGAAGATTTTGTGGTTGAATTTTCCTTGAAATGACTGGAAATTAAGTGTCGGTAGGATACTTTTTATTGATGGAGGATCATTTTTTGGATAACTTGAATTGACGGTTTTGTGGCTAAATTTTATGATAAGGAAATATGATGTATAGTCTAAATGACTCTAAATTTATTATATTGGAAGGATAAAATTAAATGACGGTTTTGTGGCTGAATTTTATTGATAATGAAATATATGGAGTCTAAATGACTCTAAAATCGATGTCTGAAGGATACAATGAATTGACGATTTTGTGGTTGGATTTTACTGATAATGAAATATATAGAGTCTAAATGACTCTAAATTCAGTGTTGGAAGAATTATAAATAAACGGTTTTGTGGCTGAATTTTCCTTGTAATGACTTTAAATTCCGTGTTGGTAGGATATTTTTTATTGATGGAGGACTATTTTTTGGATAACTTGAATTGATGGTTTTGTGGCTAAATTTTATGATAAGGAAATATGATGTATAGTCTAAATGACTCTAAACTTATTATATTGGAAGGATAAAATTAAATGACGGTTTTGTGGCTGAATTTTATTGATAATGAAATATATGGAGTCTAAATGACTCTAAAATCGATGTCTGAAGGATACAATGAATTGACGATTTTGTGGTTGGATTTTACTGATAATGAAATATATAGAGTCTAAATGACTCTAAATTCGGTGTTGGAAGGATAATAAATAGAAGATTTTGTGGTTGAATTTTCCTTGAAATGACTTTAAATTAAGTGTCGGTAGGATACTTTTTATTGATGGAGGATCATTTTTTGGATAACTTGAATTGACGGTTTTGTGGCTAAATTTTATGATAAGGAAATATGATGTATAGTCTAAATGACTCTAAATTTATTATATTGGAATGATAAACTTAAATGACGGTTTTGTGGCTGAATTTTATTAATAATGAAATATATAGAGTCTAAATGACTCTAAAATCGATGTTTGAAGGATACAATGAATTGACGATTTTGCGATTGGATTTTATTGATAACGAAATATGTAGCGTCTAAATGACTCTAAATTCGGTGTTGGAAGGATAATGAACAGAAGATTTTGTGGTTGAATTTTCCTTGTAATGACTTTAAATTCAGTGTCGGTTGGAAACTTTTTATTGATGGAGGACTATTTTTTGGATAACTTCTGGTTTTGTGTCTGAATTTTATTCATAATGAAATATGTAGAGCTTAAATGACTCTAAAATCGATTTCTGATGGATACCATGAATTAACGGTTTTGAGGGTGAATTTTATTGATAACGAAATATGTAGCGTCTAAATGACTCTAAATTCGGTGTTGGAAGGATAATGAATAGAAGATTTTGTGGTTGAATTTTCCTTGTAATGACTCTAAATTTAGTGTTAGTAGGATACTTTTTATTGATGGAGGATCATTTTTTGGATAACTCGATTTGACGGTTTTGTGACTGAATTTTATGATAAGGAAATATGATGTATAGTCTAAATGACTCTAAATTTATTATATTGGAAGGATAAAATTAAATGACGGTTTTGTGGCTGAATTTTATTGATAATGAAATATATGGAGTCTAAATGACTCTAAAATCGATGTCTGAAGGATACAATGAATTGACGATTTTGTGGTTGAATTTTACTGATAATGAAATATGTAGATTCTAAATGACTCTAAATTCGGTGTTGGAAGAATTATAAATAAACGATTTTGTGGCTGAATTTTCCTTGTAATGACTTTAAATTCCGTGTTGGTAGGATATTTTTTATTGATGGAGGACTATTTTTTGGATAACTTGAAATGATGGTTTTGTGGCTAAATTTTATGATAAGGAAATATGATGTATAGTTTAAATGACTCTAAATTTATTATATTGGAATGATAACCTTAAATGACGGTTTTGCGGCTGAATTTTATTGATAATGAAAATATATGGAGTCTAAATGACTCTAAAATCGATGTCTGAAGGATACATTGAATTGACGATTTTGTGGTTGGATTTTACTGATAATGAAATATATAGAGTCTAAATGACTCTAAATTCGGTGTTGGAAGGATAATAAATAGAAGATTTTGTGGTTGAATTTTCCTTGAAATGACTTGAAATTAAGTGTCGGTAGGATACTTTTTATTGATGGAGGATCATTTTTTGGATAACTTGAATTGACGGTTTTGTGGCTAAATTTTATGATAAGGAAATATGATGTATAGTCTAAATGACTCTAAATTTATTATATTGGAAGGATAAAATTAAATGACGGTTTTGTGGCTGAATTTTATTGATAATGAAATATATGGAGTCTAAATGACTCTAAAATCGATGTCTGAAGGATACAATGAATTGACGATTTTGTGGTTGGATTTTACTGATAATGAAATATATAGAGTCTAAATGACTCTAAATTCAGTGTTGGAAGAATTATAAATAAACGGTTTTGTGGCTGAATTTTCCTTGTAATGACTTTAAATTCCGTGTTGGTAGGATATTTTTTATTGATGGAGGACTATTTTTTGGATAACTTGAATTGATGGTTTTGTGGCTAAATTTTATGATAAGGAAATATGATGTATAGTCTAAATGACTCTAAACTTATTATATTGGAAGGATAAAATTAAATGACGGTTTTGTGGCTGAATTTTATTGATAATGAAATATATGGAGTCTAAATGACTCTAAAATCGATGTCTGAAGGATACAATGAATTGACGATTTTGTGGTTGGATTTTACTGATAATGAAATATATAGAGTCTAAATGACTCTAAATTCGGTGTTGGAAGGATAATAAATAGAAGATTTTGTGGTTGAATTTTCCTTGAAATGACTTTAAATTAAGTGTCGGTAGGATACTTTTTATTGATGGAGGATCATTTTTTGGATAACTTGAATTGACGGTTTTGTGGCTAAATTTTATGATAAGGAAATATGATGTATAGTCTATATGACTCTAAATTTATTATATTGGAAGGATAAAATTAAATGACGGTTTTGTGGCTGAATTTTATTGATAATGAAATATATGGAGTCTAAATGACTCTAAAATCGATGTCTGAAGGATACAATGAATTGACGATTTTGTGGTTGGATTTTACTGATAATGAAATATATAGAGTCTAAATGACTCTAAATTCGGTGTTGGAAGGATAATAAATAGAAGATTTTGTGGTTGAATTTTCCTTGAAATGACTTTAAATTAAGTGTCGGTAGGATACTTTTTATTGATGGAGGATCATTTTTTGGATAACTTGAATTGACGGTTTTGTGGCTAAATTTTATGATAAGGAAATATGATGTATAGTCTAAATGACTCTAAACTTATTATATTGGAAGGATAAAATTAAATGACGGTTTTGTGGCTGAATTTTATTGATAATGAAATATATGGAGTCTAAATGACTCTAAAATCGATGTCTGAAGGATACAATGAATTGACGATTTTGTGGTTGGATTTTACTGATAATGAAATATATAGAGTCTAAATGACTCTAAATTCGGTGTTGGAAGGATAATAAATAGAAGATTTTGTGGTTGAATTTTCCTTGAAATGACTTTAAATTAAGTGTCGGTAGGATACTTTTTATTGATGGAGGATCATTTTTTGGATAACTTGAATTGACGGTTTTGTGGCTAAATTTTATGATAAGGAAATATGATGTATAGTCTATATGACTCTAAATTTATTATATTGGAAGGATAAAATTAAATGACGGTTTTGTGGCTGAATTTTATTGATAATGAAATATATGGAGTCTAAATGACTCTAAAATCGATGTCTGAAGGATACAATGAATTGACGATTTTGTGGTTGGATTTTACTGATAATGAAATATATAGAGTCTAAATGACTCTAAATTCGGTGTTGGAAGGATAATTTTATTGATAACGAAATAGTAGTGTCTAGATGACTCTAAATTCAGTGTTGGAAGGATAATGAATAGAAGATTTTGTGGTTGAATTTTCCTTGAAATGACTTTAAATTAAGTGTCGGTAGGATACTTTTTATTGATGGAGGATCATTTTTTGGATAACTTGAATTGACGGTTTTGTGGCTAAATTTTATGATAAGGAAATATGATGTATAGTCTAAATGACTCTAAATTTATTATATTGGAAGGATAAAATTAAATGACGGTTATGTGGCTGAATTTTATTGATAATGAAATATATGGAGTCTAAATGACTCTAAAATCGATGTCTGAAGGATACAATGAATTGACGATTTTGTGGTTGGATTTTACTGATAATGAAATATATAGAGTCTAAATGACTCTAAATTCAGTGTTGGAAGGATAATGAATAGAAGATTTTGTGGTTGAATTTTCCATGTAATGACTTTAAATTCAGTGTAAGTAGGATATTTTTTATTGATGGAGGACTATTTTTTGGATAACTTGAATTGACAGTTTTGTGGCTAAATTTTATGATAAGGAAATATGATGTATAGTCTAAATGACTCTAAATTTATTATATTGGAATGATAAACTTAAATGACGGTTTTGTGGCTGAATTTTATTAATAATGAAATATATAGAGTCTAAATGACTCTAAAATCGATGTTTGAAGGATACAATGAATTGACGATTTTGCGACTGGATTTTATTGATAACGAAATATGTAGCGTCTAAATGACTCTAAATTCGGTGTTGGAAGGATAATGAACAGAAGATTTTGTGGTTGAATTTTCCTTGTAATGACTTTAAATTCAGTGTCGGTTGGAAACTTTTTATTGATGGAGGACTATTTTTTGGATAACTTCTGGTTTTGTGGCTGAATTTTATTCATAATGAAATATGTAGAGGTTAAATGACTCTAAAATCGATTTCTGATGGATACCATGAATTAACGGTTTTGAGGGTGAATTTTATTGATAACGAAATATGTAGCGTCTAAATGACTCTAAATTCGGTGTTGGAAGGATAATGAATAGAAGATTTTGTGGATGAATTTTCCTTGTAATGACTCTAAATTTAGTGTTAGTAGGATACTTTTTATTGATGGAGGATCATTTTTTGGATAACTCGAATTGACGGTTTTGTGACTGAATTTTATGATAAGGAAATATGATGTATAGTCTAAATGACTCTAAATTTATTATATTGGAAGGATAAAATTAAATGACGGTTTTGTGGCTGAATTTTATTGATAATGAAATATATGGAGTCTAAATGACTCTAAAATCGATGTCTGAAGGATACAATGAATTGACGATTTTGTGGTTGAATTTTACTGATAATGAAATATGTAGATTCTAAATGACTCTAAATTCGGTGTTGGAAGAATTATAAATAAACGATTTTGTGGCTGAATTTTCCTTGTAATGACTTTAAATTCCGTGTTGGTAGGATATTTTTTATTGATGGAGGACTATTTTTTGGATAACTTGAAATGATGGTTTTGTGGCTAAATTTTATGATAAGGAAATATGATGTATAGTCTAAATGACTCTAAATTTATTATATTGGAATGATAACCTTAAATGACGGTTTTGCGGCTGAATTTTATTGATAATGAAAATATATGGAGTCTAAATGACTCTAAAATCGATGTCTGAAGGATACATTGAATTGACGATTTTGTGGTTGGATTTTACTGATAATGAAATATATAGAGTCTAAATGACTCTAAATTCGGTGTTGGAAGGATAATAAATAGAAGATTTTGTGGTTGAATTTTCCTTGAAATGACTTTAAATTAAGTGTCGGTAGGATACTTTTTATTGATGGAGGATCATTTTTTGGATAACTTGAATTGACGGTTTTGTGGCTAAATTTTATGATAAGGAAATATGATGTATAGTCTAAATGACTCTAAATTTATTATATTGGAAGGATAAAATTAAATGACGGTTTTGTGGCTGAATTTTATTGATAATGAAATATATGGAGTCTAAATGACTCTAAAATCGATGTCTGAAGGATACAATGAATTGACGATTTTGTGGTTGGATTTTACTGATAATGAAATATATAGAGTCTAAATGACTCTAAATTCAGTGTTGGAAGAATTATAAATAAACGGTTTTGTGGCTGAATTTTCCTTGTAATGACTTTAAATTCCGTGTTGGTAGGATATTTTTTATTGATGGAGGACTATTTTTTGGATAACTTGAATTGATGGTTTTGTGGCTAAATTTTATGATAAGGAAATATGATGTATAGTCTAAATGACTCTAAACTTATTATATTGGAAGGATAAAATTAAATGACGGTTTTGTGGCTGAATTTTATTGATAATGAAATATATGGAGTCTAAATGACTCTAAAATCGATGTCTGAAGGATACAATGAATTGACGATTTTGTGGTTGGATTTTACTGATAATGAAATATATAGAGTCTAAATGACTCTAAATTCGGTGTTGGAAGGATAATTTTATTGATAACGAAATAGTAGTGTCTAAATGACTCTAAATTCAGTGTTGGAAGGATAATGAATAGAAGATTTTGTGGTTGAATTTTCCTTGAAATGACTTTAAATTAAGTGTCGGTAGGATACTTTTTATTGATGGAGGATCATTTTTTGGATAACTTGAATTGACGGTTTTGTGGCTAAATTTTATGATAAGGAAATATGATGTATAGTCTAAATGACTATAAATTTATTATATTGGAAGGATAAAATTAAATGACGGTTTTGTGGCTGAATTTTATTGATAATGAAATATATGGAGTCTAAATGACTCTAAAATCGATGTCTGAAGGATACAATGAATTGACGATTTTGTGGTTGGATTTTACTGATAATGAAATATATAGAGTCTAAATGACTCTAAATTCGGTGTTGGAAGGATAATTTTATTGATAACGAAATAGTAGTGTCTAAATGACTCTAAATTCAGTGTTGGAAGGATAATGAATAGAAGATTTTGTGGTTGAATTTTCCTTGAAATGACTTTAAATTAAGTGTCGGTAGGATACTTTTTATTGATGGAGGATCATTTTTTGGATAACTTGAATTGACGGTTTTGTGGCTAAATTTTATGATAAGGAAATATGATGTATAGTCTGAATGACTCTAAATTTATTATATTGGAATGATAACCTTAAATGACGGTTTTGCGGCTGAATTTTATTGATAATGAAAATATATGGAGTCTAAATGACTCTAAAATCGATGTCTGAAGGATACATTGAATTGACGATTTTGTGGTTGGATTTTACTGATAATGAAATATATAGAGTCTAAATGACTCTAAATTCGGTGTTGGAAGGATAATTTTATTGATAACGAAATAGTAGTGTCTAAATGACTCTAAATTCAGTGTTGGAAGGATAATGAATAGAAGATTTTGTGGTTGAATTTTCCTTGAAATGACTTTAAATTAAGTGTCGGTAGGATACTTTTTATTGATGGAGGATCATTTTTTGGATAACTTGAATTGACGGTTTTGTGGCTAAATTTTATGATAAGGAAATATGATGTATAGTCTAAATGACTCTAAATTTATTATATTGGAATGATAACCTTAAATGACGGTTTTGCGGCTGAATTTTATTGATAATGAAAATATATGCAGTCTAAATGACTCTAAAATCGATGTCTGAAGGATACATTGAATTGACGATTTTGTGGTTGGATTTTACTGATAATGAAATATATAGAGTCTAAATGACTCTAAATTCGGTGTTGGAAGGATAATAAATAGAAGATTTTGTGGTTGAATTTTCCTTGAAATGACTTTAAATTAAGTGTCGGTAGGATACTTTTTATTGATGGAGGATCATTTTTTGGATAACTTGAATTGACGGTTTTGTGGCTAAATTTTATGATAAGGAAATATGATGTATAGTCTATATGACTCTAAATTTATTATATTGGAAGGATAAAATTAAATGACGGTTTTGTGGCTGAATTTTATTGATAATGAAATATATGGAGTCTAAATGACTCTAAAATCGATGTCTGAAGGATACAATGAATTGACGATTTTGTGGTTGGATTTTACTGATAATGAAATATATAGAGTCTAAATGACTCTAAATTCGGTGTTGGAAGGATAATTTTATTGATAACGAAATAGTAGTGTCTAAATGACTCTAAATTCAGTGTTGGAAGGATAATGAATAGAAGATTTTGTGGTTGAATTTTCCTTGAAATGACTTTAAATTAAGTGTCGGTAGGATACTTTTTATTGATGGAGGATCATTTTTTGGATAACTTGAATTGACGGTTTTGTGGCTAAATTTTATGATAAGGAAATATGATGTATAGTCTAAATGACTCTAAATTTATTATATTGGAAGGATAAAATTGAAATGACAGTTTTGTGGCTGAATTTTATTGATAACGAAATAGTAGTGTCTAAATGACTCTAAATTCAGTGTTGGAAGGATAATGAATAGAAGATTTTGTGGTTGAATTTTCCTTGAAATGACTTTAAATTAAGTGTCGGTAGGATACTTTTTATTGATGGAGGAACATTTTTTGGATAACTTGAATTGACGGTTTTGTGGCTAAATTTTATGATAAGGAAATATGATGTATAGTCTAAATGACTCTAAATTTATTATATTGGAAGGATAAAATTAAATGACGGTTTTGTGGCTGAATTTTATTGATAATGAAATATATGGAGTCTAAATGACTCTAAAATCGATGTCTGAAGGATACAATGAATTGACGATTTTGTGGTTGGATTTTACTGATAATGAAATATATAGAGTCTAAATGACTCTAAATTCGGTGTTGGAAGGATAATTTTATTGATAACGAAATAGTAGTGTCTAAATGACTCTAAATTCAGTGTTGGAAGGATAATGAATAGAAGATTTTGTGGTTGAATTTTCCTTGAAATGACTTTAAATTAAGTGTCGGTAGGATACTTTTTATTGATGGAGGAACATTTTTTGGATAACTTGAATTGACGGTTTTGTGGCTAAATTTTATGATAAGGAAATATGATGTATAGTCTGAATGACTCTAAATTTATTATATTGGAATGATAACCTTAAATGACGGTTTTGCGGCTGAATTTTATTGATAATGAAAATATATGGAGTCTAAATGACTCTAAAATCGATGTCTGAAGGATACATTGAATTGACGATTTTGTGGTTGGATTTTACTGATAATGAAATATATAGAGTCTAAATGACTCTAAATTCGGTGTTGGAAGGATAATTTTATTGATAACGAAATAGTAGTGTCTAAATGACTCTAAATTCAGTGTTGGAAGGATAATGAATAGAAGATTTTGTGGTTGAATTTTCCTTGAAATGACTTTAAATTAAGTGTCGGTAGGATACTTTTTATTGATGGAGGATCATTTTTTGGATAACTTGAATTGACGGTTTTGTGGCTAAATTTTATGATAAGGAAATATGATGTATAGTCTGAATGACTCTAAATTTATTATATTGGAATGATAACCTTAAATGACGGTTTTGCGGCTGAATTTTATTGATAATGAAAATATATGGAGTCTAAATGACTCTAAAATCGATGTCTGAAGGATACATTGAATTGACGATTTTGTGGTTGGATTTTACTGATAATGAAATATATAGAGTCTAAATGACTCTAAATTCGGTGTTGGAAGGATAATTTTATTGATAACGAAATAGTAGTGTCTAAATGACTCTAAATTCAGTGTTGGAAGGATAATGAATAGAAGATTTTGTGGTTGAATTTTCCTTGAAATGACTTTAAATTAAGTGTCGGTAGGATACTTTTTATTGATGGAGGATCATTTTTTGGATAACTTGAATTGACGGTTTTGTGGCTAAATTTTATGATAAGGAAATATGATGTATAGTCTAAATGACTCTAAATTTATTATATTGGAATGATAACCTTAAATGACGGTTTTGCGGCTGAATTTTATTGATAATGAAAATATATGGAGTCTAAATGACTCTAAAATCGATGTCTGAAGGATACATTGAATTGACGATTTTGTGGTTGGATTTTACTGATAATGAAATATATAGAGTCTAAATGACTCTAAATTCGGTGTTGGAAGGATAATAAATAGAAGATTTTGTGGTTGAATTTTCCTTGAAATGACTTTAAATTAAGTGTCGGTAGGATACTTTTTATTGATGGAGGATCATTTTTTGGATAACTTGAATTGACGGTTTTGTGGCTAAATTTTATGATAAGGAAATATGATGTATAGTCTATATGACTCTAAATTTATTATATTGGAAGGATAAAATTAAATGACGGTTTTGTGGCTGAATTTTATTGATAATGAAATATATGGAGTTTAAATGACTCTAAAATCGATGTCTGAAGGATACAATGAATTGACGATTTTGTGGTTGGATTTTACTGATAATGAAATATATAGAGTCTAAATGACTCTAAATTCGGTGTTGGAAGGATAATTTTATTGATAACGAAATAGTAGTGTCTAAATGACTCTAAATTCAGTGTTGGAAGGATAATGAATAGAAGATTTTGTGGTTGAATATTCCTTGAAATGACTTTAAATTAAGTGTCGGTAGGATACTTTTTATTGATGGAGGATCATTTTTTGGATAACTTGAATTGACGGTTTTGTGGCTAAATTTTATGATAAGGAAATATGATGTATAGTCTAAATGACTCTAAATTTATTATATTGGAAGGATAAAATTGAAATGACGGTTTTGTGGCTGAATTTTATTGATAACGAAATAGTAGTGTCTAAATGACTCTAAATTCAGTGTTGGAAGGATAATGAATAGAAGATTTTGTGGTTGAATTTTCCTTGAAATGACTTTAAATTAAGTGTCGGTAGGATACTTTTTATTGATGGAGGAACATTTTTTGGATAACTTGAATTGACGGTTTTGTGGCTAAATTTTATGATAAGGAAATATGATGTATAGTCTAAATGACTCTAAATTTATTATATTGGAAGGATAAAATTAAATGACGGTTTTGTGGCTGAATTTTATTGATAATGAAATATATGGAGTCTAAATGACTCTAAAATCGATGTCTGAAGGATACAATGAATTGACGATTTTGTGGTTGGATTTTACTGATAATGAAATATATAGAGTCTAAATGACTCTAAATTCGGTGTTGGAAGGATAATTTTATTGATAACGAAATAGTAGTGTCTAAATGACTCTAAATTCAGTGTTGGAAGGATAATGAATAGAAGATTTTGTGGTTGAATTTTCCTTGAAATGACTTTAAATTAAGTGTCGGTAGGATACTTTTTATTGATGGAGGATCATTTTTTGGATAACTTGAATTGACGGTTTTGTGGCTAAATTTTATGATAAGGAAATATGATGTATAGTCTAAATGACTCTAAATTTATTATATTGGAAGGATAAAATTGAAATGACGGTTTTGTGGCTGAATTTTATTGATAACGAAATAGTAGTGTCTAAATGACTCTAAATTCAGTGTTGGAAGGATAATGAATAGAAGATTTTGTGGTTGAATTTTCCTTGAAATGACTTTAAATTAAGTGTCGGTAGGATACTTTTTATTGATGGAGGAACATTTTTTGGATAACTTGAATTGACGGTTTTGTGGCTAAATTTTATGATAAGGAAATATGATGTATAGTCTAAATGACTCTAAATTTATTATATTGGAAGGATAAAATTAAATGACGGTTTTGTGGCTGAATTTTATTGATAATGAAATATATGGAGTCTAAATGACTCTAAAATCGATGTCTGAAGGATACAATGAATTGACGATTTTGTGGTTGGATTTTACTGATAATGAAATATATAGAGTCTAAATGACTCTAAATTCGGTGTTGGAAGGATAATTTTATTGATAACGAAATAGTAGTGTCTAAATGACTCTAAATTCAGTGTTGGAAGGATAATGAATAGAAGATTTTGTGGTTGAATTTTCCTTGAAATGACTTTAAATTAAGTGTCGGTAGGATACTTTTTATTGATGGAGGAACATTTTTTGGATAACTTGAATTGACGGTTTTGTGGCTAAATTTTATGATAAGGAAATATGATGTATAGTCTGAATGACTCTAAATTTATTATATTGGAATGATAACCTTAAATGACGGTTTTGCGGCTGAATTTTATTGATAATGAAAATATATGGAGTCTAAATGACTCTAAAATCGATGTCTGAAGGATACATTGAATTGACGATTTTGTGGTTGGATTTTACTGATAATGAAATATATAGAGTCTAAATGACTCTAAATTCGGTGTTGGAAGGATAATTTTATTGATAACGAAATAGTAGTGTCTAAATGACTCTAAATTCAGTGTTGGAAGGATAATGAATAGAAGATTTTGTGGTTGAATTTTCCTTGAAATGACTTTAAATTAAGTGTCGGTAGGATACTTTTTATTGATGGAGGATCATTTTTTGGATAACTTGAATTGACGGTTTTGTGGCTAAATTTTATGATAAGGAAATATGATGTATAGTCTAAATGACTCTAAATTTATTATATTGGAATGATAACCTTAAATGACGGTTTTGCGGCTGAATTTTATTGATAATGAAAATATATGGAGTCTAAATGACTCTAAAATCGATGTCTGAAGGATACATTGAATTGACGATTTTGTGGTTGGATTTTACTGATAATGAAATATATAGAGTCTAAATGACTCTAAATTCGGTGTTGGAAGGATAATAAATAGAAGATTTTGTGGTTGAATTTTCCTTGAAATGACTTTAAATTAAGTGTCGGTAGGATACTTTTTATTGATGGAGGATCATTTTTTGGATAACTTGAATTGACGGTTTTGTGGCTAAATTTTATGATAAGGAAATATGATGTATAGTCTGAATGACTCTAAATTTATTATATTGGAATGATAACCTTAAATGACGGTTTTGCGGCTGAATTTTATTGATAATGAAAATATATGGAGTCTAAATGACTCTAAAATCGATGTCTGAAGGATACATTGAATTGACGATTTTGTGGTTGGATTTTACTGATAATGAAATATATAGAGTCTAAATGACTCTAAATTCGGTGTTGGAAGGATAATTTTATTGATAACGAAATAGTAGTGTCTAAATGACTCTAAATTCAGTGTTGGAAGGATAATGAATAGAAGATTTTGTGGTTGAATTTTCCTTGAAATGACTTTAAATTAAGTGTCGGTAGGATACTTTTTATTGATGGAGGATCATTTTTTGGATAACTTGAATTGACGGTTTTGTGGCTAAATTTTATGATAAGGAAATATGATGTATAGTCTAAATGACTCTAAATTTATTATATTGGAATGATAACCTTAAATGACGGTTTTGCGGCTGAATTTTATTGATAATGAAAATATATGGAGTCTAAATGACTCTAAAATCGATGTCTGAAGGATACATTGAATTGACGATTTTGTGGTTGGATTTTACTGATAATGAAATATATAGAGTCTAAATGACTCTAAATTCGGTGTTGGAAGGATAATAAATAGAAGATTTTGTGGTTGAATTTTCCTTGAAATGACTTTAAATTAAGTGTCGGTAGGATACTTTTTATTGATGGAGGATCATTTTTTGGATAACTTGAATTGACGGTTTTGTGGCTAAATTTTATGATAAGGAAATATGATGTATAGTCTAAATGACTCTAAATTTATTATATTGGAATGATAACCTTAAATGACGGTTTTGCGGCTGAATTTTATTGATAATGAAAATATATGGAGTCTAAATGACTCTAAAATCGATGTCTGAAGGATACATTGAATTGACGATTTTGTGGTTGGATTTTACTGATAATGAAATATATAGAGTCTAAATGACTCTAAATTCGGTGTTGGAAGGATAATAAATAGAAGATTTTGTGGTTGAATTTTCCTTGAAATGACTTTAAATTAAGTGTCGGTAGGATACTTTTTATTGATGGAGGATCATTTTTTGGATAACTTGAATTGACGGTTTTGTGGCTAAATTTTATGATAAGGAAATATGATGTATAGTCTATATGACTCTAAATTTATTATATTGGAAGGATAAAATTAAATGACGGTTTTGTGGCTGAATTTTATTGATAATGAAATATATGGAGTCTAAATGACTCTAAAATCGATGTCTGAAGGATACAATGAATTGACGATTTTGTGGTTGGATTTTACTGATAATGAAATATATAGAGTCTAAATGACTCTAAATTCGGTGTTGGAAGGATAATTTTATTGATAACGAAATAGTAGTGTCTAAATGACTCTAAATTCAGTGTTGGAAGGATAATGAATAGAAGATTTTGTGGTTGAATTTTCCTTGAAATGACTTTAAATTAAGTGTCGGTAGGATACTTTTTATTGATGGAGGATCATTTTTTGGATAACTTGAATTGACGGTTTTGTGGCTAAATTTTATGATAAGGAAATATGATGTATAGTCTAAATGACTCTAAATTTATTATATTGGAAGGATAAAATTGAAATGACGGTTTTGTGGCTGAATTTTATTGATAACGAAATAGTAGTGTCTAAATGACTCTAAATTCAGTGTTGGAAGGATAATGAATAGAAGATTTTGGGGTTGAATTTTCCTTGAAATGACTTTAAATTAAGTGTCGGTAGGATACTTTTTATTGATGGAGGAACATTTTTTGGATAACTTGAATTGACGGTTTTGTGGCTAAATTTTATGATAAGGAAATATGATGTATAGTCTAAATGACTCTAAATTTATTATATTGGAAGGATAAAATTAAATGACGGTTTTGTGGCTGAATTTTATTGATAATGAAATATATGGAGTCTAAATGACTCTAAAATCGATGTCTGAAGGATACAATGAATTGACGATTTTGTGGTTGGATTTTACTGATAATGAAATATATAGAGTCTAAATGACTCTAAATTCGGTGTTGGAAGGATAATTTTATTGATAACGAAATAGTAGTGTCTAAATGACTCTAAATTCAGTGTTGGAAGGATAATGAATAGAAGATTTTGTGGTTGAATTTTCCTTGAAATGACTTTAAATTAAGTGTCGGTAGGATACTTTTTATTGATGGAGGATCATTTTTTGGATAACTTGAATTGACGGTTTTGTGGCTAAATTTTATGATAAGGAAATATGATGTATAGTCTGAATGACTCTAAATTTATTATATTGGAATGATAACCTTAAATGACGGTTTTGCGGCTGAATTTTATTGATAATGAAAATATATGGAGTCTAAATGACTCTAAAATCGATGTCTGAAGGATACATTGAATTGACGATTTTGTGGTTGGATTTTACTGATAATGAAATATATAGAGTCTAAATGACTCTAAATTCGGTGTTGGAAGGATAATTTTATTGATAACGAAATAGTAGTGTCTAAATGACTCTAAATTCAGTGTTGGAAGGATAATGAATAGAAGATTTTGTGGTTGAATTTTCCTTGAAATGACTTTAAATTAAGTGTCGGTAGGATACTTTTTATTGATGGAGGATCATTTTTTGGATAACTTGAATTGACGGTTTTGTGGCTAAATTTTATGATAAGGAAATATGATGTATAGTCTAAATGACTCTAAATTTATTATATTGGAATGATAACCTTAAATGACGGTTTTGCGGCTGAATTTTATTGATAATGAAAATATATGGAGTCTAAATGACTCTAAAATCGATGTCTGAAGGATACATTGAATTGACGATTTTGTGGTTGGATTTTACTGATAATGAAATATATAGAGTCTAAATGACTCTAAATTCGGTGTTGGAAGGATAATAAATAGAAGATTTTGTGGTTGAATTTTCCTTGAAATGACTTTAAATTAAGTGTCGGTAGGATACTTTTTATTGATGGAGGATCATTTTTTGGATAACTTGAATTGACGGTTTTGTGGCTAAATTTTATGATAAGGAAATATGATGTATAGTCTATATGACTCTAAATTTATTATATTGGAAGGATAAAATTAAATGACGGTTTTGTGGCTGAATTTTATTGATAATGAAATATATGGAGTCTAAATGACTCTAAAATCGATGTCTGAAGGATACAATGAATTGACGATTTTGTGGTTGGATTTTACTGATAATGAAATATATAGAGTCTAAATGACTCTAAATTCGGTGTTGGAAGGATAATTTTATTGATAACGAAATAGTAGTGTCTAAATGACTCTAAATTCAGTGTTGGAAGGATAATGAATAGAAGATTTTGTGGTTGAATTTTCCTTGAAATGACTTTAAATTAAGTGTCGGTAGGATACTTTTTATTGATGGAGGATCATTTTTTGGATAACTTGAATTGACGGTTTTGTGGCTAAATTTTATGATAAGGAAATATGATGTATAGTCTAAATGACTCTAAATTTATTATATTGGAAGGATAAAATTGAAATGACGGTTTTGTGGCTGAATTTTATTGATAACGAAATAGTAGTGTCTAAATGACTCTAAATTCAGTGTTGGAAGGATAATGAATAGAAGATTTTGTGGTTGAATTTTCCTTGAAATGACTTTAAATTAAGTGTCGGTAGGATACTTTTTATTGATGGAGGAACATTTTTTGGATAACTTGAATTGACGGTTTTGTGGCTAAATTTTATGATAAGGAAATATGATGTATAGTCTAAATGACTCTAAATTTATTATATTGGAAGGATAAAATTAAATGACGGTTTTGTGGCTGAATTTTATTGATAATGAAATATATGGAGTCTAAATGACTCTAAAATCGATGTCTGAAGGATACAATGAATTGACGATTTTGTGGTTGGATTTTACTGATAATGAAATATATAGAGTCTAAATGACTCTAAATTCGGTGTTGGAAGGATAATTTTATTGATAACGAAATAGTAGTGTCTAAATGACTCTAAATTCAGTGTTGGAAGGATAATGAATAGAAGATTTTGTGGTTGAATTTTCCTTGAAATGACTTTAAATTAAGTGTCGGTAGGATACTTTTTATTGATGGAGGAACATTTTTTGGATAACTTGAATTGACGGTTTTGTGGCTAAATTTTATGATAAGGAAATATGATGTATAGTCTGAATGACTCTAAATTTATTATATTGGAATGATAACCTTAAATGACGGTTTTGCGGCTGAATTTTATTGATAATGAAAATATATGGAGTCTAAATGACTCTAAAATCGATGTCTGAAGGATACATTGAATTGACGATTTTGTGGTTGGATTTTACTGATAATGAAATATATAGAGTCTAAATGACTCTAAATTCGGTGTTGGAAGGATAATTTTATTGATAACGAAATAGTAGTGTCTAAATGACTCTAAATTCAGTGTTGGAAGGATAATGAATAGAAGATTTTGTGGTTGAATTTTCCTTGAAATGACTTTAAATTAAGTGTCGGTAGGATACTTTTTATTGATGGAGGATCATTTTTTGGATAACTTGAATTGACGGTTTTGTGGCTAAATTTTATGATAAGGAAATATGATGTATAGTCTAAATGACTCTAAATTTATTATATTGGAATGATAACCTTAAATGACGGTTTTGCGGCTGAATTTTATTGATAATGAAAATATATGGAGTCTAAATGACTCTAAAATCGATGTCTGAAGGATACATTGAATTGACGATTTTGTGGTTGGATTTTACTGATAATGAAATATATAGAGTCTAAATGACTCTAAATTCGGTGTTGGAAGGATAATAAATAGAAGATTTTGTGGTTGAATTTTCCTTGAAATGACTTTAAATTAAGTGTCGGTAGGATACTTTTTATTGATGGAGGATCATTTTTTGGATAACTTGAATTGACGGTTTTGTGGCTAAATTTTATGATAAGGAAATATGATGTATAGTCTATATGACTCTAAATTTATTATATTGGAAGGATAAAATTAAATGACGGTTTTGTGGCTGAATTTTATTGATAATGAAATATATGGAGTCTAAATGACTCTAAAATCGATGTCTGAAGGATACAATGAATTGACGATTTTGTGGTTGGATTTTACTGATAATGAAATATATAGAGTCTAAATGACTCTAAATTCGGTGTTGGAAGGATAATTTTATTGATAACGAAATAGTAGTGTCTAAATGACTCTAAATTCAGTGTTGGAAGGATAATGAATAGAAGATTTTGTGGTTGAATTTTCCTTGAAATGACTTTAAATTAAGTGTCGGTAGGATACTTTTTATTGATGGAGGATCATTTTTTGGATAACTTGAATTGACGGTTTTGTGGCTAAATTTTATGATAAGGAAATATGATGTATAGTCTAAATCACTCTAAATTTATTATATTGGAAGGATAAAATTGAAATGACGGTTTTGTGGCTGAATTTTATTGATAACGAAATAGTAGTGTCTAAATGACTCTAAATTCAGTGTTGGAAGGATAATGAATAGAAGATTTTGTGGTTGAATTTTCCTTGAAATGACTTTAAATTAAGTGTCGGTAGGATACTTTTTATTGATGGAGGAACATTTTTTGGATAACTTGAATTGACGGTTTTGTGGCTAAATTTTATGATAAGGAAATATGATGTATAGTCTAAATGACTCTAAATTTATTATATTGGAAGGATAAAATTAAATGACGGTTTTGTGGCTGAATTTTATTGATAATGAAATATATGGAGTCTAAATGACTCTAAAATCGATGTCTGAAGGATACAATGAATTGACGATTTTGTGGTTGGATTTTACTGATAATGAAATATATAGAGTCTAAATGACTCTAAATTCGGTGTTGGAAGGATAATTTTATTGATAACGAAATAGTAGTGTCTAAATGACTCTAAATTCAGTGTTGGAAGGATAATGAATAGAAGATTTTGTGGTTGAATTTTCCTTGAAATGACTTTAAATTAAGTGTCGGTAGGATACTTTTTATTGATGGAGGAACATTTTTTGGATAACTTGAATTGACGGTTTTGTTGCTAAATTTTATGATAAGGAAATATGATGTATAGTCTAAATGACTCTAAATTTATTATATTGGAAGGATAAAATTAAATGACGGTTTTGTGGCTGAATTTTATTGATAATGAAATATATGGAGTCTAAATGACTCTAAAATCGATGTCTGAAGGATACAATGAATTGACGATTTTGTGGTTGGATTTTACTGATAATGAAATATATAGAGTCTAAATGACTCTAAATTCGGTGTTGGAAGGATAATTTTATTGATAACGAAATAGTAGTGTCTAAATGACTCTAAATTCAGTGTTGGAAGGATAATGAATAGAAGATTTTGTGGTTGAATTTTCCTTGAAATGACTTTAAATTAAGTGTCGGTAGGATACTTTTTATTGATGGAGGAACATTTTTTGGATAACTTGAATTGACGGTTTTGTGGCTAAATTTTATGATAAGGAAATATGATGTATAGTCTAAATGACTCTAAATTTATTATATTGGAATGATAAACTTAAATGACGGTTTTGTGGCTGAATTTTATTAATAATGAAATATATAGAGTCTAAATGACTCTAAAATCGATGTTTGAAGGATACAATGAATTGACGATTTTGCGACTGGATTTTATTGATAACGAAATATGTAGTGTCTAAATGACTCTAAATTCGGTGTTGGAAGGATAATGAACAGAAGATTTTGTGGTTGAATTTTCCTTGTAATGACTTTAAATTCAGTGTCGGTTAGAAACTTTTTATTGATGGAGGACTATTTTTTGGATAACTTCTGGTTTTGCGGCTGAATTTTATTCATAATGAAATATGTAGAGCTTAAATGACTCTAAAATCGATTTCTGATGGATACCATGAATTAACGGTTTTGAGGGTGAATTTTATTGATAACGAAATATGTAGCGTCTAAATGACTCTAAATTCGGTGTTGGAAGGATAATGAATAGAAGATTATGTGGTTGAATTTTCCTTGTAATGACTCTAAATTTAGTGTTAGTAGGATACTTTTTATTGATGGAGGATCATTTTTTGGATAACTCGAATTGACGGTTTTGTGACTGAATTTTATGATAAGGAAATATGATGTATAGTCTAAATGACTCTAAATTTATTATATTGGAAGGATAAAATTAAATGACGGTTTTGTGGCTGAATTTTATTGATAATGAAATATATGGAGTCTAAATGACTCTAAAATCGATGTCTGAAGGATACAATGAATTGACGATTTTGTGGTTGAATTTTACTGATAATGAAATATGTAGATTCTAAATGACTCTAAATTCGGTGTTGGAAGAATTATAAATAAACGATTTTGTGGCTGAATTTTCCTTGTAATGACTTTAAATTCCGTGTTGGTAGGATATTTTTTATTGATGGAGGACTATTTTTTGGATAACTTGAAATGATGGTTTTGTCGCTAAATTTTATGATAAGGAAATATGATGTATAGTCTAAATGACTCTAAATTTATTATATTGGAATGATAACCTTAAATGACGGTTTTGCGGCTGAATTTTATTGATAATGAAAATATATGGAGTCTAAATGACTCTAAAATCGATGTCTGAAGGATACATTGAATTGACGATTTTGTGGTTGGATTTTACTGATAATGAAATATATAGAGTCTAAATGACTCTAAATTCGGTGTTGGAAGGATAATAAATAGAAGATTTTGTGGTTGAATTTTCCTTGAAATGACTTTAAATTAAGTGTCGGTAGGATACTTTTTATTGATGGAGGATCATTTTTTGGATAACTTGAATTGACGGTTTTGTGGGTAAATTTTATGATAAGGAAATATGATGTATAGTCTAAATGACTCTAAATTTATTATATTGGAAGGATAAAATTAAATGACGGTTTTGTGGCTGAATTTTATTGATAATGAAATATATGGAGTCTAAATGACTCTAAAATCGATGTCTGAAGGATACAATGAATTGACGATTTTGTGGTTGGAATTTACTGATAATGAAATATATAGAGTCTAAATGACTCTAAATTCAGTGTTGGAAGAATTATAAATAAACGGTTTTGTGGCCGAATTTTCCTTGTAATGACTTTAAATTCCGTGTTGGTAGGATATTTTTTATTGATGGAGGACTATTTTTTGGATAACTTGAATTGATGGTTTTGTGGCTAAATTTTATGATAAGGAAATATGATGTATAGTCTAAATGACTCTAAACTTATTATATTGGAAGGATAAAATTAAATGACGGTTTTGTGGCTGAATTTTATTGATAATGAAATATATGGAGTCTAAATGACTCTAAAATCGATGTCTGAAGGATACAATGAATTGACGATTTTGTGGTTGGATTTTACTGATAATGAAATATATAGAGTCTAAATGACTCTAAATTCGGTGTTGGAAGGATAATTTTATTGATAACGAAATAGTAGTGTCTAAATGACTCTAAATTCAGTGTTGGAAGGATAATGAATAGAAGATTTTGTGGTTGAATTTTCCTTGAAATGACTTTAAATTAAGTGTCGGTAGGATACTTTTTATTGATGGAGGATCATTTTTTGGATAACTTGAATTGACGGTTTTGTGGCTAAATTTTATGATAAGGAAATATGATGTATAGTCTAAATGACTCTAAATTTATTATATTGGAATGATAAACTTAAATGACGGTTTTGTGGCTGAATTTTATTAATAATGAAATATATAGAGTCTAAATGACTCTAAAATCGATGTTTGAAGGATACAATGAATTGACGATTTTGCGATTGGATTTTATTGATAACGAAATATGTAGCGTCTAAATGACTCTAAATTCGGTGTTGGAAGGATAATGAACAGAAGATTTTGTGGTTGAATTTTCCTTGTAATGACTTTAAATTCAGTGTCGGTTGGAAACTTTTTATTGATGGAGGACTATTTTTTGGATAACTTGAATTGACGGTTTTGTGGCTAAATTTTATGATAAGGAAATATGATGTATAGTCTAAATGACTCTAAATTTATTATATTGGAAGGATAAAATTAAATGACGGTTTTGTGGCTGAATTTTATTGATAATGAAATATATGGAGTCTAAATGACTCTAAATTCGATGTCTGAAGGATACAATGAATTGACGATTTTGTGGTTGGATTTTACTGATAATGAAATATATAGAGTCTAAATGACTCTAAATTCGGTGTTGGAAGGATAATTTTATTGATAACGAAATAGTAGTGTCTAAATGACTCTAAATTCAGTGTTGGAAGGATAATGAATAGAAGATTTTGTGGTTGAATTTTCCTTGAAATGACTTTAAATTAAGTGTCGGTAGGATACTTTTTATTGATGGAGGAACATTTTTTGGATAACTTGAATTGACGGTTTTGTGGCTAAATTTTATGATAAGGAAATATGATGTATAGTCTAAATGACTCTAAATTTATTATATTGGAAGGATAAAATTAAATGACGGTTTTGTGGCTGAATTTTATTGATAATGAAATATATGGAGTCTAAATGACTCTAAAATCGATGTCTGAAGGATACAATGAATTGACGATTTTGTGGTTGGATTTTACTGATAATGAAATATATAGAGTCTAAATGACTCTAAATTCGGTGTTGGAAGGATAATTTTATTGATAACGAAATAGTAGTGTCTAAATGACTCTAAATTCAGTGTTGGAAGGATAATGAATAGAAGATTTTGTGGTTGAATTTTCCTTGAAATGACTTTAAATTAAGTGTCGGTAGGATACTTTTTATTGATGGAGGAACATTTTTTGGATAACTTGAATTGACGGTTTTGTGGCTAAATTTTATGATAAGGAAATATGATGTATAGTCTAAATGACTCTAAATTTATTATATTGGAAGGATAAAATTAAATGACGGTTTTGTGGCTGAATTTTATTGATAATGAAATATATGGAGTCTAAATGACTCTAAAATCGATGTCTGAAGGATACAATGAATTGACGATTTTGTGGTTGGATTTTACTGATAATGAAATATATAGAGTCTAAATGACTCTAAATTCGGTGTTGGAAGGATAATTTTATTGATAACGAAATAGTAGTGTCTAAATGACTCTAAATTCAGTGTTGGAAGGATAATGAATAGAAGATTTTGTGGTTGAATTTTCCTTGAAATGACTTTAAATTAAGTGTCGGTAGGATACTTTTTATTGATGGAGGAACATTTTTTGGATAACTTGAATTGACGGTTTTGTGGCTAAATTTTATGATAAGGAAATATGATGTATAGTCTAAATGACTCTAAATTTATTATATTGGAAGGATAAAATTAAATGACGGTTTTGTGGCTGAATTTTATTGATAATGAAATATATGTAGTCTAAATGACTCTAAAATCGATGTCTGAAGGATACAATGAATTGACGATTTTGTGGTTGGAATTTACTGATAATGAAATATATAGAGTCTAAATGACTCTAAATTCAGTGTTGGAAGAATTATAAATAAACGGTTTTGTGGCCGAATTTTCCTTGTAATGACTTTAAATTCCGTGTTGGTAGGATATTTTTTATTGATGGAGGACTATTTTTTGGATAACTTGAATTGATGGTTTTGTGGCTAAATTTTATGATAAGGAAATATGATGTATAGTCTAAATGACTCTAAACTTATTATATTGGAAGGATAAAATTAAATGACGGTTTTGTGGCTGAATTTTATTGATAATGAAATATATGGAGTCTAAATGACTCTAAAATCGATGTCTGAAGGATACAATGAATTGACGATTTTGTGGTTGGATTTTACTGATAATGAAATATATAGAGTCTAAATGACTCTAAATTCGGTGTTGGAAGGATAATTTTATTGATAACGAAATAGTAGTGTCTAAATGACTCTAAATTCAGTGTTGGAAGGATAATGAATAGAAGATTTTGTGGTTGAATTTTCCTTGAAATGACTTTAAATTAAGTGTCGGTAGGATACTTTTTATTGATGGAGGATCATTTTTTGGATAACTTGAATTGACGGTTTTGTGGCTAAATTTTATGATAAGGAAATATGATGTATAGTCTAAATGACTCTAAATTTATTATATTGGAATGATAAACTTAAATGACGGTTTTGTGGCTGAATTTTATTAATAATGAAATATATAGAGTCTAAATGACTCTAAAATCGATGTTTGAAGGATACAATGAATTGACGATTTTGCGATTGGATTTTATTGATAACGAAATATGTAGCGTCTAAATGACTCTAAATTCGGTGTTGGAAGGATAATGAACAGAAGATTTTGTGGTTGAATTTTCCTTGTAATGACTTTAAATTCAGTGTCGGTTGGAAACTTTTTATTGATGGAGGACTATTTTTTGGATAACTTGAATTGACGGTTTTGTGGCTAAATTTTATGATAAGGAAATATGATGTATAGTCTAAATGACTCTAAATTTATTATATTGGAAGGATAAAATTAAATGACGGTTTTGTGGCTGAATTTTATTGATAATGAAATATATGGAGTCTAAATGACTCTAAATTCGATGTCTGAAGGATACAATGAATTGACGATTTTGTGGTTGGATTTTACTGATAATGAAATATATAGAGTCTAAATGACTCTAAATTCGGTGTTGGAAGGATAATTTTATTGATAACGAAATAGTAGTGTCTAAATGACTCTAAATTCAGTGTTGGAAGGATAATGAATAGAAGATTTTGTGGTTGAATTTTCCTTGAAATGACTTTAAATTAAGTGTCGGTAGGATACTTTTTATTGATGGAGGAACATTTTTTGGATAACTTGAATTGACGGTTTTGTGGCTAAATTTTATGATAAGGAAATATGATGTATAGTCTAAATGACTCTAAATTTATTATATTGGAAGGATAAAATTAAATGACGGTTTTGTGGCTGAATTTTATTGATAATGAAATATATGGAGTCTAAATGACTCTAAAATCGATGTCTGAAGGATACAATGAATTGACGATTTTGTGGTTGGATTTTACTGATAATGAAATATATAGAGTCTAAATGACTCTAAATTCGGTGTTGGAAGGATAATTTTATTGATAACGAAATAGTAGTGTCTAAATGACTCTAAATTCAGTGTTGGAAGGATAATGAATAGAAGATTTTGTGGTTGAATTTTCCTTGAAATGACTTTAAATTAAGTGTCGGTAGGATACTTTTTATTGATGGAGGAACATTTTTTGGATAACTTGAATTGACGGTTTTGTGGCTAAATTTTATGATAAGGAAATATGATGTATAGTCTAAATGACTCTAAATTTATTATATTGGAAGGATAAAATTAAATGACGGTTTTGTGGCTGAATTTTATTGATAATGAAATATATGGAGTCTAAATGACTCTAAAATCGATGTCTGAAGGATACAATGAATTGACGATTTTGTGGTTGGATTTTACTGATAATGAAATATATAGAGTCTAAATGACTCTAAATTCGGTGTTGGAAGGATAATTTTATTGATAACGAAATAGTAGTGTCTAAATGACTCTAAATTCAGTGTTGGAAGGATAATGAATAGAAGATTTTGTGGTTGAATTTTCCTTGAAATGACTTTAAATTAAGTGTCGGTAGGATACTTTTTATTGATGGAGGAACATTTTTTGGATAACTTGAATTGACGGTTTTGTGGCTAAATTTTATGATAAGGAAATATGATGTATAGTCTAAATGACTCTAAATTTATTATATTGGAATGATAAACTTAAATGACGGTTTTGTGGCTGAATTTTATTAATAATGAAATATATAGAGTCTAAATGACTCTAAAATCGATGTTTGAAGGATACAATGAATTGACGATTTTGCGACTGGATTTTATTGATAACGAAATATGTAGTGTCTAAATGACTCTAAATTCGGTGTTGGAAGGATAATGAACAGAAGATTTTGTGGTTGAATTTTCCTTGTAATGACTTTAAATTCAGTGTCGGTTAGAAACTTTTTATTGATGGAGGACTATTTTTTGGATAACTTCTGGTTTTGTGGCTGAATTTTATTCATAATGAAATATGTAGAGCTTAAATGACTCTAAAATCGATTTCTGATGGATACCATGAATTAACGGTTTTGAGGGTGAATTTTATTGATAACGAAATATGTAGCGTCTAAATGACTCTAAATTCGGTGTTGGAAGGATAATGAATAGAAGATTATGTGGTTGAATTTTCCTTGTAATGACTCTAAATTTAGTGTTAGTAGGATACTTTTTATTGATGGAGGATCATTTTTTGGATAACTCGAATTGACGGTTTTGTGACTGAATTTTATGATAAGGAAATATGATGTATAGTCTAAATGACTCTAAATTTATTATATTGGAAGGATAAAATTAAATGACGGTTTTGTGGCTGAATTTTATTGATAATGAAATATATGGAGTCTAAATGACTCTAAAATCGATGTCTGAAGGATACAATGAATTGACGATTTTGTGGTTGAATTTTACTGATAATGAAATATGTAGATTCTAAATGACTCTAAATTCGGTGTTGGAAGAATTATAAATAAACGATTTTGTGGCCGAATTTTCCTTGTAATGACTTTAAATTCCGTGTTGGTAGGATATTTTTTATTGATGGAGGACTATTTTTTGGATAACTTGAATTGATGGTTTTGTGGCTAAATTTTATGATAAGGAAATATGATGTATAGTCTAAATGACTCTAAACTTATTATATTGGAAGGATAAAATTAAATGACGGTTTTGTGGCTGAATTTTATTGATAATGAAATATATGGAGTCTAAATGACTCTAAAATCGATGTCTGAAGGATACAATGAATTGACGATTTTGTGGTTGGATTTTACTGATAATGAAATATATAGAGTCTAAATGACTCTAAATTCGGTGTTGGAAGGATAATTTTATTGATAACGAAATAGTAGTGTCTAAATGACTCTAAATTCAGTGTTGGAAGGATAATGAATAGAAGATTTTGTGGTTGAATTTTCCTTGAAATGACTTTAAATTAAGTGTCGGTAGGATACTTTTTATTGATGGAGGATCATTTTTTGGATAACTTGAATTGACGGTTTTGTGGCTAAATTTTATGATAAGGAAATATGATGTATAGTCTAAATGACTCTAAATTTATTATATTGGAATGATAAACTTAAATGACGGTTTTGTGGCTGAATTTTATTAATAATGAAATATATAGAGTCTAAATGACTCTAAAATCGATGTTTGAAGGATACAATGAATTGACGATTTTGCGATTGGATTTTATTGATAACGAAATATGTAGCGTCTAAATGACTCTAAATTCGGTGTTGGAAGGATAATGAACAGAAGATTTTGTGGTTGAATTTTCCTTGTAATGACTTTAAATTCAGTGTCGGTTGGAAACTTTTTATTGATGGAGGACTATTTTTTGGATAACTTGAATTGACGGTTTTGTGGCTAAATTTTATGATAAGGAAATATGATGTATAGTCTAAATGACTCTAAATTTATTATATTGGAAGGATAAAATTAAATGACGGTTTTGTGGCTGAATTTTATTGATAATGAAATATATGGAGTCTAAATGACTCTAAATTCGATGTCTGAAGGATACAATGAATTGACGATTTTGTGGTTGGATTTTACTGATAATGAAATATATAGAGTCTAAATGACTCTAAATTCGGTGTTGGAAGGATAATTTTATTGATAACGAAATAGTAGTGTCTAAATGACTCTAAATTCAGTGTTGGAAGGATAATGAATAGAAGATTTTGTGGTTGAATTTTCCTTGAAATGACTTTAAATTAAGTGTCGGTAGGATACTTTTTATTGATGGAGGAACATTTTTTGGATAACTTGAATTGACGGTTTTGTGGCTAAATTTTATGATAAGGAAATATGATGTATAGTCTAAATGACTCTAAATTTATTATATTGGAAGGATAAAATTAAATGACGGTTTTGTGGCTGAATTTTATTGATAATGAAATATATGGAGTCTAAATGACTCTAAAATCGATGTCTGAAGGATACAATGAATTGACGATTTTGTGGTTGGATTTTACTGATAATGAAATATATAGAGTCTAAATGACTCTAAATTCGGTGTTGGAAGGATAATTTTATTGATAACGAAATAGTAGTGTCTAAATGACTCTAAATTCAGTGTTGGAAGGATAATGAATAGAAGATTTTGTGGTTGAATTTTCCTTGAAATGACTTTAAATTAAGTGTCGGTAGGATACTTTTTATTGATGGAGGAACATTTTTTGGATAACTTGAATTGACGGTTTTGTGGCTAAATTTTATGATAAGGAAATATGATGTATAGTCTAAATGACTCTAAATTTATTATATTGGAAGGATAAAATTAAATGACGGTTTTGTGGCTGAATTTTATTGATAATGAAATATATGGAGTCTAAATGACTCTAAAATCGATGTCTGAAGGATACAATGAATTGACGATTTTGTGGTTGGATTTTACTGATAATGAAATATATAGAGTCTAAATGACTCTAAATTCGGTGTTGGAAGGATAATTTTATTGATAACGAAATAGTAGTGTCTAAATGACTCTAAATTCAGTGTTGGAAGGATAATGAATAGAAGATTTTGTGGTTGAATTTTCCTTGAAATGACTTTAAATTAAGTGTCGGTAGGATACTTTTTATTGATGGAGGAACATTTTTTGGATAACTTGAATTGACGGTTTTGTGGCTAAATTTTATGATAAGGAAATATGATGTATAGTCTAAATGACTCTAAATTTATTATATTGGAATGATAAACTTAAATGACGGTTTTGTGGCTGAATTTTATTAATAATGAAATATATAGAGTCTAAATGACTCTAAAATCGATGTTTGAAGGATACAATGAATTGACGATTTTGCGACTGGATTTTATTGATAACGAAATATGTAGTGTCTAAATGACTCTAAATTCGGTGTTGGAAGGATAATGAACAGAAGATTTTGTGGTTGAATTTTCCTTGTAATGACTTTAAATTCAGTGTCGGTTAGAAACTTTTTATTGATGGAGGACTATTTTTTGGATAACTTCTGGTTTTGTGGCTGAATTTTATTCATAATGAAATATGTAGAGCTTAAATGACTCTAAAATCGATTTCTGATGGATACCATGAATTAACGGTTTTGAGGGTGAATTTTATTGATAACGAAATATGTAGCGTCTAAATGACTCTAAATTCGGTGTTGGAAGGATAATGAATAGAAGATTATGTGGTTGAATTTTCCTTGTAATGACTCTAAATTTAGTGTTAGTAGGATACTTTTTATTGATGGAGGATCATTTTTTGGATAACTCGAATTGACGGTTTTGTGACTGAATTTTATGATAAGGAAATATGATGTATAGTCTAAATGACTCTAAATTTATTATATTGGAAGGATAAAATTAAATGACGGTTTTGTGGCTGAATTTTATTGATAATGAAATATATGGAGTCTAAATGACTCTAAAATCGATGTCTGAAGGATACAATGAATTGACGATTTTGTGGTTGAATTTTACTGATAATGAAATATGTAGATTCTAAATGACTCTAAATTCGGTGTTGGAAGAATTATAAATAAACGATTTTGTGGCTGAATTTTCCTTGTAATGACTTTAAATTCCGTGTTGGTAGGATATTTTTTATTGATGGAGGACTATTTTTTGGATAACTTGAAATGATGGTTTTGTCGCTAAATTTTATGATAAGGAAATATGATGTATAGTCTAAATGACTCTAAATTTATTATATTGGAATGATAACCTTAAATGACGGTTTTGCGGCTGAATTTTATTGATAATGAAAATATATGGAGTCTAAATGACTCTAAAATCGATGTCTGAAGGATACATTGAATTGACGATTTTGTGGTTGGATTTTACTGATAATGAAATATATAGAGTCTAAATGACTCTAAATTCGGTGTTGGAAGGATAATAAATAGAAGATTTTGTGGTTGAATTTTCCTTGAAATGACTTTAAATTAAGTGTCGGTAGGATACTTTTTATTGATGGAGGATCATTTTTTGGATAACTTGAATTGACGGTTTTGTGGGTAAATTTTATGATAAGGAAATATGATGTATAGTCTAAATGACTCTAAATTTATTATATTGGAAGGATAAAATTAAATGACGGTTTTGTGGCTGAATTTTATTGATAATGAAATATATGGAGTCTAAATGACTCTAAAATCGATGTCTGAAGGATACAATGAATTGACGATTTTGTGGTTGGAATTTACTGATAATGAAATATATAGAGTCTAAATGACTCTAAATTCAGTGTTGGAAGAATTATAAATAAACGGTTTTGTGGCCGAATTTTCCTTGTAATGACTTTAAATTCCGTGTTGGTAGGATATTTTTTATTGATGGAGGACTATTTTTTGGATAACTTGAATTGATGGTTTTGTGGCTAAATTTTATGATAAGGAAATATGATGTATAGTCTAAATGACTCTAAACTTATTATATTGGAAGGATAAAATTAAATGACGGTTTTGTGGCTGAATTTTATTGATAATGAAATATATGGAGTCTAAATGACTCTAAAATCGATGTCTGAAGGATACAATGAATTGACGATTTTGTGGTTGGATTTTACTGATAATGAAATATATAGAGTCTAAATGACTCTAAATTCGGTGTTGGAAGGATAATTTTATTGATAACGAAATAGTAGTGTCTAAATGACTCTAAATTCAGTGTTGGAAGGATAATGAATAGAAGATTTTGTGGTTGAATTTTCCTTGAAATGACTTTAAATTAAGTGTCGGTAGGATACTTTTTATTGATGGAGGAACATTTTTTGGATAACTTGAATTGACGGTTTTGTGGCTAAATTTTATGATAAGGAAATATGATGTATAGTCTAAATGACTCTAAATTTATTATATTGGAATGATAAACTTAAATGACGGTTTTGTGGCTGAATTTTATTAATAATGAAATATATAGAGTCTAAATGACTCTAAAATCGATGTTTGAAGGATACAATGAATTGACGATTTTGCGACTGGATTTTATTGATAACGAAATATGTAGTGTCTAAATGACTCTAAATTCGGTGTTGGAAGGATAATGAACAGAAGATTTTGTGGTTGAATTTTCCTTGTAATGACTTTAAATTCAGTGTCGGTTGGAAACTTTTTATTGATGGAGGACTATTTTTTGGATAACTTCTGGTTTTGTGGCTGAATTTTATTCATAATGAAATATGTAGAGCTTAAATGACTCTAAAATCGATTTCTGATGGATACCATGAATTAACGGTTTTGAGGGTGAATTTTATTGATAACGAAATATGTAGCGTCTAAATGACTCTAAATTCGGTGTTGGAAGGATAATGAATAGAAGATTATGTGGTTGAATTTTCCTTGTAATGACTCTAAATTTAGTGTTAGTAGGATACTTTTTATTGATGGAGGATCATTTTTTGGATAACTCGAATTGACGGTTTTGTGACTGAATTTTATGATAAGGAAATATGATGTATAGTCTAAATGACTCTAAATTTATTATATTGGAAGGATAAAATTAAATGACGGTTTTGTGGCTGAATTTTATTGATAATGAAATATATGGAGTCTAAATGACTCTAAAATCGATGTCTGAAGGATACAATGAATTGACGATTTTGTGGTTGAATTTTACTGATAATGAAATATGTAGATTCTAAATGACTCTAAATTCGGTGTTGGAAGAATTATAAATAAACGATTTTGTGGCTGAATTTTCCTTGTAATGACTTTAAATTCCGTGTTGGTAGGATATTTTTTATTGATGGAGGACTATTTTTTGGATAACTTGAAATGATGGTTTTGTCGCTAAATTTTATGATAAGGAAATATGATGTATAGTCTAAATGACTCTAAATTTATTATATTGGAATGATAACCTTAAATGACGGTTTTGCGGCTGAATTTTATTGATAATGAAAATATATGGAGTCTAAATGACTCTAAAATCGATGTCTGAAGGATACATTGAATTGACGATTTTGTGGTTGGATTTTACTGATAATGAAATATATAGAGTCTAAATGACTCTAAATTCGGTGTTGGAAGGATAATAAATAGAAGATTTTGTGGTTGAATTTTCCTTGAAATGACTTTAAATTAAGTGTCGGTAGGATACTTTTTATTGATGGAGGATCATTTTTTGGATAACTTGAATTGACGGTTTTGTGGGTAAATTTTATGATAAGGAAATATGATGTATAGTCTAAATGACTCTAAATTTATTATATTGGAAGGATAAAATTAAATGACGGTTTTGTGGCTGAATTTTATTGATAATGAAATATATGGAGTCTAAATGACTCTAAAATCGATGTCTGAAGGATACAATGAATTGACGATTTTGTGGTTGGAATTTACTGATAATGAAATATATAGAGTCTAAATGACTCTAAATTCAGTGTTGGAAGAATTATAAATAAACGGTTTTGTGGCCGAATTTTCCTTGTAATGACTTTAAATTCCGTGTTGGTAGGATATTTTTTATTGATGGAGGACTATTTTTTGGATAACTTGAATTGATGGTTTTGTGGCTAAATTTTATGATAAGGAAATATGATGTATAGTCTAAATGACTCTAAACTTATTATATTGGAAGGATAAAATTAAATGACGGTTTTGTGGCTGAATTTTATTGATAATGAAATATATGGAGTCTAAATGACTCTAAAATCGATGTCTGAAGGATACAATGAATTGACGATTTTGTGGTTGGATTTTACTGATAATGAAATATATAGAGTCTAAATGACTCTAAATTCGGTGTTGGAAGGATAATTTTATTGATAACGAAATAGTAGTGTCTAAATGACTCTAAATTCAGTGTTGGAAGGATAATGAATAGAAGATTTTGTGGTTGAATTTTCCTTGAAATGACTTTAAATTAAGTGTCGGTAGGATACTTTTTATTGATGGAGGATCATTTTTTGGATAACTTGAATTGACGGTTTTGTGGCTAAATTTTATGATAAGGAAATATGATGTATAGTCTAAATGACTCTAAATTTATTATATTGGAATGATAAACTTAAATGACGGTTTTGTGGCTGAATTTTATTAATAATGAAATATATAGAGTCTAAATGACTCTAAAATCGATGTTTGAAGGATACAATGAATTGACGATTTTGCGATTGGATTTTATTGATAACGAAATATGTAGCGTCTAAATGACTCTAAATTCGGTGTTGGAAGGATAATGAACAGAAGATTTTGTGGTTGAATTTTCCTTGTAATGACTTTAAATTCAGTGTCGGTTGGAAACTTTTTATTGATGGAGGACTATTTTTTGGATAACTTGAATTGACGGTTTTGTGGCTAAATTTTATGATAAGGAAATATGATGTATAGTCTAAATGACTCTAAATTTATTATATTGGAAGGATAAAATTAAATGACGGTTTTGTGGCTGAATTTTATTGATAATGAAATATATGGAGTCTAAATGACTCTAAATTCGATGTCTGAAGGATACAATGAATTGACGATTTTGTGGTTGGATTTTACTGATAATGAAATATATAGAGTCTAAATGACTCTAAATTCGGTGTTGGAAGGATAATTTTATTGATAACGAAATAGTAGTGTCTAAATGACTCTAAATTCAGTGTTGGAAGGATAATGAATAGAAGATTTTGTGGTTGAATTTTCCTTGAAATGACTTTAAATTAAGTGTCGGTAGGATACTTTTTATTGATGGAGGATCATTTTTTGGATAACTTGAATTGACGGTTTTGTGGCTAAATTTTATGATAAGGAAATATGATGTATAGTCTAAATGACTATAAATTTATTATATTGGAAGGATAAAATTAAATGACGGTTTTGTGGCTGAATTTTATTGATAATGAAATATATGGAGTCTAAATGACTCTAAAATCGATGTCTGAAGGACACAATGAATTGACGATTTTGTGGTTGGATTTTACTGATAATGAAATATATAGAGTCTAAATGACTCTAAATTCGGTGTTGGAAGGATAATTTTATTGATAACGAAATAGTAGTGTCTAAATGACTCTAAATTCAGTGTTGGAAGGATAATGAATAGAAGATTTTGTGGTTGAATTTTCCTTGAAATGACTTTAAATTAAGTGTCGGTAGGATACTTTTTATTGATGGAGGATCATTTTTTGGATAACTTGAATTGACGGTTTTGTGGCTAAATTTTATGATAAGGAAATATGATGTATAGTCTAAATGACTCTAAATTTATTATATTGGAATGATAACCTTAAATGACGGTTTTGCGGCTGAATTTTATTGATAATGAAAATATATGGAGTCTAAATGACTCTAAAATCGATGTCTGAAGGATACATTGAATTGACGATTTTGTGGTTGGATTTTACTGATAATGAAATATATAGAGTCTAAATGACTCTAAATTCGGTGTTGGAAGGATAATAAATAGAAGATTTTGTGGTTGAATTTTCCTTGAAATGACTTTAAATTAAGTGTCGGTAGGATACTTTTTATTGATGGAGGATCATTTTTTGGATAACTTGAATTGACGGTTTTGTGGCTAAATTTTATGATAAGGAAATATGATGTATAGTCTAAATGACTATAAATTTATTATATTGGAAGGATAAAATTAAATGACGGTTTTGTGGCTGAATTTTATTGATAATGAAATATATGGAGTCTAAATGACTCTAAAATCGATGTCTGAAGGACACAATGAATTGACGATTTTGTGGTTGGATTTTACTGATAATGAAATATATAGAGTCTAAATGACTCTAAATTCGGTGTTGGAAGGATAATTTTATTGATAACGAAATAGTAGTGTCTAAATGACTCTAAATTCAGTGTTGGAAGGATAATGAATAGAAGATTTTGTGGTTGAATTTTCCTTGAAATGACTTTAAATTAAGTGTCGGTAGGATACTTTTTATTGATGGAGGATCATTTTTTGGATAACTTGAATTGACGGTTTTGTGGCTAAATTTTATGATAAGGAAATATGATGTATAGTCTAAATGACTCTAAATTTATTATATTGGAATGATAACCTTAAATGACGGTTTTGCGGCTGAATTTTATTGATAATGAAAATATATGGAGTCTAAATGACTCTAAAATCGATGTCTGAAGGATACATTGAATTGACGATTTTGTGGTTGGATTTTACTGATAATGAAATATATAGAGTCTAAATGACTCTAAATTCGGTGTTGGAAGGATAATAAATAGAAGATTTTGTGGTTGAATTTTCCTTGAAATGACTTTAAATTAAGTGTCGGTAGGATACTTTTTATTGATGGAGGATCATTTTTTGGATAACTTGAATTGACGGTTTTGTGGCTAAATTTTATGATAAGGAAATATGATGTATAGTCTAAATGACTATAAATTTATTATATTGGAAGGATAAAATTAAATGACGGTTTTGTGGCTGAATTTT
This sequence comes from Trifolium dubium, assembly GCA_951804385.1. Lineage (NCBI taxonomy): Eukaryota > Viridiplantae > Streptophyta > Magnoliopsida > Fabales > Fabaceae > Trifolium > Trifolium dubium. Next base: position 19,396,572 of record OX638071.1, on the reverse strand, counting down.
ATTGATAATGAAATATATGGAGTCTAAATGACTCTAAAATCGATGTCTGAAGGACACAATGAATTGACGATTTTGTGGTTGGATTTTACTGATAATGAAATATATAGAGTCTAAATGACTCTAAATTCGGTGTTGGAAGGATAATTTTATTGATAACGAAATAGTAGTGTCTAAATGACTCTAAATTCAGTGTTGGAAGGATAATGAATAGAAGATTTTGTGGTTGAATTTTCCTTGAAATGACTTTAAATTAAGTGTCGGTAGGATACTTTTTATTGATGGAGGATCATTTTTTGGATAACTTGAATTGACGGTTTTGTGGCTAAATTTTATGATAAGGAAATATGATGTATAGTCTAAATGACTCTAAATTTATTATATTGGAATGATAACCTTAAATGACGGTTTTGCGGCTGAATTTTATTGATAATGAAAATATATGGAGTCTAAATGACTCTAAAATCGATGTCTGAAGGATACATTGAATTGACGATTTTGTGGTTGGATTTTACTGATAATGAAATATATAGAGTCTAAATGACTCTAAATTCGGTGTTGGAAGGATAATAAATAGAAGATTTTGTGGTTGAATTTTCCTTGAAATGACTTTAAATTAAGTGTCGGTAGGATACTTTTTATTGATGGAGGATCATTTTTTGGATAACTTGAATTGACGGTTTTGTGGCTAAATTTTATGATAAGGAAATATGATGTATAGTCTATATGACTCTAAATTTATTATATTGGAAGGATAAAATTAAATGACGGTTTTGTGGCTGAATTTTATTGATAATGAAATATATGGAGTCTAAATGACTCTAAAATCGATGTCTGAAGGATACAATGAATTGACGATTTTGTGGTTGGATTTTACTGATAATGAAATATATAGAGTCTAAATGACTCTAAATTCGGTGTTGGAAGGATAATTTTATTGATAACGAAATAGTAGTGTCTAAATGACTCTAAATTCAGTGTTGGAAGGATAATGAATAGAAGATTTTGTGGTTGAATTTTCCTTGAAATGACTTTAAATTAAGTGTCGGTAGGATACTTTTTATTGATGGAGGATCATTTTTTGGATAACTTGAATTGACGGTTTTGTGGCTAAATTTTATGATAAGGAAATATGATGTATAGTCTAAATGACTCTAAATTTATTATATTGGAAGGATAAAATTGAAATGACGGTTTTGTGGCTGAATTTTATTGATAATGAAATATAGGGAGTCTAAATGACTCTAAAATCGATGTCTGAAGGATACAATGAATTGACGATTTTGTGGTTGGATTTTACTGATAATGAAATATATAGAGTCTAAATGACTCTAAATTCGGTGTTGGAAGGATAATTTTATTGATAACGAAATAGTAGTGTCTAAATGACTCTAAATTCAGTGTTGGAAGGATAATGAATAGAAGATTTTGTGGTTGAATTTTCCTTGAAATGACTTTAAATTAAGTGTCGGTAGGATACTTTTTATTGATGGAGGAACATTTTTTGGATAACTTGAATTGACGGTTTTGTGGCTAAATTTTATGATAAGGAAATATGATGTATAGTCTAAATGACTCTAAATTTATTATATTGGAATGATAAACTTAAATGACGGTTTTGTGGCTGAATTTTATTAATAATGAAATATATAGAGTCTAAATGACTCTAAAATCGATGTTTGAAGGATACAATGAATTGACGATTTTGCGACTGGATTTTATTGATAACGAAATATGTAGTGTCTAAATGACTCTAAATTCGGTGTTGGAAGGATAATGAACAGAAGATTTTGTGGTTGAATTTTCCTTGTAATGACTTTAAATTCAGTGTCGGTTGGAAACTTTTTATTGATGGAGGACTATTTTTTGGATAACTTCTGGTTTTGTGGCTGAATTTTATTCATAATGAAATATGTAGAGCTTAAATGACTCTAAAATCGATTTCTGATGGATACCATGAATTAACGGTTTTGAGGGTGAATTTTATTGATAACGAAATATGTAGCGTCTAAATGACTCTAAATTCGGTGTTGGAAGGATAATGAATAGAAGATTTTGTGGTTGAATTTTCCTTGTAATGACTCTAAATTTAGTGTTAGTAGGATACTTTTTATTGATGGAGGATCATTTTTTGGATAACTCGAATTGACGGTTTTGTGACTGAATTTTATGATAAGGAAATATGATGTATAGTCTAAATGACTCTAAATTTATCATATTGGAAGGATAAAATTAAATGACGGTTTTGTGGCTGAATTTTATTGATAATGAAATATATGGAGTCTAAATGACTCTAAAATCGATGTCTGAAGGATACAATGAATTGACGATTTTGTGGTTGAATTTTACTGATAATGAAATATGTAGATTCTAAATGACTCTAAATTCGGTGTTGGAAGAATTATAAATAAACGATTTTGTGGCTGAATTTTCCTTGTAATGACTTTAAATTCCGTGTTGGTAGGATATTTTTTATTGATGGAGGACTATTTTTTGGATAACTTGAAATGATGGTTTTGTGGCTAAATTTTATGATAAGGAAATATGATGTATAGTCTAAATGACTCTAAATTTATTATATTGGAATGATAACCTTAAATGACGGTTTTGCGGCTGAATTTTATTGATAATGAAAATATATGGAGTCTAAATGACTCTAAAATCGATGTCTGAAGGATACATTGAATTGAATATTTTGTGGTTGGATTTTACTGATAATGAAATATATAGAGTCTAAATGACTCTAAATTCGGTGTTGGAAGGATAATAAATAGAAGATTTTGTGGTTGAATTTTCCTTGAAATGACTTTAAATTAAGTGTCGGTAGGATACTTTTTATTGATGGAGGATCATTTTTTGGATAACTTGAATTGACGGTTTTGTAGGTAAATTTTATGATAAGGAAATATGATGTATAGTCTAAAAGACTCTAAATTTATTATATTGGAAGGATAAAATTAAATGACGGTTTTGTGGCTGAATTTTATTGATAATGAAATATATGGAGTCTAAATGACTCTAAAATCGATGTCTGAAGGATACAATGAATTGACGATTTTGTGGTTGGATTTTACTGATAATGAAATATATAGAGTCTAAATGACTCTAAATTCAGTGTTGGAAGAATTATAAATAAACGGTTTTGTGGCCGAATTTTCCTTGTAATGACTTTAAATTCCGTGTTGGTAGGATATTTTTTATTGATGGAGGACTATTTTTTGGATAACTTGAATTGATGGTTTTGTGGCTAAATTTTATGATAAGGAAATATGATGTATAGTCTAAATGACTCTAAATTTATTATATTGGAATGATTAACTTAAATGACGGTTTTGCGGATGAATTTTATTGATAATGAAATATATGGAGTCTAAATGACTCTAAAATCGATGTCTGAAGGATACATTGAATTGACGATTTTGTAGTTGGATTTTACTGATAATGAAATATATAGAGTCTAAATGACTCTAAATTCGGTGTTGGAAGGATAATTTTATTGATAACTAAATATGTAGTGTCTAAATGACTCTAAATTCAGTGTTGGAAGGATAATGAATAGAAGATTTTGTGGTTGAATTTTCCTTGAAATGACTTTAAATTAAGTGTCGGTAGGATACTTTTTATTGATGGAGGATCATTTTTTGGATAACTTGAATTGACGGTTTTGTGGCTAAATTTTATGATAAGGAAATATGATGTATAGTCTAAATGACTCTAAATTTATTATATTGGAAGGATAAAATTAAATGACAGTTTTGTGGCTGAATTTTATTGATAATGAAATATATGGAGTCTAAATGACTCTAAAATCGATGTCTGAAGGATACAATGAATTGACGATTTTGTGGTTGGATTTTACTGATAATGAAATATATAGAGTCTAAATGACTCTAAATTCGGTGTTGGAAGGATAATTTTATTGATAACGAAATAGTAGTGTCTAAATGACTCTAAATTCAGTGTTGGAAGGATAATGAATAGAAGATTTTGTGGTTGAATTTTCCTTGAAATGACTTTAAATTAAGTGTCGGTAGGATACTTTTTATTGATGGAGGATCATTTTTTGGATAACTTGAATTGACGGTTTTGTGGCTAAATTTTATGATAAGGAAATATGATGTATAGTCTAAATGACTCTAAATTTATTATATTGGAATGATAACCTTAAATGACGGTTTTGCGGCTGAATTTTATTGATAATGAAAATATATGGAGTCTAAATGACTCTAAAATCGATGTCTGAAGGATACATTGAATTGACGATTTTGTGGTTGGATTTTACTGATAATGAAATATATAGAGTCTAAATGACTCTAAATTCGGTGTTGGAAGGATAATAAATAGAAGATTTTGTGGTTGAATTTTCCTTGAAATGACTTTAAATTAAGTGTCGGTAGGATACTTTTTATTGATGGAGGATCATTTTTTGGATAACTTGAATTGACGGTTTTGTGGCTAAATTTTATGATAAGGAAATATGATGTATAGTCTATATGACTCTAAATTTATTATATTGGAAGGATAAAATTAAATGACGGTTTTGTGGCTGAATTTTATTGATAATGAAATATATGGAGTCTAAATGACTCTAAAATCGATGTCTGAAGGATACAATGAATTGACGATTTTGTGGTTGGATTTTACTGATAATGAAATATATAGAGTCTAAATGACTCTAAATTCGGTGTTGGAAGGATAATTTTATTGATAACGAAATATTAGTGTCTAAATGACTCTAAATTCAGTGTTGGAAGGATAATGAATAGAAGATTTTGTGGTTGAATTTTCCTTGAAATGACTTTAAATTAAGTGTCGGTAGGATACTTTTTATTGATGGAGGATCATTTTTTGGATAACTTGAATTGACGGTTTTGTGGCTAAATTTTATGATAAGGAAATATGATGTATAGTCTAAATGACTCTAAATTTATTATATTGGAAGGATAAAATTGAAATGACGGTTTTGTGGCTGAATTTTATTGATAATGAAATATATGGAGTCTAAATGACTCTAAAATCGATGTCTGAAGGATACAATGAATTGACGATTTTGTGGTTGGATTTTACTGATAATGAAATATATAGAGTCTAAATGACTCTAAATTCAGTGTTGGAAGAATTATAAATAAACGGTTTTGTGGCCGAATTTTCCTTGTAATGACTTTAAATTCCGTGTTGGTAGGATATTTTTTATTGATGGAGGACTATTTTTTGGATAACTTGAATTGATGGTTTTGTGGCTAAATTTTATGATAAGGAAATATGATGTATAGTCTAAATGACTCTAAATTTATTATATTGGAATGATTAACTTAAATGACGGTTTTGCGGATGAATTTTATTGATAATGAAATATATGGAGTCTAAATGACTCTAAAATCGATGTCTGAAGGATACATTGAATTGACGATTTTGTAGTTGGATTTTACTGATAATGAAATATATAGAGTCTAAATGACTCTAAATTCGGTGTTGGAAGGATAATTTTATTGATAACTAAATATGTAGTGTCTAAATGACTCTAAATTCAGTGTTGGAAGGATAATGAATAGAAGATTTTGTGGTTGAATTTTCCTTGAAATGACTTTAAATTAAGTGTCGGTAGGATACTTTTTATTGATGGAGGATCATTTTTTGGATAACTTGAATTGACGGTTTTGTGGCTAAATTTTATGATAAGGAAATATGATGTATAGTCTAAATGACTCTAAATTTATTATATTGGAAGGATAAAATTAAATGACAGTTTTGTGGCTGAATTTTATTGATAATGAAATATATGGAGTCTAAATGACTCTAAAATCGATGTCTGAAGGATACAATGAATTGACGATTTTGTGGTTGGATTTTACTGATAATGAAATATATAGAGTCTAAATGACTCTAAATTCGGTGTTGGAAGGATAATTTTATTGATAACGAAATAGTAGTGTCTAAATGACTCTAAATTCAGTGTTGGAAGGATAATGAATAGAAGATTTTGTGGTTGAATTTTCCTTGAAATGACTTTAAATTAAGTGTCGGTAGGATACTTTTTATTGATGGAGGATCATTTTTTGGATAACTTGAATTGACGGTTTTGTGGCTAAATTTTATGATAAGGAAATATGATGTATAGTCTAAATGACTCTAAATTTATTATATTGGAATGATAACCTTAAATGACGGTTTTGCGGCTGAATTTTATTGATAATGAAAATATATGGAGTCTAAATGACTCTAAAATCGATGTCTGAAGGATACATTGAATTGACGATTTTGTGGTTGGATTTTACTGATAATGAAATATATAGAGTCTAAATGACTCTAAATTCGGTGTTGGAAGGATAATAAATAGAAGATTTTGTGGTTGAATTTTCCTTGAAATGACTTTAAATTAAGTGTCGGTAGGATACTTTTTATTGATGGAGGATCATTTTTTGGATAACTTGAATTGACGGTTTTGTGGCTAAATTTTATGATAAGGAAATATGATGTATAGTCTATATGACTCTAAATTTATTATATTGGAAGGATAAAATTAAATGACGGTTTTGTGGCTGAATTTTATTGATAATGAAATATATGGAGTCTAAATGACTCTAAAATCGATGTCTGAAGGATACAATGAATTGACGATTTTGTGGTTGGATTTTACTGATAATGAAATATATAGAGTCTAAATGACTCTAAATTCGGTGTTGGAAGGATAATTTTATTGATAACGAAATATTAGTGTCTAAATGACTCTAAATTCAGTGTTGGAAGGATAATGAATAGAAGATTTTGTGGTTGAATTTTCCTTGAAATGACTTTAAATTAAGTGTCGGTAGGATACTTTTTATTGATGGAGGATCATTTTTTGGATAACTTGAATTGACGGTTTTGTGGCTAAATTTTATGATAAGGAAATATGATGTATAGTCTAAATGACTCTAAATTTATTATATTGGAAGGATAAAATTGAAATGACGGTTTTGTGGCTGAATTTTATTGATAATGAAATATAGGGAGTCTAAATGACTCTAAAATCGATGTCTGAAGGATACAATGAATTGACGATTTTGTGGTTGGATTTTACTGATAATGAAATATATAGAGTCTAAATGACTCTAAATTCGGTGTTGGAAGGATAATTTTATTGATAACGAAATAGTAGTGTCTAAATGACTCTAAATTCAGTGTTGGAAGGATAATGAATAGAAGATTTTGTGGTTGAATTTTCCTTGAAATGACTTTAAATTAAGTGTCGGTAGGATACTTTTTATTGATGGAGGAACATTTTTTGGATAACTTGAATTGACGGTTTTGTGGCTAAATTTTATGATAAGGAAATATGATGTATAATCTAAATGACTCTAAATTTATTATATTGGAATGATAAACTTAAATGACGGTTTTGTGGCTGAATTTTATTAATAATGAAATATATAGAGTCTAAATGACTCTAAAATCGATGTTTGAAGGATACAATGAATTGACGATTTTGCGACTGGATTTTATTGATAACGAAATATGTAGTGTCTAAATGACTCTAAATTCGGTGTTGGAAGGATAATGAACAGAAGATTTTGTGGTTGAATTTTCCTTGTAATGACTTTAAATTCAGTGTCGGTTGGAAACTTTTTATTGATGGAGGACTATTTTTTGGATAACTTCTGGTTTTGTGGCTGAATTTTATTCATAATGAAATATGTAGAGCTTAAATGACTCTAAAATCGATTTCTGATGGATACCATGAATTAACGGTTTTGAGGGTGAATTTTATTGATAACGAAATATGTAGCGTCTAAATGACTCTAAATTCGGTGTTGGAAGGATAATGAATAGAAGATTTTGTGGTTGAATTTTCCTTGTAATGACTCTAAATTTAGTGTTAGTAGGATACTTTTTATTGATGGAGGATCATTTTTTGGATAACTCGAATTGACGGTTTTGTGACTGAATTTTATGATAAGGAAATATGATGTATAGTCTAAATGACTCTAAATTTATCATATTGGAAGGATAAAATTAAATGACGGTTTTGTGGCTGAATTTTATTGATAATGAAATATATGGAGTCTAAATGACTCTAAAATCGATGTCTGAAGGATACAATGAATTGACGATTTTGTGGTTGAATTTTACTGATAATGAAATATGTAGATTCTAAATGACTCTAAATTCGGTGTTGGAAGAATTATAAATAAACGATTTTGTGGCTGAATTTTCCTTGTAATGACTTTAAATTCCGTGTTGGTAGGATATTTTTTATTGATGGAGGACTATTTTTTGGATAACTTGAAATGATGGTTTTGTGGCTAAATTTTATGATAAGGAAATATGATGTATAGTCTAAATGACTCTAAATTTATTATATTGGAATGATAACCTTAAATGACGGTTTTGCGGCTGAATTTTATTGATAATGAAAATATATGGAGTCTAAATGACTCTAAAATCGATGTCTGAAGGATACATTGAATTGAATATTTTGTGGTTGGATTTTACTGATAATGAAATATATAGAGTCTAAATGACTCTAAATTCGGTGTTGGAAGGATAATAAATAGAAGATTTTGTGGTTGAATTTTCCTTGAAATGACTTTAAATTAAGTGTCGGTAGGATACTTTTTATTGATGGAGGATCATTTTTTGGATAACTTGAATTGACGGTTTTGTAGGTAAATTTTATGATAAGGAAATATGATGTATAGTCTAAAAGACTCTAAATTTATTATATTGGAAGGATAAAATTAAATGACGGTTTTGTGGCTGAATTTTATTGATAATGAAATATATGGAGTCTAAATGACTCTAAAATCGATGTCTGAAGGATACAATGAATTGACGATTTTGTGGTTGGATTTTACTGATAATGAAATATATAGAGTCTAAATGACTCTAAATTCAGTGTTGGAAGAATTATAAATAAACGGTTTTGTGGCCGAATTTTCCTTGTAATGACTTTAAATTCCGTGTTGGTAGGATATTTTTTATTGATGGAGGACTATTTTTTGGATAACTTGAATTGATGGTTTTGTGGCTAAATTTTATGATAAGGAAATATGATGTATAGTCTAAATGACTCTAAACTTATTATATTGGAAGGATAAAATTAAATGACGGTTTTGTGGCTGAATTTTATTGATAATGAAATATATGGAGTCTAAATGACTCTAAAATCGATGTCTGAAGGATACAATGAATTGACGATTTTGTGGTTGGATTTTACTGATAATGAAATATATAGAGTCTAAATGACTCTAAATTCGGTGTTGGAAGGATAATTTTATTGATAACGAAATAGTAGTGTCTAAATGACTCTAAATTCAGTGTTGGAAGGATAATGAATAGAAGATTTTGTGGTTGAATTTTCCTTGAAATGACTTTAAATTAAGTGTCGGTAGGATACTTTTTATTGATGGAGGATCATTTTTTGGATAACTTGAATTGATGGTTTTGTGGCTAAATTTTATGATAAGGAAATATGATGTATAGTCTAAATGACTCTAAATTTATTATATTGGAATGATAACCTTAAATGACGGTTTTGCGGCTGAATTTTATTGATAATGAAAATATATGGAGTCTAAATGACTCTAAAATCGATGTCTGAAGGATACATTGAATTGACGATTTTGTGGTTGGATTTTACTGATAATGAAATATATAGAGTCTAAATGACTCTAAATTCGGTGTTGGAAGGATAATAAAAAGAAGATTTTGTGGTTGAATTTTCCTTGAAATGACTTTAAATTAAGTGTCGGTAGGATACTTTTTATTGATGGAGGATCATTTTTTGGATAACTTGAATTGACGGTTTTGTGGCTAAATTTTATGATAAGGAAATATGATGTATAGTCTAAATGACTCTAAATTTATTATATTGGAAGGATAAAATTAAATGACGGTTTTGTGGCTGAATTTTATTGATAATGAAATATATGGAGTCTAAATGACTCTAAAATCGATGTCTGAAGGATACAATGAATTGACGATTTTGTGGTTGGATTTTACTGATAATGAAATATATAGAGTCTAAATGACTCTAAATTCAGTGTTGGAAGGATAATGAATAGAAGATTTTGTGGTTGAATTTTCCATGTAATGACTTTAAATTCAGTGTAAGTAGGATATTTTTTATTGATGGAGGACTATTTTTTGGATAACTTGAATTGACGGTTTTGTGGCTAAATTTTATGATAAGGAAATATGATGTATAGTCTAAATGACTCTAAATTTATTATATTGGAATGATAAACTTAAATGACGGTTTTGTGGCTGAATTTTATTAATAATGAAATATATAGAGTCTAAATGACTCTAAAATCGATGTTTGAAGGATACAATGAATTGACGATTTTGCGACTGGATTTTATTGATAACGAAATATGTAGCGTCTAAATGACTCTAAATTCGGTGTTGGAAGGATAATGAACAGAAGATTTTGTGGTTGAATTTTCCTTGTAATGACTTTAAATTCAGTGTCGGTTGGAAACTTTTTATTGATGGAGGACTATTTTTTGGATAACTTCTGGTTTTGTGGCTGAATTTTATTCATAATGAAATATGTAGAGCTTAAATGACTCTAAAATCGATTTCTGATGGATACCATGAATTAACGGTTTTGAGGGTGAATTTTATTGATAACGAAATATGTAGCGTCTAAATGACTCTAAATTCGGTGTTGGAAGGATAATGAATAGAAGATTTTGTGGTTGAATTTTCCTTGTAATGACTCTAAATTTAGTGTTAGTAGGATACTTTTTATTGATGGAGGATCATTTTTTGGATAACTCGAATTGACGGTTTTGTGACTGAATTTTATGATAAGGAAATATGATGTATAGTCTAAATGACTCTAAATTTATTATATTGGAAGGATAAAATTAAATGACGGTTTTGTGGCTGAATTTTATTGATAATGAAATATATGGAGTCTAAATGACTCTAAAATCGATGTCTGAAGGATACAATGAATTGACGATTTTGTGGTTGAATTTTACTGATAATGAAATATGTAGATTCTAAATGACTCTAAATTCGGTGTTGGAAGAATTATAAATAAACGATTTTGTGGCTGAATTTTCCTTGTAATGACTTTAAATTCTGTGTTGGTAGGATATTTTTTATTGATGGATGACTATTTTTTGGATAACTTGAAATGATGGTTTTGTGGCTAAATTTTATGATAAGGAAATATGATGTATAGTCTAAATGACTCTAAATTTATTATATTGGAATGATAACCTTAAATGACGGTTTTGCGGCTGAATTTTATTGATAATGAAAATATATGGAGTCTAAATGACTCTAAAATCGATGTCTGAAGGATACATTGAATTGACGATTTTGCGACTGGATTTTATTGATAACGAAATATGTAGCGTCTAAATGACTCTAAATTCGGTGTTGGAAGGATAATGAACAGAAGATTTTGTGGTTGAATTTTCCTTGTAATGACTTTAAATTCAGTGTCGGTTGGAAACTTTTTATTGATGGAGGACTATTTTTTGGATAACTTCTGGTTTTGTGGCTGAATTTTATTCATAATGAAATATGTAGAGCTTAAATGACTCTAAAATCGATTTCTGATGGATACCATGAATTAACGGTTTTGAGGGTGAATTTTATTGATAACGAAATATGTAGCGTCTAAATGACTCTAAATTCGGTGTTGGAAGGATAATGAATAGAAGATTTTGTGGTTTAATTTTCCTTGTAATGACTCTAAATTTAGTGTTAGTAGGATACTTTTTATTGATGGAGGATCATTTTTTGGATAACTCGAATTGACGGTTTTGTGACTGAATTTTATGATAAGGAAATATGATGTATAGTCTAAATGACTCTAAATTTATTATATTGGAAGGATAAAATTAAATGACGGTTTTGTGGCTGAATTTTATTGATAATGAAATATATGGAGTCTAAATGACTCTAAAATCGATGTCTGAAGGATACAATGAATTGACGATTTTGTGGTTGGATTTTACTGATAATGAAATATGTAGATTCTAAATGACTCTAAATTCGGTGTTGGAAGGATAATGAATAGAAGATTTTGTGGTTGAATTTTCCATGTAATGACTTTAAATTCAGTGTACGTAGGATATTTTTTATTGATGGAGGACTATTTTTTGGATAACTTGAATTGACGGTTTTGTGGCTAAATTTTATGATAAGGAAATATGATGTATAGTCTAAATGACTCTAAATTTATTATATTGGAATGATAAACTTAAATGACGGTTTTGTGGCTGAATTTTATTAATAATGAAATATATAGAGTCTAAATGACTCTAAAATCGATGTTTGAAGGATACAATGAATTGACGATTTTGCGACTGGATTTTATTGATAACGAAATATGTAGCGTCTAAATGACTCTAAATTCGGTGTTGGAAGGATAATGAACAGAAGATTTTGTGGTTGAATTTTCCTTGTAATGACTTTAAATTCAGTGTCGGTTGGAAACTTTTTATTGATGGAGGACTATTTTTGGATAACTTCTGGTTTTGTGGCTGAATTTTATTCATAATGAAATATGTAGAGCTTAAATGACTCTAAAATCGATTTCTGATGCATACCATGAATTAACGGTTTTGAGGGTGAATTTTATTGATAACGAAATATGTAGCGTCTAAATGACTCTAAATTCGGTGTTGGAAGGATAATGAATAGAAGATTTTGTGGTTTAATTTTCCTTGTAATGACTCTAAATTTAGTGTTAGTAGGATACTTTTTATTGATGGAGGATCATTTTTTGGATAACTCGAATTGACGGTTTTGTGACTGAATTTTATGATAAGGAAATATGATGTATAGTCTAAATGACTCTAAATTTATTATATTGGAAGGATAAAATTAAATGACGGTTTTGTGGCTGAATTTTATTGATAATGAAATATATGGAGTCTAAATGACTCTAAAATCGATGTCTGAAGGATACAATGAATTGACGATTTTGTGGTTGGATTTTACTGATAATGAAATATGTAGATTCTAAATGACTCTAAATTCGGTGTTGGAAGGATAATGAATAGAAGATTTTGTGGTTGAATTTTCCATGTAATGACTTTAAATTCAGTGTACGTAGGATATTTTTTATTGATGGAGGACTATTTTTTGGATAACTTGAATTGACGGTTTTGTGGCTAAATTTTATGATAAGGAAATATGATGTATAGTCTAAATGACTCTAAATTTATTATATTGGAATGATAAACTTAAATGACGGTTTTGTGGCTGAATTTTATTAATAATGAAATATATAGAGTCTAAATGACTCTAAAATCGATGTTTGAAGGATACAATGAATTGACGATTTTGCGACTGGATTTTATTGATAACGAAATATGTAGCGTCTAAATGACTCTAAATTCGGTGTTGGAAGGATAATGAACAGAAGATTTTGTGGATGAATTTTCCTTGTAATGACTTTAAATTCAGTGTCGGTTGGAAACTTTTTATTGATGGAGGACTATTTTTGGATAACTTCTGGTTTTGTGGCTGAATTTTATTCATAATGAAATATGTAGAGCTTAAATGACTCTAAAATCGATTTCTGATGGATACCATGAATTAACGGTTTTGAGGGTGAATTTTATTGATAACGAAATATGTAGCGTCTAAATGACTCTAAATTCGGTGTTGGAAGGATAATGAATAGAAGATTTTGTGGTTGAATTTTCCTTGTAATGACTCTAAATTTAGTGTTAGTAGGATACTTTTTATTGATGGAGGATCATTTTTTGGATAACTCGAATTGACGGTTTTGTGACTGAATTTTATGATAAGGAAATATGATGTATAGTCTAAATGACTCTAAATTTATTATATTGGAAGGATAAAATTAAATGACGGTTTTGTGGCTGAATTTTATTGATAATGAAATATATGGAGTCTAAATGACTCTAAAATCGATGTCTGAAGGATACAATGAATTGACGATTTTGTGGTTTAATTTTACTGATAATGAAATATGTAAATTCTAAATGACTCTAAATTCGGTGTTGGAAGAATTATAAATAAACGATTTTGTGGCTGAATTTTCCTTGTAATGACTTTAAATTCTGTGTTGGTAGGATATTTTTTATTGATGGAGGACTATTTTTTGGATAACTTGAAATGATGGTTTTGTGGCTAAATTTTATGATAAGGAAATATGATGTATAGTCTAAATGAGTCTAAATTTATTATATTGGAATGATAACCTTAAATGACGGTTTTGCGGCTGAATTTTATTGATAATGAAAATATATGGAGTCTAAATGACTCTAAAATCGATGTCTGAAGGATACATTGAATTGACGATTTTGTGACTGGATTTTATTGATAACGAAATATGTAGCGTCTAAATGACTCTAAATTCGGTGTTGGAAGGATAATGAACAGAAGATTTTGTGGTTGAATTTTCCTTGTAATGACTTTAAATTCAGTGTCGGTTGGAAACTTTTTATTGATGGAGGACTATTTTTTGGATAACTTCTGGTTTTGTGGCTGAATTTTATTCATAATGAAATATGTAGAGCTTAAATGACTCTAAAATCGATTTCTGATGGATACCATGAATTAACGGTTTTGAGGGTGAATTTTATTGATAACGAAATATGTAGCGTCTAAATGACTCTAAATTCGGTGTTGGAAGGATAATGAATAGAAGATTTTGTGGTTTAATTTTCCTTGTAATGACTCTAAATTTAGTGTTAGTAGGATACTTTTTATTGATGGAGGATCATTTTTTGGATAACTCGAATTGACGGTTTTGTGACTGAATTTTATGATAAGGAAATATGATGTATAGTCTAAATGACTCTAAATTTATTATATTGGAAGGATAAAATTAAATGACGGTTTTGTGGCTGAATTTTATTGATAATGAAATATATGTAGTCTAAATGACTCTAAAATCGATGTCTGAAGGATACAATGAATTGACGATTTTGTGGTTGGATTTTACTGATAATGAAATATGTAGATTCTAAATGACTCTAAATTCGGTGTTGGAAGAATTATAAATAAACGATTTTGTGGCTGAATTTTCCTTGTAATGACTTTAAATTCCGTGTTGGTAGGATATTTTTTATTGATGGAGGACTATTTTTTGGATAACTTGAAATGATGGGTTTGTGGCTAAATTTTATGATAAGGAAATATGATGTATAGTCTAAATGACTCTAAATTTATTATATTGGAATGATAACCTTAAATGACGGTTTTGCGGCTGAATTTTATTGATAATGAAAATATATGGAGTCTAAATGACTCTAAAATCGATGTCTGAAGGATACATTGAATTGACGATTTTGTGGTTGGATTTTACTGATAATGAAATATATAGAGTCTAAATGACTCTAAATTCGATGTTGGAAGGATAATAAATAGAAGATTTTGTGGTTGAATTTTCCTTGAAATGACTTTAAATTAAGTGTCGGTAGGATACTTTTTATTGATGGAGGATCATTTTTTGGATAACTTGAATTGACGGTTTTGTGGCTAAATTTTATGATAAGGAAATATGATGTATAGTCTAAATGACTCTAAATTTATTATATTGGAAGGATAAAATTAAATGACGGTTTTGTGGCTGAATTTTATTGATAATGAAATATATGGAGTCTAAATGACTCTAAAATCGATGTCTGAAGGATACAATGAATTGACGATTTTGTGGTTGGATTTTACTGATAATGAAATATATAGAGTCTAAATGACTCTAAATTCGGTGTTGGAAGGATAATAAATAGAAGATTTTGTGGTTGAATTTTCCTTGAAATGACTTTAAATTAAGTGTCGGTAGGATACTTTTTATTGATGGAGGATCATTTTTTGGATAACTTGAATTGACGGTTTTGTGGCTAAATTTTATGATAAGGAAATATGATGTATAGTCTAAATGACTCTAAATTTATTATATTGAAAGGATAAAATTAAATGACGGTTTTGTGGCTGAATTTTATTGATAATGAAATATATGGAGTCTAAATGACTCTAAAATCGATGTCTGAAGGATACAATGAATTGACGATTTTGTGGTTGGATTTTACTGATAATGAAATATATAGAGTCTAAATGACTCTAAATTCGGTGTTGGAAGGATAATAAATAGAAGATTTTGTGGTTGAATTTTCCTTGAAATGACTTTAAATTAAGTGTCGGTAGGATACTTTTTATTGATGGAGGATCATTTTTTGGATAACTTGAATTGACGGTTTTGTGGCTAAATTTTATGATAAGGAAATATGATGTATAGTCTAAATGACTCTAAATTTATTATATTGAAAGGATAAAATTAAATGACGGTTTTGTGGCTGAATTTTATTGATAATGAAATATATGGAGTCTAAATGACTCTAAAATCGATGTCTGAAGGATACAATGAATTGACGATTTTGTGGTTGGATTTTACTGATAATGAAATATGTAGATTCTAAATGACTCTAAATTCGGTGTTCGAAGAATTATAAATAAACGATTTTGTGGCTGAATTTTCCTTGTAATGACTTTAAATTCCGTGTTGGTAGGATATTTTTTATTGATGGAGGACTATTTTTTGGATAACTTGAAATGATGGGTTTGTGGCTAAATTTTATGATAAGGAAATATGATGTATAGTCTAAATGACTCTAAATTTATTATATTGGAATGATAACCTTAAATGACGGTTTTGCGGCTGAATTTTATTGATAATGAAAATATATGGAGTCTAAATGACTCTAAAATCGATGTCTGAAGGATACATTGAATTGACGATTTTGTGGTTGGATTTTACTGATAATGAAATATATAGAGTCTAAATGACTCTAAATTCGATGTTGGAAGGATAATAAATAGAAGATTTTGTGGTTGAATTTTCCTTGAAATGACTTTAAATTAAGTGTCGGTAGGATACTTTTTATTGATGGAGGATCATTTTTTGGATAACTTGAATTGACGGTTTTGTAGGTAAATTTTATGATAAGGAAATATGATGTATAGTCTAAAAGACTCTAAATTTATTATATTGGAAGGATAAAATTAAATGACGGTTTTGTGGCTGAATTTTATTGATAATGAAATATATGGAGTCTAAATGACTCTAAAATCGATGTCTGAAGGATACAATGAATTGACGATTTTGTGGTTGGATTTTACTGATAATGAAATATATAGAGTCTAAATGACTCTAAATTCAGTGTTGGAAGAATTATAAATAAACGGTTTTGTGGCCGAATTTTCCTTGTAATGACTTTAAATTCCGTGTTGGTAGGATATTTTTTATTGATGGAGGACTATTTTTTGGATAACTTGAATTGATGGTTTTGTGGCTAAATTTTATGATAAGGAAATATGATGTATAGTCTAAATGACTCTAAACTTATTATATTGGAAGGATAAAATTAAATGACGGTTTTGTGGCTGAATTTTATTGATAATGAAATATATGGAGTCTAAATGACTCTAAAATCGATGTCTGAAGGATACAATGAATTGACGATTTTGTGGTTGGATTTTACTGATAATGAAATATATAGAGTCTAAATGACTCTAAATTCGGTGTTGGAAGGATAATTTTATTGATAACGAAATAGTAGTGTCTAAATGACTCTAAATTCAGTGTTGGAAGGATAATGAATAGAAGATTTTGTGGTTGAATTTTCCTTGAAATGACTTTAAATTAAGTGTCGGTAGGATACTTTTTATTGATGGAGGATCATTTTTTGGATAACTTGAATTGATGGTTTTGTGGCTAAATTTTATGATAAGGAAATATGATGTATAGTCTAAATGACTCTAAATTTATTATATTGGAATGATAACCTTAAATGACGGTTTTGCGGCTGAATTTTATTGATAATGAAAATATATGGAGTCTAAATGACTCTAAAATCGATGTCTGAAGGATACATTGAATTGACGATTTTGTGGTTGGATTTTACTGATAATGAAATATATAGAGTCTAAATGACTCTAAATTCGGTGTTGGAAGGATAATAAAAAGAAGATTTTGTGGTTGAATTTTCCTTGAAATGACTTTAAATTAAGTGTCGGTAGGATACTTTTTATTGATGGAGGATCATTTTTTGGATAACTTGAATTGACGGTTTTGTGGCTAAATTTTATGATAAGGAAATATGATGTATAGTCTAAATGACTCTAAATTTATTATATTGGAAGGATAAAATTAAATGACGGTTTTGTGGCTGAATTTTATTGATAATGAAATATATGGAGTCTAAATGACTCTAAAATCGATGTCTGAAGGATACAATGAATTGACGATTTTGTGGTTGGATTTTACTGATAATGAAATATATAGAGTCTAAATGACTCTAAATTCAGTGTTGGAAGGATAATGAATAGAAGATTTTGTGGTTGAATTTTCCATGTAATGACTTTAAATTCAGTGTAAGTAGGATATTTTTTATTGATGGAGGACTATTTTTTGGATAACTTGAATTGACGGTTTTGTGGCTAAATTTTATGATAAGGAAATATGATGTATAGTCTAAATGACTCTAAATTTATTATATTGGAATGATAAACTTAAATGACGGTTTTGTGGCTGAATTTTATTAATAATGAAATATATAGAGTCTAAATGACTCTAAAATCGATGTTTGAAGGATACAATGAATTGACGATTTTGCGACTGGATTTTATTGATAACGAAATATGTAGCGTCTAAATGACTCTAAATTCGGTGTTGGAAGGATAATGAACAGAAGATTTTGTGGTTGAATTTTCCTTGTAATGACTTTAAATTCAGTGTCGGTTGGAAACTTTTTATTGATGGAGGACTATTTTTTGGATAACTTCTGGTTTTGTGGCTGAATTTTATTCATAATGAAATATGTAGAGCTTAAATGACTCTAAAATCGATTTCTGATGGATACCATGAATTAACGGTTTTGAGGGTGAATTTTATTGATAACGAAATATGTAGCGTCTAAATGACTCTAAATTCGGTGTTGGAAGGATAATGAATAGAAGATTTTGTGGTTGAATTTTCCTTGTAATGACTCTAAATTTAGTGTTAGTAGGATACTTTTTATTGATGGAGGATCATTTTTTGGATAACTCGAATTGACGGTTTTGTGACTGAATTTTATGATAAGGAAATATGATGTATAGTCTAAATGACTCTAAATTTATTATATTGGAAGGATAAAATTAAATGACGGTTTTGTGGCTGAATTTTATTGATAATGAAATATATGGAGTCTAAATGACTCTAAAATTGATGTCTGAAGGATACAATGAATTGACGATTTTGTGGTTGAATTTTACTGATAATGAAATATGTAGATTCTAAATGACTCTAAATTCGGTGTTGGAAGAATTATAAATAAACGATTTTGTGGCTGAATTTTCCTTGTAATGACTTTAAATTCTGTGTTGGTAGGATATTTTTTATTGATGGATGACTATTTTTTGGATAACTTGAAATGATGGTTTTGTGGCTAAATTTTATGATAAGGAAATATGATGTATAGTCTAAATGACTCTAAATTTATTATATTGGAATGATAACCTTAAATGACGGTTTTGCGGCTGAATTTTATTGATAATGAAAATATATGGAGTCTAAATGACTCTAAAATCGATGTCTGAAGGATACATTGAATTGACGATTTTGCGACTGGATTTTATTGATAACGAAATATGTAGCGTCTAAATGACTCTAAATTCGGTGTTGGAAGGATAATGAACAGAAGATTTTGTGGTTGAATTTTCCTTGTAATGACTTTAAATTCAGTGTCGGTTGGAAACTTTTTATTGATGGAGGACTATTTTTTGGATAACTTCTGGTTTTGTGGCTGAATTTTATTCATAATGAAATATGTAGAGCTTAAATGACTCTAAAATCGATTTCTGATGGATACCATGAATTAACGGTTTTGAGGGTGAATTTTATTGATAACGAAATATGTAGCGTCTAAATGACTCTAAATTCGGGGTTGGAAGGATAATGAATAGAAGATTTTGTGGTTTAATTTTCCTTGTAATGACTCTAAATTTAGTGTTAGTAGGATACTTTTTATTGATGGAGGATCATTTTTTGGATAACTCGAATTGACGGTTTTGTGACTGAATTTTATGATAAGGAAATATGATGTATAGTCTAAATGACTCTAAATTTATTATATTGGAAGGATAAAATTAAATGACGGTTTTGTGGCTGAATTTTATTGATAATGAAATATATGGAGTCTAAATGACTCTAAAATCGATGTCTGAAGGATACAATGAATTGACGATTTTGTGGTTGGATTTTACTGATAATGAAATATGTAGATTCTAAATGACTCTAAATTCGGTGTTGGAAGGATAATGAATAGAAGATTTTGTGGTTGAATTTTCCATGTAATGACTTTAAATTCAGTGTACGTAGGATATTTTTTATTGATGGAGGACTATTTTTTGGATAACTTGAATTGACGGTTTTGTGGCTAAATTTTATGATAAGGAAATATGATGTATAGTCTAAATGACTCTAAATTTATTATATTGGAATGATAAACTTAAATGACGGTTTTGTGGCTGAATTTTATTAATAATGAAATATATAGAGTCTAAATGACTCTAAAATCGATGTTTGAAGGATACAATGAATTGACGATTTTGCGACTGGATTTTATTGATAACGAAATATGTAGCGTCTAAATGACTCTAAATTCGGTGTTGGAAGGATAATGAACAGAAGATTTTGTGGTTGAATTTTCCTTGTAATGACTTTAAATTCAGTGTCGGTTGGAAACTTTTTATTGATGGAGGACTATTTTTGGATAACTTCTGGTTTTGTGGCTGAATTTTATTCATAATGAAATATGTAGAGCTTAAATGACTCTAAAATCGATTTCTGATGCATACCATGAATTAACGGTTTTGAGGGTGAATTTTATTGATAACGAAATATGTAGCGTCTAAATGACTCTAAATTCGGTGTTGGAAGGATAATGAATAGAAGATTTTGTGGTTTAATTTTCCTTGTAATGACTCTAAATTTAGTGTTAGTAGGAT
The DNA here is from genome assembly GCA_951804385.1 of Trifolium dubium. Lineage (NCBI taxonomy): Eukaryota > Viridiplantae > Streptophyta > Magnoliopsida > Fabales > Fabaceae > Trifolium > Trifolium dubium. Next base: position 19,375,605 of record OX638071.1, on the reverse strand, counting down.
ACTTTTTATTGATGGAGGATCATTTTTTGGATAACTCGAATTGACGGTTTGGTGACTGAATTTTATGATAAGGAAATATGATGTATAGTCTAAATGACTCTAAATTTATTATATTGGAAGGATAAAATTAAATGACGGTTTTGTGGCTGAATTTTATTGATAATGAAATATATGGAGTCTAAATGACTCTAAAATCGATGTCTGAAGGATACAATGAATTGACGATTTTGTGGTTGGATTTTACTGATAATGAAATATGTAGATTCTAAATGACTCTAAATTCGGTGTTGGAAGGATAATGAATAGAAGATTTTGTGGTTGAATTTTCCATGTAATGACTTTAAATTCAGTGTACGTAGGATATTTTTTATTGATGGAGGACTATTTTTTGGATAACTTGAATTGACGGTTTTGTGGCTAAATTTTATGATAAGGAAATATGATGTATAGTCTAAATGACTCTAAATTTATTATATTGGAATGATAAACTTAAATGACGGTTTTGTGGCTGAATTTTATTAATAATGAAATATATAGAGTCTAAATGACTCTAAAATCGATGTTTGAAGGATACAATGAATTGACGATTTTGCGACTGGATTTTATTGATAACGAAATATGTAGCGTCTAAATGACTCTAAATTCGGTGTTGGAAGGATAATGAACAGAAGATTTTGTGGATGAATTTTCCTTGTAATGACTTTAAATTCAGTGTCGGTTGGAAACTTTTTATTGATGGAGGACTATTTTTGGATAACTTCTGGTTTTGTGGCTGAATTTTATTCATAATGAAATATGTAGAGCTTAAATGACTCTAAAATCGATTTCTGATGGATACCATGAATTAACGGTTTTGAGGGTGAATTTTATTGATAACGAAATATGTAGCGTCTAAATGACTCTAAATTCGGTGTTGGAAGGATAATGAATAGAAGATTTTGTGGTTGAATTTTCCTTGTAATGACTCTAAATTTAGTGTTAGTAGGATACTTTTTATTGATGGAGGATCATTTTTTGGATAACTCGAATTGACGGTTTTGTGACTGAATTTTATGATAAGGAAATATGATGTATAGTCTAAATGACTCTAAATTTATTATATTGGAAGGATAAAATTAAATGACGGTTTTGTGGCTGAATTTTATTGATAATGAAATATATGGAGTCTAAATGACTCTAAAATCGATGTCTGAAGGATACAATGAATTGACGATTTTGTGGTTTAATTTTACTGATAATGAAATATGTAAATTCTAAATGACTCTAAATTCGGTGTTGGAAGAATTATAAATAAACGATTTTGTGGCTGAATTTTCCTTGTAATGACTTTAAATTCTGTGTTGGTAGGATATTTTTTATTGATGGAGGACTATTTTTTGGATAACTTGAAATGATGGTTTTGTGGCTAAATTTTATGATAAGGAAATATGATGTATAGTCTAAATGAGTCTAAATTTATTATATTGGAATGATAACCTTAAATGACGGTTTTGCGGCTGAATTTTATTGATAATGAAAATATATGGAGTCTAAATGACTCTAAAATCGATGTCTGAAGGATACATTGAATTGACGATTTTGTGACTGGATTTTATTGATAACGAAATATGTAGCGTCTAAATGACTCTAAATTCGGTGTTGGAAGGATAATGAACAGAAGATTTTGTGGTTGAATTTTCCTTGTAATGACTTTAAATTCAGTGTCGGTTGGAAACTTTTTATTGATGGAGGACTATTTTTTGGATAACTTCTGGTTTTGTGGCTGAATTTTATTCATAATGAAATATGTAGAGCTTAAATGACTCTAAAATCGATTTCTGATGGATACCATGAATTAACGGTTTTGAGGGTGAATTTTATTGATAACGAAATATGTAGCGTCTAAATGACTCTAAATTCGGTGTTGGAAGGATAATGAATAGAAGATTTTGTGGTTTAATTTTCCTTGTAATGACTCTAAATTTAGTGTTAGTAGGATACTTTTTATTGATGGAGGATCATTTTTTGGATAACTCGAATTGACGGTTTTGTGACTGAATTTTATGATAAGGAAATATGATGTATAGTCTAAATGACTCTAAATTTATTATATTGGAAGGATAAAATTAAATGACGGTTTTGTGGCTGAATTTTATTGATAATGAAATATATGTAGTCTAAATGACTCTAAAATCGATGTCTGAAGGATACAATGAATTGACGATTTTGTGGTTGGATTTTACTGATAATGAAATATGTAGATTCTAAATGACTCTAAATTCGGTGTTGGAAGAATTATAAATAAACGATTTTGTGGCTGAATTTTCCTTGTAATGACTTTAAATTCCGTGTTGGTAGGATATTTTTTATTGATGGAGGACTATTTTTTGGATAACTTGAAATGATGGGTTTGTGGCTAAATTTTATGATAAGGAAATATGATGTATAGTCTAAATGACTCTAAATTTATTATATTGGAATGATAACCTTAAATGACGGTTTTGCGGCTGAATTTTATTGATAATGAAAATATATGGAGTCTAAATGACTCTAAAATCGATGTCTGAAGGATACATTGAATTGACGATTTTGTGGTTGGATTTTACTGATAATGAAATATATAGAGTCTAAATGACTCTAAATTCGATGTTGGAAGGATAATAAATAGAAGATTTTGTGGTTGAATTTTCCTTGAAATGACTTTAAATTAAGTGTCGGTAGGATACTTTTTATTGATGGAGGATCATTTTTTGGATAACTTGAATTGACGGTTTTGTGGCTAAATTTTATGATAAGGAAATATGATGTATAGTCTAAATGACTCTAAATTTATTATATTGGAAGGATAAAATTAAATGACGGTTTTGTGGCTGAATTTTATTGATAATGAAATATATGGAGTCTAAATGACTCTAAAATCGATGTCTGAAGGATACAATGAATTGACGATTTTGTGGTTGGATTTTACTGATAATGAAATATATAGAGTCTAAATGACTCTAAATTCGGTGTTGGAAGGATAATAAATAGAAGATTTTGTGGTTGAATTTTCCTTGAAATGACTTTAAATTAAGTGTCGGTAGGATACTTTTTATTGATGGAGGATCATTTTTTGGATAACTTGAATTGACGGTTTTGTGGCTAAATTTTATGATAAGGAAATATGATGTATAGTCTAAATGACTCTAAATTTATTATATTGAAAGGATAAAATTAAATGACGGTTTTGTGGCTGAATTTTATTGATAATGAAATATATGGAGTCTAAATGACTCTAAAATCGATGTCTGAAGGATACAATGAATTGACGATTTTGTGGTTGGATTTTACTGATAATGAAATATATAGAGTCTAAATGACTCTAAATTCGGTGTTGGAAGGATAATAAATAGAAGATTTTGTGGTTGAATTTTCCTTGAAATGACTTTAAATTAAGTGTCGGTAGGATACTTTTTATTGATGGAGGATCATTTTTTGGATAACTTGAATTGACGGTTTTGTGGCTAAATTTTATGATAAGGAAATATGATGTATAGTCTAAATGACTCTAAATTTATTATATTGAAAGGATAAAATTAAATGACGGTTTTGTGGCTGAATTTTATTGATAATGAAATATATGGAGTCTAAATGACTCTAAAATCGATGTCTGAAGGATACAATGAATTGACGATTTTGTGGTTGGATTTTACTGATAATGAAATATGTAGATTCTAAATGACTCTAAATTCGGTGTTGGAAGAATTATAAATAAACGATTTTGTGGCTGAATTTTCCTTGTAATGACTTTAAATTCCGTGTTGGTAGGATATTTTTTATTGATGGAGGACTATTTTTTGGATAACTTGAAATGATGGGTTTGTGGCTAAATTTTATGATAAGGAAATATGATGTATAGTCTAAATGACTCTAAATTTATTATATTGGAATGATAACCTTAAATGACGGTTTTGCGGCTGAATTTTATTGATAATGAAAATATATGGAGTCTAAATGACTCTAAAATCGATGTCTGAAGGATACATTGAATTGACGATTTTGTGGTTGGATTTTACTGATAATGAAATATATAGAGTCTAAATGACTCTAAATTCGATGTTGGAAGGATAATAAATAGAAGATTTTGTGGTTGAATTTTCCTTGAAATGACTTTAAATTAAGTGTCGGTAGGATACTTTTTATTGATGGAGGATCATTTTTTGGATAACTTGAATTGACGGTTTTGTGGCTAAATTTTATGATAAGGAAATATGATGTATAGTCTAAATGACTCTAAATTTATTATATTGGAAGGATAAAACTAAATGACGGTTTTGTGGCTGAATATTATTGATAATGAAATATATGGAGTCTAAATGACTCTAAAATCGATGTCTGAAGGATACAATGAATTGACGATTTTGTGGTTGAATTTTACTGATAATGAAATATGTAGATTCTAAATGACTCTAAATTCGGTGTAGGTAGGATATTTTTTATTGATGGAGGACTATTTTTTGGATAACTTGAATTGACGGTTTTGTGGCTAAATTTTATGATAAGGAAATATGATGTATAGTCTAAATGACTCTAAATTTATTATATTGGAATGATACACTTAAATGACGGTTTTGTGGCTGAATTTTATTAATAATGAAATATATAGAGTCTAAATGGCTCTAAAATAGATGTTTGAAGGATACAATGAATTGACGATTTTGCGACTGGATTTTATTGATAACGAAATATGTAGCGTCTAAATGACTCTAAATTCGGTGTTGGAAGGATAATGAACAGAAGATTTTGTGGTTGAATTTTCCTTGTAATGACTTTAAATTCAGTGTCGGTTGGAAACTTTTTATTGATGGAGGACTATTTTTTGGATAACTTCTGGTTTTGTGGCTGAATTTTATTCATAATGAAATATGTAGAGCTTAAATGACTCTAAAATCGATTTCTGAAGGATACCATGAATTAACGGTTTTGAGGGTGAATTTTATTGATAACGAAATATGTAGCGTCTAAATGACTCTAAATTCGGTGTTGGAAGGATAATGAATAGAAGATTTTGTGGTTGAATTTTCCTTGTAATGACTTTAAATTCAGTGTCGGTTGGAAACTTTTTATTGATGGAGGACTATTTTTTGGATAACTTGAATTGACGGTTTTGTGGCTAAATTTTATGATAAGGAAATATGATGTATAGTCTAAATGACTCTAAATTTATTATATTGGAATGATAAACTTAAATGACGGTTTTGTGGCTGAATTTTATTAATAATGAAATATATAGAGTGTAAATAGCTCTAAAATCGATGTTTGAAGGATACAATGAATTGACGATTTTGCAACTAGATTTTATTGATAACGAAATATGTAGCGTCTAAATGACTCTAAATTCAGTGTTGGAAGGATAATGAACAGAAGATTTTGTGGTTGAATTTTCCTTGTAATGACTTTAAATTCAGTGTCGGTTGGAAACTTATTATTGATGGAGGACTATTTTTTGATTAACTTCTGGTTTTGTGGCTGAATTTTATTCATAATGAAATATGTAGAGCTTAAATGACTCTAAAATCGATTTCTGAAGGATACCATGAATTAACGGTTTTTAGGGTGAATTTTATTGATAACGAAATATGTAGCGTCTAAATGACTCTAAATTCGGTGTTGGAAGGATAATGAATAGAAGATTTTGTGGTTGAATTTTCCGACTTTAAATTCCGTGTTGGTAGGATATTTTTTATTGATGGAGGACTATTTTTTGGATAACTTGAATTGATGGTTTTGTGGCTAAATTTTATGATAAGGAAATATGATGTATAGTCTAAATGACTCTAAATTTATTATATTGGAATGATAAACTTAAATGACGGTTTTGTGGCTGAATTTTATTAATAATGAAATATATAGAGTCTAAATGGCTCTAAAATCGATGTTTGAAGGATACAATGAATTGACGATTTTGCGACTGGATTTTATTGATAACGAAATATGTAGCGTCTAAATGACTCTAAATTCGGTGTTGGAAGGATAATGAACAGAAGATTTTGTGGTTGAATTTTCCTTGTAATGACTTTAAATTCAGTGTAGGTAGGATATTTTTTATTGATGGAGGACTATTTTTTGGATAACTTGAATTGACGGTTTTGTGGTTAAATTTTATGATAAGAAAATATGATGTATAGTCTAAATGACTCTAAATTTATTATATTGGAATGATACACTTAAATGACGGTTTTGTGGCTGAATTTTATTAATAATGAAATATATAGAGTCTAAATGGCTCTAAAATCGATGTTTGAAGGATACAATGAATTGACGATTTTGCGACTGGATTTTATTGATAACGAAATATGTAGCGTCTAAATGACTCTAAATTCGGTGTTGGAAGGATAATGAACAGAAGATTTTGTGGTTGAATTTTCCTTGTAATGACTTTAAATTCAGTGTCGGTTGGAAACTTTTTATTGATGGAGGACTATTTTTTGGATAACTTCTGGTTTTGTGGCTGAATTTTATTCATAATGAAATATGTAGAGCTTAAATGACTCTAAAATCGATTTCTGAAGGATACCATGAATTAACGGTTTTGAGGGTGAATTTTATTGATAACGAAATATGTAGCGTCTAAATGACTCTAAATTCGGTGTTGGAAGGATAATGAATAGAAGATTTTGTGGTTGAATTTTCCGACTTTAAATTCAGTGTAGGTAGGATATTTTTTATTGATGGAGGACTATTTTTTGGATAACTTGAATTGACGGTTTTGTGGCTAAATTTTATGATAAGGAAATATGATGTATAGTCTAAATGACTCTAAATTTATTATATTGGAATGATAAACCTAAATGACGGTTTTGTGGCTTAATTTTATTAATAATGAAATATATAGAGTCTAAATGGCTCTAAAATAGATGTTTGAAGGATACAATGAATTGACGATTTTGCGACTGGATTTTATTGATAACGAAATATGTAGCGTCTAAATGACTCTAAATTCGGTGTTGGAAGGATAATGAACAGAAGATTTTGTGGTTGAATTTTCCTTGTAATGACTTTAAATTCAGTGTCGGTTGGAAACTTTTTATTGATGGAGGACTATTTTTTGGATAACTTCTGGTTTTGTGGCTGAATTTTATTCATAATGAAATATGTAGAGCTTAAATGACTCTAAAATCGATTTCTGAAGGATACCATGAATTAACGGTTTTGAGGGTGAATTTTATTGATAACGAAATATGTAGCGTCTAAATGACTCTAAATTCGGTGTTGGAAGGATAATGAATAGAAGATTTTGTGGTTGAATTTTCCGACTTTAAATTCCGTGTTGGTAGGATATTTTTTATTGATGGAGGACTATTTTTTGGATAACTTGAATTGATGGTTTTGTGGCTAAATTTTATGATAAGGAAATATGATGTATAGTCTAAATGACTCTAAATTTATTATATTGGAATGATAAACTTAAATGACGGTTTTGTGGCTGAATTTTATTAATAATGAAATATATAGAGTCTAAATGGCTCTAAAATCGATGTTTTAAGGATACAATGAATTGACGATTTTGCGACTGGATTTTATTGATAACGAAATATGTAGCGTCTAAATGACTCTAAATTCGGTGTTGGAAGGATAATGAACAGAAGATTTTGTGGTTGAATTTTCCTTGTAATGACTTTAAATTCAGTGTAGGTAGGATATTTTTTATTGATGGAGGACTATTTTTTGGATAACTTGAATTGACGGTTTTGTGGTTAAATTTTATGATAAGGAAATATGATGTATAGTCTAAATGACTCTAAATTTATTATATTGGAATGATAAACCTAAATGACGGTTTTGTGGCTGAATTTTATTAATAATGAAATATATAGAGTCTAAATGGCTCTAAAATAGATGTTTGAAGGATACAATGAATTGACGATTTTGCGACTGGATTTTATTGATAACGAAATATGTAGCGTCTAAATGACTCTAAATTCGGTGTTGGAAGGATAATGAACAGAAGATTTTGTGGTTGAATTTTCCTTGTAATGACTTTAAATTCAGTGTCGGTTGGAAACTTTTTATTGATGGAGGACTATTTTTTGGATAACTTCTGGTTTTGTGGCTGAATTTTATTCATAATGAAATATGTAGAGCTTAAATGACTCTAAAATCGATTTCTGAAGGATACCATGAATTAACGGTTTTGAGGGTGAATTTTATTGATAACGAAATATGTAGCGTCTAAATGACTCTAAATTCGGTGTTGGAAGGATAATGAATAGAAGATTTTGTGGTTGAATTTTCCGACTTTAAATTCAGTGTAGGTAGGATATTTTTTATTGATGGAGGACTATTTTTTGGATAACTTGAATTGACGGTTTTGTGGCTAAATTTTATGATAAGGAAATATGATGTATAGTCTAAATGACTCTAAATTTATTATATTGGAATGATAAACCTAAATGACGGTTTTGTGGCTGAATTTTATTAATAATGAAATATATAGAGTCTAAATGGCTCTAAAATAGATGTTTGAAGGATACAATGAATTGACGATTTTGCGACTGGATTTTATTGATAACGAAATATGTAGCGTCTAAATGACTCTAAATTCGGTGTTGGAAGGATAATGAACAGAAGATTTTGTGGTTGAATTTTCCTTGTAATGACTTTAAATTCAGTGTCGGTTGGAAACTTTTTATTGATGGAGGACTATTTTTTGGATAACTTCTGGTTTTGTGGCTGAATTTTATTCATAATGAAATATGTAGAGCTTAAATGACTCTAAAATCGATTTCTGAAGGATACCATGAATTAACGGTTTTGAGGGTGAATTTTATTGATAACGAAATATGTAGCGTCTAAATGACTCTAAATTCGGTGTTGGAAGGATAATGAATAGAAGATTTTGTGGTTGAATTTTCCTTGTAATGACTTTAAATTCAGTGTCGGTTGGAAACTTTTTATTGATGGAGGACTATTTTTTGGATAACTTGAATTGACGGTTTTGTGGCTAAATTTTATGATAAGGAAATATGATGTATAGTCTAAATGACTCTAAATTTATTATATTGGAATGATAAACTTAAATGACGGTTTTGTGGCTGAATTTTATTAATAATGAAATATATAGAGTCTAAATGGCTCTAAAATCGATGTTTGAAGGATACAATGAATTGACGATTTTGCAACTAGATTTTATTGATAACGAAATATGTAGCGTCTAAATGACTCTAAATTCGGTGTTGGAAGGATAATGAACAGAAGATTTTGTGGTTGAATTTTCCTTGTAATGACTTTAAATTCAGTGTCGGTTGGAAACTTATTATTGATGGAGGACTATTTTTTGGATAACTTTTGGTTTTGTGGCTGAATTTTATTCATAATGAAATATGTAGAGCTTAAATGACTCTAAAATCGATTTCTGAAGGATACCATGAATTAACGGTTTTGAGGGTGAATTTTATTGATAACGAAATATGTAGCGTCTAAATGACTCTAAATTCGGTGTTGGAAGGATAATGAATAGAAGATTTTGTGGTTGAATTTTCCGACTTTAAATTCCGTGTTGGTAGGATATTTTTTATTGATGGAGGACTATTTTTTGGATAACTTGAATTGATGGTTTTGTGGCTAAATTTTATGATAAGGAAATATGATGTATAGTCTAAATGACTCTAAATTTATTATATTGGAATGATAAACTTAAATGACGGTTTTGTGGCTGAATTTTATTAATAATGAAATATATAGAGTCTAAATGGCTCTAAAATCGATGTTTGAAGGATACAATGAATTGACGATTTTGCGACTGGATTTTATTGATAACGAAATATGTAGCGTCTAAATGACTCTAAATTCGGTGTTGGAAGGATAATGAACAGAAGATTTTGTGGTTGAATTTTCCATGTAATGACTTTAAATTCAGTGTAGGTAGGATATTTTTTATTGATGGAGGACTATTTTTTGGATAACTTGAATTGACGGTTTTGTGGTTAAATTTTATGATAAGGAAATATGATGTATAGTCTAAATGACTCTAAATTTATTATATTGGAATGATACACTTAAATGACGGTTTTGTGGCTGAATTTTATTTATTATGAAATATATAGAGTCTAAATGGCTCTAAAATCGATGTTTGAAGGATACAATGAATTGACGATTTTGCGACTGGATTTTATTGATAACGAAATATGTAGCGTCTAAATGACTCTAAATTCGGTGTTGGAAGGATAATGAACAGAAGATTTTGTGGTTGAATTTTCCTTGTAATGACTTTAAATTCAGTGTCGGTTGGAAACTTTTTATTGATGGAGGACTATTTTTTGGATAACTTCTGGTTTTGTGGCTGAATTTTATTCATAATGAAATATGTAGAGCTTAAATGACTTTAAAATCGATTTCTGAAGGATACCATGAATTAACGGTTTTGAGGGTGAATTTTATTGATAACGAAATATGTAGCGTCTAAATGACTCTAAATTCGGTGTTGGAAGGATAATGAATAGAAGATTTTGTGGTTGAATTTTCCTTGTAATGACTTTAAATTCAGTGTCGGTTGGAAACTTTTTATTGATGGAGGACTATTTTTTGGATAACTTGAATTGACGGTTTTGTGGCTAAATTTTATGATAAGGAAATATGATGTATAGTCTAAATGACTCTAAATTTATTATATTGGAATGATAAACTTAAATGACGGTTTTGTGGCTGAATTTTATTAATAATGAAATATATAGAGTCTAAATGGCTCTAAAATCGATGTTTGAAGGATACAATGAATTGACGATTTTGCAACTAGATTTTATTGATACCGAAATATGTAGCGTCTAAATGACTCTAAATTCGGTGTTGGAAGGATAATGAACAGAAGATTTTGTGGTTGAATTTTCCTTGTAATGACTTTAAATTCAGTGTCGGTTGGAAACTTATTATTGATGGAGGACTATTTTTTGGATAACTTCTGGTTTTGTGGCTGAATTTTATTCATAATGAAATATGTAGAGCTTAAATGACTCTAAAATCGATTTCTGAAGGATACCATGAATTAACGGTTTTGAGGGTGAATTTTATTGATAACGAAATATGTAGCGTCTAAATGACTCTAAATTCGGTGTTGGAAGGATAATGAATAGAAGATTTTGTGGTTGAATTTTCCGACTTTAAATTCCGTGTTGGTAGGATATTTTTTATTGATGGAGGACTATTTTTTGGATAACTTGAATTGATGGTTTTGTGGCTAAATTTTATGATAAGGAAATATGATGTATAGTCTAAATGACTCTAAATTTATTATATTGGAATGATAAACTTAAATGACGGTTTTGTGGCTGAATTTTATTAATAATGAAATATATAGAGTCTAAATGGCTCTAAAATCGATGTTTGAAGGATACAATGAATTGACGATTTTGCGACTGGATTTTATTGATAACGAAATATGTAGCGTCTAAATCACTCTAAATTCGGTGTTGGAAGGATAATGAACAGAAGATTTTGTGGTTGAATTTTCCTTGTAATGACTTTAAATTCAGTGTCGGTTGGAAACTTTTTATGGATGGAGGACTATTTTTTGGATAACTTCTGGTTTTGTGGCTGAATTTTATTCATAATGAAATATGTAGAGCTTAAATGACTCTAAAATCGATTTCTGAAGGATACCATGAATTAACGGTTTTGAGGGTGAATTTTATTGATAACGAAATATGTAGCGTCTAAATGACTCTAAATTCGGTGTTGGAAGGATAATGAATAGAAGATTATGTGGTTGAATTTTCCGACTTTAAATTCAGTGTAGGTAGGATATTTTTTATTGATGGAGGACTATTTTTTGGATAACTTGAATAGACGGTTTTGTGGCTAAATTTTATGATAAGGAAATATGATGTATAGTCTAAATGACTCTAAATTTATTATATTGGAATGATAAACCTAAATGACGGTTTTGTGGCTGAATTTTATTAATAATGAAATATATAGAGTCTAAATGGCTCTAAAATAGATGTTTGAAGGATACAATGAATTGACGATTTTGCGACTGGATTTTATTGATAACGAAATATGTAGCGTCTAAATGACTCTAAATTCGGTGTTGGAAGGATAATGAACAGAAGATTTTGTGGTTGAATTTTCCTTGTAATGACTTTAAATTCAGTGTCGGTTGGAAACTTTTTATTGATGGAGGACTATTTTTTGGATAACTTCTGGTTTTGTGGCTGAATTTTATTCATAATGAAATATGTAGAGCTTAAATGACTCTAAAATCGATTTCTGAAGGATACCATGAATTAACGGTTTTGAGGGTGAATTTTATTGATAACGAAATATGTAGCGTCTAAATGACTCTAAATTCGGTGTTGGAAGGATAATGAATAGAAGATTTTGTGGTTGAATTTTCCTTGTAATGACTTTAAATTCAGTGTCGGTTGGAAACTTTTTATTGAAGGAGGACTATTTTTTGGATAACTTGAATTGACGGTTTTGTGGCTAAATTTTATGATAAGGAAATATGATGTATAGTCTAAATGACTCTAAATTTATTATATTGGAATGATAAACTTAAATGACGGTTTTGTGGCTGAATTTTATTAATAATGAAATATATAGAGTCTAAATGGCTCTAAAATAGATGTTTGAAGGATACAATGAATTGACGATTTTGCGACTGGATTTTATTGATAACGAAATATGTAGCGTCTAAATGACTCTAAATTCGGTGTTGGAAGGATAATGAACAGAAGATATTGTGGTTGAATTTTCCTTGTAATGACTTTAAATTCAGTGTCGGTTGGAAACTTTTTATTGATGGAGGACTATTTTTTGGATAACTTCTGGTTTTGTGGCTGAATTTTATTCATAATGAAATATGTAGAGCTTAAATGACTCTAAAATCGATTTCTGAAGGATACCATGAATTAACGGTTTTGAGGGTGAATTTTATTGATAACGAAATATGTAGCGTCTAAATGACTCTAAATTCGGTGTTGGAAGGATAATGAATAGAAGATTTTGTGGTTGAATTTTCCTTGTAATGACTTTAAATTCAGTGTCGGTTGGAAACTTTTTATTGATGGAGGACTATTTTTTGGATAACTTGAATTGACGGTTTTGTGGCTAAATTTTATGATAAGGAAATATGATGTATAGTCTAAATGACTCTAAATTTATTATATTGGAATGATAAACTTAAATGACGGTTTTGTGGCTGAATTTTATTAATAATGAAATATATAGAGTCTAAATGGCTCTAAAATCGATGAAGGATACAATGAATTGACGATTTTGCAACTAGATTTTATTGATAACGAAATATGTAGCGTCTAAATGACTCTAAATTCGGTGTTGGAAGGATAATGAACAGAAGATTTTGTGGTTGAATTTTCCTTGTAATGACTTTAAATTCAGTGTCGGTTGGAAACTTATTATTGATGGAGGACTATTTTTTGGATAACTTCTGGTTTTGTGGCTGAATTTTATTCATAATGAAATATGTAGAGCTTAAATGACTCTAAAATCGATTTCTGAAGGATACCATGAATTAACGGTTTTGAGGGTGAATTTTATTGATAACGAAATATGTAGCGTCTAAATGACTCTAAATTCGGTGTTGGAAGGATAATGAATAGAAGATTTTGTGGTTGAATTTTCCGACTTTAAATTCCGTGTTGGTAGGATATTTTTTATTGATGGAGGACTATTTTTTGGATAACTTGAATTGATGGTTTTGTGGCTAAATTTTATGATAAGGAAATATGATGTATAGTCTAAATGACTCTAAATTTATTATATTGGAATGATAAACTTAAATGACGGTTTTGTGGCTGAATTTTATTAATAATGAAATATATAGAGTCTAAATGGCTCTAAAATCGATGTTTGAAGGATACAATGAATTGACGATTTTGCGACTGGATTTTATTGATAACGAAATATGTAGCGTCTAAATGACTCTAACTTCGGTGTTGGAAGGATAATGAACAGAAGATTTTGTGGTTGAATTTTCCATGTAATGACTTTAAATTCAGTGTAGGTAGGATATTTTTTATTGATGGAGGACTATTTTTTGGATAACTTGAATTGACGGTTTTGTGGTTAAATTTTATGATAAGGAAATAAGATGTATAGTCTAAATGACTCTAAATTTATTATATTGGAATGATACACTTAAATGACGGTTTTGTGGCTGAATTTTATTAATAATGAAATATATAGAGTCTAAATGGCTCTAAAATCGATGTTTGAAGGATACAATGAATTGACGATTTTGCGACTGGATTTTATTGATAAAGAAATATGTAGCGTCTAAATGACTCTAAATTCGGTGTTGGAAGGATAATGAACAGAAGATTTTGTGGTTGAATTTTCCTTGTAATGACTTTAAATTCAGTGTCGGTTGGAAACTTTTTATTGATGGAGGACTATTTTTTGGATAACTTCTGGTTTTGTGGCTGAATTTTATTCATAATGAAATATGTAGAGCTTAAATGACTCTAAAATCGATTTCTGAAGGATACCATGAATTAACGGTTTTGAGGGTGAATTTTATTGATAACGAAATATGTAGCGTCTAAATGACTCTAAATTCGGTGTTGGAAGGATAATGAATAGAAGATTTTGTGGTTGAATTTTCCGACTTTAAATTCCGTGTTGGTAAGATATTTTTTATTGATGGAGGACTATTTTTTGGATAACTTGAATTGATGGTTTTGTGGCTAAATTTTATGATAAGGAAATATGATGTATAGTCTAAATGACTCTAAATTTATTATATTGGAATGATAAACCTAAATGACGGTTTTGTGGCTGAATTTTATTAATAATGAAATATATAGAGTCTAAATGGCTCTAAAATCGATGTTTGAAGGATACAATGAATTGACGATTTTGCGACTGGATTTTATTGATAACGAAATATGTAGCGTCTAAATCACTCTAAATTCGGTGTTGGAAGGATAATGAACAGAAGATTTTGTGGTTGAATTTTCCTTGTAATGACTTTAAATTCAGTGTCGGTTGGAAACTTTTTATGGATGGAGGATTATTTTTTGGATAACTTCTGGTTTTGTGGCTGAATTTTATTCATAATGAAATATGTAGAGCTTAAATGACTCTAAAATCGATTTCTGAAGGATACCATGAATTAACGGTTTTGAGGGTGAATTTTATTGATAACGAAATATGTAGCGTCTAAATGACTCTAAATTCGGTGTTGGAAGGATAATGAATAGAAGATTTTGTGGTTGAATTTTCCTTGTAATGACTTTAAATTCAGTGTCGGTTGGAAACTTTTTATTGATGGAGGACTATTTTTTGGATAACTTGAATTGACGGTTTTGTGGCTAAATTTTATGATAAGGAAATATGATGTATAGTCTAAATGACTCTAAATTTATTATATTGGAATGATAAACTTAAATGACGGTTTTGTGGCTGAATTTTATTAATAATGAAATATATAGAGTCTAAATGGCTCTAAAATAGATGTTTGAAGGATACAATGAATTGACGATTTTGCGACTGGATTTTATTGATAACGAAATATGTAGCGTCTAAATGACTCTAAATTCGGTGTTGGAAGGATAATGAACAGAAGATATTGTGGTTGAATTTTCCTTGTAATGACTTTAAATTCAGTGTCGGTTGGAAACTTTTTATTGATGGAGGACTATTTTTTGGATAACTTCTGGTTTTGTGGCTGAATTTTATTCATAATGAAATATGTAGAGCTTAAATGACTCTAAAATCGATTTCTGAAGGATACCATGAATTAACGGTTTTGAGGGTGAATTTTATTGATAACGAAATATGTAGCGTCTAAATGACTCTAAATTCGGTGTTGGAAGGATAATGAATAGAAGATTTTGTGGTTGAATTTTCCTTGTAATGACTTTAAATTCAGTGTCGGTTGGAAACTTTTTATTGATGGAGGACTATTTTTTGGATAACTTGAATTGACGGTTTTGTGGCTAAATTTTATGATAAGGAAATATGATGTATAGTCTAAATGACTCTAAATTTATTATATTGGAATGATAAACTTAAATGACGGTTTTGTGGCTGAATTTTATTAATAATGAAATATATAGAGTCTAAATGGCTCTAAAATCGATGAAGGATACAATGAATTGACGATTTTGCAACTAGATTTTATTGATAACGAAATATGTAGCGTCTAAATGACTCTAAATTCGGTGTTGGAAGGATAATGAACAGAAGATTTTGTGGTTGAATTTTCCTTGTAATGACTTTAAATTCAGTGTCGGTTGGAAACTTATTATTGATGGAGGACTATTTTTTGGATAACTTCTGGTTTTGTGGCTGAATTTTATTCATAATGAAATATGTAGAGCTTAAATGACTCTAAAATCGATTTCTGAAGGATACCATGAATTAACGGTTTTGAGGGTGAATTTTATTGATAACGAAATATGTAGCGTCTAAATGACTCTAAATTCGGTGTTGGAAGGATAATGAATAGAAGATTTTGTGGTTGAATTTTCCGACTTTAAATTCCGTGTTGGTAGGATATTTTTTATTGATGGAGGACTATTTTTTGGATAACTTGAATTGATGGTTTTGTGGCTAAATTTTATGATAAGGAAATATGATGTATAGTCTAAATGACTCTAAATTTATTATATTGGAATGATAAACTTAAATGACGGTTTTGTGGCTGAATTTTATTAATAATGAAATATATAGAGTCTAAATGGCTCTAAAATCGATGTTTGAAGGATACAATGAATTGACGATTTTGCGACTGGATTTTATTGATAACGAAATATGTAGCGTCTAAATGACTCTAACTTCGGTGTTGGAAGGATAATGAACAGAAGATTTTGTGGTTGAATTTTCCATGTAATGACTTTAAATTCAGTGTAGGTAGGATATTTTTTATTGATGGAGGACTATTTTTTGGATAACTTGAATTGACGGTTTTGTGGTTAAATTTTATGATAAGGAAATAAGATGTATAGTCTAAATGACTCTAAATTTATTATATTGGAATGATACACTTAAATGACGGTTTTGTGGCTGAATTTTATTAATAATGAAATATATAGAGTCTAAATGGCTCTAAAATCGATGTTTGAAGGATACAATGAATTGACGATTTTGCGACTGGATTTTATTGATAAAGAAATATGTAGCGTCTAAATGACTCTAAATTCGGTGTTGGAAGGATAATGAACAGAAGATTTTGTGGTTGAATTTTCCTTGTAATGACTTTAAATTCAGTGTCGGTTGGAAACTTTTTATTGATGGAGGACTATTTTTTGGATAACTTCTGGTTTTGTGGCTGAATTTTATTCATAATGAAATATGTAGAGCTTAAATGACTCTAAAATCGATTTCTGAAGGATACCATGAATTAACGGTTTTGAGGGTGAATTTTATTGATAACGAAATATGTAGCGTCTAAATGACTCTAAATTCGGTGTTGGAAGGATAATGAATAGAAGATTTTGTGGTTGAATTTTCCGACTTTAAATTCCGTGTTGGTAAGATATTTTTTATTGATGGAGGACTATTTTTTGGATAACTTGAATTGATGGTTTTGTGGCTAAATTTTATGATAAGGAAATATGATGTATAGTCTAAATGACTCTAAATTTATTATATTGGAATGATAAACCTAAATGACGGTTTTGTGGCTGAATTTTATTAATAATGAAATATATAGAGTCTAAATGGCTCTAAAATCGATGTTTGAAGGATACAATGAATTGACGATTTTGCGACTGGATTTTATTGATAACGAAATATGTAGCGTCTAAATCACTCTAAATTCGGTGTTGGAAGGATAATGAACAGAAGATTTTGTGGTTGAATTTTCCTTGTAATGACTTTAAATTCAGTGTCGGTTGGAAACTTTTTATGGATGGAGGATTATTTTTTGGATAACTTCTGGTTTTGTGGCTGAATTTTATTCATAATGAAATATGTAGAGCTTAAATGACTCTAAAATCGATTTCTGAAGGATACCATGAATTAACGGTTTTGAGGGTGAATTTTATTGATAACGAAATATGTAGCGTCTAAATGACTCTAAATTCGGTGTTGGAAGGATAATGAATAGAAGATTTTGTGGTTGAATTTTCCTTGTAATGACTTTAAATTCAGTGTCGGTTGGAAACTTTTTATTGAAGGAGGACTATTTTTTGGATAACTTGAATTGACGGTTTTGTGGCTAAATTTTATGATAAGGAAATATGATGTATAGTCTAAATGACTCTAAATTTATTATATTGGAATGATAAACTTAAATGACGGTTTTGTGGCTGAATTTTATTAATAATGAAATATATAGAGTCTAAATGGCTCTAAAATAGATGTTTGAAGGATACAATGAATTGACGATTTTGCGACTGGATTTTATTGATAACGAAATATGTAGCGTCTAAATGACTCTAAATTCGGTGTTGGAAGGATAATGAACAGAAGATATTGTGGTTGAATTTTCCTTGTAATGACTTTAAATTCAGTGTCGGTTGGAAACTTTTTATTGATGGAGGACTATTTTTTGGATAACTTCTGGTTTTGTGGCTGAATTTTATTCATAATGAAATATGTAGAGCTTAAATGACTCTAAAATCGATTTCTGAAGGATACCATGAATTAACGGTTTTGAGGGTGAATTTTATTGATAACGAAATATGTAGCGTCTAAATGACTCTAAATTCGGTGTTGGAAGGATAATGAATAGAAGATTTTGTGGTTGAATTTTCCTTGTAATGACTTTAAATTCAGTGTCGGTTGGAAACTTTTTATTGATGGAGGACTATTTTTTGGATAACTTGAATTGACGGTTTTGTGGCTAAATTTTATGATAAGGAAATATGATGTATAGTCTAAATGACTCTAAATTTATTATATTGGAATGATAAACTTAAATGACGGTTTTGTGGCTGAATTTTATTAATAATGAAATATATAGAGTCTAAATGGCTCTAAAATCGATGAAGGATACAATGAATTGACGATTTTGCAACTAGATTTTATTGATAACGAAATATGTAGCGTCTAAATGACTCTAAATTCGGTGTTGGAAGGATAATGAACAGAAGATTTTGTGGTTGAATTTTCCTTGTAATGACTTTAAATTCAGTGTCGGTTGGAAACTTATTATTGATGGAGGACTATTTTTTGGATAACTTCTGGTTTTGTGGCTGAATTTTATTCATAATGAAATATGTAGAGCTTAAATGACTCTAAAATCGATTTCTGAAGGATACCATGAATTAACGGTTTTGAGGGTGAATTTTATTGATAACGAAATATGTAGCGTCTAAATGACTCTAAATTCGGTGTTGGAAGGATAATGAATAGAAGATTTTGTGGTTGAATTTTCCGACTTTAAATTCCGTGTTGGTAGGATATTTTTTATTGATGGAGGACTATTTTTTGGATAACTTGAATTGATGGTTTTGTGGCTAAATTTTATGATAAGGAAATATGATGTATAGTCTAAATGACTCTAAATTTATTATATTGGAATGATAAACTTAAATGACGGTTTTGTGGCTGAATTTTATTAATAATGAAATATATAGAGTCTAAATGGCTCTAAAATCGATGTTTGAAGGATACAATGAATTGACGATTTTGCGACTGGATTTTATTGATAACGAAATATGTAGCGTCTAAATGACTCTAACTTCGGTGTTGGAAGGATAATGAACAGAAGATTTTGTGGTTGAATTTTCCATGTAATGACTTTAAATTCAGTGTAGGTAGGATATTTTTTATTGATGGAGGACTATTTTTTGGATAACTTGAATTGACGGTTTTGTGGTTAAATTTTATGATAAGGAAATAAGATGTATAGTCTAAATGACTCTAAATTTATTATATTGGAATGATACACTTAAATGACGGTTTTGTGGCTGAATTTTATTAATAATGAAATATATAGAGTCTAAATGGCTCTAAAATCGATGTTTGAAGGATACAATGAATTGACGATTTTGCGACTGGATTTTATTGATAAAGAAATATGTAGCGTCTAAATGACTCTAAATTCGGTGTTGGAAGGATAATGAACAGAAGATTTTGTGGTTGAATTTTCCTTGTAATGACTTTAAATTCAGTGTCGGTTGGAAACTTTTTATTGATGGAGGACTATTTTTTGGATAACTTCTGGTTTTGTGGCTGAATTTTATTCATAATGAAATATGTAGAGCTTAAATGACTCTAAAATCGATTTCTGAAGGATACCATGAATTAACGGTTTTGAGGGTGAATTTTATTGATAACGAAATATGTAGCGTCTAAATGACTCTAAATTCGGTGTTGGAAGGATAATGAATAGAAGATTTTGTGGTTGAATTTTCCGACTTTAAATTCCGTGTTGGTAAGATATTTTTTATTGATGGAGGACTATTTTTTGGATAACTTGAATTGATGGTTTTGTGGCTAAATTTTATGATAAGGAAATATGATGTATAGTCTAAATGACTCTAAATTTATTATATTGGAATGATAAACCTAAATGACGGTTTTGTGGCTGAATTTTATTAATAATGAAATATATAGAGTCTAAATGGCTCTAAAATCGATGTTTGAAGGATACAATGAATTGACGATTTTGCGACTGGATTTTATTGATAACGAAATATGTAGCGTCTAAATCACTCTAAATTCGGTGTTGGAAGGATAATGAACAGAAGATTTTGTGGTTGAATTTTCCTTGTAATGACTTTAAATTCAGTGTCGGTTGGAAACTTTTTATGGATGGAGGATTATTTTTTGGATAACTTCTGGTTTTGTGGCTGAATTTTATTCATAATGAAATATGTAGAGCTTAAATGACTCTAAAATCGATTTCTGAAGGATACCATGAATTAACGGTTTTGAGGGTGAATTTTATTGATAACGAAATATGTAGCGTCTAAATGACTCTAAATTCGGTGTTGGAAGGATAATGAATAGAAGATTATGTGGTTGAATTTTCCGACTTTAAATTCAGTGTAGGTAGGATATTTTTTATTGATGGAGGACTATTTTTTGGATAACTTGAATAGACGGTTTTGTGGCTAAATTTTATGATAAGGAAATATGATGTATAGTCTAAATGACTCTAAATTTATTATATTGGAATGATAAACCTAAATGACGGTTTTGTGGCTGAATTTTATTAATAATGAAATATATAGAGTCTAAATGGCTCTAAAATAGATGTTTGAAGGATACAATGAATTGACGATTTTGCGACTGGATTTTATTGATAACGAAATATGTAGCGTCTAAATGACTCTAAATTCGGTGTTGGAAGGATAATGAACAGAAGATTTTGTGGTTGAATTTTCCTTGTAATGACTTTAAATTCAGTGTCGGTTGGAAACTTTTTATTGATGGAGGACTATTTTTTGGATAACTTCTGGTTTTGTGGCTGAATTTTATTCATAATGAAATATGTAGAGCTTAAATGACTCTAAAATCGATTTCTGAAGGATACCATGAATTAACGGTTTTGAGGGTGAATTTTATTGATAACGAAATATGTAGCGTCTAAATGACTCTAAATTCGGTGTTGGAAGGATAATGAATAGAAGATTTTGTGGTTGAATTTTCCTTGTAATGACTTTAAATTCAGTGTCGGTTGGAAACTTTTTATTGAAGGAGGACTATTTTTTGGATAACTTGAATTGACGGTTTTGTGGCTAAATTTTATGATAAGGAAATATGATGTATAGTCTAAATGACTCTAAATTTATTATATTGGAATGATAAACTTAAATGACGGTTTTGTGGCTGAATTTTATTAATAATGAAATATATAGAGTCTAAATGGCTCTAAAATAGATGTTTGAAGGATACAATGAATTGACGATTTTGCGACTGGATTTTATTGATAACGAAATATGTAGCGTCTAAATGACTCTAAATTCGGTGTTGGAAGGATAATGAACAGAAGATATTGTGGTTGAATTTTCCTTGTAATGACTTTAAATTCAGTGTCGGTTGGAAACTTTTTATTGATGGAGGACTATTTTTTGGATAACTTCTGGTTTTGTGGCTGAATTTTATTCATAATGAAATATGTAGAGCTTAAATGACTCTAAAATCGATTTCTGAAGGATACCATGAATTAACGGTTTTGAGGGTGAATTTTATTGATAACGAAATATGTAGCGTCTAAATGACTCTAAATTCGGTGTTGGAAGGATAATGAATAGAAGATTTTGTGGTTGAATTTTCCTTGTAATGACTTTAAATTCAGTGTCGGTTGGAAACTTTTTATTGATGGAGGACTATTTTTTGGATAACTTGAATTGACGGTTTTGTGGCTAAATTTTATGATAAGGAAATATGATGTATAGTCTAAATGACTCTAAATTTATTATATTGGAATGATAAACTTAAATGACGGTTTTGTGGCTGAATTTTATTAATAATGAAATATATAGAGTCTAAATGGCTCTAAAATCGATGTTTGAAGGATACAATGAATTGACGATTTTGCAACTAGATTTTATTGATAACGAAATATGTAGCGTCTAAATGACTCTAAATTCGGTGTTGGAAGGATAATGAACAGAAGATTTTGTGGTTGAATTTTCCTTGTAATGACTTTAAATTCAGTGTCGGTTGGAAACTTATTATTGATGGAGGACTATTTTTTGGATAACTTCTGGTTTTGTGGCTGAATTTTATTCATAATGAAATATGTAGAGCTTAAATGACTCTAAAATCGATTTCTGAAGGATACCATGAATTAACGGTTTTGAGGGTGAATTTTATTGATAACGAAATATGTAGCGTCTAAATGACTCTAAATTCGGTGTTGGAAAGATAATGAATAGAAGATTTTGTGGTTGAATTTTCCGACTTTAAATTCCGTGTTGGTAGGATATTTTTTATTGATGGAGGACTATTTTTTGGATAACTTGAATTGATGGTTTTGTGGCTAAATTTTATGATAAGGAAATATGATGTATAGTCTAAATGACTCTAAATTTATTATATTGGAATGATAAACTTAAATGACGGTTTTGTGGCTGAATTTTATTAATAATGAAATATATAGAGTCTAAATGGCTCTAAAATCGATGTTTGAAGGATACAATGAATTGACGATTTTGCGACTGGATTTTATTGATAACGAAATATGTAGCGTCTAAATGACTCTAACTTCGGTGTTGGAAGGATAATGAACAGAAGATTTTGTGGTTGAATTTTCCATGTAATGACTTTAAATTCAGTGTAGGTAGGATATTTTTTATTGATGGAGGACTATTTTTTGGATAACTTGAATTGACGGTTTTGTGGTTAAATTTTATGATAAGGAAATAAGATGTATAGTCTAAATGACTCTAAATTTATTATATTGGAATGATACACTTAAATGACGGTTTTGTGGCTGAATTTTATTAATAATGAAATATATAGAGTCTAAATGGCTCTAAAATCGATGTTTGAAGGATACAATGAATTGACGATTTTGCGACTGGATTTTATTGATAAAGAAATATGTAGCGTCTAAATGACTCTAAATTCGGTGTTGGAAGGATAATGAACAGAAGATTTTGTGGTTGAATTTTCCTTGTAATGACTTTAAATTCAGTGTCGGTTGGAAACTTTTTATTGATGGAGGACTATTTTTTGGATAACTTGAATTGACGGTTTTGTGGCTAAATTTTATGATAAGGAAATATGATGTATAGTCTAAATGACTCTAAATTTATTATATTGGAATGATAAACCTAAATGACGGTTTTGTGGCTGAATTTTATTAATAATGAAATATATAGAGTCTAAATGGCTCTAAAATCGATGTTTGAAGGATACAATGAATTGACGATTTTGCGACTGGATTTTATTGATAACGAAATATGTAGCGTCTAAATGACTCTAAATTCGGTGTTGGAAGGATAATGAACAGAAGATTTTGTGGTTGAATTTTCCTTGTAATGACTTTAAATTCAGTGTCGGTTGGAAACTTTTTATTGATGGAGGACTATTTTTTGGATAACTTCTGGTTTTGTGGCTGAATTTTATTCATAATGAAATATGTAGAGCTTAAATGACTCTAAAATCGATTTCTGAAGGATACCATGAATTAACGGTTTTGAGGGTGAATTTTATTGATAACGAAATATGTAGCGTCTAAATGACTCTAAATTCGGTGTTGGAAGGATAATGAATAGAAGATTTTGTGGTTGAATTTTCCTTGTAATGACTTTAAATTCAGTGTCGGTTGGAAACTTTTTATTGATGGAGGACTATTTTTTGGATAACTTGAATTGACGGTTTTGTGGCTAAATTTTATGATAAGGAAATATGATGTATAGTCTAAATGACTCTAAATTTATTATATTGGAATGATAAACTTAAATGACGGTTTTGTGGCTGAATTTTATTAATAATGAAATATATAGAGTCTAAATGGCTCTAAAATCGATGTTTGAAGGATACAATGAATTGACGATTTTGCGACGGGATTTTATTGATAACGAAATATGTAGCGTCTAAATGACTCTAAATTCGGTGTTGGAAGGATAATGAACAGAAGATTTTGTGGTTGAATTTTCCTTGTAATGACTTTAAATTCAGTGTCGGTTGGAAACTTTTTATTGATGGAGGACTATTTTTTGGATAACTTCTGGTTTTGTGGCTGAATTTTATTCATAATGAAATATGTAGAGCTTAAATGACTCTAAAATCGATTTCTGAAGGATACCATGAATTAACGGTTTTGAGGGTGAATTTTATTGATAACGAAATATGTAGCGTCTAAATGACTCTAAATTCGGTGTTGGAAGGATAATGAATAGAAGATTTTGTGGTTGAATTTTCCGACTTTAAATTCCGTGTTGGTAGGATATTTTTTATTGATGGAGGACTATTTTTTGGATAACTTGAATTGATGGTTTTGTGGCTAAATTTTATGATAAGGAAATATGATGTATAGTCTAAATGACTCTAAATTTATTATATTGGAATGATAAACCTAAATGACGGTTTTGTGGCTGAATTTTATTAATAATGAAATATATAGAGTCTAAATGGCTCTAAAATCGATGTTTGAAGGATACAATGAATTGACGATTTTGCGACTGGATTTTATTGATAACGAAATATGTAGCGTCTAAATGACTCTAAATTCGGTGTTGGAAGGATAATGAACAGAAGATTTTGTGGTTGAATTTTCCTTGTAATGACTTTAAATTCAGTGTCGGTTGGAAACGTTTTATTGATGGAGGACTATTTTTTGGATAACTTCTGGTTTTGTGGCTGAATTTTATTCATAATGAAATATGTAGAGCTTAAATGACTCTAAAATCGATTTCTGAAGGATACCATGAATTAACGGTTTTGAGGGTGAATTTTATTGATAACGAAATATGTAGCGTCTAAATGACTCTAAATTCGGTGTTGGAAGGATAATGAATAGAAGATTTTGTGGTTGAATTTTCCTTGTAATGACTTTAAATTCAGTGTCGGTTGGAAACTTTTTATTGATGGAGGACTATTTTTTGGATAACTTGAATTGACGGTTTTGTGGTTAAATTTTATGATAAGGAAATAAGATGTATAGTCTAAATGACTCTAAATTTATTATATTGGAATGATACACTTAAATGACGGTTTTGTGGCTGAATTTTATTAATAATGAAATATATAGAGTCTAAATGGCTCTAAAATCGATGTTTGAAGGATACAATGAATTGACGATTTTGCGACTGGATTTTATTGATAAAGAAATATGTAGCGTCTAAATGACTCTAAATTCGGTGTTGGAAGGATAATGAACAGAAGATTTTGTGGTTGAATTTTCCTTGTAATGACTTTAAATTCAGTGTCGGTTGGAAACTTTTTATTGATGGAGGACTATTTTTTGGATAACTTCTGGTTTTGTGGCTGAATTTTATTCATAATGAAATATGTAGAGCTTAAATGACTCTAAAATCGATTTCTGAAGGATACCATGAATTAACGGTTTTGAGGGTGAATTTTATTGATAACGAAATATGTAGCGTCTAAATGACTCTAAATTCGGTGTTGGAAGGATAATGAATAGAAGATTTTGTGGTTGAATTTTCCGACTTTAAATTCCGTGTTGGTAAGATATTTTTTATTGATGGAGGACTATTTTTTGGATAACTTGAATTGATGGTTTTGTGGCTAAATTTTATGATAAGGAAATATGATGTATAGTCTAAATGACTCTAAATTTATTATATTGGAATGATAAACCTAAATGACGGTTTTGTGGCTGAATTTTATTAATAATGAAATATATAGAGTCTAAATGGCTCTAAAATCGATGTTTGAAGGATACAATGAATTGACGATTTTGCGACTGGATTTTATTGATAACGAAATATGTAGCGTCTAAATGACTCTAAATTCGGTGTTGGAAGGATAATGAACAGAAGATTTTGTGGTTGAATTTTCCTTGTAATGACTTTAAATTCAGTGTCGGTTGGAAACTTTTTATTGATGGAGGACTATTTTTTGGATAACTTCTGGTTTTGTGGCTGAATTTTATTCATAATGAAATATGTAGAGCTTAAATGACTCTAAAATCGATTTCTGAAGGATACCATGAATTAACGGTTTTGAGGGTGAATTTTATTGATAACGAAATATGTAGCGTCTAAATGACTCTAAATTCGGTGTTGGAAGGATAATGAATAGAAGATTTTGTGGTTGAATTTTCCTTGTAATGACTTTAAATTCAGTGTCGGTTGGAAACTTTTTATTGATGGAGGACTATTTTTTGGATAACTTGAATTGACGGTTTTGTGGTTAAATTTTATGATAAGGAAATAAGATGTATAGTCTAAATGACTCTAAATTTATTATATTGGAATGATAAACCTAAATGACGGTTTTGTGGCTGAATTTTATTAATAATGAAATATATAGAGTCTAAATGGCTCTAAAATCGATGTTTGAAGGATACAATGAATTGACGATTTTGCGACTGGATTTTATTGATAACGAAATATGTAGCGTCTAAATGACTCTAAATTCGGTGTTGGAAGGATAATGAACAGAAGATTTTGTGGTTGAATTTTCCTTGTAATGACTTTAAATTCAGTGTCGGTTGGAAACTTTTTATTGATGGAGGACTATTTTTTGGATAACTTGAATTGACGGTTTTGTGGCTAAATTTTATGATAAGGAAATATGATGTATAGTCTAAATGACTCTAAATTTATTATATTGGAATGATAAACTTAAATGACGGTTTTGTGGCTGAATTTTATTAATAATGAAATATATAGAGTCTAAATGGCTCTAAAATCGATGTTTGAAGGATACAATGAATTGACGATTTTGCGACGGGATTTTATTGATAACGAAATATGTAGCGTCTAAATGACTCTAAATTCGGTGTTGGAAGGATAATGAATAGAAGATTTTGTGGTTGAATTTTCCGACTTTAAATTCCGTGTTGGTAGGATATTTTTTATTGATGGAGGACTATTTTTTGGATAACTTGAATTGATGGTTTTGTGGCTAAATTTTATGATAAGGAAATATGATGTATAGTCTAAATGACTCTAAATTTATTATATTGGAATGATAAACCTAAATGACGGTTTTGTGGCTGAATTTTATTAATAATGAAATATATAGAGTCTAAATGGCTCTAAAATCGATGTTTGAAGGATACAATGAATTGACGATTTTGCGACTGGATTTTATTGATAACGAAATATGTAGCGTCTAAATGACTCTAAATTCGGTGTTGGAAGGATAATGAACAGAAGATTTTGTGGTTGAATTTTCCTTGTAATGACTTTAAATTCAGTGTCGGTTGGAAACGTTTTATTGATGGAGGACTATTTTTTGGATAACTTCTGGTTTTGTGGCTGAATTTTATTCATAATGAAATATGTAGAGCTTAAATGACTCTAAAATCGATTTCTGAAGGATACCATGAATTAACGGTTTTGAGGGTGAATTTTATTGATAACGAAATATGTAGCGTCTAAATGACTCTAAATTCGGTGTTGGAAGGATAATGAATAGAAGATTTTGTGGTTGAATTTTCCTTGTAATGACTTTAAATTCAGTGTCGGTTGGAAACTTTTTATTGATGGAGGACTATTTTTTGGATAACTTGAATTGACGGTTTTGTGGTTAAATTTTATGATAAGGAAATAAGATGTATAGTCTAAATGACTCTAAATTTATTATATTGGAATGATACACTTAAATGACGGTTTTGTGGCTGAATTTTATTAATAATGAAATATATAGAGTCTAAATGGCTCTAAAATCGATGTTTGAAGGATACAATGAATTGACGATTTTGCGACTGGATTTTATTGATAAAGAAATATGTAGCGTCTAAATGACTCTAAATTCGGTGTTGGAAGGATAATGAACAGAAGATTTTGTGGTTGAATTTTCCTTGTAATGACTTTAAATTCAGTGTCGGTTGGAAACTTTTTATTGATGGAGGACTATTTTTTGGATAACTTCTGGTTTTGTGGCTGAATTTTATTCATAATGAAATATGTAGAGCTTAAATGACTCTAAAATCGATTTCTGAAGGATACCATGAATTAACGGTTTTGAGGGTGAATTTTATTGATAACGAAATATGTAGCGTCTAAATGACTCTAAATTCGGTGTTGGAAGGATAATGAATAGAAGATTTTGTGGTTGAATTTTCCGACTTTAAATTCCGTGTTGGTAAGATATTTTTTATTGATGGAGGACTATTTTTTGGATAACTTGAATTGATGGTTTTGTGGCTAAATTTTATGATAAGGAAATATGATGTATAGTCTAAATGACTCTAAATTTATTATATTGGAATGATAAACCTAAATGACGGTTTTGTGGCTGAATTTTATTAATAATGAAATATATAGAGTCTAAATGGCTCTAAAATCGATGTTTGAAGGATACAATGAATTGACGATTTTGCGACTGGATTTTATTGATAACGAAATATGTAGCGTCTAAATGACTCTAAATTCGGTGTTGGAAGGATAATGAACAGAAGATTTTGTGGTTGAATTTTCCTTGTAATGACTTTAAATTCAGTGTCGGTTGGAAACTTTTTATTGATGGAGGACTATTTTTTGGATAACTTCTGGTTTTGTGGCTGAATTTTATTCATAATGAAATATGTAGAGCTTAAATGACTCTAAAATCGATTTCTGAAGGATACCATGAATTAACGGTTTTGAGGGTGAATTTTATTGATAACGAAATATGTAGCGTCTAAATGACTCTAAATTCGGTGTTGGAAGGATAATGAATAGAAGATTTTGTGGTTGAATTTTCCTTGTAATGACTTTAAATTCAGTGTCGGTTGGAAACTTTTTATTGATGGAGGACTATTTTTTGGATAACTTGAATTGACGGTTTTGTGGCTAAATTTTATGATAAGGAAATATGATGTATAGTCTAAATGACTCTAAATTTATTATATTGGAATGATAAACTTAAATGACGGTTTTGTGGCTGAATTTTATTAATAATGAAATATATAGAGTCTAAATGGCTCTAAAATCGATGTTTGAAGGATACAATGAATTGACGATTTTGCGACGGGATTTTATTGATAACGAAATATGTAGCGTCTAAATGACTCTAAATTCGGTGTTGGAAGGATAATGAACAGAAGATTTTGTGGTTGAATTTTCCTTGTAATGACTTTAAATTCAGTGTCGGTTGGAAACTTTTTATTGATGGAGGACTATTTTTTGGATAACTTCTGGTTTTGTGGCTGAATTTTATTCATAATGAAATATGTAGAGCTTAAATGACTCTAAAATCGATTTCTGAAGGATACCATGAATTAACGGTTTTGAGGGTGAATTTTATTGATAACGAAATATGTAGCGTCTAAATGACTCTAAATTCGGTGTTGGAAGGATAATGAATAGAAGATTTTGTGGTTGAATTTTCCGACTTTAAATTCCGTGTTGGTAGGATATTTTTTATTGATGGAGGACTATTTTTTGGATAACTTGAATTGATGGTTTTGTGGCTAAATTTTATGATAAGGAAATATGATGTATAGTCTAAATGACTCTAAATTTATTATATTGGAATGATAAACCTAGATGACGGTTTTGTGGCTGAATTTTATTAATAATGAAATATATAGAGTCTAAATGGCTCTAAAATCGATGTTTGAAGGATACAAGGAATTGACGATTTTGCGACTGGATTTTATTGATAACGAAATATGTAGCGTCTAAATGACTCTAAATTCGGTGTTGGAAGGATAATGAACAGAAGATTTTGTGGTTGAATTTTCCTTGTAATGACTTTAAATTCAGTGTCGGTTGGAAACGTTTTATTGATGGAGGACTATTTTTTGGATAACTTCTGGTTTTGTGGCTGAATTTTATTCATAATGAAATATGTAGAGCTTAAATGACTCTAAAATCGATTTCTGAAGGATACCATGAATTAACGGTTTTGAGGGTGAATTTTATTGATAACGAAATATGTAGCGTCTAAATGACTCTAAATTCGGTGTTGGAAGGATAATGAATAGAAGATTTTGTGGTTGAATTTTCCTTGTAATGACTTTAAATTCAGTGTCGGTTGGAAACTTTTTATTGATGGAGGACTATTTTTTGGATAACTTGAATTGACGGTTTTGTGGCTAAATTTTATGATAAGGAAATATGATGTATAGTCTAAATGACTCTAAATTTATTATATTGGAATGATAAACTTAAACGACGGTTTTGTGGCTGAATTTTATTAATAATGAAATATATAGAGTCTAAATGGCTCTAAAATCGATGTTTGAAGGATACAATGAATTGACGATTTTGCGACTGGATTTTATTGATAACGAAATATGTAGCGTCTAAATGACTCTAAATTCGGTGTTGGAAGGATAATGAACAGAAGATTTTGTGGTTGAATTTTCCTTGTAATGACTTTAAATTCAGTGTCGGTTGGAAACTTTTTATTGATGGAGGACTATTTTTTGGATAACTTCTGGTTTTGTGGCTGAATTTTATTCATAATGAAATATGTAGAGCTTAAATGACTCTAAAATCGATTTCTGAAGGATACCATGAATTAACGGTTTTGAGGGTGAATTTTATTGATAACGAAATATGTAGCGTCTAAATGACTCTAAATTCGGTGTTGGAAGGATAATGAATAGAAGATTTTGTGGTTGAATTTTACTTGTAATGACTTTAAATTCAGTGTCGGTTGGAAACTTTTTATTGATGGAGGACTATTTTTTGGATAACTTGAATTGACGGTTTTGTGGCTAAATTTTATGATAAGGAAATATGATGTATAGTCTAAATGACTCTAAATTTATTATATTGGAATGATAAACTTAAATGACGGTTTTGTGGCTGAATTTTATTGATAATGAAATATATGGAGTCTAAATGACTCTAAAATCGATGTCTGAAGGATACAATGAATTGACGATTTTGTGGTTGGATTTTACTGATAATGAAATATATAGAGTCTAAATGACTCTAAATTCAGTGTTGGAAGGATAATTTTATTGATAACGAAATATGTAGTGTCTAAATGACTCTAAATTCAGTGTTGGAAGGATAATGAATAGAAGATTTTGTGGTTGAATTTTCCTTGTAATGACTTTAAATTCAGTGTCGGTTGGAAACTTATTATTGATGGAGGATTTTTTTTTGGATAACTTCTGGTTTTGAGGCTGAATTTTATTCATAATGAAATATGTAGAGCTTAAATGACTCTAAAATCGATTTCTGATGGATACCATGAATTAACGGTTTTGAGGGTGAATTTTATTGATAACGAAATATGTAGCGTCTAAATGACTCTAAATTCGGTGTTGGAAGGATAATGAATAGAAGATTTTGTGGTTGAATTTTCCTTGTAATGACTCTAAATTTAGTGTTCGTAGGATACTTTTTATTGATGGAGGATCATTTTTTGGATAACTAGAATTGACGGTTTTGTGGCTAAATTTTATGATAAGGAAATATGATGTATAGTCTAAATGACTCTAAATTTATTAAATTGGAATGATAAAATTAAATGACGGTTTTGTGGCTGAATTTTATTGATAATGAAATATATGGAGTCTAAATGACTCTAAAATCGATGTCTGAAGGATACAATGAATTGACGATTTTGTGGTTGGATTTTACTGATAATGAAATATATAGAGTCTAAATGACTCTAAATTCGGTGTTGGAAGGATAATTTTATTGATAACGAAATATGTAGTGTCTAAATGACTCTAAATTTAGTGTTGGAAGGATAATGAATAGAAGATTTTGTGGTTGAATTTTCCATGTAATGACTTTAAATTCAGTGTAGGTAGGATATTTTTTATTGATGGAGGACTATTTTTTGGATAACTTGAATTGACTGTTTTGTGGCTAAATTTTATGATAAGGAAATATGATGTATAGTCTAAATGACTCTAAATTTATTATATTGGAATGATAAACTTAAATGACGGTTTTGTGGCTGAATTTTATTAATAATGAAATATATAGAGTCTAAATGGCTCTAAAATCGATGTTTGAAGGATACAATGAATTGACGATTTTGCGACTGGATTTTATTGATAACGAAATATGTAGCGTCTAAATGACTCTAAATTCGGTGTTGGAAGGATAATGAACAGAAGATTTTGTGGTTGAATTTTCCTTGTAATGACTTTAAATTCAGTGTCGGTTGGAAACTTTTTATTGATGGAGGACTATTTTTTGGATAACTTCTGGTTTTGTGGCTGAATTTTATTCATAATGAAATATGTAGAGCTTAAATGACTCTAAAATCGATTTCTGAAGGATACCATGAATTAACGGTTTTGAGGGTGAATTTTATTGATAACAAAATATGTAGCGTCTAAATGACTCTAAATTCGGTGTTGGAAGGATAATGAATAGAAGATTTTGTGGTTGAATTTTCCTTGTAATGACTTTAAATTCAGTGTCGGTTGGAAACTTATTATTGATGGAGGATTTTTTTTTGGATAACTTCTGGTTTTGAGGCTGAATTTTATTCATAATGAAATATGTAGAGCTTAAATGACTCTAAAATCGATTTCTGATGGATACCATGAATTAACGGTTTTGAGGGTGAATTTTATTGATAACGAAATATGTAGCGTCTAAATGACTCTAAATTCGGTGTTGGAAGGATAATGAATAGAAGATTTTGTGGTTGAATTTTCCTTGTAATGACTCTAAATTTAGTGTTAGTAGGATACTTTTTATTGATGGAGGATCATTTTTTGGATAACTAAAATTGACGGTTTTGTGGCTAAATTTTATGATAAGGAAATATGATGTATAGTCTAAATGACTCTAAATTTATTAAATTGGAATGATAAAATTAAATGACGGTTTTGTGGCTGAATTTTATTGATAATGAAATATATGGAGTCTAAATGACTCTAAAATCGATGTCTGAAGGATACAATGAATTGATGATTTTGTGGTTGGATTTTACTGATAATGAAATATATAGAGTCTAAATGACTCTAAATTCGGTGTTGGAAGGATAATTTTATTGATAACGAAATATGTAGTGTCTAAATGACTCTAAATTTAGTGTTGGAAGGATAATGAATAGAAGATTTTGTGGTTGAATTTTCCATGTAATGACTTTAAATTCAGTGTAGGTAGGATATTTTTTATTGATGGAGGACTATTTTTTGGATAACTTGAATTGATGGTTTTGTGGCTAAATTTTATGATAAGGAAATATGATGTATAGTCTAAATGACTCTAAATTTATTATATTGGAATGATAAACTTAAATGACGGTTTTGTGGCTGAATTTTATTAATAATGAAATATATAGAGTCTAAATGGCTCTAAAATCGATGTTTGAAGGATACAATGAATTGACGATTTTGCGACTGGATTTTATTGATAACGAAATATGTAGCGTCTAAATGACTCTAAATTCGGTGTTGGAAGGATAATGAACAGAAGATTTTGTGGTTGAATTTTCCTTGTAATGACTTTAAATTCAGTGTCGGTTGGAAACTTTTTATTGATGGAGGACTATTTTTTGGATAACTTCTGGTTTTGTGGCTGAATTTTATTCATAATGAAATATTTAGAGCTTAAATGACTCTAAAATCGATTTCTGAAGGATACCATGAATTAACGGTTTTGAGGGTGAATTTTATTGATAACGAAATATGTAGCGTCTAAATGACTCTAAATTCGGTGTTGGAAGGATAATGAATAGAAGATTTTGTGGTTGAATTTTCCTTGTAATGACTTTAAATTCAGTGTCGGTTGGAAACTTTTTATTGATGGAGAACTATTTTTTGGATAACTTGAATTGACGGTTTTGTGGCTAAATTTTATGATAAGGAAATATGATGTATAGTCTAAATGACTCTAAATTTATTATATTGGAATGATAAACTTAAATGACGGTTTTGTGGCTGAATTTTATTAATAATGAAATATATAGAGTCTAAATGGCTCTAAAATCGATGTTTGAAGGATACAATGAATTGACGATTTTGCGACTGGATTTTATTGATAACGAAATATGTAGCGTCTAAATGACTCTAAATTCGGTGTTGGAAGGAT
The DNA here is from genome assembly GCA_951804385.1 of Trifolium dubium. NCBI lineage: Eukaryota > Viridiplantae > Streptophyta > Magnoliopsida > Fabales > Fabaceae > Trifolium > Trifolium dubium. The sequence goes on along the minus strand of OX638071.1, from coordinate 19,341,139 downwards.
AATGAACAGAAGATTTTGTGGTTGAATTTTCCTTGTAATGACTTTAAATTCAGTGTCGGTTGGAAAATTTTTATTGATGGAGGACTATTTTTTGGATAACTTCTGGTTTTGTGGCTGAATTTTATTCATAATGAAATATGTAGAGCTTAAATGACTCTAAAATCGATTTCTGATGGATACCATGAATTAACGGTTTTGAGGGTGGATTTTATTGATAACGAAATATGTAGCGTCTAAATGACTCTAAATTCGGTGTTGGAAGGATAATGAACAGAAGATTTTGTGGTTGAATTTTCCTTGTAATGACTTTAAATTCAGTGTCGGTTGGAAACTTTTTATTGATGGAGGACTATTTTTTGGATAACTTCTGGTTTTGTGGCTGAATTTTATTCATAATGAAATATGTAGAGCTTAAATGACTCTAAAATCGATTTCTGATGGATACCATGAATTAACGGTTTTGAGGGTGGATTTTATTGATAACGAAATATGTAGCGTCTAAATGACTCTAAATTCGGTGTTGGAAGGATAATGAATTGAAGATTTTGTGGTTGAATTTTCCTTGTAATGACTCTAAATGTAGTGTTAGTAGGATACTTTTTATTGATGGAGGATCATTTTTTGGATAACTCGAATTGACGGTTTTGTGACTGAATTTTATGGTAAGGAAATATGATGTATAGTCTAAATGACTCTAAATTTATTATATTGGAAGGATAAAATTAAATGACGGTTTTGTGGCTGAATTTTATTCATAATGAAATATGTAGAGCTTAAATGACTCTAAAATCGATTTCTGAAGGATACCATGAATTAACGGTTTTGAGGGTGAATTTTATTGATAACGAAATATGTAGCGTCTAAATGACTCTAAATTCGGTGTTGGAAGGATAATGAATAGAAGATTTTGTGGTTGAATTTTCCTTGTAATGACTTTAAATTCAGTGTCGGTTGGAAACTTTTTATTGATGGAGGACTATTTTTTGGATAACTTGAATTGACGGTTTTGTGGTTAAATTTTATGATAAGGAAATAAGATGTATAGTCTAAATGACTCTAAATTTATTATATTGGAATGATACACTTAAATGACGGTTTTGTGGCTGAATTTTATTAATAATGAAATATATAGAGTCTAAATGGCTCTAAAATCGATGTTTGAAGGATACAATGAATTGACGATTTTGCGACTGGATTTTATTGATAAAGAAATATGTAGCGTCTAAATGACTCTAAATTCGGTGTTGGAAGGATAATGAACAGAAGATTTTGTGGTTGAATTTTCCTTGTAATGACTTTAAATTCAGTGTCGGTTGGAAACTTTTTATTGATGGAGGACTATTTTTTGGATAACTTCTGGTTTTGTGGCTGAATTTTATTCATAATGAAATATGTAGAGCTTAAATGACTCTAAAATCGATTTCTGAAGGATACCATGAATTAACGGTTTTGAGGGTGAATTTTATTGATAACGAAATATGTAGCGTCTAAATGACTCTAAATTCGGTGTTGGAAGGATAATGAATAGAAGATTTTGTGGTTGAATTTTCCGACTTTAAATTCCGTGTTGGTAAGATATTTTTTATTGATGGAGGACTATTTTTTGGATAACTTGAATTGATGGTTTTGTGGCTAAATTAATGATAAGGAAATATGATGTATAGTCTAAATGACTCTAAATTTATTATATTGGAATGATAAACCTAAATGACGGTTTTGTGGCTGAATTTTATTAATAATGAAATATATAGAGTCTAAATGGCTCTAAAATCGATGTTTGAAGGATACAATGAATTGACGATTTTGCGACTGGATTTTATTGATAACGAAATATGTAGCGTCTAAATGACTCTAAATTCGGTGTTGGAAGGATAATGAACAGAAGATTTTGTGGTTGAATTTTCCTTGTAATGACTTTAAATTCAGTGTCGGTTGGAAACTTTTTATTGATGGAGGACTATTTTTTGGATAACTTCTGGTTTTGTGGCTGAATTTTATTCATAATGAAATATGTAGAGCTTAAATGACTCTAAAATCGATTTCTGAAGGATACCATGAATTAACGGTTTTGAGGGTGAATTTTATTGATAACGAAATATGTAGCGTCTAAATGACTCTAAATTCGGTGTTGGAAGGATAATGAATAGAAGATTTTGTGGTTGAATTTTCCTTGTAATGACTTTAAATTCAGTGTCGGTTGGAAACTTTTTATTGATGGAGGACTATTTTTTGGATAACTTGAATTGACGGTTTTGTGGTTAAATTTTATGATAAGGAAATAAGATGTATAGTCTAAATGACTCTAAATTTATTATATTGGAATGATAAACCTAAATGACGGTTTTGTGGCTGAATTTTATTAATAATGAAATATATAGAGTCTAAATGGCTCTAAAATCGATGTTTGAAGGATACAATGAATTGACGATTTTGCGACTGGATTTTATTGATAACGAAATATGTAGCGTCTAAATGACTCTAAATTCGGTGTTGGAAGGATAATGAACAGAAGATTTTGTGGTTGAATTTTCCTTGTAATGACTTTAAATTCAGTGTCGGTTGGAAACTTTTTATTGATGGAGGACTATTTTTTGGATAACTTGAATTGACGGTTTTGTGGCTAAATTTTATGATAAGGAAATATGATGTATAGTCTAAATGACTCTAAATTTATTATATTGGAATGATAAACTTAAATGACGGTTTTGTGGCTGAATTTTATTAATAATGAAATATATAGAGTCTAAATGGCTCTAAAATCGATGTTTGAAGGATACAATGAATTGACGATTTTGCGACGGGATTTTATTGATAACGAAATATGTAGCGTCTAAATGACTCTAAATTCGGTGTTGGAAGGATAATGAATAGAAGATTTTGTGGTTGAATTTTCCGACTTTAAATTCCGTGTTGGTAGGATATTTTTTATTGATGGAGGACTATTTTTTGGATAACTTGAATTGATGGTTTTGTGGCTAAATTTTATGATAAGGAAATATGATGTATAGTCTAAATGACTCTAAATTTATTATATTGGAATGATAAACCTAAATGACGGTTTTGTGGCTGAATTTTATTAATAATGAAATATATAGAGTCTAAATGGCTCTAAAATCGATGTTTGAAGGATACAATGAATTGACGATTTTGCGACTGGATTTTATTGATAACGAAATATGTAGCGTCTAAATGACTCTAAATTCGGTGTTGGAAGGATAATGAACAGAAGATTTTGTGGTTGAATTTTCCTTGTAATGACTTTAAATTCAGTGTCGGTTGGAAACGTTTTATTGATGGAGGACTATTTTTTGGATAACTTCTGGTTTTGTGGCTGAATTTTATTCATAATGAAATATGTAGAGCTTAAATGACTCTAAAATCGATTTCTGAAGGATACCATGAATTAACGGTTTTGAGGGTGAATTTTATTGATAACGAAATATGTAGCGTCTAAATGACTCTAAATTCGGTGTTGGAAGGATAATGAATAGAAGATTTTGTGGTTGAATTTTCCTTGTAATGACTTTAAATTCAGTGTCGGTTGGAAACTTTTTATTGATGGAGGACTATTTTTTGGATAACTTGAATTGACGGTTTTGTGGTTAAATTTTATGATAAGGAAATAAGATGTATAGTCTAAATGACTCTAAATTTATTATATTGGAATGATAAACCTAAATGACGGTTTTGTGGCTGAATTTTATTAATAATGAAATATATAGAGTCTAAATGGCTCTAAAATCGATGTTTGAAGGATACAATGAATTGACGATTTTGCGACTGGATTTTATTGATAAAGAAATATGTAGCGTCTAAATGACTCTAAATTCGGTGTTGGAAGGATAATGAACAGAAGATTTTGTGGTTGAATTTTCCTTGTAATGACTTTAAATTCAGTGTCGGTTGGAAACTTTTTATTGATGGAGGACTATTTTTTGGATAACTTCTGGTTTTGTGGCTGAATTTTATTCATAATGAAATATGTAGAGCTTAAATGACTCTAAAATCGATTTCTGAAGGATACCATGAATTAACGGTTTTGAGGGTGAATTTTATTGATAACGAAATATGTAGCGTCTAAATGACTCTAAATTCGGTGTTGGAAGGATAATGAATAGAAGATTTTGTGGTTGAATTTTCCGACTTTAAATTCCGTGTTGGTAAGATATTTTTTATTGATGGAGGACTATTTTTTGGATAACTTGAATTGATGGTTTTGTGGCTAAATTTTATGATAAGGAAATATGATGTATAGTCTAAATGACTCTAAATTTATTATATTGGAATGATAAACCTAAATGACGGTTTTGTGGCTGAATTTTATTAATAATGAAATATATAGAGTCTAAATGGCTCTAAAATCGATGTTTGAAGGATACAATGAATTGACGATTTTGCGACTGGATTTTATTGATAACGAAATATGTAGCGTCTAAATGACTCTAAATTCGGTGTTGGAAGGATAATGAACAGAAGATTTTGTGGTTGAATTTTCCTTGTAATGACTTTAAATTCAGTGTCGGTTGGAAACTTTTTATTGATGGAGGACTATTTTTTGGATAACTTCTGGTTTTGTGGCTGAATTTTATTCATAATGAAATATGTAGAGCTTAAATGACTCTAAAATCGATTTCTGAAGGATACCATGAATTAACGGTTTTGAGGGTGAATTTTATTGATAACGAAATATGTAGCGTCTAAATGACTCTAAATTCGGTGTTGGAAGGATAATGAATAGAAGATTTTGTGGTTGAATTTTCCTTGTAATGACTTTAAATTCAGTGTCGGTTGGAAACTTTTTATTGATGGAGGACTATTTTTTGGATAACTTGAATTGACGGTTTTGTGGTTAAATTTTATGATAAGGAAATAAGATGTATAGTCTAAATGACTCTAAATTTATTATATTGGAATGATACACTTAAATGACGGTTTTGTGGCTGAATTTTATTAATAATGAAATATATAGAGTCTAAATGGCTCTAAAATCGATGTTTGAAGGATACAATGAATTGACGATTTTGCGACTGGATTTTATTGATAAAGAAATATGTAGCGTCTAAATGACTCTAAATTCGGTGTTGGAAGGATAATGAATAGAAGATTTTGTGGTTGAATTTTCCTTGTAATGACTTTAAATTCAGTGTCGGTTGGAAACTTTTTATTGATGGAGGACTATTTTTTGGATAACTTGAATTGACGGTTTTGTGGCTAAATTTTATGATAAGGAAATATGATGTATAGTCTAAATGACTCTAAATTTATTATATTGGAATGATAAACTTAAATGACGGTTTTGTGGCTGAATTTTATTAATAATGAAATATATAGAGTCTAAATGGCTCTAAAATCGATGTTTGAAGGATACAATGAATTGACGATTTTGCGACGGGATTTTATTGATAACGAAATATGTAGCGTCTAAATGACTCTAAATTCGGTGTTGGAAGGATAATGAACAGAAGATTTTGTGGTTGAATTTTCCTTGTAATGACTTTAAATTCAGTGTCGGTTGGAAACTTTTTATTGATGGAGGACTATTTTTTGGATAACTTCTGGTTTTGTGGCTGAATTTTATTCATAATGAAATATGTAGAGCTTAAATGACTCTAAAATCGATTTCTGAAGGATACCATGAATTAACGGTTTTGAGGGTGAATTTTATTGATAACGAAATATGTAGCGTCTAAATGACTCTAAATTCGGTGTTGGAAGGATAATGAATAGAAGATTTTGTGGTTGAATTTTCCGACTTTAAATTCCGTGTTGGTAGGATATTTTTTATTGATGGAGGACTATTTTTTGGATAACTTGAATTGATGGTTTTGTGGCTAAATTTTATGATAAGGAAATATGATGTATAGTCTAAATGACTCTAAATTTATTATATTGGAATGATAAACCTAGATGACGGTTTTGTGGCTGAATTTTATTAATAATGAAATATATAGAGTCTAAATGGCTCTAAAATCGATGTTTGAAGGATACAATGAATTGACGATTTTGCGACTGGATTTTATTGATAACGAAATATGTAGCGTCTAAATGACTCTAAATTCGGTGTTGGAAGGATAATGAACAGAAGATTTTGTGGTTGAATTTTCCTTGTAATGACTTTAAATTCAGTGTCGGTTGGAAACGTTTTATTGATGGAGGACTATTTTTTGGATAACTTCTGGTTTTGTGGCTGAATTTTATTCATAATGAAATATGTAGAGCTTAAATGACTCTAAAATCGATTTCTGAAGGATACCATGAATTAACGGTTTTGAGGGTGAATTTTATTGATAACGAAATATGTAGCGTCTAAATGACTCTAAATTCGGTGTTGGAAGGATAATGAATAGAAGATTTTGTGGTTGAATTTTCCTTGTAATGACTTTAAATTCAGTGTCGGTTGGAAACTTTTTATTGATGGAGGACTATTTTTTGGATAACTTGAATTGACGGTTTTGTGGCTAAATTTTATGATAAGGAAATATGATGTATAGTCTAAATGACTCTAAATTTATTATATTGGAATGATAAACTTAAATGACGGTTTTGTGGCTGAATTTTATTAATAATGAAATATATAGAGTCTAAATGGCTCTAAAATCGATGTTTGAAGGATACAATGAATTGACGATTTTGCGACTGGATTTTATTGATAACGAAATATGTAGCGTCTAAATGACTCTAAATTCGGTGTTGGAAGGATAATGAACAGAAGATTTTGTGGTTGAATTTTCCTTGTAATGACTTTAAATTCAGTGTCGGTTGGAAACTTTTTATTGATGGAGGACTATTTTTTGGATAACTTCTGGTTTTGTGGCTGAATTTTATTCATAATGAAATATGTAGAGCTTAAATGACTCTAAAATCGATTTCTGAAGGATACCATGAATTAACGGTTTTGAGGGTGAATTTTATTGATAACGAAATATGTAGCGTCTAAATGACTCTAAATTCGGTGTTGGAAGGATAATGAATAGAAGATTTTGTGGTTGAATTTTACTTGTAATGACTTTAAATTCAGTGTCGGTTGGAAACTTTTTATTGATGGAGGACTATTTTTTGGATAACTTGAATTGACGGTTTTGTGGCTAAATTTTATGATAAGGAAATATGATGTATAGTCTAAATGACTCTAAATTTATTATATTGGAATGATAAACTTAAATGACGGTTTTGTGGCTGAATTTTATTGATAATGAAATATATGGAGTCTAAATGACTCTAAAATCGATGTCTGAAGGATACAATGAATTGACGATTTTGTGGTTGGATTTTACTGATAATGAAATATATAGAGTCTAAATGACTCTAAATTCAGTGTTGGAAGGATAATTTTATTGATAACGAAATATGTAGTGTCTAAATGACTCTAAATTCAGTGTTGGAAGGATAATGAATAGAAGATTTTGTGGTTGAATTTTCCTTGTAATGACTTTAAATTCAGTGTCGGTTGGAAACTTATTATTGATGGAGGATTTTTTTTTGGATAACTTCTGGTTTTGAGGCTGAATTTTATTCATAATGAAATATGTAGAGCTTAAATGACTCTAAAATCGATTTCTGATGGATACCATGAATTAACGGTTTTGAGGGTGAATTTTATTGATAACGAAATATGTAGCGTCTAAATGACTCTAAATTCGGTGTTGGAAGGATAATGAATAGAAGATTTTGTGGTTGAATTTTCCTTGTAATGACTCTAAAATCGATGTCTGAAGGATACAATGAATTGACGATTTTGTGGTTGGATTTTACTGATAATGAAATATATAGAGTCTAAATGACTGTAAATTCGGTGTTGGAAGGATAATTTTATTGATAACGAAATATGTAGTGTCTAAATGACTCTAAATTTAGTGTTGGAAGGATAATGAATAGAAGATTTTGTGGTTGAATTTTCCATGTAATGACTTTAAATTCAGTGTAGGTAGGATATTTTTTATTGATGGAGGACTATTTTTTGGATAACTTGAATTGATGGTTTTGTGGCTAAATTTTATGATAAGGAAATATGATGTATAGTCTAAATGACTCTAAATTTATTATATTGGAATGATAAACTTAAATGACGGTTTTGTGGCTGAATTTTATTAATAATGAAATATATAGAGTCTAAATGGCTCTAAAATCGATGTTTGAAGGATACAATGAATTGACGATTTTGCGACTGGATTTTATTGATAACGAAATATGTAGCGTCTAAATGACTCTAAATTCGGTGTTGGAAGGATAATGAACAGAAGATTTTGTGGTTGAATTTTCCTTGTAATGACTTTAAATTCAGTGTCGGTTGGAAACTTTTTATTGATGGAGGACTATTTTTTGGATAACTTCTGGTTTTGTGGCTGAATTTTATTCATAATGAAATATTTAGAGCTTAAATGACTCTAAAATCGATTTCTGAAGGATACCATGAATTAACGGTTTTGAGGGTGAATTTTATTGATAACGAAATATGTAGCGTCTAAATGACTCTAAATTCGGTGTTGGAAGGATAATGAATAGAAGATTTTGTGGTTGAATTTTCCTTGTAATGACTTTAAATTCAGTGTCGGTTGGAAACTTTTTATTGATGGAGGACTATTTTTTGGATAACTTGAATTGACGGTTTTGTGGCTAAATTTTATGATAAGGAAATATGATGTATAGTCTAAATGACTCTAAATTTATTATATTGGAATGATAAACTTAAATGACGGTTTTGTGGCTGAATTTTATTAATAATGAAATATATAGAGTCTAAATGGCTCTAAAATCGATGTTTGAAGGATACAATGAATTGACGATTTTGCGACTGGATTTTATTGATAACGAAATATGTAGCGTCTAAATGACTCTAAATTCGGTGTTGGAAGGATAATGAACAGAAGATTTTGTGGTTGAATTTTCCTTGTAATGACTTTAAATTCAGTGTCGGTTGGAAAATTTTTATTGATGGAGGACTATTTTTTGGATAACTTCTGGTTTTGTGGCTGAATTTTATTCATAATGAAATATGTAGAGCTTAAATGACTCTAAAATCGATTTCTGATGGATACCATGAATTAACGGTTTTGAGGGTGGATTTTATTGATAACGAAATATGTAGCGTCTAAATGACTCTAAATTCGGTGTTGGAAGGATAATGAACAGAAGATTTTGTGGTTGAATTTTCCTTGTAATGACTTTAAATTCAGTGTCGGTTGGAAACTTTTTATTGATGGAGGACTATTTTTTGGATAACTTCTGGTTTTGTGGCTGAATTTTATTCATAATGAAATATGTAGAGCTTAAATGACTCTAAAATCGATTTCTGATGGATACCATGAATTAACGGTTTTGAGGGTGGATTTTATTGATAACGAAATATGTAGCGTCTAAATGACTCTAAATTCGGTGTTGGAAGGATAATGAATTGAAGATTTTGTGGTTGAATTTTCCTTGTAATGACTCTAAATTTAGTGTTAGTAGGATACTTTTTATTGATGGAGGATCATTTTTTGGATAACTCGAATTGACGGTTTTGTGACTGAATTTTATGGTAAGGAAATATGATGTATAGTCTAAATGACTCTAAATTTATTATATTGGAAGGATAAAATTAAATGACGGTTTTGTGGCTGAATTTTATTGATAATGAAATATATGGAGTCTAAATGACTCTAAAATCGATGTCTGAAGGATACAATGAATTGACGATTTTGTGGTTGGATTTTACTGATAATGAAATATATAAAGTCTAAATGACTCTAAATTCGGTGTTGGAAGGATAATTTTATTGATAACGAAATATGTAGTGTCTAAATGACTCTAAATTTAGTGTTGGAAGGATAATGAATAGAAGATTTTGTGGTTGAATTTTCCATGTAATGACTTTAAATTCAGTGTAGGTAGGATATTTTTTATTGATGGAGGACTATTTTTTGGATAACTTGAATTGACGGTTTTGTGGCTAAATTTTATGATAAGGAAATATGATGTATAGTCTAAATGACTCTAAATTTATTATATTGGAATGATAAACTTAAATGACGGTTTTGTGGCTGAATTTTATTAATAATGAAATATATAGAGTCTAAATGACTCTAAAATCGATGTTTGAAGGATACAATGAATTGACGATTTTGCGACTGGATTTTATTGATAACGAAATATGTAGCGTCTAAATGACTCTAAATTCGGTGTTGGAAGGATAATGAACAGAAGATTTTGTGGTTTAATTTTCCTTGTAATGACTTTAAATTCAGTGTCGGTTGGAAACTTTTTATTGATGGAGGACTATTTTTTGGATAACTTCTGGTTTTGTGGCTAAATTTTATTCATAATGAAATATGTAGAGCTTAAATGACTCTAAAATCGATTTCTGATGGATACCATGAATTAACGGTTTTGAGTGTGGATTTTATTGATAACGAAATATGTAGCGTCTAAATGACTCTAAATTCGGTGTTGGAAGGATAATGAATTGAAGATTTTGTGGTTGAATTTTCCTTGTAATGACTCTAAATTTAGTGTTAGTAGGATACTTTTTATTAATGGAGGATCATTTTTTGGATAACTCGAATTGACGGTTTTGTGACTGAATTTTATGATAAGGAAATATGATGTATAGTCTAAATGACTCTAAATTTATTATATTGGAAGGATAAAATTAAATGACGGTTTTGTGGCTGAATTTTATTGATAATGAAATATATGGAGTTTAAATGACTCTAAAATCGATGTCTGAAGGATACAATGAATTGACGATTTTGTGGTTGGATTTTACTGATAATGAAATATGTAGACTCTAAATAACTCTAAATTCGGTGTTGGAAGAATTATAAATAAACGATTTTGTGGCTGAATTTTCCTTGTAATGACTTTAAATTCCGTGTTGGTAGGATATTTTTTATTGATGGAGGACTATTTTTTGGATAACTTGAAATGATGGTTTTGTGGCTAAATTTTATGATAAGGAAATATGATGTATAGTCTAAATGACTCTAAATTTATTATATTGGAATGATAAACTTAAATGACGGTTTTGCGGCTGAATTTTATTGATAATGAAATATATGGAGTCTAAATGAATTAAAATCGATGTCTAAAGGATACATTGAATTGACGATTTTGTGGTTGGATTTTACTGATAATGAAATATATAGAGTCTAAATGACTCTAAATTCGGTGTTGGAAGGATAATTTTATTGATAACGAAATATGTAGTGTCTAAATGACTCTAAATTCAGTGTTGGAAGGATATTGAATAGAAGATTTTGTGGTTGAATTTTCCTTGTAATGACTCTAAATTTAGTGTTAGTAGGATACTTTTTATTGATGGAGGATCATTTTTTGGATAACTCGAACTGACGGTTTTGTGGCTGAATTTTATGATAAGGAAATATGATGTATAGTCTAAATGACTCTAAATTTATTATATTGGAAGGATAAAATAAATGACGGTTTTGTGGCTGAATTTTATTGATAATGAAATATATGGAGTCTAAATGACTCTAAAATCGATGTCTGAAGGATACAATGAATTGACGATTTTGTGGTTGGATTTTACTGATAATGAAATATATAGAGTCTAAATGACTCTAAATTCGGTGTTGGAAGGATAATTTTATTGATAACGAAATATGTAGTGTCTAAATGACTCTAAATTTAGTGTTGGAAGGATAATGAATAGAAGATTTTGTGGTTGAATTTTCCATGTAATGACTTTAAATTCAGTGTAGGTAGGATATTTTTTATTGATGGAGGACTATTTTTTGGATAACTTGAATTGACGGTTTTGTGGCTAAATTTTATGATAAGGAAATATGATGTATAGTCTAAATGACTCTAAATTTATTATATTGGAATGATAAACTTAAATGACGGTTTTGTGGCTGAATTTTATTAATAATGAAATATATAGAGCTTAAATGACTCTAAAATCAATTTCTGAAGGATACCATGAATTAACGGTTTTGAGGGTGAATTTTATTGATAACGAAATATGTAGGGTCTAAATGACTCTAAATTCGGTGTTGGAAGGATAATGAATAGAAGATTTTGTGGTTGAATTTTCCTTGTAATGACTTTAAATTCAGTGTCGGTTGGAAACTTTTTATTGATGGAGGACTATTTTTTGGATAACTTCTGGTTTTGTGGCTGAATTTTATTCATAATGAAATATGTAGAGCTTAAATGACTCTAAAATCAATTTCTGAAGGATACCATGAATTAACGGTTTTGAGGGTGAATTTTATTGATAACGAATTATGTAGCGTCTAAATGACTCTAAATTCGGTGTTGGAAGGATAATGAACAGAAGATTTTGTGGTTGAATTTTCCTTGTAATGACTTTAAATTCAGTGTCGGTTGGAAACTTTTTATTGATGGAGGACTATTTTTTGGATAACTTCTGGTTTTGTGGCTGAATTTTATTAATAATGAAATATATAGAGTCTAAATGGCTCTAAAATCGATGGTTGAAGGATACAATGAATTGACGATTTTGCGACTGGATTTTATTGATAACGAAATATGTAGCGTCTATATGACTCTAAATTCGGTGTTGGAAGGATAATGAACAGAAGATTTTGTGGTTGAATTTTCCTTGTAATGACTTTAAATTCAGTGTCGGTTGGAAACTTTTTATTGATGGAGGACTATTTTTTGGATAACTTCTGGTTTTGTGGCTGAATTTTATTCATAATGAAATATGTAGAGCTTAAATGACTCTAAAATCAATTTCTGAAGGATACCATGAATTAACGGTTTTGAGGGTGAATTTTATTGATAACGAAATATGTAGGGTCTAAATGACTCTAAATTCGGTGTTGGAAGGATAATGAATAGAAGATTTTGTGGTTGAATTTTCCTTGTAATGACTTTAAATTCAGTGTCGGTTGGAAACTTTTTATTGATGGAGGACTATTTTTTGGATAACTTCTGGTTTTGTGGCTGAATTTTATTCATAATGAAATATGTAGAGCTTAAATGACTATAAAATCGATTTCTGATGGATACCATGAATTAACGGTTTTGAGGGTGAATTTTATTGATAACGAAATATGTAGCGTCTAAATGACTCTAAATTCGGTGTTGGAAGGATAATGAATAGAAGATTTTGTGGTTGAATTTTCCTTGTAATGACTCTAAATTTAGTGTTAGTAGGATACTTTTTATTGATGGAGGATCATTTTTTGGATAACTCGAATTGACGGTTTTGTGACTGAATTTTATGGTAAGGAAATATGATGTATAGTCTAAATGACTCTAAATTTATTATATTGGAAGGATAAAATTAAATGACGGTTTTGTGGCTGAATTTTATTGATAATGAAATATATGGAGTCTAAATGACTCTAAAATCGATGTCTGAAGGATACAATGAATTGACGATTTTGTGCTTGGATTTTACTGATAATGAAATATATAGAGTCTAAATGACTCTAAATTCGGTGTTGGAAGGATAATTTTATTGATAACGAAATATGTAGTGTCTAAATGACTCTAAATTTAGTGTTGGAAGGATAATGAATAGAAGATTTTGTGGTTGAATTTTCCATGTAATGACTTTAAATTCAGTGTAGGTAGGATATTTTTTATTGATGGAGGACTATTTTTTGGATAACTTGAATTGACGGTTTTGTGGCTAAATTTTATGATAAGGAAATATGATGTATAGTCTAAATGACTCTAAATTTATTATATTGGAATGATAAACTTAAATGACGGTTTTGTGGCTGAATTTTATTAATAATGAAATATATAGAGTCTAAATGACTCTAAAATCGATGTTTGAAGGATACAATGAATTGACGATTTTGCGACTGGATTTTATTGATAACGAAATATGTAGCGTCTAAATGACTCTAAATTCGGTGTTGGAAGGATAATGAACAGAAGATTTTGTGGTTGAATTTTCCTTGTAATGACTTTAAATTCAGTGTCGGTTGGAAACTTTTTATTGATGGAGGACTATTTTTTGGATAACTTCTGGTTTTGTGGCTGAATTTTATTCATAATGAAATATGTAGAGCTTAAATGACTATAAAATCGATTTCTGATGGATACCATGAATTAACGGTTTTGAGGGTGAATTTTATTGATAACGAAATATGTAGCGTCTAAATGACTCTAAATTCGGTGTTGGAAGGATAATGAATAGAAGATTTTGTGGTTGAATTTTCCTTGTAATGACTCTAAATTTAGTGTTAGTAGGATACTTTTTATTGATGGAGGATCATTTTTTGGATAACTCGAATTGACGGTTTTGTGACTGAATTTTATGGTAAAGAAATATGATGTATAGTCTAAATGACTCTAAATTTATTATATTGGAAGGATAAAATTAAATGACGGTTTTGTGGCTGAATTTTATTGATAATGAAATATATGGAGTCTAAATGACTCTAAAATCGATGTCTGAAGGATACAATGAATTGACGATTTTGTGCTTGGATTTTACTGATAATGAAATATATAGAGTCTAAATGACTCTAAATTCGGTGTTGGAAGGATAATTTTATTGATAACGAAATATGTAGTGTCTAAATGACTCTAAATTTAGTGTTGGAAGGATAATGAATAGAAGATTTTGTGGTTGAATTTTCCATGTAATGACTTTAAATTCAGTGTAGGTAGGATATTTTTTATTGATGGAGGACTATTTTTTGGATAACTTGAATTGACGGTTTTGTGGCTAAATTTTATGATAAGGAAATATGATGTATAGTCTAAATGACTCTAAATTTATTATATTGGAATGATAAACTTAAATGACGGTTTTGTGGCTGAATTTTATTAATAATGAAATATATAGAGTCTAAATGACTCTAAAATCGATGTTTGAAGGATACAATGAATTGACGATTTTGCGACTGGATTTTATTGATAACGAAATATGTAGCGTCTAAATGACTCTAAATTCGGTGTTGGAAGGATAATGAACAGAAGATTTTGTGGTTTAATTTTCCTTGTAATGACTTTAAATTCAGTGTCGGTTGGAAACTTTTTATTGATGGAGGACTATTTTTTGGATAACTTCTGGTTTTGTGGCTAAATTTTATTCATAATGAAATATGTAGAGCTTAAATGACTCTAAAATCGATTTCTGATGGATACCATGAATTAACGGTTTTGAGTGTGGATTTTATTGATAACGAAATATGTAGCGTCTAAATGACTCTAAATTCGGTGTTGGAAGGATAATGAATTGAAGATTTTGTGGTTGAATTTTCCTTGTAATGACTCTAAATTTAGTGTTAGTAGGATACTTTTTATTAATGGAGGATCATTTTTTGGATAACTCGAATTGACGGTTTTGTGACTGAATTTTATGATAAGGAAATATGATGTATAGTCTAAATGACTCTAAATTTATTATATTGGAAGGATAAAATTAAATGACGGTTTTGTGGCTGAATTTTATTGATAATGAAATATATGGAGTTTAAATGACTCAAAAATCGATGTCTGAAGGATACAATGAATTGACGATTTTGTGGTTGGATTTTACTGATAATGAAATATGTAGACTCTAAATAACTCTAAATTCGGTGTTGGAAGAATTATAAATAAACGATTTTGTGGCTGAATTTTCCTTGTAATGACTTTAAATTCCGTGTTGGTAGGATATTTTTTATTGATGGAGGACTATTTTTTGGATAACTTGAAATGATGGTTTTGTGGCTAAATTTTATGATAAGGAAATATGATGTATAGTCTAAATGACTCTAAATTTATTATATTGGAATGATAAACTTAAATGACGGTTTTGCGGCTGAATTTTATTGATAATGAAATATATGGAGTCTAAATGAATTAAAATCGATGTCTGAAGGATACATTGAATTGACGATTTTGTGGTTGGATTTTACTGATAATGAAATATATAGAGTCTAAATGACTCTAAATTCGGTGTTGGAAGGATAATTTTATTGATAACGAAATATGTAGTGTCTAAATGACTCTAAATTCAGTGTTGGAAGGATATTGAATAGAAGATTTTGTGGTTGAATTTTCCTTGTAATGACTCTAAATTTAGTGTTAGTAGGATACTTTTTATTGATGGAGGATCATTTTTTGGATAACTCGAATTGACGGTTTTGTGGCTGAATTTTATGATAAGGAAATATGATGTATAGTCTAAATGACTCTAAATTTATTATATTGGAAGGATAAAATAAATGACGGTTTTGTGGCTGAATTTTATTGATAATGAAATATATGGAGTCTAAATGACTCTAAAATCGATGTCTGAAGGATACAATGAATTGACGATTTTGTGGTTGGATTTTACTGATAATGAAATATATAGAGTCTAAATGACTCTAAATTCGGTGTTGGAAGGATAATTTTATTGATAACGAAATATGTAGTGTCTAAATGACTCTAAATTTAGTGTTGGAAGGATAATGAATAGAAGATTTTGTGGTTGAATTTTCCATGTAATGACTTTAAATTCAGTGTAGGTAGGATATTTTTTATTGATGGAGGACTATTTTTTGGATAACTTGAATTGACGGTTTTGTGGCTAAATTTTATGATAAGGAAATATGATGTATAGTCTAAATGACTCTAAATTTATTATATTGGAATGATAAACTTAAATGACGGTTTTGTGGCTGAATTTTATTAATAATGAAATATATAGAGTCTAAATGGCTCTAAAATCGATGTTTGAAGGATACAATGAATTGACGATTTTGCGACTGGATTTTATTGATAACGAAATATGTAGCGTCTAAATGACTCTAAATTCGGTGTTGGAAGGATAATGAACAGAAGATTTTGTGGTTGAATTTTCCTTGTAATGACTTTAAATTCAGTGTCGGTTGGAAACTTTTTATTGATGGAGGACTATTTTTTGGATAACTTCTGGTTTTGTGGCTGAATTTTATTCATAATGAAATATGTAGAGCTTAAATGACTCTAAAATCAATTTCTGAAGGATACCATGAATTAACGGTTTTGAGGGTGAATTTTATTGATAACGAAATATGTAGGGTCTAAATGACTCTAAATTCGGTGTTGGAAGGATAATGAATAGAAGATTTTGTGGTTGAATTTTCCTTGTAATGACTTTAAATTCAGTGTCGGTTGGAAACTTTTTATTGATGGAGGACTATTTTTTTGATAACTTCTGGTTTTGTGGCTGAATTTTATTCATAATGAAATATGTAGAGCTTAAATGACTCTAAAATCAATTTCTGAAGGATACCATGAATTAACGGTTTTGAGGGTGAATTTTATTGATAACGAATTATGTAGCGTCTAAATGACTCTAAATTCGGTGTTGGAAGGATAATGAACAGAAGATTTTGTGGTTGAATTTTCCTTGTAATGACTTTAAATTCAGTGTCGGTTGGAAACTTTTTATTGATGGAGGACTATTTTTTGGATAACTTCTGGTTTTGTGGCTGAATTTTATTAATAATGAAATATATAGAGTCTAAATGGCTCTAAAATCGATGGTTGAAGGATACAATGAATTGACGATTTTGCGACTGGATTTTATTGATAACGAAATATGTAGCGTCTAAATGACTCTAAATTCGGTGTTGGAAGGATAATGAACAGAAGATTTTGTGGTTGAATTTTCCTTGTAATGACTTTAAATTCAGTGTCGGTTGGAAACTTTTTATTGATGGAGGACTATTTTTTGGATAACTTCTGGTTTTGTGGCTGAATTTTATTCATAATGAAATATGTAGAGCTTAAATGACTCTAAAATCAATTTCTGAAGGATACCATGAATTAACGGTTTTGAGGGTGAATTTTATTGATAACGAAATATGTAGGGTCTAAATGACTCTAAATTCGGTGTTGGAAGGATAATGAATAGAAGATTTTGTGGTTGAATTTTCCTTGTAATGACTTTAAATTCAGTGTCGGTTGGAAACTTTTTATTGATGGAGGACTATTTTTTGGATAACTTCTGGTTTTGTGGCTGAATTTTATTCATAATGAAATATGTAGAGCTTAAATGACTATAAAATCGATTTCTGATGGATACCATGAATTAACGGTTTTGAGGGTGAATTTTATTGATAACGAAATATGTAGCGTCTAAATGACTCTAAATTCGGTGTTGGAAGGATAATGAATAGAAGATTTTGTGGTTGAATTTTCCTTGTAATGACTCTAAATTTAGTGTTAGTAGGATACTTTTTATTGATGGAGGATCATTTTTTGGATAACTCGAATTGACGGTTTTGTGACTGAATTTTATGGTAAGGAAATATGATGTATAGTCTAAATGACTCTAAATTTATTATATTGGAAGGATAAAATTAAATGACGGTTTTGTGGCTGAATTTTATTGATAATGAAATATATGGAGTCTAAATGACTCTAAAATCGATGTCTGAAGGATACAATGAATTGACGATTTTGTGCTTGGATTTTACTGATAATGAAATATATAGAGTCTAAATGACTCTAAATTCGGTGTTGGAAGGATAATTTTATTGATAACGAAATATGTAGTGTCTAAATGACTCTAAATTCAGTGTTGGAAGGATATTGAATAGAAGATTTTGTGGTTGAATTTTCCTTGTAATGACTCTAAATTTAGTGTTAGTAGGATACTTTTTATTGATGGAGGATCATTTTTTGGATAACTCGAATTGACGGTTTTGTGGCTGAATTTTATGATAAGGAAATATGATGTATAGTCTAAATGACTCTAAATTTATTATATTGGAAGGATAAAATAAATGACGGTTTTGTGGCTGAATTTTATTGATAATGAAATATATGGAGTCTAAATGACTCTAAAATCGATGTCTGAAGGATACAATGAATTGACGATTTTGTGGTTGGATTTTACTGATAATGAAATATATAGAGTCTAAATGACTCTAAATTCGGTGTTGGAAGGATAATTTTATTGATAACGAAATATGTAGTGTCTAAATGACTCTAAATTTAGTGTTGGAAGGATAATGAATAGAAGATTTTGTGGTTGAATTTTCCATGTAATGACTTTAAATTCAGTGTAGGTAGGATATTTTTTATTGATGGAGGACTATTTTTTGGATAACTTGAATTGACGGTTTTGTGGCTAAATTTTATGATAAGGAAATATGATGTATAGTCTAAATGACTCTAAATTTATTATATTGGAATGATAAACTTAAATGACGGTTTTGTGGCTGAATTTTATTAATAATGAAATATATAGAGTCTAAATGGCTCTAAAATCGATGTTTGAAGGATACAATGAATTGACGATTTTGCGACTGGATTTTATTGATAACGAAATATGTAGCGTCTAAATGACTCTAAATTCGGTGTTGGAAGGATAATGAACAGAAGATTTTGTGGTTGAATTTTCCTTGTAATGACTTTAAATTCAGTGTCGGTTGGAAACTTTTTATTGATGGAGGACTATTTTTTGGATAACTTCTGGTTTTGTGGCTGAATTTTATTCATAATGAAATATGTAGAGCTTAAATGACTCTAAAATCAATTTCTGAAGGATACCATGAATTAACGGTTTTGAGGGTGAATTTTATTGATAACGAAATATGTAGGGTCTAAATGACTCTAAATTCGGTGTTGGAAGGATAATGAATAGAAGATTTTGTGGTTGAATTTTCCTTGTAATGACTTTAAATTCAGTGTCGGTTGGAAACTTTTTATTGATGGAGGACTATTTTTTTGATAACTTCTGGTTTTGTGGCTGAATTTTATTCATAATGAAATATGTAGAGCTTAAATGACTCTAAAATCAATTTCTGAAGGATACCATGAATTAACGGTTTTGAGGGTGAATTTTATTGATAACGAATTATGTAGCGTCTAAATGACTCTAAATTCGGTGTTGGAAGGATAATGAACAGAAGATTTTGTGGTTGAATTTTCCTTGTAATGACTTTAAATTCAGTGTCGGTTGGAAACTTTTTATTGATGGAGGACTATTTTTTGGATAACTTCTGGTTTTGTGGCTGAATTTTATTAATAATGAAATATATAGAGTCTAAATGGCTCTAAAATCGATGGTTGAAGGATACAATGAATTGACGATTTTGCGACTGGATTTTATTGATAACGAAATATGTAGCGTCTAAATGACTCTAAATTCGGTGTTGGAAGGATAATGAACAGAAGATTTTGTGGTTGAATTTTCCTTGTAATGACTTTAAATTCAGTGTCGGTTGGAAACTTTTTATTGATGGAGGACTATTTTTTGGATAACTTCTGGTTTTGTGGCTGAATTTTATTCATAATGAAATATGTAGAGCTTAAATGACTCTAAAATCAATTTCTGAAGGATACCATGAATTAACGGTTTTGAGGGTGAATTTTATTGATAACGAAATATGTAGGGTCTAAATGACTCTAAATTCGGTGTTGGAAGGATAATGAATAGAAGATTTTGTGGTTGAATTTTCCTTGTAATGACTTTAAATTCAGTGTCGGTTGGAAACTTTTTATTGATGGAGGACTATTTTTTGGATAACTTCTGGTTTTGTGGCTGAATTTTATTCATAATGAAATATGTAGAGCTTAAATGACTATAAAATCGATTTCTGATGGATACCATGAATTAACGGTTTTGAGGGTGAATTTTATTGATAACGAAATATGTAGCGTCTAAATGACTCTAAATTCGGTGTTGGAAGGATAATGAATAGAAGATTTTGTGGTTGAATTTTCCTTGTAATGACTCTAAATTTAGTGTTAGTAGGATACTTTTTATTGATGGAGGATCATTTTTTGGATAACTCGAATTGACGGTTTTGTGACTGAATTTTATGGTAAGGAAATATGATGTATAGTCTAAATGACTCTAAATTTATTATATTGGAAGGATAAAATTAAATGACGGTTTTGTGGCTGAATTTTATTGATAATGAAATATATGGAGTCTAAATGACTCTAAAATCGATGTCTGAAGGATACAATGAATTGACGATTTTGTGCTTGGATTTTACTGATAATGAAATATATAGAGTCTAAATGACTCTAAATTCGGTGTTGGAAGGATAATTTTATTGATAACGAAATATGTAGTGTCTAAATGACTCTAAATTCAGTGTTGGAAGGATATTGAATAGAAGATTTTGTGGTTGAATTTTCCTTGTAATGACTCTAAATTTAGTGTTAGTAGGATACTTTTTATTGATGGAGGATCATTTTTTGGATAACTCGAATTGACGGTTTTGTGGCTGAATTTTATGATAAGGAAATATGATGTATAGTCTAAATGACTCTAAATTTATTATATTGGAAGGATAAAATAAATGACGGTTTTGTGGCTGAATTTTATTGATAATGAAATATATGGAGTCTAAATGACTCTAAAATCGATGTCTGAAGGATACAATGAATTGACGATTTTGTGGTTGGATTTTACTGATAATGAAATATATAGAGTCTAAATGACTCTAAATTCGGTGTTGGAAGGATAATTTTATTGATAACGAAATATGTAGTGTCTAAATGACTCTAAATTTAGTGTTGGAAGGATAATGAATAGAAGATTTTGTGGTTGAATTTTCCATGTAATGACTTTAAATTCAGTGTAGGTAGGATATTTTTTATTGATGGAGGACTATTTTTTGGATAACTTGAATTGACGGTTTTGTGGCTAAATTTTATGATAAGGAAATATGATGTATAGTCTAAATGACTCTAAATTTATTATATTGGAATGATAAACTTAAATGACGGTTTTGTGGCTGAATTTTATTAATAATGAAATATATAGAGTCTAAATGGCTCTAAAATCGATGTTTGAAGGATACAATGAATTGACGATTTTGCGACTGGATTTTATTGATAACGAAATATGTAGCGTCTAAATGACTCTAAATTCGGTGTTGGAAGGATAATGAACAGAAGATTTTGTGGTTGAATTTTCCTTGTAATGACTTTAAATTCAGTGTCGGTTGGAAACTTTTTATTGATGGAGGACTATTTTTTGGATAACTTCTGGTTTTGTGGCTGAATTTTATTCATAATGAAATATGTAGAGCTTAAATGACTCTAAAATCAATTTCTGAAGGATACCATGAATTAACGGTTTTGAGGGTGAATTTTATTGATAACGAAATATGTAGGGTCTAAATGACTCTAAATTCGGTGTTGGAAGGATAATGAATAGAAGATTTTGTGGTTGAATTTTCCTTGTAATGACTTTAAATTCAGTGTCGGTTGGAAACTTTTTATTGATGGAGGACTATTTTTTTGATAACTTCTGGTTTTGTGGCTGAATTTTATTCATAATGAAATATGTAGAGCTTAAATGACTCTAAAATCAATTTCTGAAGGATACCATGAATTAACGGTTTTGAGGGTGAATTTTATTGATAACGAATTATGTAGCGTCTAAATGACTCTAAATTCGGTGTTGGAAGGATAATGAACAGAAGATTTTGTGGTTGAATTTTCCTTGTAATGACTTTAAATTCAGTGTCGGTTGGAAACTTTTTATTGATGGAGGACTATTTTTTGGATAACTTCTGGTTTTGTGGCTGAATTTTATTAATAATGAAATATATAGAGTCTAAATGGCTCTAAAATCGATGGTTGAAGGATACAATGAATTGACGATTTTGCGACTGGATTTTATTGATAACGAAATATGTAGCGTCTAAATGACTCTAAATTCGGTGTTGGAAGGATAATGAACAGAAGATTTTGTGGTTGAATTTTCCTTGTAATGACTTTAAATTCAGTGTCGGTTGGAAACTTTTTATTGATGGAGGACTATTTTTTGGATAACTTCTGGTTTTGTGGCTGAATTTTATTCATAATGAAATATGTAGAGCTTAAATGACTCTAAAATCAATTTCTGAAGGATACCATGAATTAACGGTTTTGAGGGTGAATTTTATTGATAACGAAATATGTAGGGTCTAAATGACTCTAAATTCGGTGTTGGAAGGATAATGAATAGAAGATTTTGTGGTTGAATTTTCCTTGTAATGACTTTAAATTCAGTGTCGGTTGGAAACTTTTTATTGATGGAGGACTATTTTTTGGATAACTTCTGGTTTTGTGGCTGAATTTTATTAATAATGAAATATATAGAGTCTAAATGGCTCTAAAATCGATGGTTGAAGGATACAATGAATTGACGATTTTGCGACTGGATTTTATTGATAACGAAATATGTAGCGTCTAAATGACTCTAAATTCGGTGTTGGAAGGATAATGAACAGAAGATTTTGTGGTTGAATTTTCCTTGTAATGACTTTAAATTCAGTGTCGGTTGGAAACTTTTTATTGATGGAGGACTATTTTTTGGATAACTTCTGGTTTTGTGGCTGAATTTTATTCATAATGAAATATGTAGAGCTTAAATGACTCTAAAATCAATTTCTGAAGGATACCATGAATTAACGGTTTTGAGGGTGAATTTTATTGATAACGAAATATGTAGGGTCTAAATGACTCTAAATTCGGTGTTGGAAGGATAATGAATAGAAGATTTTGTGGTTGAATTTTCCTTGTAATGACTTTAAATTCAGTGTCGGTTGGAAACTTTTTATTGATGGAGGACTATTTTTTGGATAACTTCTGGTTTTGTGGCTGAATTTTATTCATAATGAAATATGTAGAGCTTAAATGACTATAAAATCGATTTCTGATGGATACCATGAATTAACGGTTTTGAGGGTGAATTTTATTGATAACGAAATATGTAGCGTCTAAATGACTCTAAATTCGGTGTTGGAAGGATAATGAATAGAAGATTTTGTGGTTGAATTTTCCTTGTAATGACTCTAAATTTAGTGTTAGTAGGATACTTTTTATTGATGGAGGATCATTTTTTGGATAACTCGAATTGACGGTTTTGTGACTGAATTTTATGGTAAGGAAATATGATGTATAGTCTAAATGACTCTAAATTTATTATATTGGAAGGATAAAATTAAATGACGGTTTTGTGGCTGAATTTTATTGATAATGAAATATATGGAGTCTAAATGACTCTAAAATCGATGTCTGAAGGATACAATGAATTGACGATTTTGTGCTTGGATTTTACTGATAATGAAATATATAGAGTCTAAATGACTCTAAATTCGGTGTTGGAAGGATAATTTTATTGATAACGAAATATGTAGTGTCTAAATGACTCTAAATTTAGTGTTGGAAGGATAATGAATAGAAGATTTTGTGGTTGAATTTTCCATGTAATGACTTTAAATTCAGTGTAGGTAGGATATTTTTTATTGATGGAGGACTATTTTTTGGATAACTTGAATTGACGGTTTTGTGGCTAAATTTTATGATAAGGAAATATGATGTATAGTCTAAATGACTCTAAATTTATTATATTGGAATGATAAACTTAAATGACGGTTTTGTGGCTGAATTTTATTAATAATGAAATATATAGAGTCTAAATGACTCTAAAATCGATGTTTGAAGGATACAATGAATTGACGATTTTGCGACTGGATTTTATTGATAACGAAATATGTAGCGTCTAAATGACTCTAAATTCGGTGTTGGAAGGATAATGAACAGAAGATTTTGTGGTTGAATTTTCCTTGTAATGACTTTAAATTCAGTGTCGGTTGGAAACTTTTTATTGATGGAGGACTATTTTTTGGATAACTTCTGGTTTTGTGGCTAAATTTTATTCATAATGAAATATGTAGAGCTTAAATGACTCTAAAATCGATTTCTGATGGATACCATGAATTAACGGTTTTGAGTGTGGATTTTATTGATAACGAAATATGTAGCGTCTAAATGACTCTAAATTCGGTGTTGGAAGGATAATGAATTGAAGATTTTGTGGTTGAATTTTCCTTGTAATGACTCTAAATTTAGTGTTAGTAGGATACTTTTTATTAATGGAGGATCATTTTTTGGATAACTCGAATTGACGGTTTTGTGACTGAATTTTATGATAAGGAAATATGATGTATAGTCTAAATGACTCTAAATTTATTATATTGGAAGGATAAAATTAAATGACGGTTTTGTGGCTGAATTTTATTGATAATGAAATATATGGAGTTTAAATGACTCTAAAATCGATGTCTGAAGGATACAATGAATTGACGATTTTGTGGTTGGATTTTACTGATAATGAAATATGTAGACTCTAAATGACTCTAAATTCGGTGTTGGAAGAATTATAAATAAACGATTTTGTGGCTGAATTTTCCTTGTAATGACTTTAAATTCCGTGTTGGTAGGATATTTTTTATTGATGGAGGACTATTTTTTGGATAACTTGAAATGATGGTTTTGTGGCTAAATTTTATGATAAGGAAATATGATGTATAGTCTAAATGACTCTAAATTTATTATATTGGAATGATAAACTTAAATGACGGTTTTGCGGCTGAATTTTATTGATAATGAAATATATGGAGTCTAAATGACTTAAAATCGATGTCTGAAGGATACATTGAATTGACGATTTTGTGGTTGGATTTTACTGATAATGAAATATATAGAGTCTAAATGACTCTAAATTCGGTGTTGGAAGGATAATTTTATTGATAACGAAATATGTAGTGTCTAAATGACTCTAAATTCAGTGTTGGAAGGATATTGAATAGAAGATTTTGTGGTTGAATTTTCCTTGTAATGACTCTAAATTTAGTGTTAGTAGGATACTTTTTATTGATGGAGGATCATTTTTTGGATAACTCGAATTGACGGTTTTGTGGCTGAATTTTATGATAAGGAAATATGATGTATAGTCTAAATGACTCTAAATTTATTATATTGGAAGGATAAAATAAATGACGGTTTTGTGGCTGAATTTTATTGATAATGAAATATATGGAGTCTAAATGAC
This sequence comes from Trifolium dubium, assembly GCA_951804385.1. Classification (NCBI taxonomy): domain Eukaryota; kingdom Viridiplantae; phylum Streptophyta; class Magnoliopsida; order Fabales; family Fabaceae; genus Trifolium; species Trifolium dubium. Next base: position 19,315,404 of record OX638071.1, on the reverse strand, counting down.
TCTAAAATCGATGTCTGAAGGATACAATGAATTGACGATTTTGTGGTTGGATTTTACTGATAATGAAATATATAGAGTCTAAATGACTCTAAATTCGGTGTTGGAAGGATAATTTTATTGATAACGAAATATGTAGTGTCTAAATGACTCTAAATTTAGTGTTGGAAGGATAATGAATAGAAGATTTTGTGGTTGAATTTTCCATGTAATGACTTTAAATTCAGTGTAGGTAGGATATTTTTTATTGATAGAGGACTATTTTTTGGATAACTTGAATTGACGGTTTTGTGGCTAAATTTTATGATAAGGAAATATGATGTATAGTCTAAATGACTCTAAATTTATTATATTGGAATGATAAACTTAAATGACGGTTTTGTGGCTGAATTTTATTAATAATGAAATATATAGAGTCTAAATGGCTCTAAAATCGATGTTTGAAGGATACAATGAATTGACGATTTTGCGACTGGATTTTATTGATAACGAAATATGTAGCGTCTAAATGACTCTAAATTCGGTGTTGGAAGGATAATGAACAGAAGATTTTGTGGTTGAATTTTCCTTGTAATGACTTTAAATTCAGTGTCGGTTGGAAACTTTTTATTGATGGAGGACTATTTTTTGGATAACTTCTGGTTTTGTGGCTGAATTTTATTCATAATGAAATATGTAGAGCTTAAATGACTCTAAAATCAATTTCTGAAGGATACCATGAATTAACGGTTTTGAGGGTGAATTTTATTGATAACGAAATATGTAGGGTCTAAATGACTCTAAATTCGGTGTTGGAAGGATAATGAATAGAAGATTTTGTGGTTGAATTTTCCTTGTAATGACTTTAAATTCAGTGTCGGTTGGAAACTTTTTATTGATGGAGGACTATTTTTTGGATAACTTCTGGTTTTGTGGCTGAATTTTATTCATAATGAAATATGTAGAGCTTAAATGACTATAAAATCGATTTCTGATGGATACCATGAATTAACGGTTTTGAGGGTGAATTTTATTGATAACGAAATATGTAGCGTCTAAATGACTCTAAATTCGGTGTTGGAAGGATAATGAATAGAAGATTTTGTGGTTGAATTTTCCTTGTAATGACTCTAAATTTAGTGTTAGTAGGATACTTTTTATTGATGGAGGATCATTTTTTGGATAACTCGAATTGACGGTTTTGTGGCTGAATTTTATGATAAGGAAATATGATGTATAGTCTAAATGACTCTAAATTTATTATATTGGAAGGATAAAATTAAATGACGGTTTTGTGGCTGAATTTTATTGATAATGAAATATATGGAGTCTAAATGACTATAAAATCGATGTCTGAAGGATACAATGAATTGACGATTTTGTGGTTGGATTTTACTGATAATGAAATATGTAGACTCTAAATGACGCTAAATTCGGTGTTGGAAGAATTATAAATAAACTGTTTTGTGGCTGAATTTTCCTTGTAATGACTTTAAATTCCGTGTTGGTAGGATATTTTTTATTGATGGAGGACTATTTTTTGGATAACTTGAATTGATGGTTTTGTGGCTAAATTTTATGATAAGGAAATATGATGTATAGTCTAAATGACTCTAAATTTATTATATTGGAAGGATAAAATTAAATGACGGTTTTGTGGCTGAATTTTATTGATAATGAAATATATGGAGTCTAAATGACTCTAAAATCGATTTCTGAAGGATACATTGAGTTGACGATTTTGTGGTTGGATTTTACTGATAAGTAAATATATAGAGTCTAAATGACTCTAAATTCGGTGTTGGAAGGATAATTTTATTGATAACAAAATATGTAGTGTCTAAATGACTCTAAATTCAGTGTTGGAAGGATAATGAATAGAAGATTTTGTGGTTGAATTTTCCTTGAAAAGACTTTAAATTAAGTGTCGGTAGGATACTTTTTATTGATGGAGGATCATTTTTTGGATAACTTGAATTGACGGTTTTGAGGCTACATTTTATGATAAGGAAATATGATGTATAGTCTAAATGACTCTAAATTTATTAAATTGGAAGGATAAAATTAAATGACGGTTTTGTGGCTGAATTTTATTGATAATGAAATATATGGAGTCTAAATGACTCTAAAATCAATGTCTGAAGGATACAATGAATTGACGATTTTGTGGTTGGATTTTACTGATAATGAAATATATAGAGTCTAAATGACTCTAAATTCGGTGTTGGAAGGATAATTTTATTGATAACGAAATAGTAGTGTCTAAATGACTCTAAATTCAGTGTTGGAAGGATAATGAATAGAAGATTTTGTGGTTGAATTTTCCATGTAATGACTTTAAATTCAGTGTAGGTAGGATATTTTTTATTGATGGAGGACTATTTTTTGGATAATTTGAATTGACGGTTTTGTGGTTAAATTTTATGATAAGGAAATATGATGTATAGTCTAAATGACTCTAAATTTATTATATTGGAATGATAAACTTAAATGACGGTTTTGCGGCTGAATTTTATTAATAATGAAATATATAGAGTCTAAATGACTCTAAAATCGATGTTTGAAGCATACAATGAATTGACGATTTTGCGACTGGATTTTATTGATAACGAAATATGTAGCGTCTAAATGACTCTAAATTCGGTGTTGGAAGGATAATGAACAGAAGATTTTGTGGTTGAATTTTCCTTGTAATGACTTTAAATTCAGTGGCGGTTGGAAACTTTTTATTGATGGAGGATTATTTTTTGGATAACTTCTGCTTTTGTGGCTGAATTTTATTCATAATGAAATATGTAGAGCTTAAATGACTCTAAAATCGATTTCTGATGGATACCATGAATTAACGGTTTTGAGGGTGGATTTTATTGATAACGAAATATGTAGCGTCTAAATGACTCTAAATTCGGTGTTGGAAGGATATTGAATTGAAGATTTTGTGGTTGAATTTTCCTTGTAATGACTCTAAATTTAGTGTTAGTAGGATACTTTTTATTGATGGAGGATCATTTTTTGGATAACTTGAAATGATGGTTTGGTGGCTAAATTTTATGATAAGGAAATATGATGTATAGTCTAAATGACTCTAAATTTATTATATTGGAATGATAAACTTAAATGACGGTTTTGCGGCTGAATTTTATTGATAATGAAATATATGGAGTCTAAATGACTCTAAAATCGATGTCTGAAGGATACATTGAATTGACGATTTTGTGGTTGGATTTTACTGATAATGAAATATATAGAGTCTAAATGACTCTAAATTCGGTGTTGGAAGGATAATTTTATTGATAACGAAATATGTAGTGTCTAAATGACTCTAAATTCAGTGTTGGAAGGATATTGAATAGAAGATTTTGTGGTTGAATTTTCCTTGTAATGACTCTAAATTTAGTGTTAGTAGGATACTTTTCATTGATGGAGGATCATTTTTTGGATAACTCGAATTGACGGTTTTGTGGCTGAATTTTATGACAAGGAAATATGATGTATAGTCTAAATGACTCTAAATTTATTAAATTGGAAGGATAAAATTAAATGACGGTTTTGTGGCTGAATTTTATTGATAATGAAATATATGGAGTCTAAATGACTCTAAAATTGATGTCTGAAGGATACAATGAATTGACGATTTTGTGGTTGGATTTTACTGATAATGAAATATATAGAGTCTAAATGACTCTAAATTCGGTGTTGGAAGGATAATTTTATTGATAACGAAATATGTAGTGTCTAAATGACTCTAAATTTAGTGTTGGAAGGATAATGAATAGAAGATTTTGTGGTTGAATTTTCCATGTAATGACTTTAAATTCAGTGTAGGTAGGATATTTTTTATTGATGGAAGACTATTTTTTGGATAACTTGAATTGACGGTTTTGTGGCTAAATTTTATGATAAGGAAATATGATGTATAATCTAAATGACTCTAAATTTATTATATTGGAATGATAAAATTAAATGACGGTTTTGTGGCTGAATTTTATTAATAATGAAATATATAGAGTCTAAATGGCTCTAAAATCGATGTTTGAAGGATACAATGAGTTGACGATTTTGCGACTGCATTTTATTGATAACGAAATATGTAGCGTCTAAATGACTCTAAATTCGGTGTTGGAAGGATAATGAACAGAAGATTTTGTGGTTGAATTTTCCTTGTAATGACTTTAAATTCAGTGTCAGTTGGAAACTTTTTATTGATGGAGGACTATTTTTTGGATAACTTCTGGTTTTGTGGCTGAATTTTATTCATAATGAAATATGTAGAGCTTAAATGACTCTAAAATCAATTTTCTGAAGGATACCATGAATTAACGGTTTTGAGGGTGAATTTTATTGATAACGAAATATGTAGGGTCTAAATGACTCTAAATTCGGTGTTGGAAGGATAATGAACAGAAGATTTTGTGGTTGAATTTTCCTTGTAATAACTTTAAATTCAGTGTCGGTTGGAAACTTTTTATTGATGGAGGACTATTTTTTGGATAACTTCTGGTTTTGTGGCTGAATTTTATTCATAATGAAATATGTAGAGCTTAAATGACTATAAAATCGATTTCTGATGGATACCATGAATTAACGGTTTTGAGGGTGAATTTTATTGATAACGAAATATGTAGCGTCTAAATGACTCTAAATTCGGTGTTGGAAGGATAATGAATAGAAGATTTTGTGGTTGAATTTTCCTTGTAATGACTCTAAATTTAGTGTTAGTAGGATACTTTTTATTGATGGAGGATCATTTTTTGGATAACTCGAATTGACGGTTTTGTGACTGAATTTTATGATAAGGAAATGTGATGTATAGTCTAAATGACTCTAAATTTATTATATTGGAAGGATAAAATTAAATGACGGTTTTGTGGCTGAATTTTATTGATAATGAAATATATGGAGTCTAAATGACTCTAAAATCGATGTCTGAAGGATACAATGAATTGACGATTTTGTGGTTGGATTTTACTGATAATGAAATATGTAGACTCTAAATGACGCTAAATTCGGTGTTGGAAGAATTATAAATAAACTGTTTTGTGGCTGAATTTTCCTTGTAATGACTTTAAATTCCGTGTTGGTAGGATATTTTTTATTGATGGAGGACTATTTTTTGGATAACTTGAATTGATGGTTTTGTGGCTAAATTTTATGATAAGGAAATATGATGTATAGTCTAAATGACTCTAAATTTATTATATTGGAAGGATAAAATTAAATGACGATTTTGTGGCTGAATTTTATTGATAATGAAATATATGGAGTCTAAATGACTCTAAAATCGATGTCTGAAGGATACATTGAGTTGACGATTTTGTGGTTGGATTTTACTGATAATGAAATATATAGAGTCTAAATGACTCTAAATTCGGTGTTGGAAGGATAATTTTATTGATAACGAAATATGTAGTGTCTAAATGACTCTAAATTCAGTGTTGGAAGGATAATGAATAGAAGATTTTGTGGTTGAATTTTCCTTGAAAAGACTTTAAATTAAGTGTCGGTAGGATACTTTTTATTGATGGAGGATCATTTTTTGGATAACTTGAATTGACGGTTTTGAGGCTACATTTTATGATAAGGAAATATGATGTATAGTCTAAATGACTCTAAATTTATTATATTGGAATGATAAACTTAAATGACGGTTTTGCGGCTGAATTTTATTAATAATGAAATATATAGAGTCTAAATGACTCTAAAATCGATGTTTGAAGCATACAATGAATTGACGATTTTGCGACTGGATTTTATTGATAACGAAATATGTAGCGTCTAAATGACTCTAAATTCAGTGTTGGAAGGATAATGAACAGAAGATTTTGTGGTTGAATTTTCCTTGTAATGACTTTAAATTCAGTGTCGGTTGGAAACTTTTTATTGATGGAGGACTATTTTTTGGATAACTTCTGCTTTTGTGGCTGAATTTTATTCATAATGAAATATGTAGAGCTTAAATGACTCTAAAATCGATTTCTGATGGATACCATGAATTAACGGTTTTGAGGGTGGATTTTATTGATAACGAAATATGTAGCGTCTAAATGACTCTAAATTCGGTGTTGGAAGGATATTGAATTGAAGATTTTGTGGTTGAATTTTCCTTGTAATGACTCTAAATTTAGTGTTAGTAGGATACTTTTTATTGATGGAGGATCATTTTTTGGATAACTCGAATTGACGGTTTTGTGACTGAATTTTATGATAAGGAAATATGATGTATAGTCTAAATGACTCTAAATTTATTATATTGGAATGATAAACTTAAATGACGGTTTTGCGGCTGAATTTTATTAATAATGAAATATATAGAGTCTAAATGACTCTAAAATCGATGTCTGAAGGATACAATGAATTGACGATTTTGTGGTTGGATTTTACTGATAATGAAATATGTAGACTCTAAATGACGCTAAATTCGGTGTTGGAAGAATTATAAATAAACTGTTTTGTGGCTGAATTTTCCTTGTAATGACTTTAAATTCCGTGTTGGTAGGATATTTTTTATTGATGGAGGACTATTTTTTGGATAACTTGAAATGATGGTTTTGTGGCTAAATTTTATGATAAGGAAATATGATGTATAGTCTAAATGACTCTAAATTTATTATATTGGAAGGATAAAATTAAATGACGGTTTTGTGGCTGAATTTTATTGATAATGAAATATATGGAGTCTAAATGACTCTAAAATCGATGTCTGAAGGATACAATGAATTGACGATTTTGTGGTTGGATTTTACTGATAATGAAATATGTAGACTCTAAATGACTCTAAATTCGGTGTTGGAAGAATTATAAATAAACGATTTTGTGGCTGAATTTTCCTTGTAATGACTTTAAATTCCGTGTTGGTAGGATATTTTTTATTGATGGAGGACTATTTTTTGGATAACTTGAAATGATGGTTTTGTGGCTAAATTTTATGATAAGGAAATATGATGTATAGTCTAAATGACTCTAAATTTATTATATTGGAATGATAAACTTAAATGACGGTTTTGCGGCTGAATTTTATTGATAATGAAATATATGGAGTCTAAATGACTCTAAAATCGATGTCTGAAGGATACATTGAATTGACGATTTTGTGGTTGGATTTTACTGATAATGAAATATATAGAGTCTAAATGACTCTAAATTCGGTGTTGGAAGGATAATTTTATTGATAACGAAATATGTAGTGTCTAAATGACTCTAAATTCAGTGTTGGAAGGATATTGAATAGAAGATTTTGTGGTTGAATTTTCCTTGTAATGACTCTAAATTTAGTGTTAGTAGGACACTTTTTATTGATGGAGGATCATTTTTTGGATAACTCGAATTGACGGTTTTGTGGCTGAATTTTATGACAAGGAAATATGATGTATAGTCTAAATGACTCTAAATTTATTAAATTGGAAGGATAAAATTAAATGACGGTTTTGTGGCTGAATTTTATTGATAATGAAATATATGGAGTCTAAATGACTCTAAAATTGATGTCTGAAGGATACAATGAATTGACGATTTTGTGGTTGGATTTTACTGATAATGAAATATATAGAGTCTAAATGACTCTAAATTCGGTGTTGGAAGGATAATTTTATTGATAACGAAATATGTAGTGTCTAAATGACTCTAAATTTAGTGTTGGAAGGATAATGAATAGAAGATTTTGTGGTTGAATTTTCCATGTAATGACTTTAAATTCAGTGTAGGTAGGATATTTTTTATTGATGGAAGACTATTTTTTGGATAACTTGAATTGACGGTTTTGTGGCTAAATTTTATGATAAGGAAATATGATGTATAATCTAAATGACTCTAAATTTATTATATTGGAATGATAAAATTAAATGACGGTTTTGTGGCTGAATTTTATTAATAATGAAATATATAGAGTCTAAATGGCTCTAAAATCGATGTTTGAAGGATACAATGAGTTGACGATTTTGCGACTGCATTTTATTGATAACGAAATATGTAGCGTCTAAATGACTCTAAATTCGGTGTTGGAAGGATAATGAACAGAAGATTTTGTGGTTGAATTTTCCTTGTAATGACTTTAAATTCAGTGTCGGTTGGAAACTTTTTATGGATGGAGGACTATTTTTTGGATAACTTCTGGTTTTGTGGCTGAATTTTATTCATAATGAAATATGTAGAGCTTAAATGACTCTAAAATCGATTTCTGATGGATACCATGAATTAACGGTTTTGAGGGTGGATTTTATTGATAACGAAATATGTAGCGTCTAAATGACTCTAAATTCGGTGTTGGAAGGATAATGAATTGAAGATTTTGTGGTTGAATTTTCCTTGTAATGACTCTAAATTTAGTGTTAGTAGGATACTTTTTATTGATGGAGGATCATTTTTTGGATAACTCGAATTGACGGTTTTGTGACTGAATTTTATGATAAGGAAATATGATGTATAGTCTAAATGACTCTAAATTTATTATATTGGAAGGATAAAATTAAATGACGGTTTTGTGGCTGAATTTTATTGATAATGAAATATATGGAGTCTAAATGACTCTAAAATCGATGTCTGAAGGATACAATGAATTGACGATTTTGTGGTTGGATTTTACTGATAATGAAATATGTAGACTCTAAATGACTCTAAATTCGGTGTTGGAAGAATTATAAATAAACGATTTTGTGGCTGAATTTTCCTTGTAATGACTTTAAATTCCGTGTTGGTAGGATATTTTTTATTGATGGAGGACTATTTTTTGGTTAACTTGAAATGATGGTTTTGTGGCTAAATTTTATGATAAGGAAATATGATGTATAGTCTAAATGACTCTAAATTTATTATATTGGAATGATAAACTTAAATGACGGTTTTGCGGCTGAATTTTATTGATAATGAAATATATGGAGTCTAAATGACTCTAAAATCGATGTCTGAAGGATACATTGAATTGACGATTTTGTGGTTGGATTTTACTGATAATGAAATATATAGAGTCTAAATGACTCTAAATTCGGTGTTGGAAGGATAATTTTATTGATAACGAAATATGTAGTGTCTAAATGACTCTAAATTCAGTGTTGGAAGGATATTGAATAGAAGATTTTGTGGTTGAATTTTCCTTGTAATGACTCTAAATTTAGTGTTAGTAGGATACTTTTTATTGATGGAGGATCATTTTTTGGATAACTCGAATTGACGGTTTTGTGGCTGAATTTTATGATAAGGAAATATGATGTATAGTCTAAATGACTCTAAATTTATTATATTGGAAGGATAAAATTAAATGACGGTTTTGTGGCTGAATTTTATTGATAATGAAATATATGGAGTCTAAATGACTCTAAAATCGATGTCTGAAGGATACAATGAATTGACGATTTTGTGGTTGGATTTTACTGATAATGAAATATATAGAGTCTAAATGACTCTAAATTCGGTGTTGGAAGGATAATTTTATTGATAACGAAATATGTAGTGTCTAAATGACTCTAAATTTAGTGTTGGAAGGATAATGAATAGAAGATTTTGTGGTTGAATTTTCCATGTAATGACTTTAAATTCAGTGTAGGTAGGATATTTTTTATTGATGGAGGACTATTTTTTGGATAACTTGAATTGACGGTTTTGTGGCTAAATTTTATGATAAGGAAATATGATGTATAGTCTAAATGACTCTAAATTTATTATATTGGAATGATAAACTTAAATGACGGTTTTGTGGCTGAATTTTATTAATAATGAAATATATAGAGTCTAAATGGCTCTAAAATCGATGTTTGAAGGATACAATGAATTGACGATTTTGCGACTGGATTTTATTGATAACGAAATATGTAGCGTCTAAATGACTCTAAATTCGGTGTTGGAAGGATAATGAACAGAAGATTTTGTGGTTGAATTTTCCTTGTAATGACTCTAAATTTAGTGTTAGTAGGATACTTTTTATTGATGGAGGATCATTTTTTGGATAACTCGAATTGACGGTTTTGTGGCTGAATTTTATGATAAGGAAATATGATGTATAGTCTAAATGACTCTAAATTTATTATATTGGAAGGATAAAATTAAATGACGGTTTTGTGGCTGAATTTTATTGATAATGAAATATATGGAGTCTAAATGACTCTAAAATCGATGTCTGAAGGATACAATGAATTGACGATTTTGTGGTTGGATTTTACTGATAATGAAATATATAGAGTCTAAATGACTCTAAATTCGGTGTTGGAAGGATAATTTTATTGATAACGAAATATGTAGTGTCTAAATGACTCTAAATTTAGTGTTAGAAGGATAATGAATAGAAGATTTTGTGGTTGAATTTTCCATGTAATGACTCTAAATTTAGTGTTAGTAGGATACTTTTTATTGACGGAGGATCATTTTTTGGATAACTCGAATTGACGGTTTTGTGGCTGAATTTTATGATAAGGAAATATGATGTATAGTCTAAATGACTCTAAATTTATTATATTGGAAGGATAAAATTAAATGACGGTTTTGTGGCTGAATTTTATTGATAATGAAATATATGGAGTCTAAATGACTCTAAAATCGATGTCTGAAGGATACAATGAATTGACGATTTTGTGGTTGGATTTTACTGATAATGAAATATATAGAGTCTAAATGACTCTAAATTCGGTGTTGGAAGGATAATTTTATTGATAACGAAATATGTAGTGTCTAAATGACTCTAAATTTAGTGTTAGAAGGATAATGAATAGAAGATTTTGTGGTTGAATTTTCCATGTAATGACTCTAAATTTAGTGTTAGTAGGATACTTTTTATTGACGGAGGATCATTTTTTGGATAACTCGAATTGACGGTTTTGTGGCTGAATTTTATGATAAGGAAATATGATGTATAGTCTAAATGACTCTAAATTTATTATATTGGAAGGATAAAATTAAATGACGGTTTTGTGGCTGAATTTTATTGATAATGAAATATATGGAGTCTAAATGACTCTAAAATCGATGTCTGAAGGATACAATGAATTGACGATTTTGTGGTTGGATTTTACTGATAATGAAATATATAGAGTCTAAATGACTCTAAATTCGGTGTTGGAAGGATAATTTTATTGATAACGAAATATGTAGTGTCTAAATGACTCTAAATTTAGTGTTGGAAGGATAATGAATAGAAGATTTTGTGGTTGAATTTTCCATGTAATGACTTTAAATTCAGTGTAGGTAGGATATTTTTTATTGATGGAGGACTATTTTTGGATAACTTGAAATGATGGTTTTGTGGCTAAATTTTATGATAAGGAAATATGATGTATAGTCTAAATGACTCTAAATTTATTATATTGGAATGATAAACTTAAATGACGGTTTTGCGGCTGAATTTTATTGATAATGAAATATATGGAGTCTAAATGACTCTAAAATCGATGTCTGAAGGATACATTGAATTGACGATTTTGTGGTTGGATTTTACTGATAATGAAATATATAGAGTCTAAATGACTCTAAATTCGGTGTTGGAAGGATAATTTTATTGATAACGAAATATGTAGTGTCTAAATGACTCTAAATTCAGTGTTGGAAGGATATTGAATAGAAGATTTTGTGGTTGAATTTTCCTTGTAATGACTCTAAATTTAGTGTTAGTAGGATACTTTTTATTGATGGAGGATCATTTTTTGGATAACTCGAATTGACGGTTTTGTGGCTGAATTTTATGATAAGGAAATATGATGTATAGTCTAAATGACTCTAAATTTATTATATTGGAAGGATAAAATTAAATGACGGTTTTGTGGCTGAATTTTATTGATAATGAAATATATGGAGTCTAAATGACTCTAAAATCGATGTCTGAAGGATACAATGAATTGACGATTTTGTGGTTGGATTTTACTGATAATGAAATATATAGAGTCTAAATGACTCTAAATTCGGTGTTGGAAGGATAATTTTATTGATAACGAAATATGTAGTGTCTAAATGACTCTAAATTTAGTGTTGAAAGGATAATGAATAGAAGATTTTGTGGTTATATTTTCCATGTAATGACTTTAAATTCAGTGTAGGTAGGATATTTTTTATTGATGGAGGACTATTTTTTGGATAACTTGAAATGACGGTTTTGTGACTGAATTTTATGATAAGGAAATGTGATGTATAGTCTAAATGACTCTAAATTTATTATATTGGAAGGATAAAATTAAATGACGGTTTTGTGGCTGAATTTTATTGATAATGAAATATATGGAGTCTAAATGACTCTAAAATCGATGTCTGAAGGATACAATGAATTGACGATTTTGTGGTTGGATTTTACTGATAATGAAATATGTAGACTCTAAATGACGCTAAATTCGGTGTTGGAAGAATTATAAATAAACTGTTTTGTGGCTGAATTTTCCTTGTAATGACTTTAAATTCCGTGTTGGTAGGATATTTTTTATTGATGGAGGACTATTTTTTGGATAACTTGAATTGATGGTTTTGTGGCTAAATTTTATGATAAGGAAATATGATGTATAGTCTAAATGACTCTAAATTTATTATATTGGAAGGATAAAATTAAATGACGATTTTGTGGCTGAATTTTATTGATAATGAAATATATGGAGTCTAAATGACTCTAAAATCGATGTCTGAAGGATACATTGAGTTGACGATTTTGTGGTTGGATTTTACTGATAATGAAATATATAGAGTCTAAATGACTCTAAATTCGGTGTTGGAAGGATAATTTTATTGATAACGAAATATGTAGTGTCTAAATGACTCTAAATTCAGTGTTGGAAGGATAATGAATAGAAGATTTTGTGGTTGAATTTTCCTTGAAAAGACTTTAAATTAAGTGTCGGTAGGATACTTTTTATTGATGGAGGATCATTTTTTGGATAACTTGAATTGACGGTTTTGAGGCTACATTTTATGATAAGGAAATATGATGTATAGTCTAAATGACTCTAAATTTATTATATTGGAATGATAAACTTAAATGACGGTTTTGCGGCTGAATTTTATTAATAATGAAATATATAGAGTCTAAATGACTCTAAAATCGATGTTTGAAGCATACAATGAATTGACGATTTTGCGACTGGATTTTATTGATAACGAAATATGTAGCGTCTAAATGACTCTAAATTCAGTGTTGGAAGGATAATGAACAGAAGATTTTGTGGTTGAATTTTCCTTGTAATGACTTTAAATTCAGTGTCGGTTGGAAACTTTTTATTGATGGAGGACTATTTTTTGGATAACTTCTGCTTTTGTGGCTGAATTTTATTCATAATGAAATATGTAGAGCTTAAATGACTCTAAAATCGATTTCTGATGGATACCATGAATTAACGATTTTGAGGGTGGATTTTATTGATAACGAAATATGTAGCGTCTAAATGACTCTAAATTCGGTGTTGGAAGGATATTGAATTGAAGATTTTGTGGTTGAATTTTCCTTGTAATGACTCTAAATTTAGTGTTAGTAGGATACTTTTTATTGATGGAGGATCATTTTTTGGATAACTCGAATTGACGGTTTTGTGACTGAATTTTATGATAAGGAAATATGATGTATAGTCTAAATGACTCTAAATTTATTATATTGGAATGATAAACTTAAATGACGGTTTTGCGGCTGAATTTTATTAATAATGAAATATATAGAGTCTAAATGACTCTAAAATCGATGTCTGAAGGATACAATGAATTGACGATTTTGTGGTTGGATTTTACTGATAATGAAATATGTAGACTCTAAATGACGCTAAATTCGGTGTTGGAAGAATTATAAATAAACTGTTTTGTGGCTGAATTTTCCTTGTAATGACTTTAAATTCCGTGTTGGTAGGATATTTTTTATTGATGGAGGACTATTTTTTGGATAACTTGAATTGATGGTTTTGTGGCTAAATTTTATGATAAGGAAATATGATGTATAGTCTAAATGACTCTAAATTTATTATATTGGAAGGATAAAATTAAATGACGGTTTTGTGGCTGAATTTTATTGATAATGAAATATATGGAGTCTAAATGACTCTAAAATCGATGTCTGAAGGATACATTGAGTTGACGATTTTGTGGTTGGATTTTACTGATAATGAAATATATAGAGTCTAAATGACTCTAAATTCGGTGTTGGAAGGATAATTTTATTGATAACGAAATATGTAGTGTCTAAATGACTCTAAATTCAGTGTTGGAAGGATAATGAATAGAAGATTTTGTGGTTGAATTTTCCTTGAAAAGACTTTAAATTAAGTGTCGGTAGGATACTTTTTATTGATGGAGGATCATTTTTTGGATAACTTGAATTGACGGTTTTGAGGCTACATTTTATGATAAGGAAATATGATGTATAGTCTAAATGACTCTAAATTTATTAAATTGGAAGGATAAAATTAAATGACGGTTTTGTGGCTGAATTTTATTGATAATGAAATATATGGAGTCTAAATGACTCTAAAATCGATGTCTGAAGGATACAATGAATTGACGATTTTGTGGTTGGATTTTACTGATAATGAAATATATAGAGTCTAAATGACTTTAAATTCGGTGTTGGAAGGATAATTTTATTGATATCGAAATAGTAGTGTCTAAATGACTCTAAATTCAGTGTTGGAAGGATAATGAATAGAAGATTTTGTGGTTGAATTTTCCATGTAATGACTTTAAATTCAGTGTAGGTAGTATATTTTTTATTGATGGAGGACTATTTTTTGGATAATTTGAATTGACGGTTTTGTGGTTAAATTTTATGATAAGGAAATATGATGTATAGTCTAAATGACTCTAAATTTATTATATTGGAATGATAAACTTAAATGACGGTTTTGCGGCTGAATTTTATTAATAATGAAATATATAGAGTCTAAATGACTCTAAAATCGATGTTTGAAGCATACAATGAATTGACGATTTTGCGACTGGATTTTATTGATAAAGAAATATGTAGCGTCTAAATGACTCTAAATTCGGAGTTGGAAGGATAATGAACAGAAGATTTTGTGGTTGAATTTTCCTTGTAATGACTTTAAATTCAGTGTCGGTTGGAAACTTTTTATTGATGGAGGACTATTTTTTAGATAACTTCTGCTTTTGTGGCTGAATTTTATTCATAATGAAATATGTAGAGCTTAAATGACTCTAAAATCGATTTCTGATGGATACCATGAATTAACGGTTTTGAGGGTGGATTTTATTGATAACGAAATATGTAGCGTCTAAATGACTCTAAATTCGGTGTTGGAAGGATATTGAATTGAAGATTTTGTGGTTGAATTTTCCTTGTAATGACTCTAAATTTAGTGTTAGTAGGATACTTTTTATTGATGGAGGATCATTTTTTGGATAACTCGAATTGACGGTTTTGTGACTGAATTTTATGATAAGGAAATATGATGTATAGTCTAAATGACTCTAAATTTATTATATTGGAAGGATAAAATTAAATGACGGTTTTGTGGCTGAATTTTATTGATAATGAAATATATGGAGTCTAAATGACTCTAAAATCGATGTCTGAAGGATACAATGAATTGACGATTTTGTGGTTGGATTTTACTGATAATGAAATATGTAGACTCTAAATGACTCTAAATTCGGTGTTGGAAGAATTATAAATAAACGATTTTGTGGCTGAATTTTCCTTGTAATGACTTTAAATTCCGTGTTGGTAGGATATTTTTTATTGATGGAGGACTATTTTTTGGATAACTTGAAATGATGGTTTTGTGGCTAAATTTTATGATAAGGAAATATGATGTATAGTCTAAATGACTCTAAATTTATTATATTGGAAGGATAAAATTAAATGACGGTTTTGTGGCTGAATTTTATTGATAATGAAATATATGGAGTCTAAATGACTCTAAAATCGATGTCTGAAGGATACAATGAATTGACGATTTTGTGGTTGGATTTTACTGATAATGAAATATGTAGACTCTAAATGACTCTAAATTCGGTGTTGGAAGAATTATAAATAAACGATTTTGTGGCTGAATTTTCCTTGTAATGACTTTAAATTCCGTGTTGGTAGGATATTTTTTATTGATGGAGGACTATTTTTTGGATAACTTGAAATGATGGTTTTGTGGCTAAATTTTATGATAAGGAAATATGATGTATAGTCTAAATGACTCTAAATTTATTATATTGGAATGATAAACTTAAATGACGGTTTTGCGGCTGAATTTTATTGATAATGAAATATATGGAGTCTAAATGACTCTAAAATCGATGTCTGAAGGATACACTGAATTGACGATTTTGTGGTTGGATTTTACTGATAATGAAATATATAGAGTCTAAATGACTCTAAATTCGGTGTTGGAAGGATAATTTTATTGATAACGAAATATGTAGTGTCTAAATGACTCTAAATTCAGTGTTGGAAGGATATTGAATAGAAGATTTTGTGGTTGAATTTTCCTTGTAATGACTCTAAATTTAGTGTTAGTAGGACACTTTTTATTGATGGAGGATCATTTTTTGGATAACTCGAATTGACGGTTTTGTGGCTGAATTTTATGACAAGGAAATATGATGTATAGTCTAAATGACTCTAAATTTATTAAATTGGAAGGATAAAATTAAATGACGGTTTTGTGGCTGAATTTTATTGATAATGAAATATATGGAGTCTAAATGACTCTAAAATTGATGTCTGAAGGATACAATGAATTGACGATTTTGTGGTTGGATTTTACTGATAATGAAATATATAGAGTCAAAATGACTCTAAATTCGGTGTTGGAAGGATAATTTTATTGATAACGAAATATGTAGTGTCTAAATGACTCTAAATTTAGTGTTGGAAGGATAATGAATAGAAGATTTTGTGGTTGAATTTTCCATGTAATGACTTTAAATTCAGTGTAGGTAGGATATTTTTTATTGATGGAAGACTATTTTTTGGATAACTTGAATTGACGGTTTTGTGGCTAAATTTTATGATAAGGAAATATGATGTATAATCTAAATGACTCTAAATTTATTATATTGGAATGATAAAATTAAATGACGGTTTTGTGGCTGAATTTTATTAATAATGAAATATATAGAGTCTAAATGGCTCTAAAATCGATGTTTGAAGGATACAATGAGTTGACGATTTTGCGACTGCATTTTATTGATAACGAAATATGTAGCGTCTAAATGACTCTAAATTCGGTGTTGGAAGGATAATGAACAGAAGATTTTGTGGTTGAATTTTCCTTGTAATGACTTTAAATTCAGTGTCGGTTGGAAACTTTTTATGGATGGAGGACTATTTTTTGGATAACTTCTGGTTTTGTGGCTGAATTTTATTCATAATGAAATATGTAGAGCTTAAATGACTCTAAAATCGATTTCTGATGGATACCATGAATTAACGGTTTTGAGGGTGGATTTTATTGATAACGAAATATGTAGTGTCTAAATGACTCTAAATTTAGTGTTGAAAGGATAATGAATAGAAGATTTTGTGGTTATATTTTCCATGTAATGACTTTAAATTCAGTGTAGGTAGGATATTTTTTATTGATGGAGGACTATTTTTTGGATAACTTGAAATGACGGTTTTGTGGCTAAATTTTATGATAAGGAAATATGATGTATAGTCTAAATGACTCTAAATTTATTATATTGGAAGGATAAAATTAAATGACGGTTTTGTGGCTGAATTTTATTGATAATGAAATATATGGAGTCTAAATGACTCTAAAATCGATGTCTGAAGGATACAATGAATTGACGATTTTGTGGTTGGATTTTATTGATAATGAAATATGTAGACTCTAAATGACTCTAAATTCGGTGTTGGAAGAATTATAAATAAACGATTTTGTGGCTGAATTTTCCTTGTAATGACTTTAAATTCCGTGTTGGTAGGATATTTTTTATTGATGGAGGACTATTTTTTGGATAACCTGAAATGATGGTTTTGTGGCTAAATTTTATGATAAGGAAATATGATGTATAGTCTAAATGACTCTAAATTTATTATATTGGAATGATAAACTTAAATGACGGTTTTGCGGCTGAATTTTATTGATAATGAAATATATGGAGTCTAAATGACTCTAAAATCGATGTCTGAAGGATACATTGAATTGACGATTTTGTGGTTGGATTTTACTGATAATGAAATATATAGAGTCTAAATGACTCTAAATTCGGTGTTGGAAGGATAATTTTATTGATAACGAAATATGTAGTGTCTAAATGACTCTAAATTTAGTGTTGGAAGGATAATGAATAGAAGATTTTGTGGTTGAATTTTCCATGTAATGACTTTAAATTCAGTGTAGGTAGGATATTTTTTATTGATGGAGGACTATTTTTTGGATAACTTGAAATGACGGTTTTGTGGCTAAATTTTATGATAAGGAAATATGATGTATAGTCTAAATGACTCTAAATTTATTATATTGGAAGGATAAAATTAAATGACGGTTTTGTGGCTGAATTTTATTGATAATGAAATATATGGAGTCTAAATGACTCTAAAATCGATGTCTGAAGGATACATTGAATTGACGATTTTGTGGTTGGATTTTACTGATAATGAAATATATAGAGTCTAAATGACTCTAAATTCGGTGTTGGAAGGATAATTTTATTGATAACGAAATATGTAGTGTCTAAATGACTCTAAATTCAGTGTTGGAAGGATATTGAATAGAAGATTTTGTGGTTGAATTTTCCTTGTAATGACTCTAAATTTAGTGTTAGTAGGATACTTTTTATTGATGGAGGATCATTTTTTGGATAACTCGAATTGACGGTTTTGTGGCTGAATTTTATGATAAGGAAATATGATGTATAGTCTAAATGACTCTAAATTTATTATATTGGAAGGATAAAATTAAATGACGGTTTTGTGGCTGAATTTTATTGATAATGAAATATATGGAGTCTAAATGACTCTAAAATCGATGTCTGAAGGATACAATGAATTGACTATTTTGTGGTTGGATTTTACTGATAATGAAATATATAGAGTCTAAATGACTCTAAATTCGGTGTTGGAAGGATAATTTTATTGATAACGAAATATGTAGTGTCTAAATGACTCTAAATTTAGTGTTGGAAGGATAATGAATAGAAGATTTTGTGGTTGAATTTTCCATGTAATGACTTTAAATTCAGTGTAGGTAGGATATTTTTTATTGATGGAGGACTATTTTTTGGATAACTTGAAATGACGGTTTTGTGGCTAAATTTTATGATAAGGAAATATGATGTATAGTCTAAATGACTCTAAATTTATTATATTGGAAGGATAAAATTAAATGACGGTTTTGTGGCTGAATTTTATTGATAATGAAATATATGGAGTCTAAATGACTCTAAAATCGATGTCTGAAGGATACATTGAATTGACGATTTTGTGGTTGGATTTTACTGATAATGAAATATATAGAGTCTAAATGACTCTAAATTCGGTGTTGGAAGGATAATTTTATTGATAACGAAATATGTAGTGTCTAAATGACTCTAAATTCAGTGTTGGAAGGATATTGAATAGAAGATTTTGTGGTTGAATTTTCCTTGTAATGACTCTAAATTTAGTGTTAGTAGGATACTTTTTATTGATGGAGGATCATTTTTTGGATAACTCGAATTGACGGTTTTGTGGCTGAATTTTATGATAAGGAAATATGATGTATAGTCTAAATGACTCTAAATTTATTATATTGGAAGGATAAAATTAAATGACGGTTTTGTGGCTGAATTTTATTGATAATGAAATATATGGAGTCTAAATGACTCTAAAATCGATGTCTGAAGGATACAATGAATTGACGATTTTGTGGTTGGATTTTACTGATAATGAAATATATAGAGTCTAAATGACTCTAAATTCGGTGTTGGAAGGATAATTTTATTGATAACGAAATATGTAGTGTCTAAATGACTCTAAATTTAGTGTTGGAAGGATAATGAATAGAAGATTTTGTGGTTGAATTTTCCATGTAATGACTTTAAATTCAGTGTAGGTAGGATATTTTTTATTGATGGAGGACTATTTTTTGGATAACTTGAAATGACGGTTTTGTGGCTAAATTTTATGATAAGGAAATATGATGTATAGTCTAAATGACTCTAAATTTATTATATTGGAAGGATAAAATTAAATGACGGTTTTGTGGCTGAATTTTATTGATAATGAAATATATGGAGTCTAAATGACTCTAAAATCGATGTCTGAAGGATACAATGAATTGACGATTTTGTGGTTGGATTTTATTGATAATGAAATATGTAGACTCTAAATGACTCTAAATTCGGTGTTGGAAGAATTATAAATAAACGATTTTGTGGCTGAATTTTCCTTGTAATGACTTTAAATTCCGTGTTGGTAGGATATTTTTTATTGATGGAGGACTATTTTTTGGATAACCTGAAATGATGGTTTTGTGGCTAAATTTTATGATAAGGAAATATGATGTATAGTCTAAATGACTCTAAATTTATTATATTGGAATGATAAACTTAAATGACGGTTTTGCGGCTGAATTTTATTGATAATGAAATATATGGAGTCTAAATGACTCAAAAATCGATGTCTGAAGGATACATTGAATTGACGATTTTGTGGTTGGATTTTACTGATAATGAAATATATAGAGTCTAAATGACTCTAAATTCGGTGTTGGAAGGATAATTTTATTGATAACGAAATATGTAGTGTCTAAATGACTCTAAATTTAGTGTTGGAAGGATAATGAATAGAAGATTTTGTGGTTGAATTTTCCATGTAATGACTTTAAATTCAGTGTAGGTAGGATATTTTTTATTGATGGAGGACTATTTTTTGGATAACTTGAAATGACGGTTTTGTGGCTAAATTTTATGATAAGGAAATATGATGTATAGTCTAAATGACTCTAAATTTATTATATTGGAAGGATAAAATTAAATGACGGTTTTGTGGCTGAATTTTATTGATAATGAAATATATGGAGTCTAAATGACTCTAAAATCGATGTCTGAAGGATACAATGAATTGACGATTTTGTGGTTGGATTTTATTGATAATGAAATATGTAGACTCTAAATGACTCTAAATTCGGTGTTGGAAGAATTATAAATAAACGATTTTGTGGCTGAATTTTCCTTTTAATGACTTTAAATTCCGTGTTGGTAGGATATTTTTTATTGATGGAGGACTATTTTTTGGATAACCTGAAATGATGGTTTTGTGGCTAAATTTTATGATAAGGAAATATGATGTATAGTCTAAATGACTCTAAATTTATTATATTGGAATGATAAACTTAAATGACGGTTTTGCGGCTGAATTTTATTGATAATGAAATATATGGAGTCTAAATGACTCTAAAATCGATGTCTGAAGGATACATTGAATTGACGATTTTGTGGTTGGATTTTACTGATAATGAAATATATAGAGTCTAAATGACTCTAAATTCGGTGTTGGAAGGATAATTTTATTGATAACGAAATATGTAGTGTCTAAATGACTCTAAATTTAGTGTTGGAAGGATAATGAATAGAAGATTTTGTGGTTGAATTTTCCATGTAATGACTTTAAATTCAGTGTAGGTAGGATATTTTTTATTGATGGAGGACTATTTTTTGGATAACTTGAAATGACGGTTTTGTGGCTAAATTTTATGATAAGGAAATATGATGTATAGTCTAAATGACTCTAAATTTATTATATTGGAAGGATAAAATTAAATGACGGTTTTGTGGCTGAATTTTATTGATAATGAAATATATGGAGTCTAAATGACTCTAAAATCGATGTCTGAAGGATACATTGAATTGACGATTTTGTGGTTGGATTTTACTGATAATGAAATATATAGAGTCTAAATGACTCTAAATTCGGTGTTGGAAGGATAATTTTATTGATAACGAAATATGTAGTGTCTAAATGACTCTAAATTCAGTGTTGGAAGGATATTGAATAGAAGATTTTGTGGTTGAATTTTCCTTGTAATGACTCTAAATTTAGTGTTAGTAGGATACTTTTTATTGATGGAGGATCATTTTTTGGATAACTCGAATTGACGGTTTTGTGGCTGAATTTTATGATAAGGAAATATGATGTATAGTCTAAATGACTCTAAATTTATTATATTGGAAGGATAAAATTAAATGACGGTTTTGTGGCTGAATTTTATTGATAATGAAATATATGGAGTCTAAATGACTCTAAAATCGATGTCTGAAGGATACAATGAATTGACGATTTTGTGGTTGGATTTTACTGATAATGAAATATATAGAGTCTAAATGACTCTAAATTCGGTGTTGGAAGGATAATTTTATTGATAACGAAATATGTAGTGTCTAAATGACTCTAAATTTAGTGTTGGAAGGATAATGAATAGAAGATTTTGTGTTATATTTTCCATGTAATGACTTTAAATTCAGTGTAGGTAGGATATTTTTTATTGATGGAGGACTATTTTTTGGATAACTTGAAATGACGGTTTTGTGGCTAAATTTTATGATAAGGAAATATGATGTATAGTCTAAATGACTCTAAATTTATTATATTGGAAGGATAAAATTAAATGACGGTTTTGTGGCTGAATTTTATTGATAATGAAATATATGGAGTCTAAATGACTCTAAAATCGATGTCTGAAGGATACAATGAATTGACGATTTTGTGGTTGGATTTTATTGATAATGAAATATGTAGACTCTAAATGACTCTAAATTCGGTGTTGGAAGAATTATAAATAAACGATTTTGTGGCTGAATTTTCCTTGTAATGACTTTAAATTCCGTGTTGGTAGGATATTTTTTATTGATGGAGGACTATTTTTTGGATAACCTGAAATGATGGTTTTGTGGCTAAATTTTATGATAAGGAAATATGATGTATAGTCTAAATGACTCTAAATTTATTATATTGGAATGATAAACTTAAATGACGGTTTTGCGGCTGAATTTTATTGATAATGAAATATATGGAGTCTAAATGACTCTAAAATCGATGTCTGAAGGATACATTGAATTGACGATTTTGTGGTTGGATTTTACTGATAATGAAATATATAGAGTCTAAATGACTCTAAATTCGGTGTTGGAAGGATAATTTTATTGATAACGAAATATGTAGTGTCTAAATGACTCTAAATTTAGTGTTGGAAGGATAATGAATAGAAGATTTTGTGGTTGAATTTTCCATGTAATGACTTTAAATTCAGTGTAGGTAGGATATTTTTTATTGATGGAGGACTATTTTTTGGATAACTTGAAATGACGGTTTTGTGGCTAAATTTTATGATAAGGAAATATGATGTATAGTCTAAATGACTCTAAATTTATTATATTGGAAGGATAAAATTAAATGACGGTTTTGTGGCTGAATTTTATTGATAATGAAATATATGGAGTCTAAATGACTCTAAAATCGATGTCTGAAGGATACAATGAATTGACGATTTTGTGGTTGGATTTTATTGATAATGAAATATGTAGACTCTAAATGACTCTAAATTCGGTGTTGGAAGAATTATAAATAAACGATTTTGTGGCTGAATTTTATTGATAATGAAATATATGGAGTCTAAATGACTCTAAAATCGATGTCTGAAGGATACATTGAATTGACGATTTTGTGGTTGGATTTTACTGATAATGAAATATATAGAGTCTAAATGACTCTAAATTCGGTGTTGGAAGGATAATTTTATTGATAACGAAATATGTAGTGTCTAAATGACTCTAAATTCAGTGTTGGAAGGATATTGAATAGAAGATTTTGTGGTTGAATTTTCCTTGTAATGACTCTAAATTTAGTGTTAGTAGGATACTTTTTATTGATGGAGGATCATTTTTTGGATAACTCGAATTGACGGTTTTGTGGCTGAATTTTATGATAAGGAAATATGATGTATAGTCTAAATGACTCTAAATTTATTATATTGGAAGGATAAAATTAAATGACGGTTTTGTGGCTGAATTTTATTGATAATGAAATATATGGAGTCTAAATGACTCTAAAATCGATGTCTGAAGGATACAATGAATTGACGATTTTGTGGTTGGATTTTACTGATAATGAAATATATAGAGTCTAAATGACTCTAAATTCGGTGTTGGAAGGATAATTTTATTGATAACGAAATATGTAGTGTCTAAATGACTCTAAATTTAGTGTTGGAAGGATAATGAATAGAAGATTTTGTGGTTATATTTTCCATGTAATGACTTTAAATTCAGTGTAGGTAGGATATTTTTTATTGATGGAGGACTATTTTTTGGATAACTTGAAATGACGGTTTTGTGGCTAAATTTTATGATAAGGAAATATGATGTATAGTCTAAATGACTCTAAATTTATTATATTGGAAGGATAAAATTAAATGACGGTTTTGTGGCTGAATTTTATTGATAATGAAATATATGGAGTCTAAATGACTCTAAAATCGATGTCTGAAGGATACAATGAATTGACGATTTTGTGGTTGGATTTTATTGATAATGAAATATGTAGACTCTAAATGACTCTAAATTCGGTGTTGGAAGAATTATAAATAAACGATTTTGTGGCTGAATTTTCCTTGTAATGACTTTAAATTCCGTGTTGGTAGGATATTTTTTATTGATGGAGGACTATTTTTTGGATAACCTGAAATGATGGTTTTGTGGCTAAATTTTATGATAAGGAAATATGATGTATAGTCTAAATGACTCTAAATTTATTATATTGGAATGATAAACTTAAATGACGGTTTTGCGGCTGAATTTTATTGATAATGAAATATATGGAGTCTAAATGACTCTAAAATCGATGTCTGAAGGATACATTGAATTGACGATTTTGTGGTTGGATTTTACTGATAATGAAATATATAGAGTCTAAATGACTCTAAATTCGGTGTTGGAAGGATAATTTTATTGATAACGAAATATGTAGTGTCTAAATGACTCTAAATTTAGTGTTGGAAGGATAATGAATAGAAGATTTTGTGGTTGAATTTTCCATGTAATGACTTTAAATTCAGTGTAGGTAGGATATTTTTTATTGATGGAGGACTATTTTTAGGATAACTTGAAATGACGGTTTTGTGGCTAAATTTTATGATAAGGAAATATGATGTATAGTCTAAATGACTCTAAATTTATTATATTGGAAGGATAAAATTAAATGACGGTTTTGTGGCTGAATTTTATTGATAATGAAATATATGGAGTCTAAATGACTCTAAAATCGATGTCTGAAGGATACAATGAATTGACGATTTTGTGGTTGGATTTTATTGATAATGAAATATGTAGACTCTAAATGACTCTAAATTCGGTGTTGGAAGAATTATAAATAAACGATTTTGTGGCTGAATTTTCCTTGTAATGACTTTAAATTCCGTGTTGGTAGGATATTTTTTATTGATGGAGGACTATTTTTTGGATAACCTGAAATGATGGTTTTGTGGCTAAATTTTATGATAAGGAAATATGATGTATAGTCTAAATGACTCTAAATTTATTATATTGGAATGATAAACTTAAATGACGGTTTTGCGGCTGAATTTTATTGATAATGAAATATATGGAGTCTAAATGACTCAAAAATCGATGTCTGAAGGATACATTGAATTGACGATTTTGTGGTTGGATTTTACTGATAATGAAATATATAGAGTCTAAATGACTCTAAATTCGGTGTTGGAAGGATAATTTTATTGATAACGAAATATGTAGTGTCTAAATGACTCTAAATTTAGTGTTGGAAGGATAATGAATAGAAGATTTTGTGGTTGAATTTTCCATGTAATGACTTTAAATTCAGTGTAGGTAGGATATTTTTTATTGATGGAGGACTATTTTTTGGATAACTTGAAATGACGGTTTTGTGGCTAAATTTTATGATAAGGAAATATGATGTATAGTCTAAATGACTCTAAATTTATTATATTGGAAGGATAAAATTAAATGACGGTTTTGTGGCTGAATTTTATTGATAATGAAATATATGGAGTCTAAATGACTCTAAAATCGATGTCTGAAGGATACAATGAATTGACGATTTTGTGGTTGGATTTTATTGATAATGAAATATGTAGACTCTAAATGACTCTAAATTCGGTGTTGGAAGAATTATAAATAAACGATTTTGTGGCTGAATTTTCCTTTTAATGACTTTAAATTCCGTGTTGGTAGGATATTTTTTATTGATGGAGGACTATTTTTTGGATAACCTGAAATGATGGTTTTGTGGCTAAATTTTATGATAAGGAAATATGATGTATAGTCTAAATGACTCTAAATTTATTATATTGGAATGATAAACTTAAATGACGGTTTTGCGGCTGAATTTTATTGATAATGAAATATATGGAGTCTAAATGACTCTAAAATCGATGTCTGAAGGATACATTGAATTGACGATTTTGTGGTTGGATTTTACTGATAATGAAATATATAGACTCTAAATGACTCTAAATTCGGTGTTGGAAGGATAATTTTATTGATAACGAAATATGTAGTGTCTAAATGACTCTAAATTTAGTGTTGGAAGGATAATGAATAGAAGATTTTGTGGTTGAATTTTCCATGTAATGACTTTAAATTCAGTGTAGGTAGGATATTTTTTATTGATGGAGGACTATTTTTTGGATAACTTGAAATGACGGTTTTGTGGCTAAATTTTATGATAAGGAAATATGATGTATAGTCTAAATGACTCTAAATTTATTATATTGGAAGGATAAAATTAAATGACGGTTTTGTGGCTGAATTTTATTGATAATGAAATATATGGAGTCTAAATGACTCTAAAATCGATGTCTGAAGGATACAATGAATTGACGATTTTGTGGTTGGATTTTATTGATAATGAAATATGTAGACTCTAAATGACTCTAAATTCGGTGTTGGAAGAATTATAAATAAACGATTTTGTGGCTGAATTTTCCTTGTAATGACTTTAAATTCCGTGTTGGTAGGATATTTTTTATTGATGGAGGACTATTTTTTGGATAACCTGAAATGATGGTTTTGTGGCTAAATTTTATGATAAGGAAATATGATGTACAATCTAAATGACTCTAAATTTATTATATTGGAATGATAAACTTAAATGACGGTTTTGCGGCTGAATTTTATTGATAATGAAATATATAGAGTCTAAATGACTCTAAAATCGATGTCTGAAGGATACATTGAATTGACGATTTTGTGGTTGGATTTTACTGATAATGAAATATATAGAGTCTAAATGACTCTAAATTCGGTGTTGGAAGGATAATTTTATTGATAACGAAATATGTAGTGTCTAAATGACTCTAAATTCAGTGTTGGAAGGATAATGAATAGAAGATTTTGTGGTTGAATTTTCCTTGTAATGACTCTAAATTTAGTGTTAGTAGGATACTTTTTATTGATGGAGGATCATTTTTTGGATAACTCGAATTGACGGTTTTGTGGCTGAATTTTATGATAAGGAAATATGATGTATAGTCTAAATGACTCTAAATTTATTATATTGGAAGGATAAAATTAAATGACGGTTTTGTGGCTGAATTTTATTGATAATGAAATATATGGAGTCTAAATGACTCTAAAATCGATGTCTGAAGGATACAATGAATTGACGATTTTGTGGTTGGATTTTACTGATAATGAAATATATAGAGTCTAAATGACTCTAAATTCGGTGTTGGAAGGATAATTTTATTGATAACGAAATATGTAGTGTCTAAATGACTCTAAATTTAGTGTTGGAAGGATAATGAATAGAAGATTTTGTGGTTGAATTTTCCATGTAATGACTTTAAATTCAGTGTAGGTAGGATATTTTTTATTGATGGAGGACTATTTTTTGGATAACTTGAAATGATGATTTTGTGGCTAAATTTTATGATAAGGAAATATGAAGTATAGTCTAAATGACTCTAAATTTATTATATTGGAATGATAAACTTAAATGACGGTTTTGCGGCTGAATTTTATTGATAATGAAATATATGGAGTCTAAATGACTCTAAAATCGATGTCTGAAGGATACATTGAATTGACGATTTTGTGGTTGGATTTTACTGATAATGAAATATATAGAGTCTAAATGACTCTAAATTCGGTGTTGGAAGGATAATTTTATTGATAACGAAATATGTAGTGTCTAAATGACTCTAAATTCAGTGTTGGAAGGATATTGAATAGAAGATTTTGTGGTTGAATTTTCCTTGTAATGACTCTAAATTTAGTGTTAGTAGGATACTTTTTATTGATGGAGGATCATTTTTTGGATAACTCGAATTGACGGTTTTGTGGCTGAATTTTATGATAAGGAAATATGATGTATAGTCTAAATGACTCTAAATTTATTATATTGGAAGGATAAAATTAAATGACGGTTTTGTGGCTGAATTTTATTGATAATGAAATATATGGAGTCTAAATGACTCTAAAATCGATGTCTGAAGGATACAATGAATTGACGATTTTGTGGTTGGATTTTACTGATAATGAAATATATTGAGTCTAAATGACTCTAAATTCGGTGTTGGAAGGATAATTTTATTGATAACGAAATATGTAGTGTCTAAATGACTCTAAATTTAGTGTTGGAAGGATAATGAATAGAAGATTTTGTGGTTGAATTTTCCATGTAATGACTTTAAATTCAGTGTAGGTAGGATATTTTTTATTGATGGAGGACTATTATTTGGATAACTTGAAATGATGATTTTGTGGCTAAATTTTATGATAAGGAAATATGAAGTATAGTCTAAATGACTCTAAATTTATTATATTGGAATGATAAACTTAAATGACGGTTTTGCGGCTGAATTTTATTGATAATGAAATATATGGAGTCTAAATGACTCTAAAATCGATGTCTGAAGGATACATTGAATTGACGATTTTGTGGTTGGATTTTACTGATAATGAAATATATAGAGTCTAAAAGACTCTAAATTCGGTGTTGGAAGGATAATTTTATTGATAACGAAATATGTAGTGTCTAAATGACTCTAAATTCAGTGTTGGAAGGATATTGAATAGAAGATTTTGTGGTTGAATTTTCCTTGTAATGACTCTAAATTTAGTGTTAGTAGGATACTTTTTATTGATGGAGGATCATTTTTTGGATAACTCGAATTGACGGTTTTGTGGCTGAATTTTATGATAAGGAAATATGATGTATAGTCTAAATGACTCTAAATTTATTATATTGGAAGGATAAAATTAAATGACGGTTTTGTGGCTGAATTTTATTGATAATGAAATATATGGAGTCGAAATGACTCTAAAATCGATGTCTGAAGGATACAATGAATTGACGATTTTGTGGTTGGATTTTACTGATAATGAAATATGTAGACTCTAAATGACTCTAAATTCGGTGTTGGAAGAATTATAAATAAACGATTTTGTGGCTGAATTTTCCTTGTAATGACTTTAAATTCCGTGTTGGTAGGATATTTTTTATTGATGGAGGACTATTTTTTGGATAACTTGAAATGATGGTTTTGTGGCTAAATTTTATGATAAGGAAATATGATGTATAGTCTAAATGACTCTAAATTTATTATATTGGAATGATAAACTTAAATGATGGTTTTGCGGCTGAATTTTATTGATAATGAAATATATGGAGTCTAAATGACTCTAAAATCGATGTCTGAAGGATACATTGAATTGACGATTTTGTGGTTGGATTTTACTGATAATAAAATATGTAGAGTCTAAATGACTCTAAATTCGGTGTTGGAAGGATAATTTTATTGATAACGAAATATGTAGTGTCTAAATGACTCTAAATTCAGTGTTGGAAGGATATTGAATAGAAGATTTTGTGGTTGAATTTTCCTTGTAATGACTCTAAATTTAGTGTTAGTAGGATACTTTTTATTGATGGAGGATCATTTTTTGGATAACTCGAATTGACGGTTTTGTGGCTGAATTTTATGATAAGGATATATGATGTATAGTCTAAATGACTCTAAATTTATTATATTGGAAGGGTAAAATTAAATGACGGTTTTGTGGCTGAATTTTATTGATAATGAAATATATGGAGTCTAAATGACTCTAAAATCGATGTCTGAAGGATACAATGAATTGACGATTTTGTGGTTGGATTTTACTGATAATGAAATATGTAGACTCTAAATGACTCTAAATTCGGTGTTGGAAGAATTATAAATAAACGATTTTGTGGCTGAATTTTCCTTGTAATGACTTTAAATTCCGTGTTGGTAGGATATTTTTTATTGATGGAGGACTATTTTTTGGATAACTTGAAATGATGGTTTTGTGGCTAAATTTTATGATAAGGAAATATGATATATAGTCTAAATGACTCTAAATTTATTATATTGGAATGATAAACTTAAATGACGGTTTTGCGGCTGAATTTTATTGATAATGAAATATATGGAGTCTAAATGACTCTAAAATCGATGTCTGAAGGATACATTGAATTGACGATTTTGTGGTTGAATTTTACTGATAATGAAATATATAGAGTCTAAATGACTTTAAATTCGGTGTTGGAAGGATAATTTTATTGATAACGAAATATGTATTGTCTAAATGACTCTAAATTCAGTGTTGGAAGGATATTGAATAGAAGATTTTGTGGTTGAATTTTCCTTGTAATGACTCTAAATTTAGTGTTAGTAGGATACTTTTTATTGATGGAGGATCATTTTTTGGATAACTCGAATTGACAGTTTTGTGGCTGAATTTTATGATAAGGAAATATGATGTATAGTCTAAATGACTCTAAATTTATTAAATTGGAAGGATAAAATTAAATGACGGTTTTGT
Source organism: Trifolium dubium (assembly GCA_951804385.1). Classification (NCBI taxonomy): domain Eukaryota; kingdom Viridiplantae; phylum Streptophyta; class Magnoliopsida; order Fabales; family Fabaceae; genus Trifolium; species Trifolium dubium. The sequence goes on along the minus strand of OX638071.1, from coordinate 19,284,726 downwards.
GGCTGAATTTTATTGATAATGAAATATATGGAGTCTAAATGACTCTAAAATTGATGTCTGAAGGATACAATGAATTGACGATTTTGTGGTTGGATTTTACTGATAATGAAATATATAGAGTCTAAATGACTCTAAATTCGGTGTTCGAAGGATAATTTTATTGATAACGAAATATGTAGTGTCTAAATGACTCTAAATTTAGTGTTGGAAGGATAATGAATAGAAGATTTTGTGGTTGAATTTTCCATGTAATGACTTTAAATTCAGTGTAGGTAGGATATTTTTTATTGATGGAGGACTATTTTTTGGATAACTTGAATTGACGGTTTTGTGGCTAAATTTTATGATAAGGAAATATGATGTATAGTCTAAATGACTCTAAATTTATTATATTGGAATGATAAACTTAAATGACGGTTTTGTGGCTGAATTTTATTAATAATGAAATATATAGAGTCTAAATGGCTCTAAAATCGATGTTTGAAGGATACAATGTATTGACGATTTTGCGACTGGATTTTATTGATAACGAAATATGTAGCGTCTAAATGACTCTAAATTCGGTGTTGGAAGGATAATGAACAGAAGATTTTGTGGTTGAATTTTCCTTGTAATGACTATAAATTCAGTGTCGGTTGGAAACTTTTTATGGATGGAGGACTATTTTTTGGATAACTTCTGGTTTTGTGGCTGAATTTTATTCATAATGAAATATGTAGAGCTTAAATGACTCTAAAATCGATTTCTGATGGATACCATGAATTAACGGTTTTGAGGGTGGATTTTATTGATAACGAAATATGTAGCGTCTAAATGACTTTAAATTCGGTGTTGGAAGGATAATGAATTGAAGATTTTGTGGTTGAATTTTCCTTGTAATGACTCTAAATTTAGTGTTAGTAGGATACTTTTTATTGATGGAGGATCATTTTTTGGATAACTCGAATTGACAGTTTTGTGGCTGAATTTTATGATAAGGAAATATGATGTATAGTCTAAATGACTCTAAATTTATTAAATTGGAAGGATAAAATTAAATGACGGTTTTGTGGCTGAATTTTATTGATAATGAAATATATGGAGTCTAAATGACTCTAAAATTGATGTCTGAAGGATACAATGAATTGACGATTTTGTGGTTGGATTTTACTGATAATGAAATATATAGAGTCTAAATGACTCTAAATTCGGTGTTCGAAGGATAATTTTATTGATAACGAAATATGTAGTGTCTAAATGACTCTAAATTTAGTGTTGGAAGGATAATGAATAGAAGATTTTGTGGTTGAATTTTCCATGTAATGACTTTAAATTCAGTGTAGGTAGGATATTTTTTATTGATGGAGGACTATTTTTTGGATAACTTGAATTGACGGTTTTGTGGCTAAATTTTATGATAAGGAAATATGATGTATAGTCTAAATGACTCTAAATTTATTATATTGGAATGATAAACTTAAATGACGGTTTTGTGGCTGAATTTTATTAATAATGAAATATATAGAGTCTAAATGGCTCTAAAATCGATGTTTGAAGGATACAATGTATTGACGATTTTGCGACTGGATTTTATTGATAACGAAATATGTAGCGTCTAAATGACTCTAAATTCGGTGTTGGAAGGATAATGAACAGAAGATTTTGTGGTTGAATTTTCCTTGTAATGACTATAAATTCAGTGTCGGTTGGAAACTTTTTATGGATGGAGGACTATTTTTTGGATAACTTCTGGTTTTGTGGCTGAATTTTATTCATAATGAAATATGTAGAGCTTAAATGACTCTAAAATCGATTTCTGATGGATACCATGAATTAACGGTTTTGAGGGTGGATTTTATTGATAACGAAATATGTAGCGTCTAAATGACTTTAAATTCGGTGTTGGAAGGATAATGAATTGAAGATTTTGTGGTTGAATTTTCCTTGTAATGACTCTAAATTTAGTGTTAGTAGGATACTTTTTATTGATGGAGGATCATTTTTTGGATAACTCGAATTGACGGTTTTGAGACTGAATTTTATGATAAGGAAATATGATGTATAGTCTAAATGACTCTAAATTTATTATATTGGAAGGATTAAATTAAATGACGGTTTTGTGGCTGAATTTTATTGATAATGAAATATATGGAGTCTAAATGACTCTAAAATCGATGTCTGAAGGATACAATGAATTGACGATTTTGTGGTTGGATTTTACTGATAATGAAATATGTAGACTCTAAATGACTCTAAATTCGGTGTTGGAAGAATTATAAATAAACGATTTTGTGGCTGAATTTTCCTTGTAATGACTTTAAATTCCGTGTTGGTAGGATATTTTTTATTGATGGAGGACTATTTTTTGGATAATTTGTAATGATGGTTTTGTGGCTAAATTTTATGATAAGGAAATATGATGTATAGTCTAAATGACTCTAAATTTATTATAGTGGAATGATAAACTTAAATGACGGTTTTGCGGCTGAATTTTATTGATAATGAAATATATGGAGTCTAAATTACTCTAAAATCGATGTCTGAAGGATACATTGAATTGACGATTTTGTGGTTGAATTTTACTGATAATGAAATATATAGAGTCTAAATGACTCTAAATTCGGTGTTGGAAGGATAATTTTATTGATAACGAAATATGTAGTGTCTAAATGACTTTAAATTCAGTGTTGGAAGGATATTGAATAGAAGATTTTGTGGTTGAATTTTCCTTGTAATGACTCTAAATTTAGTGTTAGTAGGATACTTTTTATTGATGGAGGATCATTTTTTGGATAACTCGAATTGACGGTTTTGTGGCTGAATTTTATGATAAGGAAATATGATGTATAGTCTAAATGACTCTAAATTTATTATATTGGAAGGATAAAATTAAATGACGGTTTTGTGGCTGAATTTTATTGATAATGAAATATATGGAGTCTAAATGACTCTAAAATCGATGTCTGAAGGATACAATGAATTGACGATTTTGTGGTTGGATTTTACTGATAATGAAATATGTAGACTCTAAATGACTCTAAATTCGGTGTTGGAAGAATTATAAATAAACGATTTTGTGGCTGAATTTTCCTTGTAAGGACTTTAAAGTCGTGTTGGTAGGATATTTTTTATTGATGGAGGACTATTTTTTGGATAACTTGAAATGATGGTTTTGTGGCTAAATTTTATGATAAGGAAATATGATGTATAGTCTAAATGACTCTAAATTTATTATATTGGAATGATAAACTTAAATGACGGTTTTGCGGCTGAATTTTATTGATAATGAAATATATGGAGTCTAAATGACTCTAAAATCGATGTCTGAAGGATACATTGAATTGACGATTTTGTGGTTGGATCTTACTGATAATGAAATATATAGAGTCTAAATGACTCTAAATTCGGTGTTGGAAGGATAATTTTATTGATAACGAAATATGTAGTGTCTAAATGACTCTAAATTCAGTGTTGGAAGGATATTGAATAGAAGATTTTGTGGTTGAATTTTCCTTGTAATGACTCTAAATTTAGTGTTAGTAGGATACTTTTTATTGATGGAGGATCATTTTTTGGATAACTCGAATTGACGGTTTTGTGGCTGAATTTTATGATAAGGAAATATGATGTATAGTCTAAATGACTATAAATTTATTATATTGGAAGGATAAAATTAAATGACGGTTTTGTGGCTGAATTTTATTGATAATGAAATATATGGAGTCTAAATGACTCTAAAATCGATGTCTGAAGGATACAATGAATTGACGATTTTGTGGTTGGATTTTACTGATAACGAAATATGTAGCGTCTAAATGACTCTAAATTCGGTGTTGGAAGGATAATGAACAGAAGATTTTGTGGTTGAATTTTCCTTGTAATGACTTTAAATTCAGTGTCGGTTGGAAACTTTTTATTGATGGAGGACTATTTTTTGGATAACTTCTGGTTTTGTGGCTGAATTTTATTCATAATGAAATATGTAGAGCTTAAATGACTCTAAAATCGATTTCTGATGGATACCATGAATTAACGGTTTTGAGGGTGGATTTTATTGATAACGAAATATGTAGCGTCTAAATGACTCTAAATTCGGTGTTGGAAGGATAATGAATTGAAGATTTTGTGGTTGAATTTTCCTTGTAATGACTCTAAATTTAGTGTTAGTAGGATACTTTTTATTGATGGAGGATCATTTTTTGGATAACTCGAATTGACGGTTTTGTGACTGAATTTGATGATAAGGAAATATGATGTATAGTCTAAATGACTCTAAATTTATTATATTGGAAGGATAAAATTAAATGACGGTTTTGTGGCTGAATTTTATTGATAATGAAATATATGGAGTCTAAATGACTCTAAAATCGATGTCTGAAGGATACATTGAATTGACGATTTTGTGGTTGGATTTTACTGATAATGAAATATATAGAGTCTAAATGACTCTAAATTCGGTGTTGGAAGGATAATTTTATTGATAACGAAATATGTAGTGTCTAAATGACTCTAAATTCAGTGTTGGAAGGATATTGAATAGAAGATTTTGTGGTTGAATTTTCCTTGTAATGACTCTAAATTTAGTGTTAGTAGGATACTTTTTATTGATGGAGGATCATTTTTTGGATAACTCGAATTGACGGTTTTGTGGATGAATTTTATGATAAGGAAATATGATGTATAGTCTAAATGACTCTAAATTTATTATATTGGAAGGATAAAATTAAATGACGGTTTTGTGGCTGAATTTTATTGATAATGAAATATATGGAGTCTAAATGACTCTAAAATCGATGTCTGAAGGATACAATGAATTGACGATTTTGTGGTTGGATTTTACTGATAATGAAATATGTAGACTCTAAATGACTCTAAATTCGGTGTTGGAAGAATTATAAATAAACGATTTTGTGGCTGAATTTTCCTTGTAATGACTTTAAAGTCGTGTTGGTAGGATATTTTTTATTGATGGAGGACTATTTTTTGGATAACTTGAAATGATGGTTTTGTGGCTAAATTTTATGATAAGGAAATATGATGTATAGTCTAAATGACTCTAAATTTATTATATTGGAATGATAAACTTAAATGACGGTTTTGCGGCTGAATTTTATTGATAATGAAATATATGGAGTCTAAATTACTCTAAAATCGATGTCTGAAGGATACATTGAATTGACGATTTTGTGGTTGGATTTTACTGATAATGAAATATATAGAGTCTAAATGACTCTAAATTCGGTGTTGGAAGGATAATTTTATTGATAACGAAATATGTAGTGTCTAAATGACTCTAAATTCAGTGTTGGAAGGATATTGAATAGAAGATTTTGTGGTTGAATTTTCCTTGTAATGACTCTAAATTTAGTGTTAGTAGGATACTTTTTATTGATGGAGGATCATTTTTTGGATAACTCGAATTGACGGTTTTGTGACTGAATTTGATGATAAGGAAATATGATGTATAGTCTAAATGACTCTAAATTTATTATATTGGAAGGATAAAATTAAATGACGGTTTTGTGGCTGAATTTTATTGGTAATGAAATATATGGAGTCTAAATGACTCTAAAATCGATGTCTGAAGGATACAATGAATTGACGATTTTGTGGTTGGATTTTACTGATAACGAAATATGTAGCGTCTAAATGACTCTAAATTCGGTGTTGGAAGGATAATGAACAGAAGATTTTGTGGTTGAATTCTCCTTGTAATGACTTTAAATTCAGTGTCGGTTGGAAACTTTTTATTGATGGAGGACTATTTTTTGGATAACTTCTGGTTTTGTGGCTGAATTTTATTCATAATGAAATATGTAGAGCTTAAATGACTCTAAAATCGATTTCTGATGGATACCATGAATTAACGGTTTTGAGGGTGGATTTTATTGATAACGAAATATGTAGCGTCTAAATGACTCTAAATTCGGTGTTGGAAGGATAATGAATTGAAGATTTTGTGGTTGAATTTTCCTTGTAATGACTCTAAATTTAGTGTTAGTAGGATACTTTTTATTGATGGAGGATCATTTTTTGGATAACTCGAATTGACGGTTTTGTGACTGAATTTGATGATAAGGAAATATGATGTATAGTCTAAATGACTCTAAATTTATTATATTGGAAGGATAAAATTAAATGACGGTTTTGTGGCTGAATTTTATTGATAATGAAATATATGGAGTCTAAATGACTCTAAAATCGATGTCTGAATGTCTGAAGGATACAATGAATTGACGATTTTGTGGTTGGATTTTACTGATAATGAAATATGTAGACTCTAAATGACTCTAAATTCGGTGTTGGAAGAATTATAAATAAACGATTTTGTGGCTGAATTTTCCTTGTAATGACTTTAAATTCCGTGTTGGTAGGATATTTTTTATTGATGGAGGACTATTTTTTGGATAATTTGTAATGATGGTTTTGTGGCTAAATTTTATGATAAGGAAATATGATGTATAGTCTAAATGACTCTAAATTTATTATAGTGGAATGATAAACTTAAATGACGGTTTTGCGGCTGAATTTTATTGATAATGAAATATATGGAGTCTAAATGACTCTAAAATCGATGTCTGAAGGATACATTGAATTGACGAATTTGTGGTTGGATTTTACTGATAATGAAATATATAGAGTCTAAATGACTCTAAATTCGGTGTTGGAAGGATAATTTTATTGATAACGAAATATGTAGTGTCTAAATGACTCTAAATTCAGTGTTGGAAGGATATTGAATAGAAGATTTTGTGGTTGAATTTTCCTTGTAATGACTCTAAATTTAGGGTTAGTAGGATACTTTTTATTGATGGAGGATCATTTTTTGGATAACTCGAATTGACGGTTTTGTGGCTGAATTTTATGATAAGGAAATATGATGTATAGTCTAAATGACTCTAAATTTATTATATTGGAAGGATAAAATTAAATGACGGTTTTGTGGCTGAATTTTATTGATAATGAAATATATGGAGTCTAAATGACTCTAAAATCGATGTCTGAAGGATACAATGAATTGACGATTTTGTGGTTGGATTTTACTGATAACGAAATATGTAGCGTCTAAATGACTCTAAATTCGGTGTTGGAAGGATAATGAACAGAAGATTTTGTGGTTGAATTCTCCTTGTAATGACTTTAAATTCAGTGTCGGTTGGAAACTTTTTATTGATGGAGGACTATTTTTTGGATAACTTCTGGTTTTGTGGCTGAATTTTATTCATAATGAAATATGTAGAGCTTAAATGACTCTAAAATCGATTTCTGATGGATACCATGAATTAACGGTTTTGAGGGTGGATTTTATTGATAACGAAATATGTAGCGTCTAAATGACTCTAAATTCGGTGTTGGAAGGATAATGAATTGAAGATTTTGTGGTTGAATTTTCCTTGTAATGACTCTAAATTTAGTGTTAGTAGGATACTTTTTATTGATGGAGGATCATTTTTTGGATAACTCGAATTGACGGTTTTGTGACTGAATTTGATGATAAGGAAATATGATGTATAGTCTAAATGACTCTAAATTTATTATATTGGAAGGATAAAATTAAATGACGGTTTTGTGGCTGAATTTTATTGATAATGAAATATATGGAGTCTAAATGACTCTAAAATCGATGTCTGAAGGATACAATGAATTGACGATTTTGTGGTTGGATTTTACTGATAATGAAATATGTAGACTCTAAATGACTCTAAATTCGGTGTTGGAAGAATTATAAATAAACGATTTTGTGGCTGAATTTTCCTTGTAATGACTTTAAATTCCGTGTTGGTAGGATATTTTTTATTGATGGAGGACTATTTTTTGGATAATTTGAAATGATGGTTTTGTGGCTAAATTTTATGATAAGGAAATATGATGTATAGTCTAAATGACTCTAAATTTATTATAGTGGAATGATAAACTTAAATGACGGTTTTGCGGCTGAATTTTATTGATAATGAAATATATGGAGTCTAAATTACTCTAAAATCGATGTCTGAAGGATACATTGAATTGACGATTTTGTGGTTGAATTTTACTGATAATGAAATATATAGAGTCTAAATGACTCTAAATTCGGTGTTGGAAGGATAATTTTATTGATAACGAAATATGTAGTGTCTAAATGACTCTAAATTCAGTGTTGGAAGGATATTGAATAGAAGATTTTGTGGTTGAATTTTCCTTGTAATGACTCTAAATTTAGTGTTAGTAGGATACTTTTTATTGATGGAGGATCATTTTTTGGATAACTCGAATTGACGGTTTTGTGGCTGAATTTTATGATAAGGAAATATGATGTATAGTCTAAATGACTCTAAATTTATTATATTGGAAGGATAAAATTAAATGACGGTTTTGTGGCTGAATTTTATTGATAATGAAATATATGGAGTCTAAATGACTCTAAAATCGATGTCTGAAGGATACAATGAATTGACGATTTTGTGGTTGGATTTTACTGATAATGAAATATGTAGACTCTAAATGACTCTAAATTCGGTGTTGGAAGAATTATAAATAAACGATTTTGTGGCTGAATTTTCCTTGTAATGACTTTAAATTCCGTGTTGGTAGGATATTTTTTATTGATGGAGGACTATTTTTTGGATAATTTGTAATGATGGTTTTGTGGCTAAATTTTATGATAAGGAAATATGATGTATAGTCTAAATGACTCTAAATTTATTATAGTGGAATGATAAACTTAAATGACGGTTTTGCGGCTGAATTTTATTGATAATGAAATATATGGAGTCTAAATTACTCTAAAATCGATGTCTGAAGGATACATTGAATTGACGATTTTGTGGTTGAATTTTACTGATAATGAAATATATAGAGTCTAAATGACTCTAAATTCGGTGTTGGAAGGATAATTTTATTGATAACGAAATATGTAGTGTCTAAATGACTTTAAATTCAGTGTTGGAAGGATATTGAATAGAAGATTTTGTGGTTGAATTTTCCTTGTAATGACTCTAAATTTAGTGTTAGTAGGATACTTTTTATTGATGGAGGATCATTTTTTGGATAACTCGAATTGACGGTTTTGTGGCTGAATTTTATGATAAGGAAATATGATGTATAGTCTAAATGACTCTAAATTTATTATATTGGAAGGATAAAATTAAATGACGGTTTTGTGGCTGAATTTTATTGATAATGAAATATATGGAGTCTAAATGACTCTAAAATCGATGTCTGAAGGATACAATGAATTGACGATTTTGTGGTTGGATTTTACTGATAACGAAATATGTAGCGTCTAAATGACTCTAAATTCGGTGTTGGAAGGATAATGAACAGAAGATTTTGTGGTTGAATTCTCCTTGTAATGACTTTAAATTCAGTGTCGGTTGGAAACTTTTTATTGATGGAGGACTATTTTTTGGATAACTTCTGGTTTTGTGGCTGAATTTTATTCATAATGAAATATGTAGAGCTTAAATGACTCTAAAATCGATTTATGATGGATACCATGAATTAACGGTTTTGAGGGTGGATTTTATTGATAACGAAATATGTAGCGTCTAAATGACTCTAAATTCGGTGTTGGAAGGATAATGAATTGAAGATTTTGTGGTTGAATTTTCCTTGTAATGACTCTAAATTTAGTGTTAGTAGGATACTTTTTATTGATGGAGGATCATTTTTTGGATAACTCGAATTGACGGTTTTGTGACTGAATTTGATGATAAGGAAATATGATGTATAGTCTAAATGACTCTAAATTTATTATATTGGAAGGATAAAATTAAATGACGGTTTTGTGGCTGAATTTTATTGATAATGAAATATATGGAGTCTAAATGACTCTAAAATCGATGTCTGAATGTCTGAAGGATACAATGAATTGACGATTTTGTGGTTGGATTTTACTGATAATGAAATATGTAGACTCTAAATGACTCTAAATTCGGTGTTGGAAGAATTATAAATAAACGATTTTGTGGCTGAATTTTCCTTGTAATGACTTTAAATTCCGTGTTGGTAGGATATTTTTTATTGATGGAGGACTATTTTTTGGATAATTTGTAATGATGGTTTTGTGGCTAAATTTTATGATAAGGAAATATGATGTATAGTCTAAATGACTCTAAATTTATTATAGTGGAATGATAAACTTAAATGACGGTTTTGCGGCTGAATTTTATTGATAATGAAATATATGGAGTCTAAATGACTCTAAAATCGATGTCTGAAGGATACATTGAATTGACGAATTTGTGGTTGGATTTTACTGATAATGAAATATATAGAGTCTAAATGACTCTAAATTCGGTGTTGGAAGGATAATTTTATTGATAACGAAATATGTAGTGTCTAAATGACTCTAAATTCAGTGTTGGAAGGATATTGAATAGAAGATTTTGTGGTTGAATTTTCCTTGTAATGACTCTAAATTTAGGGTTAGTAGGATACTTTTTATTGATGGAGGATCATTTTTTGGATAACTCGAATTGACGGTTTTGTGGCTGAATTTTATGATAAGGAAATATGATGTATAGTCTAAATGACTCTAAATTTATTATATTGGAAGGATAAAATTAAATGACGGTTTTGTGGCTGAATTTTATTGATAATGAAATATATGGAGTCTAAATGACTCTAAAATCGATGTCTGAAGGATACAATGAATTGACGATTTTGTGGTTGGATTTTACTGATAATGAAATATGTAGCGTCTAAATGACTCTAAATTCGGTGTTGGAAGGATAATGAATAGAAGATTTTGTGGTTGAATTTTCCTTGTAATGACTTTAAATTCAGTGTCAGTTGGAAACTTTTTATTGATGGAGGACTATTTTTTGGATAACTTCTGGTTTTGTGGCTGAATTTTATTCATAATGAAATATGTAGAGCTTAAATGACTCTAAAATCGATTTCTGAAGGATACCATGAATTAACGGTTTTGAGGGTGAATTTTATTGATAACGAAATATGTAGGGTCTAAATGACTCTAAATTCGGTGTTGGAAGGATAATGAATAGAAGATTTTGTGGTTGAATTTTCCTTGTAATGACTTTAAATTCAGTGTCGGTTGGAAACTTTTTATTGATGGAGGACTATTTTTTGGATAACTTCTGGTTTTGTGGCTGAATTTTATTCATAATGAAATATGTAGAGCTTAAATGACTCTAAAATAGATTTCTGATGGATACCATGAATTAACGGTTTTGAGGGTGAATTTTATTGATAACGAAATATGTAGCGTCTAAATGACTCTAAATTCGGTGTTGGAAGGATAATGAATTGAAGATTTTGTGGTTGAATTTTCCTTGTAATGACTCTAAATTTAGTGTTAGTAGGATACTTTTTATTGATGGAGGATCATTTTTTGGATAACTCGAATTGACGGTTTTGTGACTGAATTTTATGATAAGGAAATATGATGTATAGTCTAAATGACTCTAAATTTATTATATTGGAATGATAAACTTAAATGACGGTTTTGCGGCTGAATTTTATTGATAATGAAATATATGGAGTCTAAATGACTCTAAAATCGATGTCTGAAGGATACAATGAATTGACGATTTTGTGGTTGGATTTTACTGATAATGAAATATGTAGACTCTAAATGACTCTAAATTCGGTGTTGGAAGAATTATAAATAAACGATTTTGTGGCTGAATTTTCCTTGTAAGGACTTTAAAGTCGTGTTGGTAGGATATTTTTTATTGATGGAGGACTATTTTTTGGATAACTTGAAATGATGGTTTTGTGGCTAAATTTTATGATAAGGAAATATGATGTATAGTCTAAATGACTCTAAATTTATTATATTGGAATGATAAACTTAAATGACGGTTTTGCGGCTGAATTTTATTGATAATGAAATATATGGAGTCTAAATGACTCTAAAATCGATGTCTGAAGGATACAATGAATTGACGATTTTGTGGTTGGATTTTACTGATAATGAAATATGTAGACTCTAAATGATTCTAAATTCGGTGTTGGAAGAATTATAAATAAACGATTTTGTGGCTGAATTTTCCTTGTAATGACTTTAAATTCCGTGTTGGTAGGATATTTTTTATTGATGGAGGACTATTTTTTGGATAATTTGAAATGATGGTTTTGTGGCTAAATTTTATGATAAGGAAATATGATGTATAGTCTAAATGACTCTAAATTTATTATAGTGGAATGATAAACTTAAATGACGGTTTTGCGGCTGAATTTTATTGATAATGAAATATATGGAGTCTAAATGACTCTAAAATCGATGTCTGAAGGATACATTGAATTGACGATTTTGTGGTTGGATTTTACTGATAATGAAATAATAGAGTCTAAATGACTCTAAATTCGGTGTTGGAAGGATAATTTTATTGATAACGAAATATGTATTGTCTAAATGACTCTAAATTCAGTGTTGGAAGGATATTGAATAGAAGATTTTGTGGTTGAATTTTCCTTGTAATGACTCTAAATTTAGGGTTAGTAGGATACTTTTTATTGATGGAGGATCATTTTTTGGATAACTCGAATTGACGGTTTTGTGGCTGAATTTTATGATAAGGAAATATGATGTATAGTCTAAATGACTCTAAATTTATTATATTGGATGGATAAAATTAAATGACGGTTTTGTGGCTGAATTTTATTGATAATGAAATATATGGAGTCTAAATGACTCTAAAATCGATGTCTGAAGGATACAATGAATTGACGATTTTGTGGTTGGATTTTACTGATAATGAAATATGTAGACTCTAAATGATTCTAAATTCGGTGTTGGAAGAATTATAAATAAACGATTTTGTGGCTGAATTTTCCTTGTAATGACTTTAAATTCCGTGTTGGTAGGATATTTTTTATTGATGGAGGACTATTTTTTGGATAATTTGAAATGATGGTTTTGTGGCTAAATTTTATGATAAGGAAATATGATGTATAGTCTAAATGACTCTAAATTTATTATAGTGGAATGATAAACTTAAATGACGGTTTTGCGGCTGAATTTTATTGATAATGAAATATATGGAGTCTAAATGACTCTAAAATCGATGTCTGAAGGATACATTGAATTGACGATTTTGTGGTTGGATTTTACTGATAATGAAATAATAGAGTCTAAATGACTCTAAATTCGGTGTTGGAAGGATAATTTTATTGATAACGAAATATGTAGTGTCTAAATGACTCTAAATTCAGTGTTGGAAGGATATTGAATAGAAGATTTTGTGGTTGAATTTTCCTTGTAATGACTCTAAATTTAGGGTTAGTAGGATACTTTTTATTGATGGAGGATCATTTTTTGGATAACTCGAATTGACGGTTTTGTGGCTGAATTTTATGATAAGGAAATATGATGTATAGTCTAAATGACTCTAAATTTATTATATTGGATGGATAAAATTAAATGACGGTTTTGTGGCTGAATTTTATTGATAATGAAATATATGGAGTCTAAATGACTCTAAAATCGATGTCTGAAGGATACAATGAATTGACGATTTTGTGGTTGGATTTTACTGATAATGAAATATGTAGGGTCTAAATGACTCTAAATTCGGTGTTGGAAGGATAATGAATAGAAGATTTTGTGGTTGAATTTTCCTTGTAATGACTTTAAATTCAGTGTCAGTTGGAAACTTTTTATTGATGGAGGAATATTTTTTGGATAACTTCTGGTTTTGTGGCTGAATTTTATTCATAATGAAATATGTAGAGCTTAAATGACTCAAAAATCGATTTCTGAAGGATACCATGAATTAACGGTTTTGAGGGTGAATTTTATTGATAACGAAATATGTAGGGTCTAAATGACTCTAAATTCGGTGTTGGAAGGATAATGAATAGAAGATTTTGTGGTTGAATTTTCCTTGTAATGACTTTAAATTCAGTGTCGGTTGGAAACTTTTTATTGATGGAGGACTATTTTTTGGATAACTTCTGGTTTTGTGGCTGAATTTTATTCATAATGAAATATGTAGAGCTTAAATGACTCTAAAATAGATTTCTGATGGATACCATGAATTAACGGTTTTGAGGGTGAATTTTATTGATAACGAAATATGTAGAGTCTAAATGACTCTAAATTCGGTGTTGGAAGGATAATGAATTGAAGATTTTGTGGTTGAATTTTCCTTGTAATGACTCTAAATTTATTGTTAGTAGGATACTTTTTATTGATGGAGGATCATTTTTTGGATAACTCGAATTGACGGTTTTCTGACTGAATTTTATGATAAGGAAATATGATGTATAGTCTAAATGACTCTAAATTTATTATATTGGAAGGATAAAATTAAATGACGGTTTTGTGGCTGAATTTTATTGATAATGAAATATATGGAGTCTAAATGACTCTAAAATCGATGTCTGAATGTCTGAAGGATACAATGAATTGACGATTTAGTGGTTGGATTTTACTGATAATGAAATATGTAGACTCTAAATGACTCTAAATTCGGTGTTGGAAGAATTATAAATAAACGATTTTGTGGCTGAATTTTCCTTGTAATGACTTTAAATTCCGTGTTGGTAGGATATTTTTTATTGATGGAGGACTATTTTTTGGATAATTTGTAATGATGGTTTTGTGGCTAAATTTTATGATAACGAAATATGTAGGGTCTAAATGACTCTAAATTCGGTGTTGGAAGGATAATGAATAGAAGATTTTGTGGTTGAATTTTCCTTGTAATGACTTTAAATTCAGTGTCAGTTGGAAACTTTTTATTGATGGAGGACTATTTTTTGGATAACTTCTGGTTTTGTGGCTGAATTTTATTCATAATGAAATATGTAGAGCTTAAATGACTCAAAAATCGATTTCTGAAGGATACCATGAATTAACGGTTTTGAGGGTGAATTTTATTGATAACGAAATATGTAGAGTCTAAATGACTCTAAATTCGGTGTTGGAAGGATAATGAATTGAAGATTTTGTGGTTGAATTTTCCTTGTAATGACTCTAAATTTATTGTTAGTAGGATACTTTTTATTGATGGAGGATCATTTTTTGGATAACTCGAATTGACGGTTTTGTGACTGAATTTTATGATAAGGAAATATGATGTATAGTCTAAATGACTCTAAATTTATTATATTGGAAGGATAAAATTAAATGACGGTTTTGTGGCTGAATTTTATTGATAATGAAATATATGGAGTCTAAATGACTCTAAAATCGATGTCTGAATGTCTGAAGGATACAATGAATTGACGATTTTGTGGTTGGATTTTACTGATAATGAAATATGTAGACTCTAAATGACTCTAAATTCGGTGTTGGAAGAATTATAAATAAACGATTTTGTGGCTGAATTTTCCTTGTAATGACTTTAAATTCCGTGTTGGTAGGATATTTTTTATTGATGGAGGACTATTTTTTGGATAATTTGTAATGATGGTTTTGTGGCTAAATTTTATGATAAGGAAATATGATGTATAGTCTAAATGACTCTAAATTTATTATAGTGGAATGATAAACTTAAATGACGGTTTTGCGGCTGAATTTTATTGATTATGAAATATATGGAGTCTAAATGACTCTAAAATCGATGTCTGAAGGATACATTGAATTGACGATTTTGTGGTTGGATTTTACTGATAATGAAATATATAGAGTCTAAATGACTCTAAATTCGGTGTTGGAAGGATAATTTTATTGATAACGAAATATGTAGTGTCTAAATGACTCTAAATTCAGTGTTGGAAGGATATTGAATAGAAGATTTTGTGGTTGAATTTTCCTTGTAATGACTCTAAATTTATTGTTAGTAGGATACTTTTTATTGATGGAGGATCATTTTTTGGATAACTCGAATTGACGGTTTTGTGACTGAATTTTATGATAAGGAAATATGATGTATAGTCTAAATGACTCTAAATTTATTATATTGGAAGGATAAAATTAAATGACGGTTTTGTGGCTGAATTTTATTGATAATGAAATATATGGAGTCTAAATGACTCTAAAATCGATGTCTGAAGGATACAATGAATTGACGATTTTGTGGTTGGATTTTACTGATAATGAAATATGTAGCGTCTAAATGACTCTAAATTCGGTGTTGGAAGGATAATGAATAGAAGATTTTGTGGTTGAATTTTCCTTGTAATGACTTTAAATTCAGTGTCGGTTGGAAACTTTTTATTGATGGAGGACTATTTTTTGGATAACTTCTGGTTTTGTGGCTGAATTTTATTCATAATGAAATATGTAGAGCTTAAATGACTCTAAAATAGATTTCTGATGGATACCATGAATTAACGGTTTTGAGGGTGAATTTTATTGATAACGAAATATGTAGCGTCTAAATGACTCTAAATTCGGTGTTGGAAGGATAATGAATTGAAGATTTTGTGGTTGAATTTTCCTTGTAATGACTCTAAATTTATTGTTAGTAGGATACTTTTTATTGATGGAGGATCATTTTTTGGATAACTCGAATTGACGGTTTTGTGACTGAATTTTATGATAAGGAAATATGATGTATAGTCTAAATGACTCTAAATTTATTATATTGGAAGGATAAAATTAAATGACGGTTTTGTGGCTGAATTTTATTGATAATGAAATATATGGAGTCTAAATGACTCTAAAATCGATGTCTGAAGGATACATTGAATTGACGATTTTGTGGTTGGATTTTACTGATAATGAAATATATAGAGTCTAAATGACTCTAAATTCGGTGTTGGAAGGATAATTTTATTGATAACGAAATATGTAGTGTCTAAATGACTCTAAATTCAGTGTTGGAAGGATATTGAATAGAAGATTTTGTGGTTGAATTTTCCTTGTAATGACTCTAAATTTAGGGTTAGTAGGATACTTTTTATTGATGGAGGATCATTTTTTGGATAACTCGAATTGACGGTTTTGTGGCTGAATTTTATGATAAGGAAATATGATGTATAGTCTAAATGACTC
The DNA here is from genome assembly GCA_951804385.1 of Trifolium dubium. Classification (NCBI taxonomy): domain Eukaryota; kingdom Viridiplantae; phylum Streptophyta; class Magnoliopsida; order Fabales; family Fabaceae; genus Trifolium; species Trifolium dubium. The sequence continues at coordinate 19,267,856 of OX638071.1, read as the reverse complement.
TAAATTTATTATATTGGAAGGATAAAATTAAATGACGGTTTTGTGGCTGAATTTTATTGATAATGAAATATATGGAGTCTAAATGACTCTAAAATCGATGTCTGAAGGATACAATGAATTGACGATTTTGTGGTTGGATTTTACTGATAATGAAATATGTAGCGTCTAAATGACTCTAAATTCGGTGTTGGAAGGATAATGAATAGAAGATTTTGTGGTTGAATTTTCCTTGTAATGACTTTAAATTCAGTGTCGGTTGGAAACTTTTTATTGATGGAGGACTATTTTTTGGATAACTTCTGGTTTTGTGGCTGAATTTTATTCATAATGAAATATGTAGAGCTTAAATGACTCTAAAATAGATTTCTGATGGATACCATGAATTAACGGTTTTGAGGGTGAATTTTATTGATAACGAAATATGTAGAGTCTAAATGACTCTAAATTCGGTGTTGGAAGGATAATGAATTGAAGATTTTGTGGTTGAATTTTCCTTGTAATGACTCTAAATTTATTGTTAGTAGGATACTTTTTATTGATGGAGGATCATTTTTTGGATAACTCGAATTGACGGTTTTGTGACTGAATTTTATGATAAGGAAATATGATGTATAGTCTAAATGACTCTAAATTTATTATATTGGAAGGATAAAATTAAATGACGGTTTTGTGGCTGAATTTTATTGATAATGAAATATATGGAGTCTAAATGACTCTAAAATCGATGTCTGAATGTCTGAAGGATACAATGAATTGACGATTTTGTGGTTGGATTTTACTGATAATGAAATATGTAGACTCTAAATGACTCTAAATTCGGTGTTGGAAGAATTATAAATAAACGATTTTGTGGCTGAATTTTCCTTGTAATGACTTTAAATTCCGTGTTGGTAGGATATTTTTTATTGATGGAGGACTATTTTTTGGATAATTTGTAATGATGGTTTTGTGGCTAAATTTTATGATAAGGAAATATGATGTATAGTCTAAATGACTCTAAATTTATTATAGTGGAATGATAAACTTAAATGACGGTTTTGCGGCTGAATTTTATTGATAATGAAATATATGGAGTCTAAATGACTCTAAAATCGATGTCTGAAGGATACATTGAATTGACGATTTTGTGGTTGGATTTTACTGATAATGAAATATATAGAGTCTAAATGACTCTAAATTCGGTGTTGGAAGGATAATTTTATTGATAACGAAATATGTAGTGTCTAAATGACTCTAAATTCAGTGTTGGAAGGATATTGAATAGAAGATTTTGTGGTTGAATTTTCCTTGTAATGACTCTAAATTTAGGGTTAGTAGGATACTTTTTATTGATGGAGGATCATTTTTTGGATAACTCGAATTGACGGTTTTGTGGCTGAATTTTATGATAAGGAAATATGATGTATAGTCTAAATGACTCTAAATTTATTATATTGGAAGGATAAAATTAAATGACGGTTTTGTGGCTGAATTTTATTGATAATGAAATATATGGAGTCTAAATGACTCTAAAATCGATGTCTGAAGGATACAATGAATTGACGATTTTGTGGTTGGATTTTACTGATAATGAAATATGTAGCGTCTAAATGACTCTAAATTCGGTGTTGGAAGGATAATGAATAGAAGATTTTGTGGTTGAATTTTCCTTGTAATGACTTTAAATTCAGTGTCAGTTGGAAACTTTTTATTGATGGAGGACTATTTTTTGGATAACTTCTGGTTTTGTGGCTGAATTTTATTCATAATGAAATATGTAGAGCTTAAATGACTCTAAAATCGATTTCTGATGGATACCATGAATTAACGGTTTTGAGGGTGAATTTTATTGATAACGAAATATGTAGCGTCTAAATGACTCTAAATTCGGTGTTGGAAGGATAATGAATTGAAGATTTTGTGGTTGAATTTTCCTTGTAATGACTCTAAATTTAGTGTTAGTAGGATACTTTTTATTGATGGAGGATCATTTTTTGGATAACTCGAATTGACGGTTTTGTGACTGAATTTTATGATAAGGAAATATGATGTATAGTCTAAATGACTCTAAATTTATTATATTGGAAGGATAAAATTAAATGACGGTTTTGTGGCTGAATTTTATTGATAATGAAATATATGGAGTCTAAATGACTCTAAAATCGATGTCTGAAGGATACATTGAATTGACGATTTTGTGTTTGGATTTTACTGATAATGAAATATATAGAGTCTAAATGACTCTAAATTCGGTGTTGGAAGGATAATTTTATTGATAACGAAATATGTAGTGTCTAAATGACTCTAAATTCAGTGTTGGAAGGATATTGAATAGAAGATTTTGTGGTTGAATTTTCCTTGTAATGACTCTAAATTTAGGGTTAGTAGGATACTTTTTATTGATGGAGGATCATTTTTTGGATAACTCGAATTGACGGTTTTGTGGCTGAATTTTATGATAAGGAAATATGATGTATAGTCTAAATGACTCTAAATTTATTATATTGGAAGGATAAAATTAAATGACGGTTTTGTGGCTGAATTTTATTGATAATGAAATATATGGAGTCTAAATGACTCTAAAATCGATGTCTGAAGGATACAATGAATTGACGATTTTGTGGTTGGATTTTACTGATAATGAAATATGTAGACTCTAAATGATTCTAAATTCGGTGTTGGAAGAATTATAAATAAACGATTTTGTGGCTGAATTTTCCTTGTAATGACTTTAAATTCCGTGTTGGTAGGATATTTTTTATTGATGGAGGACTATTTTTTGGATAATTTGAAATGATGGTTTTGTGGCTAAATTTTATGATAAGGAAATATGATGTATAGTCTAAATGACTCTAAATTTATTATAGTGGAATGATAAACTTAAATGACGGTTTTGCGGCTGAATTTTATTGATAATGAAATATATGGAGTCTAAATGACTCTAAAATCGATGTCTGAAGGATACATTGAATTGACGATTTTGTGGTTGGATTTTACTGATAATGAAATAATAGAGTCTAAATGACTCTAAATTCGGTGTTGGAAGGATAATTTTATTGATAACGAAATATGTAGTGTCTAAATGACTCTAAATTCAGTGTTGGAAGGATATTGAATAGAAGATTTTGTGGTTGAATTTTCCTTGTAATGACTCTAAATTTAGGGTTAGTAGGATACTTTTTATTGATGGAGGATCATTTTTTGGATAACTCGAATTGACGGTTTTGTGGCTGAATTTTATGATAAGGAAATATGATGTATAGTCTAAATGACTCTAAATTTATTATATTGGATGGATAAAATTAAATGACGGTTTTGTGGCTGAATTTTATTGATAATGAAATATATGGAGTCTAAATGACTCTAAAATCGATGTCTGAAGGATACAATGAATTGACGATTTTGTGGTTGGATTTTACTGATAATGAAATATGTAGGGTCTAAATGACTCTAAATTCGGTGTTGGAAGGATAATGAATAGAAGATTTTGTGGTTGAATTTTCCTTGTAATGACTTTAAATTCAGTGTCAGTTGGAAACTTTTTATTGATGGAGGACTATTTTTTGGATAACTTCTGGTTTTGTGGCTGAATTTTATTCATAATGAAATATGTAGAGCTTAAATGACTCAAAAATCGATTTCTGAAGGATACCATGAATTAACGGTTTTGAGGGTGAATTTTATTGATAACGAAATATGTAGGGTCTAAATGACTCTAAATTCGGTGTTGGAAGGATAATGAATAGAAGATTTTGTGGTTGAATTTTCCTTGTAATGACTTTAAATTCAGTGTCGGTTGGAAACTTTTTATTGATGGAGGACTATTTTTTGGATAACTTCTGGTTTTGTGGCTGAATTTTATTCATAATGAAATATGTAGAGCTTAAATGACTCTAAAATAGATTTCTGATGGATACCATGAATTAACGGTTTTGAGGGTGAATTTTATTGATAACGAAATATGTAGCGTCTAAATGACTCTAAATTCGGTGTTGGAAGGATAATGAATTGAAGATTTTGTGGTTGAATTTTCCTTGTAATGACTCTAAATTTATTGTTAGTAGGATACTTTTTATTGATGGAGGATCATTTTTTGGATAACTCGAATTGACGGTTTTGTGACTGAATTTTATGATAAGGAAATATGATGTATAGTCTAAATGACTCTAAATTTATTATATTGGAAGGATAAAATTAAATGACGGTTTTGTGGCTGAATTTTATTGATAATGAAATATATGGAGTCTAAATGACTCTAAAATCGATGTCTGAAGGATACATTGAATTGACGATTTTGTGGTTGGATTTTACTGATAATGAAATATATAGAGTCTAAATGACTCTAAATTCGGTGTTGGAAGGATAATTTTATTGATAACGAAATATGTAGTGTCTAAATGACTCTAAATTCAGTGTTGGAAGGATATTGAATAGAAGATTTTGTGGTTGAATTTTCCTTGTAATGACTCTAAATTTAGGGTTAGTAGGATACTTTTTATTGATGGAGGATCATTTTTTGGATAACTCGAATTGACGGTTTTGTGGCTGAATTTTATGATAAGGAAATATGATGTATAGTCTAAATGACTCTAAATTTATTATATTGGAAGGATAAAATTAAATGACGGTTTTGTGGCTGAATTTTATTGATAATGAAATATATGGAGTCTAAATGACTCTAAAATCGATGTCTGAAGGATACAATGAATTGACGATTTTGTGGTTGGATTTTACTGATAATGAAATATGTAGCGTCTAAATGACTCTAAATTCGGTGTTGGAAGGATAATGAATAGAAGATTTTGTGGTTGAATTTTCCTTGTAATGACTTTAAATTCAGTGTCGGTTGGAAACTTTTTATTGATGGAGGACTATTTTTTGGATAACTTCTGGTTTTGTGGCTGAATTTTATTCATAATGAAATATGTAGAGCTTTAATGACTCTAAAATAGATTTCTGATGGATACCATGAATTAACGGTTTTGAGGGTGAATTTTATTGATAACGAAATATGTAGCGTCTAAATGACTCTAAATTCGGTGTTGGAAGGATAATGAATTGAAGATTTTGTGGTTGAATTTTCCTTGTAATGACTCTAAATTTATTGTTAGTAGGATACTTTTTATTGATGGAGGATCATTTTTTGGATAACTCGAATTGACGATTTTGTGACTGAATTTTATGATAAGGAAATATGATGTATAGTCTAAATGACTCTAAATTTATTATATTGGAAGGATAAAATTAAATGACGGTTTTGTGGCTGAATTTTATTGATAATGAAATATATGGAGTCTAAATGACTCTAAAATCGATGTCTGAAGGATACATTGAATTGACGATTTTGTGGTTGGATTTTACTGATAATGAAATATATAGAGTCTAAATGACTCTAAATTCGGTGTTGGAAGGATAATTTTATTGATAACGAAATATGTAGTGTCTAAATGACTCTAAATTCAGTGTTGGAAGGATATTGAATAGAAGATTTTGTGGTTGAATTTTCCTTGTAATGACTCTAAATTTAGGGTTAGTAGGATACTTTTTATTGATGGAGGATCATTTTTTGGATAACTCGAATTGACGGTTTTGTGGTTGAATTTTATGATAAGGAAATATGATGTATAGTCTAAATGACTCTAAATTTATTATATTGGAAGGATAAAATTAAATGACGGTTTTGTGGCTGAATTTTATTGATAATGAAATATATGGAGTCTAAATGACTCTAAAATCGATGTCTGAAGGATACATTGAATTGACGATTTTGTGTTTGGATTTTACTGATAATGAAATATATAGAGTCTAAATGACTCTAAATTCGGTGTTGGAAGGATAATTTTATTGATAACGAAATATGTAGTGTCTAAATGACTCTAAATTCAGTGTTGGAAGGATATTGAATAGAAGATTTTGTGGTTGAATTTTCCTTGTAATGACTCTAAATTTAGGGTTAGTAGGATACTTTTTATTGATGGAGGATCATTTTTTGGATAACTCGAATTGACGGTTTTGTGGCTGAATTTTATGATAAGGAAATATGATGTATAGTCTAAATGACTCTAAATTTATTATATTGGAAGGATAAAATTAAATGACGGTTTTGTGGCTGAATTTTATTGATAATGAAATATATGGAGTCTAAATGACTCTAAAATCGATGTCTGAAGGATACAATGAATTGACGATTTTGTGGTTGGATTTTACTTATAATGAAATATGTAGACTCTAAATGATTCTAAATTCGGTGTTGGAAGAATTATAAATAAACGATTTTGTGGCTGAATTTTCCTTGTAATGACTTTAAATTCCGTGTTGGTAGGATATTTTTTATTGATGGAGGACTATTTTTTGGATAATTTGAAATGATGGTTTTGTGGCTAAATTTTATGATAAGGAAATATGATGTATAGTCTAAATGACTCTAAATTTATTATAGTGGAATGATAAACTTAAATGACGGTTTTGCGGCTGAATTTTATTGATAATGAAATATATGGAGTCTAAATGACTCTAAAATCGATGTCTGAAGGATACATTGAATTGACGATTTTGTGGTTGGATTTTACTGATAATGAAATAATAGAGTCTAAATGACTCTAAATTCGGTGTTGGAAGGATAATTTTATTGATAACGAAATATGTAGTGTCTAAATAACTCTAAATTCAGTGTTGGAAGGATATTGAATAGAAGATTTTGTGGTTGAATTTTCCTTGTAATGACTCTAAATTTAGGGTTAGTAGGATACTTTTTATTGATGGAGGATCATTTTTTGGATAACTCGTATTGACGGTTTTGTGGCTGAATTTTATGATAAGGAAATATGATGTATAGTCTAAATGACTCTAAATTTATTATATTGGATGGATAAAATTAAATGACGGTTTTGTGGCTGAATTTTATTGATAATGAAATATATGGAGTCTAAATGACTCTAAAATCGATGTCTGAAGGATACAATGAATTGACGATTTTGTGGTTGGATTTTACTGATAATGAAATATGTAGGGTCTAAATGACTCTAAATTCGGTGTTGGAAGGATAATGAATAGAAGATTTTGTGGTTGAATTTTCCTTGTAATGACTTTAAATTCAGTGTCAGTTGGAAACTTTTTATTGATGGAGGACTATTTTTTGGATAACTTCTGGTTTTGTGGCTGAATTTTATTCATAATGAAATATGTAGAGCTTAAATGACTCAAAAATCGATTTCTGAAGGATACCATGAATTAACGGTTTTGAGGGTGAATTTTATTGATAACGAAATATGTAGGGTCTAAATGACTTTAAATTCGGTGTTGGAAGGATAATGAATAGAAGATTTTGTGGTTGAATTTTCCTTGTAATGACTTTAAATTCAGTGTCGGTTGGAAACTTTTTATTGATGGAGGACTATTTTTTGGATAACTTCTGGTTTTGTGGCTGAATTTTATTCATAATGAAATATGTAGAGCTTAAATGACTCTAAAATAGATTTCTGATGGATACCATGAATTAACGGTTTTGAGGGTGAATTTTATTGATAACGAAATATGTAGCGTCTAAATGACTCTAAATTCGGTGTTGGAAGGATAATGAATTGAAGATTTTGTGGTTGAATTTTCCTTGTAATGACTCTAAATTTATTGTTAGTAGGATACTTTTTATTGATGGAGGATCATTTTTTGGATAACTCGAATTGACGGTTTTGTGACTGAATTTTATGATAAGGAAATATGATGTATAGTCTAAATGACTCTAAATTTATTATATTGGAAGGATAAAATTAAATGACGGTTTTGTGGCTGAATTTTATTGATAATGAAATATATGGAGTCTAAATGACTCTAAAATCGATGTCTGAAGGATACATTGAATTGACGATTTTGTGGTTGGATTTTACTGATAATGAAATATATAGAGTCTAAATGACTCTAAATTCGGTGTTGGAAGGATAATTTTATTGATAACGAAATATGTAGTGTCTAAATGACTCTAAATTCAGTGTTGGAAGGATATTGAATAGAAGATTTTGTGGTTGAATTTTCCTTGTAATGACTCTAAATTTAGGGTTAGTAGGATACTTTTTATTGATGGAGGATCATTTTTTGGATAACTCGAATTGACGGTTTTGTGGCTGAATTTTATGATAAGGAAATATGATGTATAGTCTAAATGACTCTAAATTTATTATATTGGAAGGATAAAATTAAATGACGGTTTTGTGGCTGAATTTTATTGATAATGAAATTTATGGAGTCTAAATGACTCTAAAATCGATGTCTGAAGGATACAATGAATTGACGATTTTGTGGTTGGATTTTACTGATAATGAAATATGTAGCGTCTAAATGACTCTAAATTCGGTGTTGGAAGGATAATGAATAGAAGATTTTGTGGTTGAATTTTCCTTGTAATGACTTTAAATTCAGTGTCAGTTGGAAACTTTTTATTGATGGAGGACTATTTTTTGGATAACTTCTGGTTTTGTGGCTGAATTTTATTCATAATGAAATATGTAGAGCTTAAATGACTCTAAAATCGATTTCTGAAGGATACCATGAATTAACGGTTTTGAGGGTGAATTTTATTGATAACGAAATATGTAGGGTCTAAATGACTCTAAATTCGGTGTTGGAAGGATAATGAATAGAAGATTTTGTGGTTGAATTTTCCTTGTAATGACTTTAAATTCAGTGTCGGTTGGAAACTTTTTATTGATGGAGGACTATTTTTTGGATAACTTCTGGTTTTGTGGCTGAATTTTATTCATAATGAAATATGTAGAGCTTAAATGACTCTAAAATAGATTTCTGATGGATACCATGAATTAACGGTTTTGAGGGTGAATTTTATTGATAACGAAATATGTAGCGTCTAAATGACTCTAAATTCGGTGTTGGAAGGATAATGAATTGAAGATTTTGTGGTTGAATTTTCCTTGTAATGACTCTAAATTTATTGTTAGTAGGATACTTTTTATTGATGGAGGATCATTTTTTGGATAACTCGAATTGACGGTTTTGTGGCTGAATTTTATGATAAGGAAATATGATGTATAGTCTAAATGACTCTAAATTTATTATATTGGAAGGATAAAATTAAATGACGGTTTTGTGGCTGAATTTTATTGATAATGAAATATATGGAGTCTAAATGACTCTAAAATCGATGTCTGAAGGATACAATGAATTGACGATTTTGTGGTTGGATTTTACTGATAATGAAATATGTAGACTCTAAATGACTCTAAATTCGGTGTTGGAAGAATTATAAATAAACGATTTTGTGGCTGAATTTTCCTTGTAATGACTTTAAATTCCGTGTTGGTAGGATATTTTTTATTGATGGAAGACTATTTTTTGGATAATTTGAAATGATGGTTTTGTGGCTAAATTTTATGATAAGGAAATATGATGTATAGTCTAAATGACTCTAAATTTATTATAGTGGAATGATAAACTTAAATGACGGTTTTGCGGCTGAATTTTATTGATAATGAAATATATGGAGTCTAAATGACTCTAAAATCGATGTCTGAAGGATACATTGAATTGACGATTTTGTGGTTGGATTTTACTGATAATGAAATATATAGAGTCTAAATGACTCTAAATTCGGTGTTGGAAGGATAATTTTATTGATAACGAAATATGTAGTGTCTAAATGACTCTAAATTCAGTGTTGGAAGGATATTGAATAGAAGATTTTGTGGTTGAATTTTCCTTGTAATGACTCTAAATTTAGGGTTAGTAGGATATTTTTATTGATGGAGGATCATTTTTTGGATAACTCGAATTGACGGTTTTGTGGCTGAATTTTATGATAAGGAAATATGATGTATAGTCTAAATGACTCTAAATTTATTATATTGTAAGGATAAAATTAAATGACGATTTTGTGGCTGAATTTTATTGATAATGAAATATATGGAGTCTAAATGACTCTAAAATCGATGTCTGAAGGATACAATGAATTGACGATTTTGTGGTTGGATTTTACTGATAATGAAATATGTAGGGTCTAAATGACTCTAAATTCGGTGTTGGAAGGATAATTTTATTGATAACGAAATATGTAGTGTCTAAATGACTCTAAATTCAGTGTTGGAAGGATATTGAATAGAAGATTTTGTGGTTGAATTTTCCTTGTAATGACTTTAAATTCAGTGTCAGTTGGAAACTTTTTATTGATGGAGGACTATTTTTTGGATAACTTCTGGTTTTGTGGCTGAATTTTATTCATAATGAAATATGTAGAGCTTAAATGACTCAAAAATCGATTTCTGAAGGATACCATGAATTAACGGTTTTGAGGGTGAATTTTATTGATAACGAAATATGTAGGGTCTAAATGACTCTAAATTCGGTGTTGGAAGGATAATGAATAGAAGATTTTGTGGTTGAATTTTCCTTGTAATGACTTTAAATTCAGTGTCGGTTGGAAACTTTTTATTGATGGAGGACTATTTTTTGGATAACTTCTGGTTTTGTGGCTGAATTTTATTCATAATGAAATATGTAGAGCTTAAATGACTCTAAAATAGATTTCTGATGGATACCATGAATTAACGGTTTTGAGGGTGAATTTTATTGATAACGAAATATGTAGCGTCTAAATGACTCTAAATTCGGTGTTGGAAGGATAATGAATTGAAGATTTTGTGGTTGAATTTTCCTTGTAATGACTCTAAATTTATTGTTAGTAGGATACTTTTTATTGATGGAGGACTATTTTTTGGATAACTTCTGGTTTTGTGGCTGAATTTTATTCATAATGAAATATGTAGAGCTTAAATGACTCTAAAATAGATTTCTGATGGATACCATGAATTAACGGTTTTGAGGGTGAATTTTATTGATAACGAAATATGTAGCGTCTAAATGACTCTAAATTCGGTGTTGGAAGGATAATGAATTGAAGATTTTGTGGTTGAATTTTCCTTGTAATGACTCTAAATTTATTGTTAGTAGGATACTTTTTATTGATGGAGGATCATTTTTTGGATAACTCGAATTGACGGTTTTGTGACTGAATTTTATGATAAGGAAATATGATGTATAGTCTAAATGACTCTAAATTTATTATATTGGAAGGATAAAATTAAATGACGGTTTTGTGGCTGAATTTTATTGATAATGAAATATATGGAGTCTAAATGACTCTAAAATCGATGTCTGAAGGATACATTGAATTGACGATTTTGTGGTTGGATTTTACTGATAATGAAATATATAGAGTCTAAATGACTCTAAATTCGGTGTTGGAAGGATAATTTTATTGATAACGAAATATGTAGTGTCTAAATGACTCTAAATTCAGTGTTGGAAGGATATTGAATAGAAGATTTTGTGGTTGAATTTTCCTTGTAATGACTCTAAATTTAGGGTTAGTAGGATACTTTTTATTGATGGAGGATCATTTTTTGGATAACTCGAATTGACGGTTTTGTGGTTGAATTTTATGATAAGGAAATATGATGTATAGTCTAAATGACTCTAAATTTATTATATTGGAAGGATAAAATTAAATGACGGTTTTGTGGCTGAATTTTATTGATAATGAAATATATGGAGTCTAAATGACTCTAAAATCGATGTCTGAAGGATACATTGAATTGACGATTTTGTGTTTGGATTTTACTGATAATGAAATATATAGAGTCTAAATGACTCTAAATTCGGTGTTGGAAGGATAATTTTATTGATAACGAAATATGTAGTGTCTAAATGACTCTAAATTCAGTGTTGGAAGGATATTGAATAGAAGATTTTGTGGTTGAATTTTCCTTGTAATGACTCTAAATTTAGGGTTAGTAGGATACTTTTTATTGATGGAGGATCATTTTTTGGATAACTCGAATTGACGGTTTTGTGGCTGAATTTTATGATAAGGAAATATGATGTATAGTCTAAATGACTCTAAATTTATTATATTGGAAGGATAAAATTAAATGACGGTTTTGTGGCTGAATTTTATTGATAATGAAATATATGGAGTCTAAATGACTCTAAAATCGATGTCTGAAGGATACAATGAATTGACGATTTTGTGGTTGGATTTTACTGATAATGAAATATGTAGACTCTAAATGATTCTAAATTCGGTGTTGGAAGAATTATAAATAAACGATTTTGTGGATGAATTTTCCTTGTAATGACTTTAAATTCCGTGTTGGTAGGATATTTTTTATTGATGGAGGACTATTTTTTGGATAATTTGAAATGATGGTTTTGTGGCTAAATTTTATGATAAGGAAATATGATGTATAGTCTAAATGACTCTAAATTTATTATAGTGGAATGATAAACTTAAATGACGGTTTTGCGGCTGAATTTTATTGATAATGAAATATATGGAGTCTAAATGACTCTAAAATCGATGTCTGAAGGATACATTGAATTGACGATTTTGTGGTTGGATTTTACTGATAATGAAATAATAGAGTCTAAATGACTCTAAATTCGGTGTTGGAAGGATAATTTTATTGATAACGAAATATGTAGTGTCTAAATGACTCTAAATTCAGTGTTGGAAGGATATTGAATAGAAGATTTTGTGGTTGAATTTTCCTTGTAATGACTCTAAATTTAGGGTTAGTAGGATACTTTTTATTGATGGAGGATCATTTTTTGGATAACTCGAATTGACGGTTTTGTGGCTGAATTTTATGATAAGGAAATATGATGTATAGTCTAAATGACTCTAAATTTATTATATTGGATGGATAAAATTAAATGACGGTTTTGTGGCTGAATTTTATTGATAATGAAATATATGGAGTCTAAATGACTCTAAAATCGATGTCTGAAGGATACAATGAATTGACGATTTTGTGGTTGGATTTTACTGATAATGAAATATGTAGGGTCTAAATGACTCTAAATTCGGTGTTGGAAGGATATTGAATAGAAGATTTTGTGGTTGAATTTTCCTTGTAATGACTCTAAATTTAGGGTTAGTAGGATACTTTTTATTGATGGAGGATCATTTTTTGGATAACTCGAATTGACGGTTTTGTGGCTGAATTTTATGATAAGGAAATATGATGTATAGTCTAAATGACTCTAAATTTATTATATTGGATGGATAAAATTAAATGACGGTTTTGTGGCTGAATTTTATTGATAATGAAATATATGGAGTCTAAATGACTCTAAAATCGATGTCTGAAGGATACAATGAATTGACGATTTTGTGGTTGGATTTTACTGATAATGAAATATGTAGGGTCTAAATGACTCTAAATTCGGTGTTGGAAGGATAATGAATAGAAGATTTTGTGGTTGAATTTTCCTTGTAATGACTTTAAATTCAGTGTCAGTTGGAAACTTTTTATTGATGGAGGACTATTTTTTGGATAACTTCTGGTTTTGTGGCTGAATTTTATTCATAATGAAATATGTAGAGCTTAAATGACTCAAAAATCGATTTCTGAAGGATACCATGAATTAACGGTTTTGAGGGTGAATTTTATTGATAACGAAATATGTAGGGTCTAAATGACTCTAAATTCGGTGTTGGAAGGATAATGAATAGAAGATTTTGTGGTTGAATTTTCCTTGTAATGACTTTAAATTCAGTGTCGGTTGGGAACTTTTTATTGATGGAGGACTATTTTTTGGATAACTTCTGGTTTTGTGGCTGAATTTTATTCATAATGAAATATGTAGAGCTTAAATGACTCTAAAATAGATTTCTGATGGATACCATGAATTAACGGTTTTGAGGGTGAATTTTATTGATAACGAAATATGTAGCGTCTAAATGACTCTAAATTCAGTGTTGGAAGGATAATGAATTGAAGATTTTGTGGTTGAATTTTCCTTGTAATGACTCTAAATTTAGGGTTAGTAGGATACTTTTTATTGATGGAGGATCATTTTTTGGATAACTCGAATTGACGGTTTTGTGACTGAATTTTATGATAAGGAAATATGATGTATAGTCTAAATGACTCTAAATTTATTATATTGGAAGGATAAAATTAAATGACGGTTTTGTGGCTGAATTTTATTGATAATGAAATATATGGAGTCTAAATGACTCTAAAATCGATGTCTGAAGGATACAATGAATTGACGATTTTGTGGTTGGATTTTACTGATAATGAAATATGTAGGGTCTAAATGACTCTAAATTCGGTGTTGGAAGGATATTGAATAGAAGATTTTGTGGTTGAATTTTCCTTGTAATGACTCTAAATTTAGGGTTAGTAGGATACTTTTTATTGATGGAGGATCATTTTTTGGATAACTCGAATTGACGGTTTTGTGGCTGAATTTTATGATAAGGAAATATGATGTATAGTCTAAATGACTCTAAATTTATTATATTGGATGGATAAAATTAAATGACGGTTTTGTGGCTGAATTTTATTGATAATGAAATATATGGAGTCTAAATGACTCTAAAATCGATGTCTGAAGGATACAATGAATTGACGATTTTGTGGTTGGATTTTACTGATAATGAAATATGTAGGGTCTAAATGACTCTAAATTCGGTGTTGGAAGGATAATGAATAGAAGATTTTGTGGTTGAATTTTCCTTGTAATGACTTTAAATTCAGTGTCAGTTGGAAACTTTTTATTGATGGAGGACTATTTTTTGGATAACTTCTGGTTTTGTGGCTGAATTTTATTCATAATGAAATATGTAGAGCTTAAATGACTCAAAAATCGATTTCTGAAGGATACCATGAATTAACGGTTTTGAGGGTGAATTTTATTGATAACGAAATATGTAGGGTCTAAATGACTCTAAATTCGGTGTTGGAAGGATAATGAATAGAAGATTTTGTGGTTGAATTTTCCTTGTAATGACTTTAAATTCAGTGTCGGTTGGAAACTTTTTATTGATGGAGGACTATTTTTTGGATAACTTCTGGTTTTGTGGCTGAATTTTATTCATAATGAAATATTTAGAGCTTAAATGACTCTAAAATAGATTTCTGATGGATACCATGAATTAACGGTTTTGAGGGTGAATTTTATTGATAACGAAATATGTAGCGTCTAAATGACTCTAAATTCGGTGTTGGAAGGATAATGAATTGAAGATTTTGTGGTTGAATTTTCCTTGTAATGACTCTAAATTTATTGTTAGTAGGATACTTTTTATTGATGGAGGATCATTTTTTGGATAACTCGAATTGACGGTTTTGTGACTGAATTTTATGATAAGGAAATATGATGTATAGTCTAAATGACTCTAAATTTATTATATTGGAAGGATAAAATTAAATGACGGTTTTGTGGCTGAATTTTATTGATAATGAAATATATGGAGTCTAAATGACTCTAAAATCGTTGTCTGAAGGATACATTGAATTGACGATTTTGTGGTTGGATTTTACTGATAATGAAATATATAGAGTCTAAATGACTCTAAATTCGGTGTTGGAAGGATAATTTTATTGATAACGAAATATGTAGTGTCTAAATGACTCTAAATTCAGTGTTGGAAGGATATTGAATAGAAGATTTTGTGGTTGAATTTTCCTTGTAATGACTCTAAATTTAGGGTTAGTAGGATACTTTTTATTGATGGAGGATCATTTTTTGGATAACTCGAATTGACGGTTTTGTGGTTGAATTTTATGATAAGGAAATATGATGTATAGTCTAAATGACTCTAAATTTATTATATTGGAAGGATAAAATTAAATGACGGTTTTGTGGCTGAATTTTATTGATAATGAAATATATGGAGTCTAAATGACTCTAAAATCGATGTCTGAAGGATACATTGAATTGACGATTTTGTGTTTGGATTTTACTGATAATGAAATATATAGAGTCTAAATGACTCTAAATTCGGTGTTGGAAGGATAATTTTATTGATAACGAAATATGTAGTGTCTAAATGACTCTAAATTCAGTGTTGGAAGGATATTGAATAGAAGATTTTGTGGTTGAATTTTCCTTGTAATGACTCTAAATTTAGGGTTAGTAGGATACTTTTTATTGATGGAGGATCATTTTTTGGATAACTCGAATTGACGGTTTTGTGGCTGAATTTTATGATAAGGAAATATGATGTATAGTCTAAATGACTCTAAATTTATTATATTGGAAGGATAAAATTAAATGACGGTTTTGTGGCTGAATTTTATTTATAATGAAATATATGGAGTCTAAATGACTCTAAAATCGATGTCTGAAGGATACAATGAATTGACGATTTTGTGGTTGGATTTTACTGATAATGAAATATGTAGACTCTAAATGATTCTAAATTCGGTGTTGGAAGAATTATAAATAAACGATTTTGTGGCTGAATTTTCCTTGTAATGACTTTAAATTCCGTGTTGGTAGGATATTTTTTATTGATGGAGGACTATTTTTTGGATAATTTGAAATGATGGTTTTGTGGCTAAATTTTATGATAAGGAAATATGATGTATAGTCTAAATGACTCTAAATTTATTATAGTGGAATGATAAACTTAAATGACGGTTTTGCGGCTGAATTTTATTGATAATGAAATATATGGAGTCTAAATGACTCTAAAATCGATGTCTGAAGGATACATTGAATTGACGATTTTGTGGTTGGATTTTACTGATAATGAAATAATAGAGTCTAAATGACTCTAAATTCGGTGTTGGAAGGATAATTTTATTGATAACGAAATATGTAGTGTCTAAATGACTCTAAATTCAGTGTTGGAAGGATATTGAATAGAAGATTTTGTGGTTGAATTTTCCTTGTAATGACTCTAAATTTAGGGTTAGTAGGATACTTTTTATTGATGGAGGATCATTTTTTGGATAACTCGAATTGACGGTTTTGTGGCTGAATTTTATGATAAGGAAATATGATGTATAGTCTAAATGACTCTAAATTTATTATATTGGAAGGATAAAATTAAATGACGGTTTTGTGGCTGAATTTTATTTATAATGAAATATATGGAGTCTAAATGACTCTAAAATCGATGTCTGAAGGATACAATGAATTGACGATTTTGTGGTTGGATTTTACTGATAATGAAATATGTAGACTCTAAATGATTCTAAATTCGGTGTTGGAAGAATTATAAATAAACGATTTTGTGGCTGAATTTTCCTTGTAATGACTTTAAATTCCGTGTTGGTAGGATATTTTTTATTGATGGAGGACTATTTTTTGGATAATTTGAAATGATGGTTTTGTGGCTAAATTTTATGATAAGGAAATATGATGTATAGTCTAAATGACTCTAAATTTATTATAGTGGAATGATAAACTTAAATGACGGTTTTGCGGCTGAATTTTATTGATAATGAAATATATGGAGTCTAAATGACTCTAAAATCGATGTCTGAAGGATACATTGAATTGACGATTTTGTGGTTGGATTTTACTGATAATGAAATAATAGAGTCTAAATGACTCTAAATTCGGTGTTGGAAGGATAATTTTATTGATAACGAAATATGTAGTGTCTAAATGACTCTAAATTCAGTGTTGGAAGGATATTGAATAGAAGATTTTGTGGTTGAATTTTCCTTGTAATGACTCTAAATTTAGGGTTAGTAGGATACTTTTTATTGATGGAGGATCATTTTTTGGATAACTCGAATTGACGGTTTTGTGGTTGAATTTTATGATAAGGAAATATGATGTATAGTCTAAATGACTCTAAATTTATTATATTGGAAGGATAAAATTAAATGACGGTTTTGTGGCTGAATTTTATTGATAATGAAATATATGGAGTCTAAATGACTCTAAAATCGATGTCTGAAGGATACATTGAATTGACGATTTTGTGTTTGGATTTTACTGATAATGAAATATATAGAGTCTAAATGACTCTAAATTCGGTGTTGGAAGGATAATTTTATTGATAACGAAATATGTAGTGTCTAAATGACTCTAAATTCAGTGTTGGAAGGATATTGAATAGAAGATTTTGTGGTTGAATTTTCCTTGTAATGACTCTAAATTTAGGGTTAGTAGGATACTTTTTATTGATGGAGGATCATTTTTTGGATAACTCGAATTGACGGTTTTGTGGCTGAATTTTATGATAAGGAAATATGATGTATAGTCTAAATGACTCTAAATTTATTATATTGGAAGGATAAAATTAAATGACGGTTTTGTGGCTGAATTTTATTTATAATGAAATATATGGAGTCTAAATGACTCTAAAATCGATGTCTGAAGGATACAATGAATTGACGATTTTGTGGTTGGATTTTACTGATAATGAAATATGTAGACTCTAAATGATTCTAAATTCGGTGTTGGAAGAATTATAAATAAACGATTTTGTGGCTGAATTTTCCTTGTAATGACTTTAAATTCCGTGTTGGTAGGATATTTTTTATTGATGGAGGACTATTTTTTGGATAATTTGAAATGATGGTTTTGTGGCTAAATTTTATGATAAGGAAATATGATGTATAGTCTAAATGACTCTAAATTTATTATAGTGGAATGATAAACTTAAATGACGGTTTTGCGGCTGAATTTTATTGATAATGAAATATATGGAGTCTAAATGACTCTAAAATCGATGTCTGAAGGATACATTGAATTGACGATTTTGTGGTTGGATTTTACTGATAATGAAATAATAGAGTCTAAATGACTCTAAATTCGGTGTTGGAAGGATAATTTTATTGATAACGAAATATGTAGTGTCTAAATGACTCTAAATTCAGTGTTGGAAGGATATTGAATAGAAGATTTTGTGGTTGAATTTTCCTTGTAATGACTCTAAATTTAGGGTTAGTAGGATACTTTTTATTGATGGAGGATCATTTTTTGGATAACTCGAATTGACGGTTTTGTGGCTGAATTTTATGATAAGGAAATATGATGTATAGTCTAAATGACTCTAAATTTATTATATTGGATGGATAAAATTAAATGACGGTTTTGTGGCTGAATTTTATTGATAATGAAATATATGGAGTCTAAATGACTCTAAAATCGATGTCTGAAGGATACAATGAATTGACGATTTTGTGGTTGGATTTTACTGATAATGAAATATGTAGGGTCTAAATGACTCTAAATTCGGTGTTGGAAGGATAATGAATAGAAGATTTTGTGGTTGAATTTTCCTTGTAATGACTTTAAATTCAGTGTCAGTTGGAAACTTTTTATTGATGGAGGACTATTTTTTGGATAACTTCTGGTTTTGTGGCTGAATTTTATTCATAATGAAATATGTAGAGCTTAAATGACTCAAAAATCGATTTCTGAAGGATACCATGAATTAACGGTTTTGAGGGTGAATTTTATTGATAACGAAATATGTAGGGTCTAAATGACTCTAAATTCGGTGTTGGAAGGATAATGAATAGAAGATTTTGTGGTTGAATTTTCCTTGTAATGACTTTAAATTCAGTGTCGGTTGGAAACTTTTTATTGATGGAGGACTATTTTTTGGATAACTTCTGGTTTTGTGGCTGAATTTTATTCATAATGAAATATGTAGAGCTTAAATGACTCTAAAATAGATTTCTGATGGATACCATGAATTAACGGTTTTGAGGGTGAATTTTATTGATAACGAAATATGTAGAGTCTAAATGACTCTAAATTCGGTGTTGGAAGGATAATGAATTGAAGATTTTGTGGTTGAATTTTCCTTGTAATGACTCTAAATTTATTGTTAGTAGGATACTTTTTATTGATGGAGGATCATTTTTTGGATAACTCGAATTGACGGTTTTGTGACTGAATTTTATGATAAGGAAATATGATGTATAGTCTAAATGACTCTAAATTTATTATATTGGAAGGATAAAATTAAATGACGGTTTTGTGGCTGAATTTTATTGATAATGAAATATATGGAGTCTAAATGACTCTAAAATCGATGTCTGAAGGATACATTGAATTGACGATTTTGTGGTTGGATTTTACTGATAATGAAATATATAGAGTCTAAATGACTCTAAATTCGGTGTTGGAAGGATAATTTTATTGATAACGAAATATGTAGTGTCTAAATGACTCTAAATTCAGTGTTGGAAGGATATTGAATAGAAGATTTTGTGGTTGAATTTTCCTTGTAATGACTCTAAATTTAGGGTTAGTAGGATACTTTTTATTGATGGAGGATCATTTTTTGGATAATTTGAAATGATGGTTTTGTGGCTAAATTTTATGATAAGGAAATATGATGTATAGTCTAAATGACTCTAAATTTATTATAGTGGAATGATAAACTTAAATGACGGTTTTGCGGCTGAATTTTATTGATAATGAAATATATGGAGTCTAAATGACTCTAAAATCGATGTCTGAAGGATACATTGAATTGACGATTTTGTGGTTGGATTTTACTGATAATGAAATATATAGAGTCTAAATGACTCTAAATTCGGTGTTGGAAGGATAATTTTATTGATAACGAAATATGTAGTGTCTAAATGACTCTAAATTCAGTGTTGGAAGGATATTGAATAGAAGATTTTGTGGTTGAATTTTCCTTGTAATGACTCTAAATTTAGGGTTAGTAGGATATTTTTATTGATGGAGGATCATTTTTTGGATAACTCGAATTGACGGTTTTGTGGCTGAATTTTATGATAAGGAAATATGATGTATAGTCTAAATGACTCTAAATTTATTATATTGTAAGGATAAAATTAAATGACGATTTTGTGGCTGAATTTTATTGATAATGAAATATATGGAGTCTAAATGACTCTAAAATCGATGTCTGAAGGATACAATGAATTGACGATTTTGTGGTTGGATTTTACTGATAATGAAATATGTAGCGTCTAAATGACTCTAAATTCGGTGTTGGAAGGATAATGAATAGAAGATTTTGTGGTTGAATTTTCCTTGTAATGACTTTAAATTCAGTGTCAGTTGGAAACTTTTTATTGATGAAGGACTATTTTTTGGATAACTTCTGGTTTTGTGGCTGAATTTTATTCATAATGAAATATGTAGAGCTTAAATGACTCTAAAATTGATTTCTGAAGGATACCATGAATTAACGGTTTTGAGGGTGAATTTTATTGATAACGAAATATGTAGGGTCTAAATGACTCTAAATTCGGTGTTGGAAGGATAATGAATAGAAGATTTTGTGGTTGAATTTTCCTTGTAATGACTTTAAATTCAGTGTCGGTTGGAAACTTTTTATTGATGGAGGACTATTTTTTGGATAACTTCTGGTTTTGTGGCTGAATTTTATTCATAATGAAATATGTAGAGCTTAAATGACTCTAAAATAGATTTCTGATGGATACCATGAATTAACGGTTTTGAGGGTGAATTTTATTGATAACGAAATATGTAGCGTCTAAATGACTCTAAATTCGGTGTTGGAAGGATAATGAATTGAAGATTTTGTGGTTGAATTTTCCTTGTAATGACTCTAAATTTAGTGTTAGTAGGATACTTTTTATTGATGGAGGATCATTTTTTGGATAACTCGAATTGACGGTTTTGTGACTGAATTTTATGATAAGGAAATATGATGTATAGTCTAAATGACTCTAAATTTATTATATTGGAAGGATAAAATTAAATGACGGTTTTGTGGCTGAATTTTATTGATAATGAAATATATGGAGTCTAAATGACTCTAAAATCGATGTCTGAAGGATACATTGAATTGACGATTTTGTGGTTGGATTTTACTGATAATGAAATATATAGAGTCTAAATAACTCTAAATTTGGTGTTGGAAGGATAATTTTATTGATAACGAAATATGTAGTGTCTAAATGACTCTAAATTCAGTGTTGGAAGGATATTGAATAGAAGATTTTGTGGTTGAATTTTCCTTGTAATGACTCTAAATTTAGGGTTAGTAGGATACTTTTTATTGATGGAGGATCATTTTTTGGATAACTCGAATTGACGGTTTTGTGGCTGAATTTTATGATAAGGAAATATGATGTATAGTCTAAATGACTCTAAATTTATTATATTGGAAGGATAAAATTAAATGACGGTTTTGTGGCTGAATTTTATTGATAATGAAATATATGGAGTCTAAATGACTCTAAAATCGATGTCTGAAGGATACAATGAATTGACGATTTTGTGGTTGGATTTTACTGATAATGAAATATGTAGACTCTAAATGACTCTAAATTCGGTGTTGGAAGAATTATAAATAAACGATTTTGTGGCTGAATTTTCCTTGTAATGACTTTAAATTCCGTGTTGGTTGGATATTTTTTATTGATGGAGGACTATTTTTTGGATAATTTGAAATGATGGTTTTGTGGCTAAATTTTTTGATAAGGAAATATGATGTATAGTCTAAATGACTCTAAATTTATTATAGTTGAATGATAAACTTAAATGACGGTTTTGCGGCTGAATTTTATTGATAATGAAATATATGGAGTCTAAATGACTCTAAAATCGATGTCTGAAGGATACATTGAATTGACGATTTTGTGGTTGGATTTTACTGATAATGAAATATATAGAGTCTAAATGACTCTAAATTCGGTGTTGGAAGGATAATTTTATTGATAACGAAATATGTAGTGTCTAAATGACTCTAAATTCAGTGTTGGAAGGATATTGAATAGAAGATTTTGTGGTTGAATTTTCCTTGTAATGACTCTAAATTTAGGGTTAGTAGGATATTTTTATTGATGGAGGATCATTTTTTGGATAACTCGAATTGACGGTTTTGTGGCTGAATTTTATGATAAGGAAATATGATGTATAGTCTAAATGACTCTAAATTTATTATATTGGAAGGATAAAATTAAATGACGGTTTTGTGGCTGAATTTTATTGATAATGAAATATATGGAGTCTAAATGACTCTAAAATCGATGTCTGAAGGATACAATGAATTGACGATTTTGTGGTTGGATTTTACTGATAATGAAATATATAGAGTCTAAATGACTCTAAATTCGGTGTTGGAAGGATAATTTTATTGATAACGAAATATGTAGTGTCTAAATGACTCTAAATTCAGTGTTGGAAGGATATTGAATAGAAGATTTTGTGGTTGAATTTTCCTTGTAATGACTCTAAATTTAGGGTTAGTAGGATATTTTTATTGATGGAGGATCATTTTTTGGATAACTCGAATTGACGGTTTTGTGGCTGAATTTTATGATAAGGAAATATGATGTATAGTCTAAATGACTCTAAATTTATTATATTGGAAGGATAAAATTAAATGACGATTTTGTGGCTGAATTTTATTGATAATGAAATATATGGAGTCTAAATGACTCTAAAATCGATGTCTAAAGGATACAATGAATTGACGATTTTGTGGTTGGATTTTACTGATAATGAAATATGTAGACTCTAAATGACTCTAAATTCGGTGTTGGAAGAATTATAAATAAACGATTTTGTGGCTGAATTTTCCTTGTAATGACTTTAAATTCCGTGTTGGTAGGATATTTTTTATTGATGGAGGACTATTTTTTGGATAATTTGTAATGATGGTTTTGTGGCTAAATTTTATGATAAGGAAATATGATGTATAGTCTAAATGACTCTAAATTTATTATAGTGGAATGATAAACTTAAATGACGGTTTTGCGGCTGAATTTTATTGATAATGAAATATATGGAGTCTAAATGACTCTAAAATCGATGTCTGAAGGATACATTGAATTGACGATTTTGTGGTTGGATTTTACTGATAATGAAATATATAGAGTCTAAATGACTCTAAATTCGGTGTTGGAAGGATAATTTTATTGATAACGAAATATGTAGTGTCTAAATGACTCTAAATTCAGTGTTGGAAGGATATTGAATAGAAGATTTTGTGGTTGAATTTTCCTTGTAATGACTCTAAATTTAGGGTTAGTAGGATACTTTTTATTGATGGAGGATCATTTTTTGGATAACTCGAATTGACGGTTTTGTGGCTGAATTTTATGATAAGGAAATATGATGTATAGTCTAAATGACTCTAAATTTATTATATTGGAAGGATAAAATTAAATGACGGTTTTGTGGCTGAATTTTATTGATAATGAAATATATGGAGTCTAAATGACTCTAAAATCGATGTCTGAAGGATACAATGAATTGACGATTTTGTGGTTGGATTTTACTGATAATGAAATATGTAGCGTCTAAATGACTCTAAATTCGGTGTTGGAAGGATAATGAATAGAAGATTTTGTGGTTGAATTTTCCTTGTAATGACTTTAAATTCAGTGTCAGTTGGAAACTTTTTATTGATGGAGGACTATTTTTTGGATAACTTCTGGTTTTGTGGCTGAATTTTATTCATAATGAAATATGTAGAGCTTAAATGACTCTAAAATCGATTTCTGAAGGATACCATGAATTAACGGTTTTGAGGGTGAATTTTATTGATAACGAAATATGTAGGGTCTAAATGACTCTAAATTCGGTGTTGGAAGGATAATGAATAGAAGATTTTGTGGTTGAATTTTCCTTGTAATGACTTTAAATTCAGTGTCGGTTGGAAACTTTTTATTGATGGAGGACTGTTTTTTGGATAACTTCTGGTTTTGTGGCTGAATTTTATTCATAATGAAATATGTAGAGCTTAAATGACTCTAAAATAGATTTCTGATGGATACCATGAATTAACGGTTTTGAGGGTGAATTTTATTGATAACGAAATATGTAGCGTCTAAATGACTCTAAATTCGGTGTTGGAAGGATAATGAATTGAAGATTTTGTGGTTGAATTTTCCTTGTAATGACTCTAAATTTAGTGTTAGTAGGATACTTTTTATTGATGGAGGATCATTTTTTGGATAACTCGAATTGACGGTTTTGTGACTGAATTTTATGATAAGGAAATATGATGTATAGTCTAAATGACTCTAAATTTATTATATTGGAAGGATAAAATTAAATGACGGTTTTGTGGCTGAATTTTATTGATAATGAAATATATGGAGTCTAAATGACTCTAAAATCGATGTCTGAAGGATACATTGAATTGACGATTTTGTGGTTGGATTTTACTGATAATGAAATATATAGAGTCTAAATGACTCTAAATTCGGTGTTGGAAGGATAATTTTATTGATAACGAAATATGTAGTGTCTAAATGACTCTAAATTCAGTGTTGGAAGGATATTGAATAGAAGATTTTGTGGTTGAATTTTCCTTGTAATGACTCTAAATTTAGGGTTAGTAGGATACTTTTTATTGATGGAGGATCATTTTTTGGATAACTCGAATTGACGGTTTTGTGGCTGAATTTTATGATAAGGAAATATGATGTATAGTCTAAATGACTCTAAATTTATTATATTGGAAGGATAAAATTAAATGACGGTTTTGTGGCTGAATTTTATTGATAATGAAATATATGGAGTCTAAATGACTCTAAAATCGATGTCTGAAGGATACAATGAATTGACAATTTTGTGGTTGGATTTTACTGATAATGAAATATGTAGCGTCTAAATGACTCTAAATTCGGTGTTGGAAGGATAATGAATAGAAGATTTTGTGGTTGAATTTTCCTTGTAATGACTTTAAATTCAGTGTCAGTTGGAAACTTTTTATTGATGGAGGACTATTTTTTGGATAACTTCTGGTTTTGTGGCTGAATTTTATTCATAATGAAATATGTAGAGCTTAAATGACTCTAAAATCGATTTCTGAAGGATACCATGAATTAACGGTTTTGAGGGTGAATTTTATTGATAACGAAATATGTAGGGTCTAAATGACTCTAAATTCGGTGTTGGAAGGATAATGAATAGAAGATTTTGTGGTTGAATTTTCCTTGTAATGACTTTAAATTCAGTGTCGGTTGGAAACTTTTTATTGATGGAGGACTATTTTTTGGATAACTTCTGGTTTTGTGGCTGAATTTTATTCATAATGAAATATGTAGAGCTTAAATGACTCTAAAATAGATTTCTGATGGATACCATGAATTAACGGTTTTGAGGGTGAATTTTATTGATAACGAAATATGTAGCGTCTAAATGACTCTAAATTCGGTGTTGGAAGGATAATGAATTGAAGATTTTGTGGTTGAATTTTCCTTGTAATGACTCTAAATTTAGTGTTAGTAGGATACTTTTTATTGATGGAGGATCATTTTTTGGATAACTCGAATTGACGGTTTTGTGACTGAATTTTATGATAAGGAAATATGATGTATAGTCTAAATGACTCTAAATTTATTATATTGGAAGGATAAAATTAAATGACGGTTTTGTGGCTGAATTTTATTGATAATGAAATATATGGAGTCTAAATGACTCTAAAATCGATGTCTGAAGGATACATTGAATTGACGATTTTGTGGTTGGATTTTACTGATAATGAAATATATAGAGTCTAAATGACTCTAAATTCGGTGTTGGAAGGATAATTTTATTGATAACGAAATATGTAGTGTCTAAATGACTCTAAATTCAGTGTTGGAAGGATATTGAATAGAAGATTTTGTGGTTGAATTTTCCTTGTAATGACTCTAAATTTAGGGTTAGTAGGATACTTTTTATTGATGGAGGATCATTTTTTGGATAACTCGAATTGACGGTTTTGTGGCTGAATTTTATGATAAGGAAATATGATGTATAGTCTAAATGACTCTAAATTTATTATATTGGAAGGATAAAATTAAATGACGGTTTTGTGGCTGAATTTTATTGATAATGAAATATATGGAGTCTAAATGACTCTAAAATCGATGTCTGAAGGATACAATGAATTGACGATTTTGTGGTTGGATTTTACTGATAATGATATATGTAGCGTCTAAATGACTCTAAATTCGGTGTTGGAAGGATAATGAATAGAAGATTTTGTGGTTGAATTTTCCTTGTAATGACTTTAAATTCAGTGTCAGTTGGAAACTTTTTATTGATGGAGGACTATTTTTTGGATAACTTCTGGTTTTGTGGCTGAATTTTATTCATAATGAAATATGTAGAGCTTAAATGACTCTAAAATCGATTTCTGAAGGATACCATGAATTAACGGTTTTGAGGGTGAATTTTATTGATAACGAAATATGTAGGGTCTAAATGACTCTAAATTCGGTGTTGGAAGGATAATGAATAGAAGATTTTGTGGTTGAATTTTCCTTGTAATGACTTTAAATTCAGTGTCGGTTGGAAACTTTTTATTGATGGAGGACTATTTTTTGGATAACTTCTGGTTTTGTGGCTGAATTTTATTCATAATGAAATATGTAGAGCTTAAATGACTCTAAAATAGATTTCTGATGGATACCATGAATTAACGGTTTTGAGGGTGAATTTTATTGATAACGAAATATGTAGCGTCTAAATGACTCTAAATTCGGTGTTGGAAGGATAATGAATTGAAGATTTTGTGGTTGAATTTTCCTTGTAATGACTCTAAATTTAGTGTTAGTAGGATACTTTTTATTGATGGAGGATCATTTTTTGGATAACTCGAATTGACGGTTTTGTGACTGAATTTTATGATAAGGAAATATGATGTATAGTCTAAATGACTCTAAATTTATTATATTGGAAGGATAAAATTAAATGACGGTTTTGTGGCTGAATTTTATTGATAATGAAATATATGGAGTCTAAATGACTCTAAAATCGATGTCTGAAGGATACAATGAATTGACGATTTTGTGGTTGGATTTTACTGATAATGAAATATGTAGACTCTAAATGATTCTAAATTCGGTGTTGGAAGAATTATAAATAAACGATTTTGTGGCTGAATTTTCCTTGTAATGACTTTAAATTCCGTGTTGGTAGGATATTTTTTATTGATGGAGGACTATTTTTTGGATAATTTGAAATGATGGTTTTGTGGCTAAATTTTATGATAAGGAAATATGATGTATAGTCTAAATGACTCTAAATTTATTATAGTGGAATGATAAACTTAAATGACGGTTTTGCGGCTGAATTTTATTGATAATGAAATATATGGAGTCTAAATGACTCTAAAATCGATGTCTGAAGGATACATTGAATTGACGATTTTGTGGTTGGATTTTAATGATAATGAAATAATAGAGTCTAAATGACTCTAAATTCGGTGTTGGAAGGATAATTTTATTGATAACGAAATATGTAGTGTCTAAATGACTCTAAATTCAGTGTTGGAAGGATATTGAATAGAAGATTTTGTGGTTGAATTTTCCTTGTAATGACTCTAAATTTAGGGTTAGTAGGATACTTTTTATTGATGGAGGACTATTTTTTGGATAACTTCTGGTTTTGTGGCTGAATTTTATTCATAATGAAATATGTAGAGCTTAAATGACTCTAAAATCGATTTCTGAAGGATACCATGAATTAACGGTTTTGAGGGTGAATTTTATTGATAACGAAATATGTAGGGTCTAAATGACTCTAAATTCGGTGTTGGAAGGATAATGAATAGAAGATTTTGTGGTTGAATTTTCCTTGTAATGACTTTAAATTCAGTGTCGGTTGGAAACTTTTTATTGATGGAGGACTATTTTTTGGATAACTTCTGGTTTTGTGGCTGAATTTTATTCATAATGAAATATGTAGAGCTTAAATGACTCTAAAATAGATTTCTGATGGATACCATGAATTAACGGTTTTGAGGGTGAATTTTATTGATAACGAAATATGTAGCGTCTAAATGACTCTAAATTCGGTGTTGGAAGGATAATGAATTGAAGATTTTGTGGTTGAATTTTCCTTGTAATGACTCTAAATTTAGTGTTAGTAGGATACTTTTTATTGATGGAGGATCATTTTTTGGATAACTCGAATTGACGGTTTTGTGACTGAATTTTATGATAAGGAAATATGATGTATAGTCTAAATGACTCTAAATTTATTATATTGGAAGGATAAAATTAAATGACGGTTTTGTGGCTGAATTTTATTGATAATGAAATATATGGAGTCTAAATGACTCTAAAATCGATGTCTGAAGGATACAATGAATTGACGATTTTGTGGTTGGATTTTACTGATAATGAAATATGTAGACTCTAAATGATTCTAAATTCGGTGTTGGAAGAATTATAAATAAACGATTTTGTGGCTGAATTTTCCTTGTAATGACTTTAAATTCCGTGTTGGTAGGATATTTTTTATTGATGGAGGACTATTTTTTGGATAATTTGAAATGATGGTTTTGTGGCTAAATTTTATGATAAGGAAATATGATGTATAGTCTAAATGACTCTAAATTTATTATAGTGGAATGATAAACTTAAATGACGGTTTTGCGGCTGAATTTTATTGATAATGAAATATATGGAGTCTAAATGACTCTAAAATCGATGTCTGAAGGATACATTGAATTGACGATTTTGTGGTTGGATTTTAATGATAATGAAATAATAGAGTCTAAATGACTCTAAATTCGGTGTTGGAAGGATAATTTTATTGATAACGAAATATGTAGTGTCTAAATGACTCTAAATTCAGTGTTGGAAGGATATTGAATAGAAGATTTTGTGGTTGAATTTTCCTTGTAATGACTCTAAATTTAGGGTTAGTAGGATACTTTTTATTGATGGAGGACTATTTTTTGGATAACTTCTGGTTTTGTGGCTGAATTTTATTCATAATGAAATATGTAGAGCTTAAATGACTCTAAAATCGATTTCTGAAGGATACCATGAATTAACGGTTTTGAGGGTGAATTTTATTGATAACGAAATATGTAGGGTCTAAATGACTCTAAATTCGGTGTTGGAAGGATAATGAATAGAAGATTTTGTGGTTGAATTTTCCTTGTAATGACTTTAAATTCAGTGTCGGTTGGAAACTTTTTATTGATGGAGGACTATTTTTTGGATAACTTCTGGTTTTGTGGCTGAATTTTATTCATAATGAAATATGTAGAGCTTAAATGACTCTAAAATAGATTTCTGATGGATACCATGAATTAACGGTTTTGAGGGTGAATTTTATTGATAACGAAATATGTAGCGTCTAAATGACTCTAAATTCGGTGTTGGAAGGATAATGAATTGAAGATTTTGTGGTTGAATTTTCCTTGTAATGACTCTAAATTTAGTGTTAGTAGGATACTTTTTATTGATGGAGGATCATTTTTTGGATAACTCGAATTGACGGTTTTGTGACTGAATTTTATGATAAGGAAATATGATGTATAGTCTAAATGACTCTAAATTTATTATATTGGAAGGATAAAATTAAATGACGGTTTTGTGGCTGAATTTTATTGATAATGAAATATATGGAGTCTAAATGACTCTAAAATCGATGTCTGAAGGATACAATGAATTGACGATTTTGTGGTTGGATTTTACTGATAATGAAATATGTAGACTCTAAATGATTCTAAATTCGGTGTTGGAAGAATTATAAATAAACGATTTTGTGGCTGAATTTTCCTTGTAATGACTTTAAATTCCGTGTTGGTAGGATATTTTTTATTGATGGAGGACTATTTTTTGGATAATTTGAAATGATGGTTTTGTGGCTAAATTTTATGATAAGGAAATATGATGTATAGTCTAAATGACTCTAAATTTATTATAGTGGAATGATAAACTTAAATGACGGTTTTGCGGCTGAATTTTATTGATAATGAAATATATGGAGTCTAAATGACTCTAAAATCGATGTCTGAAGGATACATTGAATTGACGATTTTGTGGTTGGATTTTAATGATAATGAAATAATAGAGTCTAAATGACTCTAAATTCGGTGTTGGAAGGATAATTTTATTGATAACGAAATATGTAGTGTCTAAATGACTCTAAATTCAGTGTTGGAAGGATATTGAATAGAAGATTTTGTGGTTGAATTTTCCTTGTAATGACTCTAAATTTAGGGTTAGTAGGATACTTTTTATTGATGGAGGATCATTTTTTGGATAACTCGAATTGACGGTTTTGTGGCTGAATTTTATGATAAGGAAATATGATGTATAGTCTAAATGACTCTAAATTTATTATATTGGATGGATAAAATTAAATTACGGTTTTGTTGCTGAATTTTATTGATAATGAAATATATGGAGTCTAAATGACTCTAAAATCGATGTCTGAAGGATACAATGAATTGACGATTTTGAGGTTGGATTTTACTGATAATGAAATATGTAGCGTCTAAATGACTCTAAATTCGGTGTTGGAAGGATAATGAATAGAAGATTTTGTGGTTGAATTTTCCTTGTAATGACTTTAAATTCAGTGTCAGTTGGAAACTTTTTATTGATGGAGGACTATTTTTTGGATAACTTCTGGTTTTGTGGCTGAATTTTATTCATAATGAAATATGTAGAGCTTAAATGACTCTAAAATCGATTTCTGAAGGATACCATGAATTAACGGTTTTGAGGGTGAATTTTATTGATAACGAAATATGTAGGGTCTAAATGACTCTAAATTCGGTGTTGGAAGGATAATGAATAGAAGATTTTGTGGTTGAATTTTCCTTGTAATGACTTTAAATTCAGTGTCGGTTGGAAACTTTTTATTGATGGAGGACTATTTTTTGGATAACTTCTGGTTTTGTGGCTGAATTTTATTCATAATGAAATATGTAGAGCTTAAATGACTCTAAAATAGATTTCTGATGGATACCATGAATTAACGGTTTTGAGGGTGAATTTTATTGATAACGAAATATGTAGCGTCTAAATGACTCTAAATTCGGTGTTGGAAGGATAATGAATTGAAGATTTTGTGGTTGAATTTTCCTTGTAATGACTCTAAATTAATTGTTAGTAGGATACTTTTTATTGATGGAGGATCATTTTTTGGATAACTCGAATTGACGGTTTTGTGACTGAATTTTATGATAAGGAAATATGATGTATAGTCTAAATGACTCTAAATTTATTATATTGGAAGGATAAAATTAAATGACGGTTTTGTGGCTGAATTTTATTGATAATGAAATATATGGAGTCTAAATGACTCTAAAATCGATGTCTGAAGGATACATTAAATTGACGATTTTGTGGTTGGATTTTACTGATAATGAAATATATAGAGTCTAAATGACTCTAAATTCGGTGTTGGAAGGATAATTTTATTGATAACGAAATATGTAGTGTCTAAATGACTTTAAATTCAGTGTTGGAAGGATATTGAATAGAAGATTTTGTGGTTGAATTTTCCTTGTAATGACTCTAAATTTAGGGTTAGTAGGATACTTTTTATTGATGGAGGATCATTTTTTGGATAACTCGAATTGACGGTTTTGTGGTTGAATTTTATGATAAGGAAATATGATGTATAGTCTAAATGACTCTAAATTTATTATATTGGAAGGATAAAATTAAATGACGGTTTTGTGGCTGAATTTTATTGATAATGAAATATATGGAGTCTAAATGACTCTAAAATCGATGTCTGAAGGATACAATGAATTGACGATTTTGTGGTTGGATTTTACTGATAATGAAATATGTAGACTCTAAATGACTCTAAATTCGGTGTTGGAAGAATTATAAATAAACGATTTTGTGGCTGAATTTTCCTTGTAATGACTTTAAATTCCGTGTTGGTAGGATATTTTTTATTGATGGAGGACTATTTTTTGGATAATTTGAAATGATGGTTTTGTGGCTAAATTTTATGATAAGGAAATATGATGTATCTTCTAAATGACTCTAAATTTATTATAGTGGAATGATAAACTTAAATGACGGTTTTGCGGCTGAATTTTATTGATAATGAAATATATGGAGTCTATATGACTCTAAAATCGATGTCTGAAGGATACATTGAATTGACGATTTTGTGGTTGGATTTTACTGATAATGAAATATATAGAGTCTAAATGACTCTAAATTCGGTGTTGGAAGGATAATTTTATTGATAACGAAATATGTAGTGTCTAAATGACTCTAAATTCAGTGTTGGAAGGATATTGAATAGAAGATTTTGTGGTTGAATTTTCCTTGTAATGACTCTAAATTTAGGGTTAGTAGGATATTTTTATTGATGGAGGATCATTTTTTGGATAACTCGAATTGACGGTTTTGTGGCTGAATTTTATGATAAGGAAATATGATGTATAGTCTAAATGACTCTAAATTTATTATATTGGAAGGATAAAATTAAATGACGATTTTGTGGCTGAATTTTATTGATAATGAAATATATGGAGTCTAAATGACTCTAAAATCGATGTCTGAAGGATACAATGAATTGACGATTTTGTGGTTGGATTTTACTGATAATGAAATATGTAGCGTCTAAATGACTCTAAATTCGGTGTTGGAAGGATAATGAATAGAAGATTTTGTGGTTGAATTTTCCTTGTAATGACTTTAAATTCAGTGTCAGTTGGAAACTTTTTATTGATGGAGGACTATTTTTTGGATAACTTCTGGTTTTGTGGCTGAATTTTATTCATAATGAAATATGTAGAGCTTAAATGACTCTAAAATTGATTTCTGAAGGATACCATGAATTAACGGTTTTGAGGGTGAATTTTATTGATAACGAAATATGTAGGGTCTAAATGACTCTAAATTCGGTGTTGGAAGGATAATGAATAGAAGATTTTGTGGTTGAATTTTCCTTGTAATGACTTTAAATTCAGTGTCGGTTGGAAACTTTTTATTGATGGAGGACTATTTTTTGGATAACTTCTGGTTTTGTGGCTGAATTTTATTCATAATGAAATATGTAGAGCTTAAATGACTCTAAAATAGATTTCTGATGGATACCATGAATTAACGGTTTTGAGGGTGAATTTTATTGATAACGAAATATGTAGCGTCTAAATGACTCTAAATTCGGTGTTGGAAGGATAATGAATAGAAGATTTTGTGGTTGAATTTTCCTTGTAATGACTCTAAATTTAGTGTTAGTAGGATACTTTTTATTGATGGAGGATCATTTTTTGGATAACTCGAATTGACGGTTTTGTGACTGAATTTTATGATAAGGAAATATGATGTATAGTCTAAATGACTCTAAATTTATTATATTGGAAGGATAAAATTAAATGACGGTTTTGTGGCTGAATTTTATTGATAATGAAATATATGGAGTCTAAATGACTCTAAAATCGATGTCTGAAGGATACATTGAATTGACGATTTTGTGGTTGGATTTTACTGATAATGAAATATATAGAGTCTAAATAACTCTAAATTCGGTGTTGGAAGGATAATTTTATTGATAACGAAATATGTAGTGTCTAAATGACTCTAAATTCAGTGTTGGAAGGATATTGAATAGAAGATTTTGTGGTTGAATTTTCCTTGTAATGACTCTAAATTTAGGGTTAGTAGGATACTTTTTATTGATGGGGGATCATTTTTTGGATAACTCGAATTGACGGTTTTGTGGCTGAATTTTATGATAAGGAAATATGATGTATAGTCTAAATGACTCTAAATTTATTATATTGGAAGGATAAAATTAAATGACGGTTTTGTGGCTGAATTTTATTGATAATGAAATATATGGAGTCTAAATGACTCTAAAATCGATGTCTGAAGGATACAATGAATTGACGATTTTGTGGTTGGATTTTACTGATAATGAAATATGTAGACTCTAAATGACTCTAAATTCGGTGTTGGAAGAATTATAAATAAACGATTTTGTGGCTGAATTTTCCTTGTAATGACTTTAAATTCCGTGTTGGTTGGATATTTTTTATTGATGGAGGACTATTTTTTGGATAATTTGAAATGATGGTTTTGTGGCTAAATTTTATGATAAGGAAATATGATGTATAGTCTAAATGACTCTAAATTTATTATAGTTGAATGATAAACTTAAATGACGGTTTTGCGGCTGAATTTTATTGATAATGAAATATATGGAGTCTAAATGACTCTAAAATCGATGTCTGAAGGATACATTGAATTGACGATTTTGTGGTTGGATTTTACTGATAATGAAATATATAGAGTCTAAATGACTCTAAATTCGGTGTTGGAAGGATAATTTTATTGATAACGAAATATGTAGTGTCTAAATGACTCTAAATTCAGTGTTGGAAGGATATTGAATAGAAGATTTTGTGGTTGAATTTTCCTTGTAATGACTCTAAATTTAGGGTTAGTAGGATATTTTTATTGATGGAGGATCATTTTTTGGATAACTCGAATTGACGGTTTTGTGGCTGAATTTTATGATAAGGAAATATGATGTATAGTCTAAATGACTCTAAATTTATTATATTGGAAGGATAAAATTAAATGACGGTTTTGTGGCTGAATTTTATTGATAATGAAATATATGGAGTCTAAATGACTCTAAAATCGATGTCTGAAGGATACAATGAATTGACGATTTTGTGGTTGGATTTTACTGATAATGAAATATATAGAGTCTAAATGACTCTAAATTCGGTGTTGGAAGGATAATTTTATTGATAACGAAATATGTAGTGTCTAAATGACTCTAAATTCAGTGTTGGAAGGATATTGAATAGAAGATTTTGTGGTTGAATTTTCCTTGTAATGACTCTAAATTTAGGGTTAGTAGGATATTTTTATTGATGGAGGATCATTTTTTGGATAACTCGAATTGACGGTTTTGTGGCTGAATTTTATGATAAGGAAATATGATGTATAGTCTAAATGACTCTAAATTTATTATATTGGAAGGATAAAATTAAATGACGATTTTGTGGCTGAATTTTATTGATAATGAAATATATGGAGTCTAAATGACTCTAAAATCGATGTCTGAAGGATACAATGAATTGACGATTTTGTGGTTGGATTTTACTGATAATGAAATATGTAGCGTCTAAATGACTCTAAATTCGGTGTTGGAAGGATAATGAATAGAAGATTTTGTGGTTGAATTTTCCTTGTAATGACTTTAAATTCAGTGTCAGTTGGAAACTTTTTATTGATGGAGGACTATTTTTTGGATAACTTCTGGTTTTGTGGCTGAATTTTATTCATAATGAAATATGTAGAGCTTAAATGACTCTAAAATTGATTTCTGAAGGATACCATGAATTAACGGTTTTGAGGGTGAATTTTATTGATAACGAAATATGTAGCGTCTAAATGACTCTAAATTCGGTGTTGGAAGGATAATGAATAGAAGATTTTGTGGTTGAATTTTCCTTGTAATGACTCTAAATTTAGTGTTAGTAGGATACTTTTTATTGATGGAGGATCATTTTTTGGATAACTCGAATTGACGGTTTTGTGACTGAATTTTATGATAAGGAAATATGATGTATAGTCTAAATGACTCTAAATTTATTATATTGGAAGGATAAAATTAAATGACGGTTTTGTGGCTGAATTTTATTGATAATGAAATATATGGAGTCTAAATGACTCTAAAATCGATGTCTGAAGGATACATTGAATTGACGATTTTGTGGTTGGATTTTACTGTTAATGAAATATATAGAGTCTAAATAACTCTAAATTCGGTGTTGGAAGGATAATTTTATTGATAACGAAATATGTAGTGTCTAAATGACTCTAAATTCAGTGTTGGAAGGATATTGAATAGAAGATTTTGTGGTTGAATTTTCCTTGTAATGACTCTAAATTTAGGGTTAGTAGGATACTTTTTATTGATGGAGGATCATTTTTTGGATAACTCGAATTGACGGTTTTGTGACTGAATTTTATGATAAGGAAATATGATGTATAGTCTAAATGACTCTAAATTTATTATATTGGAAGGATAAAATTAAATGACGGTTTTGTGGCTGAATTTTATTGATAATGAAATATATGGAGTCTAAATGACTCTAAAATCGATGTCTGAAGGATACATTGAATTGACGA
Organism: Trifolium dubium; assembly: GCA_951804385.1. NCBI lineage: Eukaryota > Viridiplantae > Streptophyta > Magnoliopsida > Fabales > Fabaceae > Trifolium > Trifolium dubium. Next base: position 19,231,290 of record OX638071.1, on the reverse strand, counting down.
TTTTGTGGTTGGATTTTACTGATAATGAAATATATAGAGTCTAAATAACTCTAAATTCGGTGTTGGAAGGATAATTTTATTGATAACGAAATATGTAGTGTCTAAATGACTCTAAATTCAGTGTTGGAAGGATATTGAATAGAAGATTTTGTGGTTGAATTTTCCTTGTAATGACTCTAAATTTAGGGTTAGTAGGATACTTTTTATTGATGGAGGATCATTTTTTGGATAACTCGAATTGACGGTTTTGTGGCTGAATTTTATGATAAGGAAATATGATGTATAGTCTAAATGACTCTAAATTTATTATATTGGAAGGATAAAATTAAATGACGGTTTTGTGGCTGAATTTTATTGATAATGAAATATATGGAGTCTAAATGACTCTAAAATCGATGTCTGAAGGATACATTGAATTGACGATTTTGTGGTTGGATTTTACTGATAATGAAATATATAGAGTCTAAATAACTCTAAATTCGGTGTTGGAAGGATAATTTTATTGATAACGAAATATGTAGTGTCTAAATGACTCTAAATTCAGTGTTGGAAGGATATTGAATAGAAGATTTTGTGGTTGAATTTTCCTTGTAATGACTCTAAATTTAGGGTTAGTAGGATACTTTTTATTGATGGAGGATCATTTTTTGGATAACTCGAATTGACGGTTTTGTGGCTGAATTTTATGATAAGGAAATATGATGTATAGTCTAAATGACTCTAAATTTATTATATTGGAAGGATAAAATTAAATGACGGTTTTGTGGCTGAATTTTATTGATAATGAAATATATGGAGTCTAAATGACTCTAAAATCGATGTCTGAAGGATACAATGAATTGACGATTTTGTGGTTGGATTTTACTGATAATGAAATATGTAGACTCTAAATGACTCTAAATTCGGTGTTGGAAGAATTATAAATAAACGATTTTGTGGCTGAATTTTCCTTGTAATGACTTTAAATTCCGTGTTGGTAGGATATTTTTTATTGATGGAGGACTATTTTTTGGATAATTTGAAATGATGGTTTTGTGGCTAAATTTTATGATAAGGAAATATGATGTATAGTCTAAATGACTCTAAATTTATTATAGTTGAATGATAAACTTAAATGACGGTTTTGCGGCTGAATTTTATTGATAATGAAATATATGGAGTCTAAATGACTCTAAAATCGATGTCTGAAGGATACATTGAATTGACGATTTTGTGGTTGGATTTTACTGATAATGAAATATATAGAGTCTAAATGACTCTAAATTCGGTGTTGGAAGGATAATTTTATTGATAACGAAATATGTAGTGTCTAAATGACTCTAAATTCAGTGTTGGAAGGATATTGAATAGAAGATTTTGTGGTTGAATTTTCCTTGTAATGACTCTAAATTTAGGGTTAGTAGGATATTTTTATTGATGGAGGATCATTTTTTGGATAACTCGAATTGACGGTTTTGTGGCTGAATTTTATGATAAGGAAATATGATGTATAGTCTAAATGACTCTAAATTTATTATATTGGAAGGATAAAATTAAATGACGGTTTTGTGGCTGAATTTTATTGATAATGAAATATATGGAGTCTAAATGACTCTAAAATCGATGTCTGAAGGATACAATGAATTGACGATTTTGTGGTTGGATTTTACTGATAATGAAATATATAGAGTCTAAATGACTCTAAATTCGGTGTTGGAAGGATAATTTTATTGATAACGAAATATGTAGGGTCTAAATGACTCTAAATTCGGTGTTGGAAGGATAATGAATAGAAGATTTTGTGGTTGAATTTTCCTTGTAATGACTTTAAATTCAGTGTCGGTTGGAAACTTTTTATTGATGGAGGACTATTTTTTGGATAACTTCTGGTTTTGTGGCTGAATTTTATTCATAATGAAATATGTAGAGCTTAAATGACTCTAAAATAGATTTCTGATGGATACCATGAATTAACGGTTTTGAGGGTGAATTTTATTGATAACGAAATATGTAGCGTCTAAATGACTCTAAATTCGGTGTTGGAAGGATAATGAATAGAAGATTTTGTGGTTGAATTTTCCTTGTAATGACTCTAAATTTAGTGTTAGTAGGATACTTTTTATTGATGGAGGATCATTTTTTGGATAACTCGAATTGACGGTTTTGTGACTGAATTTTATGATAAGGAAATATGATGTATAGTCTAAATGACTCTAAATTTATTATATTGGAAGGATAAAATTAAATGACGGTTTTGTGGCTGAATTTTATTGATAATGAAATATATGGAGTCTAAATGACTCTAAAATCGATGTCTGAAGGATACATTGAATTGACGATTTTGTGGTTGGATTTTACTGATAATGAAATATATAGAGTCTAAATAACTCTAAATTCGGTGTTGGAAGGATAATTTTATTGATAACGAAATATGTAGTGTCTAAATGACTCTAAATTCAGTGTTGGAAGGATATTGAATAGAAGATTTTGTGGTTGAATTTTCCTTGTAATGACTCTAAATTTAGGGTTAGTAGGATACTTTTTATTGATGGAGGATTATTTTTTGGATAACTCGAATTGACGGTTTTGTGACTGAATTTTATGATAAGGAAATATGATGTATAGTCTAAATGACTCTAAATTTATTATATTGGAAGGATAAAATTAAATGACGGTTTTGTGGCTGAATTTTATTGATAATGAAATATATGGAGTCTAAATGACTCTAAAATCGATGTCTGAAGGATACATTGAATTGACGATTTTGTGGTTGGATTTTACTGATAATGAAATATATAGAGTCTAAATAACTCTAAATTCGGTGTTGGAAGGATAATTTTATTGATAACGAAATATGTAGTGTCTAAATGACTCTAAATTCAGTGTTGGAAGGATATTGAATAGAAGATTTTGTGGTTGAATTTTCCTTGTAATGACTCTAAATTTAGGGTTAGTAGGATACTTTTTATTGATGGAGGATCATTTTTTGGATAACTCGAATTGACGATTTTGTGGCTGAATTTTATGATAAGGAAATATGATGTATAGTCTAAATGACTCTAAATTTATTATATTGGAAGGATAAAATTAAATGACGGTTTTGTGGCTGAATTTTATTGATAATGAAATATATGGAGTCTAAATGACTCTAAAATCGATGTCTGAAGGATACAATGAATTGACGATTTTGTGGTTGGATTTTACTGATAATGAAATATGTAGACTCTAAATGACTCTAAATTCGGTGTTGGAAGAATTATAAATAAACGATTTTGTGGCTGAATTTTCCTTGTAATGACTTTAAATTCCGTGTTGGTTGGATATTTTTTATTGATGGAGGACTATTTTTTGGATAATTTGAAATGATGGTTTTGTGGCTAAATTTTATGATAAGGAAATATGATGTATAGTCTAAATGACTCTAAATTTATTATAGTTGAATGATAAACTTAAATGACGGTTTTGCGGCTGAATTTTATTGATAATGAAATATATGGAGTCTAAATGACTCTAAAATCGATGTCTGAAGGATACATTGAATTGACGATTTTGTGGTTGGATTTTACTGATAATGAAATATATAGAGTCTAAATGACTCTAAATTCGGTGTTGGAAGGATAATTTTATTGATAACGAAATATGTAGTGTCTAAATGACTCTAAATTCAGTGTTGGAAGGATATTGAATAGAAGATTTTGTGGTTGAATTTTCCTTGTAATGACTTTAAATTTAGGGTTAGTAGGATATTTTTATTGATGGAGGATCATTTTTTGGATAACTCGAATTGACGGTTTTGTGGCTGAATTTTATGATAAGGAAATATGATGTATAGTCTAAATGACCCTAAATTTATTATATTGGAAGGATAAAATTAAATGACGGTTTTGTGGCTGAATTTTATTGATAATGAAATATATGGAGTCTAAATGACTCTAAAATCGATGTCTGAAGGATACAATGAATTGACGATTTTGTGGTTGGATTTTACTGATAATGAAATATATAGAGTCTAAATGACTCTAAATTCGGTGTTGGAAGGATAATTTTATTGATAACGAAATATGTAGTGTCTAAATAACTCTAAATTCAGTGTTGGAAGGATATTGAATAGAAGATTTTGTGGTTAAATTTTCCTTGTAATGACTCTAAATTTAGGGTTAGTAGGATATTTTTATTGATGGAGGATCATTTTTTGGATAACTCGAATTGACGGTTTTTTGGCTGAATTTTATGATAAGGAAATATGATGTATAGTCTAAATGACTCTAAATTTATTATATTGGAAGGATAAAATTAAATGACGATTTTGTGGCTGAATTTTATTGATAATGAAATATATGGAGTCTAAATGACTCTAAAATCGATGTCTGAAGGATACAATGAATTGACGATTTTGTGGTTGGATTTTACTGATAATGAAATATATAGAGTCTAAATGACTCTAAATTCGGTGTTGGAAGGATAATTTTATTGATAACGAAATATGTAGGGTCTAAATGACTCTAAATTCGGTGTTGGAAGGATAATGAATAGAAGATTTTGTGGTTGAATTTTCCTTGTAATGACTTTAAATTCAGTGTCGGTTGGAAACTTTTTATTGATGGAGGACTATTTTTTGGATAACTTCTGGTTTTGTGGCTGAATTTTATTCATAATGAAATATGTAGAGCTTAAATGACTCTAAAATAGATTTCTGATGGATACCATGAATTAACGGTTTTGAGGGTGAATTTTATTGATAACGAAATATGTAGCGTCTAAATGACTCTAAATTCGGTGTTGGAAGGATAATGAATAGAAGATTTTGTGGTTGAATTTTCCTTGTAATGACTCTAAATTTAGTGTTAGTAGGATACTTTTTATTGATGGAGGATCATTTTTTGGATAACTCGAATTGACGGTTTTGTGACTGAATTTTATGATAAGGAAATATGATGTATAGTCTAAATGACTCTAAATTTATTATATTGGAAGGATAAAATTAAATGACGGTTTTGTGGCTGAATTTTATTGATAATGAAATATATGGAGTCTAAATGACTCTAAAATCGATGTCTGAAGGATACATTGAATTGACGATTTTGTGGTTGGATTTTACTGATAATGAAATATATAGAGTCTAAATAACTCTAAATTCGGTGTTGGAAGGATAATTTTATTGATAACGAAATATGTAGTGTCTAAATGACTCTAAATTCAGTGTTGGAAGGATATTGAATAGAAGATTTTGTGGTTGAATTTTCCTTGTAATGACTCTAAATTTAGGGTTAGTAGGATACTTTTTATTGATGGAGGATCATTTTTTGGATAACTCGAATTGACGGTTTTGTGGCTGAATTTTATGATAAGGAAATATGATGTATAGTCTAAATGACTCTAAATTTATTATATTGGAAGGATAAAATTAAATGACGGTTTTGTGGCTGAATTTTATTGATAATGAAATATATGGAGTCTAAATGACTCTAAAATCGATGTCTGAAGGATACAATGAATTGACGATTTTGTGGTTGGATTTTACTGATAATGAAATATGTAGACTCTAAATGACTCTAAATTCGGTGTTGGAAGAATTATAAATAAACGATTTTGTGGCTGAATTTTCCTTGTAATGACTTTAAATTCCGTGTTGGTTGGATATTTTTTATTGATGGAGGACTATTTTTTGGATAATTTGAAATGATGGTTTTGTGGCTAAATTTTATGATAAGGAAATATGATGTATAGTCTAAATGACTCTAAATTTATTATAGTTGAATGATAAACTTAAATGACGGTTTTGCGGCTGAATTTTATTGATAATGAAATATATGGAGTCTAAATGACTCTAAAATCGATGTCTGAAGGATACATTGAATTGACGATTTTGTGGTTGGATTTTACTGATAATGAAATATATAGAGTCTAAATGACTCTAAATTCGGTGTTGGAAGGATAATTTTATTGATAACGAAATATGTAGTGTCTAAATGACTCTAAATTCAGTGTTGGAAGGATATTGAATAGAAGATTTTGTGGTTGAATTTTCCTTGTAATGACTTTAAATTTAGGGTTAGTAGGATATTTTTATTGATGGAGGATCATTTTTTGGATAACTCGAATTGACGGTTTTGTGGCTGAATTTTATGATAAGGAAATATGATGTATAGTCTAAATGACTCTAAATTTATTATATTGGAAGGATAAAATTAAATGACGGTTTTGTGGCTGAATTTTATTGATAATGAAATATATGGAGTCTAAATGACTCTAAAATCGATGTCTGAAGGATACAATGAATTGACGATTTTGTGGTTGGATTTTACTGATAATGAAATATATAGAGTCTAAATGACTCTAAATTCGGTGTTGGAAGGATAATTTTATTGATAACGAAATATGTAGTGTCTAAATAACTCTAAATTCAGTGTTGGAAGGATATTGAATAGAAGATTTTGTGGTTAAATTTTCCTTGTAATGACTCTAAATTTAGGGTTAGTAGGATATTTTTATTGATGGAGGATCATTTTTTGGATAACTCGAATTGACGGTTTTGTGGCTGAATTTTATGATAAGGAAATATGATGTATAGTCTAAATGACTCTAAATTTATTATATTGGAAGGATAAAATTAAATGACGATTTTGTGGCTGAATTTTATTGATAATGAAATATATGGAGTCTAAATGACTCTAAAATCGATGTCTGAAGGATACAATGAATTGACGATTTTGTGGTTGGATTTTACTGATAATGAAATATGTAGCATCTAAATGACTCTAAATTCGGTGTTGGAAGGATAATGAATAGAAGATTTTGTGGTTGAATTTTCCTTGTAATGACTTTAAATTCAGTGTCAGTTGGAAACTTTTTATTGATGGAGGACTATTTTTTGGATAACTTCTGGTTTTGTGGCTGAATTTTATTCATAATGAAATATGTAGAGCTTAAATGACTCTAAAATTGATTTCTGAAGGATACCATGAATTAACGGTTTTGAGGGTGAATTTTATTGATAACGAAATATGTAGGGTCTAAATGACTCTAAATTCGGTGTTGGAAGGATAATGAATAGAAGATTTTGTGGTTGAATTTTCCTTGTAATGACTTTAAATTCAGTGTCGGTTGGAAACTTTTTATTGATGGAGGACTATTTTTTGGATAACTTCTGGTTTTGTGGCTGAATTTTATTCATAATGAAATATGTAGAGCTTAAATGACTCTAAAATTGATTTCTGAAGGATACCATGAATTAACGGTTTTGAGGGTGAATTTTATTGATAACGAAATATGTAGCGTCTAAATGACTCTAAATTCGGTGTTGGAAGGATAATGAATAGAAGATTTTGTGGTTGAATTTTCCTTGTAATGACTCTAAATTTAGTGTTAGTAGGATACTTTTTATTGATGGAGGATCATTTTTTGGATAACTCGAATTGACGGTTTTGTGACTGAATTTTATGATAAGGAAATATGATGTATAGTCTAAATGACTCTAAATTTATTATATTGGAAGGATAAAATTAAATGACGGTTTTGTGGCTGAATTTTATTGATAATGAAATATATGGAGTCTAAATGACTCTAAAATCGATGTCTGAAGGATACATTGAATTGACGATTTTGTGGTTGGATTTTACTGATAATGAAATATATAGAGTCTAAATAACTCTAAATTCGGTGTTGGAAGGATAATTTTATTGATAACGAAATATGTAGTGTCTAAATGACTCTAAATTCAGTGTTGGAAGGATATTGAATAGAAGATTTTGTGGTTGAATTTTCCTTGTAATGACTCTAAATTTAGGGTTAGTAGGATACTTTTTATTGATGGAGGATCATTTTTTGGATAACTCGAATTGACGGTTTTGTGGCTGAATTTTATGATAAGGAAATATGATGTATAGTCTAAATGACTCTAAATTTATTATATTGGAAGGATAAAATTAAATGACGGTTTTGTGGCTGAATTTTATTGATAATGAAATATATGGAGTCTAAATGACTCTAAAATCGATGTCTGAAGGATACAATGAATTGACGATTTTGTGGTTGGATTTTACTGATAATGAAATATGTAGACTCTAAATGACTCTAAATTCGGTGTTGGAAGAATTATAAATAAACGATTTTGTGGCTGAATTTTCCTTGTAATGACTTTAAATTCCGTGTTGGTAGGATATTTTTTATTGATGGAGGACTATTTTTTGGATAATTTGAAATGATGGTTTTGTGGCTAAATTTTATGATAAGGAAATATGATGTATAGTCTAAATGACTCTAAATTTATTATAGTTGAATGATAAACTTAAATGACGGTTTTGCGGCTGAATTTTATTGATAATGAAATATATGGAGTCTAAATGACTCTAAAATCGATGTCTGAAGGATACATTGAATTGACGATTTTGTGGTTGGATTTTACTGATAATGAAATATATAGAGTCTAAATGACTCTAAATTCGGTGTTGGAAGGATAATTTTATTGATAACGAAATATGTAGTGTCTAAATGACTCTAAATTCAGTGTTGGAAGGATATTGAATAGAAGATTTTGTGGTTGAATTTTCCTTGTAATGACTCTAAATTTAGGGTTAGTAGGATATTTTTATTGATGGAGGATCATTTTTTGGATAACTCGAATTGACGGTTTTGTGGCTGAATTTTATGATAAGGAAATATGATGTATAGTCTAAATGACTCTAAATTTATTATATTGGAAGGATAAAATTAAATGACGGTTTTGTGGCTGAATTTTATTGATAATGAAATATATGGAGTCTAAATGAATCTAAAATCGATGTCTGAAGGATACAATGAATTGACGATTTTGTGGTTGGATTTTACTGATAATGAAATATATAGAGTCTAAATGACTCTAAATTCGGTGTTGGAAGGATAATTTTATTGATAACGAAATATGTAGTATCTAAATGACTCTAAATTCAGTGTTGGAAGGATATTGAATAGAAGATTTTGTGGTTAAATTTTCCTTGTAATGACTCTAAATTTAGGGTTAGTAGGATATTTTTATTGATGGAGGATCATTTTTTGGATAACTCGAATTGACGGTTTTGTGGCTGAATTTTATGATAAGGAAATATGATGTATAGTCTAAATGACTCTAAATTTATTATATTGGAAGGATAAAATTAAATGACGATTTTGTGGCTGAATTTTATTGATAATGAAATATATGGAGTCTAAATGACTCTAAAATCGATGTCTGAAGGATACAATGAATTGACGATTTTGTTGTTGGATTTTACTGATAATGAAATATGTAGCGTCTAAATGACTCTAAATTCGGTGTTGGAAGGATAATGAATAGAAGATTTTGTGGTTGAATTTTCCTTGTAATGACTTTAAATTCAGTGTCAGTTGGAAACTTTTTATTGATGGAGGACTATTTTTTGGATAACTTCTGGTTTTGTGGCTGAATTTTATTCATAATGAAATATGTAGAGCTTAAATGACTCTAAAATTGATTTCTGAAGGATACCATGAATTAACGGTTTTGAGGGTGAATTTTATTGATAACGAAATATGTAGGGTCTAAATGACTCTAAATTCGGTGTTGGAAGGATAATGAATAGAAGATTTTGTGGTTGAATTTTCCTTGTAATGACTTTAAATTCAGTGTCGGTTGGAAACTTTTTATTGATGGAGGACTATTTTTTGGATAACTTCTGGTTTTGTGGCTGAATTTTATTCATAATGAAATATGTAGAGCTTAAATGACTCTAAAATAGATTTCTGATGGATACCATGAATTAACGGTTTTGAGGGTGAATTTTATTGATAACGAAATATGTAGCGTCTAAATGACTCTAAATTCGGTGTTGGAAGGATAATGAATAGAAGATTTTGTGGTTGAATTTTCCTTGTAATGACTCTAAATTTAGTGTTAGTAGGATACTTTTTATTGATGGAGGATCATTTTTTGGATAACTCGAATTGACGGTTTTGTGGCTGAATTTTATGATAAGGAAATATGATGTATAGTCTAAATGACTCTAAATTTATTATAGTGGAATGATAAACTTAAATGACGGTTTTGCGGCTGAATTTTATTGATAATGAAATATATGGAGTCTAAATGACTCTAAAATCGATGTCTGAAGGATACATTGAATTGACGATTTTGTGGTTGGATTTTACTGATAATGAAATATATAGAGTCTAAATGACTCTAAATTCGGTGTTGGAAGGATAATTTTATTGATAACGAAATATGTAGTGTCTAAATGACTCTAAATTCAGTGTTGGAAGGATATTGAATAGAAGATTTTGTGGTTGAATTTTCCTTGTAATGACTCTAAATTTAGGGTTAGTAGGATATTTTTATTGATGGAGGATCATTTTTTGGATAACTCGAATTTACGGTTTTGTGGCTGAATTTTATGATAAGGAAATATGATGTATAGTCTAAATGACTCTAAATTTATTATATTGGAAGGATAAAATTAAATGACGATTTTGTGGCTGAATTTTATTGATAATGAAATATATGGAGTCTAAATGACTCTAAAATCGATGTCTGAAGGATACAATGAATTGACGATTTTGTGGTTGGATTTTACTGATAATGAAATATGTAGCGTCTAAATGACTCTAAATTCGGTGTTGGAAGGATAATGAATAGAAGATTTTGTGGTTGAATTTTCCTTGTAATGACTTTAAATTCAGTGTCAGTTGGAAACTTTTTATTGATGGAGGACTATTTTTTGGATAACTTCTGGTTTTGTGGCTGAATTTTATTCATAATGAAATATGTAGAGCTTAAATGACTCTAAAATTGATTTCTGAAGGATACCATGAATTAACGGTTTTGAGGGTGAATTTTATTGATAACGAAATATGTAGGGTCTAAATGACTCTAAATTCGGTGTTGGAAGGATAATGAATAGAAGATTTTGTGGTTGAATTTTCCTTGTAATGACTTTAAATTCAGTGTCGGTTGGAAACTTTTTATTGATGGAGGACTATTTTTTGGATAACTTCTGGTTTTGTGGCTGAATTTTATTCATAATGAAATATGTAGAGCTTAAATTACTCTAAAATAGATTTCTGATGGATACCATGAATTAACGGTTTTGAGGGTGAATTTTATTGATAACGAAATATGTAGCATCTAAATGACTCTAAATTCGGTGTTGGAAGGATAATGAATAGAAGATTTTGTGGTTGAATTTTCCTTGTAATGACTCTAAATTTAGTGTTAGTAGGATACTTTTTATTGATGGAGGATCATTTTTTGGATAACTCGAATTGACGGTTTTGTGACTGAATTTTATGATAAGGAAATATGATGTATAGTCTAAATGACTCTAAATTTATTATAGTGGAATGATAAACTTAAATGACGGTTTTGCGGCTGAATTTTATTGATAATGAAATATATGGAGTCTAAATGACTCTAAAATCGATGTCTGAAGGATACATTGAATTGACGATTTTGTGGTTGGATTTTACTGATAATGAAATATATAGAGTCTAAATGACTCTAAATTCGGTGTTGGAAGGATAATTTTATTGATAACGAAATATGTAGTGTCTAAATGACTCTAAATTCAGTGTTGGAAGGATATTGAATAGAAGATTTTGTGGTTGAATTTTCCTTGTAATGACTCTAAATTTAGTGTTAGTAGGATACTTTTTATTGATGGAGGATCATTTTTTGGATAACTCGAATTGACGGTTTTGTGGCTGAATTTTATGATAAGGAAATATGATGTATAGTCTAAATGACTCTAAATTTATTATATTGGAAGGATAAAATTAAATGACGGTTTTGTGGCTGAATTTTATTGATAATGAAATATATGGAGTCTAAATGACTCTAAAATCGATGTCTGAAGGATACAATGAATTGACGATTTTGTGGTTGGATTTTACTGATAATGAAATATGTAGACTCTAAATGACTCTAAATTCGGTGTTGGAAGAATTATAAATAAACGATTTTGTGGCTGAATTTTCCTTGTAATGACTTTAAATTCCGTGTTGGTAGGATATTTTTTATTGATGGAGGACTATTTTTTGGATAATTTGAAATGATGGTTTTGTGGCTAAATTTTATGATAAGGAAATATGATGTATAGTCTAAATGACTCTAAATTTATTATAGTGGAATGATAAACTTAAATGACGGTTTTGCGGCTGAATTTTATTGATAATGAAATATATGGAGTTTAAATGACTCTAAAATCGATGTCTGAAGGATACATTGAATTGACGATTTTGTGGTTGGATTTTACTGATAATGAAATATATAGAGTCTAAATGACTCTAAATTCGGTGTTGGAAGGATAATTTTATTGATAACGAAATATGTAGTGTCTAAATGACTCTAAATTCAGTGTTGGAAGGATATTGAATAGAAGATTTTGTGGTTGAATTTTCCTTGTAATGACTCTAAATTTAGGGTTAGTAGGATATTTTTATTGATGGAGGATCATTTTTTGGATAACTCGAATTGACGGTTTTGTGGCTGAATTTTATGATAAGGAAATATGATGTATAGTCTAAATGACTCTAAATTTATTATATTGGAAGGATAAAATTAAATGACGGTTTTGTGGCTGAATTTTATTGATAATGAAATATATGGAGTCTAAATGACTCTAAAATCGATGTCTGAAGGATACAATGAATTGACGATTTTGTGGTTGGATTTTACTGATAATGAAATATGTAGCGTCTAAATGACTCTAAATTCGGTGTTGGAAGGATAATGAATAGAAGATTTTGTGGTTGAATTTTCCTTGTAATGACTTTAAATTCAGTGTCAGTTGGAAACTTTTTATTGATGGAGGACAATTTTTTGGATAACTTCTGGTTTTGTGGCTGAATTTTATTCATAATGAAATATGTAGAGCTTAAATGACTCTAAAATAAATTTCTGAAGGATACCATGAAATAACGGTTTTGAGGGTGAATTTTATTGATAACGAAATATGTAGGGTCTAAATGACTCTAAATTCGGTGTTGGAAGGATAATGAATAGAAGATTTTGTGGTTGAATTTTCCTTGTAATGACTTTAAATTCAGTGTCGGTTGGAAACTTTTTATTGATGGAGGACTATTTTTTGGATAACTTCTGGTTTTGTGGCTGAATTTTATTCATAATGAAATATGTAGAGCTTAAATGACTCTAAAATAGATTTCTGATGGATACCATGAATTAACGGTTTTGAGGGTGAATTTTATTGATAACGAAATATGTAGCGTCTAAATGACTCTAAATTCGGTGTTGGAAGGATAATGAATAGAAGATTTTGTGGTTGAATTTTCCTTGTAATGACTCTAAATTTAGTGTTAGTAGGATACTTTTTATTGATGGAGGATCATTTTTTGGATAACTCGAATTGACGGTTTTGTGACTGAATTTTATGATAAGGAAATATGATGTATAGTCTAAATGACTCTAAATTTATTATACTGGAAGGATAAAATTAAATGACGGTTTTGTGGCTGAATTTTATTGATAATGAAATATATGGAGTCTAAATGACTCTAAAATCGATGTCTGAAGGATACAATGAATTGACGATTTTGTGGTTGGATTTTATTGATAATGAAATATGTAGACTCTAAATGACTCTAAATTCGGTGTTGGAAGAATTATAAATAAACGGTTTTGTGGCTGAATTTTCCTTGTAATGACTTTAAATTCCGTGTTGGTAGGATATTTTTTATTGATGGAGGACTATTTTTTGGATAATTTGAAATGATGGTTTTGTGGCTAAATTTTATGATAAGGAAATATGATGTATAGTCTAAATGACTCTAAATTTATTATAGTGGAATGATAAACTTAAATGACGGTTTTGCGGCTGAATTTTATTGATAATGAAATATATGGAGTCTAAATGACTCTAAAATCGATGTCTGAAGGATACATTGAATTGACGATTTTGTGGTTGGATTTTACTGATAATGAAATATATAGAGTCTAAATGACTCTAAATTCGGTGTTGGAAGGATAATTTTATTGATAACGAAATATGTAGTGTCTAAATGACTCTAAATTCAGTGTTGGAAGGATATTGAATAGAAGATTTTGTGGTTGAATTTTCCTTGTAATGACTCTAAATTTAGGGTTAGTAGGATACTTTTTATTGATGGAGGATCATTTTTTGGATAACTCGAATTGACGGTTTTGTGGCTGAATTTTATGATAAGGAAATATGATGTATAGTCTAAATGACTCTAAATTTATTATATTGGAGGATAAAATTAAATGACGGTTTTGTGGCTGAATTTTATTGATAATGAAATATATGGAGTCTAAATGACTCTAAAATCGATGTCTGAAGGATACAATGAATTGACGATTTTGTGGTTGGATTTTACTGATAATGAAATATGTAGCGTCTAAATGACTCTAAATTCGGTGTTGGAAGGATAATGAATAGAAGATTTTGTGGTTGAATTTTCCTTGTAATGACTTTAAATTCAGTGTCAGTTGGAAACTTTTTATTGATGGAGGACTATTTTTTGGATAACTTCTGGTTTTGTGGCTGAATTTTATTCATAATGAAATATGTAGAGCTTAAATGACTCTAAAATCGATTTATGAAGGATACCATGAATTAACGGTTTTGAGGGTGAATTTTATTGATAACGAAATATGTAGGGTCTAAATGACTCTAAATTCGGTGTTGGAAGGATAATGAACAGAAGATTTTGTGGTTGAATTTTCCTTGTAGTGACTTTAAATTCAGTGTCGGTTGGAAACTTTTTATTGATGGAGGACTATTTTTTGGATAACTTCTGGTTTTGTGGCTGAATTTTATTCATAATGAAATATGTAGAGCTTAAATGACTCTAAAATAGATTTCTGATGGATACCATGAATTAACGGTTTTGAGGGTGAATTTTATTGATAACGAAATATGTAGCGTCTAAATGACTCTAAATTCAGTGTTGGAAGGATATTGAATAGAAGATTTTGTGGTTGAATTTTCCTTGTAATGACTCTAAATTTAGGGTTAGTAGGATACTTTTTATTGATGGAGGATCATTTTTTGGATAACTCGAATTGACGGTTTTGTGGCTGAATTTTATGATAAGGAAATATGATGTATAGTCTAAATGACTCTAAATTTATTATATTGGAAGGATAAAATTAAATGACGGTTTTGTGGCTGAATTTTATTGATAATGAAATATATGGAGTCTAAATGACTCTAAAATCGATGTCTGAAGGATACAATGAATTGACGATTTTGTGGTTGGATTTTACTGATAATGAAATATGTAGCGTCTAAATGACTCTAAATTCGGTGTTGGAAGGATAATGAATAAAAGATTTTGTGGTTGAATTTTCCTTGTAATGACTTTAAATTCAGTGTCAGTTGGAAACTTTTTATTGATGGAGGACTATTTTTTGGATAACTTCTGGTTTTGTGGCTGAATTTTATTCATAATGAAATATGTAGAGCTTAAATGACTCTAAAATCGATTTCTGAAGGATACCATGTGAATTTTATTGATAACGAAATATGTAGGGTCTAAATGACTCTAAATTCGGTGTTGGAAGGATAATGAATAGAAGATTTTGTGGTTGAATTTTCCTTGTAGTGACTTTAAATTCAGTGTCGGTTGGAAACTTTTTATTGATGGAAGACTATTTTTTGGATAACTTCTGGTTTTGTGGCTGAATTTTATTCATAATGAAATATGTAGAGCTTAAATGACTCTAAAATAGATTTCTGATGGATACCATGAATTAACGGTTTTGAGGGTGAATTTTATTGATAACGAAATATGTAGCGTCTAAATGACTCTAAATTCGGTGTTGGAAGGATAATGAATAGAAGATTTTGCGGTTGAATTTTCCTTGTAATGACTCTAAATTTAGTGTTAGTAGGATACTTTTTATTGATGGAGGATCATTTTTTGGATAACTCGAATTGACGGTTTTGTGACTGAATTTTATGATAAGGAAATATGATGTATAGTCTAAATGACTCTAAATTTATTATATTGGAAGGATAAAATTAAATGACGGTTTTGTGGCTGAATTTTATTGATAATGAAATATATGGAGTCTAAATGACTCTAAAATCGATGTCTGAAGGATACAATGAATTGACGATTTTGTGGTTGGATTTTACTGATAATGAAATATGTAGACTCTAAATGACTCTAAATTCGGTGTTGGAAGAATTATAAATAAACGGTTTTGTGGCTGAATTTTCCTTGTAATGACTTTAAATTCCGTGTTGGTAGGATATTTTTTATTGATGGAGGACTATTTTTTGGATAACTTGAATTGATGGTTTTGTGGCTAAATTTTATGATAAGGAAATATGATGTATAGTCTAAATGACTATAAATTTATTATATTGGAAGGATAAAATTAAATGACGGTTTTGTGGCTGAATTTTATTGATAATGAAATATATGGAGTATAAATGACTCTAAAATCGATGTCTGAAGGATACATTGAGTTGACGATTTTGTGGTTGGATTTTACTGATAATGAAATATATAGAGTCTAAATGACTCTAAATTCGGTGTTGGAAGGATAATTTTATTGATAACGAAATATGTAGTGTCTAAATGACTCTAAATTCAGTGTTGGAAGGATATTGAATAGAAGATTTTGTGGTTGAATTTTCCTTGTAATGACTCTAAATTTAGGGTTAGTAGGATACTTTTTATTGATGGAGGATCATTTTTTGGATAACTCGAATTGACGGTTTTGTGGCTGAATTTTATGATAAGGAAATATGATGTATAGTCTAAATGACTCTAAATTTATTATATTGGAAGGATAAAATTAATTGACGGTTTTGTGGCTGAATTTTATTGATAATGAAATATATGGAGTCTAAATGACTCTAAAATCGATGTCTGAAGGATACAATGAATTGACGATTTTGTGGTTGGATTTTACTGATAATGAAATATGTAGCGTCTAAATGACTCTAAATTCGGTGTTGGAAGGATAATGAATAAAAGATTTTGTGGTTGAATTTTCCTTGTAATGACTTTAAATTCAGTGTCAGTTGGAAACTTTTTATTGATGGAGGACTATTTTTTGGATAACTTCTGGTTTTGTGGCTGAATTTTATTCATAATGAAATATGTAGAGCTTAAATGACTCTAAAATCGATTTCTGAAGGATACCATGTGAATTTTATTGATAACGAAATATGTAGGGTCTAAATGACTCTAAATTCGGTGTTGGAAGGATAATGAATAGAAGATTTTGTGGTTGAATTTTCCTTGTAGTGACTTTAAATTCAGTGTCGGTTGGAAACTTTTTATTGATGGAGGACTATTTTTTGGATAACTTCTGGTTTTGTGGCTGAATTTTATTCATAATGAAATATGTAGAGCTTAAATGACTCTAAAATAGATTTCTGATGGATACCATGAATTAACGGTTTTGAGGGTGAATTTTATTGATAACGAAATATGTAGCGTCTAAATGACTCTAAATTCGGTGTTGGAAGGATAATGAATAGAAGATTTTGTGGTTGAATTTTCCTTGTAATGACTCTAAATTTAGTGTTAGTAGGATACTTTTTATTGATGGAGGATCATTTTTTGGATAACTCGAATTGACGGTTTTGTGACTGAATTTTATGATAAGGAAATATGATGTATAGTCTAAATGACTCTAAATTTATTATATTGGAAGGATAAAATTAAATGACGGTTTTGTGGCTGAATTTTATTGATAATGAAATATATGGAGTCTAAATGACTCTAAAATCGATGTCTGAAGGATACAATGAATTGACGATTTTGTGGTTGGATTTTACTGATAATGAAATATGTAGACTCTAAATGACTCTAAATTCGGTGTTGGAAGAATTATAAATAAACGGTTTTGTGGCTGAATTTTCCTTGTAATGACTTTAAATTCCGTGTTGGTAGGATATTTTTTATTGATGGAGGACTATTTTTTGGATAACTTGAATTGATGGTTTTGTGGCTAAATTTTATGATAAGGAAATATGATGTATAGTCTAAATGACTCTAAATTTATTATATTGGAAGGATAAAATTAAATGACGGTTTTGTGGCTGAATTTTATTGATAATGAAATATATGGAGTATAAATGACTCTAAAATCGATGTCTGAAGGATACATTGAGTTGACGATTTTGTGGTTGGATTTTACTGATAATGAAATATATAGAGTCTAAATGACTCTAAATTCGGTGTTGGAAGGATAATTTTATTGATAACGAAATATGTAGTGTCTAAATGACTCTAAATTCAGTGTTGGAAGGATATTGAATAGAAGATTTTGTGGTTGAATTTTCCTTGTATTGACTCTAAATTTAGGGTTAGTAGGATACTTTTTATTGATGGAGGATCATTTTTTGGATAACTCGAATTGACGGTTTTGTGGCTGAATTTTATGATAAGGAAATATGATGTATAGTCTAAATGACTCTAAATTTATTATATTGGAAGAATAAAATTAAATGACGGTTTTGTGGCTGAATTTTATTGATAATGAAATATATGGAGTCTAAATGACTCTAAAATCGATGTCTGAAGGATACAATGAATTGACGATTTTGTGGTTGGATTTTACTGATAATGAAATATGTAGCGTCTAAATGACTCTAAATTCGGTGTTGGAAGGATAATGAATAGAAGATTTTGTGGTTGAATTTTCCTTGTAATGACTTTAAATTCAGTGTCAGTTGGAAACTTTTTATTGATGGAGGACTATTTTTTGGATAACTTCTGGTTTTGTGGCTGAATTTTATTCATAATGAAATATGTAGAGCTTAAATGACTCTAAAATCGATTTCTGAAGGATACCATGAATTAACGGTTTTGAGGGTGAATTTTATTGATAACGAAATATGTAGGGTCTAAATGACTCTAAATTCGGTGTTGGAAGGATAATGAACAGAAGATTTTGTGGTTGAATTTTCCTTGTAGTGACTTTAAATTCAGTGTCGGTTGGAAACTTTTTATTGATGGAGGACTATTTTTTGGATAACTTCTGGTTTTGTGGCTGAATTTTATTCATAATGAAATATGTAGAGCTTAAATGACTCTAAAATAGATTTCTGATGGATACCATGAATTAACGGTTTTGAGGGTGAATTTTATTGATAACGAAATATGTAGCGTCTAAATGACTCTAAATTCGGTGTTGGAAGGATA
The DNA here is from genome assembly GCA_951804385.1 of Trifolium dubium. Lineage (NCBI taxonomy): Eukaryota > Viridiplantae > Streptophyta > Magnoliopsida > Fabales > Fabaceae > Trifolium > Trifolium dubium. The sequence goes on along the minus strand of OX638071.1, from coordinate 19,212,180 downwards.
ATGAATAGAAGATTTTGTGGTTGAATTTTCCTTGTAATGACTCTAAATTTAGTGTTAGTAGGATACTTTTTATTGATGGAGGATCATTTTTTGGATAACTCGAATTGACGGTTTTGTGACTGAATTTTATGATAAGGAAATATGATGTATAGTCTAAATGACTCTAAATTTATTATATTGGAAGGATAAAATTAAATGACGGTTTTGTGGCTGAATTTTATTGATAATGAAATATATGGAGTCTAAATGACTCTAAAATCGATGTCTGAAGGATACAATGAATTGACGATTTTGTGGTTGGATTTTACTGATAATGAAATATGTAGACTCTAAATGACTCTAAATTCGGTTTTGGAAGAATTATAAATAAACGGTTTTGTGGCTGAATTTTCCTTGTAATGACTTTAAATTCCGTGTTGGTAGGATATTTTTTATTGATGGAGGACTATTTTTTGGATAACTTGAAATGATGGTTTTGTGGCTAAATTTTATGATAAGGAAATATGATGTATAGTCTAAATGACTCTAAATTTATTATATTGGAATGATAAACTTAAATGACGGTTTTGCGGCTGAATTTTATTGATAATGAAATATATGGAGTCTAAATGACTCTAAAATCGATGTCTGAAGGATACATTGAGTTGACGATTTTGTGGTTGGATTTTACTGATAATGAAATATATAGAGTCTAAATGACTCTAAATTCGGTGTTGGAAGGATAATTTTATTGATAACGAAATATGTAGTGTCTAAATGACTCTAAATTCAGTGTTGGAAGGATATTTAATAGAAGATTTTGTGGTTGAATTTTCCTTGTAATGACTCTAAATTTAGGGTTAGTAGGATACTTTTTATTGATGGAGGATCATTTTTTGGATAACTCGAATTGACGGTTTTGTGGCTGAATTTTATGATAAGGAAATATGATGTATAGTCTAAATGACTCTAAATTTATTATATTGGAAGGATAAAATTAAATGACGGTTTTGTGGCTGAATTTTATTGATAATGAAATATATGGAGTCTAAATGACTCTAAAATCGATGTCTGAAGGATACAATGAATTGACGATTTTGTGGTTGGATTTTACTGATAATGAAATATGTAGCGTCTAAATGACTCTAAATTCGGTGTTGGAAGGATAATGAATAAAAGATTTTGTGGTTGAATTTTCCTTGTAATGACTTTAAATTCAGTGTCAGTTGGAAACTTTTTATTGATGGAGGACTATTTTTTGGATAACTTCTGGTTTTGTGGCTGAATTTTATTCATAATGAAATATGTAGAGCTTAAATGACTCTAAAATCGATTTCTGAAGGATACCATGTGAATTTTATTGATAACGAAATATGTAGGGTCTAAATGACTCTAAATTCGGTGTTGGAAGGATAATGAATAGAAGATTTTGTGGTTGAATTTTCCTTGTAGTGACTTTAAATTCAGTGTCGGTTGGAAACTTTTTATTGATGGAGGATTATTTTTTGGATAACTTCTGGTTTTGTGGCTGAATTTTATTCATAATGAAATATGTAGAGCTTAAATGACTCTAAAATAGATTTCTGATGGATACCATGAATTAACGGTTTTGAGGGTGAATTTTATTGATAACGAAATATGTAGCGTCTAAATGACTCTAAATTCGGTGTTGGAAGGATAATGAATAGAAGATTTTGTGGTTGAATTTTCCTTGTAATGACTCTAAATTTAGTGTTAGTAGGATACTTTTTATTGATGGAGGATCATTTTTTGGATAACTCGAATTGACGGTTTTGTGACTGAATTTTATGATAAGGAAATATGATGTATAGTCTAAATGACTCTAAATTTATTATATTGGAAGGATAAAATTAAATGACGGTTTTGCGGCTGAATTTTATTGATAATGAAATATATGGAGTCTAAATGACTCTAAAATCGATGTCTGAAGGATACATTGAGTTGACGATTTTGTGGTTGGATTTTACTGATAATGAAATATATAGAGTCTAAATGACTCTAAATTCGGTGTTGGAAGGATAATTTTATTGATAACGAAATATGTAGTGTCTAAATGACTCTAAATTCAGTGTTGGAAGGATATTGAATAGAAGATTTTGTGGTTGAATTTTCCTTGTATTGACTCTAAATTTAGGGTTAGTAGGATACTTTTTATTGATGGAGGATCATTTTTTGGATAACTCGAATTGACGGTTTTGTGGCTGAATTTTATGATAAGGAAATATGATGTATAGTCTAAATGACTCTAAATTTATTATATTGGAAGAATAAAATTAAATGACGGTTTTGTGGCTGAATTTTATTGATAATGAAATATATGGAGTCTAAATGACTCTAAAATCGATGTCTGAAGGATACAATGAATTGACGATTTTGTGGTTGGATTTTACTGATAATGAAATATGTAGCGTCTAAATGACTCTAAATTCGGTGTTGGAAGGATAATGAATAGAAGATTTTGTGGTTGAATTTTCCTTGTAATGACTTTAAATTCAGTGTCAGTTGGAAACTTTTTATTGATGGAGGACTATTTTTTGGATAACTTCTGGTTTTGTGGCTGAATTTTATTCATAATGAAATATGTAGAGCTTAAATGACTCTAAAATCGATTTCTGAAGGATACCATGAATTAACGGTTTTGAGGGTGAATTTTATTGATAACGAAATATGTAGGGTCTAAATGACTCTAAATTCGGTGTTGGAAGGATAATGAACAGAAGATTTTGTGGTTGAATTTTCCTTGTAGTGACTTTAAATTCAGTGTCGGTTGGAAACTTTTTATTGATGGAGGACTATTTTTTGGATAACTTCTGGTTTTGTGGCTGAATTTTATTCATAATGAAATATGTAGAGCTTAAATGACTCTAAAATAGATTTCTGATGGATACCATGAATTAACGGTTTTGAGGGTGAATTTTATTGATAACGAAATATGTAGCGTCTAAATGACTCTAAATTCGGTGTTGGAAGGATAATGAATAGAAGATTTTGTGGTTGAATTTTCCTTGTAATGACTCTAAATTTAGTGTTAGTAGGATACTTTTTATTGATGGAGGATCATTTTTTGGATAACTCGAATTGACGGTTTTGTGACTGAATTTTATGATAAGGAAATATGATGTATAGTCTAAATGACTCTAAATTTATTATATTGGAAGGATAAAATTAAATGACGGTTTTGTGGCTGAATTTTATTGATAATGAAATATATGGAGTCTAAATGACTCTAAAATCGATGTCTGAAGGATACAATGAATTGACGATTTTGTGGTTGGATTTTACTGATAATGAAATATGTAGACTCTAAATGACTCTAAATTCGGTGTTGGAAGAATTATAAATAAACGGTTTTGTGGCTGAATTTTCCTTGTAATGACTTTAAATTCCGTGTTGGTAGGATATTTTTTATTGATGGAGGACTATTTTTTGGATAACTTGAAATGATGGTTTTGTGGCTAAATTTTATGATAAGGAAATATGATGTATAGTCTAAATGACTCTAAATTTATTATATTGGAATGATAAACTTAAATGACGGTTTTGCGGCTGAATTTTATTGATAATGAAATATATGGAGTCTAAATGACTCTAAAATCGATGTCTGAAGGATACATTGAGTTGACGATTTTGTGGTTGGATTTTACTGATAATGAAATATATAGAGTCTAAATGACTCTAAATTCGGTGTTGGAAGGATAATTTTATTGATAACGAAATATGTAGTGTCTAAATGACTCTAAATTCAGTGTTGGAAGGATATTGAATAGAAGATTTTGTGGTTGAATTTTCCTTGTAATGACTCTAAATTTAGGGTTAGTAGGATACTTTTTATTGATGGAGGATCATTTTTTGGATAACTCGAATTGACGGTTTTGTGGCTGAATTTTATGATAAGGAAATATGATGTATAGTCTAAATGACTCTAAATTTATTATATTGGAAGGATAAAATTAAATGACGGTTTTGTGGCTGAATTTTATTGATAATGAAATATATGGAGTCTAAATGACTCTAAAATCGATGTCTGAAGGATACAATGAATTGACGATTTTGTGGTTGGATTTTACTGATAATGAAATATGTAGCGTCTAAATGACTCTAAATTCGGTGTTGGAAGGATAATGAATAAAAGATTTTGTGGTTGAATTTTCCTTGTAATGACTTTAAATTCAGTGTCAGTTGGAAACTTTTTATTGATGGAGGACTATTTTTTGGATAACTTCTGGTTTTGTGGCTGAATTTTATTCATAATGAAATATGTAGAGCTTAAATGACTCTAAAATCGATTTCTGAAGGATACCATGTGAATTTTATTGATAACGAAATATGTAGGGTCTAAATGACTCTAAATTCGGTGTTGGAAGGATAATGAATAGAAGATTTTGTGGTTGAATTTTCCTTGTAGTGACTTTAAATTCAGTGTCGGTTGGAAACTTTTTATTGATGGAGGACTATTTTTTGGATAACTTCTGGTTTTGTGGCTGAATTTTATTCATAATGAAATATGTAGAGCTTAAATGACTCTAAAATAGATTTCTGATGGATACCATGAATTAACGGTTTTGAGGGTGAATTTTATTGATAACGAAATATGTAGCGTCTAAATGACTCTAAATTCGGTGTTGGAAGGATAATGAATAGAAGATTTTGTGGTTGAATTTTCCTTGTAATGACTCTAAATTTAGTGTTAGTAGGATACTTTTTATTGATGGAGGATCATTTTTTGGATAACTCGAATTGACGGTTTTGTGACTGAATTTTATGATAAGGAAATATGATGTATAGTCTAAATGACTCTAAATTTATTATATTGGAAGGATAAAATTAAATGACGGTTTTGCGGCTGAATTTTATTGATAATGAAATATATGGAGTCTAAATGACTCTAAAATCGATGTCTGAAGGATACATTGAGTTGACGATTTTGTGGTTGGATTTTACTGATAATGAAATATATAGAGTCTAAATGACTCTAAATTCGGTGTTGGAAGGATAATTTTATTGATAACGAAATATGTAGTGTCTAAATGACTCTAAATTCAGTGTTGGAAGGATATTGAATAGAAGATTTTGTGGTTGAATTTTCCTTGTATTGACTCTAAATTTAGGGTTAGTAGGATACTTTTTATTGATGGAGGATCATTTTTTGGATAACTCGAATTGACGGTTTTGTGGCTGAATTTTATGATAAGGAAATATGATGTATAGTCTAAATGACTCTAAATTTATTATATTGGAAGAATAAAATTAAATGACGGTTTTGTGGCTGAATTTTATTGATAATGAAATATATGGAGTCTAAATGACTCTAAAATCGATGTCTGAAGGATACAATGAATTGACGATTTTGTGGTTGGATTTTACTGATAATGAAATATGTAGCGTCTAAATGACTCTAAATTCGGTGTTGGAAGGATAATGAATAGAAGATTTTGTGGTTGAATTTTCCTTGTAATGACTTTAAATTCAGTGTCAGTTGGAAACTTTTTATTGATGGAGGACTATTTTTTGGATAACTTCTGGTTTTGTGGCTGAATTTTATTCATAATGAAATATGTAGAGCTTAAATGACTCTAAAATCGATTTCTGAAGGATACCATGAATTAACGGTTTTGAGGGTGAATTTTATTGATAACGAAATATGTAGGGTCTAAATGACTCTAAATTCGGTGTTGGAAGGATAATGAACAGAAGATTTTGTGGTTGAATTTTCCTTGTAGTGACTTTAAATTCAGTGTCGGTTGGAAACTTTTTATTGATGGAGGACTATTTTTTGGATAACTTCTGGTTTTGTGGCTGAATTTTATTCATAATGAAATATGTAGAGCTTAAATGACTCTAAAATAGATTTCTGATGGATACCATGAATTAACGGTTTTGAGGGTGAATTTTATTGATAACGAAATATGTAGCGTCTAAATGACTCTAAATTCGGTGTTGGAAGGATAATGAATAGAAGATTTTGTGGTTGAATTTTCCTTGTAATGACTCTAAATTTAGTGTTAGTAGGATACTTTTTATTGATGGAGGATCATTTTTTGGATAACTCGAATTGACGGTTTTGTGACTGAATTTTATGATAAGGAAATATGATGTATAGTCTAAATGACTCTAAATTTATTATATTGGAAGGATAAAATTAAATGACGGTTTTGTGGCTGAATTTTATTGATAATGAAATATATGGAGTCTAAATGACTCTAAAATCGATGTCTGAAGGATACAATGAATTGACGATTTTGTGGTTGGATTTTACTGATAATGAAATATGTAGACTCTAAATGACTCTAAATTCGGTGTTGGAAGAATTATAAATAAACGGTTTTGTGGTTGAATTTTCCTTGAAAAGACTTTAAATTAAGTGTCGGTAGGATACTTTTTATTGATTGAGGATCATTTTTTGGATAACTTGAATTTACGGTTTTGAGGCTACATTTTATGATAAGGAAATATGATGTATAGTCTAAATGACTCTAAATTTATTAAATTGGAAGGATAAACTTAAATGACGGTTTTGCGGCTGAATTTTATTGATAATGAAATATATGGAGTCTAAATGACTCTAAAATCGATGTCTGAAGGATACATTGAATTGACGATTTTGTGGTTGGATTTTACTGATAATGAAATATATAGAGTCTAAATGACTCTAAATTCGGTGTTGGAAGGATAATTTTATTGATAACGAAATATGTAGTGTCTAAATGACTCTAAATTCAGTGTTGGAAGGATATTGAATAGAAGATTTTGTGGTTGAATTTTTCTTGTAATGACTCTAAATTTAGGGTTAGTAGGATACTTTTTATTGATGGAGGATCATTTTTTGGATAACTCGAATTGACGGTTTTGTGGCTGAATTTTATGATAAGGAAATATGATGTATAGTCTAAATGACTCTAAATTTATTATATTGGAAGGATAAAATTAAATGACGGTTTTGTGGCTGAATTTTATTGATAATGAAATACATGGAGTCTAAATGACTCTAAAATCGATGTCTGAAGGATACAATGAATTGACGATTTTGTGGTTGGATTTTACTGATAATGAAATATGTAGCGTCTAAATGACTCTAAATTCGGTGTTGGAAGGATAATGAATAGAAGATTTTGTGGTTGAATTTTCCTTGTAATGACTTTAAATTCAGTGTCAGTTGGAAACTTTTTATTGATGGAGGACTATTTTTTGGATAACTTCTGGTTTTGTGGCTGAATTTTATTCATAATGAAATATGTAGAGCTTAAATGACTCTAAAATCGATTTCTGAAGGATACCATGAATTAACGGTTTTGAGGGTGAATTTTATTGATAACGAAATATGTAGGGTCTAAATGACTCTAAATTCGGTGTTGGAAGGATAATTAACAGAAGATTTTGTGGTTGAATTTTCCTTGTAGTGACTTTAAATTCAGTGTTAGTAGGATACTTTTTATTGATGGAGGATCATTTTTTGGATAACTCGAATTGACGGTTTTGTGACTGAATTTTATGATAAGGAAATATGATGTATAGTATAAATGACTCTAAATTTATTATATTGGAAGGATAAAATTAAATGACGGTTTTGTGGCTGAATTTTATTGATAATGAAATATATGGAGTCTAAATGACTCTAAAATCGATGTCTGAAGGATACAATGAATTGACGATTTTGTGGTTGGATTTTACTGATAATGAAATATGTAGACTCTAAATTACTCTAAATTCGGTGTTGGAAGAATTATAAATAAACGGTTTTGTGGCTGAATTTTCCTTGTAATGACTTTAAATTCCGTGTTGGTAGGATATTTTTTATTGATGGAGGACTATTTTTTGGATAACTTGAAATGATGGTTTTGTGGCTAAATTTTATGATAAGGAAATATGATGTATAGTCTAAATGACTCTAAATTTATTATATTGGAATGATAAACTTAAATGACGGTTTTGCGGCTGAATTTTATTGATAATGAAATATATGGAGTCTAAATGACTCTAAAATCGATGTCTGAAGGATACATTGAGTTGACGATTTTGTGGTTGGATTTTACTGATAATGAAATATATAGAGTCTAAATGACTCTAAATTCGGTGTTGGAAGGATAATTTTATTGATAACGAAATATGTAGTGTCTAAATGACTCTAAATTCAGTGTTGGAAGGATATTGAATAGAAGATTTTGTGGTTGAATTTTCCTTGTAATGACTCTAAATTTAGGGTTAGTAGGATACTTTTTATTGATGGAGGATCATTTTTTGGATAACTCGAATTGACGGTTTTGTGGCTGAATTTTATGATAAGGAAATATGATGTATAGTCTAAATGACTCTAAATTTATTATATTGGAAGGATAAAATTAAATGACGGTTTTGTGGCTGAATTTTATTGATAATGAAATATATGGAGTCTAAATGACTCTAAAATCGATGTCTGAAGGATACAATGAATTGACGATTTTGTGGTTGGATTTTACTGATAATGAAATATGTAGCGTCTAAATGACTCTAAATTCGGTGTTGGAAGGATAATGAATAAAAGATTTTGTGGTTGAATTTTCCTTGTAATGACTTTAAATTCAGTGTCAGTTGGAAACTTTTTATTGATGGAGGACTATTTTTTGGATAACTTCTGGTTTTGTGGCTGAATTTTATTCATAATGAAATATGTAGAGCTTAAATGACTCTAAAATCGATTTCTGAAGGATACCATGAATTAACGGTTTTGAGGGTGAATTTTATTGATAACGAAATATGTAGGGTCTAAATGACTCTAAATTCGGTGTTGGAAGGATAATGAATAGAAGATTTTGTGGTTGAATTTTCCTTGTAGTGACTTTAAATTCAGTGTTAGTAGGATACTTTTTATTGATGGAGGATCATTTTTTGGATAACTCGAATTGACGGTTTTGTGACTGAATTTTATGATAAGGAAATATGATGTATAGTCTAAATGACTCTAAATTTATTATATTTTGAAGGATAAAATTAAATGACGGTTTTGTGACTGAATTTTATTGATAATGAAATATATGGAGTCTAAATGAATCTAAAATCGATGTCTGAAGGATACAATGAATTGACGATTTTGTGGTTGGATTTTACTGATAATGAAATATGTAGACTCTAAATGACTCTAAATTCGGTGTTGGAAGAATTATAAATAAACGGTTTTGTGGCTGAATTTTCCTTGTAATGACTTTAAATTCCGTGTTGGTAGGATATTTTTTATTGATGGAGGACTATTTTTTGGATAACTTGAATTGATGGTTTTGTGGCTAAATTTTATGATAAGGAAATATGATGTATAGTCTAAATGACTCTAAATTTATTATATTGGAAGGATAAAATTAAATGACGGTTTTGTGGCTGAATTTTATTGATAATGAAATATATGGAGTATAAATGACTCTAAAATCGATGTCTGAAGGATACATTGAGTTGACGATTTTGTGGTTGGATTTTACTGATAATGAAATATATAGAGTCTAAATGACTCAAAATTCGGTGTTGGAAGGATAATTTTATTGATAACGAAATATGTAGTGTCTAAATGACTCTAAATTCAGTGTTGGAAGGATAATGAATAGAAGATTTTGTGGTTGAATTTTCCTTGAAAAGACTTTAAATTAAGTGTCGGTAGGATACTTTTTATTGATGGAGGATCATTTTTTGGATAACTTGAATTTACGGTTTTGAGGCTACATTTTATGATAAGGAAATATAATGTATAGTCTAAATGACTCTAAATTTATTAAATTGGAAGGATAAAATTAAATGACGGTTTTGCGGCTGAATTTTATTAATAATGAAATATATAGAGTCTAAATGACTCTAAAATCGATGTTTGAAGGATACAATGAATTGACGATTTTGCGACTGGATTTTATTGATAACGAAATATGTAGCGTCTAAATGACTCTAAATTCGGTGTTGGAAGGATAATGAACAGAAGATTTTGTGGTTGAATTTTCCTTATAATGACTTTAAATTCAGTGTCGGTTGGAAACTTTTTATTGATGGAGGACTATTTTTTGGATAACTTTTGGTTTTGTGGCTGAATTTTATTCATAATGAAATATGTAGAGCTTAAATGACTCTAAAATCGATTTCTGATGGATACCATGAATTAACGGTTTTGAGGGTGGATTTTATTGATAACGAAATATGTAGCGTCTAAATGACTCTAAATTCGGTGTTGGAAGGATAATGAATTGAAGATTTTGTGGTTGAATTTTCCTTGTAATGACTCTAAATTTAGTGTTAGTAGGATACTTTTTATTGATGGAGGATCATTTTTTGGATAACTCGAATTGACGGTTTTGTGACTGAACTTTATGATAAGGAAATATGATGTATAGTCTAAATGACTCTAAATTTATTATATTGGAAGGATAAAATTAAATGACGGTTTTGTGGCTGAATTTTATTGATAATGAAATATATGGAGTCTAAATAACTTTAAAATCGATGTCTGAAGGATACAATGAATTGACGATTTTGTGGTTGGATTTTATTGATAATGAAATATGTAGACTCTAAATGACTCTAAATTCGATGTTGGAAGAATTATAAATAAATGATTTTGTGGCTGAATTTTCCTTGTAATGACTTTAAATTCCGTGTTGGTAGGATATTTTTTATTGATGGAGGACTATTTTTTGGATAACTTGAAATGATGGTTTTGTGGCTAAATTTTATGATAAGGAAATATGATGTATAGTCTAAATGACTCTAAATTTATTATATTGGAATGATAAACTTAAATGACGGTTTTGCGGCTGAATTTTATTGATAATGAAATATATGGAGTCTAAATGACTCTAAAATCGATGTCTGAAGGATACATTGAGTTGACGAATTTGTGGTTGGATTTTACTGATAATGAAATATATAGAGTCTAAATGACTCTAAATTCGGTGTTGGAAGGATAATTTTATTGATAACGAAATATGTAGTGTCTAAATGACTCTAAATTCAGTGTTGGAAGGATAATGAATAGAAGATTTTGTGGTTGAATTTTCCTTGAAAAGACTTTAAATTAAGTGTCGGTAGGATACTTTTTATTGATGGAGGATCATTTTTTGGATAACTTGAATTTACGGTTTTGAGGCTACATTTTATGATAAGGAAATATGATGTATAGTCTAAATGACTCTAAATTTATTAAATTGGAAGGATAAAATTAAATGACGGTTTTGTGGCTGAATTTTATTGATAATGAAATATATGGAGTCTAAATGACTCTAAAATCGATGTCTGAAGGATACAATGAATTGACGATTTTGTGGTTGGATTTTACTGATAATGAAATATATAGAGTCTAAATGACTCTAAATTCGGTGTTGGAAGGATAATTTTATTGATAACGAAATATGTAGGGTCTAAATGACTCTAAATTCAGTGTTGGAAGGATAAAGAATAGAAGATTTTGTGGTTGAATTTTCCATGTAATGACTTTAAATTTAGTGTAGGTAGGATATTTTTTATTGATGGAGGACTATTTTTTGGATAACTTGAAATGATGGTTTTGTGGCTAAATTTTATGATAAGGAAATATGATGTATAGTCTAAATGACTCTAAATTTATTATATTGGAATGATAAACTTAAATGACGGTTTTGCGGCTGAATTTTATTGATAATGAAATATATGGAGTCTAAATGACTCTAAAATCGATGTCTGAAGGATACATTGAATTGACGATTTTGTGGTTGGATTTTACTGATAATGAAATATATAGAGTCTAAATGACTCTAAATTTGGTGTTGGAAGGATAATTTTATTGATAACGAAATATGTAGTGTCTAAATGACTCTAATTTCAGTGTTGGAAGGATAATGAATAGAAGATTTTGTGGTTGAATTTTCCATGTAATGACTCTTAATTTAGTGTTGGTAGGATACTTTTTATTGATGGAAGATCATTTTTTGGATAACTCGAATTGACGGTTTTGTGGCTGAATTTTATGATAAGGAAATATGATGTATAGTCTAAATGACTCTAAATTTATTATATTGGAATGATAAACTTAAATGACGGTTTTATGGCTGAATTTTATTAATAATGATATATATAGAGTCTAAATGGCTCTTGTTGCGGGATTTTTGAGACATACCCCACTACAGTTTTATTTTTCATTTCCAAAGGAGGGGAAAAATTGAAAACCTTTTAAAAGAAAGAGATTCTAAGGTACGAGGGGTTAGTTGCGCTCAAGGAAGGTGTTAGCACCCCAAGCGCCCATGGTATTCCATGGTAACCTTTTATATGTTTTTGTGTTTTTTTATATACATGTTTTAAGAATGGAGGGAGAAATTGTATAGAAGGAAAAAATGGGTAAAAATTGAGGAAATTTTATTTCATAAAGTGAATAAAAGAAAAAGAAGTATAACTATTTTTTGTGTTTGTAAAAGGTTTTATTTTTTTGAGAGAAATGCAATTGTTGTATTGTGAAGAAAATGTTGTTGAGAGGAAGAAATTGTAAGAAAGTATAAGTATTGTTATGTAAAAAAAGAAGTTAAATGTTTGAAAATGAAAGTGTATTTGTTTTTTTGGAAAAATGTGTTGTAAAGGAAAGAAGTTATTGTTGCTAAAAAATGTAAGAAAAGAGGAAAAAAAAATGTTGTGATAAAAGCATGTTAAAATGATTGTAGTGACGTTGAGATTAAGGTGAACTTGCGCTGTTTTGTAAAAGGATCGCATGTTTGTTTTTAAAGAAAGGGTTTTTCGTTTCAAAAAAGTCTCGTAATTAATTTGAAATTTAACTACGAGTCCTCTCCTTTGGAAATGAATTTTTTTGGCGTTGTGTGTGATGTGTGAGCTAGGAAAGCAATAAAAGCGATAAATAAAGTTCTACGCTATTACAACCCAATTGCATAATTAATATTTACAACCATATCGAATTTGAATAAATAATAATAACAATAAGCAATAAATAGATAAAAGGGCGATGCATATAAAAAAAAAAAAAAATGCAAGTGCGGAAAATAAATATGATGATGAATATGCACATGGGAGGAGAAAAGGAAAACATCGCAAAATAACATCCTAATTAAAAGTGGAGTGTGTGAAAGAAATGTGTCGGAGGCAAAGACATGATAATGCATTTTTGGAGGCCACTCACAACAATAAATAATTTTAACCTAGGCACACAAGTAAAAATATTTTTTATTTATCAAAAGAAAAGTTTTTTTATTTTTTATGAGGAGAATGAATTTAGGCCAAAAGAGGTCCTTCACTATTAATGCTAATGTTAGAGCTCAATGATTTTATAAAGTAAAATATTGTCTCTAACATGCATTTTTAAATGATGCAATGTCCTACTCTAAATGCAATGCATGTATGCATGTAGGAAATTGTAAAGTGAAGTTGTAATGTGAAATTGTAGTGTGATGCAAAAATTAGTGTCAAATGTCATGTAAAAATGCAAGAAATGTAGATTGTGATGTTGTAAAAAAAATGTAATGTTGCAAATGCATGTAATTAAAAAGTATAGTGAACATGTGATATAAAAATGTAATGTGATGTAGAGATTTTTGTGAAAAAAGTTATGTGACAAAAGAATGCATAATGTGATGTAGTGATTTTTGTGAAAAAAGTTATGTGACAAAAGAATGCATAATGTGATGTAGTGCAAAAATGTGAGATTTTAAATGCATGTAGGCATGAAATTTTTTAATAAAAGCATGTTATATGTTTTTATAAAAATGAGATTAAACAAAAATATAATCAAGTCATCAATCATCGGAAAAAAACGAATTCAAACATAGCATATTTAAAAATAAAAAAATTTGGCATTTTATGTTGTTCTATATATATTTTTTTTTGCATTTTTTAGATGACTAATTAAAAAGAAGACATAACAAAACAAACATTTTTATTTCTTGACATTTAAATAACTAAAAAAAAAGTTTTTTATTTAAAAGATAAGTTTTTTAAAACTTAGAACTTTTTTGAATATTAGTGTAAAATTTGGTCTCAATAAGCTTAAATAAGCTAATGTCCCAAATAAGCACTTATTGAAATAAGCTATTAAAATAAACAAACTTGCAGTGGTATAGCAGTAGAAATGGGGGTGTAAATAAGAAACTGTTAACACAAACCACAAAAAACCAGAAAAGGCCAAAAGCAAAGCAGCCCAAACCCTTATTCAAAAACCGGGTCGGTTTGATCCATGGGTCAACCCAGACCCGGTCACAAACCCACAAACCAGAAAGGAAAAAAAACAAAAAAAGTTGGAGCCAATCGTGTGCTGACACGTGGCTGAGGAGACTTCTTCTTCCTCATGAAACAACACAGTACGCAAGAACAACATATGGTATGAAAGCTTTAAAGTTCAAACAACACAAAATCCAAACGAACACCAAATCAAACAAATGAACACTCTATTTCATAGTATTTTTCACATAGATCATGAATATGCAATTAGTTTTCACAATAGAGCAACATATTATGAGAAACGATGGCACAAAGTTCAAATCCAAAAAATGGAAAATGAGATTCACGCAAAATTAAGAGAAAGTGCTTAAAGGAAAAGATAATTAACCACGTCATGAGTTCATAGAAACAAAAATCATGCGAAATGGAGGTCTAAGGAGTTCAAAATGGTTACCTCAAGTTTGCACAAGAAGAGAGCTCGAGTTGGACACTTTGAAGGCTTTAAGCTTGCATTTCCATGTTGTCTCCTTCCACAGAGATGCTCTGGAAGCCATTTGAACCAATTAATCCAAGCTTTGGCCAAGTTTGAATGAAATGAAAATTTCAAAAATCCTCCATGATGTGATTTCGGGTTTGGTGTTTGATGGTGTTTTGATGAAGATTTGAGGTTGTTTTGTAGTGTAAATATTGCTCTAAACTTGTTTTGGTGTTATAGGAATGGTTAGAAGTTGATTTGATGGAAGTTTATGAGTTTTTTGATGAGTTTATGAAGTTGGAAAAAATAGTTTAAAATGGATTTCGTGAATAGTGTTTTTTGAGGGTGTTTGTTGATGATTTGATGATGATTTTTGTGTTTGTGAGTTTGATTTAAGGATGATGGAAAGGTTAGAAATGAATTTGGTGATTGGAAAATGAAAAGAATGAAGATGAAGGAATGATGATTGATGAAGATAGTGTTGTGAAGTTGATTGAAGGAATGGTTTTGAGATAGACATGATTTTGAGATCTCTACCTCTTTTATGTCTTTAGCAGCCGCCCAATCCCCCCTCCTCCATTGTGATTTCCTCTCTCTTTTATATAGTTGAAACTAGGGTTGTGATGATAAAAGAAGCAAAGAGATAGATTGACTTTGTTGCACCAAAGTGTTGTTAGTGAAAAAAAATGATCTAATTTGAGGAAGAATTCAAAAGGGTCATTGTTGGTGTTTCAAGACATGTCTTTGGATTCCTTTTTTTTTAGCCTTTTTTGAATAATAATAATAATAATAATAATAATAATAAAATAAAAAGGAGATAAATAAAATGGGGTAGTAAAATTAATGAGTAATAGTAAAAAGAAAATTTTAGTAAAAGTGGTAATGATAAAAAAATAAATGTACTAATGATAACGAATATTAAAGAACGAAAACAACTAAAATATGACGGACAACCTTTAAATAAAAAACGAGCGTAAATAAATAATGGCGAAAAATGAATGTATGCGATGATATGTTTTTTATAAAAGATTTTCTTTTGTATTTTAATGCAATAACAAAGAAATTGGATTTGAGGTCCAAAATTGGGGTACAACAGCTGCCCCTATTTAAGTTTCTTCATCCGGAGAGATGAAGATTGAAATCTTTGTCTAGACGGGATTGAAGATACCTAAATATAAAACGTGCACCATTTTTGGACCTAAAATCCTCAAACAATGCTTATGATGCAAATATGAATGCATGAAATGCAGATGATCGGTTTTTTTTTTTTAATTTTGTATGAATGTTATAAAAAACAGACAAAGGAAAAAAACATAGTTAGACCTCCACAGGGGAAGAACATAACATGGCCTGACTGGGAAAAAAACAAGATGTGCCCGAAGTCCATTGGAAGAACGAACTCCACTGGGGAACAGGGTAAAGTGCTGGGGAGAATATTACTTATTATTTTGTGATTGACAGTAATGTGAGAAGAACATTGTCTACCGCCTTACAAAGAGACAGATTGCAGATAAAAGACAATGTTTATAGAGAATAAGAGAATTGTCCACCGCCTGACAAGGACGGATTGCAGATAAAAGACAATTTCTACAAGAAAAACAGGAACATTGTCCACCGCCTTGCAAAGTGGCGGCTTGTAGATAAAAGACAACGTTTACTGAGAACAAGAGCATCGTCCACCGCCTTACGAAGAGACAGCTTGCAGATAAAAGACGACCTCTATAAAGAACAAGAACGTTGTCCACCGCCTTACAAAGAGACAGCTTGCAGACAAAAGACAACGTCTACTAAGAATAAGAGAATTGTCCACCGCCTGACAAGGACGGATTGCAGATAAAAGATAATTTCTACAAGAAAAACAGGAACATTGTCCACCGCCTTGCAAAGTGACGGCTTGCAGATAAAAGACAAGGTTTACTGAGAACAAGAGCATCGTCCACCGCCTTACGAAGAGACAGCTTGCAGATAAAAGACGACCTCTATAAAGAACAAGAACATTGTCCACCGCCTTACAAAGAGACAGCTTGCAGATAAAAGACAACGTCTACTAAGAACAAGAGCATCGTCCACCGCCTTACGAAGAGACAGCTTGCAGATAAAAGACGACCTCTACCAAGAACAGGAACATTGTCCACCGCCTTACGATGAGACGGATTGCATAAAGAAGACAATTTCCACAGAGAACAAGAGCGTTGTCCACCGCCTTACAAAGACGGAATGCAGATAAAAGACAATCTCAACTTGTCACCCACTGGTAACATGATTCTCTTAAAAGGAAGTAATTCTGACGAGTGTTTCGAACAGTAATTCGAGCTGATTAAACTGTATAAGTGTATGTATTTGTAGAGAGAAAAGATTTGTGTGATCTTTTGTGTAATGTATTGATAAGGTTCACTAGGGATAAAACCACCTGAGGAACTGTAAAATGTATCTTGTAAAGTACAAGCTTCTTGTGTGAAAAACTTGTCACTTGTTGTTTTGAAATGATGTCCAATCCGGGAACAAACCGGAGGGAAACTGTAAAAACAAGACTCTGTGTCCAATTGAAGAATAAATTCAACTGGGAATTTTCCTTTTGTTGTAGGAAAAACTGAAACAACCATCTTCCACAAGAGAGGAGTCTAGTGGAGAAATTCTTGAAACAAATAGGTGTACAATTATCTGACTAAACTGACACTCTAATTGAAGAGAACAACATGCCCATCCCGACTCTATTTTGTAGACACAGACAAGACAAAAGAGATAGAAATTTGTACATGATGTAATAAGGTATGAGTGATGTAAATGTTCATGTAAATGCTATGTTTGAATGTTATGTATGAATGTATGTATGTATGTATGTATGTATGTATGTATGTATGTATGTATGTATGTATGTATGTATGTATGTATGTATGTATGTATGTGTGTATGTATGCATGTATGTATGTATGTGAAACATCTTTTGATGGACAGACAACGTGACCAAACCGGAAACACAAGCCAACGTCGCATCACTGTTCAGAATATCTCGTCAAAGTACAAATGTTACTGTAGATAAAGCAAGATAACTCTTCTTGGGGAAGGAACAACTTCTCTGGGGAAAAACCCAACACCAATCAACATGTATCGAAGCTCGGCTGGAGATAGAACAACACCATTAGCTTCATTGAGTATGTACCCTTTTCTTGAGATGACTGTTGACATCCTCTTAGAGAAAATATGTTTGTTGTTGATGAACATCTGAGAGAATAGAGACGACTTGCCTCCTTGCTTCAGACTCTTTGCTTTAGTCTAAAGATCATTGAAAGAATCGCTCGAAGAGCGTGACTGGTTGACCTTTTACATCCAGTGTACTTTTCAAGAATATATGATCTTGACACAGTATGCCCCAAGTCTTTGAATCCTTGAAGGGTATGCCTTTGATTAACTGATGTTTGTAGAGTAACCAAACTCTGAACCATTTTCAACCTTGATAAGAAGAATATTCAGCTTGTTTGCCCCATATTGGCAGAATTCATATGTAACTTGCCCCTAGCTAGGAGCGTCTCAAGTCAGCTTTGCCTCTGATCCAACCATAGCTCAAATTTCTTTGATGTTAAGTATTAATTTGCAAGTAAAATTATTTCTTTTGAAAAGTATTTTTGATAAAATGTACATGTAAGTTTTTTGAAATTGAATGTATTTTTTTGTTATGGAAACACATGGCATGTACAAAGATAATTTGTGATTACTCAACAAACATGATGAGTCAGCTTAACAATAAATTTGCCGAATATACTTTCATAGTGAACCTAGTTTCAATTAGGTCTTTTGTATGTTATAACGTGGTTGGGCTCACGGTTTTCAAAAAAAATTGTTAGGCTCAAAATTTTATTTGGTCCCACCCGTTCTTCTTGATGTCCTTCATTCCTAAATTCAATTAATTCAACTGATGCACTCAGTCGACAAGAGGATATTTTTTTAGCAATGATGTCTGAGGTTGACACTTTGATAGAATTTTTATTGATTTTCTTTTGAATTGACTTGTATGAGATTTTTTGAAGTGACAGTCACTTTTTGTTTAGGAAGTTGTTCCTATTTTTGAATCATTCTTTATTTGTATGGACTTGTTCTTTTCGAACTTTGAATTTGTGGTCCATCACGGTGCCCCTTTATTTTTGATGGGCTCTTTTTTTTGAATTCTTTTTTTGATTTCTCTTTTTTTTTTGTACTCCTTTTTTTTTGTAATCACTCTGTTTTTTTTTGTATAACCTTTGTAAGATGAAGATTGTGACTGTCGTATGAATTGTTGTGAGTCTCATCTCTTGACAGCTTCTCTTGTCTGAGGAAAGCATAGTGATTAAACCTCTAATTTGGTATGACCAGATGAATTGATTCTCTTGTATCAGGATGCATCATCAAATTAATAGAAATACTACCCTACCCCTGGTTATGATTAAGGGTTCAGAAAAAAGAAAGAAACGCCGACTTCAGGCTCAAAGGGGCTGATTACGGATTATCTCCTTATATCTCCACTGTTTGGGAAGAGAAACAATGCCTTACATCGTCAACTAGGTTTTTCACCATTGAAAAGCATATATCAGCAAAAATTAGTTATTTATTTTCATCATCCTCGCTCCAAGTTTGTAAGTAATAAAGCAAGAGAAAAGAGTGAATACGAATGGATGGGTTCAAAAAACATGCATGTTTATTATATTAAAAGTACTTGACAAAAGACATAATGTTAAAAGCAAACAAATGCTTGACAAGAAAGAAATAAAAGCCTAGTGATCATAGGGGATGAGCTTCCTTGTATCACCGACTTCAACGAGATGAGTGTAGCAAAAGTAACATCCACAGCAAACCAGATTGCAACAAACCACTTAATGTATCACAAAAACTGGGTCTGCATCCTTGAAGGAAAGTTGGTGCCTGTTGGATAGGCTGAGATTAAGACTGTTGTTGAATCTAATGCCTTTGTTGAGATTGTAAAGGCAAAAACAATTGCTCAAGGAGTGAGATGGTGGTTATTTTGTGCCACCATTAATGAAGTGATCAGGGCATTTTTCTTTTCTAATTCTGCCTGAAGCGTGATGACTTCTTCACGGAGCTGAGTGTTCTCTTGCATAATTGCTTCCATTCTTTTCCTTTGATTAACACGAGTGTTGACTTGCAAGTTGACTTTGCACAAGAGCGTCAGACCACTGAGAGGAAGACACGAAGCTTAGACTCTTTGTAGAAGAAGATTATGAATGCACAATGATGCATGAGAAAGAAAGTTTTGTTTTGATTTTGATTTTCAAAGGACTTTAGGATACAAATCATAAAGGACCTCCTTTTTTTGTTAATAATCAAAAGAAATTTTCTTTTCTTTTCAAAGCAACCCCTTTTTTTTTGAAGGTCCATGAAGATTGTGTAGTTTATGAAGAAATTCCTCTAAGTCCTTTGAAAATCAATGGAAAAAGTTTTTCATGAATGCATGGATCAAATGAGATGTGATGATGCAACAAGCACAAACATAAGCAAACATGGTTGGTTGAGATGTCACAATGTTCGAGCCAAAGGTAAGAACCACCCACAAGGTATGAACTATTGGTTTATCTTCTTTTCGTAACACGGGTTCTACAAAGTTCCCAACGTCATCAACTTTCCTTCTTGAATACCAATGTCCACGACTGAACTCACGGCCAAATGAAATATCCAAGGGAAAGTCTCGATTGAGCGTGGTATCGCGAAACAACTAATCCAAGAACCTCTCGGCTTAGCCATCGCACCACAAGCTAAAAAGGCCAAGATGGGTTAAAGGTGTCTAAAGGTCCACAACATCCTCGGAATACACATCATAGCAACATCTACGTGAGCCTCACGTCGAAAAGAATACTACAACATGATCCCTCCATTGTGCGTGATTTCATCACTTGTGATTATGTGCGAGACTGAACATTCGCCCATTCACTATGATCATACCACAACTAACTTATGGTTCACTCAAGCTCGGGTCAAGCTTATCTCAACTCATGAACCCCCCCCATAATGTATATAAAGCATGTAAATAAATAAACACATAAGTTAGGGTCAACCCTCCCCAGTGAAGTCGCCATTTTTCTATTGCGGGATTTTTGAGACATACCCCACTACAGTTTTATTTTTCATTTCCAAAGGAGGGGAAAAATTGAAAACCTTTTAAAAGAAATAGATTCTAAGGTACGAGGGGTTAGTTGCGCTCAAGGAAGGTGTTAGCACCCCAAGCGCCCATGGTATTCCATGGTAACCTTTTATATGTTTTTGTGCTTTTTTATATACATGTTTTAAGAATGGAGGGAGAAATTGTATAGAAGGAAAAAATGGGTAAAAATTGAGGAAATTTTATTTCATAAAGTGAATAAAAGAAAAAGAAGTATAACTATTTTTTGTGTTTGTAAAAGGTTTTATTTTTTTGAGAGAAATGCAATTGTTGTATTGTGAAGAAAATGTTGTTGAGAGGAAGAAATTGTAAGAAAGTATAAGTATTGTTATGTAAAAAAAGAAGTTAAATGTTTGAAAATGAAAGTGTATTTGTTTTTTTGGAAAAATGTGTTGTAAAGAAAAGAAGTTATTGTTGCTAAAAAATGTAAGAAAAGAGGAAAAAAAAATGTTGTGATAAAAGCATGTTAAAATGATTGTAGTGACGTTGAGATTAAGGTGAACTTGCGCTGTTTTGTAAAAGGATCGCATGTTTGTTTTTAAAGAAAGGGTTTTTCGTTTCAAAAAAGTCTCGTAATTAATTTGAAATTTAACTACGAGTCCTCTCCTTTGGAAATAAATTTTTTTGGCGTTGTGTGTGATGTGTGAGCTAGGAAAGCAATAAAAGCGATAAATAAAGTTCTACGCTATTACAACCCAATTGCATAATTAATATTTACAACCATATCGAATTTGAATAAATAATAATAACAATAAGCAATAAATAGATAAAAGGGCGATGCATATAAAAAAAAAAAAATGCAAGTGCGGAAAATAAATATGATGATGAATATGCACATGGGAGGAGAAAAGGAAAACATCGCAAAATAACATCCTAATTAAAAGTGGAGTGTGTGAAAGAAATGTGTCGGAGGCAAAGACATGATAATGCATTTTTGGAGGCCACTCACAACAATAAATAATTTTAACCTAGGCACACAAGTAAAAATATTTTTTATTTATCAAAAGAAAAGTTTTTTTATTTTTTATGAGGAGAATGAATTTAGGCCAAAAGAGGTCCTTCACTATTAATGCTAATGTTAGAGCTCAATGATTTTATAAAGTAAAATATTGTCTCTAACATGCATTTTTAAATGATGCAATGTCCTACTCTAAATGCAATGCATGTATGCATGTAGGAAATTGTAAAGTGAAGTTGTAATGTGAAATTGTAGTGTGATGCAAAAATTAGTGTCAAATGTCATGTAAAAATGCAAGAAATGTAGATTGTGATGTTGTAAAAAAAATGTAATGTTGCAAATGCATGTAATTAAAAAGTATAGTGAACATGTGATATAAAAATGTAATGTGATGTAGAGATTTTTGTGAAAAAAGTTATGTGACAAAAGAATGCATAATGTGATGTAGTGATTTTTGTGAAAAAAGTTATGTGACAAAAGAATGCATAATGTGATGTAGTGCAAAAATGTGAGATTTTAAATGCATGTAGGCATGAAATTTTTTAATAAAAGCATGTTATATGTTTTTATAAAAATGAGATTAAACAAAAATATAATCAAGTCATCAATCATCGGAAAAAAACGAATTCAAACATAGCATATTTAAAAATAAAAAAATTTGGCATTTTATGTTGTTCTATATATATTTTTTTTTGCATTTTTTAGATGACTAATTAAAAAGAAGACATAACAAAACAAACATTTTTATTTCTTGACATTTAAATAACTAAAAAAAAAGTTTTTTATTTAAAAGATAAGTTTTTTAAAACTTAGAAGTTTTTTGAATATTAGTGTAAAATTTGGTCTCAATAAGCTTAAATAAGCTAATGTCCCAAATAAGCACTTATTGAAATAAGCTATTAAAATAAACAAACTTGCAGTGGTATAGCAGTAGAAATGGGGGTGTAAATAAGAAACTGTTAACACAAACCACAAAAAACCAGAAAAGGCCAAAAGCAAAGCAGCCCAAACCCTTATTCAAAAACCGGACCGGGTCGGTTTGATCCATGGGTCAACCCAGACCCGGTCACAAACCCACAAACCAGAAAGGAAAAAAAACAAAAAAAGTTGGAGCCAATCGTGTGCTGACACGTGGCTGAGGAGACTTCTTCTTCCTCATGAAACAACACAGTACGCAAGAACAACATATGGTATGAAAGCTTTAAAGTTCAAACAACACAAAATCCAAACGAACACCAAATCAAACAAATGAACACTCTATTTCATAGTATTTTTTACATAGATCGTGAATATGCAATTAGTTTTCACAATAGAGCAACATATTATGAGAAACGATGGCACAAAGTTCAAATCCAAAAAATGGAAAATGAGATTCACGCAAAATTAAGAGAAAGTGCTTAAAGGAAAAGATAATTAACCACGTCATGAGTTCATAGAAACAAAAATCATGCGAAATGGAGGTCTAAGGAGTTCAAAATGGTTACCTCAAGTTTGCACAAGAAGAGAGCTCGAGTTGGACACTTTGAAGGCTTTAAGCTTGCATTTCCATGTTGTCTCCTTCCACAGAGATGCTCTGGAAGCCATTTGAACCAATTAATCCAAGCTTTGGCCAAGTTTGAATTAAATGAAAATTTCAAAAATCCTCCATGATGTGATTTCGGGTTTGGTGTTTGATGGTGTTTTGATGAAGATTTGAGGTTGTTTTGTAGTGTAAATATTGCTCTAAACTTGTTTTGGTGTTATAGGAATGGTTAGAAGTTGATTTGATGGAAGTTTATGAGTTTTTTGATGAGTTTATGAAGTTGGAAAAAATAGTTTAAAATGGATTTCGTGAATAGAGTTTTTTGAGGGTGTTTGTTGATGATTTGATGATGATTTTTGTGTTTGTGAGTTTGATTTAAGGATGATGGAAAGGTTAGAAATGAATTTGGTGATTGGAAAATGAAAACAATGAAGATGAAGGAATGATGATTGATGAAGATAGTGTTGTGAAGTTGATTGAAGGAATGGTTTTGAGATAGACATGATTTTGAGATCTCTACCTCTTTTATGTCTTTAGCAGCCGCCCAATCCCCCCTCCTCCATTGTGATTTCCTCTCTCTTTTATATAGTTGAAACTAGGGTTGTGATGATAAAAGAAGCAAAGAGATAGATTGACTTTGTTGCACCAAAGTGTTGTTAGTGAAAAAAAATGATCTAATTTGAGGAAGAATTCAAAAGGGTCCTTGTTGGTGTTTCAAGACATGTCTTTGGATTCCTTTTTTTTTAGTCTTTTTTGAATAATAATAATAATAATAATAATAATAATAAAATAAAAAGGAGATAAATAAAATGGGGTAGTAAAATTAATGAGTAATAGTAAAAAGAAAATTTTAGTAAAAGTGGTAATGATAGAAAAATAAATGTACTAATGATAACGAATAATAAAGAACGAAAACAACTAAAATATGACGGACAACCTTTAAATAAAAAACGAGCGTAAATAAATAATGGCGAAAAATGAATGTATGCGATGATATGTTTTTTATAAAAGATTTTCTTTTGTATTTTAATGCAATAACAAAGAAATTGGATTTGAGGTCCAAAATTGGGGTACAACAGCTCTAAAATCGATGTTTGAAGGATACAATGAGTTGACGATTTTGCGACTGGATTTTATTGATAACGAAATATGTAGCGTCTAAATGACTCTAAATTCGGTGTTGGAAGGATAATGAACAGAAGATTTTGTGGTTGAATTTTCCTTGTAATGACTTTAAATTCAGTGTCAGTTGGAAACTTTTTATTGATGGAGGACTATTTTTTGGATAACTTCTGGTTTTGTGGCTGAATTTTATTCATAATGAAATATGTAGAGCTTAAATGACTCTAAAATCGATTTCTGAAGGATACCATGAATTAACGGTTTTGAGGGTGAATTTTATTGATAACGAAATATGTAGGGTCTAAATGACTCTAAATTCGGTGTTGGAAGGATAATGAATAGAAGATTTTGTGGTTGAATTTTCCTTGTAATGACTTTAAATTCAGTGTCGGTTGGAAACTTTTTATTGATGGAGGACTATTTTTTGGATAACTTCTGGTTTTGTGGCTGAATTTTATTCATAATGAAATATGTAGAGCTTAAATGACTCTAAAATAGATTTCTGATGGATACCATGAATTAACGGTTTTGAGGGTGAATTTTATTGATAACGAAATATGTAGCGTCTAAATGACTCTAAATTCGGTGTTGGAAGGATAATGAATAGAAGATTTTGTGGTTGAATTTTCCTTGTAATGACTCTAAATTTAGTGTTAGTAGGATACTTTTTATTGATGGAGGATCATTTTTTGGATAACTCGAATTGACGGTTTTGTGACTGAATTTTTTGATAAGGAAATATGATGTATAGTCTAAATGACTCTAAATTTATTATATTGGAAGGATAAAATTAAATGACGGTTTTGTGGCTGAATTTTATTGATAATGAAATATATGGAGTCTAAATGACTCTAAAATCGATGTCTGAAGGATACAATGAATTGACGATTTTGTGGTTGGATTTTACTGATAATGAAATATGTAGACACTAAATGACTCTAAATTCGGTGTTGGAAGAATTATAAATAAACGGTTTTGTGGCTGAATTTTACTTGTAATGACTTTAAATTCCGTGTTGGTAGGATATTTTTTATTGATGGAGGACTATTTTTTGGATAACTTGAATTGATGGTTTTGTGGCTAAATTTTATGATAAGAAAATATGATGTATAGTCTAAATGACTCTAAATTTATTAAATTGGAAGGATAAAATTAAATGACGGTTTTGTGGCTGAATTTTATTGATAATGAAATATATGGAGTCTAAATGACTCTAAAATCGATGTCTGAAGGATACAATGAATTGACGATTTTGTGGTTGGATTTTACTGATAATGAAATATATAGAGTCTAAATGACTCTAAATTCGGTGTTGGAAGGATAATTTTATTGATAACGAAATAGTAGTGTCTAAATGACTCTAAATTCAGTGTTGGAAGGATAATGATTAGAAGATTTTGTGGTTGAATTTTCCATGTAATGACTTTAAATTCAGTGTAGGTAGGATATTTTTTATTGATGGAGGACTATTTTTTGGATAACTTGAATTGACGGTTTTGTGGCTAAATTTTATGATAAGGAAATATGATGTATAGTCTAAATGACTCTAAATTTATTATATTGGAATGATAAACTTAAATGACGGTTTTGCGGCTGAATTTTATTAATAATGAAATATATAGAGTCTAAATGACTCTAAAATCGATGTTTGAAGGATACAATGAATTGACGATTTTGCGACTGGATTTTATTGATAACGAAATATGTAGCGTCTAAATGACTCTAAATTCGGTGTTGGAAGGATAATGAACAGAAGATTTTGTGGTTGAATTTTCCTTGTAATGACTTTAAATTCAGTGTCGGTTAGAAACTTTTTATTGATGGAGGACTATTTTTTGGATAACTTCTGGTTTTGAGGCTGAATTTTATTCATAATGAAATATGTAGAGCTTAAATGACTCTAAAATCGATTTCTGATGGATACCATGAATTAACGGTTTTGAGGGTGAATTTTATTGATAACGAAATATGTAGCGTCTAAATGACTCTAAATTCGGTGTTGGAAGGATAATGAATAGAAGATTTTGTGGTTGAATTTTCCTTGTAATGACTCTAAATTTAGTGTTAGTAGGATACTTTTTATTGATGGAGGATCATTTTTTGGATAACTCGAATTGACGGTTTTGTGACTGAATTTTATGATAAGGAAATATGATGTATAGTCTAAATGACTCTAAATTTATTATATTGGAAGGATAAAATTAAATGACGGTTTTGTGGCTGAATTTTATTGATAATGAAATATATGGAGTCTAAATGACTCTAAAATCGATGTCTGAAGGATACAATGAATTGACGATTTTGTGGTTGGATTTTACTGATAATGAAATATGTAGACTCTAAATGACTCTAAATTCGGTGTTGGAAGAATTATAAATAAACGGTTTTGTGGCTGAATTTTCCTTGTAATGACTTTAAATTCCGTGTTGGTAGGATATTTTTTATTGATGGAGGACTATTTTTTGGATAACTTGAATTGATGGTTTTGTGGCTAAATTTTATGATAAGGAAATATGATGTATAGTGTAAATGACTCTAAATTTATTATATTGGAATGATAAACTTAAATGACGGTTTTGCGGCTGAATTTTATTGATAATGAAATATATGGAGTCTAAATGACTCTAAAATCGATGTCTGAAGGATACATTGAATTGACGATTTTGTGGTTGGATTTTACTGATAATGAAATATATATAGTCTAAATGACTCTAAATTCGGTGTTGGAAGGATAATTTTATTGATAACGAAATATGTAGTGTCTAAATGACTCTAAATTCAGTGTTGGAAGGATAATGAATAGAAGATTTTGTGGTTGAATTTTCCTTGAAATGACTTTAAATTAAGTGTCGGTAGAAGACTTTTTATTGATGGAGGATCATTTTTTGGATAACTTGAATTGACGGTTTTGTGGCTAAATTTTATGATAAGGAAGTATGATGTATAGTCTAAATGACTCTAAATTTATTATATTGGAAGGATAAAATTAAATGACGGTTCTGTGGCTGAATTTTATTGATAATGAAATATATGGAGTCTAAATGACTCTAAAATCGATGTCTGAAGGATACAATGAATTGACGATTTTGTGGTTGGATTTTACTGATAATGAAATATATAGAGTCTAAATGACTCTAAATTCGGTGTTGGAAAGATAATTTTATTGATAAGGAAATATATAGTGTCTAAATGACTCTAAATTCAGTGTTGGAAGGATAATGAACAGAAGATTTTGTGGTTGAATTTTCCATGTAATGACTTTAAATTCAGTGTAGGTAGGATATTTTTTATTGATGGAGGACTATTTTTTGGATAACTTGAATTGACGGTTTTGTGGCTAAATTTTATGATAAGGAAATATGATGTATAGTCTAAATGACTCTAAATTTATTATATTGGAATGATAAACTTAAATGACGGTTTTGTGGCTGAATTTTATTGATAATGAAATATATAGAGTCTAAATGACTCTAAAATCGATGTTTGAAGGATACAATGAATTGACGATTTTGCGACTGGATTTTATTGATAACGAAATATGCAGCGTCTAAATGACTCTAAATTCGGTGTTGGAAGGATAATGAACAGAAGATTTTGTGGTTGAATTTTCCTTGTAATGACTTTAAATTCAGTGTCGGTTGGATACTTTTTATTGATGGAGGACTATTTTTTGGATACTTCTGGTTTTGTGGCTGAATTTTATTCATAATGAAATATGTAGAGCTTAAATGACTCTAAAATCGATTTCTGATGGATACCAACAGGGTCATAACTCTTACTCATTTCTTCTACAGAAACGTGTTCATCATTAGTAGCCCTAGCCTTCTTTAAGCACATTTTGATCAATCCATTGTACTCTTTCAGACCTGTTTCTCGACCCAAGCGGATAAACACATCAACAGTAGCAGTTGCTCCAAGCTTTTTTGCACACATGTTGATTAACCTGTTAGATCGTCCATCACCAGAATATTTAAAAATCCATTTTTGTTTCCTCTCACGTCCACCCTCCTTCCGTCTCGTTGAAGCATCAACATTAAAAGAGTCCGGTATCACCGGTATTCCTAATACATCTTTCTGTTTATATTCATCATCAACTCCCTCACAACCAAGCTTCTTCACCAGAGGAGCTACAGAAAGACACAAACATCACTAACATAAAATAACAAAAATCAAAAGCACATTTGAATCCTCCACTCTCATCATCATCCTACCTACACTAAAAAACAAAACTCGCACTCTCACAGTAAATTTCACAAACACTTACCGTTCAATAATATATTCGAAAGCTTAGCAGTTTCATCGTCGAGATCATGATCAGGAAACTCCTCTGCACCAAAAGGTAGTTAAAACAACATTATCACACACTCAAAAATGTATAAAAACACAGTAAACAAAACCCATTAACCCAATCTCACAGTAAATTTCAAAAAATTAATTTTTTTTCCCCTCATTGAGCTCCAAAAAACAAAACCCATTAAAACTAATCAGAGTTAAAAATGTGGGTAGTGATAAAAATTGAAACTTTACATGAAACTTTGAAAAGGGGTAGTAAATTTTACTGTTTTAGTTACATGGGGCATGGATTTTGCGGGTAGAGAGGTTCAAGTCAGAGTCAAAATTTTGTTGGATTTCACATGGAAGTAATATTTGGAAAGAACAAGGGTTTTTCTTGGGATTGTTGGGTAAAGGTGAACGGAAAAAGCTGCTGAGGGTGCATAGTTTTCTTACGGTAGGGGCACGCATTTAAGCTCTGCAACGAAGTGAAGAAAATGATGAATGGTTGTTAGAGTGCGTTTTGTGGAGTTGGTGATGGAGTGAATGAACTAGTGCATAATGAATGAAGGAAGCATGAATGTGAAGGAGTATGGTTGTGATGAAGAAGGGTATATGAAATTTTCACAAAGAGGAGTGACTGAACTAGCTAGGTAATAAATTATTAAAATTTAATTTAATATTAGTTTAATTGTGATGAAATAATTTAATCTAATTGTCTTGTTCAACAAGTTTTTTTTACTAATCTTTTTTTGGAACAAAGTTTTTTTTATAATTGTTGAATAAGTTATTTAAATGAATGTAGTTAAACATTCATTTGTACATCAAAGGTAATATTAAAATGGTATGTTTGCTTGAAAAAAATAAAATAGAAAAAGATAATTTTTTTTGGGGTTTCCGTCGAAGTTTCTGAACTCTGTAACGTTGCCGTCCGCCACTACGTCTCAGTTTAGGAATTTTAACCTGATTCCCTTTCAATGTATACGTTTAGAGCACTATCGGGCTTCCCCCGTCCCTTATAATCGACTAACCCATGTGCAAGTGTCGTTCACATGGAGCATTTTCCTTCTTTGGCCTTCAAAATTCTCATTTGAATATTTACTACTACCCAAGATCTGCACCGACGCCCGCTCCGCCCAGGCTCGCGCCCCAAGTTTTGCAGCGGCCGCCGCACCCTCCAACTCATCAGAGCTTGGCCCTTGCCCCAACTGTCGCGCGCTTTAGCGCCATACATAACACGTAAATCGATGAATGGATTTAAATTAAGATGATATTTGTCCTTGTATGATAGCTTAAGTGGTAAGAGTTTAGAGACATGAGTTGGGCAAGGGGAGGTTCATGGATCAAAAAAATTGAGATGATATTTTATGCGTATTCATATCTAAAATGGGAAATAAAATGATAAATTGTTGTCTCATGAGCTTAATTTAATTGATTGGACATTTGTACGTAATGTGCAAAGACGGAGGTTTGAATCTTGATACATCCATTTATTAACTTTTAAGGTGAAATTCTAACCGTTAACCTACTTGACAAAAAAATGATAAATTGTCATTAAAAAATTAAAAATAAAAAACTTCCATTTCAATATTTAGGTAACAATTTCTTTTTTTGTTTATTTCATTTTTATAAATGAGCTTCATCATGTCAAACTAATTATTATTTATTTCTATACCAAAAAAAAAACTAATTATTATTTATTTTTGGCAAAATTATATTAAAAGTCTTTATTTTATTTTATTTATTTGTAATATTTTAGTAATTTGTTTTTTTACTTTTTCGTTTAAGTGTTTTATCTTTTGTATTTGTCACACTTTGGTCTTTTTTTTAAAAATGTATAAAGATATGAATGAATAGCCTCATTGCCATCTTCTTCTTCATGATCATGGGTGTGTTTGTTTGAGATTAAAATAAAATAGATTTTTTCAAAAAATCTATTTTAAAAAAATAGATTATTTTGTAGAGATTTTGAAAAAAAATCTAAAGTTGTTTTGTGTTTGTTTACAATTATAAAAATCATTTTTGAGAACAAACACATGGTCCTTGTTTTTAAAAAAATAGATTTTGAGAGAATCACTTGAAAATAGTTTTTCATTTTGGACTCAAAAATAATTTTTTTAACAAAATAATTTTTATGAAAATCTGAAACAAACACATCAAAAATGAAAAAAGTGATTTTTTTTAAAAAAAAATAGATTTTTTCTAAAAAAAATTCTCAAACAAACGCACCCCATATCTTCCTTAAATCAAAATCCATTTTCACTCAAATACACCTCCTCCAAGTAGCTTAAATCTATTATATGTTCTCTTCAATTTCATTTAAAACTAGAAAAAAAAAATCAAAAAAGCTAATTTAAAAATAATCCCAAATTTTTTAATAAACCATAGAAATTCAATAAACACCCGCTAATGACACTGCAGAAAATATTCAATATCAATTACTCTCAAAGCAAGAAGTCAAAAAAAATTTACCCTCAGAGCAACAAATCCTTGTGCGCCAGCAAGAAAAAAACAGGGAGGGAGGGGAGTATAAGAGGAGAATTGATAAGGCTAGACCTTGTTAGTTTTGCCCCTTAGTGTTCATTGGCATGTGTTAGAGATTGTAGATTTGGAAGGGTTATTAAATTAGGGGATTTTGATTTGTAAGTTAAGTAAGAGATCGAGAAAAATATAAACAAAAATTCTTGTTATTTAATTTGGAGGTGTATTTGAATTAAAATTGATTTTGATTTAAGGAAAAAGGTGATGATGAAGATGATTGAAGATGGTGATGAAAATATTCATATCTTTGTACATTTTTTTAAAAAAAGACTGAATTGTTACAAATAAAGTTAAAAGATAAAAAAGTGGAAGATTGAACTATATTAAATCAGAGGTAAATAAGTAGGAAAAAATTATCAACAAAAGGAATAGTACACGAAGTCAAATTTACTCGCTAGAGATTGGAAGGTTCGATTGGTGCAT
This sequence comes from Trifolium dubium, assembly GCA_951804385.1. NCBI lineage: Eukaryota > Viridiplantae > Streptophyta > Magnoliopsida > Fabales > Fabaceae > Trifolium > Trifolium dubium. The sequence goes on along the minus strand of OX638071.1, from coordinate 19,180,589 downwards.
ACTCTCCGAGAAAAAAATGCTTGTGTAAACTACTTAGTCAACATTGAAACTCACAATCACAAAGTTTATTCTCCTAAGGTTTTTCGCTGGATGGAATGAATCTCATTTATTGTTTTTTTCTTTTTCTTTTCAGCTTGTACCAAAAACAAACAAAAAATGAAACCGGGTAACCTTTCTGAACAAGTAAATTAGCACATTTATTGGTCTCTTTTAGACTTAGTGAAAGCATCTGACAATAGTGAAAATTCACATACACAACTTTTAATACGAATATTTTTATTTTTAATTCACTAACATATGTATCAAGGACACATGTTAACATTTACCATAATATATTACTATTAAACACAAATAATATTTTGTTTTTTGTTTTGTTGAGGAGAAGTAAAGAAGTGTAAATTGTATAGCCTTTTATAACAAATGAGAGGGAGTCAAATAATTTGTGAGTGATGACAAAGATTTGGATCTACCTTTTGGTCACACATACACAAGAAAAGTGAATAAAAAGTAATACATAAATAATACTAATCATTTAAACAATTATGTGATTCGATGTCTTGTATAAAACCGCACAACTAATGAACTATTTGTAATGTTGTGAGCACCATTCACATTCATCTTAAGGACATTCAGCAAAAATTTATTCTAAATAGTAGTTATATTAATATTACTTTTTAATATTTTATTGTTAGGTTTTTTTTTTACTTATATATCTCTATTTCAAACAAAAAATACCAATCTATCCCACTTTCCTATGAATTTGAGTTGTTTTTGTAGTGAAAAGAGGGGTGCAGTTAAGGTGTTGTAGCCACCAAAAATATATTAATTAAGAGAGAGAAAAATACAAATAAAGAGGGGGCCAAACCAAAACCCTCTTAAAAGAAAATAAACTTATAATTAAAAAGACCAAACTTGTTCCTAACAAAACAGTTGCCTAAAATTGAGAATAAAAACTTCTATTATTTTAAAATTGAGGTAAGAATTTCTTTTTTGGTTTTTTCATTTTTATAAATGAACTTTCTCATGTCACACTAATTATTATTATTTTTTTATATTAATGAAGATTGAACTATATTAAATTAAAGATAAATAAATAGGAAAAAAAATCAACAACAATAACCGTAAATGAAGCTGAATGACTGTGGCACTCCTACTAAGCGAGGAAGAGCTCACCTAGCGAGCAAGTCTGCATAACCAATTATGCAGCATAATCAATTTTGAACTGTTTAGTTGTTTTGTTTTAGGTTGTTAGGCATTTATGCCAGATGTTGTTTTACTATTTGATTAATTAGCTAGATTTTAGGAGGAAGATATAATAACTTGTAACCTAAGAAACCTCTTTGTACTTGAACATACACTTATGTATAAGTGCTTTTGTGATCAATAAATTTACCACCTTTTCTCATAATCATTATTTTCAATTCAATTAGTCCATTATCTCTTATATTCTTTGTTTTTGTTGTTCTTTGTTGAGGGTTATCCCCAACAAAGTGTATCGGCGCTTATATGATCCAAGAGATCATTTCTTGATCTTTCTTGGATTAAAAAAAGACTCATCTTTGTTGCAGTAACTCAACCATGGCTGGTAGCAACAATTTTCATGCGAATTTACCAGTTCTTGAAGGATCTAAGAATTGAGACACATGGTTAAAACACATGAAGGTTGTATTCAATGTTCATGGAGTGTTTGATCAAGTTACAACGATTGTGGCCCCATTATCAGCAAATCCAAATGAAGAACAAATAACAACTTTCTGACTTGCAAAGAAGAGACATGAAAGGTTTATACCTCATTCATCAGTGTGTGAATCCAATAGTGCCTGTAGAATAATAATATGAGGTTTTAGCATTGGTACGATGAAAATATGTGAAAGAGAAGAGAAAATGATTTGCTTTTGTAGAATAATATTTTCTCTATAAACTAGAGTTCTTTTTTAAATTAATTTTTCTGTATAGTGTATGAGGAGTTACCAACCTTGTTGATATTCAAACGAGACAAGTTTGTATCTTTATCCTCACATATATTGATTACCTTTTTCATCTTTAATAATCTGTGATTACATCGGCACAAACTAATTTCATTTAACAAAAATAATTGATCTAATCTAATCTAATCATTACTTTAAAAACCGATCCATCACAACAATGAAAGAAAAAAATGAACAAAACTTGTAAAAGACATATCAATATTCAATATTCCAAAACCATAACAAGAAAAAACATAAAAGGAAAAGCCAAAAGCAAAAAAACAAGTATTTCTTGTTTACTTCTTTATTTGAGCATCCATATCCACCACCACTAACAAACCACCGTAGATGACGACGAAGATATGGTGCACATGCTGCACAAGCTTCATCACCAGCACAGGCCTAACAATTCTCTTCTTATGGCTCACACTCCGAACTCAACAACCAAAACTCTTCATCAAATCACTCTACATTCCTTCTCTCAACAAAACAACAACTTCCTCTTCCAATCACAACAACTTCCTCTTCCAATCACAACAACAACACCATTGTCTTCAACCTCAAACTCGCAAACCAAAACAAAGACAAAGCACTCCAATACGACGCCGTTATTCTCACATTCTCCATCTTCCTCGATGAAAACACCACACGCTCACTCGCTAACGCTACACTTGAGGGTTTCTACCAAGGACATGGAAAAACCGCTGAGAAATGGAGCTCTGCTGTGGTACGCGGCGGAGGAGTGAACCGTACGGTGCACGGAAGCGTTTTCTTTCGGGTGGAGTTTGCTACGCGCGTTAAGTATAAGATTCTGGTTTTTTATACTAAACGACACCGTTTGTTTGGAGGGGCAAATGTGGAAGTTAATGTTAGCTCTGGAGAGAAAGTGGAGCCTAAAGGGATTAGGCTCAGTAATGTTCCGGCTAGGGTCGGGTCCGAAGCTGCCCCGGTTCGTGGATATTGGGTTGCTTATTATTCTAGATTTTTTGTTCCTCTTATGTTTTTCACTGCTTTTACTTGACTTGACTAATTATGTGCTTAAAACGTACCAACCTCAAATATGTAGCACAATATTTTTGAAGTATTGTCCACTTTGAGTCTTGTTCATAAGTCCTCCTGAATTTGTGTTAAAAAGGTGTTTAGGTGGATTGAAAAGTGTAAGTGTTTGATACAAACTATCATTGACTTTGATTTTCAAATTATGTGAAATTTTTTGGTATACTGAAAACCCGAAATAGAATTCAAGTGGTCAACTAACTTCGGTTAAGATTGAAATATTTAATTAAACTTGTGCCCAAATCTTTTTTGAAAACCATAATTTATTTATCTCTCGGCTGAATTTCGAATTATTGGATCACATTTTCTTGGGGACTAGATGGTGCATAATTTGGCTGCCTGAATCTTATAGAGAGTAATACTATATTTTGTGATTACATGTAGATGATTGTGCTGATAAACCAAACAAGAAAGAAAAACAAAAAGTCTATAATATTATACAACTAGTTCTAGTCGGATTCATCTAGGGGGTGAGCTACACGTTGAAGTTTAACAAGAGAATAATAAGCACCATTTCTTCCAAGAGAAATCAACTCATTATGTGAACCTTGTTCCACAACTTTACCATTCTTAATCACAGCAATGGAGTTTGATTTCTGTATTGTAGATAACCTATGTGCCACTGCTATACATGTTCTTCCAACCATTATTTTCTCAAGTGCTTCTTGGACTAAAACTTCTGATGCACTATCAAGTGCACTTGTAGCTTCATCCAGAAGAAGAATTGCTGGATTCTTTAGTACAGCTCTAGCTAAGGCTATTCTTTGTTTCTGTCCGCCGGATAGCTGAACTCCTCTTTCTCCACATTGTGTTTCATATCCTTCATTCATGCCGCTGCAAAAACAAACATCAATAGCACATATAAAATGTTAGTGCCGAGATGAAAGTAAAATAATTATTCAAGAAGAAATAGTGAAGAGTTTATATTAATAAGTCTTTTTTGTTTTGTTTTTGTACCTTATGAATTCATGAGCATTAGAAACAGTAGCAGCCCTTCGTATCTTGGATTCAGATGCGTTTTCTTTTCCATATGCGATGTTTTCTCGAATGGTTCCGCTAAAAAGGGTCGGTTCCTGACTTACCAATGCGATATGCAATCTCAACATTCTTAAGTTATAGGTCTTGATGTCTTGTTCATCTATGCAAACCATTCCTTTATAGGATCATAAAACCTTTCAATCAGACCAATGATAGTGGATTTACCGCAACTACTGTGTCCCACAAGTGCTACCGTTCGTCCAGCCTCGACTTTGAGATTTAGACCCTGGAATATCATTTGCTCGGGTCTAGACGGATACGCAAAGAATACATTTTTAAGCTCCACCCTGCCTCTAATTTTCCTTTTTTTATCTGATCCCCATGAGGTTTCAGGATCAATTTCACTTTTCCTGTCTAGGATAGCGAAAACTGATCCAACTGCATTGCTTCCTTTAGATATATCAGATGTCATGCTTCCAGCTTCTGCAATGATGTATGTAGTGAAGAGTAGTATTAAAAATGCTTGAAAGAGTTCCGTCGGTTCTATCTGTCCTTTTATCAGGAGCTTTCCACCATACCAGTATGCTAATGCAGTTGATCCAGTATTGAAAAATTGGGAGCTGAAAAGACTGAAGCCTGAAATCCACGACTGCCTAATACTCTCCTGTTTAGGTCCTGTCATCGTTGTTTTGAAGAGGGCTAACATTCTTTTCTGAGAACTGAATGCAGTTATTGTTCTGTGGTTTATAACAGCTTCACTTGCAAGTTGGCTTCCTTCCCTTTGTGCTTTGCAAGTTTTTTCCACCATAGTCTTCATTAAAACACTTCTTGCATAAAAGCTTCCAATGACTAATGGCTGCACTGCAATCATCACAATAGAAAGCCTCCATGAGAGAACAAGTCCAACAGTGTAGGCAAAGATGGATCCAAAAACTGCTTGAGTCAGAAGAGACATCCTGTCCCCGACAAGGGAACGGACCAAGTTTGCTTCGGAGGCTAATCTCGCACAAATAGCTGCACTTGTGTTGTCTTCGTGATCAAACCATCCTATCTCAAAACTCATCAATTTTTCGAGTATTTTCTCTCGTATTCTTTTTGTCAACCTCTCTCCCATGACAGCAAAATTGTAGTGTTGGAGAATACTAGTGAAGAAGTTAAAAACACCGATGCCTAAGAAAATGAGGGCCAAGACTCTAGCTTTAGACTTCATCTTAGATGTATCAGGTTCAAAATAAATTGATATGAGTAATCCAACACAGTATGCATTTACTGGTTGTACTGCTCCTGAGCCTATTGCACCCAATATTCCTAACACTCCGCTTACCCACTCAGGCGCATTCATTTTCAGCAAGCGCCACTGAGAAGGAGCTGGATGGTTTGGTCTTTTCAAATTATCTTCAAAACTGTCATCATCATCTTGGTCATATTGGATGGAATACGAGTAAGGCGTACCGATGGAAAATCCCTGGCTGAAGGGATACAACATTGGAGTTCCTGGAGTGCTTGATTTGAAACTTACTCCCGGACTTTGTGGAATGCTCCTACTCATCCGATGAGACCTCTTTCCTTCTGATTGAGGATTGGAATGTTTGGATTCATCATTTTGAGTCGTTACTTGTTGCAACTCGACCATACGAGCATACTCTCCGCCTTGTCCACCATTTATTTCCATGAGCTCATTATGAGTACCTAATTCAATCACTCTCCCTGCTTGTAGAACAACAATAGTGTCCGCCGTTCTTATTGTAGAAAGGCGATGAGCAATGATGATTGTTGTTCTTCCTTTTGAAGCTTGATCGATCGCTTCTTGTACCACTCTTTCGGATTGAGCATCCAGTGCACTTGTTGCTTCATCAAGAAGGAGAACCTTTGGATCCCTTAGTAAAGCTCTAGCTATGGCGATTCGCTGCTTCTGTCCACCAGACAATTGAAATCCAAACTGTCCAACCTATAGGAAAATCATAGTAGTTTTCAATAATGAGGCTTAAGTCAAAGCTGATTAATTTCATAAAGAACATCTGAGAAAATTTAAGAGATGATATACTTAGTTTAAACTTTAAACTAATCATTTGAAAATTTCACTACAAAAAAAACCCACATTTGAGACGAAAATTTTCCTCTCAAATGGACCAAATTTCGTCACAAATGTACATTTGCGAGGACATTTGGGAGGAAATCAGTTGTTGGTAAATCAAAAGCTGTTGGGATGACATTTGCGAGGAAATTTCCTCGCAAATGGTGTCAGACCATTTTGCAGGACATTTGCGAGGAAATTTCCTCGCTAATGTAAAAGCTGACATTCCCGCGCAATCACGTGGGGGACAATGATGTGACATGTCTGCACATACATTTGCGAGGAAATTTCCTCGCTAATGTATTAAATTTATATTTTTTTAAAAAAGAAAAAATCAGTCACAAATTTAATTATAATTTTTAAAAATAATAATTAAAATAAAATTAAAATTTAATCAATATTTAAATTTAATCAATATTAAATTTTCTGAAAATTGAAAAAAAAATTGCGGGAAATTCGAATTTTCATTTAAATTTATTGCGGGAAAAAACGAAAAATTATTGCGGGAAAAGATGAAATTTGAATTTTAGTCAAAATTTATTGCGGGAAATTCAAATTTTCGTTTAAATTTAATGCGGGAAAATTTAAAAATTGAATTTTGCGCCAAAATTTCGCGGAATACATTTGCGAGGAAATTTCCTCGCAAATGTCAGGAATATAAAAAAAAATTAAACAGAAAACATTTGCGAGGAAATTTCCTCGCAAATGTATAAAAAAAAATTAAAAAAAAATTAAAAAATAATAAATACCTGGTTTAAAAATACGTTTTTTTTAAAAAAAATACGTTTTATTAAATAAAAAAACGCCAAAAATAATATATTTCAACTAAAATACCTATTTAATTTGTTAAAATATGTTTTAAAAATTTTAATTTTTTCCAAAAATTGATATTTATGATATATATAATATATATTATGAATTAAAAATAATTTAATGAAATGATAAAATTAAAAGATGATAAATTTGTTAGAGATGTTGTTGAAAAGAAAATATGAAAAATATAAAATTTGTGAGAGATATATGATGTTGTTGAAAGTGTTTTGAAGAAAAGATTTTATTTTAAGATAATATAAAATGAAGAAAAAGTGTTGAAGAAATTGAAGATGAAAAAAGAGAAAGAGATGAAGAAGTTGAAGAGAAAGAAGAAAAGTGGTTGAAGAAATTGAAGAGAAAGAAGAAAAATGGTTGAAGAGAAGAATGAAAGTGTTGAAGAAATTGAAGAGAAAAAAAAATGGTTGAAAAATTTAAATGAAAGAAGAAAAGTATGGAAGAAATTGAAAGAAAGAAGTAAAATGGTTGAAGAGTTTAAAGAGAAAGAAGAAAAGTGTTGAAGAGATTGAAAAGAAAGAAGAAAAATGGTTGAAGAGAAAGAAGATAAGTGTTGAAGAGAAAGAAGAAAAGTGTTGAAGAGAAAGAAGAAAAATTGTTGAAGAGAAAGAAGATAAGTGTTAGAGAAAAGTGGTAGAGAATATGAGTATTGGAGAGTGATAGTGTGGTATATATAGAAAAGTGGTTGGGAAAAAAAATAATAGAAAAACATTTGAGAGGAAATTTCCTCTCAAACGTTCTCTGACTGATTTGCGCGTGGGCCCCTTTACATTTGCGAGGAAATTTCCTCGCAAATGTAAAGGGGCCCACGCGCAAATCAGTCAGAGAACGTTTGAGAGGAAATTTCCTCTCAAATGTCTTCAGCATATTTTAATAATTAAATTTGCACAATAAATTGAAAATTCGAATTTCAATTTTTCCCGCAATATAATAAATTTTACCGAATCTTCTAATTTCATTTTTTCCCGCAATAAAATTTACCGAATATTCGAATTTCATGAAATGTCTTTTTGATTGATTCGCGTTGGGACCCATTACATTTGCGACGAAGATTATACGGAGATGTCTTTTTGAATTTTAAAAATTAGTTTTGGCGCAAAATTCAATTTTAAATCGAAAATTCGACTTTCAATTTTTCCTCCAATAAATTTTACCGAAAATTCTAATTTATATTTTTTCCCGCAATAAATTTTACCGAATATTCGATTTTCCCGCGTCTATATATATATATATATATATATATATACATAAATTTAGTTTCTATAGGCAGAAATTTAATGTAATTAAAGTTAAAATAGTTGTAATTCAATTTTTTTTTACAATGTTAAAAGTGAAGTTAAATTTCGAATTAAAGTTAAAATGATAAAAATAAATATTTTTGTTGCATAAAATTAAATAAATATTATCAATCCATATTAAAATTCAAATAATTTTACATAATATAAAACATCATTATTATTCCTCCGGATCTGATTCATATTCCTCTACATAATATTCTTCCTCCGGATCATCACTGTCACCCAAATCCTCCTCCTCAAATGTTGGACCCCCATGTGACGTCGATGCTCGAAACATCGGATTGTTTGAGTTGCGTAATTGTTGCATCAACTCTTCTTGCCATTTTGTTCTTTCGGCTCTTTCATCAAGAATCTGTTGCTGCAATCTTTGATTCTCTTGAGCCCTCTCTTCATCCCTTTTCTGCATCTCCTCCTGAAATCTTTTCCACATTTCAGCTTCAGACATCCTTGGCTCAGGGCAATCGTCAGGACCAGGAACATAAGTTATGTCGGTTCCTCGATGAAAGTTAGGTGCCATCGTCCCTAGACCAGGAAACCGATTTTCTCTTCCTCGAAGTCCAAGTTTTGCGGCTGCCTCTCTCCATATCTGATATTTAATTTGCTGTGGTATATCATCGTAGGAGGCATACTCGGGATGTTGAGACAAATACACTGCAGCAATGGTCATATTCTCCTCCTGTATATATATATATACATAAAAAAAATTAGCGAATGAATAAAGATGATTGAAAATAATTATAAAATATATATCAAATTATAAATTTACCGAAAGTTGTTGGCCTATAGGATGAACCCAAGCATTGTCTCTGGTGCTGAAGTGAGTCTGTCTGTAGACCTCACTGACATAAGGTTCTCTCTCCAGATTACTTGCCTAATTTTTCAAAAAAATATTGATTAATATTTAAATATATAATTCAATATATTAAAAAAAAAGAAATTAAATATATTGTTATTATACCAAATGTCGAGCATGGGTGGAGAAGCTGACACATCCCCTAGTGTGCAAGTTAGTCCCCTTGGCATTAGCTCTATTTTTCTTATTGACTTCACACTGAGCTAGATAAGCCTCATTTTGAGTCCAATGCTCTACAAATCTGTCCCAGACATTCTCTCCAATAAACTCTGGACGATATTGGTCTGGATTTTTTAAGTAGCGCATTTTCTCGGTGTAAAGCTTTTGTGAGAATCGCCTACCACATGCCAGCTCAAAATTTTCCTTTACCATTTGTTCATGGTAAGGCTCCCAGGTACAGTATCTCTGAAATAATAAATAAATTCATTAGATATAATAAACATTTAAATCTTATATGTAATTATTATATATATGTATGTAATCATGAAATTATTTTTGTTTACCTTAAATTCATCATAAAACTGCTGCCGTAATTGATGATTATTTATCACTAATTTTCTGTAGCTGGGAGCAAAGTGTTTGAGGGCGAGTTTGACAACATGAGCTACCCCTTTGGCTGCATCTTTAGACGGCTCCAACCTACACACATTAATCTTTTAATGAAATTGTACATTTTAAATAAATTAAAGATAAAAATAAAATAAAAATATACTTACCCATTGCCCTGAGGGTATATGACCCTTTTATCACCCAATACTCGAACACCTTCGGTGAAGCGACGCCTTGGTGGTCTGAAAGCCACTGGCCGCTCCTGCTCCTGTGAGCCTTGTGGTTGTGACGAAGAACCTTCTTGCTGTGGTTGTCGTCCTTGTTGTTGTGACGACGACGAACCATCCTGATGTGGTGTTCGTCGTTGTTGTTGTTGTTGTTGTTGTTGTTGTTGTTGACTGAAAGCTTCATTAGGTGTATATTGCATAAAACCCAATAAATCATCATCATAGTCATTGGTTACACCAGGATTAAGAAAAGGCATATTCGATAAGCCAACCTCAGGAATATCATTCAAGAAGCTAGTATCAGGTCTATATGCTGGTGAGGGTGTTGGATAGGAAGACCTCGGAACATCAACCGATGACCTTCGTTGAGTCGGTATAGAGGGCACATCAACATTGGAGGAGTGTGATGGAAGAGAAGACCTCGGAACATCAACCGAAGACCTTCGTGGAGTCGGTCTACAGGGCACATCAACAGTGGAGGAGCGTGATGGAAGAGAAGATCTAGGAACATCAACTGAGTTCCTCCGTGGGGCAGCTGTAGGTGGAGTAGATGCCGCAGAAGTGGAATCTCGAAAAGAAACTCCTCCAGCTTGGCGAGCCTGCAGAACTTTCGGTATCATACTTCTAGCAATCCTGTATATTTTTGCCGGCTTCTTTCCCTTTTTCTGATTGTCCTTATTATTTTGATCTGCCATCCCTGCAACGAGTAAAACAATTTAATTAAAATTTAACAATCCAGTACAACGATAAATAGTTACTATATATGAAAACAAAAATATAACAAGTTCTAATTGGATATTTTTTAATTCATTACCAATTAAAGATAAATAGTTACGTACAATATGATAATAAAAAGTTCTAATTGAATATATTTTAAATTCATTACTAATTAAAGATAAATAGTTACAATATGATAATAAAAGTTCTAATTGGATATAATTCATTACTAATTAAAGATAAGTAGTTACAATATGATAATAAAAGTTCTAATTGGATATAATTCATTACAAATTAAAGATAAATAATTACAATAGAGATTTATTCATCATCATCGTCATTATTATAATATGTATCTTCATCTTCATTGTCTTCATCTTCATTATCTTCGTCTTCGTTATCTTCCGAGTTATTTGCATCATCATCCTCATTATCGTTATTGTTCTGCACCACTACTACAAACGCCTCAAACTCAATTTGATCACCATCAACTTCTTGGTCAACCAAGTTTGTAATGTGATCGACTTCAATCATCTCGGGAACTCTTGACATTTCATCATCTTGGTAAGGTGCTTCTATATCTGGAACAGTTTTTTCAATTTCACCTCTTGGTTTTGCCTTGATAGCTGAACACCATCCTCGTTTACACCGGTGATGAGAAGGATAAGGTACATAATACACTTGACAACACTTAGTCGCCAGGATAAACGGATCAAATCGATTATACCTTTTACTCATTAGTATGTCAACAAGTTTGTGCTTTGGATCAATTTTTGTCCCATTAGTTGGGTCAAACCACTCACAAAAAAATAACACAACATTGTTGTCTTGACCCTCATAATAATAACTCAATTGAAATATGCGCTTAATCACACCATAGAAGTCATCTTCGCCACCATCACTGACCCCTTTGACATAAACTCCACTACTTTTCGTTTTTTTGCCCGCTGTCCATGACTCAGTTTCAAATTTATATCCATTTAAAAAGTATGTGTGCCATTCAATGACATTTCTCCGAGGACCTTCAGCTAATCCTTTAAAATGCTTCATTTGTTCATATTTTGCCACTTTATCCTTAAACCATTCTGGAAAGTTGGTATATGTGTCTCCGAGTTGTTTCTTTTCAAAAAATTCAATATATGGTTCAACTTCAATGCAATTAATCAAGACATGAACTTCGGCTGATCGCATCTCTTCATCGTTCATCCAATACTCTTTCGCTGCCCCTGAAGAACGCCCAGAAACACGAAACACCGACAAAGCGGAAGAGTTACTTTCATCAGGAACATCATTCCGCGTTCTTGTCGGTGTTAGCATCATGTTGTTGAAATAATGAGAGCAAAAATGAGTGGTTTCCCGATGCAAGTAAGATGCACATATTGACCCTTCAACTCTTGCTTTATTTTTCACTGTTCGCTTTGAATCACCCATGAATCTTTCGAAAGGATACATCCACCTATAATGAACAGGTCCACCAAGCATAGCTTCATACGCGAGATGTACCGGAAGATGTTCCATAGAATCAAAGAAAGCGGGGGGAAAAACTAGCTCCAATTTACAAAGTATTGTAGCAATATTCTTATCCATTTTAACAAGTTCATCCATCCTGAGTGTTGAAGCACATAAATCTTTAAAAAATTGACTCAATTCAGTCAATGGATTCAAGACATGATTTGGTAATGAACAAAACGCAATTGGGATTAAGCGTTCCATAAAAACATGAGAATCGTGACTTTTCATCCCCCGCAATCTTCCATTGTTGACATCGGCACACCTTGCCAAATTTGAAGAATATCCGTCTGGCATTTTCAGTTCTTTTAACCACTGACAAACAGATTTTGCCTCATCGGATGTTAAACAATAAACCGCCTTGGGTTTTAGAACTTTTCCATTTGGAAGACGTTTTAGGTGCAGCTCCGGTCTATTGCAAAACTTCTCCAAATCAAGTCTAGCCTTCTCATTATCTTTTGTTTTACCGGACACATTCATGACTGTGTTCACTATATTATCACAAAAATTCTTTTCAATGTGCATAACATCAAGATTGTGTCTCAGTAAATTGTCCTTCCAATAAGGGAGGTCCCAAAAGATACTTCGTTTAGTCCAGTTGTGCCTCTCGCCATATCCATCGTATCTGACTCTTTTTCCAACATCTGGATATTTATCTAGGCCGCTCACTACTTGAGATATGTCATACGAAGATAACAAAGTAGGGGGACCATCTCTTCGCTTCGTAATAACTAGATGGCAGATTTTCTGGTACATGCGACACATTCAACACCACCTTGTTAAAGAACTCCAAGCAATCTTCAGGTACATTCCATTTTGACTTGGCGGCTTAAAACTGAACGCACACCGATAACTTCGACTCAGACGACCCTTCATACAACGGTCGGTTCACTTCCTCCAACATTGCATAAAACTTCAGCGCTTTCTGGTTCGGGATTATTTCCTCTTCGCCTCCCCCTTCGTACGACAGGTTCACCCCGAGAGCGTCACCAACCATATCATCCATCCTATCAAAGTTTCCAAACTCCGCATGCGCTTCACTACCCGAAGCCTGCGCATTGCCATCATTCTGCTGAGTGTTAATATCCGCAGGCTCTTCTTCACCGTGATGTCTCCACACGTAATAGTCATTCATAAATCCATCCTTTTTTAAATGAGCCATGATTTCTTCTTGCGTCTTAATCTTGACACACATACATTTGATACACGGACATCTTATCCCTCCTTCCGTCCTAAAATCTTCTCGTGACTTCGCATACTCAATAAATTGTTCAACTCCTTCCTTAAAACGAGCTCTAATCAACCTCATGCCCGGATATTTTCTTTTGTACATCCAACTTCGGTCAGATCTAATTTGATCCATCTATATATATATACGTACCGAGTCGTTTCCAATAATAAAAATTAATCAGTTTCAATAAATTAATTAAATATTTTATCTATTAATTAATACATTAAACTAAATTAACAATTAATTAACTTATAAATATTTTTACTAACATATATTTATAGCACTATCTTTTTATAAAATTGTTTTCATAAATTATAAAATATCTTTTTATCAACTAAAATATTAATTAAATATAAATATTTTTACTAACAATACATTTAATTTAAAAACTAACAATATTTTTATCGACTAACATTATTTTTACTAACTTCTATATATAGTTTTCTTACATTAATTTTTTCACATTATTTTTACCAACTAATTTTCTTTGTCAAATTTACGATATATTAAATTTAAACTACATACAATACATTTATTAAAAACTAACATTTTTTTTAATCACTAATTAATATTTTTTTAGTCAAAACAAACTAACACATAAATTTACATATATTACTAATTAATAACTAATTAAAATAAATAAGATATACTAACCTCAGATAATTATGTCGGTGTGTTTAGAAGAAGGAGAAGACACTGATCCAACAAGAAACGCACAACAAACAATCACCCTAAAAGATAAAATTAAAGATTATATAAGAAAATACTATATTTAATTAATTTTTACTAACTAGTTAATTTGGAGTACTTTTTTTCTATCTAATTTTTACTAACTAAACTAATATAACAACTTTATTTTTACAAATTAACATTATTTTGACATAATTAATTTTCTTACTATTTATTTTTTCTCTTTATTTTTACTAATTAATTTTTTCTACAATATTATTTTTACTAACTAGTTTTGTTACAATAATTTTTTCACACTATTTTTACTAACTAATTTTTTAGTCAAATTTACGATATATTAAATTTAAACTACAATATATTTAATTAAAAATTAACATTATTTTTAACCACTAATATTTTTTTAGTCAAAATAAACTAACACATAAATTAATAACATATTTAACTAATTAATAACTATTTAAAATAAATAAGATATATACTTACCTCAGATAATTATGCCGATGAGTTTAGACAAATGAAGAACCGATCCAATAAATCAACGCACAACAAACAATCACCCTAAAAAAGATCAAATTAAAAGATTATAAGAAAATAACATATGTAATTAATATTTACTAACTAAATTGGAGTACTTTTTTTCAAACTAATTTTTCTAACTAAGTTAAACTATTATAACAACTTTATTTTTATAAATTAACACTATTTTTACTAACTAATTTTTTAAGTCAAGACAAACTAGTATACATAAACAATATATATTTTATTAAACATTATTTTATAAAATTAATTAACATTATTTAATTAATATTTTTAAAAGACTAACATTATTATATATTTAACTATATAAAACTAATTAACTACTTAAATAAAATACTTAATTAAAATAAAAAGTAATAATAAAATATAATTAATTAATTAATTAGGGGGGGGGGGGGCGTACAGTTTTTTTATAAGGGATGGGGGGTATAATTATTAATATATATATATATATATATATATATATATATATATATATATATATATATATATATATATAATAAGGGATGGGGGGACGTACCAACAAAATTTAAGGGGTGGGGGTTAATTAATTTCATAACACAGTGGTGGCTGTGTGGTGCGCCACTATTGTTTCGGTTAATTTTATGTATAACATTAACTTATAGTATAATAAATATTAATATTAATAATTTGTTATTTTTCTAACTATCTTTTAAAATATAACATGTTTTTTAAAGTAGAAATTTTTATATAAATAATAATAACATTACTAACCCAACAATTAAATAAATTAAACAAGTTAAATTGTACTAACCTCTAACCTCGAATAGTATGATGAGAAAAAGTTCCGAAAAAGCATCAACAACGAACCAACAACAACAACCTTAAATAATATAGAAAATCAAAAAATTTGTGTTAAACAAAAATATATATATACAATCACAAAAAAATATAATAAGTAAATCAAAAAATAAATTTATAAAACTTACCGATCGATATATCAATATAGAGATAAATATGTGTTTGAGAAATAATATGAATGAAAATGGAGAGGAAGAATATTTGGGAATAGATTTTATGAATGATAGTTTGAGTTTGTGAGTGAAAGAATGAATGTAAAAAAAAATGATAAGTTAGGAGGGTATTTATAGGAAGAAGTGGAAGGAAGGAAGGAAGGGAGAGGGAGCGTGAGGCTAACGGTCGGATTTGTAACGGATAAAATAATATACATTTGCGAGGAAATTCAAAAATTTTCCTCGCAAATGTCTTTGTGATACGCGTTGTCACACGCGTCTGATCAGGTGTCAGAACGGTCATCATGACTTTGACATTAGCGAGGAAATT
Organism: Trifolium dubium; assembly: GCA_951804385.1. NCBI lineage: Eukaryota > Viridiplantae > Streptophyta > Magnoliopsida > Fabales > Fabaceae > Trifolium > Trifolium dubium. Next base: position 19,164,770 of record OX638071.1, on the reverse strand, counting down.
CAACATATTTTCCTCGCAAATGTATTGACCAGCGCGCGTGATCCCCCAACAGCTTTATCATGTGTCAGGAATATTTATTCAGCTGGGACCCACTGCGTTAGCGACGAAATTTCCTCTCAAATGTAAAACATTTGCGAGGAACCAATTTTCCTCTCAAATGTTGGTAGCAAATGCAGAAATTTCTTGTAGTGTTTGAATGTGACCATGAAAATTTCCGAACATCAACTTACTTGAGTTTCATAACCATCTGGTAACTTGACAATGAAATCATGTGCATTTGCTGCTTTAGCTGCATTTATCACACTTTCCATCGAAGAACCTTCTTTTCCAAATAATATATTCTCTTTTATGGTTGTGGCAAAAAGAACAGGCTCTTGATTCACTAAGCCAAGGTTAGATCTCAACCATTTCAATTGAAGTTTATTAATCTTGTGACCATCCAATAATATTTCGCCTTCAACAGGGTCGTAAAACCTTTCGAGCAGTGCAATTATAGTTGATTTTCCTGAACCACTACCCCCAACAAGACCTATCCTCTTTCCTGCTGGAATAGTGAGATTGAATTCCTGCAAGACTGGTGAATCTGGCCTAGATGGATAACAGAAGTATATATCTTTGAATTCAATTTCTCCTCTCACATGTGATAAAGCCTTTACTTTCTTCTCTTCGGAATCTATAGTTGGCACCCTATCAATCATTTCAAAAATGCGAGTGACCGCAGCCCCGGCCTCCATGATGGCGGTTAAATTTGGAAGTGCACTTAAAATGCTCCTGAAATTCATCGAAGTTAAACATATTATTAGTATGAGAAATGATTTTTGTACTACCAAAAGACTGCTTTTGCAACAACTTTTTAAGTGATTAACACAGTTCAAGTAGGTGGTTGATTATATTCAGTGGACGGTTAATGGATATACCTGATGTCAAAACTTATTAACCATGAATTTGGACGTTGTTATCTATAATTTCCAAGTGTTCGACTACATAGATTTGAACATTTTAAAACTGTGATTAATCATGTCTAAATTCATGTCTAATAAAGTTATGTTGATGGTTGATGATTAATGATTTTTGGCACACGGTATATCTATACATCTATTAACCATTTGTTGAACGAACGTAATTAAGTAAACTAACCACATATGTAAACTGCGCTAACCACTTACAACTGCATTAGCATTAACATTCAAAATTAGAAAGTGATTATAAAACTAGAATATGAATAATGATAAAATCACTTACAGTCCTCCCATTAGGATGTTGAAGCCAGCTACAAATACATGACCACCTTTCTCTCCTTTTTCGGATATCAAAAAAGTTCCAACCCAAGCTTGAAAACCCCAACTTACATAAATAACTCCCAGACTTCCTAACATCAACCCTTTTGCAAAACCTTGTTTTATTCTAAGTTCCATAGTTTTTTGAAGTGCACTGCTAAATCTTTTCAGTGTTTGATTCTCCCCGACATAAGAGAAAACAGTTCTTATTGAAGATATTGCTTGCTCGGCAATTCCACCAGCAACACCATAAGACGCTATCATTTTCATTGTAACATCCAACATTATTTTCCCGAAGACTAGCGCCGGGACAATGAACATGACAGAGAGTGGTATTGCTGCCAATGCAAGTCTCCATGAAAGTACAAATGCAAAGATGTGGCAGAATAAGAATGTTGACATGTAAGTCAAGCAGTCCGGTATCTACATTCAGCAAAAGGTAAAAACTAATTAGGCATAAAGATTAAGAATTTTACTTGATCAGATTTTCTGTTAGAAGGTTACAAAATTAATTAGATTTCGAAATACATATGATGATGTAAAGGTTAGATTCACTGGATTCACTGTGTTTTTGAAGCCAACTGTCGCGCCGCAAAAAAATGCCTGAGCGTACTAATGTTCGAAATATGCACTTTGAACTCATCATGTATGACCAGAAGGCCTATCTACTTTGAGAAATGATATATTGACACACAAAATTAACAACAAAAGTCAACAACAATTTGCCTGGTTAATGTCGTTTAAATATGTTGTTAATCACGTTTTGGAAATAGTCAATGAAAATAACAAGGTGTCACTAACTATTCACCGACTTTCAGTAACCATCGATTTGAACGTGATTAACCACGACTTTGAAAGTCATTAACCATGATTTTCAGGTGTTATCTATTATAAGTTATAACCATCCAAGTTATTGTTAGTTTTCGGTTTTGAAAATCGAAATCTCAAATATTAACTGAGGAAATTATTGGCGGAGTCGCGGATCAGTACGCTTTCTTTAAGACGTTTCACGGCACTACCCAAATTGTGCAAGGTAGACAATCAACTGTGAAGTCCCCAGGATAAAACTGCCAATTTCAGATCAATACCGTAAACCACTGCACTGTAGTTTACGGGCAGAAGAACACCTCCGATGGTTTCAACAAAAACCAGTCAATATCGATAATGAATTATCGATTCTCTGAAACAATCGAAAAGCAAAAAATAAAATATGTAATGTGAAGAGTTTGGGCGGCCAAGGAAGAAGAGAAAAGAAGTGTTTCTTCCTTTTCAGAAAAAGGTATATATGAAGGAGCAAGGAAGACAAGCCATTAGTAGTATTCAAGTGAGGGACAAGGTATTAATCACAATTAAGTGATATAATTACTTGTCCGTTACTAAATCATTAGGAGGAAATGGTTAGTGTTGATTCAGCAAGGATCCAATGCAGACCCCGAAAAATGACACAAAAACAACATAACTTCCACCAGTGGAAGATACTTGACATTCGTAGCAGTCTCAATTTACACTAAACTTCCACTGGTGTAAGTTGCCTTAAAAACTGTTCATTTTTCTTTCCAATGTGGGACTCAATCCCACTTTTTTCAATTCACACTACAATGTGATTTTTTCATATCTAACCATTATTAACATAAAAAAATGTTCATTTTCTCAACAATCCCCCACTTGAATTTAAAAAAGTTGTTTCAGATATAACGTTTGAACGTTTTTGTGCATAAGCAAAGGTGACGCATGCTTGAACCTTAGCATAGCGAGTAAGAGCCTGATTTAACAAGAGTGACGCTTGCTTGAATTCTTTCTCAGATTTTCCTCAAACCCGCATACAACCTTTTCCTAAGGTGTTTTCTACAGCCCGTGCTTTAATGGCCCTGCACGTCAGTCCCGGTTTCATGAATGCTCTAGTAGTCCGCCTCAAGACTACATAGGAACCGGCCTCAGTTCCATCATTCATATAGGTGAGTCTATCTCGAGTACCCCTGAAGTTTGGTACTCCTCTGATTCAGAGTATAGTTCTCATTAAGAGTTTCTATTACCTCAACCTTTTCACTTCAGGTTCATGCATCTTGTGATTGCATGTTCATTCCCTATTACTTACAACTTGTTGTTTACTCATTGAAACATAATTCTTGGGATCTTCAGTCTTTTAGGTTGGGTTACCATCATAAGTAATTCTAAGTAGGCATTAGTCCCATCTTAACAGATGTATTGTAGACTTTCTCTCTAGCTAGTCCTTTCGTCAAAGGATCGGCTAAGTTTTCTTCTGAGCGTACATGATCCACTCTAACAGCACCTTTCGTGAGCAAGTCTCTCACAGTACTGTGCTTCCTTCTTATTTGACGTCTTTTACCGTTGTAGTAACGGTTCTCAATTTTAGCGATAACTGCGGTACTATCGCAGTGGATCAATACAGCTAGCATTGGTCTTTCCCATAAAGGAATTTCAGATAGCAAGCATCTCAGCCAACTTGCTTCTTCACTAGCTGTTGCTAGTGCTATCATCTCAGACTCCATGGTGGACTGAGCCAATATAGTCTGTTTCTTAGACTTCCAAGATACAACTCCTCCTGCTATATTAAATATATAGCCACTAGTTGCTTTGGAATCATCTGATAAGGTATTCCAATCAGCATCACTTTATCATTCAAGCACTGCAGGAAATTTCTGATAATGTATACCAAGTGTCATAGTCTTTTTCAAATATCCCATGACTCTATTTATTGCCTGCCAGTGCTCATTACCAGGTCTACTGGTAAACCAACACAGCTGTCCTACAGCATATGCGATGTCGGGTCGTGTACAATCAGTGACATATCTAAGACTGCCAATGATGCTCGCATACTCTGACTGTCTAACACTATCACCAGTGTTCTTAAATAATTTTACACTTGCGTCACACGGAGTGTGTGAAGTTCTACAGTCAAAGTATTCATATTTCTTTAGAATCTTTTCCACATAGTGGGATTGATCTAAGGATATTCCTTTCTCAGACCGAGTGATTTTGATTTCCAGAATCACACTCGCTTCTCCAAGGTCTTTCATATCAAAGTTGTTGCACAACAATGATTTCACAACATTAACTGCGTCAATGTTAGATCCAAAGATGAGCATGTCGTCTACATATAGACATATTATAGTACAAATGTTATTATCTGACTTGTAATAAATGCATTTGTCACTTTCATTCAACTTGTATCCATTTAATACCATTAAGTTATCAAATTTCTCATGCCATTGCTTTGGAGCTTGTTTAAGACCATAAAGTGATTTTTCTAACTTACAGACCTTAGTTTCTTGCCCATGTACACAAACCCTTCAGGTTGTTCCATATAGATTTCTTCTTCTAAGTCACCATTTAAAAAAGCAGTTTTAACATCCATTTGGTGTACTACCAAGTTATAAATAGCAGCTATTGAAATAAGTACTCGAATGGATGTTATTCTAGTGACGGGAGAAAAAGTGTCGAAGAATTCTATATTTTCTCTTTGCCTAAAACCTTTGGCTACAAGGCGAGCCTTGTATTTATCAACAGTACCATCAGGTTTTAGTTTCTTTTTTAAAATCCATTTACAACCAATTGGTTTGCAGCCAGGCGGCAAGTCTACTAAGTGCCATGTTTTGTTAGATTCTAGAGAATCCATCTCATCATTAATAGCCTCTTGCCAAAGATCTGCATCCATCGATGACAAGGCTTCTTGAAGATTCCTTTTAGCAATTCTTACTCGTTTACTCCTTCGGAGTTCTGGTTCTACTTGATCATTGCTATCTGTATTTGGTATCACAGGAATGTGACTCTGTTCAGAAGTATTACTTGTTCCAGCGCCCCCACTATTTCTCAGCTTAAAAGGAAATTTATGTTCATGAAAATCTGCATCAACAGATTCTATGATCACTTTCGCATTTAGGTCGTAAAACCTATATGCCTTACTGTTTGCTGCATACCCAATGAATACGCATTCATAGGCTCTACTAGCGAGCTTAACTCGCTTCGGGTCCGGTATACGGACATAAGCTAGACATCCCCAAGTTCTTAAGTAAGACAAGTTTGGTTGTCTTTTCTTTAATGTCTCATACGGAGAGATAATTTCTTTGGATTTGGGAACTCTATTCAAAACAAAGCAAATAGTCAAAATAATTTCTCCCCACCAATGGGCAGCGGCACCAGAATTCAACATAATAGCAACGACAAGTTCAGTAAGAGTTATATTCTTTCTTTCTGCTTTACCATTCATTTCAGGAGAATATGGCGCAGTTACTTCATGTATAATTCCATGTTGTTTATAAAATTCATTAAATAAACTAGAATTATATTCAGTTCCCCTATCACTACGAAATCTCTTGATTTTCTTATTGAATTGATTTTCAATTTCAGCAACAAAGACTTTAAACATATCAAAAGCATCACTTTTATTTTTCATAAGATATACGAAGGTATAGTCGGAACAATCGTCAATAAAAGTGATAAAATATCGTTTGTTATTTCTTGTCATTGTTCCATCTAGTTCACATATATCAGAATGTATAAGGTCCATTGGTTCAGATTCCCTTATTACTGATTTATGTGAGCTTTTTGTTATTTTTGCTTGACTACAAAAAACACATTTTTCTACTTCATTAAAATTCAGTTTAGGAATTAATCCTAAGTTACTTAAGTGTGAGATTGATCTAGTGTTAACATGACAAAGTCTAGAATGCCAAATAGTAAAATCACACAAAGAGTAAACAGAAGTAGAAATTTTATTCAAATGGAAATTGACATCAACATTAAGCTTAAACATGCCATCAATGGCGTACCCTTTTCCAATAAAAGTATCATTCTTAGTGATGGTATACAAATCAGCCCCAAAAGTTTGACTAAACCCAGCCTTATTCAAGAGAAAACTAGAAACAAGATTCTTTTTCATCTCTGGAACATGCAGAACCTCTTTCAGAGTCAGAGTCTTTACAGAGGTGAAATTCAGCACAACTTCTCCAACACCAGCAACATCAGAAGTGTGAGCATTGCCCATTTGCACTTTCTTATTTTCAGCATTCGTGTATGTTTTAAACATAGCACGATCATAACAGACATGGCGAGTAGCGCCAGTGTCTATCCACCATCCTTTAGTAACACCGACCATGTTAATTTCGGTGATCATAGCGGCATAGCCTTCATCGGTAACATTCACCTGAGCATTCAAATGAGTAGGTTTAGGCCTTTTTACGCCTCTACATCTTTTTGCCATATGACCCGGTTTCCAACAATTAAAACAAAGGATTTCACCGGTATCATTTCTAGAAGGAGGTGGAGGCTGTTGCTGCCTTGCTGCAGGGGCCCTAAACGGGTTCCCAGTCTTAACTCGGTTTTGGTTCTGATTCTGATTTTTAAAAGGTTTGCCCGTAGGCTTCAGAACCGCACCGAGTTTCTTATTTTTGTTGTTGGAGACAACCATAAGCTTTTCTAGCTCTCTCTGATCCTGTTTCCGAGATTCTTCTTCAATACGAAGACGGGTAATCAAGCTCTCTATGGAAAATTCTTTAGTTTTATGTTACAGCTTGGTTTTAAAATCTTTCCATAGAGGGGGCAGCTTGTCTATCATCACAGCAATCATAAATTGTTCAGGTAAAGGCATACCTTCGGTAATTATCTCATGAGCAATTTTCTGGAGTTCATGAGACTGCACCTCCACTGACCTTTCATCAACCATCTGGTACTTCAGATAACGACTGCTGCATACTTCTTCACACCAGCCTCTTTAGTATCATATTTCTTTGACAAAGCCTCCCACACATCACGATCAGTACTGTATGTTCTGTAGTAATCATACATGTCATCTTGGAGTCCATTAATGATATAGTTTTTACAAACATAATCATTATGAATCCAATTCTGTTGGTCAATCTGAATTTCCAGATTCCTGGTTTTAATCTGTTCTGCTGTCTCTTTTTCTTTTTCTTTATCTTTTTCAGCAGAAATAGATTTATCAGTACCATCAGCGGTAACTGATTCTTTAGTTCCTGAAGCCGAAGCAGAGTCATCAGCAACAGGAACAACTGGCATAGGATCATTCAAAACGAAGGCACATTTTTTCAAGGTAAGAAGGAAAAACATTTTCTGTTGCCAACGTTTAAAATGAGACCTTTCAAATTTGAACGGTTTTTCTGTAGCACCAACGGACGAACTACCAATAACCTCTTCACTTGTCATGTTTGAAACGTCTTAAAATTGTTAGTTTTCGGTTTTGAAAATCGAAATCAGAAAAATCAACTGAGGAAATTATTGGCGGAGTCGCGGATCAGTACGCTTTCTTTAAGACGTTTCACGACACTACCCAAATTGTGCAAGGTAGACAATCAACCGTGAAGTCCCCAGGATAAAACTGCCAATTTCAGATCAATACCGTAAACCACTGCACTGTAGTTTACGGGCAGAAGAACACCTCCGATGGTTTCAACAAAAACCAGTCAATATCGATAATGAATTATCGATTCTCTAAAACAATCGAAAAACAAAAAATAAAATATGTAATGTGAAGAGTTTGGGCGGCCAAGGAAGAAGAGAAAAGAAGTGTTTCTTCCTTTTCAGAAAAAGGTATATATGAAGGAGCATGGAAGACAAGCCATTAGTAGTATTCAAGTGAGGGACAAGGAATTAATCACAATTAAGTGATATAATTACTTGTCCGTTACTAAAACATTAGGAGGAAATGATTATTGTTGATTCAGCAAGGATCCAATGCAGACCCCGAAAAATGACACAAAAACAACATAACTTCCACCAGTGGAAGATACTTGACATTCGTAGCAGTCTCAATTTACACTAAACTTCCACTGGTGTAAGTTGCCTTAAAAACTGTTCATTTTTCTTTCCAATGTGGGACTCAATGCCACTTTTTTCAATTCACACTACAATGTGATTTTTTCATATCTAATCATTATTAACATAAAAAAATGTTCATTATTAACACTAAAATGTTCCTGAATAGTTCAAGAATGAGAAAACATTGGCAAAATCACTACTTATTGTAGTTTTAAAATTCCAATTAAGGACAAGGGATATCGTAGTGCAACATATATCTTCATGTCTCATTAAAATTTCATTTTCGGCAACATTCACAATAAAGGTTTTTTTTTTCTCAAGCAGAAGATTGAATAATCTTGAATAAGCAAGAATGAGAAAAAAATAATGCTAACATATTGGAAAAAGCATAATAATAACATGTACCAACCGTCGACCAATATGTTAGAATGAAAATCTCAAAATTACCGGCCACAACATAATAACGTTGTCTTTCGGGACAGAGCATACATTTGGACAAAACACGTTTTTCTCAAGCAGAAGATTGAAGGTTCCTGAATAGTTCAAGAATGAGAAAACATTGGCAAAATCACTACTTATTGTAGTTTTAAAATTTCAATTAAGGACAAGGGACATCGTAGTGCAACATATATCTTCATGTCTCATTAAAATTTTATTTTGGGCAACATTCACAATAAAGGTTTTTTTTTTTTCTCAAGCAGAAGATTGAATAATCTTGAATAAGCAAGAATGAGAAAAAAATAATGCTAACATATTTGAAAAAGCATAATAATTACATGTACCAACCGTCGACCAATATGTTAGAATGAAATTCTCTAAATTACCGGCCACAACAAAAAAACGTTGTCTTTCGGGACAGAGCATACATTTGGACAAAACACATTTTTCTCAAGCAAAAGATTGAAGGTTCCTGAATAGTTCAAGAATGAGAAAACATTGGCAAAATCACAACTTATTGTAGTTTTAAAATTTCATTTAAGGACAAGGGACATCGTAGTGCAACATATATCTTCTTGTCTCATTAAAATTTCATTTTGGGCACCATTCACAATAAAGGTTCTTTTTTTTTTCTCAAGCAGAAGATTGAATAATCTTGAATAAGCAAGAATGAGAAAAAAAATAATGCTAACATGTTGAAAAAAGCATAATCATAACATGTACCAACCGTCGACCAATATGTTAGAATGAAAATCTCAAAATTACCGGTCACAACATAAAAATGTTGTCTTTCGGGACAGAGCATACATTTGGACAAAACACGTTTTTCTCAAGCAGGAGATTGAAGGTTCCTGAATAGTTCAAGAATGAGAAAACATTGGCAAAATCACTACTTCGGGACAAAGCATACATTTGACCAAAACACGTTTTTCTCAAGCAGAAGATTGAAGGTTCCTGAATAGTTCAAGAATGAGAAAACATTGGCAAAATCACTACTTATTGTAGTTTTAAAATTTCAATTAGGGACAAGGGACATCGTAGTGCAACATATATCTTCATGTCTCATTAAAATTTCATTTTGGGCAACATTCACAATAAAGGTTCTTTTTTTTTTTCTCAAGCAGAAGATTGAATAATCTTGAATAAGCAAGAATGAGAAAAAAATAATGGCTAACATAATGGAAAAAGCATAATAATAACATGTACCAACCGTCGACCAATATGTTAGAATGAAAATCTCAAAATTACCGGCCACAATATAAAATCGTTGTCTTCCGGGACAGAGCATACATTTGGACAAAACATATTTTTCTCAAGCAAAAGATTGAAGGTTCCTGAATAGTTCAAGAATGAGAAAACATTGGCAAAATCACTACTTATTGTAGTTTAAAAATTTCAATTAAGGACAAGGGACATCGTAGTGCAACATATATCTTCTTGTCTCATTAAAATTTCATTTTGGGCACCATTCACAATAAAGGTTCTTTTTTTTTTCTCAAGCAGAAGATTGAATAATCTTGAATAAGCAAGAATGAGAAAAAAATAATGCTAACATATTGGAAAAAGCATAATAATAACATGTACCAACCGTCAACCAATATGTTAGAATGAAAATCTCAAAATTACCGGCCACAACATAAAAACGTTGTCTTTAGGGACAGAGCATACATTTGGACAAAACACGTTTTTCTAAAGCAGAAGATTGAAGGTTCCTGAATAGTTCAAGAATGAGAAAACATTGGCAAAATCACTACTTCGGGACAGAGCATATATTTGGACAAAACACATTTTTCTCAAGCAGAAGATTGAAGGTTCCTGAATAGTTCAAGAATGAAAAAACATTGGCAAAATCACTACTTATTGTAGTTTTAAAATTTCAATTAGGGACAAGGGACATCGTAGTGCAACATATATCTTCATGTCTCATTAAAATTTCATTTTGGGCAACATTCACAATAAAGGTTCTTTTTTTTTTTCTCAAGCAGAAGATTGAATAATCTTGAATAAGCAAGAATGAGAAAAAAATAATGGCTAACATAATGGAAAAAGCATAATAATAACATGTACCAACCGTCGACCAATATGTTAGAATGAAAATCTCAAAATTACCGGCCACAATATAAAATCGTTGTCTTCCGGGACAGAGCATACATTTGGACAAAACATATTTTTCTCAAGCAAAAGATTGAAGGTTCCTGAATAGTTCAAGAATGAGAAAACATTGGCAAAATCACTACTTATTGTAGTTTAAAAATTTCAATTAAGGACAAGGGACATCGTAGTGCAACATATATCTTCTTGTCTCATTAAAATTTCATTTTGGGCACCATTCACAATAAAGGTTCTTTTTTTTTTCTCAAGCAGAAGATTGAATAATCTTGAATAAGCAAGAATGAGAAAAAAATAATGCTAACATATTGGAAAAAGCATAATAATAACATGTACCAACCGTCAACCAATATGTTAGAATGAAAATCTCAAAATTACCGGCCACAACATAAAAACGTTGTCTTTAGGGACAGAGCATACATTTGGACAAAACACGTTTTTCTAAAGCAGAAGATTGAAGGTTCCTGAATAGTTCAAGAATGAGAAAACATTGGCAAAATCACTACTTATTGTAGTTTTAAAATTTCAATTAAGGACAAGGGACATCGTAGTGCAACATATATCTTCATGTCTCATTAAAATTTTATTTTGGGCAACATTCACAATAAAGGTTTTTTTTTTTCTCAAGCAGAAGATTGAATAATCTTGAATAAGCAAGAATGAGAAAAAAATAATGCTAACATATTTGAAAAAGCATAATAATTACATGTACCAACCGTCGACCAATATGTTAGAATGAAATTCTCTAAATTACCGGCCACAACAAAAAAACGTTGTCTTTCGGGACAGAGCATACATTTGGACAAAACACATTTTTCTCAAGCAAAAGATTGAAGGTTCCTGAATAGTTCAAGAATGAGAAAACATTGGCAAAATCACAACTTATTGTAGTTTTAAAATTTCATTTAAGGACAAGGGACATCGTAGTGCAACATATATCTTCTTGTCTCATTAAAATTTCATTTTGGGCACCATTCACAATAAAGGTTCTTTTTTTTTTCTCAAGCAGAAGATTGAATAATCTTGAATAAGCAAGAATGAGAAAAAAAATAATGCTAACATGTTGAAAAAAGCATAATCATAACATGTACCAACCGTCGACCAATATGTTAGAATGAAAATCTCAAAATTACCGGTCACAACATAAAAATGTTGTCTTTCGGGACAGAGCATACATTTGGACAAAACACGTTTTTCTCAAGCAGGAGATTGAAGGTTCCTGAATAGTTCAAGAATGAGAAAACATTGGCAAAATCACTACTTCGGGACAAAGCATACATTTGACCAAAACACGTTTTTCTCAAGCAGAAGATTGAAGGTTCCTGAATAGTTCAAGAATGAGAAAACATTGGCAAAATCACTACTTATTGTAGTTTTAAAATTTCAATTAGGGACAAGGGACATCGTAGTGCAACATATATCTTCATGTCTCATTAAAATTTCATTTTGGGCAACATTCACAATAAAGGTTCTTTTTTTTTTTCTCAAGCAGAAGATTGAATAATCTTGAATAAGCAAGAATGAGAAAAAAATAATGGCTAACATAATGGAAAAAGCATAATAATAACATGTACCAACCGTCGACCAATATGTTAGAATGAAAATCTCAAAATTACCGGCCACAATATAAAATCGTTGTCTTCCGGGACAGAGCATACATTTGGACAAAACATATTTTTCTCAAGCAAAAGATTGAAGGTTCCTGAATAGTTCAAGAATGAGAAAACATTGGCAAAATCACTACTTATTGTAGTTTAAAAATTTCAATTAAGGACAAGGGACATCGTAGTGCAACATATATCTTCTTGTCTCATTAAAATTTCATTTTGGGCACCATTCACAATAAAGGTTCTTTTTTTTTTCTCAAGCAGAAGATTGAATAATCTTGAATAAGCAAGAATGAGAAAAAAATAATGCTAACATATTGGAAAAAGCATAATAATAACATGTACCAACCGTCAACCAATATGTTAGAATGAAAATCTCAAAATTACCGGCCACAACATAAAAACGTTGTCTTTAGGGACAGAGCATACATTTGGACAAAACACGTTTTTCTAAAGCAGAAGATTGAAGGTTCCTGAATAGTTCAAGAATGAGAAAACATTGGCAAAATCACTACTTCGGGACAGAGCATATATTTGGACAAAACACATTTTTCTCAAGCAGAAGATTGAAGGTTCCTGAATAGTTCAAGAATGAAAAAACATTGGCAAAATCACTACTTATTGTAGTTTTAAAATTTCAATTAGGGACAAGGGACATCGTAGTGCAACATATATCTTCATGTCTCATTAAAATTTCATTTTGGGCAACATTCACAATAAAGGTTCTTTTTTTTTTTCTCAAGCAGAAGATTGAATAATCTTGAATAAGCAAGAATGAGAAAAAAATAATGGCTAACATAATGGAAAAAGCATAATAATAACATGTACCAACCGTCGACCAATATGTTAGAATGAAAATCTCAAAATTACCGGCCACAATATAAAATCGTTGTCTTCCGGGACAGAGCATACATTTGGACAAAACATATTTTTCTCAAGCAAAAGATTGAAGGTTCCTGAATAGTTCAAGAATGAGAAAACATTGGCAAAATCACTACTTATTGTAGTTTAAAAATTTCAATTAAGGACAAGGGACATCGTAGTGCAACATATATCTTCTTGTCTCATTAAAATTTCATTTTGGGCACCATTCACAATAAAGGTTCTTTTTTTTTTCTCAAGCAGAAGATTGAATAATCTTGAATAAGCAAGAATGAGAAAAAAATAATGCTAACATATTGGAAAAAGCATAATAATAACATGTACCAACCGTCAACCAATATGTTAGAATGAAAATCTCAAAATTACCGGCCACAACATAAAAACGTTGTCTTTAGGGACAGAGCATACATTTGGACAAAACACGTTTTTCTAAAGCAGAAGATTGAAGGTTCCTGAATAGTTCAAGAATGAGAAAACATTGGCAAAATCACTACTTCGGGACAGAGCATATATTTGGACAAAACACATTTTTCTCAAGCAGAAGATTGAAGGTTCCTGAATAGTTCAAGAATGAAAAAACATTGGCAAAATCACTACTTATTGTAGTTTTAAAAATTTCAATTAAGGACAAGGGACATCGTAGTGCAACATATATCTTCATGTTTCATTAAAATTTCATTTTGGGCAACATTCACAATAAAGGTTCTTTTTTTTTTTTTCTCAATCAGAAGATTGAATAATCTTGAATAAGCAAGAATGAGAAAAAAAATAATGCTAACATGTTGAAAAAAGCATAATCATAACATGTACCAACCGTCGACCAATATGTTAGAATGAAAATCTCAAGATTACCGGTCACAACATAAAAATGTTGTCTTTCGGGACAGAGCATACATTTGGACAAAACACGTTTTTCTCAAGCAGAAGATTGAAGGTTCCTGAATAGTTCAAGAATGAGAAAACATTGGCAAAATCACTACTTCGGGACAGAGCATACATTTGGCCAAAACACGTTTTTCTCAAGCAGAAGATTGAAGGTTCCTGAATAGTTCAAGAATGAGAAAACATTGGCAAAATCACTACTTATTGTAGTTTAAAAATTTCAATTAAGGACAAGGGACATCGTAGTGCAACATATATCATCATGTCTCATTAAAATTTCATTTTAGGCAACAACGAGCTTTTGCATTAAGGCAACATTCATAAGTATTTTTTTATTTTTATTTTCTCAAGCAGAAGATTGAATAATATTGAATAATCAAGAATGAGAAAAAAATAATGGCTAACATATTGGGAAAAGCATAATCATAACATATACCAACCGTCGATCAATATGTTAGAATGAAAATCTCAAAATTACCGGCCACAATATAAAAACGTTGTCTTTCGGGACAGAGGATACATTTGGACAAAACACTTTTTTTCTCAAACAGAAGATTGAAGGTCCCTGAATAGTTCAAGAATGAGAAAACATTGGCAAAATCACTACTTATTGTAGTTTTAAAATTTCAATTAGGGACAAGGGACATCGAAGTGCAACATATATCATCATGTCTCATTAAAATTTCATTTTGGGCAACATTCACAATAAAGGTTCTTTTTTTTTCTCAAGCAGAAGATTGAATAATCTTGAATAAGCAAGAATGAGAAAAAAATAATGCTAACATATTTGAAAAAGGATAATAATTACATGTACCAACCGTCGACCAATATGTTAGAATGAAATTCTCTAAATTACCGGCCACAACAAAAAAACGTTGTCTTTCGGGACAGAGCATACATTTGGACAAAACACATTTTTCTCAAGCAAAAGATTGAAGGTTCCTGAATAGTTCAAGAATAAGAAAACATTGGCAAAATCACAACTTATTGTAGTTTTAAAATTTCATTTAAGGACAAGGGACATCGTAGTGCAACATATATCTTCTTGTCTCATTAAAATTTCATTTTGGGCACCATTCACAATAAAGGTTCTTTTTTTTTTCTCAAGCAGAAGATTGAATAATCTTGAATAAGCAAGAATGAGAAAAAAAATAATGCTAACATGTTGAAAAAAGCATAATCATAACATGTACCAACCGTCGACCAATATGTTAGAATGAAAATCTCAAAATTACCGGTCACAACATAAAAATGTTGTCTTTCGGGACAGAGCATACATTTGGACAAAACACGTTTTTCTCAAGCAGGAGATTGAAGGTTCCTGAATAGTTCAAGAATGAGAAAACATTGGCAAAATCACTACTTCGGGACAAAGCATACATTTGACCAAAACACGTTTTTCTCAAGCAGAAGATTGAAGGTTCCTGAATAGTTCAAGAATGAGAAAACATTGGCAAAATCACTACTTATTGTAGTTTTAAAATTTCAATTAGGGACAAGGGACATCGTAGTGCAACATATATCTTCATGTCTCATTAAAATTTCATTTTGGGCAACATTCACAATAAAGGTTCTTTTTTTTTTTCTCAAGCAGAAGATTGAATAATCTTGAATAAGCAAGAATGAGAAAAAAATAATGGCTAACATAATGGAAAAAGCATAATAATAACATGTACCAACCGTCGACCAATATGTTAGAATGAAAATCTCAAAATTACCGGCCACAATATAAAATCGTTGTCTTCCGGGACAGAGCATACATTTGGACAAAACATATTTTTCTCAAGCAAAAGATTGAAGGTTCCTGAATAGTTCAAGAATGAGAAAACATTGGCAAAATCACTACTTATTGTAGTTTAAAAATTTCAATTAAGGACAAGGGACATCGTAGTGCAACATATATCTTCTTGTCTCATTAAAATTTCATTTTGGGCACCATTCACAATAAAGGTTCTTTTTTTTTTCTCAAGCAGAAGATTGAATAATCTTGAATAAGCAAGAATGAGAAAAAAATAATGCTAACATATTGGAAAAAGCATAATAATAACATGTACCAACCGTCAACCAATATGTTAGAATGAAAATCTCAAAATTACCGGCCACAACATAAAAACGTTGTCTTTAGGGACAGAGCATACATTTGGACAAAACACGTTTTTCTAAAGCAGAAGATTGAAGGTTCCTGAATAGTTCAAGAATGAGAAAACATTGGCAAAATCACTACTTCGGGACAGAGCATATATTTGGACAAAACACATTTTTCTCAAGCAGAAGATTGAAGGTTCCTGAATAGTTCAAGAATGAAAAAACATTGGCAAAATCACTACTTATTGTAGTTTTAAAATTTCAATTAGGGACAAGGGACATCGTAGTGCAACATATATCTTCATGTCTCATTAAAATTTCATTTTGGGCAACATTCACAATAAAGGTTCTTTTTTTTTTTCTCAAGCAGAAGATTGAATAATCTTGAATAAGCAAGAATGAGAAAAAAATAATGGCTAACATAATGGAAAAAGCATAATAATAACATGTACCAACCGTCGACCAATATGTTAGAATGAAAATCTCAAAATTACCGGCCACAATATAAAATCGTTGTCTTCCGGGACAGAGCATACATTTGGACAAAACATATTTTTCTCAAGCAAAAGATTGAAGGTTCCTGAATAGTTCAAGAATGAGAAAACATTGGCAAAATCACTACTTATTGTAGTTTAAAAATTTCAATTAAGGACAAGGGACATCGTAGTGCAACATATATCTTCTTGTCTCATTAAAATTTCATTTTGGGCACCATTCACAATAAAGGTTCTTTTTTTTTTCTCAAGCAGAAGATTGAATAATCTTGAATAAGCAAGAATGAGAAAAAAATAATGCTAACATATTGGAAAAAGCATAATAATAACATGTACCAACCGTCAACCAATATGTTAGAATGAAAATCTCAAAATTACCGGCCACAACATAAAAACGTTGTCTTTAGGGACAGAGCATACATTTGGACAAAACACGTTTTTCTAAAGCAGAAGATTGAAGGTTCCTGAATAGTTCAAGAATGAGAAAACATTGGCAAAATCACTACTTCGGGACAGAGCATATATTTGGACAAAACACATTTTTCTCAAGCAGAAGATTGAAGGTTCCTGAATAGTTCAAGAATGAAAAAACATTGGCAAAATCACTACTTATTGTAGTTTTAAAAATTTCAATTAAGGACAAGGGACATCGTAGTGCAACATATATCTTCATGTTTCATTAAAATTTCATTTTGGGCAACATTCACAATAAAGGTTCTTTTTTTTTTTTTCTCAATCAGAAGATTGAATAATCTTGAATAAGCAAGAATGAGAAAAAAAATAATGCTAACATGTTGAAAAAAGCATAATCATAACATGTACCAACCGTCGACCAATATGTTAGAATGAAAATCTCAAGATTACCGGTCACAACATAAAAATGTTGTCTTTCGGGACAGAGCATACATTTGGACAAAACACGTTTTTCTCAAGCAGAAGATTGAAGGTTCCTGAATAGTTCAAGAATGAGAAAACATTGGCAAAATCACTACTTCGGGACAGAGCATACATTTGGCCAAAACACGTTTTTCTCAAGCAGAAGATTGAAGGTTCCTGAATAGTTCAAGAATGAGAAAACATTGGCAAAATCACTACTTATTGTAGTTTAAAAATTTCAATTAAGGACAAGGGACATCGTAGTGCAACATATATCATCATGTCTCATTAAAATTTCATTTTAGGCAACAACGAGCTTTTGCATTAAGGCAACATTCATAAGTATTTTTTTATTTTTATTTTCTCAAGCAGAAGATTGAATAATATTGAATAATCAAGAATGAGAAAAAAATAATGGCTAACATATTGGGAAAAGCATAATCATAACATATACCAACCGTCGATCAATATGTTAGAATGAAAATCTCAAAATTACCGGCCACAATATAAAAACGTTGTCTTTCGGGACAGAGGATACATTTGGACAAAACACTTTTTTTCTCAAACAGAAGATTGAAGGTCCCTGAATAGTTCAAGAATGAGAAAACATTGGCAAAATCACTACTTATTGTAGTTTTAAAATTTCAATTAGGGACAAGGGACATCGAAGTGCAACATATATCATCATGTCTCATTAAAATTTCATTTTGGGCAACATTCACAATAAAGGTTCTTTTTTTTTCTCAAGCAGAAGATTGAATAATCTTGAATAAGCAAGAATGAGAAAAAAATAATGCTAACATATTTGAA
Organism: Trifolium dubium; assembly: GCA_951804385.1. Taxonomy (NCBI): domain Eukaryota; kingdom Viridiplantae; phylum Streptophyta; class Magnoliopsida; order Fabales; family Fabaceae; genus Trifolium; species Trifolium dubium. The sequence goes on along the minus strand of OX638071.1, from coordinate 19,146,515 downwards.
AAAGCATAATAATTACATGTACCAACCGTCGACCAATATGTTAGAATGAAATTCTCTAAATTACCGGCCACAACAAAAAAACGTTGTCTTTCGGGACAGAGCATACATTTGGACAAAACACATTTTTCTCAAGCAAAAGATTGAAGGTTCCTGAATAGTTCAAGAATGAGAAAACATTGGCAAAATCACAACTTATTGTAGTTTTAAAATTTCATTTAAGGACAAGGGACATCGTAGTGCAACATATATCTTCTTGTCTCATTAAAATTTCATTTTGGGCACCATTCACAATAAAGGTTCTTTTTTTTTTCTCAAGCAGAAGATTGAATAATCTTGAATAAGCAAGAATGAGAAAAAAAATAATGCTAACATGTTGAAAAAAGCATAATCATAACATGTACCAACCGTCGACCAATATGTTAGAATGAAAATCTCAAAATTACCGGTCACAACATAAAAATGTTGTCTTTCGGGACAGAGCATACATTTGGACAAAACACGTTTTTCTCAAGCAGGAGATTGAAGGTTCCTGAATAGTTCAAGAATGAGAAAACATTGGCAAAATCACTACTTCGGGACAAAGCATACATTTGACCAAAACACGTTTTTCTCAAGCAGAAGATTGAAGGTTCCTGAATAGTTCAAGAATGAGAAAACATTGGCAAAATCACTACTTATTGTAGTTTTAAAATTTCAATTAGGGACAAGGGACATCGTAGTGCAACATATATCTTCATGTCTCATTAAAATTTCATTTTGGGCAACATTCACAATAAAGGTTCTTTTTTTTTTTCTCAAGCAGAAGATTGAATAATCTTGAATAAGCAAGAATGAGAAAAAAATAATGGCTAACATAATGGAAAAAGCATAATAATAACATGTACCAACCGTCGACCAATATGTTAGAATGAAAATCTCAAAATTACCGGCCACAATATAAAATCGTTGTCTTCCGGGACAGAGCATACATTTGGACAAAACATATTTTTCTCAAGCAAAAGATTGAAGGTTCCTGAATAGTTCAAGAATGAGAAAACATTGGCAAAATCACTACTTATTGTAGTTTAAAAATTTCAATTAAGGACAAGGGACATCGTAGTGCAACATATATCTTCTTGTCTCATTAAAATTTCATTTTGGGCACCATTCACAATAAAGGTTCTTTTTTTTTTCTCAAGCAGAAGATTGAATAATCTTGAATAAGCAAGAATGAGAAAAAAATAATGCTAACATATTGGAAAAAGCATAATAATAACATGTACCAACCGTCAACCAATATGTTAGAATGAAAATCTCAAAATTACCGGCCACAACATAAAAACGTTGTCTTTAGGGACAGAGCATACATTTGGACAAAACACGTTTTTCTCAAGCAGAAGATTGAAGGTTCCTGAATAGTTCAAGAATGAGAAAACATTGGCAAAATCACTACTTCGGGACAGAGCATATATTTGGACAAAACACATTTTTCTCAAGCAGAAGATTGAAGGTTCCTGAATAGTTCAAGAATGAAAAAACATTGGCAAAATCACTACTTATTGTAGTTTTAAAATTTCAATTAGGGACAAGGGACATCGTAGTGCAACATATATCTTCATGTTTCATTAAAATTTCATTTTGGGCAACATTCACAATAAAGGTTCTTTTTTTTTTTTTCTCAATCAGAAGATTGAATAATCTTGAATAAGCAAGAATGAGAAAAAAAATAATGCTAACATGTTGAAAAAAGCATAATCATAACATGTACCAACCGTCGACCAATATGTTAGAATGAAAATCTCAAGATTACCGGTCACAACATAAAAATGTTGTCTTTCGGGACAGAGCATACATTTGGACAAAACACGTTTTTCTCAAGCAGAAGATTGAAGGTTCCTGAATAGTTCAAGAATGAGAAAACATTGGCAAAATCACTACTTCGGGACAGAGCATACATTTGGCCAAAACACGTTTTTCTCAAGCAGAAGATTGAAGGTTCCTGAATAGTTCAAGAATGAGAAAACATTGGCAAAATCACTACTTATTGTAGTTTAAAATTTCAATTAAGGACAAGGGACATCGTAGTGCAACATATATCATCATGTCTCATTAAAATTTCATTTTAGGCAACAACGAGCTTTTGCATTAAGGCAACATTCATAAGTATTTTTTTATTTTTATTTTCTCAAGCAGAAGATTGAATAATATTGAATAATCAAGAATGAGAAAAAAAAAATGGATAACATATTGGGAAAAGCATAATCATAACATATACCAACCGTCGATCAATATGTTAGAATGAAAATCTCAAAATTACCGGCCACAATATAAAAACGTTGTCTTTCGGGACAGAGGATACATTTGGACAAAACACTTTTTTTCTCAAACAGAAGATTGAAGGTCCCTGAATAGTTCAAGAATGAGAAAACATTGGCAAAATCACTACTTATTGTAGTTTTAAAATTTCAATTAGGGACAAGGGACATCGAAGTGCAACATATATCATCATGTCTCATTAAAATTTCATTTTGGGCAACATTCACAATAAAGGTTCTTTTTTTTTCTCAAGCAGAAGATTGAATAATCTTGAATAAGCAAGAATGAGAAAAAAATAATGCTAACATATTTGAAAAAGCATAATAATTACATGTACCAACCGTCGACCAATATGTTAGAATGAAAATCTCTAAATTACCGGCCACAACATAAAAACGTTGTCTTTCTGGACAGAGCATACATTTAGACAAAACACATTTTTCTCAAGCAAAAGATTGAAGGTTCTAGAATAGTTCAAGAATGAGAAAACATTGGCAAAATCACTACTTATTGTAGTTTTAAAATTTCAATTAGGGACAAGGGACATCGAAGTGCAACATATATCATCATGTCTCATTAAAATTTCATTTTGGGCAACATTCACAATAAAGGTTTTTTTTTTTCTCAAGCAGAAGATTGAATAATCTTGAATAAGCAAGAATGAGGAAAAAATAATGCTAACATATTGGAAAAAGCATAATCAAAACATGTACCAACCATCAACCAATATGTTAAAATGAAAATCTCAAATTACCGGCCACAACATAAAAACGTTGTCTTTCGAGACAGAGCATACATTTGGACAAAACACGTTTTTCAACAAGTAGAAGATTGAAGGTTCCTAAATAGTTCAAGAATGAGAAAACATTGGCAAAATCACTACTTCGGGACAGATCATACATTTGGACAAAACACGTTTTTCTCAAGCAGAAGATTGAAGGTTCCTGAATAGTTCAAGAATGAGAAAACATTGGCAAAATCACTACTTGTTGTAGTTTTAAATTTTCAATTAGGGACAAGGGACATCGAAGTACAACATATATCATCATGACTCATTAAAATTTCATTTTGGGCAAAAACAAGCTTTTGCATTAAGGCAACATTTACAATTATGGTTTTTTTTTCTCAAGCAGCAGATTGAATAATCTTGAATAATCAGGAATGAGAAAAAAAATAATGGCTAACATATTGGAAAAAGCATAATCATAACATGTACCAACCGTCGACCAATATGTTAGAATGAAAATCTCAAGATTACCGGTCACAACATAAAAATGTTGTCTTTCGGGACATAGCATACATTTGGACAAAACACGTTTTTCTCAAGCAGAAGATTGAAGGTTCCTGAATAGTTCAAGAATGAGAAAACATTGGCAAAATCACTACTTCGGGACAGAGCATACATTTGGCCAAAACACGTTTTTCTCAAGCAGAAGATTGAAGGTTCCTGAATAGTTCAAGAATGAGAAAACATTGGCAAAATCACTACTTATTGTAGTTTAAAAATTTCAATTAAGGACAAGGGACATCGTAGTGCAACATATATCATCATGTCTCATTAAAATTTCATTTTAGGCAACAACGAGCTTTTGCATTAAGGCAACATTCATAAGTATTTTTTTATTTTTATTTTCTCAAGCAGAAGATTGAATAATATTGAATAATCAAGAATGAGAAAAAAATAATGGCTAACATATTGGAAAAAGCATATTCATAACATATACCAACCGTCGATCAATATGTTAGAATGAAAATCTCAAAATTACCGGCCACAATATAAAAACGTTGTCTTTCGGGACAGAGGATACATTTGGACAAAACACTTTTTTTCTCAAACAGAAGATTGAAGGTCCCTGAATAGTTCAAGAATGAGAAAACATTGGCAAAATCACTACTTATTGTAGTTTTAAAATTTCAATTAGGGACAAGGGACATCGAAGTGCAACATATATCATCATGTCTCATTAAAATTTCATTTTGGGCAACATTCACAATAAAGGTTCTTTTTTTTTCTCAAGCAGAAGATTGAATAATCTTGAATAAGCAAGAATGAGAAAAAAATAATGCTAACATATTTGAAAAAGCATAATAATTACATGTACCAACCGTCGACCAATATGTTAGAATGAAAATCTCTAAATTACCGGCCACAACATAAAAACGTTGTCTTTCTGGACAGAGCATACATTTAGACAAAACACATTTTTCTCAAGCAAAAGATTGAAGGTTCTAGAATAGTTCAAGAATGAGAAAACATTGGCAAAATCACTACTTATTGTAGTTTTAAAATTTCAATTAGGGACAAGGGACATCGAAGTGCAACATATATCATCATGTCTCATTAAAATTTCATTTTGGGCAACATTCACAATAAAGGTTTTTTTTTTTCTCAAGCAGAAGATTGAATAATCTTGAATAAGCAAGAATGAGGAAAAAATAATGCTAACATATTGGAAAAAGCATAATCAAAACATGTACCAACCATCAACCAATATGTTAAAATGAAAATCTCAAATTACCGGCCACAACATAAAAACGTTGTCTTTCGAGACAGAGCATACATTTGGACAAAACACGTTTTTCAACAAGTCGAAGATTGAAGGTTCCTAAATAGTTCAAGAATGAGAAAACATTGGCAAAATCACTAATTCGGGACAGATCATACATTTGGACAAAACACGTTTTTCTCAAGCAGAAGATTGAAGGTTCCTGAATAGTTCAAGAATGAGAAAACATTGGCAAAATCACTACTTATTGTAGTTTTAAATTTTCAATTAGGGACAAGGGACATCGAAGTGCAACATATATCATCATGTCTCAATAAAATTTCATTTTGGGCAACAATCAAAATAAATGTTCTCTTTTTTTTTTCTCAAGCAGAAGATTGAATAATCTTGAATAATCAAGAATGAGAAAAAAATAATGGCTAACATAATGGAAAAAGCATAATCATAACATGTACCAACTGTCGACCAATATGTTTGAATGAAAATCTCAAAATTACCGGCCACAACATAAAAACGTTGTCTTTCGGGACAGAGCATACATTTAGACAAAACACATTTTTCTCAAGCAAAAGATTGAAGGTTCCTAAATAGTTCAAGAATGAGAAAACATTGGCAAAATCACTACTTATTATAGTTTTAAAATTTCAATTAAGGACAAGGGACATCGTAGTGCAACATATATCTTCATGTCTCATTAAAATTTCATTTTGGGCAACATTCACAATAACTGTTCTTTTTTTTTTCTCAAGCAGAAGATTTAATAATCTTGAATAAGCAAGAATGAGAAAAAAATAATACTAACATATTTGAAAAAGCATAATAATTACATGTACCAACCGTCGACCAATATGATAGAATGAAAATCTCAAAATTACCGGTCACAACATAAAAATGTTGTCTTTCGGGACAGAGCATACATTTGGACAAAACATGTTTTTCTCAAGCAGAAGATTGAAGGTTCCTAAATAGTTCAAGAATGAGAAAACATTGGCAAAATCACTACTTCGGGACAGAGCACACATTTGGCCAAAACACGTTTTTCTCAAGCAGAAGATTGAAGGTTCCTGAATAGTTCAAGAATGAGAAAACATTGGCAAAATCACTACTTATTGTAGTTTTAAAATTTCAATTAAGGACAAGGGACATCGTAGTGCAACATATATCTTCATGTCTCATTAAAATTTCATTTTGGGCAACATTCACAATAAAGGTTCTTTTTTTTTTCTCAAGCAGAAGATTTAATAATCTTGAATAAGCAAGAATGAGAAAAAAATAATACTAACATATTTGAAAAAGCATAATAATTACATGTACCAACCGTCGACCAATATGATAGAATGAAAATCTCAAAATTACCGGGCACAACATAAAAATGTTGTCTTTCGGGACAGAGCATACATTTGGACAAAACATGTTTTTCTCAAACAGAAGATTGAAGGTTCCTGAATAGTTCAAGAATGAGAAAACATTGGCAAAATCACTACTTCGGGACAGAGCACACATTTGGTCAAAACACGTTTTTCTCAAGCAGAAGTTTGAAGGTTCCTGAATAGTTCAAGAATGAGAAAACATTGGCAAAATCACTACTTATTGTAGTTTTAAAATTTCAATTAAGGACAAGGGACATCGTAGTGCAACATATATCTTCATGTCTCATTAAAATTTCATTTTGGGCAACATTCACAATAAAGGTTCTTTTTTTTTTCTCAAGCAGAAGATTTAATAATCTTGAATAAGCAAGAATGAGAAAAAAAAAAATGCTAACATGTTGAAAAAAGCATAATCATAACATGTACCAACCGTCGACCAATATGTTAGAATGAAAATCTCAAAATTACCGGTCACAACATAAAAATGTTGTCTTTCGAGACAGAGCATACATTTGGACAAAACACGTTTTTCAACAAGTAGAAGATTGAAGGTTCCTAAATAATTCAAGAATGAGAAAACATTGGCAAAATCACTAATTCGGGACAGATCATACATTTGGACAAAACACGTTTTTCTCAAGCAGAAGATTGAAGGTTCCTGAATAGTTCAAGAATGAGAAAACATTGGCAAAATCACTACTTATTGTAGTTTTAAAATTTCAATTAAGGACAAGGGACATCGTAGTGCAACATATATCTTCATGTCTCATTAAAATTTCATTTTGGGCAACATTCACAATAAAGGTTCTTTTTTTTTTCTTAAGCAGAAGATTTAATAATTTTGAATAAGCAAGAATGAGAAAAAAAATAATGCTAACATGTTGAAAAAAGCATAATCATAACATGTACCAACCGTCGACCAATATGATAGAATGAAAATCTCAAAATTACCGGTCACAACATAAAAATGTTGTCTTTCGGGACAGAGCATACATTTGGACAAAACATGTTTTTCTCAAGCAGAAGATTGAAGGTTCCTAAATAGTTCAAGAATGAGAAAACATTGGCAAAATCACTACTTCGGGACAGAGCACACATTTGGCCAAAACACGTTTTTCTCAAGCAGAAGATTGAAGGTTCCTGAATAGTTCAAGAATGAGAAAACATTGGTAAAATCACTACTTATTGTAGTTTTAAAATTTTAATTAGGGACAAGGGACATCGAAGTGCAACATATATCATCATGTCTCATTAAAATTTCATTTTGGGCAACATTCACAATAAAGGTTCTTTTTTTTTCTCAAGCAGAAGATTGAATAATCTTGAATAAGCAAGAATGAGAAAAAAATAATGGCTAACATAATGGAAAAAGCATAATCATAACATGTACCAACTGTCGACCAATATGTTTGAATGAAAATCTCAAAATTACCGGCCACAACATAAAAACGTTGTCTTTCGGGACAGAGCATACATTTAGACAAAACACATTTTTCTCAAGCAAAAGATTGAAGGTTCCTGAATAGTTCAAGAATGAGAAAACATTGGCAAAATCACTACTTATTATAGTTTTAAAATTTCAATTAAGGACAAGGGACATCGTAGTGCAACATATATCTTCATGTCTCATTAAAATTTCATTTTGGGCAACATTCACAATAACCTTTCTTTTTTTTTTCTCAAGCAGAAGATTTAATAATCTTGAATAAGCAAGAATGAGAAAAAAATAATACTAACATATTTGAAAAAGCATAATAATTACATGTACCAACCGTCGACCAATATGATAGAATGAAAATCTCAAAATTACCGGTCACAACATAAAAATGTTGTCTTTCGGGACAGAGCATACATTTGGACAAAACATGTTTTTCTCAAGCAGAAGATTGAAGGTTCCTAAATAGTTCAAGAATGAGAAAACATTGGCAAAATCACTACTTCGGGACAGAGCACACATTTGGCCAAAACACGTTTTTCTCAAGCAGAAGATTGAAGGTTCCTGAATAGTTCAAGAATGAGAAAACATTGGCAAAATCACTACTTATTGTAGTTTTAAAATTTCAATTAAGGACAAGGGACATCGTAGTGCAACATATATCTTCATGTCTCATTAAAATTTCATTTTGGGCAACATTCACAATAAAGGTTCTTTTTTTTTTCTCAAGCAGAAGATTTAATAATCTTGAATAAGCAAGAATGAGAAAAAAATAATACTAACATATTTGAAAAAGCATAATAATTACATGTACCAACCGTCGACCAATATGATAGAAAGAAAATCTCAAAATTACCGGGCACAACATAAAAATGTTGTCTTTCGGGACAGAGCATACATTTGGACAAAACATGTTTTTCTCAAACAGAAGATTGAAGGTTCCTGAATAGTTCAAGAATGAGAAAACATTGGCAAAATCACTACTTCGGGACAGAGCACACATTTGGCCAAAACACGTTTTTCTCAAGCAGAAGTTTGAAGGTTCCTGAATAGTTCAAGAATGAGAAAACATTGGCAAAATCACTACTTATTGTAGTTTTAAAATTTCAATTAAGGACAAGGGACATCGTAGTGCAACATATATCTTCATGTCTCATTAAAATTTCATTTTGGGCAACATTCACAATAAAGGTTCTTTTTTTTTTCTCAAGCAGAAGATTTAATAATCTTGAATAAGCAAGAATGAGAAAAAAAAATAATGCTAACATGTTGAAAAAAGCATAATCATAACATGTACCAACCGTCGACCAATATGTTAGAATGAAAATCTCAAAATTACCGGTCACAACATAAAAATGTTGTCTTTCGAGACAGAGCATACATTTGGACAAAACACGTTTTTCAACAAGTAGAAGATTGAAGGTTCCTAAATAATTCAAGAATGAGAAAACATTGGCAAAATCACTAATTCGGGACAGATCATACATTTGGACAAAACACGTTTTTCTCAAGCAGAAGATTGAAGGTTCCTGAATAGTTCAAGAATGAGAAAACATTGGCAAAATCACTACTTATTGTAGTTTTAAAATTTCAATTAAGGACAAGGGACATCGTAGTGCAACATATATCTTCATGTCTCATTAAAATTTCATTTTGGGCAACATTCACAATAAAGGTTCTTTTTTTTTTCTTAAGCAGAAGATTTAATAATTTTGAATAAGCAAGAATGAGAAAAAAAATAATGCTAACATGTTGAAAAAAGCATAATCATAACATGTACCAACCGTCGACCAATATGATAGAATGAAAATCTCAAAATTACCGGTCACAACATAAAAATGTTGTCTTTCGGGACAGAGCATACATTTGGACAAAACATGTTTTTCTCAAGCAGAAGATTGAAGGTTCCTAAATAGTTCAAGAATGAGAAAACATTGGCAAAATCACTACTTCGGGACAGAGCACACATTTGGCCAAAACACGTTTTTCTCAAGCAGAAGATTGAAGGTTCCTGAATAGTTCAAGAATGAGAAAACATTGGCAAAATCACTACTTATTGTAGTTTTAAAATTTCAATTAAGGACAAGGGACATCGTAGTGCAACATATATCTTCATGTCTCATTAAAATTTCATTTTGGGCAACATTCACAATAAAGGTTCTTTTTTTTTTCTCAAGCAGAAGATTTAATAATCTTGAATAAGCAAGAATGAGAAAAAAATAATACTAACATATTTGAAAAAGCATAATAATTACATGTACCAACCGTCGACCAATATGATAGAATGAAAATCTCAAAATTACCGGTCACAACATAAAAATGTTGTCTTTCGGGACAGAGCATACATTTGGACAAAACATGTTTTTCTCAAGCAGAAGATTGAAGGTTCCTAAATAGTTCAAGAATGAGAAAACATTGGCAAAATCACTACTTCGGGACAGAGCACACATTTGGCCAAAACACGTTTTTCTCAAGCAGAAGATTGAAGGTTCCTGAATAGTTCAAGAATGAGAAAACATTGGCAAAATCACTACTTATTGTAGTTTTAAAATTTCAATTAAGGACAAGGGACATCGTAGTGCAACATATATCTTCATGTCTCATTAAAATTTCATTTTGGGCAACATTCACAATAAAGGTTCTTTTTTTTTTCTCAAGCAGAAGATTTAATAATCTTGAATAAGCAAGAATGAGAAAAAAATAATACTAACATATTTGAAAAAGCATAATAATTACATGTACCAACCGTCGACCAATATGATAGAATGAAAATCTCAAAATTACCGGGCACAACATAAAAATGTTGTCTTTCGGGACAGAGCATACATTTGGACAAAACATGTTTTTCTCAAACAGAAGATTGAAGGTTCCTGAATAGTTCAAGAATGAGAAAACATTGGCAAAATCACTACTTCGGGACAGAGCACACATTTGGCCAAAACACGTTTTTCTCAAGCAGAAGTTTGAAGGTTCCTGAATAGTTCAAGAATGAGAAAACATTGGCAAAATCACTACTTATTGTAGTTTTAAAATTTCAATTAAGGACAAGGGACATCGTAGTGCAACATATATCTTCATGTCTCATTAAAATTTCATTTTGGGCAACATTCACAATAAAGGTTCTTTTTTTTTTCTCAAGCAGAAGATTTAATAATCTTGAATAAGCAAGAATGAGAAAAAAAAATAATGCTAACATGTTGAAAAAAGCATAATCATAACATGTACCAACCGTCGACCAATATGTTAGAATGAAAATCTCAAAATTACCGGTCACAACATAAAAATGTTGTCTTTCGAGACAGAGCATACATTTGGACAAAACACGTTTTTCAACAAGTAGAAGATTGAAGGTTCCTAAATAATTCAAGAATGAGAAAACATTGGCAAAATCACTAATTCGGGACAGATCATACATTTGGACAAAACACGTTTTTCTCAAGCAGAAGATTGAAGGTTCCTGAATAGTTCAAGAATGAGAAAACATTGGCAAAATCACTACTTATTGTAGTTTTAAAATTTCAATTAAGGACAAGGGACATCGTAGTGCAACATATATCTTCATGTCTCATTAAAATTTCATTTTGGGCAACATTCACAATAAAGGTTCTTTTTTTTTTCTTAAGCAGAAGATTTAATAATTTTGAATAAGCAAGAATGAGAAAAAAAATAATGCTAACATGTTGAAAAAAGCATAATCATAACATGTACCAACCGTCGACCAATATGATAGAATGAAAATCTCAAAATTACCGGTCACAACATAAAAATGTTGTCTTTCGGGACAGAGCATACATTTGGACAAAACATGTTTTTCTCAAGCAGAAGATTGAAGGTTCCTAAATAGTTCAAGAATGAGAAAACATTGGCAAAATCACTACTTCGGGACAGAGCACACATTTGGCCAAAACACGTTTTTCTCAAGCAGAAGATTGAAGGTTCCTGAATAGTTCAAGAATGAGAAAACATTGGCAAAATCACTACTTATTGTAGTTTTAAAATTTCAATTAAGGACAAGGGACATCGTAGTGCAACATATATCTTCATGTCTCATTAAAATTTCATTTTGGGCAACATTCACAATAAAGGTTCTTTTTTTTTTCTCAAGCAGAAGATTTAATAATCTTGAATAAGCAAGAATGAGAAAAAAATAATACTAACATATTTGAAAAAGCATAATAATTACATGTACCAACCGTCGACCAATATGATAGAATGAAAATCTCAAAATTACCGGGCACAACATAAAAATGTTGTCTTTCGGGACAGAGCATACATTTGGACAAAACATGTTTTTCTCAAACAGAAGATTGAAGGTTCCTGAATAGTTCAAGAATGAGAAAACATTGGCAAAATCACTACTTCGGGACAGAGCACACATTTGGCCAAAACACGTTTTTCTCAAGCAGAAGTTTGAAGGTTCCTGAATAGTTCAAGAATGAGAAAACATTGGCAAAATCACTACTTATTGTAGTTTTAAAATTTCAATTAAGGACAAGGGACATCGTAGTGCAACATATATCTTCATGTCTCATTAAAATTTCATTTTGGGCAACATTCACAATAAAGGTTCTTTTTTTTTTCTCAAGCAGAAGATTTAATAATCTTGAATAAGCAAGAATGAGAAAAAAAAATAATGCTAACATGTTGAAAAAAGCATAATCATAACATGTACCAACCGTCGACCAATATGTTAGAATGAAAATCTCAAAATTACCGGTCACAACATAAAAATGTTGTCTTTCGAGACAGAGCATACATTTGGACAAAACACGTTTTTCAACAAGTAGAAGATTGAAGGTTCCTAAATAATTCAAGAATGAGAAAACATTGGCAAAATCACTAATTCGGGACAGATCATACATTTGGACAAAACACGTTTTTCTCAAGCAGAAGATTGAAGGTTCCTGAATAGTTCAAGAATGAGAAAACATTGGCAAAATCACTACTTATTGTAGTTTTAAAATTTCTATTAAGGACAAGGGACATCGTAGTGCAACATGTATCTTCATGTCTCATTAAAATTTCATTTTGGGCAACATTCACAATAAAGGTTCTTTTTTTTTTCTTAAGCAGAAGATTTAATAATTTTGAATAAGCAAGAATGAGAAAAAAAATAATGCTAACATGTTGAAAAAAGCATAATCATAACATGTACCAACCGTCGACCAATATGTTAGAATGAAAATCTCAAAATTACCGGTCACAACATAAAAATGTTGTCTTTCGGGACAGAGCATACATTTGGACAAAACATGTTTTTCTCAAGCAGAAGATTGAAGGTTCCTAAATAGTTCAAGAATGAGAAAACATTGGCAAAATCACTACTACGGGACAGAGCACACATTTGGCCACAACACGTTTTTCTCAAGCAGAAGATTGAAGGTTCCTGAATAGTTCAAGAATGAGAAAACATTGGCAAAATCACTACTTATTGTAGTTTTAAAATTTCAATTAAGGACAAGGGACATCGTAGTGCAACATATATCTTCATGTCTCATTAAAATTTCATTTTGGGCAACATTCACAATAAAGGTTCTTTTTTTTTTCTCAAGCAGAAGATTTAATAATCTTGAATAAGCAAGAATGAGAAAAAAATAATACTAACATATTTGAAAAAGCATAATGATTACATGTACCAACCGTCGACCAATATGTTAGAATGAAAATCTCAAAATTACCGGCCACAATATAAAAACGTTGTCTTTCGGGACAGAGGATACATTTGGACAAAACACTTTTTTTCTCAAACAGAAGATTGAAGGTCCCTGAATAGTTCAAGAATGAGAAAACATTGGCAAAATCACTACTTATTGTAGTTTTAAAATTTCAATTAGGGACAAGGGACATCGAAGTGCAACATATATCATCATGTCTCAATAAAATTTCATTTTGGGCAACAATCAATATAAAGGTTCTCTTTTTTTTTTCTCAAGCAGAAGATTGAATAATCTTGAATAATCAAGAATGAGAAAAAAATAATGGCTAACATATTGGAAAAAGCATAATCATAACATGTACCAACTGTCGACCAATTGTTTAGAATGAAAATCTCAAAATTACCGGCCACAATATAAAAACGTTGTCTTTCGGGACAGAGGATACATTTGGACAAAACACTTTTTTTCTCAAACAGAAGATTGAAGGTCCCTGAATAGTACAAGAATGAGAAAACATTGGCAAAATCACTACTTATTGTAGTCTTAAAATTTCAATTAGGGACAAGGGACATCGAAGTGCAACATATATCATCATGTCTCATTAAAATTTTATTTTGGGCAACATTCACAATAAAGGTTCTTTTTTTTTCTCAAGCAGAAGATTGAATAATCTTGAATAAGCAAGAATGAGAAAAAAATAATGCTAACATATTTGAAAAAGCATAATAATTACATGTACCAACCGTCGACCAATATGTTAGAATGAAAATCTCTAAATTACCGGCCACAACATGAAACGTTGTCTTTCGGGACAGAGCATACATTTAGACAAAACACATTTTTCTCAAGCAAAAGATTGAAGGTTCTTGAATAGTTCAAGAATGAGAAAACATTGGCAAAATCACTACTTATTGTAGTTTTAAAATTTCAATTAGGGACAAGGGACATCGAAGTGCAACATATATCATCATGTCTCATTAAAATTTCATTTTGGGCAACATTCACAATAAAGGTTCTTTTTTTTTCTCAAGCAGAAGATTGAATAATCTTGAATAAGCAAGAATGAGGAAAATATAATGCTAACATATTGGAAAAAGCATAATCAAAACATGTACCAACCATCAACCAATATGTTAAAATGAAAATCTCAAATTACCGGCCACAACATAAAAACGTTGTCTTTCGAGACAGAGCATACATTTGGACAAAACATGTTTTTCAACAAGTAGAAGATTGAAGGTTCCTAAATAATTCAAGAATGAGAAAACATTGGCAAAATCACTACTTCGGGACAGAGCATACATTTAGACAAAACACATTTTTCTCAAGCAAAAGATTGAAGGTTCTTGAATAGTTCAATAATGAGAAAACATTGGCAAAATCACTACTTATTGTAGTTTTAAAATTTCAATTAGGGACAAGGGACATCGAAGTGCAACATATATCATCATGTCTCATTAAAATTTCATTTTGGGCAACATTCACAATAAAGGTTCTTTTTTTTTCTCAAGCAGAAGATTAGAAGATTGAATAATCTTGAATAAGCAAGAATGAGAAAAAAATAATGCTAACATATTGGAAAAAGCATAATCAAAACATGTACCAACCATCAACCATTATGTTAAAATGAAAATCTCAAATTACCGGCCACAACATAAAAACGTTGTCTTTCGAGACAGAGCATACATTTGGACAAAACACGTTTTTCAACAAGTAGAAGATTGAAGGTTCCTAAATAATTCAAGAATGAGAAAACATTGGCAAAATCACTACTTCGGGACCGATCATACATTTGGACAAAACACGTTTTTCTCAAGCAGAAGATTGAAGGTTCCTGAATAGTTCAAGAATGAGAAAACATTGGCAAAATCACTACTTATTGTAGTTTTAAAATTTCAATTAGGGACAAGGGACATCGAAGTGCAACATATATCATCATGTCTCAATAAAATTTCATTTTGGGCAACAATCACTATAAAGGTTCTCTTTTTTTTTTCTCAAGCAGATGATTGAATAATCTTGAATAATCAAGAATGAGAAAAAAATAATGGCTAACATATTGGAAAAAGCATAATCATAACATGTACCAACTGTCGACCAATATGTTAGAATGAAAATCTCAAAATTACCGGCCACAATATAAAAACGTTGTCTTTCGGGACAGAGGATACATTTGGACAAAACACTTTTTTTCTCAAACAGAAGATTGAAGGTCCCTGAATAGTTCAAGAATGAGAAAACATTGGCAAAATCACTACTTATTGTAGTTTTAAAATTTCAATTAGGGACAAGGGACATCGAAGTGCAACATATATCATCATGTCTCATTAAAATTTCATTTTGGGCAACATTCACAATAAAGGTTCTTTTTTTTTCTCAAGCAGAAGATTGAATAATCTTGAATAAGCAAGAATGAGAAAAAAATAATGCTAACATATTTGAAAAAGCATAATAATTACATGTACCAACCGTCGACCAATATGTTAGAATGAAAATCTCTAAATTACCGGCCACAACATAAAAACGTTGTCTTTCTGGACAGAGCATACATTTAGACAAAACACATTTTTCTCAAGCAAAAGATTGAAGGTTCTAGAATAGTTCAAGAATGAGAAAACATTGGCAAAATCACTACTTATTGTAGTTTTAAAATTTCAATTAGGTACAAGGGACATCGAAGTGCAACATATATCATCATGTCTCATTAAAATTTCATTTTGGGCAACATTCACAATAAAGGTTTTTTTTTTCTCAAGCAGAAGATTGAATAATCTTGAATAAGCAAGAATGAGGAAAAAATAATGCTAACATATTGGAAAAAGCATAATCAAAACATGTACCAACCATCAACCAATATGTTAAAATGAAAATCTCAAATTACCGGCCACAACATAAAAACGTTGTCTTTCGAGACAGAGCATACATTTGGACAAAACACGTTTTTCAACAAGTAGAAGATTGAAGGTTCCTAAATAGTTCAAGAATGAGAAAACATTGGCAAAATCACTACTTCGGGACAGATCATACATTTGGACAAAACACGTTTTTCTCAAGCAGAAGATTGAAGGTTCCTGAATAGTTCAAGAATGAGAAAACATTGGCAAAATCACTACTTATTGTAGTTTTAAATTTTCAATTAGGGACAAGGGACATCGAAGTGCAACATATATCATCATGTCTCAATAAAATTTCATTTTGGGCAACAATCACAATAAATGTTCTCTTTTTTTTTTTCTCAAGCAGAAGATTGAATAATCTTGAATAATCAAGAATGAGAAAAAAATAATGGCTAACATAATGGAAAAAGCATAATCATAACATGTACCAACTGTCGACCAATATGTTTGAATGAAAATCTCAAAATTACCGGCCACAATATAAAAACGTTGTCTTTCGGGACAGAGGATACATTTGGACAAAACACTTTTTTTCTCAAACAGAAGATTGAAGGTTCCTGAATAGTTCAAGAATGAGAAAACATTGGCAAAATCACTACTTATTGTAGTTTTAAATTTTCAATTAGGGACAAGGGACATCGAAGTGCAACATATATCATCATGTCTCATTAAAATTTCATTTTGGGCAACATTCACAATAAATGTTCTTTTTTTTTCTCAAGCAGAAGATTTAATAATCTTGAATAAGCAAGAATGAGAAAAAAATAATACTAACATATTTGAAAAAGCATAATAATTACATGTACCAACCGTCGACCAATATGATAGAATGAAAATCTCAAAATTACCGGTCACAACATAAAAATGTTGTCTTTCGGGACAGAGCATACATTTGGACAAAACATGTTTTTCTCAAGCAGAAGATTGAAGGTTCCTAAATAGTTCAAGAATGAGAAAACATTGGCAAAATCACTACTTATTGTAGTTTTAAAATTTCAATTAGGGACAAGGGACATCGAAGTGCAACATATATCATCATGTCTCAATAAAATTTCATTTTGGGCAACAATCACTATAAAGGTTCTCTTTTTTTTTTCTCAAGCAGATGATTGAATAATCTTGAATAATCAAGAATGAGAAAAAAATAATGGCTAACATATTGGAAAAAGCATAATCATAACATGTACCAACTGTCGACCAATATGTTAGAATGAAAATCTCAAAATTACCGGCCACAATATAAAAACGTTGTCTTTCGGGACAGAGGATACATTTGGACAAAACACTTTTTTTCTCAAACAGAAGATTGAAGGTTCCTGAATAGTTCAAGAATGAGAAAACATTGGCAAAATCACTACTTATTGTAGTTTTAAAATTTCAATTAGGGACAAGGGACATCGAAGTGCAACATATATCATCATGTCTCATTAAAATTTCATTTTGGGCATTATTCACAATAAAGGTTCTTTTTTTTCTCAAGCAGAAGATTGAATAATCTTGAATAAGCAAGAATGAGAAAAAAATAATGCTAACATATTTGAAAAAGCATAATAATTACATGTACCAACCGTCGACCAATATGTTAGAATGAAAATCTCTAAATTACCGGCCACAACATAAAAACGTTGTCTTTCGGGACAGAGCATACATTTAGACAAAACACATTTTTCTCAAGCAAAAGATTGAAGGTTCCTGAATAGTTCAAGAATGAGAAAACATTGGCAAAATCACTACTTATTATAGTTTTAAAATTTCAATTAAGGACAAGGGACATCGTAGTGCAACATATATCTTCATGTCTCATTAAAATTTCATTTTGGGCAACATTCACAATAAATGTTCTTTTTTTTTCTCAAGCAGAAGATTTAATAATCTTGAATAAGCAAGAATGAGAAAAAAATAATACTAACATATTTGAAAAAGCATAATAATTACATGTACCAACCGTCGACCAATATGATAGAATGAAAATCTCAAAATTACCGGTCACAACATAAAAATGTTGTCTTTCGGGACAGAGCATACATTTGGACAAAACACTTTTTTTCTCAAACAGAAGATTGAAGGTTCCTGAATAGTTCAAGAATGAGAAAACATTGGCAAAATCACTACTTATTGTAGTTTTAAATTTTCAATTAGGGACAAGGGACATCGAAGTGCAACATATATCATCATGTCTCATTAAAATTTCATTTTGGGCAACATTCACAATAAATGTTCTTTTTTTTTCTCAAGCAGAAGATTTAATAATCTTGAATAAGCAAGAATGAGAAAAAAATAATACTAACATATTTGAAAAAGCATAATAATTACATGTACCAACCGTCGACCAATATGATAGAATGAAAATCTCAAAATTACCGGTCACAACATAAAAATGTTGTCTTTCGGGACAGAGCATACATTTGGACAAAACATGTTTTTCTCAAGCAGAAGATTGAAGGTTCCTAAATAGTTCAAGAATGAGAAAACATTGGCAAAATCACTACTTATTGTAGTTTTAAAATTTCAATTAGGGACAAGGGACATCGAAGTGCAACATATATCATCATGTCTCAATAAAATTTCATTTTGGGCAACAATCACTATAAAGGTTCTCTTTTTTTTTTCTCAAGCAGATGATTGAATAATCTTGAATAATCAAGAATGAGAAAAAAATAATGGCTAACATATTGGAAAAAGCATAATCATAACATGTACCAACTGTCGACCAATATGTTAGAATGAAAATCTCAAAATTACCGGCCACAATATAAAAACGTTGTCTTTCGGGACAGAGGATACATTTGGACAAAACACTTTTTTTCTCAAACAGAAGATTGAAGGTTCCTGAATAGTTCAAGAATGAGAAAACATTGGCAAAATCACTACTTATTGTAGTTTTAAAATTTCAATTAGGGACAAGGGACATCGAAGTGCAACATATATCATCATGTCTCATTAAAATTTCATTTTGGGCATTATTCACAATAAAGGTTCTTTTTTTTCTCAAGCAGAAGATTGAATAATCTTGAATAAGCAAGAATGAGAAAAAAATAATGCTAACATATTTGAAAAAGCATAATAATTACATGTACCAACCGTCGACCAATATGTTAGAATGAAAATCTCTAAATTACCGGCCACAACATAAAAACGTTGTCTTTCGGGACAGAGCATACATTTAGACAAAACACATTTTTCTCAAGCAAAAGATTGAAGGTTCCTGAATAGTTCAAGAATGAGAAAACATTGGCAAAATCACTACTTATTATAGTTTTAAAATTTCAATTAAGGACAAGGGACATCGTAGTGCAACATATATCTTCATGTCTCATTAAAATTTCATTTTGGGCAACATTCACAATAAATGTTCTTTTTTTTTCTCAAGCAGAAGATTTAATAATCTTGAATAAGCAAGAATGAGAAAAAAATAATACTAACATATTTGAAAAAGCATAATAATTACATGTACCAACCGTCGACCAATATGATAGAATGAAAATCTCAAAATTACCGGTCACAAAAAATGTTGTCTTTCGGGACAGAGCATACATTTGGACAAAACATGTTTTTCTCAAGCAGAAGATTGAAGGTTCCTAAATAGTTCAAGAATGAGAAAACATTGGCAAAATCACTACTTATTGTAGTTTTAAAATTTCAATTAGGGACAAGGGACATCGAAGTGCAACATATATCATCATGTCTCAATAAAATTTCATTTTGGGCAACAATCACTATAAAGGTTCTCTTTTTTTTTTCTCAAGCAGATGATTGAATAATCTTGAATAATCAAGAATGAGAAAAAAATAATGGCTAACATATTGGAAAAAGCATAATCATAACATGTACCAACTGTCGACCAATATGTTAGAATGAAAATCTCAAAATTACCGGCCACAATATAAAAACGTTGTCTTTCGGGACAGAGGATACATTTGGACAAAACACTTTTTTTCTCAAACAGAAGATTGAAGGTTCCTGAATAGTTCAAGAATGAGAAAACATTGGCAAAATCACTACTTATTGTAGTTTTAAAATTTCAATTAGGGACAAGGGACATCGAAGTGCAACATATATCATCATGTCTCATTAAAATTTCATTTTGGGCATTATTCACAATAAAGGTTCTTTTTTTTCTCAAGCAGAAGATTGAATAATCTTGAATAAGCAAGAATGAGAAAAAAATAATGCTAACATATTTGAAAAAGCATAATAATTACATGTACCAACCGTCGACCAATATGTTAGAATGAAAATCTCTAAATTACCGGCCACAACATAAAAACGTTGTCTTTCGGGACAGAGCATACATTTAGACAAAACACATTTTTCTCAAGCAAAAGATTGAAGGTTCCTGAATAGTTCAAGAATGAGAAAACATTGGCAAAATCACTACTTATTATAGTTTTAAAATTTCAATTAAGGACAAGGGACATCGTAGTGCAACATATATCTTCATGTCTCATTAAAATTTCATTTTGGGCAACATTCACAATAAATGTTCTTTTTTTTTCTCAAGCAGAAGATTTAATAATCTTGAATAAGCAAGAATGAGAAAAAAATAATACTAACATATTTGAAAAAGCATAATAATTACATGTACCAACCGTCGACCAATATGATAGAATGAAAATCTCAAAATTACCGGTCACAACATAAAAATGTTGTCTTTCGGGACAGAGCATACATTTGGACAAAACATGTTTTTCTCAAGCAGAAGATTGAAGGTTCCTAAATAGTTCAAGAATGAGAAAACATTGGCAAAATCACTACTTATTGTAGTTTTAAAATTTCAATTAGGGACAAGGGACATCGAAGTGCAACATATATCATCATGTCTCAATAAAATTTCATTTTGGGCAACAATCACTATAAAGGTTCTCTTTTTTTTTTCTCAAGCAGATGATTGAATAATCTTGAATAATCAAGAATGAGAAAAAAATAATGGCTAACATATTGGAAAAAGCATAATCATAACATGTACCAACTGTCGACCAATATGTTAGAATGAAAATCTCAAAATTACCGGCCACAATATAAAAACGTTGTCTTTCGGGACAGAGGATACATTTGGACAAAACACTTTTTTTCTCAAACAGAAGATTGAAGGTCCCTGAATAGTTCAAGAATGAGAAAACATTGGCAAAATCACTACTTATTGTAGTTTTAAAATTTCAATTAGGGACAAGGGACATCGAAGTGCAACATATATCATCATGTCTCATTAAAATTTCATTTTGGGCAACATTCACAATAAAGGTTCTTTTTTTTTCTCAAGCAGAAAATTGAATAATCTTGAATAAGCAAGAATGAGAAAAAAATAATGCTAACATATTTGAAAAAGCATAATAATTACATGTACCAACCGTCGACCAATATGTTAGAATGAAAATCTCTAAATTACCGGCCACAACATAAAAACGTTGTCTTTCTGGACAGAGCATACATTTAGACAAAACACATTTTTCTCAACCAAAAGATTGAAGGTTCTAGAATAGTTCAAGAATGAGAAAACATTGGCAAAATAACTACTTATTGTAGTTTTAAAATTTCAATTAGGGACAAGGGACATCGAAGTGCAACATATATCATCATGTCTCATTAAAATTTCATTTTGGGCAACATTCACAATAAAGGTTTTTTTTTTCTCAAGCAGAAGATTGAATAATCTTGAATAAGCAAGAATGAGAAAAAAATAATGCTAACATATTTGAAAAAGCATAATAATTACATGTACCAACCGTCGACCAATATGTTAGAATGAAAATCTCTAAATTACCGGCCACAACATAAAAACGTTGTCTTTCTGGACAGAGCATACATTTAGACAAAACACATTTTTCTCAAGCAAAAGATTGAAGGTTCTAGACTAGTTCAAGAATGAGAAAACATTGGCAAAATCACTACTTATTGTAGTTTTAAAATTTCAATTAGGGACAAGGGACATCGAAGTGCAACATATATCATCATGTCTCATTAAAATTTCATTTTGGGCAACATTCACAATAAAGGTTTTTTTTTTTCTCAAGCAGAAGATTGAATAATCTTGAATAAGCAAGAATGAGGAAAAAATAATGCTAACATATTGGAAAAAGCATAATCAAAACATGTACCAACCATCAACCAATATGTTAAAATGAAAATCTCAAATTACCGGCCACAACATAAAAACGTTGTCTTTCGAGACAGAGCATACATTTGGACAAAACACGTTTTTCAACAAGTAGAAGATTGAAGGTTCCTAAATAGTTCAAGAATGAGAAAACATTGGCAAAATCACTACTTCGGGACAGATCATACATTTGGACAAAACACGTTTTTCTCAAGCAGAAGATTGAAGGTTCCTGAATAGTTCAAGAATGAGAAAACATTGGCAAAATCACTACTTATTGTAGTTTTAAATTTTCAATTAGGGACAAGGGACATCGAAGTGCAACATATATCATCATGTCTCAATAAAATTTCATTTTGGGCAACAATCACAATAAATGTTCTCTTTTTTTTTTTCTCAAGCAGAAGATTGAATAATCTTGAATAATCAAGAATGAGAAAAAAATAATGGCTAACATAATGGAAAAAGCATAATCATAACATGTACCAACTGTCGACCAATATGTTTGAATGAAAATCTCAAAATTACCGGCCACAATATAAAAACGTTGTCTTTCGGGACAGAGGATACATTTGGACAAAACACTTTTTTTCTCAAACAGAAGATTGAAGGTTCCTGAATAGTTCAAGAATGAGAAAACATTGGCAAAATCACTACTTATTGTAGTTTTAAAATTTCAATTAGGGACAAGGGACATCGAAGTGCAACATATATCATCATGTCTCATTAAAATTTCATTTTGGGCAACATTCACAATAAAGGTTCTTTTTTTTCTCAAGCAGAAGATTGAATAATCTTGAATAAGCAAGAATGAGAAAAAAATAATGCTAACATATTTGAAAAAGCATAATAATTACATGTACCAACCGTCGACCAATATGTTAGAATGAAAATCTCTAAATTACCGGCCACAACATAAAAACGTTGTCTTTCGGGACAGAGCATACATTTAGACAAAACACATTTTTCTCAAGCAAAAGATTGAAGGTTCCTGAATAGTTCAAGAATGAGAAAACATTGGCAAAATCACTACTTATTATAGTTTTAAAATTTCAATTAAGGACAAGGGACATCGTAGTGCAACATATATCTTCATGTCTCATTAAAATTTCATTTTGGGCAACATTCACAATAAATGTTCTTTTTTTTTTTCTCAAGTAGAAGATTTAATAATCTTGAATAAGCAAGAATGAGAAAAAAATAATACTAACATATTTGAAAAAGCATAATAATTACATGTACCAACCGTCGACCAATATGATAGAATGAAAATCTCAAAATTACCGGTCACAACATAAAAATGTTGTCTTTCGGGACAGAGCATACATTTGGACAAAACATGTTTTTCTCAAGCAGAAGATTGAAGGTTCCTAAATAGTTCAAGAATGAGAAAACATTGGCAAAATCACTACTTATTGTAGTTTTAAAATTTCAATTAAGGACAAGGGACATCGTAGTGCAACATATATCTTCATGTCTCATTAAAATTTCATTTTGGGCAACATTCACAATAAATGTTCTTTTTTTTTTTCTCAAGCAGAAGATTTAATAATCTTGAATAAGCAAGAATGAGAAAAAAATAATACTAACATATTTGAAAAAGCATAATAATTACATGTACCAACCGTCGACCAATATGATAGAATGAAAATCTCAAAATTACCGGTCACAACATAAAAATGTTGTCTTTCGGGACAGAGCATACATTTGGACAAAACATGTTTTTCTCAAGCAGAAGATTGAAGGTTCCTAAATAGTTCAAGAATGAGAAAACATTGGCAAAATCACTACTTCGGGACAGAGCACACATTTGGCCAAAACACGTTTTTCTCAAGCAGAAGATTGAAGGTTCCTGAATAGTTCAAGAATGAGAAAACATTGGCAAAATCACTACTTATTGTAGTTTTAAAATTTCAATTAGGGACAAGGGACATCGAAGTGCAACATATATCATCATGTCTCATTAAAATTTCATTTTGGGCAACATTCACAATAAAGGTTCTTTTTTTTTCTCAAGCAGAAGATTAGAAGATTGAATAATCTTGAATAAGCAAGAATGAGAAAAAAATAATGCTAACATATTGGAAATAGCATAATCAAAACATGTACCAACCATCAACCATTATGTTAAAATGAAAATCTCAAATTACCGACCACAACATAAAAACGTTGTCTTTCGAGACAGAGCATACATTTGGACAAAACACGTTTTTCAACAAGTAGAAGATTGAAGGTTCCTAAATAATTCAAGAATGAGAAAACATTGGCAAAATCACTACTTCGGGACAGATCATACATTTGGACAAAACACGTTTTTCTCAAGCAGAAGATTGAAGGTTCCTGAATAGTTCAAGAATGAGAAAACATTGGCAAAATCACTACTTATTGTAGTTTTAAAATTTCAATTAGGGACAAGGGACATCGAAGTGCAACATATATCATCATGTCTCAATAAAATTTCATTTTGGGCAACAATCACTATAAAGGTTCTCTTTTTTTTTTCTCAAGCAGAAGATTGAATAATCTTGAATAATCAAGAATGAGAAAAAAATAATGGCTAACATATTGGAAAAAGCATAATCATAACATGTACCAACTGTCGACCAATATGTTAGAATGAAAATCTCAAAATTACCGGCCACAATATAAAAACGTTGTCTTTCGGGACAGAGGATACATTTGGACAAAACACTTTTTTTCTCAAACAGAAGATTGAAGGTCCCTGAATAGTTCAAGAATGAGAAAACATTGGCAAAATCACTACTTATTGTAGTTTTAAAATTTCAATTAGGGACAAGGGACATCGAAGTGCAACATATATCATCATGTCTCATTAAAATTTCATTTTGGGCAACATTCACAATAAAGGTTCTTTTTTTTTCTCAAGCAGAAGATTGAATAATCTTGAATAAGCAAGAATGAGAAAAAAATAATGCTAACATATTTGAAAAAGCATAATAATTACATGTACCAACCGTCGACCAATATGTTAGAATGAAAATCTCTAAATTACCGGCCACAACATAAAAACGTTGTCTTTCTGGACAGAGCATACATTTAGACAAAACACATTTTTCTCAAGCAAAAGATTGAAGGTTCTAGAATAGTTCAAGAATGAGAAAACATTGGCAAAATCACTACTTATTGTAGTTTTAAAATTTCAATTAGGGACAAGGGACATCGAAGTGCAACATATATCATCATGTCTCATTAAAATTTCATTTTGGGCAACATTCACAATAAAGGTTTTTTTTTTTCTCAAGCAGAAGATTGAATAATCTTGAATAAGCAAGAATGAGGAAAAAATAATGCTAACATATTGGAAAAAGCATAATCAAAACATGTACCAACCATCAACCAATATGTTAAAATGAAAATCTCAAATTACCGGCCACAACATAAAAACGTTGTCTTTCGAGACAGAGCATACATTTGGACAAAACACGTTTTTCAACAAGTAGAAGATTGAAGGTTCCTAAATAGTTCAAGAATGAGAAAACATTGGCAAAATCACTACTTCGGGACAGATCATACATTTGGACAAAACACGTTTTTCTCAAGCAGAAGATTGAAGGTTCCTGAATAGTTCAAGAATGAGAAAACATTGGCAAAATCACTACTTATTGTAGTTTTAAATTTTCAATTAGGGACAAGGGACATCGAAGTGCAACATATATCATCATGTCTCAATAAAATTTCATTTTGGGCAACAATCACAATAAATGTTCTCTTTTTTTTTTTCTCAAGCAGAAGATTGAATAATCTTGAATAATCAAGAATGAGAAAAAAATAATGGCTAACATAATGGAAAAAGCATAATCATAACATGTACCAACTGTCGACCAATATGTTTGAATGAAAATCTCAAAATTACCGGCCACAATATAAAAACGTTGTCTTTCGGGACAGAGGATACATTTGGACAAAACACTTTTTTTCTCAAACAGAAGATTGAAGGTTCCTGAATAGTTCAAGAATGAGAAAACATTGGCAAAATCACTACTTATTGTAGTTTTAAAATTTCAATTAGGGACAAGGGACATCGAAGTGCAACATATATCATCATGTCTCATTAAAATTTCATTTTGGGCAACATTCACAATAAAGGTTCTTTTTTTTCTCAAGCAGAAGATTGAATAATCTTGAATAAGCAAGAATGAGAAAAAAATAATGCTAACATATTTGAAAAAGCATAATAATTACATGTACCAACCGTCGACCAATATGTTAGAATGAAAATCTCTAAATTACCGGCCACAACATAAAAACGTTGTCTTTCGGGACAGAGCATACATTTAGACAAAACACATTTTTCTCAAGCAAAAGATTGAAGGTTCCTGAATAGTTCAAGAATGAGAAAACATTGGCAAAATCACTACTTATTATAGTTTTAAAATTTCAATTAAGGACAAGGGACATCGTAGTGCAACATATATCTTCATGTCTCATTAAAATTTCATTTTGGGCAACATTCACAATAAATGTTCTTTTTTTTTTTCTCAAGTAGAAGATTTAATAATCTTGAATAAGCAAGAATGAGAAAAAAATAATACTAACATATTTGAAAAAGCATAATAATTACATGTACCAACCGTCGACCAATATGATAGAATGAAAATCTCAAAATTACCGGTCACAACATAAAAATGTTGTCTTTCGGGACAGAGCATACATTTGGACAAAACATGTTTTTCTCAAGCAGAAGATTGAAGGTTCCTAAATAGTTCAAGAATGAGAAAACATTGGCAAAATCACTACTTCGGGACAGAGCACACATTTGGCCAAAACACGTTTTTCTCAAGCAGAAGATTGAAGGTTCCTGAATAGTTCAAGAATGAGAAAACATTGGCAAAATCACTACTTATTGTAGTTTTAAAATTTCAATTAGGGACAAGGGACATCGAAGTGCAACATATATCATCATGTCTCAATAAAATTTCATTTTGGGCAACAATCACTATAAAGGTTCTCTTTTTTTTTTCTCAAGCAGATGATTGAATAATCTTGAATAATCCAGAATGAGAAAAAAATAATGGCTAACATATTGGAAAAAGCATAATCATAACATGTACCAACTGTCGACCAATATGTTAGAATGAAAATCTCAAAATTACCGGCCACAATATAAAAACGTTGTCTTTCGGGACAGAGGATACATTTGGACAAAACACTTTTTTTCTCAAACAGAAGATTGAAGGTCCCTGAATAGTTCAAGAATGAGAAAACATTGGCAAAATCACTACTTATTGTAGTTTTAAAATTTCAATTAGGGACAAGGGACATCGAAGTGCAACATATATCATCATGTCTCATTAAAATTTCATTTTGGGCAACATTCACAATAAAGGTTCTTTTTTTTTCTCAAGCAGAAGATTGAATAATCTTGAATAAGCAAGAATGAGAAAAAAATAATGCTAACATATTTGAAAAAGCATAATAATTACATGTACCAACCGTCGACCATTATGTTAGAATGAAAATCTCTAAATTACCGGCCACAACATAAAAACGTTGTCTTTCTGGACAGAGCATACATTTAGACAAAACACATTTTTCTCAAGCAAAAGATTGAAGGTTCTAGACTAGTTCAAGAATGAGAAAACATTGGCAAAATCACTACTTATTGTAGTTTTAAAATTTCAATTAGGGACAAGGGACATCGAAGTGCAACATATATCATCATGTCTCATTAAAATTTCATTTTGGGCAACATTCACAATAAAGGTTCTTTTTTTTTCTCAAGCAGAAGATTGAATAATCTTGAATAAGCAAGAATGAGAAAAAAATAATGCTAACATATTTGAAAAAGCATAATAATTACATGTACCAACCGTCGACCAATATGTTAGAATGAAAATCTCTAAATTACCGGCCACAACATAAAAACGTTGTCTTTCTGGACAGAGCATACATTTAGACAAAACACATTTTTCTCAAGCAAAAGATTGAAGGTTCTAGAATAGTTCAAGAATGAGAAAACATTGGCAAAATCACTACTTATTGTAGTTTTAAAATTTCAATTAGGGACAAGGGACATCGAAGTGCAACATATATCATCATGTCTCATTAAAATTTCATTTTGGGCAACATTCACAATAAAGGTTTTTTTTTTTCTCAAGCAGAAGATTGAATAATCTTGAATAAGCAAGAATGAGGAAAAAATAATGCTAACATATTGGAAAAAGCATAATCAAAACATGTACCAACCATCAACCAATATGTTAAAATGAAAATCTCAAATTACCGGCCACAACATAAAAACGTTGTCTTTCGAGACAGAGCATACATTTGGACAAAACACGTTTTTCAACAAGTAGAAGATTGAAGGTTCCTAAATAGTTCAAGAATGAGAAAACATTGGCAAAATCACTACTTCGGGACAGATCATACATTTGGACAAAACACGTTTTTCTCAAGCAGAAGATTGAAGGTTCCTGAATAGTTCAAGAATGAGAAAACATTGGCAAAATCACTACTTATTGTAGTTTTAAATTTTCAATTAGGGACAAGGGACATCGAAGTGCAACATATATCATCATGTCTCAATAAAATTTCATTTTGGGCAACAATCACAATAAATGTTCTCTTTTTTTTTTTCTCAAGCAGAAGATTGAATAATCTTGAATAATCAAGAATGAGAAAAAAATAATGGCTAACATAATGGAAAAAGCATAATCATAACATGTACCAACTGTCGACCAATATGTTTGAATGAAAATCTCAAAATTACCGGCCACAATATAAAAACGTTGTCTTTCGGGACAGAGGATACATTTGGACAAAACACTTTTTTTCTCAAACAGAAGATTGAAGGTTCCTGAATAGTTCAAGAATGAGAAAACATTGGCAAAATCACTACTTATTGTAGTTTTAAAATTTCAATTAGGGACAAGGGACATCGAAGTGCAACATATATCATCATGTCTCATTAAAATTTCATTTTGGGCAACATTCACAATAAAGGTTCTTTTTTTTCTCAAGCAGAAGATTGAATAATCTTGAATAAGCAAGAATGAGAAAAAAATAATGCTAACATATTTGAAAAAGCATAATAATTACATGTACCAACCGTCGACCAATATGTTAGAATGAAAATCTCTAAATTACCGGCCACAACATAAAAACGTTGTCTTTCGGGACAGAGCATACATTTAGACAAAACACATTTTTCTCAAGCAAAAGATTGAAGGTTCCTGAATAGTTCAAGAATGAGAAAACATTGGCAAAATCACTACTTATTATAGTTTTAAAATTTCAATTAAGGACAAGGGACATCGTAGTGCAACATATATCTTCATGTCTCATTAAAATTTCATTTTGGGCAACATTCACAATAAATGTTCTTTTTTTTTTTCTCAAGTAGAAGATTTAATAATCTTGAATAAGCAAGAATGAGAAAAAAATAATACTAACATATTTGAAAAAGCATAATAATTACATGTACCAACCGTCGACCAATATGATAGAATGAAAATCTCAAAATTACCGGTCACAACATAAAAATGTTGTCTTTCGGGACAGAGCATACATTTGGACAAAACATGTTTTTCTCAAGCAGAAGATTGAAGGTTCCTAAATAGTTCAAGAATGAGAAAACATTGGCAAAATCACTACTTCGGGACAGAGCACACATTTGGCCAAAACACGTTTTTCTCAAGCAGAAGATTGAAGGTTCCTGAATAGTTCAAGAATGAGAAAACATTGGCAAAATCACTACTTATTGTAGTTTTAAAATTTCAATTAGGGACAAGGGACATCGAAGTGCAACATATATCATCATGTCTCAATAAAATTTCATTTTGGGCAACAATCACTATAAAGGTTCTCTTTTTTTTTTCTCAAGCAGATGATTGAATAATCTTGAATAATCCAGAATGAGAAAAAAATAATGGCTAACATATTGGAAAAAGCATAATCATAACATGTACCAACTGTCGACCAATATGTTAGAATGAAAATCTCAAAATTACCGGCCACAATATAAAAACGTTGTCTTTCGGGACAGAGGATACATTTGGACAAAACACTTTTTTTCTCAAACAGAAGATTGAAGGTCCCTGAATAGTTCAAGAATGAGAAAACATTGGCAAAATCACTACTTATTGTAGTTTTAAAATTTCAATTAGGGACAAGGGACATCGAAGTGCAACATATATCATCATGTCTCATTAAAATTTCATTTTGGGCAACATTCACAATAAAGGTTCTTTTTTTTTCTCAAGCAGAAGATTGAATAATCTTGAATAAGCAAGAATGAGAAAAAAATAATGCTAACATATTTGAAAAAGCATAATAATTACATGTACCAACCGTCGACCATTATGTTAGAATGAAAATCTCTAAATTACCGGCCACAACATAAAAACGTTGTCTTTCTGGACAGAGCATACATTTAGACAAAACACATTTTTCTCAAGCAAAAGATTGAAGGTTCTAGACTAGTTCAAGAATGAGAAAACATTGGCAAAATCACTACTTATTGTAGTTTTAAAATTTCAATTAGGGACAAGGGACATCGAAGTGCAACATATATCATCATGTCTCATTAAAATTTCATTTTGGGCAACATTCACAATAAAGGTTCTTTTTTTTTCTCAAGCAGAAGATTGAATAATCTTGAATAAGCAAGAATGAGAAAAAAATAATGCTAACATATTTGAAAAAGCATAATAATTACATGTACCAACCGTCGACCAATATGTTAGAATGAAAATCTCTAAATTACCGGCCACAACATAAAAACGTTGTCTTTCTGGACAGAGCATACATTTAGACAAAACACATTTTTCTCAAGCAAAAGATTGAAGGTTCTAGACTAGTTCAAGAATGAGAAAACATTGGCAAAATCACTACTTATTGTAGTTTTAAAATTTCAATTAGGGACAAGGGACATCGAAGTGCAACATATATCATCATGTCTCATTAAAATTTCATTTTGGGCAACATTCACAATAAAGGTTTTTTTTTTTCTCAAGCAGAAGATTGAATAATCTTGAATAAGCAAGAATGAGGAAAAAATAATGCTAACATATTGGAAAAAGCATAATCAAAACATGTACCAACCATCAACCAATATGTTAAAATGAAAATCTCAAATTACCGGCCACAACATAAAAACGTTGTCTTTCGAGACAGAGCATACATTTGGACAAAACACGTTTTTCAACAAGTAGAAGATTGAAGGTTCCTAAATAGTTCAAGAATGAGAAAACATTGGCAAAATCACTACTTCGGGACAGATCATACATTTGGACAAAACACGTTTTTCTCAAGCAGAAGATTGAAGGTTCCTGAATAGTTCAAGAATGAGAAAACATTGGCAAAATCACTACTTATTGTAGTTTTAAATTTTCAATTAGGGACAAGGGACATCGAAGTGCAACATATATCATCATGTCTCAATAAAATTTCATTTTGGGCAACAATCACAATAAATGTTCTCTTTTTTTTTTTCTCAAGCAGAAGATTGAATAATCTTGAATAATCAAGAATGAGAAAAAAATAATGGCTAACATAATGGAAAAAGCATAATCATAACATGTACCAACTGTCGACCAATATGTTTGAATGAAAATCTCAAAATTACCGGCCACAATATAAAAACGTTGTCTTTCGGGACAGAGGATACATTTGGACAAAACACTTTTTTTCTCAAACAGAAGATTGAAGGTTCCTGAATAGTTCAAGAATGAGAAAACATTGGCAAAATCACTACTTATTGTAGTTTTAAAATTTCAATTAGGGACAAGGGACATCGAAGTGCAACATATATCATCATGTCTCATTAAAATTTCATTTTGGGCAACATTCACAATAAAGGTTCTTTTTTTTCTCAAGCAGAAGATTGAATAATCTTGAATAAGCAAGAATGAGAAAAAAATAATGCTAACATATTTGAAAAAGCATAATAATTACATGTACCAACCGTCGACCAATATGTTAGAATGAAAATCTCTAAATTACCGGCCACAACATAAAAACGTTGTCTTTCGGGACAGAGCATACATTTAGACAAAACACATTTTTCTCAAGCAAAAGATTGAAGGTTCCTGAATAGTTCAAGAATGAGAAAACATTGGCAAAATCACTACTTATTATAGTTTTAAAATTTCAATTAAGGACAAGGGACATCGTAGTGCAACATATATCTTCATGTCTCATTAAAATTTCATTTTGGGCAACATTCACAATAAATGTTCTTTTTTTTTTTCTCAAGTAGAAGATTTAATAATCTTGAATAAGCAAGAATGAGAAAAAAATAATACTAACATATTTGAAAAAGCATAATAATTACATGTACCAACCGTCGACCAATATGATAGAATGAAAATCTCAAAATTACCGGTCACAACATAAAAATGTTGTCTTTCGGGACAGAGCATACATTTGGACAAAACATGTTTTTCTCAAGCAGAAGATTGAAGGTTCGTAAATAGTTCAAGAATGAGAAAACATTGGCAAAATCACTACTTCGGGACAGAGCACACATTTGGCCAAAACACGTTTTTCTCAAGCAGAAGATTGAAGGTTCCTGAATAGTTCAAGAATGAGAAAACATTGGCAAAATCACTACTTATTGTAGTTTTAAAATTTCAATTAGGGACAAGGGACATCGAAGTGCAACATATATCATCATGTCTCATTAAAATTTCATTTTGGGCAACATTCACAATAAAGGTTCTTTTTTTTTCTCAAGCAGAAGATTAGAAGATTGAATAATCTTGAATAAGCAAGAATGAGAAAAAAATAATGCTAACATATTGGAAATAGCATAATCAAAACATGTACCAACCATCAACCATTATGTTAAAATGAAAATCTCAAATTACCGGCCACAACATAAAAACGTTGTCTTTCGAGACAGAGCATACATTTGGACAAAACAAGTTTTTCAACAAGTAGAAGATTGAAGGTTCCTAAATAATTCAAGAATGAGAAAACATTGGCAAAATCACTACTTCGGGACAGATCATACATTTGGACAAAACACGTTTTTCTCAAGCAGAAGATTGAAGGTTCCTGAATAGTTCAAGAATGAGAAAACATTGGCAAAATCACTACTTATTGTAGTTTTAAAATTTCAATTAGGGACAAGGGACATCGAAGTGCAACATATATCATCATGTCTCAATAAAATTTCATTTTGGGCAACAATCACTATAAAGGTTCTCTTTTTTTTTTCTCAAGCAGATGATTGAATAATCTTGAATAATCAAGAATGAGAAAAAAATAATGGCTAACATATTGGAAAAAGCATAATCATAACATGTACCAACTGTCGACCAATATGTTAGAATGAAAATCTCAAAATTACCGGCCACAATATAAAAACGTTGTCTTTCGGGACAGAGGATACATTTGGACAAAACACTTTTTTTCTCAAACAGAAGATTGAAGGTCCCTGAATAGTTCAAGAATGAGAAAACATTGGCAAAATCACTACTTATTGTAGTTTTAAAATTTCAATTAGGGACAAGGGACATCGAAGTGCAACATATATCATCATGTCTCATTAAAATTTCATTTTGGGCAACATTCACAATAAAGGTTCTTTTTTTTTCTCAAGCAGAAGATTGAATAATCTTGAATAAGCAAGAATGAGAAAAAAATAATGCTAACATATTTGAAAAAGCATAATAATTACATGTACCAACCGTCGACCAATATGTTAGAATGAAAATCTCTAAATTACCGGCCACAACATAAAAACGTTGTCTTTCTGGACAGAGCATACATTTAGACAAAACACATTTTTCTCAAGCAAAAGATTGAAGGTTCTAGAATAGTTCAAGAATGAGAAAACATTGGCAAAATCACTACTTATTGTAGTTCTAAAATTTCAATTAGGGACAAGGGACATCGAAGTGCAACATATATCATCATGTCTCATTAAAATTTCATTTTGGGCAACATTCACAATAAAGGTTTTTTTTTTTCTCAAGCAGAAGATTGAATAATCTTGAATAAGCAAGAATGAGGAAAAAATAATGCTAACATATTGGAAAAAGCATAATCAAAACATGTACCAACCATCAACCAATATGTTAAAATGAAAATCTCAAATTACCGGCCACAACATAAAAACGTTGTCTTTCGAGACAGAGCATACATTTGGACAAAACACGTTTTTCAACAAGTAGAAGATTGAAGGTTCCTAAATAGTTCAAGAATGAGAAAACATTGGCAAAATCACTACTTCGGGACAGATCATACATTTGGACAAAACACGTTTTTCTCAAGCAGAAGATTGAAGGTTCCTGAATAGTTCAAGAATGAGAAAACATTGGCAAAATCACTACTTATTGTAGTTTTAAATTTTCAATTAGGGACAAGGGACATCGAAGTGCAACATATATCATCATGTCTCAATAAAATTTCATTTTGGGCAACAATCACAATAAATGTTCTCTTTTTTTTTTCTCAAGCAGAAGATTGAATAATCTTGAATAATCAAGAATGAGAAAAAAATAATGGCTAACATAATGGAAAAAGCATAATCATAACATGTACCAACTGTCGACCAATATGTTTGAATGAAAATCTCAAAATTACCGGCCACAACATAAAAACGTTGTCTTTCGGGACAGAGGATACATTTGGACAAAACACTTTTTTTCTCAAACAGAAGATTGAAGGTTCCTGAATAATTCAAGAATGAGAAAACATTGGCAAAATCACTACTTATTGTAGTTTTAAAATTTCAATTAGGGACAAGGGACATCGAAGTGCAACATATATCATCATGTCTCATTAAAATTTCATTTTGGGCAACATTCACAATAAAGGTTCTTTTTTTTCTCAAGCAGAAGATTGAATAATCTTGAATAAGCAAGAATGAGAAAAAAATAATGCTAACATATTTGAAAAAGCATAATAATTACATGTACCAACCGTCGACCAATATGTTAGAATGAAAATCTCTAAATTACCGGCCACAACATAAAAACGTTGTCTTTCGGGACAGAGCATACATTTAGACAAAACACATTTTTCTCAAGCAAAAGATTGAAGGTTCCTGAATAGTTCAAGAATGAGAAAACATTGGCAAAATCACTACTTATTATAGTTTTAAAATTTCAATTAAGGACAAGGGACATCGTAGTGCAACATATATCTTCATGTCTCATTAAAATTTCATTTTGGGCAACAGTCACAATAAATGTTCTTTTTTTTTTTCTCAAGCAGAAGATTTAATAATCTTGAATAAGCAAGAATGAGAAAAAAATAATACTAACATATTTGAAAAAGCATAATAATTACATGTACCAACCGTCGACCAATATGATAGAATGAAAATCTCAAAATTACCGGTCACAACATAAAAATGTTGTCTTTCGGGACAGAGCATACATTTGGACAAAACATGTTTTTCTCAAGCAGAAGATTGAAGGTTCCTAAATAGTTCAAGAATGAGAAAACATTGGCAAAATCACTACTTCGGGACAGAGCACACATTTGGCCAAAACACGTTTTTCTCAAGCAGAAGATTGAAGGTTCCTGAATAGTTCAAGAATGAGAAAACATTGGCAAAATCACTACTTATTGTAGTTTTAAAATTTCAATTAGGGACAAGGGACATCGAAGTGCAACATATATCATCATGTCTCATTAAAATTTCATTTTGGGCAACATTCACAATAAAGGTTCTTTTTTTTTCTCAAGCAGAAGATTAGAAGATTGAATAATCTTGAATAAGCAAGAATAAGAAAAAAATAATGCTAACATATTGGAAATAGCATAATCAAAACATGTACCAACCATCAACCATTATGTTAAAATGAAAATCTCAAATTACCGACCACAACATAAAAACGTTGTCTTTCGAGACAGAGCATACATTTGGACAAAACACGTTTTTCAACAAGTAGAAGATTGAAGGTTCCTAAATAATTCAAGAATGAGAAAACATTGGCAAAATCACTACTTCGGGACAGATCATACATTTGGACAAAACACGTTTTTCTCAAGCAGAAGATTGAAGGTTCCTGAATAGTTCAAGAATGAGAAAACATTGGCAAAATCACTACTTATTGTAGTTTTAAAATTTCAATTAGGGACAAGGGACATCGAAGTGCAACATATATCATCATGTCTCAATAAAATTTCATTTTGGGCAACAATCACTATAAAGGTTCTCTATTTTTTTCTCAAGCAGAAGATTGAATAATCTTGAATAATCAAGAATGAGAAAAAAATAATGGCTAACATATTGGAAAAAGCATAATCATAACATGTACCAACTGTCGACCAATATGTTAGAATGAAAATCTCAAAATTACCGGCCACAATATAAAAACGTTGTCTTTCGGGACAGAGGATACATTTGGACAAAACACTTTTTTTCTCAAACAGAAGATTGAAGGTCCCTGAATAGTTCAAGAATGAGAAAACATTGGCAAAATCACTACTTATTGTAGTTTTAAAATTTCAATTAGGGACAAGGGACATCGAAGTGCAACATATATCATCATGTCTCATTAAAATTTCATTTTGGGCAACATTCACAATAAAGGTTCTTTTTTTTTCTCAAGCAGAAGATTGAATAATCTTGAATAAGCAAGAATGAGAAAAAAATAATGCTAACATATTTGAAAAAGCATAATAATTACATGTACCAACCGTCGACCAATATGTTAGAATGAAAATCTCTAAATTACCGGCCACAACATAAAAACGTTGTCTTTCTGGACAGAGCATACATTTAGACAAAACACATTTTTCTCAAGCAAAAGATTGAAGGTTCTAGAATAGTTCAAGAATGAGAAAACATTGGCAAAATCACTACTTATTGTAGTTTTAAAATTTCAATTAGGGACAAGGGACATCGAAGTGCAACATATATCATCATGTCTCATTAAAATTTCATTTTGGGCAACATTCACAATAAAGGTTTTTTTTTTTCTCAAGCAGAAGATTGAATAATCTTGAATAAGCAAGAATGAGGAAAAAATAATGCTAACATATTGGAAAAAGCATAATCAAAACATGTACCAACCATCAACCAATATGTTAAAATGAAAATCTCAAATTACCGGCCACAACATAAAAACGTTGTCTTTCGAGACAGAGCATACATTTGGACAAAACACGTTTTTCAACAAGTAGAAGATTGAAGGTTCCTAAATAGTTCAAGAATGAGAAAACATTGGCAAAATCACTACTTCGGGACAGATCATACATTTGGACAAAACACGTTTTTCTCAAGCAGAAGATTGAAGGTTCCTGAATAGTTCAAGAATGAGAAAACATTGGCAAAATCACTACTTATTGTAGTTTTAAATTTTCAATTAGGGACAAGGGACATCGAAGTGCAACATATATCATCATGTCTCAATAAAATTTCATTTTGGGCAACAATCACAATAAATGTTCTCTTTTTTTTTTTCTCAAGCAGAAGATTGAATAATCTTGAATAATCAAGAATGAGAAAAAAATAATGGCTAACATAATGGAAAAAGCATAATCATAACATGTACCAACTGTCGACCAATATGTTTGAATGAAAATCTCAAAATTACCGGCCACAATATAAAAATGTTGTCTTTCGGGACAGAGGATACATTTGGACAAAACACTTTTTTTCTCAAACAGAAGATTGAAGGTTCCTGAATAGTTCAAGAATGAGAAAACATTGGCAAAATCACTACTTATTGTAGTTTTAAAATTTCAATTAGGGACAAGGGACATCGAAGTGCAACATATATCATCATGTCTCATTAAAATTTCATTTTGGGCAACATTCACAATAAAGGTTCTTTTTTTTCTCAAGCAGAAGATTGAATAATCTTGAATAAGCAAGAATGAGAAAAAAATAATGCTAACATATTTGAAAAAGCATAATAATTACATGTACCAACCGTCGACCAATATGTTAGAACGAAAATCTCTAAATTACCGGCCACAACATAAAAACGTTGTCTTTCGGGACAGAGCATACATTTAGACAAAACACATTTTTCTCAAGCAAAAGATTGAAGGTTCCTGAATAGTTCAAGAATGAGAAAACATTGGCAAAATCACTACTTATTATAGTTTTAAAATTTCAATTAAGGACAAGGGACATCGTAGTGCAACATATATCTTCATGTCTCATTAAAATTTCATTTTGGGCAACATTCACAATAAATGTTCTTTTTTTTTTTCTCAAGCAGAAGATTTAATAATCTTGAATAAGCAAGAATGAGAAAAAAATAATACTAACATATTTGAAAAAGCATAATAATTACATGTACCAACCGTCGACCAATATGATAGAATGAAAATCTCAAAATTACCGGTCACAACATAAAAATGTTGTCTTTCGGGACAGAGCATACATTTGGACAAAACATGTTTTTCTCAAGCAGAAGATTGAAGGTTCCTAAATAGTTCAAGAATGAGAAAACATTGGCAAAATCACTACTTCGGGACAGAGCACACATTTGGCCAAAACACGTTTTTCTCAAGCAGAAGATTGAAGGTTCCTGAATAGTTCAAGAATGAGAAAACATTGGCAAAATCACTACTTATTGTAGTTTTAAAATTTCAATTAAGGACAAGGGACATCGTAGTGCAACATATATCTTCATGTCTCATTAAAATTTCATTTTGGGCAACATTCACAAAAAAGGTTCTTTTTTTTTCTCAAGCAGAAGATTTAATAATCTTGAATAAGCAAGAATGAGAAAAAAAAATAATGCTAACATGTTGAAAAAAGCATAATCATAACATGTACCAACCGTCGACCAATATGTTAGAATGAAAATCTCAAAATTACCGGTCACAACTTAAAAATGTGGTCTTTCGGGACAGAGCATACATTTGGACAAAACATGTTTTTCTCAAGCAGAAGATTGAAGGTTCCTGAATAGTTCAAGAATGAGAAAACATTGGCAAAATCACTACTTCGGGACAGAGCACACATTTGGCCAAAACACGTTTTTCTCAAGCAGAAGATTGAAGGTTCCTGAATAGTTCAAGAATGAGAAAACATTGGCAAAATCACTACTTATTGTAGTTTTAAAATTTCAATTAAGGACAAGGGACATCGTAGTGCAACATATATCTTCATGTCTCATTAAAATTTCATTTTGGGCAACATTCACAATAAAGGTTCTTTTTTTTTCTCAAGCAGAAGATTGAATAATCTTGAATAAGCAAGAATGAGAAAAAAATAATGCTAACATATTTGAAAAAGCATAATAATTACATGTACCAACCGTCGACCAATATGTTAGAATGAAAATCTCTAAATTACCGGCCACAACATAAAAACGTTGTCTTTCTGGACAGAGCATACATTTAGACAAAACACATTTTTCTCAAGCAAAAGATTGAAGGTTCTAGAATAGTTTAAGAATGAGAAAACATTGGCAAAATCACTACTTCGGGACAGATCATACATTTGGACACAACATGTTTTTCTCAAGCAGAGGATTGAAGGTTCCTGAATAGTTCAAGAATGAGAAAACATTGGCAAAATCACTACTTATTGTAGTTTTAAAATTTCAATTAGGGACAAGGGACATCGAAGTGCAACATATATCATCATGTCTCATTAAAATTTCATTTTGGGCAACATTCACAATAAAGGTTCTTTTTTTTTCTCAAGCAGAAGATTAGAAGATTGAAAAATCTTGAATAAGCAAGAATGAGAAAAAAATAATGCTAACATATTGGAAAAAGCATAATCAAAACATGTACCAACCATCAACCATTATGTTAAAATGAAAATCTCAAATTACCGGCCACAACATAAAAACGTTGTCTTTCGAGACAGAGCATACATTTGGACAAAACATGTTTTTCAACAAGTAGAAGATTGAAGGTTCCTAAATAGTTCAAGAATGAGAAAACATTGGCAAAATCACTACTTCGGGACAGATCATACATTTGGACAAAACACGTTTTTCTCAAGCAGAGGATTGAAGGTTCCTGAATAGTTCAAGAATGAGAAAACATTGGCAAAATCACTACTTATTGTAGTTTTAAAATTTCAATTAGGGACAAGGGACTTCGAAGTGCAACATATATCATCATGTCTCATTAAAATTTCATTTTGGGCAACATTCACAATAAAGGTTCTTTTTTTTTCTCAAGCAGAAGATTAGAAGATTGAAAAATCTTGAATAAGCAAGAATGAGAAAAAAATAATGCTAACATATTGGAAAAAGCATAATCAAAACATGTACCAACCATCAACCATTATGTTAAAATGAAAATCTCAAATTACCGGCCACAACATAAAAACGTTGTCTTTCGAGACAGAGCATACATTTGGACAAAACATGTTTTTCAACAAGTAGAAGATTGAAGGTTCCTAAATAGTTCAAGAATGAGAAAACATTGGCAAAATCACTACTTCGGGACAGATCATACATTTGGACAAAACACGTTTTTCTCAAGCAGAGGATTGAAGGTTCCTGAATAGTTCAAGAATGAGAAAACATTGGCAAAATCACTACTTATTGTAGTTATAAAATTTCAATTAGGGACAAGGGACTTCGAAGTGCAACATATATCATCATGTCTCATTAAAATTTCATTTTGGGCAACATTCACAATAAAGGTTCTTTTTTTTTCTCAAGCAGAAGATTAGAAGATTGAAAAATCTTGAATAAGCAAGAATGAGAAAAAAATAATGCTAACATATTGGAAAAAGCATAATCAAAACATGTACCAACCATCAACCATTATGTTAAAATGAAAATCTCAAATTACCGGCCACAACATAAAAACGTTGTCTTTCGAGACAGAGCATACATTTGGACAAAACATGTTTTTCAACAAGTAGAAGATTGAAGGTTCCTAAATAGTTCAAGAATGAGAAAACATTGGCAAAATCACTACTTCGGGACAGATCATACATTTGGACAAAACACGTTTTTCTCAAGCAGAGGATTGAAGGTTCCTGAATAGTTCAAGAATGAGAAAACATTGGCAAAATCACTACTTATTGTAGTTTTAAAATTTCAATTAGGGACAAGGGACATCGAAGTGCAACATATATCATCATGTCTCATTAAAATTTCATTTTGGGCAACATTCACAATAAAGGTTCTTTTTTTTCTCAAGCAGAATATTTAATAATCTTGAATAAGCAAGAATGAGAAAAAAATAATACTAACATATTTGAAAAAGCATAATAATTACATGTACCAACCGTCGACCAATATGATAGAATGAAAATCTCAAAATTACCGGTCACAACATAAAAATGTTGTCTTTCGGGACAGAGTATACATTTGGACAAAACATGTTTTTCTCAAGCAGAAGATTGAAGGTTCCTGAATAGTTCAAGAATGAGAAAACATTGGTAAAATCACTACTTCGGGACAGAGCACACATTTGGCCAAAACACGTTTTTCTCAAGCAGAAGATTGAAGGTTCCTGAATAGTTCAAGAATGAGAAAACATTGGCAAAATCACTACTTATTGTAGTTTTAAAATTTCAATTAAGGACAAGGGACATCGTAGTGCAACATATATCTTCATGTCTCATTAAAATTTCATTTTGGGCAACATTCACAATAAAGGTTCTCTTTTTTTTCTCAAGCAGAAGATTTAATAATCTTGAATAAGCAAGAATGAGAAAAAAAAATAATGCTAACATGTTAAAAAAAGCATAATCATAACATGTACTAACCGTCGACCAATATGTTAGAATGAAAATCTCAAATTTACCGGTCACAACATAAAAATGTTGTCTTTCGGGACAGAGCATACATTTGGACAAAACATGTTTTTCTCAAGCAGAAGATTGAAGGTTCCTGAATAGTTCAAGAATGAGAAAACATTGGCAAAATCACTACTTCGGGACAGAGCACACATTTGGCTAAAACACGTTTTTCTCAAGCAGAAGATTGAAGGTTCCTGAATAGTTCAAGAATGAGAAAACATTGGCAAAATCACTACTTATTGTAGTTTTAAAATCTCAATTAAGGACAAGGGACATCGAAGTGCAACATACATCATCATGTCTCATTAAAATTTCATTTTGGGCAACATTCACAATAAAGGTTCTTTTTTTTTCTCAAGCAGAAGATTGAATAATCTTGAATAAGCAAGAATGAGGAAAATATAATGCTAACATATTGGAAAAAGCATAATCAAAACATGTACCAACCATCAACCAATATGTTAAAATGAAAATCTCAAATTACCGGCCACAACATAATAACGTTGTCTTTCGAGACAGAGCATACATTTGGACAAAACATGTTTTTCAACAAGTAGAAGATTGAAGGTTCCTAAATAATTCAAGAATGAGAAAACATTGGCAAAATCACTACTTCGGGACAGAGCATACATTTAGACAAAACACATTTTTCTCAAGCAAAAGATTGAAGGTTCTTGAATAGTTCAAGAATGAGAAAACATTGGCAAAATCACTACTTATTGTAGTTTTAAAATTTCAATTAGGGACAAGGGACATCGAAGTGCAACATATATCATCATGTCTCATTAAAATTTCATTTTGGGCAACATTCACAATAAAGGTTCTTTTTTTTTCTCAAGCAGAAGATTAGAAGATTGAATAATCTTGAATAAGCAAGAATGAGAAAAAAATAATGCTAACATATTGGAAAAAGCATAATCAAAACATGTACCAACCATCAACCATTATGTTAAAATGAAAATCTCAAATTACCGGCCACAACATAAAAACGTTGTCTTTCGAGACAGAGCATACATTTGGACAAAACACGTTTTTCAACAAGTAGAAGATTGAAGGTTCCTAAATAATTCAAGAATGAGAAAACATTGGCAAAATCACTACTTCGGGACAGATCATACATTTGGACAAAACACGTTTTTCTCAAGCAGAAGATTGAAGGTTCCTGAATAGTTCAAGAATGAGAAAACATTGGCAAAATCACTACTTATTGTAGTTTTAAAATTTCAATTAGGGACAAGGGACATCGAAGTGCAACATATATCATCATGTCTCAATAAAATTTCATTTTGGGCAACAATCACTATAAAGGTTCTCTTTTTTTTTTCTCAAGCAGAAGATTGAATAATCTTGAATAATCAAGAATGAGAAAAAAATAATGGCTAACATATTGGAAAATGCATAATCATAACATGTACCAACTATCGACCAATATGTTAGAATGAAAATCTCAAAATTACCGGCCACAATATAAAAACGTTGTCTTTCGGGACAGAGGATACATTTGGACAAAACACTTTTTTTCTCAAACAGAAGATTGAAGGTCCCTGAATAGTTCAAGAATGAGAAAACATTGGAAAATCACTACTTATTGTAGTTTTAAAATTTCAATTAGGGACAAGGGACATCGAAGTGCAACATATATCTTCATGTCTCATTAAAATTTCATTTTGGGCAACATTCACAATAAAGGTTCTTTTTTTTTCTCAAGCAGAAGATTGAATAATCTTGAATAAGCAAGAATGAGAAAAAAATAATGCTAACATATTTGAAAAAGCATAATAATTACATGTACCAACCG
This sequence comes from Trifolium dubium, assembly GCA_951804385.1. Classification (NCBI taxonomy): domain Eukaryota; kingdom Viridiplantae; phylum Streptophyta; class Magnoliopsida; order Fabales; family Fabaceae; genus Trifolium; species Trifolium dubium. The sequence continues at coordinate 19,102,805 of OX638071.1, read as the reverse complement.
TCGACCAATATGTTAGAATGAAAATCTCTAAATTACCGACCACAACATAAAAACGTTGTCTTTCTGGACAGAGCATACATTTAGACAAAACACATTTTTCTCAAGCAAAAGATTGAAGGTTCTTGAATAGTTCAAGAATGAGAAAACATTGGCAAAATCACTACTTATTGTAGTTTTAAAATTTCAATTAGGGACAAGGGACATCGAAGTGCAACATATATCATCATGTCTCATTAAAATTTCATTTTGGGCAACATTCACAATAAAGGTTTTTTTTTTTCTCAAGCAGAAGATTGAATAATCTTGAATAAGCAAGAATGAGGAAAAAATAATGCTAACATATTGGAAAAAGCATAATCAAAACATGTACCAACCATCAACCAATATGTTAAAATGAAAATCTCAAATTACCGGCCACAACATAAAAACGTTGTCTTTCGAGACAGAGCATACATTTGGACAAAACACGTTTTTCAACAAGTAGAAGATTGAAGGTTCCTAAATAGTTCAAGAATGAGAAAACATTGGCAAAATCACTACTTCGGGGCAGAGCACACATTTGGCCAAAACACGTTTTTCTCAAGCAGAAGATTGAAGGTTCCTGAATAGTTCAAGAATGAGAAAACATTGGCAAAATCACTACTTATTGTAGTTTTAAAATTTCAATTAAGGACAAGGGACATCGTAGTGCAACATATATCTTCATGTCTCATTAAAATTTCATTTTGGGCAACATTCACAATAAAGGTTCTCTTTTTTTTCTCAAGCAGAAGATTTAATAATCTTGAATAAGCAAGAATGAGAAAAAAAAATAATGCTAACATGTTAAAAAAAGCATAATCATAACATGTACTAACCGTCGACCAATATGTTAGAATGAAAATCTCAAATTTACCGGTCACAACATAAAAATGTTGTCTTTCGGGACAGAGCATACATTTGGACAAAACATGTTTTTCTCAAGCAGAAGATTGAAGGTTCCTGAATAGTTCAAGAATGAGAAAACATTGGCAAAATCACTACTTCGGGACAGAGCACACATTTGGCCAAAATACGTTTTTCTCAAGCAGAAGATTGAAGGTTCCTGAATAGTTCAAGAATGAGAAAACATTGGCAAAATCACTACTTATTGTAGTTTTAAAATCTCAATTAGGGACAAGGGACATCGAAGTGCAACATATATCATCATGTCTCATTAAAATTTCATTTTGGGCAACATTCACAATAAAGGTTCTCTTTTTTTTTTCTCAAGCAGAAGATTGAATAATCTTGAATAAGCAAGAATGAGGAAAATATAATGCTAACATATTGGAAAAAGCATAATCAAAACATGTACCAACCATCAACCAATATGTTAAAATGAAAATCTCAAATTACCGGCCACAAGATAAAAACGTTGTCTTTCGAGACAGAGCATACATTTGGACAAAACATGTTTATCAACAAGTAGAAGATTGAAGGTTCCTAAATAATTCAAGAATGAGAAAACATTGGCAAAATCACTACTTCGGGACAGAGCATACATTTAGACAAAACACATTTTTCTCAAGCAAAAGATTGAAGGTTCTTGAATAGTTCAAGAATGAGAAAACATTGGCAAAATCACTACTTATTGTAGTTTTAAAATTTCAATTAGGGACAAGGGACATCGAAGTGCAACATATATCATCATGTCTCATTAAAATTTCATTTTGGGCAACATTCACAATAAAGGTTCTTTTTTTTTCTCAAGCAGAAGATTAGAAGATTGAATAATCTTGAATAAGCAAGAATGAGAAAAAAATAATGCTAACATATTGGAAAAAGCATAATCAAAACATGTACCAACCATCAACCATTATGTTAAAATGAAAATCTCAAATTACCGGCCACAACATAAAAACGTTGTCTTTCGAGACAGAGCATACATTTGGACAAAACACGTTTTTCAACAAGTAGAAGATTGAAGGTTCCTAAATAATTCAAGAATGAGAAAACATTGGCAAAATCACTACTTCGGGACAGATCATACATTTGGACAAAACACGTTTTTCTCAAGCAGAAGATTGAAGGTTCCTGAATAGTTCAAGAATGAGAAAACATTGGCAAAATCACTACTTATTGTAGTTTTAAAATTTCAATTAGGGACAAGGGACATCGAAGTGCAACATATATCATCATGTCTCAATAAAATTTCATTTTGGGCAACAATCACTATAAAGGTTCTCTTTTTTTTTTCTCAAGCAGAAGATTGAATAATCTTGAATAATCAAGAATGAGAAAAAAATAATGGCTAACATATTGGAAAATGCATAATCATAACATGTACCAACTATCGACCAATATGTTAGAATGAAAATCTCAAAATTACCGGCCACAATATAAAAACGTTGTCTTTCGGGACAGAGGATACATTTGGACAAAACACTTTTTTTCTCAAACAGAAGATTGAAGGTCCCTGAATAGTTCAAGAATGAGAAAACATTGGCAAAATCACTACTTATTGTAGTTTTAAAATTTCAATTAGGGACAAGGGACATCGAAGTGCAACATATATCATCATGTCTCATTAAAATTTCATTTTGGGCAACATTCACAATAAAGGTTCTTTTTTTTTCTCAAGCAGAAGATTGAATAATCTTGAATAAGCAAGAATGAGAAAAAAATAATGCTAACATATTTGAAAAAGCATAATAATTACATGTACCAACCGTCGACCAATATGTTAGAATGAAAATCTCTAAATTACCGACCACAACATAAAAACGTTGTCTTTCTGGACAGAGCATACATTTAGACAAAACACATTTTTCTCAAGCAAAAGATTGAAGGTTCTTGAATAGTTCAAGAATGAGAAAACATTGGCAAAATCACTACTTATTGTAGTTTTAAAATTTCAATTAGGGACAAGGGACATCGAAGTGCAACATATATCATCATGTCTCATTAAAATTTCATTTAGGGCAACATTCACAATAAAGGTTCTTTTTTTTTCTCAAGCAGAAGATTAGAAGATTGAAAAATCTTGAATAAGCAAGAATGAGAAAAAAATAATGCTAACATATTGGAAAAAGCATAATCAAAACATGTACCAACCATCAACCATTATGTTAAAATGAAAATCTCAAATTACCGGCCACAACATAAAAACGTTGTCTTTCGAGACAGAGCATACATTTGGACAAAACACGTTTTTCAACAAGTAGAAGATTGAAGGTTCCTAAATAATTCAAGAATGAGAAAACATTGGCAAAATCACTACTTCGGGACAGATCATACATTTGGACAAAACACGTTTTTCTCAAGCAGAAGATTGAAGGTTCCTGAATAGTTCAAGAATGAGAAAACATTGGCAAAATCACTACTTATTGTAGTTTTAAAATTTCAATTAGGGACAAGGGACATCGAAGTGCAACATATATCATCATGTCTCAATAAAATTTCATTTTGGGCAACAATCACTATAAAGGTTCTTTTTTTTTTTTCTCAAGCAGAAGATTGAATAATCTTGAATAATCAAGAATGAGAAAAAAATAATGGCTAACATATTGGAAAATGCATAATCATAACATGTACCAACTATCGACCAATATGTTAGAATGAAAATCTCAAAATTACCGGCCACAATATAAAAACGTTGTCTTTCGGGACAGAGGATACATTTGGACAAAACACTTTTTTTCTCAAACAGAAGATTGAAGGTCCCTGAATAGTTCAAGAATGAGAAAACATTGGCAAAATCACTACTTATTGTAGTTTTAAAATTTCAATTAGGGACAAGGGACATCGAAGTGCAACATATATCATCATGTCTCATTAAAATTTCATTTTGGGCAACATTCACAATAAAGGTTCTTTTTTTTTCTCAAGCAGAAGATTAAATAATCTTGAATAAGCAAGAATGAGAAAAAAATAATGCTAACATATTTGAAAAAGCATAATAATTACATGTACCAACCGTCGACCAATATGTTAGAATGAAAATCTCTAAATTACCGACCACAACATAAAAACGTTGTCTTTCTGGACAGAGCATACATTTAGACAAAACACATTTTTCTCAAGCAAAAGATTGAAGGTTCTTGAATAGTTCAAGAATGAGAAAACATTGGCAAAATCACTACTTATTGTAGTTTTAAAATTTCAATTAGGGACAAGGGACATCGAAGTGCAACATATATCATCATGTCTCATTAAAATTTCATTTAGGGCAACATTCACAATAAAGGTTCTTTTTTTTTCTCAAGCAGAAGATTAGAAGATTGAAAAATCTTGAATAAGCAAGAATGAGAAAAAAATAATGCTAACATATTGGAAAAAGCATAATCAAAACATGTACCAACCATCAACCATTATGTTAAAATGAAAATCTCAAATTACCGGCCACAACATAAAAACGTTGTCTTTCGAGACAGAGCATACATTTGGACAAAACACGTTTTTCAACAAGTAGAAGATTGAAGGTTCCTAAATAATTCAAGAATGAGAAAACATTGGCAAAATCACTACTTCGGGACAGATCATACATTTGGACAAAACACGTTTTTCTCAAGCAGAAGATTGAAGGTTCCTGAATAGTTCAAGAATGAGAAAACATTGGCAAAATCACTACTTATTGTAGTTTTAAAATTTCAATTAGGGACAAGGGACATCGAAGTGCAACATATATCATCATGTCTCAATAAAATTTCATTTTGGGCAACAATCACTATAAAGGTTCTTTTTTTTTTTTCTCAAGCAGAAGATTGAATAATCTTGAATAATCAAGAATGAGAAAAAAATAATGGCTAACATATTGGAAAATGCATAATCATAACATGTACCAACTATCGACCAATATGTTAGAATGAAAATCTCAAAATTACCGGCCACAATATAAAAACGTTGTCTTTCGGGACAGAGGATACATTTGGACAAAACACTTTTTTTCTCAAACAGAAGATTGAAGGTCCCTGAATAGTTCAAGAATGAGAAAACATTGGCAAAATCACTACTTATTGTAGTTTTAAAATTTCAATTAGGGACAAGGGACATCGAAGTGCAACATATATCATCATGTCTCATTAAAATTTCATTTTGGGCAACATTCACAATAAAGGTTCTTTTTTTTTCTCAAGCAGAAGATTAAATAATCTTGAATAAGCAAGAATGAGAAAAAAATAATGCTAACATATTTGAAAAAGCATAATAATTACATGTACCAACCGTCGACCAATATGTTAGAATGAAAATCTCTAAATTACCGACCACAACATAAAAACGTTGTCTTTCTGGACAGAGCATACATTTAGACAAAACACATTTTTCTCAAGCAAAAGATTGAAGGTTCTTGAATAGTTCAAGAATGAGAAAACATTGGCAAAATCACTACTTATTGTAGTTTTAAAATTTCAATTAGGGACAAGGGACATCGAAGTGCAACATATATCATCATGTCTCATTAAAATTTCATTTAGGGCAACATTCACAATAAAGGTTCTTTTTTTTTCTCAAGCAGAAGATTAGAAGATTGAAAAATCTTGAATAAGCAAGAATGAGAAAAAAATAATGCTAACATATTGGAAAAAGCATAATCAAAACATGTACCAACCATCAACCATTATGTTAAAATGAAAATCTCAAATTACCGGCCACAACATAAAAACGTTGTCTTTCGAGACAGAGCATACATTTGGACAAAACACGTTTTTCAACAAGTAGAAGATTGAAGGTTCCTAAATAATTCAAGAATGAGAAAACATTGGCAAAATCACTACTTCGGGACAGATCATACATTTGGACAAAACACGTTTTTCTCAAGCAGAAGATTGAAGGTTCCTGAATAGTTCAAGAATGAGAAAACATTGGCAAAATCACTACTTATTGTAGTTTTAAAATTTCAATTAGGGACAAGGGACATCGAAGTGCAACATATATCATCATGTCTCAATAAAATTTCATTTTGGGCAACAATCACTATAAAGGTTCTTTTTTTTTTTTCTCAAGCAGAAGATTGAATAATCTTGAATAATCAAGAATGAGAAAAAAATAATGGCTAACATATTGGAAAATGCATAATCATAACATGTACCAACTATCGACCAATATGTTAGAATGAAAATCTCAAAATTACCGGCCACAATATAAAAACGTTGTCTTTCGGGACAGAGGATACATTTGGACAAAACACTTTTTTTCTCAAACAGAAGATTGAAGGTCCCTGAATAGTTCAAGAATGAGAAAACATTGGAAAATCACTACTTATTGTAGTTTTAAAATTTCAATTAGGGACAAGGGACATCGAAGTGCAACATATATCTTCATGTCTCATTAAAATTTCATTTTGGGCAACATTCACAATAAAGGTTCTTTTTTTTTCTCAAGCAGAAGATTGAATAATCTTGAATAAGCAAGAATGAGAAAAAAATAATGCTAACATATTTGAAAAAGCATAATAATTACATGTACCAACCGTCGACCAATATGTTAGAATGAAAATCTCTAAATTACCGACCACAACATAAAAACGTTGTCTTTCTGGACAGAGCATACATTTAGACAAAACACATTTTTCTCAAGCAAAAGATTGAAGGTTCTTGAATAGTTCAAGAATGAGAAAACATTGGCAAAATCACTACTTATTGTAGTTTTAAAATTTCAATTAGGGACAAGGGACATCGAAGTGCAACATATATCATCATGTCTCATTAAAATTTCATTTTGGGCAACATTCACAATAAAGGTTTTTTTTTTTCTCAAGCAGAAGATTGAATAATCTTGAATAAGCAAGAATGAGGAAAAAATAATGCTAACATATTGGAAAAAGCATAATCAAAACATGTACCAACCATCAACCAATATGTTAAAATGAAAATCTCAAATTACCGGCCACAACATAAAAACGTTGTCTTTCGAGACAGAGCATACATTTGGACAAAACACGTTTTTCAACAAGTAGAAGATTGAAGGTTCCTAAATAGTTCAAGAATGAGAAAACATTGGCAAAATCACTACTTCGGGGCAGAGCACACATTTGGCCAAAACACGTTTTTCTCAAGCAGAAGATTGAAGGTTCCTGAATAGTTCAAGAATGAGAAAACATTGGCAAAATCACTACTTATTGTAGTTTTAAAATTTCAATTAAGGACAAGGGACATCGTAGTGCAACATATATCTTCATGTCTCATTAAAATTTCATTTTGGGCAACATTCACAATAAAGGTTCTCTTTTTTTTCTCAAGCAGAAGATTTAATAATCTTGAATAAGCAAGAATGAGAAAAAAAAATAATGCTAACATGTTAAAAAAAGCATAATCATAACATGTACTAACCGTCGACCAATATGTTAGAATGAAAATCTCAAATTTACCGGTCACAACATAAAAATGTTGTCTTTCGGGACAGAGCATACATTTGGACAAAACATGTTTTTCTCAAGCAGAAGATTGAAGGTTCCTGAATAGTTCAAGAATGAGAAAACATTGGCAAAATCACTACTTCGGGACAGAGCACACATTTGGCCAAAATACGTTTTTCTCAAGCAGAAGATTGAAGGTTCCTGAATAGTTCAAGAATGAGAAAACATTGGCAAAATCACTACTTATTGTAGTTTTAAAATCTCAATTAGGGACAAGGGACATCGAAGTGCAACATATATCATCATGTCTCATTAAAATTTCATTTTGGGCAACATTCACAATAAAGGTTCTCTTTTTTTTTTCTCAAGCAGAAGATTGAATAATCTTGAATAAGCAAGAATGAGGAAAATATAATGCTAACATATTGGAAAAAGCATAATCAAAACATGTACCAACCATCAACCAATATGTTAAAATGAAAATCTCAAATTACCGGCCACAAGATAAAAACGTTGTCTTTCGAGACAGAGCATACATTTGGACAAAACATGTTTATCAACAAGTAGAAGATTGAAGGTTCCTAAATAATTCAAGAATGAGAAAACATTGGCAAAATCACTACTTCGGGACAGAGCATACATTTAGACAAAACACATTTTTCTCAAGCAAAAGATTGAAGGTTCTTGAATAGTTCAAGAATGAGAAAACATTGGCAAAATCACTACTTATTGTAGTTTTAAAATTTCAATTAGGGACAAGGGACATCGAAGTGCAACATATATCATCATGTCTCATTAAAATTTCATTTTGGGCAACATTCACAATAAAGGTTCTTTTTTTTTCTCAAGCAGAAGATTAGAAGATTGAATAATCTTGAATAAGCAAGAATGAGAAAAAAATAATGCTAACATATTGGAAAAAGCATAATCAAAACATGTACCAACCATCAACCATTATGTTAAAATGAAAATCTCAAATTACCGGCCACAACATAAAAACGTTGTCTTTCGAGACAGAGCATACATTTGGACAAAACACGTTTTTCAACAAGTAGAAGATTGAAGGTTCCTAAATAATTCAAGAATGAGAAAACATTGGCAAAATCACTACTTCGGGACAGATCATACATTTGGACAAAACACGTTTTTCTCAAGCAGAAGATTGAAGGTTCCTGAATAGTTCAAGAATGAGAAAACATTGGCAAAATCACTACTTATTGTAGTTTTAAAATTTCAATTAGGGACAAGGGACATCGAAGTGCAACATATATCATCATGTCTCAATAAAATTTCATTTTGGGCAACAATCACTATAAAGGTTCTCTTTTTTTTTTCTCAAGCAGAAGATTGAATAATCTTGAATAATCAAGAATGAGAAAAAAATAATGGCTAACATATTGGAAAATGCATAATCATAACATGTACCAACTATCGACCAATATGTTAGAATGAAAATCTCAAAATTACCGGCCACAATATAAAAACGTTGTCTTTCGGGACAGAGGATACATTTGGACAAAACACTTTTTTTCTCAAACAGAAGATTGAAGGTCCCTGAATAGTTCAAGAATGAGAAAACATTGGCAAAATCACTACTTATTGTAGTTTTAAAATTTCAATTAGGGACAAGGGACATCGAAGTGCAACATATATCATCATGTCTCATTAAAATTTCATTTTGGGCAACATTCACAATAAAGGTTCTTTTTTTTTCTCAAGCAGAAGATTGAATAATCTTGAATAAGCAAGAATGAGAAAAAAATAATGCTAACATATTTGAAAAAGCATAATAATTACATGTACCAACCGTCGACCAATATGTTAGAATGAAAATCTCTAAATTACCGACCACAACATAAAAACGTTGTCTTTCTGGACAGAGCATACATTTAGACAAAACACATTTTTCTCAAGCAAAAGATTGAAGGTTCTTGAATAGTTCAAGAATGAGAAAACATTGGCAAAATCACTACTTATTGTAGTTTTAAAATTTCAATTAGGGACAAGGGACATCGAAGTGCAACATATATCATCATGTCTCATTAAAATTTCATTTAGGGCAACATTCACAATAAAGGTTCTTTTTTTTTCTCAAGCAGAAGATTAGAAGATTGAAAAATCTTGAATAAGCAAGAATGAGAAAAAAATAATGCTAACATATTGGAAAAAGCATAATCAAAACATGTACCAACCATCAACCATTATGTTAAAATGAAAATCTCAAATTACCGGCCACAACATAAAAACGTTGTCTTTCGAGACAGAGCATACATTTGGACAAAACACGTTTTTCAACAAGTAGAAGATTGAAGGTTCCTAAATAATTCAAGAATGAGAAAACATTGGCAAAATCACTACTTCGGGACAGATCATACATTTGGACAAAACACGTTTTTCTCAAGCAGAAGATTGAAGGTTCCTGAATAGTTCAAGAATGAGAAAACATTGGCAAAATCACTACTTATTGTAGTTTTAAAATTTCAATTAGGGACAAGGGACATCGAAGTGCAACATATATCATCATGTCTCAATAAAATTTCATTTTGGGCAACAATCACTATAAAGGTTCTTTTTTTTTTTTCTCAAGCAGAAGATTGAATAATCTTGAATAATCAAGAATGAGAAAAAAATAATGGCTAACATATTGGAAAATGCATAATCATAACATGTACCAACTATCGACCAATATGTTAGAATGAAAATCTCAAAATTACCGGCCACAATATAAAAACGTTGTCTTTCGGGACAGAGGATACATTTGGACAAAACACTTTTTTTCTCAAACAGAAGATTGAAGGTCCCTGAATAGTTCAAGAATGAGAAAACATTGGCAAAATCACTACTTATTGTAGTTTTAAAATTTCAATTAGGGACAAGGGACATCGAAGTGCAACATATATCATCATGTCTCATTAAAATTTCATTTTGGGCAACATTCACAATAAAGGTTCTTTTTTTTTCTCAAGCAGAAGATTAAATAATCTTGAATAAGCAAGAATGAGAAAAAAATAATGCTAACATATTTGAAAAAGCATAATAATTACATGTACCAACCGTCGACCAATATGTTAGAATGAAAATCTCTAAATTACCGACCACAACATAAAAACGTTGTCTTTCTGGACAGAGCATACATTTAGACAAAACACATTTTTCTCAAGCAAAAGATTGAAGGTTCTTGAATAGTTCAAGAATGAGAAAACATTGGCAAAATCACTACTTATTGTAGTTTTAAAATTTCAATTAGGGACAAGGGACATCGAAGTGCAACATATATCATCATGTCTCATTAAAATTTCATTTAGGGCAACATTCACAATAAAGGTTCTTTTTTTTTCTCAAGCAGAAGATTAGAAGATTGAAAAATCTTGAATAAGCAAGAATGAGAAAAAAATAATGCTAACATATTGGAAAAAGCATAATCAAAACATGTACCAACCATCAACCATTATGTTAAAATGAAAATCTCAAATTACCGGCCACAACATAAAAACGTTGTCTTTCGAGACAGAGCATACATTTGGACAAAACACGTTTTTCAACAAGTAGAAGATTGAAGGTTCCTAAATAATTCAAGAATGAGAAAACATTGGCAAAATCACTACTTCGGGACAGATCATACATTTGGACAAAACACGTTTTTCTCAAGCAGAAGATTGAAGGTTCCTGAATAGTTCAAGAATGAGAAAACATTGGCAAAATCACTACTTATTGTAGTTTTAAAATTTCAATTAGGGACAAGGGACATCGAAGTGCAACATATATCATCATGTCTCAATAAAATTTCATTTTGGGCAACAATCACTATAAAGGTTCTTTTTTTTTTTTCTCAAGCAGAAGATTGAATAATCTTGAATAATCAAGAATGAGAAAAAAATAATGGCTAACATATTGGAAAATGCATAATCATAACATGTACCAACTATCGACCAATATGTTAGAATGAAAATCTCAAAATTACCGGCCACAATATAAAAACGTTGTCTTTCGGGACAGAGGATACATTTGGACAAAACACTTTTTTTCTCAAACAGAAGATTGAAGGTCCCTGAATAGTTCAAGAATGAGAAAACATTGGCAAAATCACTACTTATTGTAGTTTTAAAATTTCAATTAGGGACAAGGGACATCGAAGTGCAACATATATCATCATGTCTCATTAAAATTTCATTTTGGGCAACATTCACAATAAAGGTTCTTTTTTTTTCTCAAGCAGAAGATTAAATAATCTTGAATAAGCAAGAATGAGAAAAAAATAATGCTAACATATTTGAAAAAGCATAATAATTACATGTACCAACCGTCGACCAATATGTTAGAATGAAAATCTCTAAATTACCGACCACAACATAAAAACGTTGTCTTTCTGGACAGAGCATACATTTAGACAAAACACATTTTTCTCAAGCAAAAGATTGAAGGTTCTTGAATAGTTCAAGAATGAGAAAACATTGGCAAAATCACTACTTATTGTAGTTTTAAAATTTCAATTAGGGACAAGGGACATCGAAGTGCAACATATATCATCATGTCTCATTAAAATTTCATTTAGGGCAACATTCACAATAAAGGTTCTTTTTTTTTCTCAAGCAGAAGATTAGAAGATTGAAAAATCTTGAATAAGCAAGAATGAGAAAAAAATAATGCTAACATATTGGAAAAAGCATAATCAAAACATGTACCAACCATCAACCATTATGTTAAAATGAAAATCTCAAATTACCGGCCACAACATAAAAACGTTGTCTTTCGAGACAGAGCATACATTTGGACAAAACACGTTTTTCAACAAGTAGAAGATTGAAGGTTCCTAAATAATTCAAGAATGAGAAAACATTGGCAAAATCACTACTTCGGGACAGATCATACATTTGGACAAAACACGTTTTTCTCAAGCAGAAGATTGAAGGTTCCTGAATAGTTCAAGAATGAGAAAACATTGGCAAAATCACTACTTATTGTAGTTTTAAAATTTCAATTAGGGACAAGGGACATCGAAGTGCAACATATATCATCATGTCTCAATAAAATTTCATTTTGGGCAACAATCACTATAAAGGTTCTCTTTTTTTTTTCTCAAGCAGAAGATTGAATAATCTTGAATAATCAAGAATGAGAAAAAAATAATGGCTAACATATTGGAAAATGCATAATCATAACATGTACCAACTATCGACCAATATGTTAGAATGAAAATCTCAAAATTACCGGCCACAATATAAAAACGTTGTCTTTCGGGACAGAGGATACATTTGGACAAAACACTTTTTTTCTCAAACAGAAGATTGAAGGTCCCTGAATAGTTCAAGAATGAGAAAACATTGGCAAAATCACTACTTATTGTAGTTTTAAAATTTCAATTAGGGACAAGGGACATCGAAGTGCAACATATATCATCATGTCTCATTAAAATTTCATTTTGGGCAACATTCACAATAAAGGTTCTTTTTTTTTCTCAAGCAGAAGATTGAATAATCTTGAATAAGCAAGAATGAGAAAAAAATAATGCTAACATATTTGAAAAAGCATAATAATTACATGTACCAACCGTCGACCAATATGTTAGAATGAAAATCTCTAAATTACCGACCACAACATAAAAACGTTGTCTTTCTGGACAGAGCATACATTTAGACAAAACACATTTTTCTCAAGCAAAAGATTGAAGGTTCTTGAATAGTTCAAGAATGAGAAAACATTGGCAAAATCACTACTTATTGTAGTTTTAAAATTTCAATTAGGGACAAGGGACATCGAAGTGCAACATATATCATCATGTCTCATTAAAATTTCATTTTGGGCAACATTCACAATAAAGGTTTTTTTTTTTCTCAAGCAGAAGATTGAATAATCTTGAATAAGCAAGAATGAGGAAAAAATAATGCTAACATATTGGAAAAAGCATAATCAAAACATGTACCAACCATCAACCAATATGTTAAAATGAAAATCTCAAATTACCGGCCACAACATAAAAACATTGTCTTTCGAGACAGAGCATACATTTGGACAAAACACGTTTTTCAACAAGTAGAAGATTGAAGGTTCCTAAATAGTTCAAGAATGAGAAAACATTGGCAAAATCACTACTTCGGGACAGATCATACATTTGGACAAAACACGTTTTTCTCAAGCAGAAGATTGAAGGTTCCTGAATAGTTCAAGAATAAGAAAACATTGGCAAAATCACTACTTATTGTAGTTTTAAATTTTCAATTAGGGACAAGGGACATCGAAGTGCAACATATATCATCATGTCTCAATAAAATTTCATTTTGGGCAACAATCACAATAAATGTTCTCTTTTTTTTTTTCTTAAGCAGAAGATTGAATAATCTTGAATAATCAAGAATGAGAAAAAAATAATGGCTAACATATTGGAAAAAGCATAATCATAACATGTACCAACTGTCGACCAATATGTTTGAATGAAAATCTCAAAATTACCGGCCACAATATAAAAACGTTGTCTTTCGGGACAGAGGATACATTTGGACAAAACACTTTTTTTCTCAAACAGAAGATTGAAGGTTCCTGAATAGTTCAAGAATGAGAAAACATTGGCAAAATCACTACTTATTGTAGTTTTAAAATTTCAATTAGGGACAAGGGACATCGAAGTGCAACATATATCATCATGTCTCATTAAAATTTCATTTTGGGCAACATTCACAAAAAAGGTTCTTTTTTTTCTCAAGCAGAAGATTGAATAATCTCGAATAAGCAAGAATGAGAAAAAAATAATGCTAACATATTTGAAAAAGCATAATAATTACATGTACCAACCGTCGACCAATATGTTAGAATGAAAATCTCTAAATTACTGGCCACAACATAAAAACGTTGTCTTTCGGGACAGAGCATACATTTAGACAAAACACATTTTTCTCAAGCAAAAGATTGAAGGTTCCTGAATAGTTCAAGAATGAGAAAACATTGGCAAAATCACTACTTATTATAGTTTTAAAATTTCAATTAAGGACAAGGGACATCGTAGTGCAACATATATCTTCATGTCTCATTAAAATTTCATTTTGGGCAACATTCACAATAAAGGTTCTTTTTTTTTTCTCAAGCAGAAGATTTAATAATCTTGAATAAGCAAGAATGAGAAAAAAATAATACTAACATATTTGAAAAAGCATAATAATTACATGTACCAACCGTCGACCAATATGATAGAATGAAAATCTCAAAATTACCGGTCACAACATAAAAATGTTGTCTTTCGGGACAGAGCATACATTTGGACAAAACATGTTTTTCTCAAGCAGAAGATTGAAGGTTCCTGAATAGTTCAAGAATGAGAAAACATTGGCAAAATCACTACTTCGGGACAGAGCACACATTTGGCCAAAACACATTTTTCTCAAGCAAAAGATTGAAGGTTCCTGAATAGTTCAAGAATGAGAAAACATTGGCAAAATCACTACTTATTGTAGTTTTAAAATTTCAATTAAGGACAAGGGACATCGTAGTGCAACATATATCTTCATGTCTCATTAAAATTTCATTTTGGGCAACATTCACAATAAAGGTTCTTTTTTTTTTCTCAAGCAGAAGATTTAATATTCTTGAATAAGCAAGAATGAGAAAAAAATAATACTAACATATTTGAAAAAGCATAATAATTACATGTACCAACCGTCGACCAATATGATAGAATGAAAATCTCAAAATTACCGGTCACAACATAAAAATGTTGTCTTTCGGGACAGAGCATACATTTGGACAAAACATGTTTTTCTCAAACAGAAGATTGAAGGTTCCTGAATAGTTCAAGAATGAGAAAACATTGGCAAAATCACTACTTCGGGACAGAGCACACATTTGGCCAAAACACGTTTTTCTCAAGCAGAAGTTTGAAGGTTCCTGAATAGTTCAAGAATGAGAAAACATTGGCAAAATCACTACTTATTGTAGTTTTAAAATTTCAATTAGGGACAAGGGACATCGAAGTGCAACATATATCATCATGTCTCATTAAAATTTCATTTAGGGCAACATTCACAATAAAGGTTCTTTTTTTTTCTCAAGCAGAAGATTAGAAGATTGAAAAATCTTGAATAAGCAAGAATTAGAAAAAAATAATGCTAACATATTGGAAAAAGCATAATCAAAACATGTACCAACCATCAACCATTATGTTAAAATGAAAATCTCAAATTACCGGCCACAACATAAAAACGTTGTCTTTCGAGACAGAGCATACATTTGGACAAAACATGTTTTTCAACAAGTAGAAGATTGAAGGTTCCTAAATAGTTCAAGAATGAGAAAACATTGGCAAAATCACTACTTCGGGACGGATCATACATTTGGACAAAACACGTTTTTCTCAAGCAGAGGATTGAAGGTTCCAGAATAGTTCAAGAATGAGAAAACATTGGCAAAATCACTACTTATTGTAGTTTTAAAATTTCAATTAGGGACAAGGGACATCGAAGTGCAACATATATCATCATGTCTCATTAAAATTTCATTTTGGGCAACATTCACAATAAAGGTTCTTTTTTTTCTCAAGCAGAAGATTGAATAATCTTGAATAAGCAAGAATGAGAAAAAAATAATGCTAACATATTTGAAAAAGCATAATAATTACATGTACCAACCGTCGACCAATATGTTAGAATGAAAATCTCTAAATTACCGGCCACAACATAAAAACGTTGTCTTTCGGGACAGAGGATACATTTAGACAAAACACATTTTTCTCAAGCAAAAGATTGAAGGTTCCTGAATAGTTCAAGAATGAGAAAACATTGGCAAAATCACTACTTATTATAGTTTTAAAATTTCAATTAAGGACAAGGGACATCGTAGTGCAACATATATCTTCATGTCTCATTAAAATTTCATTTTGGGCAACATTCACAATAAAGGTTCTTTTTTTTTTCTCAAGTAGAAGATTTAATAATCTTGAATAAGCAAGAATGAGAAAAAAATAATACTAACATATTTGAAAAAGCATAATAATTACATGTACCAACCGTCGACCAATATGATAGAATGAAAATCTCAAAATTACCGGTCACAACATAAAAATGTTGTCTTTCGGGACAGAGTATACATTTGGACAAAACATGTTTTTCTCAAGCAGAAGATTGAAGGTTCCTGAATAGTTCAAGAATGAGAAAACATTGGCAAAATCACTACTTCGGGACAGAGCACACATTTGGCCAAAACACGTTTTTCTCAAGCAGAAGATTGAAGGTTCCTGAATAGTTCAAGAATGAGAAAACATTGGCAAAATCACTACTTATTGTAGTTTTAAAATTTCAATTAAGGACAAGGGACATCGTAGTGCAACATATATCTTCATGTCTCATTAAAATTTCATTTTGGGCAACATTCACAATAAAGGTTCTCTTTTTTTTCTCAAGCAGAAGATTTAATAATCTTGAATAAGCAAGAATGAGAAAAAAAAATAATGCTAACATGTTAAAAAAAGCATGATCATAACATGTACCAACCATCAACCAATATGTTAAAATGAAAATCTCAAATTACCGGCCACAACATAAAAACGTTGTCTTTCGAGACAAAGCATACATTTGGACAAAACATGTTTTTCAACAAGTAGAAGATTGAAGGTTCCTAAATAATTCAAGAATGAGAAAACATTGGCAAAATCACTACTTCGGGACAGAGCATACATTTAGACAAAACACATTTTTCTCAAGCAAAAGATTGAAGGTTCTCGAATAGTTCAAGAATGAGAAAACATTGGCAAAATCACTACTTATTGTAGTTTTAAAATTTCAATTAGGGACAAAGGACATCGAAGTGCAACATATATCATCATGTCTCATTAAAATTTCATTTTGGGCAACATTCACAATAAAGGTTCTTTTTTTTTCTCAAGCAGAAGATTAGAAGATTGAATAATCTTGAATAAGCAAGAATGAGAAAAAAATAATGCTAACATATTGGAAAAAGCATAATCAAAACATGTACCAACCATCAACCATTATGTTAAAATGAAAATCTCAAATTACCGGCCACAACATAAAAACGTTGTCTTTCGAGACAGAGCATACATTTGGACAAAACACGTTTTTCAACAAGTAGAAGATTGAAGGTTCCTAAATAATTCAAGAATGAGAAAACATTGGCAAAATCACTACTTCGGGACAGATCATACATTTGGACAAAACACGTTTTTCTCAGGCAGAAGATTGAAGGTTCCTGAATAGTTCAAGAATGAGAAAACATTGGCAAAATCACTACTTATTGTAGTTTTAAAATTTCAATTAAGGACAAGGGACATCGAAGTGCAACATATATCATCATGTCTCAATAAAATTTCATTTTGGGCAACAATCACTATAAAGGTTCTCTTTTTTTTTTCTCAAGCAGAAGATTGAATAATCTTGAATAATCAAGAATGAGAAAAAAATAATGGCTAACATATTGGAAAAAGCATAATCATAACATGTACCAACCGTCGACCAATATGTTCGAATGAAAATCTCAAAATTACCGGCCACAATATAAAAACGTTGTCTTTCGGGACAGAGGATACATTTGGACAAAACACTTTTTTTCTCAAACAGAAGATTGAAGGTCCCTGAATAGTTCAAGAATGAGAAAACATTGGCAAAATCACTACTTATTGTAGTTTTAAAATTTCAATTAGGGACAAGGGACATCGAAGTGCAACATATATCATCATGTCTCATTAAAATTTCATTTTGGGCAACATTCACAATAAAGGTTCTTTTTTTTTCTCAAGCAGAAGATTGAATAATCTTGAATAAGCAAGAATGAGAAAAAAATAATGCTAACATATTTGAAAAAGCATAATAATTACATGTACCAACCGTCGACCAATATGTTAGAATGAAAATCTCTAAATTACCGACCACAACATAAAAACGTTGTCTTTCTGGACAGAGCATACATTTGG
Organism: Trifolium dubium; assembly: GCA_951804385.1. Classification (NCBI taxonomy): domain Eukaryota; kingdom Viridiplantae; phylum Streptophyta; class Magnoliopsida; order Fabales; family Fabaceae; genus Trifolium; species Trifolium dubium. The sequence continues at coordinate 19,084,581 of OX638071.1, read as the reverse complement.
ACAAAACATGTTTTTCAACAAGTAGAAGATTGAAGGTTCCTAAATAATTCAAGAATGAGAAAACATTGGCAAAATCACTACTTCGGGACAGAGCATACATTTAGACAAAACACATTTTTCTCAAGCAAAAGATTGAAGGTTCTCGAATAGTTCAAGAATGAGAAAACATTGGCAAAATCACTACTTATTGTAGTTTTAAAATTTCAATTAGGGACAAAGGACATCGAAGTGCAACATATATCATCATGTCTCATTAAAATTTCATTTTGGGCAACATTCACAATAAAGGTTCTTTTTTTTTCTCAAGCAGAAGATTAGAAGATTGAATAATCTTGAATAAGCAAGAATGAGAAAAAAATAATGCTAACATATTGGAAAAAGCATAATCAAAACATGTACCAACCATCAACCATTATGTTAAAATGAAAATCTCAAATTACCGGCCACAACATAAAAACGTTGTCTTTCGAGACAGAGCATACATTTGGACAAAACACGTTTTTCAACAAGTAGAAGATTGAAGGTTCCTAAATAATTCAAGAATGAGAAAACATTGGCAAAATCACTACTTCGGGACAGATCATACATTTGGACAAAACACGTTTTTCTCAGGCAGAAGATTGAAGGTTCCTGAATAGTTCAAGAATGAGAAAACATTGGCAAAATCACTACTTATTGTAGTTTTAAAATTTCAATTAGGGACAAGGGACATCGAAGTGCAACATATATCATCATGTCTCAATAAAATTTCATTTTGGGCAACAATCACTATAAAGGTTCTCTTTTTTTTTTCTCAAGCAGAAGATTGAATAATCTTGAATAATCAAGAATGAGAAAAAAATAATGGCTAACATATTGGAAAAAGCATAATCATAACATGTACCAACCGTCGACCAATATGTTCGACTGAAAATCTCAAAATTACCGGCCACAATATAAAAACGTTGTCTTTCGGGACAGAGGATACATTTGGACAAAACACTTTTTTTCTCAAACAGAAGATTGAAGGTCCCTGAATAGTTCAAGAATGAGAAAACATTGGCAAAATCACTACTTATTGTAGTTTTAAAATTTCAATTAGGGACAAGGGACATCGAAGTGCAACATATATCATCATGTCTCATTAAAATTTCATTTTGGGCAACATGAACAATAAAGGTTTTTTTTTTCTCAAGCAGAAGATTGAATAATCTTGAATAAGCAAGAATGAGGAAAAAATAATGCTAACATATTGGAAAAAGCATAATCAAAACATGTACCAACCATCAACCAATATGTTAAAATGAAAATCTCAAATTACCGGCCACAACATAAAAACGTTGTCTTTCGAGACAGAGCATACATTTGGACAAAACACGTTTTTCAACAAGTAGAAGATTGAAGGTTCCTAAATAGTTCAAGAATGAGAAAACATTGGCAAAATCACTACTTCGGGACAGATCATACATTTGGACAAAACACGTTTTTCTCAAGCAGAAGATTGAAGGTTCCTGAATAGTTCAAGAATGAGAAAACATTGGCAAAATCACTACTTATTGTAGTTTTAAATTTTCAATTAGGGACAAGGGACATCGAAGTGCAACATATATCATCATGTCTCAATAAAATTTCATTTTGGGCAATAATCACAATAAATGTTCTCTTTTTTTTTTCTCAAGCAGAAGATTGAATAATATTGAATAATCAAGAATGAGAAAAAAATAATGGCTAACATATTGGAAAAAGCATAATCATAACATGTACCAACTGTCGACCAATATGTTTGAATGAAAATCTCAAAATTACCGGCCACAATATAAAAACGTTGTCTTTCGGGACAGAGGATACATTTGGACAAAACACTTTTTTTCTCAAACAGAAGATTGAAGGTTCCTGAATAGTTCAAGAATGAGAAAACATTGGCAAAATCACTACTTATTGTAGTTTTAAAATTTCAATTAGGGACAAGGGACATCGAAGTGCAACATATATCATCATGTCTCATCAAAATTTCATTTTGGGCAACATTCACAATAAAGGTTCTTTTTTTTCTCAAGCAGAAGATTGAATAATCTTGAATAAGCAAGAATGAGAAAAAAATAATGCTAACATATTTGAAAAAGCATAATAAAAACATGTACCAACCATCAACCAATATGTTAAAATGAAAATCTCAAATTACCGGCCACAACATAAAAACGTTGTCTTTCGAGACAAAGCATACATTTGGACAAAACATGTTTTTCAACAAGTAGAAGATTGAAGGTTCCTAAATAATTCAAGAATGAGAAAACATTGGCAAAATCACTACTTCGGGACAGAGCATACATTTAGACAAAACACATTTTTCTCAAGCAAAAGATTGAAGGTTCTCGAATAGTTCAAGAATGAGAAAACATTGGCAAAATCACTACTTATTGTAGTTTTAAAATTTCAATTAGGGACAAAGGACATCGAAGTGCAACATATATCATCATGTCTCATTAAAATTTCATTTTGGGCAACATTCACAATAAAGGTTCTTTTTTTTTCTCAAGCAGAAGATTAGAAGATTGAATAATCTTGAATAAGCAAGAATGAGAAAAAAATAATGCTAACATATTGGAAAAAGCATAATCAAAACATGTACCAACCATCAACCATTATGTTAAAATGAAAATCTCAAATTACCGGCCACAACATAAAAACGTTGTCTTTCGAGACAGAGCATACATTTGGACAAAACACGTTTTTCAACAAGTAGAAGATTGAAGGTTCCTAAATAATTCAAGAATGAGAAAACATTGGCAAAATCACTACTTCGGGACAGATCATACATTTGGACAAAACACGTTTTTCTCAGGCAGAAGATTGAAGGTTCCTGAATAGTTCAAGAATGAGAAAACATTGGCAAAATCACTACTTATTGTAGTTTTAAAATTTCAATTAGGGACAAGGGACATCGAAGTGCAACATATATCATCATGTCTCAATAAAATTTCATTTTGGGCAACAATCACTATAAAGGTTCTCTTTTTTTTTTCTCAAGCAGAAGATTGAATAATCTTGAATAATCAAGAATGAGAAAAAAATAATGGCTAACATATTGGAAAAAGCATAATCATAACATGTACCAACCGTCGACCAATATGTTCGAATGAAAATCTCAAAATTACCGGCCACAATATAAAAACGTTGTCTTTCGGGACAGAGGATACATTTGGACAAAACACTTTTTTTCTCAAACAGAAGATTGAAGGTCCCTGAATAGTTCAAGAATGAGAAAACATTGGCAAAATCACTACTTATTGTAGTTTTAAAATTTCAATTAGGGACAAGGGACATCGAAGTGCAACATATATCATCATGTCTCATTAAAATTTCATTTTGGGCAACATGAACAATAAAGGTTTTTTTTTTCTCAAGCAGAAGATTGAATAATCTTGAATAAGCAAGAATGAGGAAAAAATAATGCTAACATATTGGAAAAAGCATAATCAAAACATGTACCAACCATCAACCAATATGTTAAAATGAAAATCTCAAATTACCGGCCACAACATAAAAACGTTGTCTTTCGAGACAGAGCATACATTTGGACAAAACACGTTTTTCAACAAGTAGAAGATTGAAGGTTCCTAAATAGTTCAAGAATGAGAAAACATTGGCAAAATCACTACTTCGGGACAGATCATACATTTGGACAAAACACGTTTTTCTCAAGCAGAAGATTGAAGGTTCCTGAATAGTTCAAGAATGAGAAAACATTGGCAAAATCACTACTTATTGTAGTTTTAAATTTTCAATTAGGGACAAGGGACATCGAAGTGCAACATATATCATCATGTCTCAATAAAATTTCATTTTGGGCAATAATCACAATAAATGTTCTCTTTTTTTTTTTCTCAAGCAGAAGATTGAATAATCAAGAATGAGAAAAAAATAATGGCTAACATATTGGAAAAAGCATAATCATAACATGTACCAACTGTCGACCAATATGTTTGAATGAAAATCTCAAAATTACCGGCCACAATATAAAAACGTTGTCTTTCGGGACAGAGGATACATTTGGACAAAACACTTTTTTTCTCAAACAGAAGATTGAAGGTTCCTGAATAGTTCAAGAATGAGAAAACATTGGCAAAATCACTACTTATTGTAGTTTTAAAATTTCAATTAGGGACAAGGGACATCGAAGTGCAACATATATCATCATGTCTCATTAAAATTTCATTTTGGGCAACATTCACAATAAAGGTTCTTTTTTTTTTCTCAAGCGGAAGATTTAATACTCTTGAATAAGCAAGAATGAGAAAAAAATAATACTAACATATTTGAAAAAGCATAATAATTACATGTACCAACCGTCGACCAATATGATAGAATGAAAATCTCAAAATTACCGGTCACAACATAAAAATGTTGTCTTTCGGGACAGAGCATACATTTGGACAAAACATGTTTTTCTCAAGCAGAAGATTGAAGGTTCCTGAATAGTTCAAGAATGAGAAAACATTGGCAAAATCACTACTTCGGGACAGAGCACACATTTGGCCAAAACACGTTTTTCTCAAGCAGAAGATTGAAGGTTCCTGAATAGTTCAAGAATGAGAAAACATTGGCAAAATCACTACTTATTGTAGTTTTAAAATTTCAATTAAGAACAAGGGACATCGTAGTGCAACATATATCTTCATGTCTCATTAAAATTTCATTTTGGGCAACATTCACAATAAAGGTTCTTTTTTTTTTCTCAAGCAGAAGATTTAATAATCTTGAATAAGCAAGAATGAGAAAAAAATAATACTAACATATTTGAAAAAGCATAATAATTACATGTACCAACCGTCGACCAATATGATAGAATGAAAATCTCAAAATTACCGGTCACAACATAAAAATGTTGTCTTTCGGGACAGAGCATACATTTGGACAAAACATGTTTTTCTCAAACAGAAGATTGAAGGTCCCTGAATAGTTCAAGAATGAGAAAACATTGGCAAAATCACTACTTATTGTAGTTTTAAAATTTCAATTAGGGACAAGGGACATCGAAGTGCAACATATATCATCATGTCTCATTAAAATTTCATTTTGGGCAACATTCACAATAAAGGTTCTTTTTTTTTCTCAAGTAGAAGATTGAATAATCTTGAATAAGCAAGAATGAGAAAAAAATAATGCTAACATATTTGAAAAAGCATAATAATTACATGTACCAACCGTCGACCAATATGTTAGAATGAAAATCTCTAAATTACCGACCACAACATAAAAACGTTGTCTTTCTGGACAGAGCATACATTTAGACAAAACACATTTTTCTCAAGCAAAAGATTGAAGGTTCTTGAATAGTTCAAGAATGAGAAAACATTGGCAAAATCACTACTTATTGTAGTTTTAAAATTTCAATTAGGGACAAGGGACATCGAAGTGCAACATATATCATCATGTCTCATTAAAATTTCATTTAGGGCAACATTCACAATAAAGGTTCTTTTTTTTTCTCAAGCAGAAGATTAGAAGATTGAAAAATCTTGAATAAGCAAGAATGAGAAAAAAATAATGCTAACATATTGGAAAAAGCATAATCAAAACATGTACCAACCATCAACCATTATGTTAAAATGAAAATCTCAAATTACCGGCCACAACATAAAAACGTTGTCTTTCGAGACAGAGCATACATTTGGACAAAACACGTTTTTCAACAAGTAGAAGATTGAAGGTTCCTAAATAATTCAAGAATGAGAAAACATTGGCAAAATCACTACTTCGGGACAGATCATACATTTGGACAAAACACGTTTTTCTCAAGCAGAAGATTGAAGGTTCCTGAATAGTTCAAGAATGAGAAAACATTGGCAAAATCACTACTTATTGTAGTTTTAAAATTTCAATTAGGGACAAGGGACATCGAAGTGCAACATATATCATCATGTCTCAATAAAATTTCATTTTGGGCAACAATCACTATAAAGGTTCTCTTTTTTTTTTCTCAAGCAGAAGATTGAATAATCTTGAATAATCAAGAATGAGAAAAAAATAATGGCTAACATATTGGAAAATGCATAATCATAACATGTACCAACTATCGACCAATATGTTAGAATGAAAATCTCAAAATTACCGGCCACAATATAAAAACGTTGTCTTTCGGGACAGAGGATACATTTGGACAAAACACTTTTTTTCTCAAACAGAAGATTGAAGGTCCCTGAATAGTTCAAGAATGAGAAAACATTGGCAAAATCACTACTTATTGTAGTTTTAAAATTTCAATTAGGGACAAGGGACATCGAAGTGCAACATATATCATCATGTCTCATTAAAATTTCATTTTGGGCAACATTCACAATAAAGGTTCTTTTTTTTTCTCAAGCAGAAGATTGAATAATCTTGAATAAGCAAGAATGAGAAAAAAATAATGCTAACATATTTGAAAAAGCATAATAATTACATGTACCAACCGTCGACCAATATGTTAGAATGAAAATCTCTAAATTACCGACCACAACATAAAAACGTTGTCTTTCTGGACAGAGCATACATTTAGACAAAACACATTTTTCTCAAGCAAAAGATTGAAGGTTCTTGAATAGTTCAAGAATGAGAAAACATTGGCAAAATCACTACTTATTGTAGTTTTAAAATTTCAATTAGGGACAAGGGACATCGAAGTGCAACATATATCATCATGTCTCATTAAAATTTCATTTTGGGCAACATTCACAATAAAGGTTTTTTTTTTTCTCAAGCAGAAGATTGAATAATCTTGAATAAGCAAGAATGAGGAAAAAATAATGCTAACATATTGGAAAAAGCATAATCAAAACATGTACCAACCATCAACCAATATGTTAAAATGAAAATCTCAAATTACCGGCCACAACATAAAAACATTGTCTTTCGAGACAGAGCATACATTTGGACAAAACACGTTTTTCAACAAGTAGAAGATTGAAGGTTCCTAAATAGTTCAAGAATGAGAAAACATTGGCAAAATCACTACTTCGGGACAGATCATACATTTGGACAAAACACGTTTTTCTCAAGCAGAAGATTGAAGGTTCCTGAATAGTTCAAGAGTAAGAAAACATTGGCAAAATCACTACTTATTGTAGTTTTAAATTTTCAATTAGGGACAAGGGACATCGAAGTGCAACATATATCATCATGTCTCAATAAAATTTCATTTTGGGCAACAATCACAATAAATGTTCTCTTTTTTTTTTCTTAAGCAGAAGATTGAATAATCTTGAATAATCAAGAATGAGAAAAAAATAATGGCTAACATATTGGAAAAAGCATAATCATAACATGTACCAACTGTCGACCAATATGTTTGAATGAAAATCTCAAAATTACCGGCCACAATATAAAAACGTTGTCTTTCGGGACAGAGGATACATTTGGACAAAACACTTTTTTTCTCAAACAGAAGATTGAAGGTTCCTGAATAGTTCAAGAATGAGAAAACATTGGCAAAATCACTACTTATTGTAGTTTTAAAATTTCAATTAGGGACAAGGGACATCGAAGTGCAACATATATCATCATGTCTCATTAAAATTTCATTTTGGGCAACATTCACAAAAAAGGTTCTTTTTTTTCTCAAGCAGAAGATTGAACAATCTCGAATAAGCAAGAATGAGAAAAAAATAATGCTAACATATTTGAAAAAGCATAATAATTACATGTACCAACCGTCGACCAATATGTTAGAATGAAAATCTCTAAATTACTGGCCACAACATAAAAACGTTGTCTTTCGGGACAGAGCATACATTTAGACAAAACACATTTTTCTCAAGCAAAAGATTGAAGGTTCCTGAATAGTTCAAGAATGAGAAAACATTGGCAAAATCACTACTTATTATAGTTTTAAAATTTCAATTAAGGACAAGGGACATCGTAGTGCAACATATATCTTCATGTCTCATTAAAATTTCATTTTGGGCAACATTCACAATAAAGGTTCTTTTTTTTTTCTCAAGCAGAAGATTTAATAATCTTGAATAAGCAAGAATGAGAAAAAAATAATACTAACATATTTGAAAAAGCATAATAATTACATGTACCAACCGTCGACCAATATGATAGAATGAAAATCTCAAAATTACCGGTCACAACATAAAAATGTTGTCTTTCGGGACAGAGCATACATTTGGACAAAACATGTTTTTCTCAAGCAGAAGATTGAAGGTTCCTGAATAGTTCAAGAATGAGAAAACATTGGCAAAATCAGTACTTCGGGACAGAGCACACATTTGGCCAAAACACATTTTTCTCAAGCAAAAGATTGAAGGTTCCTGAATAGTTCAAGAATGAGAAAACATTGGCAAAATCACTACTTATTGTAGTTTTAAAATTTCAATTAAGGACAAGGGACATCGTAGTGCAACATATATCTTCATGTCTCATTAAAATTTCATTTTGGGCAACATTCACAATAAAGGTTCTTTTTTTTTTCTCAAGCAGAAGATTTAATATTCTTGAATAAGCAAGAATGAGAAAAAAATAATACTAACATATTTGAAAAAGCATAATAATTACATGTACCAACCGTCGACCAATATGATAGAATGAAAATCTCAAAATTACCGGTCACAACATAAAAATGTTGTCTTTCGGGACAGAGCATACATTTGGACAAAACATGTTTTTCTCAAACAGAAGATTGAAGGTTCCTGAATAGTTCAAGAATGAGAAAACATTGGCAAAATCACTACTTCGGGACAGAGCACACATTTGGCCAAAACACGTTTTTCTCAAGCAGAAGTTTGAAGGTTCCTGAATAGTTCAAGAATGAGAAAACATTGGCAAAATCACTACTTATTGTAGTTTTAAAATTTCAATTAGGGACAAGGGACATCGAAGTGCAACATATATCATCATGTCTCATTAAAATTTCATTTAGGGCAACATTCACAATAAAGGTTCTTTTTTTTTCTCAAGCAGAAGATTAGAAGATTGAAAAATCTTGAATAAGCAAGAATGAGAAAAAAATAATGCTAACATATTGGAAAAAGCATAATCAAAACATGTACCAACCATCAACCATTATGTTAAAATGAAAATCTCAAATTACCGGCCACAACATAAAAACGTTGTCTTTCGAGACAGAGCATACATTTGGACAAAACATGTTTTTCAACAAGTAGAAGATTGAAGGTTCCTAAATAGTTCAAGAATGAGAAAACATTGGCAAAATCACTACTTCGGGACGGATCATACATTTGGACAAAACACGTTTTTCTCAAGCAGAGGATTGAAGGTTCCTGAATAGTTCAAGAATGAGAAAACATTGGCAAAATCACTACTTATTGTAGTTTTAAAATTTTAATTAGGGACAAGGGACATCGAAGTGCAACATATATCATCATGTCTCATTAAAATTTCATTTTGGGCAACATTCACAATAAAGGTTCTTTTTTTTCTCAAGCAGAAGATTGAATAATCTTGAATAAGCAAGAATGAGAAAAAAATAATGCTAACATATTTGAAAAAGCATAATAATTACATGTACCAACCGTCGACCAATATGTTAGAATGAAAATCTCTAAATTACCGGCCACAACATAAAAACGTTGTCTTTCGGGACAGAGGATACATTTAGACAAAACACATTTTTCTCAAGCAAAAGATTGAAGGTTCCTGAATAGTTCAAGAATGAGAAAACATTGGCAAAATCACTACTTATTATAGTTTTAAAATTTCAATTAAGGACAAGGGACATCGTAGTGCAACATATATCTTCATGTCTCATTAAAATTTCATTTTGGGCAACATTCACAATAAAGGTTCTTTTTTTTTTCTCAAGTAGAAGATTTAATAATCTTGAATAAGCAAGAATGAGAAAAAAATAATACTAACATATTTGAAAAAGCATAATAATTACATGTACCAACCGTCGACCAATATGATAGAATGAAAATCTCAAAATTACCGGTCACAACATAAAAATGTTGTCTTTCGGGACAGAGTATACATTTGGACAAAACATGTTTTTCTCAAGCAGAAGATTGAAGGTTCCTGAATAGTTCAAGAATGAGAAAACATTGGCAAAATCACTACTTCGGGACAGAGCACACATTTGGCCAAAATACGTTTTTCTCAAGCAGAAGATTGAAGGTTCCTGAATAGTTCAAGAATGAGAAAACATTGGCAAAATCACTACTTATTGTAGTTTTAAAATTTCAATTAAGGACAAGGGACATCGTAGTGCAACATATATCTTCATGTCTCATTAAAATTTCATTTTGGGCAACATTCACAATAAAGGTTCTCTTTTTTTTCTCAAGCAGAAGATTTAATAATCTTGAATAAGCAAGAATGAGAAAAAAAAATAATGCTAACATGTTAAAAAAAGCATGATCATAACATGTACCAACCGTCGACCAATATGTTAGAATGAAAATCTCAAATTTACCGGTCACAACATAAAAATGTTGTCTTTCGGACAGAGCATACATTTGGACAAAACATGTTTTTCTCAAGCAGAAGATTGAAGGTTCCTGAATAGTTCAAGAATGAGAAAACATTGGCAAAATCACTACTTCGGGACAGAGCACACATTTGGCCAAAACACGTTTTTCTCAAGCAGAAGATTGAAGGTTCCTGAATAGTTCAAGAATGAGAAAACATTGGCAAAATCACTACTTATTGTAGTTTTAAAATCTCAATTAGGGACAAGGGACATCGAAGTGCAACATATATCATCATGTCTCATTAAAATTTCATTTTGGGCAACATTCACAATAAAGGTTCTTTTTTTTTCTCAAGCAGAAGATTGAATAATCTTGAATAAGCAAGAATGAGGAAAATATAATGCTAACATATTGGAAAAAGCATAATCAAAACATGTACCAACCATCAACCAATATGTTAAAATGAAAATCTCAAATTACCGGCCACAACATAAAAACGTTGTCTTTCGAGACAAAGCATACATTTGGACAAAACATGTTTTTCAACAAGTAGAAGATTGAAGGTTCCTAAATAATTCAAGAATGAGAAAACATTGGCAAAATCACTACTTCGGGACAGAGCATACATTTAGACAAAACACATTTTTCTCAAGCAAAAGATTGAAGGTTCTCGAATAGTTCAAGAATGAGAAAACATTGGCAAAATCACTACTTATTGTAGTTTTAAAATTTCAATTAGGGACAAAGAACATCGAAGTGCAACATATATCATCATGTCTCATTAAAATTTCATTTTGGGCAACATTCACAATAAAGGTTCTTTTTTTTTCTCAAGCAGAAGATTAGAAGATTGAATAATCTTGAATAAGCAAGAATGAGAAAAAAATAATGCTAAAATATTGGAAAAAGCATAATCAAAACATGTACCAACCATCAACCATTATGTTAAAATGAAAATCTCAAATTACCGGCCACAACATAAAAACGTTGTCTTTCGAGACAGAGCATACATTTGGACAAAACACGTTTTTCAACAAGTAGAAGATTGAAGGTTCCTAAATAATTCAAGAATGAGAAAACATTGGCAAAATCACTACTTCGGGACAGATCATACATTTGGACAAAACACGTTTTTCTCAGGCAGAAGATTGAAGGTTCCTGAATAGTTCAAGAATGAGAAAACATTGGCAAAATCACTACTTATTGTAGTTTTAAAATTTCAATTAAGGACAAGGGACATCGAAGTGCAACATATATCATCATGTCTCAATAAAATTTCATTTTGGGCAACAATCACTATAAAGGTTCTCTTTTTTTTTTCTCAAGCAGAAGATTGAATAATCTTGAATAATCAAGAATGAGAAAAAAATAATGGCTAACATATTGGAAAAAGCATAATCATAACATGTACCAACCGTCGACCAATATGTTCGAATGAAAATCTCAAAATTACCGGCCACAATATAAAAACGTTGTCTTTCGGGACAGAGGATACATTTGGACAAAACACTTTTTTTCTCAAACAGAAGATTGAAGGTCCCTGAATAGTTCAAGAATGAGAAAACATTGGCAAAATCACTACTTATTGTAGTTTTAAAATTTCAATTAGGGACAAGGGACATCGAAGTGCAACATATATCATCATGTCTCATTAAAATTTCATTTTGGGCAACATTCACAATAAAGGTTCTTTTTTTTTCTCAAGCAGAAGATTGAATAATCTTGAATAAGCAAGAATGAGAAAAAAATAATGCTAACATATTTGAAAAAGCATAATAATTACATGTACCAACCGTCGACCAATATGTTAGAATGAAAATCTCTAAATTACCGACCACAACATAAAAACGTTGTCTTTCTGGACAGAGCATACATTTGGACAAAACATGTTTTTCAACAAGTAGAAGATTGAAGGTTCCTAAATAATTCAAGAATGAGAAAACATTGGCAAAATCACTACTTCGGGACAGAGCATACATTTAGACAAAACACATTTTTCTCAAGCAAAAGATTGAAGGTTCTCGAATAGTTCAAGAATGAGAAAACATTGGCAAAATCACTACTTATTGTAGTTTTAAAATTTCAATTAGGGACAAAGGACATCGAAGTGCAACATATATCATCATGTCTCATTAAAATTTCATTGTGGGCAACATTCACAATAAAGGTTCTTTTTTTTTCTCAAGCAGAAGATTAGAAGATTGAATAATCTTGAATAAGCAAGAATGAGAAAAAAATAATGCTAACATATTGGAAAAAGCATAATCAAAACATGTACCAACCATCAACCATTATGTTAAAATGAAAATCTCAAATTACCGGCCACAACATAAAAACGTTGTCTTTCGAGACAGAGCATACATTTGGACAAAACACGTTTTTCAACAAGTAGAAGATTGAAGGTTCCTAAATAATTCAAGAATGAGAAAACATTGGCAAAATCACTACTTCGGGACAAATCATACATTTGGACAAAACACGTTTTTCTCAGGCAGAAGATTGAAGGTTCCTGAATAGTTCAAGAATGAGAAAACATTGGCAAAATCACTACTTATTGTAGTTTTAAAATTTCAATTAGGGACAAGGGACATCGAAGTGCAACATATATCATCATGTCTCAATAAAATTTCATTTTGGGCAACAATCACTATAAAGGTTCTCTTTTTTTTTTCTCAAGCAGAAGATTGAATAATCTTGAATAATCAAGAATGAGAAAAAAATAATGGCTAACATATTGGAAAAAGCATAATCATAACATGTACCAACCGTCGACCAATATGTTCGAATGAAAATCTCAAAATTACCGGCCACAATATAAAAACGTTGTCTTTCGGGACAGAGGATACATTTGGACAAAACACTTTTTTTCTCAAACAGAAGATTGAAGGTCCCTGAATAGTTCAAGAATGAGAAAACATTGGCAAAATCACTACTTCGGGACAGATCATACATTTGGACAAAACACGTTTTTCTCAAGCAGAGGATTGAAGGTTCCTGAATAGTTCAAGAATGAGAAAACATTGGCAAAATCACTACTTATTGTAGTTTTAAAATTTCAATTAGGGACAAGGGACATCGAAGTGCAACATATATCATCATGTCTCATTAAAATTTCATTTTGGGCAACATTCACAATAAAGGTTCTTTTTTTTTCTCAAGCAGAAGATTAGAAGATTGAATAATCTTGAATAAGCAAGAATGAGAAAAAAATAATGCTAACATATTGGAAAAAGCATAATCAAAACATGTACCAGCCATCAACCATTATGTTAAAATGAAAATCTCAAATTACCGGCCACAACAAAAAAACGTTGTCTTTCGAGACAGAGCATACATTTGGACAAAACACGTTTTTCAACAAGTAGAAGATTGAAGGTTCCTAAATAGTTCAAGAATGAGAAAACATTGGCAAAATCACTACTTCGGGACGGACCATACATTTGGACAAAACACGTTTTTCTCAAGCAGAGGATTGAAGGTTCCTGAATAGTTCAAGAATGAGAAAACATTGGCAAAATCACTACTTATTGTAGTTTTAAAATTTCAATTAGGGACAAGGGACATCGAAGTGCAACATATATCATCATGTCTCATTAAAATTTCATTTTGGGCAACATTCACAATAAAGGTTCTTTTTTTTCTCAAGCAGAAGATTGAATAATCTTGAATAAGCAAGAATGAGAAAAAAATAATGCTAACATATTGGAAAAAGCATAATCAAAACATGTACCAGCCATCAACCATTATGTTAAAATGAAAATCTCAAATTACCGGCCACAACATAAAAACGTTGTCTTTCGAGACAGAGCATACATTTGGACAAAACACGTTTTTCAACAAGTAGAAGATTGAAGGTTCCTAAATAGTTCAAGAATGAGAAAACATTGGCAAAATCACTACTTCGGGACGGATCATACATTTGGACAAAACACGTTTTTCTCAAGCAGAGGATTGAAGGTTCCTGAATAGTTCAAGAATGAGAAAACATTGGCAAAATCACTACTTATTGTAGTTTTAAAATTTCAATTAGGGACAAGGGACATCGAAGTGCAACATATATCATCATGTCTCATTAAAATTTCATTTTGGGCAACATTCACAATAAAGGTTCTTTTTTTTTCTCAAGCAGAAGATTGAATAATCTTGAATAAGCAAGAATGAGAAAAAAATAATGCTAACATATTGGAAAAAGCATAATCAAAACATGTACCAACCATCAACCAATATGTTAAAATGAAAATCTCAAATTACCGGCCACAACATAAAAACGTTGTCTTTCGAGACAGAGCATACATTTGGACAAAACATGTTTTTCAACAAGTAGAAGATTGAAGGTTCCTAAATAGTTCAAGAATGAGAAAACATTGGCAAAATCACTACTTCGGGACGGATCATACATTTGGACAAAACACGTTTTTCTCAAGCAGAAGATTGAAGGTTCCTGAATAGTTCAAGAATGAGAAAACATTGGCAAAATCACTACTTATTGTAGTTTTAAAATTTCAATTAGGGACAAGGGACATCGAAGTGCAACATATATCATCATGTCTCAATAAAATTTCATTTTGGGCAACAATCACTATAAAGGTTCTCTTTTTTTTTTCTCAAGCAGAAGATTGAATAATCTTGAATAATCAAGAATGAGAAAAAAATAATGGCTAACATATTGGAAAATGCATAATCATAACATGTACAAACTATCGACCAATATGTTAGAATGAAAATCTCAAAATTACCGGCCACAATATAAAAACGTTGTCTTTCGGGACAGAGGATACATTTGGACAAAACACTTTTTTTCTCAAACAGAAGATTGAAGGTCCCTGAATAGTTCAAGAATGAGAAAACATTGGCAAAATCACTACTTATTGTAGTTTTAAAATTTCAATTAGGGACAAGGGACATCGAAGTGCAACATATATCATCATGTCTCATTAAAATTTCATTTTGGGCAACATTCACAATAAAGGTTCTTTTTTTTTCTCAAGCAGAAGATTGAATAATCTTGAATAAGCAAGAATGAGAAAAAAATAATGCTAACATATTTGAAAAAGCATAATAATTACATGTACCAACCGTCGACCAATATGTTAGAATGAAAATCTCTAAATTACCGACCACAACATAAAAACGTTGTCTTTCTGGACAGAGCATACATTTAGACAAAACACATTTTTCTCAAGCAAAAGATTGAAGGTTCTTGAATAGTTCAAGAATGAGAAAACATTGGCAAAATCACTACTTATTGTAGTTTTAAAATTTCAATTAGGGACAAGGGACATCGAAGTGCAACATATATCATCATGTCTCATTAAAATTTCATTTTGGGCAACATTCACAATAAAGGTTTTTTTTTTTCTCAAGCAGAAGATTGAATAATCTTGAATAAGCAAGAATGAGGAAAAAATAATGCTAACATATTGGAAAAAGCATAATCAAAACATGTACCAACCATCAACCAATATGTTAAAATGAAAATCTCAAATTACCGGCCACAACATAAAAACATTGTCTTTCGAGACAGAGCATACATTTGGACAAAACACGTTTTTCAACAAGTAGAAGATTGAAGGTTCCTAAATAGTTCAAGAATGAGAAAACATTGGCAAAATCACTACTTCGGGACAGATCATACATTTGGACAAAACACGTTTTTCTCAAGCAGAAGATTGAAGGTTCCTGAATAGTTCAAGAATGAGAAAACATTGGCAAAATCACTACTTATTGTAGTTTTAAATTTTCAATTAGGGACAAGGGACATCGAAGTGCAACATATATCATCATGTCTCAATAAAATTTCATTTTGGGCAACAATCACAATAAATGTTCTCTTTTTTTTTTTTCTTAAGCAGAAGATTGAATAATCTTGAATAATCAAGAATGAGAAAAAAATAATGGCTAACATATTGGAAAAAGCATAATCATAACATGTACCAACTGTCGACCAATATGTTTGAATGAAAATCTCAAAATTACCGGCCACAATATAAAAACGTTGTCTTTCGGGACAGAGGATACATTTGGACAAAACACTTTTTTTCTCAAACAGAAGATTGAAGGTTCCTGAATAGTTCAAGAATGAGAAAACATTGGCAAAATCACTACTTATTGTAGTTTTAAAATTTCAATTAGGGACAAGGGACATCGAAGTGCAACATATATCATCATGTCTCATTAAAATTTCATTTTGGGCAACATTCACAAAAAAGGTTCTTTTTTTTCTCAAGCAGAAGATTGAATAATCTCGAATAAGCAAGAATGAGAAAAAAATAATGCTAACATATTTGAAAAAGCATAATCATAACATGTACCAACTGTCGACCAATATGTTTGAATGAAAATCTCAAAATTACCGGCCACAATATAAAAACGTTGTCTTTCGGGACAGAGGATACATTTGGACAAAACACTTTTTTTCTCAAACAGAAGATTGAAGGTTCCTGAATAGTTCAAGAATGAGAAAACATTGGCAAAATCACTACTTATTGTAGTTTTAAAATTTCAATTAGGGACAAGGGACATCGAAGTGCAACATATATCATCATGTCTCATTAAAATTTCATTTTGGGCAACATTCACAAAAAAGGTTCTTTTTTTTCTCAAGCAGAAGATTGAATAATCTCGAATAAGCAAGAATGAGAAAAAAATAATGCTAACATATTTGAAAAAGCATAATAATTACATGTACCAACCGTCGACCAATATGTTAGAATGAAAATCTCTAAATTACCGGCCACAACATAAAAACGTTGTCTTTCGGGACAGAGCATACATTTAGACAAAACACATTTTTCTCAAGCAAAAGATTGAAGGTTCCTGAATAGTTCAAGAATGAGAAAACATTGGCAAAATCACTACTTATTATAGTTTTAAAATTTCAATTAAGGACAAGGGACATCGTAGTGCAACATATATCTTCATGTCTCATTAAAATTTCATTTTGGGCAACATTCACAATAAAGGTTCTTTTTTTTTTCTCAAGCAGAAGATTTAATAATCTTGAATAAGCAAGAATGAGAAAAAAATAATACTAACATATTTGAAAAAGCATAATAATTACATGTACCAACCGTCGACCAATATGATAGAATGAAAATCTCAAAATTACCGGTCACAACATAAAAATGTTGTCTTTCGGGACAGAGCATACATTTGGACAAAACATGTTTTTCTCAAGCAGAAGATTGAAGGTTCCTGAATAGTTCAAGAATGAGAAAACATTGGCAAAATCACTACTTCGGGACAGAGCACACATTTGGCCAAAACACATTTTTCTCAAGCAAAAGATTGAAGGTTCCTGAATAGTTCAAGAATGAGAAAACATTGGCAAAATCACTACTTATTGTAGTTTTAAAATTTCAATTAAGGACAAGGGACATCGTAGTGCAACATATATCTTCATGTCTCATTAAAATTTCATTTTGGGCAACATTCACAATAAAGGTTCTTTTTTTTTTCTCAAGCAGAAGATTTAATATTCTTGAATAAGCAAGAATGAGAAAAAAATAATACTAACATATTTGAAAAAGCATAATAATTACATGTACCAACCGTCGACCAATATGATAGAATGAAAATCTCAAAATTACCGGTCACAACATAAAAATGTTGTCTTTCGGGACAGAGCATACATTTGGACAAAACATGTTTTTCTCAAACAGAAGATTGAAGGTTCCTGAATAGTTCAAGAATGAGAAAACATTGGCAAAATCACTACTTCGGGACAGAGCACACATTTGGCCAAAACACGTTTTTCTCAAGCAGAAGTTTGAAGGTTCCTGAATAGTTCAAGAATGAGAAAACATTGGCAAAATCACTACTTATTGTAGTTTTAAAATTTCAATTAGGGACAAGGGACATCGAAGTGCAACATATATCATCATGTTTCATTAAAATTTCATTTAGGGCAACATTCACAATAAAGGTTCTTTTTTTTTCTCAAGCAGAAGATTAGAAGATTGAAAAATCTTGAATAAGCAAGAATGAGAAAAAAATAATGCTAACATATTGGAAAAAGCATAATCAAAACATGTACCAACCATCAACCATTATGTTAAAATGAAAATCTCAAATTACCGGCCACAACATAAAAACGTTGTCTTTCGAGACAGAGCATACATTTGGATAAAACATGTTTTTCAACAAGTAGAAGATTGAAGGTTCCTAAATAGTTCAAGAATGAGAAAACATTGGCAAAATCACTACTTCGGGACGGATCATACATTTGGACAAAACACGTTTTTCTCAAGCAGAGGATTGAAGGTTCCTGAATAGTTCAAGAATGAGAAAACATTGGCAAAATCACTACTTATTGTAGTTTTAAAATTTCAATTAGGGACAAGGGACATCGAAGTGCAACATATATCATCATGTCTCATTAAAATTTCATTTTGGGCAACATTCACAATAAAGGTTCTTTTTTTTCTCAAGCAGAAGATTGAATAATCTTGAATAAGCAAGAATGAGAAAAAAATAATGCTAACATATTTGAAAAAGCATAATAATTACATGTACCAACCGTCGACCAATATGTTAGAATGAAAATCTCTAAATTACCGGCCACAACATAAAAACGTTGTCTTTCGGGACAGAGGATACATTTAGACAAAACACATTTTTCTCAAGCAAAAGATTGAAGGTTCCTGAATAGTTCAAGAATGAGAAAACATTGGCAAAATCACTACTTATTATAGTTTTAAAATTTCAATTAAGGACAAGGGACATCGTAGTGCAACATATATCTTCATGTCTCATTAAAATTTCATTTTGGGCAACATTCACAATAAAGGTTCTTTTTTTTTTCTCAAGTAGAAGATTTAATAATCTTGAATAAGCAAGAATGAGAAAAAAATAATACTAACATATTTGAAAAAGCATAATAATTACATGTACCAACCGTCGACCAATATGATAGAATGAAAATCTCAAAATTACCGGTCACAACATAAAAATGTTGTCTTTCGGGACAGAGTATACATTTGGACAAAACATGTTTTTCTCAAGCAGAAGATTGAAGGTTCCTGAATAGTTCAAGAATGAGAAAACATTGGCAAAATCACTACTTCGGGACAGAGCACACATTTGGCCAAAACACGTTTTTCTCAAGCAGAAGATTGAAGGTTCCTGAATAGTTCAAGAATGAGAAAACATTGGCAAAATCACTACTTATTGTAGTTTTAAAATTTCAATTAAGGACAAGGGACATCGTAGTGCAACATATATCTTCATGTCTCATTAAAATTTCATTTTGGGCAACATTCACAATAAAGGTTCTCTTTTTTTTCTCAAGCAGAAGATTTAATAATCTTGAATAAGCAAGAATGAGAAAAAAAAATAATGCTAACATGTTAAAAAAAGCATGATCATAACATGTACCAACCGTCGACCAATATGTTAGAATGAAAATCTCAAATTTACCGGTCACAACATAAAAATGTTGTCTTTCGGACAGAGCATACATTTGGACAAAACATGTTTTTCTCAAGCAGAAGATTGAAGGTTCCTGAATAGTTCAAGAATGAGAAAACATTGGCAAAATCACTACTTCGGGACAGAGCACACATTTGGCCAAAACACGTTTTTCTCAAGCAGAAGATTGAAGGTTCCTGAATAGTTCAAGAATGAGAAAACATTGGCAAAATCACTACTTATTGTAGTTTTAAAATCTCAATTAGGGACAAGGGACATCGAAGTGCAACATATATCATCATGTCTCATTAAAATTTCATTTTGGGCAACATTCACAATAAAGGTTCTTTTTTTTTCTCAAGCAGAAGATTGAATAATCTTGAATAAGCAAGAATGAGGAAAATATAATGCTAACATATTGGAAAAAGCATAATCAAAACATGTACCAACCATCAACCAATATGTTAAAATGAAAATCTCAAATTACCGGCCACAACATAAAAACGTTGTCTTTCGAGACAAAGCATACATTTGGACAAAACATGTTTTTCAACAAGTAGAAGATTGAAGGTTCCTAAATAATTCAAGAATGAGAAAACATTGGCAAAATCACTACTTCGGGACAGAGCATACATTTAGACAAAACACATTTTTCTCAAGCAAAAGATTGAAGGTTCTCGAATAGTTCAAGAATGAGAAAACATTGGCAAAATCACTACTTATTGTAGTTTTAAAATTTCAATTAGGGACAAAGGACATCGAAGTGCAACATATATCATCATGTCTCATTAAAATTTCATTTTGGGCAACATTCACAATAAAGGTTCTTTTTTTTTCTCAAGCAGAAGATTAGAAGATTGAATAATCTTGAATAAGCAAGAATGAGAAAAAAATAATGCTAACATATTGGAAAAAGCATAATCAAAACATGTACCAACCATCAACCATTATGTTAAAATGAAAATCTCAAATTACCGGCCACAACATAAAAACGTTGTCTTTCGAGACAGAGCATACATTTGGACAAAACACGTTTTTCAACAAGTAGAAGATTGAAGGTTCCTAAATAATTCAAGAATGAGAAAACATTGGCAAAATCACTACTTCGGGACAGATCATACATTTGGACAAAACACGTTTTTCTCAGGCAGAAGATTGAAGGTTCCTGAATAGTTCAAGAATGAGAAAACATTGGCAAAATCACTACTTATTGTAGTTTTAAAATTTCAATTAGGGACAAGGGACATCGAAGTGCAACATATATCATCATGTCTCAATAAAATTTCATTTTGGGCAACAATCACTATAAAGGTTCTCTTTTTTTTTTCTCAAGCAGAAGATTGAATAATCTTGAATAATCAAGAATGAGAAAAAAATAATGGCTAACATATTGGAAAAAGCATAATCATAACATGTACCAACCGTCGACCAATATGTTCGAATGAAAATCTCAAAATTACCGGCCACAATATAAAAACGTTGTCTTTCGGGACAGAGGATACATTTGGACAAAACACTTTTTTTCTCAAACAGAAGATTGAAGGTCCCTGAATAGTTCAAGAATGAGAAAACATTGGCAAAATCACTACTTATTGTAGTTTTAAAATTTCAATTAGGGACAAGGGACATCGAAGTGCAACATATATCATCATGTCTCATTAAAATTTCATTTTGGGCAACATGAACAATAAAGGTTTTTTTTTTCTCAAGCAGAAGATTGAATAATCTTGAATACGCAAGAATGAGGAAAAAATAATGCTAACATATTGGAAAAAGCATAATCAAAACATGTACCAACCATCAACCAATATGTTAAAATGAAAATCTCAAATTACCGGCCACAACATAAAAACGTTGTCTTTCGAGACAGAGCATACATTTGGACAAAACACGTTTTTCAACAAGTAGAAGATTGAAGGTTCCTAAATAGTTCAAGAATGAGAAAACATTGGCAAAATCACTACTTCGGGACAGATCATACATTTGGACAAAACACGTTTTTCTCAAGCAGAAGATTGAAGGTTCCTGAATAGTTCAAGAATGAGAAAACATTGGCAAAATCACTACTTATTGTAGTTTTAAATTTTCAATTAGGGACAAGGGACATCGAAGTGCAACATATATCATCATGTCTCAATAAAATTTCATTTTGAGCAATAATCACAATAAATGTTCTCTTTTTTTTTTTCTCAAGCAGAAGATTGAATAATATTGAATAATCAAGAATGAGAAAAAAATAATGGCTAACATATTGGAAAAAGCATAATCATAACATGTACCAACTGTCGACCAATATGTTTGAATGAAAATCTCAAAATTACCGGCCACAATATAAAAACGTTGTCTTTCGGGACAGAGGATACATTTGGACAAAACACTTTTTTTCTCAAACAGAAGATTGAAGGTTCCTGAATAGTTCAAGAATGAGAAAACATTGGCAAAATCACTACTTATTGTAGTTTTAAAATTTCAATTAGGGACAAGGGACATCGAAGTGCAACATATATCATCATGTCTCATTAAAATTTCATTTTGGGCAACATTCACAATAAAGGTTCTTTTTTTTCTCAAGCAGAAGATTGAATAATCTTGAATAAGCAAGAATGAGAAAAAAATAATGCTAACATATTTGAAAAAGCATAATAAAAACATGTACCAACCATCAACCAATATGTTAAAATGAAAATCTCAAATTACCGGCCACAACATAAAAACGTTGTCTTTCGAGACAAAGCATACATTTGGACAAAACATGTTTTTCAACAAGTAGAAGATTGAAGGTTCCTAAATAATTCAAGAATGAGAAAACATTGGCAAAATCACTACTTCGGGACAGAGCATACATTTAGACAAAACACATTTTTCTCAAGCAAAAGATTGAAGGTTCTCGAATAGTTCAAGAATGAGAAAACATTGGCAAAATCACTACTTATTGTAGTTTTAAAATTTCAATTAGGGACAAAGGACATCGAAGTGCAACATGTATCATCATGTCTCATTAAAATTTCATTTTGGGCAACATTCACAATAAAGGTTCTTTTTTTTTCTCAAGCAGAAGATTAGAAGATTGAATAATCTTGAATAAGCAAGAATGAGAAAAAAATAATGCTAACATATTGGAAAAAGCATAATCAAAACATGTACCAACCATCAACCATTATGTTAAAATGAAAATCTCAAATTACCGGCCACAACATAAAAACGATGTCTTTCGAGACAGAGCATACATTTGGACAAAACACGTTTTTCAACAAGTAGAAGATTGAAGGTTCCTAAATAATTCAAGAATGAGAAAACATTGGCAAAATCACTACTTCAGGACAGATCATACATTTGGACAAAACACGTTTTTCTCAGGCAGAAGATTGAAGGTTCCTGAATAGTTCAAGAATGAGAAAACATTGGCAAAATCACTACTTATTGTAGTTTTAAAATTTCAATTAGGGACAAGGGACATCGAAGTGCAACATATATCATCATGTCTCAATAAAATTTCATTTTGGGCAACAATCACTATAAAGGTTCTCTTTTTTTTTTCTCAAGCAGAAGATTGAATAATCTTGAATAATCAAGAATGAGAAAAAAATAATGGCTAACATATTGGAAAAAGCATAATCATAACATGTACCAACCGTCGACCAATATGTTCGAATGAAAATCTCAAAATTACCGGCCACAATATAAAAACGTTGTCTTTCGGGACAGAGGATACATTTGGACAAAACACTTTTTTTCTCAAACAGAAGATTGAAGGTCCCTGAATAGTTCAAGAATGAGAAAACATTGGCAAAATCACTACTTATTGTAGTTTTAAAATTTCAATTAGGGACAAGGGACATCGAAGTGCAACATATATCATCATGTCTCATTAAAATTTCATTTTGGGCAACATGAACAATAAAGGTTTTTTTTTTCTCAAGCAGAAGATTGAATAATCTTGAATAAGCAAGAATGAGGAAAAAATAATGCTAACATATTGGAAAAAGCATAATCAAAACATGTACCAACCATCAACCAATATGTTAAAATGAAAATCTCAAATTACCGGCCACAACATAAAAACGTTGTCTTTCGAGACAGAGCATACATTTGGACAAAACACGTTTTTCAACAAGTAGAAGATTGAAGGTTCCTAAATAGTTCAAGAATGAGAAAACATTGGCAAAATCACTACTTCGGGACAGATCATACATTTGGACAAAACACGTTTTTCTCAAGCAGAAGATTGAAGGTTCCTGAATAGTTCAAGAATGAGAAAACATTGGCAAAATCACTACTTATTGTAGTTTTAAATTTTCAATTAGGGACAAGGGACATCGAAGTGCAACATATATCATCATGTCTCAATAAAATTTCATTTTGGGCAATAATCACAATAAATGTTCTCTTTTTTTTTTTCTCAAGCAGAAGATTGAATAATATTGAATAATCAAGAATGAGAAAAAAATAATGGCTAACATATTGGAAAAAGCATAATCATAACATGTACCAACTGTCGACCAATATGTTTGAATGAAAATCTCAAAATTACCGGCCACAATATAAAAACGTTGTCTTTCGGGACAGAGGATACATTTGGACAAAACACTTTTTTTCCCAAACAGAAGATTGAAGGTTCCTGAATAGTTCAAGAATGAGAAAACATTGGCAAAATCACTACTTATTGTAGTTTAAAAATTTCAATTAGGGACAAGGGACATCGAAGTGCAACATATATCATCATGTCTCATTAAAATTTCATTTTGGGCAACATTCACAATAAAGGTTCTTTTTTTTCTCAAGCAGAAGATTGAATAATCTTGAATAAGCAAGAATGAGAAAAAAATAATGCTAACATATTTGAAAAAGCATAATAATTACATGTACCAACCGTCGACCAATATGTTAGAATGAAAATCTCTAAATTACCGGCCACAACATAAAAACGTTGTCTTTCGGGACAGAGCATACATTTAGACAAAACACATTTTTCTCAAGCAAAAGATTGAAGGTTCCTGAATAGTTCAAGAATGAGAAAACATTGGCAAAATCACTACTTATTATAGTTTTAAAATTTCAATTAAGGACAAGGGACATCGTAGTGCAACATATATCTTCATGTCTCATTAAAATTTCATTTTGGGCAACATTCACAATAAAGGTTCTTTTTTTTTTCTCAAGCAGAAGATTTAATACTCTTGAATAAGCAAGAATGAGAAAAAAATAATAGTAACATATTTGAAAAAGCATAATAATTACATGTACCAACCGTCGACCAATATGATAGAATGAAAATCTCAAAATTACCGGTCACAACATAAAAATGTTGTCTTTCGGGACAGAGCATACATTTGGACAAAACATGTTTTTCTCAAGCAGAAGATTGAAGGTTCCTGAATAGTTCAAGAATGAGAAAACATTGGCAAAATCACTACTTCGGGACAGAGCACACATTTGGCCAAAACACGTTTTTCTCAAGCAGAAGATTGAAGGTTCCTGAATAGTTCAAGAATGAGAAAACATTGGCAAAATCACTACTTATTGTAGTTTTAAAATTTCAATTAAGAACAAGGGACATCGTAGTGCAACATATATCTTCATGTCTCATTAAAATTTCATTTTGGGCAACATTCACAATAAAGGTTCTTTTTTTTTTCTCAAGCAGAAGATTTAATAATCTTGAATAAGCAAGAATGAGAAAAAAATAATACTAACATATTTGAAAAAGCATAATAATTACATGTACCAACCGTCGACCAATATGATAGAATGAAAATCTCAAAATTACCGGTCACAACATAAAAATGTTGTCTTTCGGGACAGAGCATACATTTGGACAAAACATGTTTTTCTCAAACAGAAGATTGAAGTTTCCTGAATAGTTCAAGAATGAGAAAACATTGGCAAAATCACTACTTCGGGACAGAGCACACATTTGGCCAAAACACGTTTATCTCAAGCAGAAGTTTGAAGGTTCCTGAATAGTTCAAGAATGAGAAAACATTGGCAAAATCACTACTTATTGTAGTTTTAAAATTTCAATTAAGGACAAGGGACATCGTAGTGCAACATATATCTTCATGTCTCATTAAAATTTCATTTTGGGCAACATTCACAATAAAGGTTCTTTTTTTTTTCTCAAGCAGAAGATTTAATAATCTTGAATAAGCAAGAATGAGAAAAAAAAATAATGCTAACATGTTGAAAAAAGCATAATCATAACATGTACCAACCGTCGACCAATATGTTAGAATGAAAATCTCAAAATTACCGGTCACAACATAAAAATGTTGTCTTTCGGGACAGAGCATACATTTGGACAAAACATGTTTTTCTCAAGCAGAAGATTGAAGGTTCCTGAATAGTTCAAGAATGAGAAAACATTGGCAAAATCACTACTTCGGGACAGAGCACACATTTGGCCAAAACACGTTTTTCTCAAGCAGAAGATTGAAGGTTCCTGAATAGTTCAAGAATGAGAAAACATTGGCAAAATCACTACTTATTGTAGTTTTAAATTTTCAATTAGGGACAAGGGACATCGAAGTGCAACATATATCATCATGTCTCAATAAAATTTCATTTTGGGCAATAATCACAATAAATGTTCTCTTTTTTTTTTTTTCTCAAGCAGAAGATTGAATAATATTGAATAATCAAGAATGAGAAAAAAATAATGGCTAACATATTGGAAAAAGCATAATCATAACATGTACCAACTGTCGACCAATATGTTTGAATGAAAATCTCAAAATTACCGGCCACAATATAAAAACGTTGTCTTTCGGGACAGAGGATACATTTGGACAAAACACTTTTTTTCTCAAACAGAAGATTGAAGGTTCCTGAATAGTTCAAGAATGAGAAAACATTGGCAAAATCACTACTTATTGTAGTTTTAAAATTTCAATTAGGGACAAGGGACATCGAAGTGCAACATATATCATCATGTCTCATTAAAATTTCATTTTGGGCAACATTCACAATAAAGGTTCTTTTTTTTCTCAAGCAGAAGATTGAATAATCTTGAATAAGCAAGAATGAGAAAAAAATAATGCTAACATATTTGAAAAAGCATAATAATTACATGTACCAACCGTCGACCAATATGTTAGAATGAAAATCTCTAAATTACCGGCCACAACATAAAAACGTTGTCTTTCGGGACAGAGGATACATTTAGACAAAACACATTTTTCTCAAGCAAAAGATTGAAGGTTCCTGAATAGTTCAAGAATGAGAAAACATTGGCAAAATCACTACTTATTATAGTTTTAAAATTTCAATTAAGGACAAGGGACATCGTAGTGCAACATATATCTTCATGTCTCATTAAAATTTCATTTTGGGCAACATTCACAATAAAGGTTCTTTTTTTTTTCTCAAGCAGAAGATTTAATACTCTTGAATAAGCAAGAATGAGAAAAAAATAATACTAACATATTTGAAAAAGCATAATAATTACATGTACCAACCGTCGACCAATATGATAGAATGAAAATCTCAAAATTACCGGTCACAACATAAAAATGTTGTCTTTCGGGACAGAGCATACATTTGGACAAAACATGTTTTTCTCAAGCAGAAGATTGAAGGTTCCTGAATAGTTCAAGAATGAGAAAACATTGGCAAAATCACTACTTCGGGACAGAGCACACATTTGGCCAAAACACGTTTTTCTCAAGCAGAAGATTGAAGGTTCCTGAATAGTTCAAGAATGAGAAAACATTGGCAAAATCACTACTTATTGTAGTTTTAAAATTTCAATTAAGAACAAGGGACATCGTAGTGCAACATATATCTTCATGTCTCATTAAAATTTCATTTTGGGCAACATTCACAATAAAGGTTCTTTTTTTTTTCTCAAGCAGAAGATTTAATAATCTTGAATAAGCAAGAATGAGAAAAAAATAATACTAACATATTTGAAAAAGCATAATAATTACATGTACCAACCGTCGACCAATATGATAGAATGAAAATCTCAAAATTACCGGTCACAACATAAAAATGTTGTCTTTCGGGACAGAGCATACATTTGGACAAAACATGTTTTTCTCAAACAGAAGATTGAAGTTTCCTGAATAGTTCAAGAATGAGAAAACATTGGCAAAATCACTACTTCGGGACAGAGCACACATTTGGCCAAAACACGTTTATCTCAAGCAGAAGTTTGAAGGTTCCTGAATAGTTCAAGAATGAGAAAACATTGGCAAAATCACTACTTATTGTAGTTTTAAAATTTCAATTAAGGACAAGGGACATCGTAGTGCAACATATATCTTCATGTCTCATTAAAATTTCATTTTGGGCAACATTCACAATAAAGGTTCTTTTTTTTTTCTCAAGCAGAAGATTTAATAATCTTGAATAAGCAAGAATGAGAAAAAAAAATAATGCTAACATGTTGAAAAAAGCATAATCATAACATGTACCAACCGTCGACCAATATGTTAGAATGAAAATCTCAAAATTACCGGTCACAACATAAAAATGTTGTCTTTCGGGACAGAGCATACATTTGGACAAAACATGTTTTTCTCAAGCAGAAGATTGAAGGTTCCTGAATAGTTCAAGAATGAGAAAACATTGGCAAAATCACTACTTCGGGACAGAGCACACATTTGGCCAAAACACGTTTTTCTCAAGCAGAAGATTGAAGGTTCCTGAATAGTTCAAGAATGAGAAAACATTGGCAAAATCACTACTTATTGTAGTTTTAAATTTTCAATTAGGGACAAGGGACATCGAAGTGCAACATATATCATCATGTCTCAATAAAATTTCATTTTGGGCAATAATCACAATAAATGTTCTCTTTTTTTTTTTTTCTCAAGCAGAAGATTGAATAATATTGAATAATCAAGAATGAGAAAAAAATAATGGCTAACATATTGGAAAAAGCATAATCATAACATGTACCAACTGTCGACCAATATGTTTGAATGAAAATCTCAAAATTACCGGCCACAATATAAAAACGTTGTCTTTCGGGACAGAGGATACATTTGGACAAAACACTTTTTTTCTCAAACAGAAGATTGAAGGTTCCTGAATAGTTCAAGAATGAGAAAACATTGGCAAAATCACTACTTATTGTAGTTTTAAAATTTCAATTAGGGACAAGGGACATCGAAGTGCAACATATATCATCATGTCTCATTAAAATTTCATTTTGGGCAACATTCACAATAAAGGTTCTTTTTTTTCTCAAGCAGAAGATTGAATAATCTTGAATAAGCAAGAATGAGAAAAAAATAATGCTAACATATTTGAAAAAGCATAATAATTACATGTACCAACCGTCGACCAATATGTTAGAATGAAAATCTCTAAATTACCGGCCACAACATAAAAACGTTGTCTTTCGGGACAGAGCATACATTTAGACAAAACACATTTTTCTCAAGCAAAAGATTGAAGGTTCCTGAATAGTTCAAGAATGAGAAAACATTGGCAAAATCACTACTTATTATAGTTTTAAAATTTCAATTAAGGACAAGGGACATCGTAGTGCAACATATATCTTCATGTCTCATTAAAATTTCATTTTGGGCAACATTCACAATAAAGGTTCTTTTTTTTTTCTCAAGCAGAAGATTTAATACTCTTGAATAAGCAAGAATGAGAAAAAAATAATACTAACATATTTGAAAAAGCATAATAATTACATGTACCAACCGTCGACCAATATGATAGAATGAAAATCTCAAAATTACCGGTCACAACATAAAAATGTTGTCTTTCGGGACAGAGCATACATTTGGACAAAACATGTTTTTCTCAAGCAGAAGATTGAAGGTTCCTGAATAGTTCAAGAATGAGAAAACATTGGCAAAATCACTACTTCGGGACAGAGCACACATTTGGCCAAAACACGTTTTTCTCAAGCAGAAGATTGAAGGTTCCTGAATAGTTCAAGAATGAGAAAACATTGGCAAAATCACTACTTATTGTAGTTTTAAAATTTCAATTAAGGACAAGGGACATCGTAGTGCAACATATATCTTCATGTCTCATTAAAATTTCATTTTGGGCAACATTCACAATAAAGGTTCTTTTTTTTTTCTCAAGCAGAAGATTTAATAATCTTGAATAAGCAAGAATGAGAAAAAAAAATAATGCTAACATGTTGAAAAAAGCATAATCATAACATGTACCAACCGTCGACCAATATGTTAGAATGAAAATCTCAAAATTACCGGTCACAACATAAAAATGTTGTCTTTCGGGACAGAGCATACATTTGGACAAAACATGTTTTTCTCAAGCAGAAGATTGAAGGTTCCTGAATAGTTCAAGAATGAGAAAACATTGGCAAAATCACTACTTCGGGACAGAGCACACATTTGGCCAAAACACGTTTTTCTCAAGCAGAAGATTGAAGGTTCCTGAATAGTTCAAGAATGAGAAAACATTGGCAAAATCACTACTTATTGTAGTTTTAAAATTTCAATTAAGAACAAGGGACATCGTAGTGCAACATATATCTTCATGTCTCATTAAAATTTCATTTTGGGCAACATTCACAATAAAGGTTCTTTTTTTTTTCTCAAGCAGAAGATTTAATAATCTTGAATAAGCAAGAATGAGAAAAAAATAATACTAACATATTTGAAAAAGCATAATAATTACATGTACCAACCGTCGACCAATATGATAGAATGAAAATCTCAAAATTACCGGTCACAACATAAAAATGTTGTCTTTCGGGACAGAGCATACATTTGGACAAAACATGTTTTTCTCAAACAGAAGATTGAAGTTTCCTGAATAGTTCAAGAATGAGAAAACATTGGCAAAATCACTACTTCGGGACAGAGCACACATTTGGCCAAAACACGTTTATCTCAAGCAGAAGTTTGAAGGTTCCTGAATAGTTCAAGAATGAGAAAACATTGGCAAAATCACTACTTATTGTAGTTTTAAAATTTCAATTAAGGACAAGGGACATCGTAGTGCAACATATATCTTCATGTCTCATTAAAATTTCATTTTGGGCAACATTCACAATAAAGGTTCTTTTTTTTTTCTCAAGCAGAAGATTTAATAATCTTGAATAAGCAAGAATGAGAAAAAAAAATAATGCTAACATGTTGAAAAAAGCATAATCATAACATGTACCAACCGTCGACCAATATGTTAGAATGAAAATCTCAAAATTACCGGTCACAACATAAAAATGTTGTCTTTCGGGACAGAGCATACATTTGGACAAAACATGTTTTTCTCAAGCAGAAGATTGAAGGTTCCTGAATAGTTCAAGAATGAGAAAACATTGGCAAAATCACTACTTCGGGACAGAGCACACATTTGGCCAAAACACGTTTTTCTCAAGCAGAAGATTGAAGGTTCCTGAATAGTTCAAGAATGAGAAAACATTGGCAAAATCACTACTTATTGTAGTTTTAAATTTTCAATTAGGGACAAGGGACATCGAAGTGCAACATATATCATCATGTCTCAATAAAATTTCATTTTGGGCAATAATCACAATAAATGTTCTCTTTTTTTTTTTTTTTCTCAAGCAGAAGATTGAATAATATTGAATAATCAAGAATGAGAAAAAAATAATGGCTAACATATTGGAAAAAGCATAATCATAACATGTACCAACTGTCGACCAATATGTTTGAATGAAAATCTCAAAATTACCGGCCACAATATAAAAACGTTGTCTTTCGGGACAGAGGATACATTTGGACAAAACACTTTTTTTCTCAAACAGAAGATTGAAGGTTCCTGAATAGTTCAAGAATGAGAAAACATTGGCAAAATCACTACTTATTGTAGTTTTAAAATTTCAATTAGGGACAAGGGACATCGAAGTGCAACATATATCATCATGTCTCATTAAAATTTCATTTTGGGCAACATTCACAATAAAGGTTCTTTTTTTTCTCAAGCAGAAGATTGAATAATCTTGAATAAGCAAGAATGAGAAAAAAATAATGCTAACATATTTGAAAAAGCATAATAATTACATGTACCAACCGTCGACCAATATGTTAGAATGAAAATCTCTAAATTACCGGCCACAACATAAAAACGTTGTCTTTCGGGACAGAGCATACATTTAGACAAAACACATTTTTCTCAAGCAAAAGATTGAAGGTTCCTGAATAGTTCAAGAATGAGAAAACATTGGCAAAATCACTACTTATTATAGTTTTAAAATTTCAATTAAGGACAAGGGACATCGTAGTGCAACATATATCTTCATGTCTCATTAAAATTTCATTTTGGGCAACATTCACAATAAAGGTTCTTTTTTTTTTCTCAAGCAGAAGATTTAATACTCTTGAATAAGCAAGAATGAGAAAAAAATAATACTAACATATTTGAAAAAGCATAATAATTACATGTACCAACCGTCGACCAATATGATAGAATGAAAATCTCAAAATTACCGGTCACAACATAAAAATGTTGTCTTTCGGGACAGAGCATACATTTGGACAAAACATGTTTTTCTCAAGCAGAAGATTGAAGGTTCCTGAATAGTTCAAGAATGAGAAAACATTGGCAAAATCACTACTTCGGGACAGAGCACACATTTGGCCAAAACACGTTTTTCTCAAGCAGAAGATTGAAGGTTCCTGAATAGTTCAAGAATGAGAAAACATTGGCAAAATCACTACTTATTGTAGTTTTAAAATTTCAATTAAGGACAAGGGACATCGTAGTGCAACATATATCTTCATGTCTCATTAAAATTTCATTTTGGGCAACATTCACAATAAAGGTTCTTTTTTTTTTCTCAAGCAGAAGATTTAATAATCTTGAATAAGCAAGAATGAGAAAAAAAAGTAATGCTAACATGTTGAAAAAAGCATAATCATAACATGTACCAACCGTCGACCAATATGTTAGAATGAAAATCTCAAAATTACCGGTCACAACATAAAAATGTTGTCTTTCGGGACAGAGCATACATTTGGACAAAACATGTTTTTCTCAAGCAGAAGATTGAAGGTTCCTGAATAGTTCAAGAATGAGAAAACATTGGCAAAATCACTACTTCGGGACAGAGCACACATTTGGCCAAAACACGTTTTTCTCAAGCAGAAGATTGAAGGTTCCTGAATAGTTCAAGAATGAGAAAACATTGGCAAAATCACTACTTATTGTAGTTTTAAAATTTTAATTAGGGACAAGGGACATCGAAGTGCAACATATATCATCATGTCTCATTAAAATTTCATTTTGGGCAACATTCACAATAAAGGTTCTTTTTTTTTCTCAAGCAGAAGATTGAATAATCTTGAATAAGCAAGAATGAGAAAAAATAATGCTAACATATTGGAAAAAGCATAATCAAAACATGTACCAACCATCAACCAATATGTTAAAATGAAAATCTCAAATTACCGGCCACAACATAAAAACGTTGTCTTTCGAGACAGAGCATACATTTGGACAAAACATGTTTTTCAACAAGTAGAAGATTGAAGGTTCCTAAATAGTTCAAGAATGAGAAAACATTGGCAAAATCACTACTTCGGGACAGATCATACATTTGGACAAAACACGTTTTTCTCAAGCAGAGGATTGAAGGTTCCTGAATAGTTCAAGAATGAGAAAACATTGGCAAAATCACTACTTATTGTAGTTTTAAAATTTCAATTAGGGACAAGGGACATCGAAGTGCAACATATATCATCATGTCTCATTAAAATTTCATTTTGGGCAACATTCACAATAAAGGTTCTTTTTTTTTCTCAAGCAGAAGATTAGAAGATTGAATAATCTTGAATAAGCAAGAATGAGAAAAAAATAATGCTAACATATTGGAAAAAGCATAATCAAAACATGTACCAGCCATCAACCATTATGTTAAAATGAAAATCTCAAATTACCGGCCACAACAAAAAAACGTTGTCTTTCGAGACAGAGCATACATTTGGACAAAACACGTTTTTCAACAAGTAGAAGATTGAAGGTTCCTAAATAGTTCAAGAATGAGAAAACATTGGCAAAATCACTACTTCGGGACGGACCATACATTTGGACAAAACACGTTTTTCTCAAGCAGAGGATTGAAGGTTCCTGAATAGTTCAAGAATGAGAAAACATTGGCAAAATCACTACTTATTGTAGTTTTAAAATTTCAATTAGGGACAAGGGACATCGAAGTGCAACATATATCATCATGTCTCATTAAAATTTCATTTTGGGCAACATTCACAATAAAGGTTCTTTTTTTTCTCAAGCAGAAGATTGAATAATCTTGAATAAGCAAGAATGAGAAAAAAATAATGCTAACATATTGGAAAAAGCATAATCAAAACATGTACCAGCCATCAACCATTATGTTAAAATGAAAATCTCAAATTACCAGCCACAACATAAAAACGTTGTCTTTCGAGACAGAGCATACATTTGGACAAAACACGTTTTTCAACAAGTAGAAGATTGAAGGTTCCTAAATAGTTCAAGAATGAGAAAACATTGGCAAAATCACTACTTCGGGACGGATCATACATTTGGACAAAACACGTTTTTCTCAAGCAGAGGATTGAAGGTTCCTGAATAGTTCAAGAATGAGAAAACATTGGCAAAATCACTACTTATTGTAGTTTTAAAATTTCAATTAGGGACAAGGGACATCGTAGTGCAACATATATCTTCATGTCTCATTAAAATTTCATTTTGGGCAACATTCACAATAAAGGTTCTTTTTTTTTTCTCAAGCAGAAGATTTAATAATCTTGAATAAGCAAGAATGAGAAAAAAAAATAATGCTAACATGTTGAAAAAAGCATAATCATAACATGTACCAACCGTCGACCAATATGTTAGAATGAAAATCTCAAAATTACCGGTCACAACATAAAAATGTTGTCTTTCGGGACAGAGCATACATTTGGACAAAACATGTTTTTCTCAAGCAGAAGATTGAAGGTTCCTGAATAGTTCAAGAATGAGAAAACATTGGCAAAATCACTACTTCGGGACAGAGCACACATTTGGCCAAAACACGTTTTTCTCAAGCAGAAGATTGAAGGTTCCTGAATAGTTCAAGAATGAGAAAACATTGGCAAAATCACTACTTATTGTAGTTTTAAAATTTTAATTAGGGACAAGGGACATCGAAGTGCAACATATATCATCATGTCTCATTAAAATTTCATTTTGGGCAACATTCACAATAAAGGTTCTTTTTTTTTCTCAAGCAGAAGATTGAATAATCTTGAATAAGCAAGAATGAGAAAAAATAATGCTAACATATTGGAAAAAGCATAATCAAAACATGTACCAACCATCAACCAATATGTTAAAATGAAAATCTCAAATTACCGGCCACAACATAAAAACGTTGTCTTTCGAGACAGAGCATACATTTGGACAAAACATGTTTTTCAACAAGTAGAAGATTGAAGGTTCCTAAATAGTTCAAGAATGAGAAAACATTGGCAAAATCACTACTTCGGGACAGATCATACATTTGGACAAAACACGTTTTTCTCAAGCAGAGGATTGAAGGTTCCTGAATAGTTCAAGAATGAGAAAACATTGGCAAAATCACTACTTATTGTAGTTTTAAAATTTCAATTAGGGACAAGGGACATCGAAGTGCAACATATATCATCATGTCTCATTAAAATTTCATTTTGGGCAACATTCACAATAAAGGTTCTTTTTTTTTCTCAAGCAGAAGATTGAATAATCTTGAATAAGCAAGAATGAGAAAAAAATAATGCTAACATATTGGAAAAAGCATAATCAAAACATGTACCAACCATCAACCAATATGTTAAAATGAAAATCTCAAATTACCGGCCACAACATAAAAACGTTGTCTTTCGAGACAGAGCATACATTTGGACAAAACATGTTTTTCAACAAGTAGAAGATTGAAAGTTCCTAAATAGTTCAAGAATGAGAAAACATTGGCAAAATCACTACTTCGGGACAGATCATACATTTGGACAAAACACGTTTTTCTCAAGCAGAGGATTGAAGGTTCCTGAATAGTTCAAGAATGAGAAAACATTGGCAAAATCACTACTTATTGTAGTTTTAAAATTTCAATTAGGGACAAGGGACATCGAAGTGCAACATATATCATCATGTCTCATTAAAATTTCATTTTGGGCAACATTCACAATAAAGGTTCTTTTTTTTTCTCAAGCAGAAGATTAGAAGATTGAATAATCTTGAATAAGCAAGAATGAGAAAAAAATAATGCTAACATATTGGAAAAAGCATAATCAAAACATGTACCAGCCATCAACCATTATGTTAAAATGAAAATCTCAAATTACCGGCCACAACAAAAAAACGTTGTCTTTCGAGACAGAGCATACATTTGGACAAAACACGTTTTTCAACAAGTAGAAGATTGAAGGTTCCTAAATAGTTCAAGAATGAGAAAACATTGGCAAAATCACTACTTCGGGACGGACCATACATTTGGACAAAACACGTTTTTCTCAAGCAGAGGATTGAAGGTTCCTGAATAGTTCAAGAATGAGAAAACATTGGCAAAATCACTACTTATTGTAGTTTTAAAATTTCAATTAGGGACAAGGGACATCTAAGTGCAACATATATCATCATGTCTCATTAAAATTTCATTTTGGGCAACATTCACAATAAAGGTTCTTTTTTTTCTCAAGCAGAAGATTGAATAATCTTGAATAAGCAAGAATGAGAAAAAAATAATGCTAACATATTGGAAAAAGCATAATCAAAACATGTACCAGCCATCAACCATTATGTTAAAATGAAAATCTCAAATTACCGGCCACAACATAAAAACGTTGTCTTTCGAGACAGAGCATACATTTGGACAAAACACGTTTTTCAACAAGTAGAAGATTGAAGGTTCCTAAATAGTTCAAGAATGAGAAAACATTGGCAAAATCACTACTTCGGGACGGATCATACATTTGGACAAAACACGTTTTTCTCAAGCAGAGGATTGAAGGTTCCTGAATAGTTCAAGAATGAGAAAACATTGGCAAAATCACTACTTATTGTAGTTTTAAAATTTCAATTAGGGACAAGGGACATCGAAGTGCAACATATATCATCATGTCTCATTAAAATTTCATTTTGGGCAACATTCACAATAAAGGTTCTTTTTTTTTCTCAAGCAGAAGATTAGAAGATTGAAAAATCTTGAATAAGCAAGAATGAGAAAAAAATAATGCTAACATATTGGAAAAAGCATAATCAAAACATGTACCAACCATCAACCATTATGTTAAAATGAAAATCTCAAATTACCGGCCACAACATAAAAACGTTGTCTTTCGAGACAGAGCATACATTTGGACAAAACATGTTTTTCAACATGTAGAAGATTGAAGGTTCCTAAATAGTTCAAGAATGAGAAAACATTTGCAAAATCACTACTTATTGTAGTTTTAAAATTTCAATTAGGGACAAGGGACATCGAAGTGCAACATATATCATCATGTCTCATTAAAATTTCATTTTGGGCAACATTCACAATAAAGGTTCTTTTTTTTTCTCAAGCAGAAGATTGAATAATCTTGAATAAGCAAGAATGAGAAAAAAATAATGCTAACATATTGGAAAAAGCATAATCAAAACATGTACCAACCATCAACCAATATGTTAAAATGAAAATCTCAAATTACCGGCCACAACATAAAAACGTTGTCTTTCGAGACAGAGCATACATTTGGACAAAACATGTTTTTCAACAAGTAGAAGATTGAAGGTTCCTAAATAGTTCAAGAATGAGAAAACATTGGCAAAATCACTACTTCGGGACAGATCATACATTTGGACAAAACACGTTTTTCTCAAGCAGAGGATTGAAGGTTCCTGAATAGTTCAAGAATGAGAAAACATTGGCAAAATCACTACTTATTGTAGTTTTAAAATTTCAATTGGGGACAAGGGACATCGAAGTGCAACATATATCATCATGTCTCATTAAAATTTCATTTTGGGCAACATTCACAATAAAGGTTCTTTTTTTTTCTCAAGCAGAAGATTAGAAGATTGAATAATCTTGAATAAGCAAGAATGAGAAAAAAATAATGCTAACATATTGGAAAAAGCATAATCAAAACATGTACCAGCCATCAACCATTATGTTAAAATGAAAATCTCAAATTACCGGCCACAACATAAAAACGTTGTCTTTCGAGACAGAGCATACATTTGGACAAAACACGTTTTTCAACAAGTAGAAGATTGAAGGTTCCTAAATAGTTCAAGAATGAGAAAACATTGGCAAAATCACTACTTCGGGACGAATCATACATTTGGACAAAACACGTTTTTCTCAAGCAGAGGATTGAAGGTTCCTGAATAGTTCAAGAATGAGAAAACATTGGCAAAATCACTACTTATTGTAGTTTTAAAATTTCAATTAGGGACAAGGGACATCGAAGTGCAACATATATCATCATGTCTCATTAAAATTTCATTTTGGGCAACATTCACAATAAAGGTTCTTTTTTTTGTCAAGCAGAAGATTGAATAATCTTGAATAAGCAAGAATGAGAAAAAAATAATGCTAACATATTGGAAAAAGCATAATCAAAACATGTACCAGCCATCAACCATTATGTTAAAATGAAAATCTCAAATTACCGGCCACAACATAAAAACGTTGTCTTTCGAGACAGAGCATACATTTGGACAAAACACGTTTTTCAACAAGTAGAAGATTGAAGGTTCCTAAATAGTTCAAGAATGAGAAAACATTGGCAAAATCACTACTTCGGGACGGATCATACATTTGGACAAAACACGTTTTTCTCAAGCAGAGGATTGAAGGTTCCTGAATAGTTCAAGAATGAGAAAACATTGGCAAAATCACTACTTATTGTAGTTTTAAAATTTCAATTAGGGACAAGGGACATCGAAGTGCAACATATATCATCATGTCTCATTAAAATTTCATTTTGGGCAACATTCACAATAAAGGTTCTTTTTTTTCTCAAGCAGAAGATTGAATAATCTTGAATAAGCAAGAATGAGAAAAAAATAATGCTAACATATTGGAAAAAGCATAATCAAAACATGTACCAGCCATCAACCATTATGTTAAAATGAAAATCTCAAATTACAAGCCACAACATAAAAACGTTGTCTTTCGAGACAGAGCATACATTTGGACAAAACACGTTTTTCAACAAGTAGAAGATTGAAGGTTCCTAAATAGTTCAAGAATGAGAAAACATTGGCAAAATCACTACTTCGGGACGGATCATACATTTGGACAAAACACGTTTTTCTCAAGCAGAGGATTGAAGGTTCCTGAATAGTTCAAGAATGAGAAAACATTGGCAAAATCACTACTTATTGTAGTTTTAAAATTTCAATTAGGGACAAGGGACATCGAAGTGCAACATATATCATCATGTCTCATTAAAATTTCATTTTGGGCAACATTCACAATAAAGGTTCTTTTTTTTTCTCAAGCAGAAGATTGAATAATCTTGAATAAGCAAGAATGAGAAAAAAATAATGCTAACATATTTGAAAAAGCATAATAATTACATGTACCAATCGTCGACCAATATGTTAGAATGAAAATCTCTAAATTACCGGTCACAACATAAAAATGTTGTCTTTCGGGACAGAGCATACATTTGGACAAAACATGTTTTTCTCAAGCAGAAGATTGAAGGTTCCTGAATAGTTCAAGAATGAGAAAACATTGGCAAAATCACTACTTCGGGACAGAGCACACATTTGGCCAAAACACGTTTTTCTCAAGCAGAAGTTTGAAGGTTCCTGAATAGTTCAAGAATGAGAAAACATTCGCAAAATCACTACTTATTGTAGTTTTAAAATTTCAATTAAGGACAAGGGACATCGTAGTGCAACATATATCTTCATGTCTCATTAAAATTTCATTTTGGGCAACATTCACAATAAAGGTTCTTTTTTTTTCTCAAGCAGAAGATTTAATAATCTTGAATAAGCAAGAATGAGAAAAAAAAATAATGCTAACATGTTGAAAAAAGCATAATCATAACATGTACCAACCGTCGACCAATATGTTAGAATGAAAATCTCAAAATTACCGGTCACAACATAAAAATGTTGTCTTTCGGGACAGAGCATACATTTGGACAAAACATGTTTTTCTCAAGCAGAAGATTGAAGGTTCCTGAATAGTTCAAGAATGAGAAAACATTGGCAAAATCACTACTTCGGGACAGAGCACACATTTGGCCAAAACACGTTTTTCTCAAGCAAAAGATTGAAGGTTCCTGAATAGTTCAAGAATGAGAAAACATTGGTAAAATCACTACTTATTGTAGTTTTAAAATTTTAATTAGGGACAAGGGACATCGAAGTGCAACATATATCATCATGTCTCATTAAAATTTCATTTTGGGCAACATTCACAATAAAGGTTCTTTTTTTTTCTCAAGCAGAAGATTGAATAATCTTGAATAAGCAAGAATGAGAAAAAAATAATGCTAACATATTGGAAAAAGCATAATCAAAACATGTACCAACCATCAACCAATATGTTAAAATGAAAATCTCAAATTACCGGCCACAACATAAAAACGTTGTCTTTCGAGACAAAGCATACATTTGGACAAAACACGTTTTTCTCAAGCAGAGGAT
This sequence comes from Trifolium dubium, assembly GCA_951804385.1. Taxonomy (NCBI): domain Eukaryota; kingdom Viridiplantae; phylum Streptophyta; class Magnoliopsida; order Fabales; family Fabaceae; genus Trifolium; species Trifolium dubium. The sequence goes on along the minus strand of OX638071.1, from coordinate 19,044,226 downwards.
TGAAGGTTCCTGAATAGTTCAAGAATGAGAAAACATTGGCAAAATCACTACTTATTGTAGTTTTTAAATTTCAATTAGGGACAAGGGACATCGAAGTGCAACATATATCATCATGTCTCATTAAAATTTCATTTTGGGCAACATTCACAATAATGGTTCTTTTTTTTTCTCAAGCAGAAGATTAGAAGATTGAAAAATCTTGAATAAGCAAGAATGAGAAAAAAATAATGCTAACATATTGGAAAAAGCATAATCAAAACATGTACCAACCATCAACCATTATGTTAAAATGAAAATCTTAAATTACCGGCCACAACATAAAAACGTTGTCTTTCGAGACAGAGCATACATTTGGACAAAACATGTTTTTCAACAAGTAGAAGATTGAAGGTTCCTAAATAGTTCAAGAATGAGAAAACATTGGCAAAATCACTACTTCGGGACAGATCATACATTTGGACAAAACACGTTTTTCTCAAGCAGAGGATTGAAGGTTCCTGAATAGTTCAAGAATGAGAAAACATTGGCAAAATCACTACTTATTGTAGTTTTAAAATTTCAATTAGGGACAAGGGACATCGAAGTGCAACATATATCATCATGTCTCATTAAAATTTCATTTTGGGAAACATTCACAATAAAGGTTCTTTTTTTTCTCAAGCAGAAGATTGAATAATCTTGAATAAGCAAGAATGTGAAAAAAATAATGCTAACATATTTGAAAAAGCATAATCAAAACATGTACCAGCCATCAACCATTATGTTAAAATGAAAATCTCAAATTACCGGCCACAACATAAAAACGTTGTCTTTCGAGACAGAGCATACATTTGGACAAAACACGTTTTTCAACAAGTAGAAGATTGAAGGTTCCTAAATAGTTCAAGAATGAGAAAACATTGGCAAAATCACTACTTCGGGACGGATCATACATTTGGACAAAACACGTTTTTCTCAAGCAGAGGATTGAAGGTTCCTGAATAGTTCAAGAATGAGAAAACATTGGCAAAATCACTAGTTATTGTAGTTTTAAAATTTCAATTAGGGACAAGGGACATCGAAGTGCAACATATATCATCATGTCTCATTAAAATTTCATTTTGGGCAACATTCACAATAAAGGTTCTTTTTTTTTCTCAAGCAGAAGATTGAATAATCTTGAATAAGCAAGAATGAGAAAAAAATAATGCTAACATATTGGAAAAAGCATAATCAAAACATGTACCAACCATCAATCAATATGTTAAAATGAAAATCTCAAATTACCGGCCACAACATAAAAACGTTGTCTTTCGAGACAGAGCATACATTTGGACAAAACATGTTTTTCAACAAGTAGAAGATTGAAGGTTCCTAAATAGTTCAAGAATGAGAAAACATTGGCAAAATCACTACTTCGGGACAGATCATACATTTGGACAAAACACGTTTTTCTCAAGCAGAGGATTGAAGGTTCCTGAATAGTTCAAGAATGAGAAAACATTGGCAAAATCACTACTTATTGTAGTTTTAAAATTTCAATTAGGGACAAGGGACATCGAAGTGCAACATATATCATCATGTCTCATTAAAATTTCATTTTGGGCAACATTCACAATAAAGGTTCTTTTTTTTCTCAAGCAGAAGATTGAATAATCTTGAATAAGCAAGAATGAGAAAAAAATAATGCTAACATATTGGAAAAAGCATAATGAAAACATGTACCAGCCATCAACCATTATGTTAAAATGAAAATCTCAAATTACAAGCCACAACATAAAAACGTTGTCTTTCGAGACAGAGCATACATTTGGACAAAACACGTTTTTCAACAAGTAGAAGATTGAAGGTTCCTAAATAGTTCAAGAATGAGAAAACATTGGCAAAATCACTACTTCGGGACGGATCATACATTTGGACAAAACACGTTTTTCTCAAGCAGAGGATTGAAGGTTCCTGAATAGTTCAAGAATGAGAAAACATTGGCAAAATCACTACTTATTGTAGTTTTAAAATTTCAATTAGGGACAAGGGACATCGAAGTGCAACATATATCATCATGTCTCATTAAAATTTCATTTTGGGCAACATTCACAATAAAGGTTCTTTTTTTTTCTCAAGCAGAAGATTGAATAATCTTGAATAAGCAAGAATGAGAAAAAAATAATGCTAACATATTTGAAAAAGCATAATAATTACATGTACCAATCGTCGACCAATATGTTAGAATGAAAATCTCTAAATTACCGGTCACAACATAAAAATGTTGTCTTTCGGGACAGAGCATACATTTGGACAAAACATGTTTTTCTCAAGCAGAAGATTGAAGGTTCCTGAATAGTTCAAGAATGAGAAAACATTGGCAAAATCACTACTTCGGGACAGAGCACACATTTGGCCAAAACACGTTTTTCTCAAGCAGAAGTTTGAAGGTTCCTGAATAGTTCAAGAATGAGAAAACATTCGCAAAATCACTACTTATTGTAGTTTTAAAATTTCAATTAAGGACAAGGGACATCGTAGTGCAACATATATCTTCATGTCTCATTAAAATTTCATTTTGGGCAACATTCACAATAAAGGTTCTTTTTTTTTCTCAAGCAGAAGATTTAATAATCTTGAATAAGCAAGAATGAGAAAAAAAAATAATGCTAACATGTTGAAAAAAGCATAATCATAACATGTACCAACCGTCGACCAATATGTTAGAATGAAAATCTCAAAATTACCGGTCACAACATAAAAATGTTGTCTTTCGGGACAGAGCATACATTTGGACAAAACATGTTTTTCTCAAGCAGAAGATTGAAGGTTCCTGAATAGTTCAAGAATGAGAAAACATTGGCAAAATCACTACTTCGGGACAGAGCACACATTTGGCCAAAACACGTTTTTCTCAAGCAAAAGATTGAAGGTTCCTGAATAGTTCAAGAATGAGAAAACATTGGTAAAATCACTACTTATTGTAGTTTTAAAATTTTAATTAGGGACAAGGGACATCGAAGTGCAACATATATCATCATGTCTCATTAAAATTTCATTTTGGGCAACATTCACAATAAAGGTTCTTTTTTTTTCTCAAGCAGAAGATTGAATAATCTTGAATAAGCAAGAATGAGAAAAAAATAATGCTAACATATTGGAAAAAGCATAATCAAAACATGTACCAACCATCAACCAATATGTTAAAATGAAAATCTCAAATTACCGGCCACAACATAAAAACGTTGTCTTTCGAGACAAAGCATACATTTGGACAAAACACGTTTTTCTCAAGCAGAGGATTGAAGGTTCCTGAATAGTTCAAGAATGAGAAAACATTGGCAAAATCACTACTTATTGTAGTTTTTAAATTTCAATTAGGGACAAGGGACATCGAAGTGCAACTTATATCATCATGTCTCATTAAAATTTCATTTTGGGCAACATTCACAATAATGGTTCTTTTTTTTTCTCAAGCAGAAGATTAGAAGATTGAAAAATCTTGAATAAGCAAGAATGAGAAAAAAATAATGCTAACATGTTGGAAAAAGCATAATCAAAACATGTACCAACCATCAACCATTATGTTAAAATGAAAATCTCAAATTACCGGCCACAACATAAAAACGTTGTCTTTCGAGACAGAGCATACATTTGGACAAAACATGTTTTTCAACAAGTAGAAGATTGAAGGTTCCTAAATAGTTCAAGAATGAGAAAACATTGGCAAAATCACTACTTCGGGACAGATCATACATTTGGACAAAACACGTTTTTCTCAAGCAGAGGATTGAAGGTTCCTGAATAGTTCAAGAATGAGAAAACATTGGCAAAATCACTACTTATTGTAGTTTTAAAATTTCAATTAGGGACAAGGGACATCGAAGTGCAACATATATCATCATGTCTCATTAAAATTTCATTTTGGGCAACATTCACAATAAAGGTTCTTTTTTTTTCTCAAGCAGAAGATTGAATAATCTTGAATAAGCAAGAATGAGAAAAAAATAATGCTAACATATTGGAAAAAGCATAATCAAAACATGTACCAACCATCAATCAATATGTTAAAATGAAAATCTCAAATTACCGGCCACAACATAAAAACGTTGTCTTTCGAGACAGAGCATACATTTGGACAAAACATGTTTTTCAACAAGTAGAAGATTGAAGGTTCCTAAATAGTTCAAGAATGAGAAAACATTGGCAAAATCACTACTTCGGGACAGATCATACATTTGGACAAAACACGTTTTTCTCAAGCAGAGGATTGAAGGTTCCTGAATAGTTCAAGAATGAGAAAACATTGGCAAAATCACTACTTATTGTAGTTTTAAAATTTCAATTAGGGACAAGGGACATCGAAGTGCAACATATATCATCATGTCTCATTAAAATTTCATTTTGGGCAACATTCACAATAAAGGTTCTTTTTTTTTCTCAAGCAGAAGATTAGAAGATTGAATAATCTTGAATAAGCAAGAATGAGAAAAAAATAATGCTAACATATTGGAAAAAGCATAATCAAAACATGTACCAGCCATCAACCATTATGTTAAAATGAAAATCTCAAATTACCGGCCACAACATAAAAACGTTGTCTTTCGAGACAGAGCATACATTTGGACAAAACACGTTTTTCAACAAGTAGAAGATTGAAGGTTCCTAAATAGTTCAAGAATGAGAAAACATTGGCAAAATCACTACTTCGGGACGGATCATACATTTGGACAAAACACGTTTTTCTCAAGCAGAGGATTGAAGGTTCCTGAATAGTTCAAGAATGAGAAAACATTGGCAAAATCACTACTTATTGTAGTTTTAAAATTTCAATTAGGGACAAGGGACATCGAAGTGCAACATATATCATCATGTCTCATTAAAATTTCATTTTGGGCAACATTCACAATAAAGGTTTTTTTTTTTCTCAAGCAGGAGATTGAATAATCTTGAATAAGCAAGAATGAGAAAAAAATAATGCTAACATATTGGAAAAAGCATAATCAAAACATGTACCAGCCATCAACCATTATGTTAAAATGAAAATCTCAAATTACCGGCCACAACATAAAAACGTTGTCTTTCGAGACAGAGCATACATTTGGACAAAACATGTTTTTCAACAAGCAGAAGATTGAAGGTTCCTAAATAGTTCAAGAATGAGAAAACATTGGCAAAATCACTACTTCGGGACGGATCATACATTTGGACAAAACACGTTTTTCTCAAGCAGAGGATTGAAGGTTCCTGAATAGTTCAAGAATGAGAAAACATTGGCAAAATCACTACTTATTGTAGTTTTAAAATTTCAATTAGGGACAAGGGACATCGAAGTGCAACATATATCATCATGTCTCATTAAAATTTCATTTTGGGCAACATTCACAATAAAGGTTCTTTTTTTTTCTCAAGCAGAAGATTGAATAATCTTGAATAAGCAAGAATGAGAAAAAAATAATGCTAACATATTTGAAAAAGCATAATAATTACATGTACCAACCGTCGACCAATATGTTAGAATGAAAATCTCTAAATTACCGGTCACAACATAAAAACGTTGTCTTTCGAGACAGAGCATACATTTGGACAAAACACGTTTTTCAACAAGTAGAAGATTGAAGGTTCCTAAATAGTTCAAGAATGAGAAAACATTGGCAAAATCACTACTTCGGGACGGATCATACATTTGGACAAAACACGTTTTTCTCAAGCAGAGGATTGAAGGTTCTTGAATAGTTCAAGAATGAGAAAACATTGGCAAAATCACTACTTATTGTAGTTTTAAAATTTCAATTAGGGACAAGGGACATCGAAGTGCAACATATATCATCATGTCTCATTAAAATTTCATTTTGGGCAACATTCACAATAAAGGTTCTTTTTTTTCTCAAGCAGAAGATTGAATAATCTTGAATAAGCAAGAATGAGAAAAAAATAATGCTAACATATTGGAAAAAGCATAATCAAAACATGTACCAGCCATCAACCATTATGTTAAAATGAAAATCTCAAATTACCGGCCACAACATAAAAACGTTGTCTTTCGAGACAGAGCATACATTTGGACAAAACACGTTTTTCAACAAGTAGAAGATTGAAGGTTCCTAAATAGTTCAAGAATGAGAAAACATTGGCAAAATCACTACTTCGGGACGGATCATACATTTGGACAAAACACGTTTTTCTCAAGCAGAGGATTGAAGGTTCCTGAATAGTTCAAGAATGAGAAAACATTGGCAAAATCACTACTTATTGTAGTTTTAAAATTTCAATTAGGGACAAGGGACATCGAAGTGCAACATATATCATCATGTCTCATTAAAATTTCATTTTGGGCAACATTCACAATAAAGGTTCTTTTTTTTTCTCAAGCAGAAGATTGAATAATCTTGAATAAGCACGAATGAGAAAAAAATAATGCTAACATATTTGAAAAAGCATAATAATTACATGTACCAACCGTCGACCAATATGTTAGAATGAAAATCTCTAAATTACCGGTCACAACATAAAAATGTTGTCTTTCGGGACAGAGCATACATTTGGACAAAACATGTTTTTCTCAAGCAGAAGATTGAAGGTTCCTGAATAGTTCAAGAATGAGAAAACATTGGCAAAATCACTACTTCGGGACAGAGCACACATTTGGCCAAAACACGTTTTTCTCAAGCAGAAGTTTGAAGGTTCCTGAATAGTTCAAGAATGAGAAAACATTCGCAAAATCACTACTTATTGTAGTTTTAAAATTTCAATTAAGGACAAGGGACATCGTAGTGCAACATATATCTTCATGTCTCATTAAAATTTCATTTTGGGCAACATTCACAATAAAGGTTCTTTTTTTTTCTCAAGCAGAAGATTTAATAATCTTGAATAAGCAAGAATGAGAAAAAAAAATAATGCTAACATGTTGAAAAAAGCATAATCATAACATGTATCAACCGTCGACCAATATGTTAGAATGAAAATCTCAAAATTACCGGTCACAACATAAAAATGTTGTCTTTCGGGACAGAGCATACATTTGGACAAAACATGTTTTTCTCAAGCAGAAGATTGAAGGTTCCTGAATAGTTCAAGAATGAGAAAACATTGGCAAAATCACTACTTCGGGACAGAGCACACATTTGGCCAAAACACGTTTTTCTCAAGCAGAAGATTGAAGGTTCCTGAATAGTTCAAGAATGAGAAAACATTGGCAAAATCACTACTTATTGTAGTTTTAAAATTTTAATTAGGGACAAGGGACATCGAAGTGCAACATATATCATCATGTCTCATTAAAATTTCATTTTGGGCAACATTCACAATAAAGGTTCTTTTTTTTTCTCAAGCAGAAGATTGAATAATCTTGAATAAGCAAGAATGAGAAAAAAATAATGCTAACATATTGGAAAAAGCATAATCAAAACATGTACCAACCATCAACCAATATGTTAAAATGAAAATCTCAAATTACCGGCCACAACATAAAAACGTTGTCTTTCGAGACAAAGCATACATTTGGACAAAACACGTTTTTCTCAAGCAGAGGATTGAAGGTTCCTGAATAGTTCAAAAATGAGAAAACATTGGCAAAATCACTACTTATTGTAGTTTTTAAATTTCAATTAGGGACAAGGGACATCAAAGTGCAACATATATCATCATGTCTCATTAAAATTTCATTTTGGGCAACATTCACAATAATGGTTCTTTTTTTTTCTCAAGCAGAAGATTAGAAGATTGAAAAATCTTGAATAAGCAAGAATGAGAAAAAAATAATGCTAACATATTGGAAAAAGCATAATCAAAACATGTACCAACCATCAACCATTATGTTAAAATGAAAATCTCAAATTACCGGCCACAACATAAAAACGTTGTCTTTCGAGACAGAGCATACATTTGGACAAAACATGTTTTTCAACAAGTAGAAGATTGAAGGTTCCTAAATAGTTCAAGAATGAGAAAACATTGGCAAAATCACTACTTCGGGACAGATCATACATTTGGACAAAACACGTTTTTCTCAAGCAGAGGATTGAAGGTTCCTGAATAGTTCAAGAATGAGAAAACATTGGCAAAATCACTACTTATTGTAGTTTTAAAATTTCAATTAGGGACAAGGGACATCGAAGTGCAACATATATCATCATGTCTCATTAAAATTTCATTTTGGGAAACATTCACAATAAAGGTTCTTTTTTTTCTCAAGCAGAAGATTGAATAATCTTGAATAAGCAAGAATGTGAAAAAAATAATGCTAACATATTTGAAAAAGCATAATAATTACATGTACCAACCGTCGACCAATATGTTAGAATGAAAATCTCTAAATTACCGGCCACAACATAAAAACGTTGTCTTTCGGGACAGAGCATACATTTAGACAAAACACATTTTTCTCAAGCAAAAGATTGAAGGTTCTTGAATAGTTCAAGAATGAGAAAACATTGGCAAAATCACTACTTATTGTAGTTTTAAAATTTCAATTAGGGACAAGGGACATCGAAGTGCAACATATATCATCATGTCTCATTAAAATTTCATTTTGGGCAACATTCACAATAAAGGTTTTTTTTTTTTCTCAAGCAGAAGATTGAATAATCTTGAATAAGCAAGAATGAGGAAAAAATAATGCTAACATATTGGAAAAAGCATAATCAAAACATGTACCAACCATCAACCAATATGTTAAAATGAAAATCTCAAATTACCGGCCACAACATAAAAACGTTGTCTTTCGAGACAGAGCATACATTTGGACAAAACACGTTTTTCAACAAGTAGAAGATTGAAGGTTCCTAAATAGTTCAAGAATGAGAAAACATTGGCAAAATCACTACTTCGGGACAGATCATACATTTGGACAAAACACGTTTTTCTCAAGCAGAAGATTGAAGGTTCCTGAATAGTTCAAGAATGAGAAAACATTGGCAAAATCACTACTTATTGTAGTTTTAAATTTTCAATTAGGGACAAGGGACATCGAAGTGCAACATATATCATCATGTCTCAATAAAATTTCATTTTGGGCAACAATCACAATAAATGTTCTTTTTTTTTTTTTCTCAAGCAGAAGATTGAATAATCTTGAATAATCAAGAATGAGAAAAAAATAATGGCTAACATATTGGAAAAAGCATAATCATAACATGTACCAACTGTCGACCAATATGTTTGAATGAAAATCTCAAAATTACCGGCCACAATATAAAAACGTTGTCTTTCGGGACAGAGGATACATTTGGACAAAACACTTTTTTTCTCAAACAGAAGATTGAAGGTTCCTGAATAGTTCAAGAATGAGAAAACATTGGCAAAATCACTACTTATTGTAGTTTTAAAATTTCAATTAGGGACAAGGGACATCGAAGTGCAACATATATCATCATGTCTCATTAAAATTTCATTTTGGGAAACATTCACAATAAAGGTTCTTTTTTTTCTCAAGCAGAAGATTGAATAATCTTGAATAAGCAAGAATGTGAAAAAAATAATGCTAACATATTTGAAAAAGCATAATAATTACATGTACCAACCGTCGACCAATATGTTAGAATGAAAATCTCTAAATTACCGGCCACAACATAAAAACGTTGTCTTTCGGGACAGAGCATACATTTAGACAAAACACATTTTTCTCAAGCAAAAGATTGAAGGTTCTTGAATAGTTCAAGAATGAGAAAACATTGGCAAAATCACTACTTATTGTAGTTTTAAAATTTCAATTAGGGACAAGGGACATCGAAGTGCAACATATATCATCATGTCTCATTAAAATTTCATTTTGGGCAACATTCACAATAAAGGTTTTTTTTTTTTCTCAAGCAGAAGATTGAATAATCTTGAATAAGCAAGAATGAGGAAAAAATAATGCTAACATATTGGAAAAAGCATAATCAAAACATGTACCAACCATCAACCAATATGTTAAAATGAAAATCTCAAATTACCGGCCACAACATAAAAACGTTGTCTTTCGAGACAGAGCATACATTTAGACAAAACACATTTTTCTCAAGCAAAAGATTGAAGGTTCCTGAATAGTTCAAGAATGAGAAAACATTGGCAAAATCACTACTTATTATAGTTTTAAAATTTCAATTAGGGACAAGGGACATCGAAGTGCAACATATATCATCATGTCTCATTAAAATTTCATTTTGGGAAACATTCACAATAAAGGTTCTTTTTTTTCTCAAGCAGAAGATTGAATAATCTTGAATAAGCAAGAATGTGAAAAAAATAATGCTAACATATTTGAAAAAGCATAATAATTACATGTACCAACCGTCGACCAATATGTTAGAATGAAAATCTCTAAATTACCGGCCACAACATAAAAACGTTGTCTTTCGGGACAGAGCATACATTTAGACAAAACACATTTTTCTCAAGCAAAAGATTGAAGGTTCTTGAATAGTTCAAGAATGAGAAAACATTGGCAAAATCACTACTTATTGTAGTTTTAAAATTTCAATTAGGGACAAGGGACATCGAAGTGCAACATATATCATCATGTCTCATTAAAATTTCATTTTGGGCAACATTCACAATAAAGGTTTTTTTTTTTTCTCAAGCAGAAGATTGAATAATCTTGAATAAGCAAGAATGAGGAAAAAATAATGCTAACATATTGGAAAAAGCATAATCAAAACATGTACCAACCATCAACCAATATGTTAAAATGAAAATCTCAAATTACCGGCCACAACATAAAAACGTTGTCTTTCGAGACAGAGCATACATTTGGACAAAACACGTTTTTCAACAAGTAGAAGATTGAAGGTTCCTAAATAGTTCAAGAATGAGAAAACATTGGCAAAATCACTACTTCGGGACAGATCATACATTTGGACAAAACACGTTTTTCTCAAGCAGAAGATTGAAGGTTCCTGAATAGTTCAAGAATGAGAAAACATTGGCAAAATCACTACTTATTGTAGTTTTAAATTTTCAATTAGGGACAAGGGACATCGAAGTGCAACATATATCATCATGTCTCAATAAAATTTCATTTTGGGCAACAATCACAATAAATGTTTTTTTTTTTTTTTTCTCAAGCAGAAGATTGAATAATCTTGAATAATCAAGAATGAGAAAAAAATAATGGCTAACATATTGGAAAAAGCATAATCATAACATGTACCAACTGTCGACCAATATGTTTGAATGAAAATCTCAAAATTACCGGCCACAATATAAAAACGTTGTCTTTCGGGACAGAGGATACATTTGGACAAAACACTTTTTTTCTCAAACAGAAGATTGAAGGTTCCTGAATAGTTCAAGAATGAGAAAACATTGGCAAAATCACTACTTATTGTAGTTTTAAAATTTCAATTAGGGACAAGGGACATCGAAGTGCAACATATATCATCATGTCTCATTAAAATTTCATTTTGGGCAACATTCACAATAAAGGTTCTTTTTTTTCTCAAGCAGAAGATTGAATAATCTTGAATAAGCAAGAATGAGAAAAAAATAATGCTAACATATTTGAAAAAGCATAATAATTACATGTACCAACCGTCGACCAATATGTTAGAATGAAAATCTCTAAATTACCGGCCACAACATAAAAACGTTGTCTTTCGGGACAGAGCATACATTTAGACAAAACACATTTTTCTCAAGCAAAAGATTGAAGGTTCCTGAATAGTTCAAGAATGAGAAAACATTGGCAAAATCACTACTTATTATAGTTTTAAAATTTCAATTAAGGACAAGGGACATCGTAGTGCAACATATATCTTCATGTCTCATTAAAATTTCATTTTGGGCAACATTCACAATAAAGGTTCTTTTTTTTTTCTCAAGCAGAAGATTTAATAATCTTGAATAAGCAAGAATGAGAAAAAAATAATACTAACATATTTGAAAAAGCATAATAATTACATGTACCAACCGTCGACCAATATGATAGAATGAAAATCTCAAAATTACCGGTCACAACATAAAAATGTTGTCTTTCGGGACAGAGCATACATTTGGACAAAACATGTTTTTCTCAAACAGAAGATTGAAGGTTCCTGAATAGTTCAAGAATGAGAAAACATTGGCAAAATCACTACTTCGGGACAGAGCACACATTTGGCCAAAACACGTTTTTCTCAAGCAGAAAATTGAAGGTTCCTGAATAGTTCAAGAATGAGAAAACATTGGCAAAATCACTACTTATTGTAGTTTTAAAATTTCAATTAAGGACAAGGGACATCGTAGTGCAACATATATCTTCATGTCTCATTAAAATTTCATTTTGGGCAACATTCACAATAAAGGTTCTTTTTTTTTTCTCAAGCAGAAGATTTAATAATCTTGAATAAGCAAGAATGAGAAAAAAATAATGCTAACATATTGGAAAAAGCATAATCAAAACATGTACCAGCCATCAACCATTATGTTAAAATGAAAATCTCAAATTACCGGCCACAACATAAAAACGTTGTCTTTCGAGACAGAGCATACATTTGGACAAAACACGTTTTTCAACAAGTAGAAGATTGAAGGTTCCTAAATAGTTCAAGAATGAAAAAACATTGGCAAAATCACTACTTCGGGACGGATCATACATTTGGACAAAACACGTTTTTCTCAAGCAGAGGATTGAAGGTTCCTGAATAGTTCAAGAATGAGAAAACATTGGCAAAATCACTACTTATTGTAGTTTTAAAATTTCAATTAGGGACAAGGGACATCGAAGTGCAACATATATCATCATGTCTCATTAAAATTTCATTTTGGGCAACATTCACAATAAAGGTTCTTTTTTTTCTCAAGCAGAAGATTGAATAATCTTGAATAAGCAAGAATGAGAAAAAAATAATGCTAACATATTTGAAAAAGCATAATAATTACATGTACCAACCGTCGACCAATATGTTAGAATGAAAATCTCTAAATTACCGGTCACAACATAAAAATGTTGTCTTTCGGGACAGAGCATACATTTGGACAAAACATGTTTTTCTCAAGCAGAAGATTGAAGGTTCCTGAATAGTTCAAGAATGAGAAAACATTGGCAAAATCACTACTTCGGGACAGAGCACACATTTGGCCAAAACACGTTTTTCTCAAGCAGAAGTTTGAAGGTTCCTGAATAGTTCAAGAATGAGAAAACATTGGCAAAATCACTACTTATTGTAGTTTTAAAATTTCAATTAAGGACAAGGGACATCGTAGTGCAACATATATCTTCATGTCTCATTAAAATTTCATTTTGGGCAACATTCACAATAAAGGTTCTTTTTTTTTCTCAAGCAGAAGATTTAATAATCTTGAATAAGCAAGAATGAGAAAAAAATAATGCTAACATATTGGAAAAAGCATAATCAAAACATGTACCAACCATCAACCAATATGTTAAAATGAAAATCTCAAATTACCGGCCACAACATAAAAACGTTGTCTTTCGAGACAGAGCATACATTTGGACAAAACACGTTTTTCTCAAGCAGAGGATTGAAAGTTCCTGAATAGTTCAAGAATGAGAAAACATTGGCAAAATCACTACTTATTGTAGTTTTAAAATTTCAATTAGGGACAAGGGACATCGAAGTGCAACATATATCATCATGTCTCATTAAAATTTCATTTTGGGCAACATTCACAATAAAGGTTCTTTTTTTTTCTCAAGCAGAAGATTAGAAGATTGAAAAATCTTGAATAAGCAAGAATGAGAAAAAAATAATGCTAACATATTGGAAAAAGCATAATCAAAACATGTACCAACCATCAACCATTATGTTAAAATGAAAATCTCAAATTACCGGCCACAACATAAAAACGTTGTCTTTCGAGAAAGAGCATACATTTGGACAAAACATGTTTTTCAACAAGTAGAAGATTGAAGGTTCCTAAATAGTTCAAGAATGAGAAAACATTGGCAAAATCACTACTTCGGGACAGATCATACATTTGGACAAAACACGTTTTTCTCAAGCAGAGGATTGAAGGTTCCTGAATAGTTCAAGAATGAGAAAACATTGGCAAAATCACTACTTATTGTAGTTTTAAAATTTCAATTAGGGACAAGGGACATCGAAGTGCAACATATATCATCATGTCTCATTAAAATTTCATTTTGGGAAACATTCACAATAAAGGTTCTTTTTTTTCTCAAGCAGAAGATTGAATAATCTTGAATAAGCAAGAATGAGAAAAAAATAATGCTAACATATTTGAAAAAGCATAATAATTACATGTACCAACCGTCGACCAATATGTTAGAATGAAAATCTCTAAATTACCGGCCACAACATAAAAACGTTGTCTTTCGGGACAGAGCATACATTTAGACAAAACACATTTTTCTCAAGCAAAAGATTGAAGGTTCTTGAATAGTTCAAGAATGAGAAAACATTGGCAAAATCACTACTTATTGTAGTTTTAAAATTTCAATTAGGGACAAGGGACATCGAAGTGCAACATATATCATCATGTCTCATTAAAATTTCATTTTGGGCAACATTCACAATAAAGGTTTTTTTTTTTCTCAAGCAGAAGATTGAATAATCTTGAATAAGCAAGAATGAGGAAAAAATAATGCTAACATATTGGAAAAAGCATAATCAAAACATGTACCAACCATCAACCAATATGTTAAAATGAAAATCTCAAATTACCGGCCACAACATAAAAACGTTGTCTTTCGAGACAGAGCATACATTTGGACAAAACACGTTTTTCAACAAGTAGAAGATTGAAGGTTCCTAAATAGTTCAAGAATGAGAAAACATTGGCAAAATCACTACTTCGGGACAGATCATACATTTGGACAAAACACGTTTTTCTCAAGCAGAAGATTGAAGGTTCCTGAATAGTTCAAGAATGAGAAAACATTGGCAAAATCACTACTTATTGTAGTTTTAAATTTTCAATTAGGGACAAGGGACATCGAAGTGCAACATATATCATCTTGTCTCAATAAAATTTCATTTTGGGCAACAATCACAATAAATGTTCTCTTTTTTCTTTTCTCAAGCAGAAGATTGAATAATCTTGAATAATCAAGAGTGAGAAAAAAATAATGGCTAACATATTGGAAAAAGCATAATCATAACATGTACCAACTGTCGACCAATATGTTTGAATGAAAATCTCAAAATTACCGGCCACAATATAAAAACGTTGTCTTTCGGGACAGAGGATACATTTGGACAAAACACTTTTTTTCTCAAACAGAAGATTGAAGGTTCCTGAATAGTTCAAGAATGAGAAAACATTGGCAAAATCACTACTTATTGTAGTTTTAAAATTTCAATTAGGGACAACGGACATCGAAGTGCAACATATATCATCATGTCTCATTAAAATTTTATTTTGGGCAACATTCACAATAAAGGTTCTTTTTTTTCTCAAGCAGAAGATTGAATTATCTTGAATAAGCAAGAATGAGAAAAAAATAATGCTAACATATTTGAAAAAGCATAATAATTACATGTACCAACCGTCGACCAATATGTTAGAATGAAAATCTCTAAATTACCGGCCACAACATAAAAACGTTGTCTTTCGGGACAGAGCATACATTTAGACAAAACACATTTTTCTCAAGCAAAAGATTGAAGGTTCCTGAATAGTTCAAGAATGAGAAAACATTGGCAAAATCACTACTTATTATAGGTTTAAAATTTCAATTAAGGACAAGGGACATCGTAGTGCAACATATATCTTCATGTCTCATTAAAATTTCATTTTGGGCAACATTCACAATAAAGGTTCTTTTTTTTTTCTCAAGCAGAAGATTTAATAATCTTGAATAAGCAAGAATGAGAAAAAAATAATACTAACATATTTGAAAAAGCATAATAATTACATGTACCAACCGTCGACCAATATGATAGAATGAAAATCTCAAAATTACCGGTCACAACATAAAAATGTTGTCTTTCGGGACAGAGCATACATTTGGACAAAACATGTTTTTCTCAAGCAGAAGATTGAAGGTTCCTGAATAGTTCAAGAATGAGAAAACATTGGCAAAATCACTACTTCGGGACAGAGCACACATTTGGCCAGAACACGTTTTTCTCAAGCAGAAGATTGAAGGTTCCTGAATAGTTCAAGAATGAGAAAACATTGGCAAAATCACTACTTATTGTAGTTTTAAAATTTCAATTAAGGACAAGGGACATCGTAGTGCAACATATATCATCATGTCTCATTAAAATTTCATTTTGGGAAACATTCACAATAAAGGTTCTTTTTTTTCTCAAGCAGAAGATTGTATAATCTTGAATAAGCAAGAATGAGAAAAAAATAATACTAACATATTTGAAAAAGCATAATAATTACATGTACCAACCGTCGACCAATATGATAGAATGAAAATCTCAAAATTACCGGTCACAACATAAAAATGTTGTCTTTAGGGACAGAGCATACATTTGGACAAAACATGTTTTTCTCAAGCAGAAGATTGAAGGTTCCTGAATAGTTCAAGAATGAGAAAACATTAGCAAAATCACTACTTCGGGACAGAGCACACATTTGGCCAAAACACGTTTTTCTCAAGCAGAAGATTGAAGGTTCCTGAATAGTTCAAGAATGAGAAAACATTGGCAAAATCACTACTTATTGTAGTTTTAAAATTTCAATTAGGGACAAGGGATATCGAAGTGCAACATATATCATCATGTCTCATTAAAATTTCATTTTGGGCAACATTCACAATAAAGGTTCTTTTTTTTTCTCAAGCAGAAGATTGAATAATCTTGAATAAGCAAGAATGAGAAAAAAATAATGCTAACATATTGGAAAAAGCATAATCAAAACATGTACCAACCATCAACCAATATGTTAAAATGAAAATCTCAAATTACCGGCCACAACATAAAAACGTTGTCTTTCGAGACAGAGCATACATTTGGACAAAACATGTTTTTCAACAAGTAGAAGATTGAAGGTTCCTAAATAGTTCAAGAATGAGAAAACATTGGCAAAATCACTACTTCGGGACAGATCATACATTTGGACAAAACACGTTTTTCTCAAGCAGAAGATTGAAGGTTCCTGAATAGTTCAAGAATGAGAAAACATTGGCAAAATCACTACTTCGGGACAGATCATACATTTGGACAAAACACGTTTTTCTCAAGCAGAGGATTGAAGGTTCCTGAATAGTTCAAGAATGAGAAAACATTGGCAAAATCACTACTTATTGTAGTTTTAAAATTTCAATTAGGGACAAGGGACATCGAAGTGCAACATATATCATCATGTCTCATTAAAATTTCATTTTGGGCAACATTCACAATAAAGGTTCTTTTTTTTTCTCAAGCAGAAGATTAGAAGATTGAATAATCTTGAATAAGCAAGAATGAGAAAAAAATAATGCTAACATATTGGAAAAAGCATAATCAAAACATGTACCAACCATCAACCATTATGTTAAAATGAAAATCTCAAATTACCGGCCACAACATAAAAACGTTGTCTTTCGAGACAGAGCATACATTTGGACAAAACACGTTTTTCAACAAGTAGAAGATTGAAGGTTCCTAAATAATTCAAGAATGAGAAAACATTGGCAAAATCACTACTTCGGGACAGATCATACATTTGGACAAAACACGTTTTTCTCAAGCAGAAGATTGAAGGTTCCTGAATAGTTCAAGAATGAGAAAACATTGGCAAAATCACTACTTCGGGACAGAGCACACATTTGGCCAAAACACGTTTTTCTCAAGCAGAAGTTTGAAGGTTCCTGAATAGTTCAAGAATGAGAAAACATTGGCAAAATCACTACTTATTGTAGTTTTAAAATTTCAATTAAGGACAAGGGACATCGTAGTGCAACATATATCTTCATGTCTCATTAAAATTTCATTTTGGGCAACATTCACAATAAAGGTTCTTTTTTTTTCTCAAGCAGAAGATTTAATAATCTTGAATAAGCAAGAATGAGAAAAAAAATAATGCTAACATGTTGAAAAAAGCATAATCATAACATGTACCAACCGTCGACCAATATGTTAGAATGAAAATCTCAAAATTACCGGTCACAACATAAAAATGTTGTCTTTCGGGACAGAGCATACATTTGGACAAAACATGTTTTTCTCAAGCAGAAGATTGAAGGTTCCTGAATAGTTCAAGAATGAGAAAACATTGGCAAAATCACTACTTCGGGACAGAGCACACATTTGGCCAAAACACGTTTTTCTCAAGCAAAAGATTGAAGGTTCCTGAATAGTTCAAGAATGAGAAAACATTGGCAAAATCACTACTTATTGTAGTTTTAAAATTTTAATTAGGGACAAGGGACATCGAAGTGCAACATATATCATCATGTCTCATTAAAATTTCATTTTGGGCAACATTCACAATAAAGGTTCTTTTTTTTTCTCAAGCAGAAGATTGAATAATCTTGAATAAGCAAGAATGAGAAAAAAATAATGCTAACATATTGGAAAAAGCATAATCAAATCATGTACCAACCATCAACCAATATGTTAAAATGAAAATCTCAAATTACCGGCCACAACATAAAAACGTTGTCTTTCGAGACAAAGCATACATTTGGACAAAACACGTTTTTCTCAAGCAGAGGATTGAAGGTTCCTGAATAGTTCAAGAATGAGAAAACATTGGCAAAATCACTACTTATTGTAGTTTTAAAATTTCAATTAGGGACAAGGGACATCGAAGTGCAACATTTATCATCATGTCTCATTAAAATTTCATTTTGGGCAACATTCACAATAAAGGTTCTTTTTTTTTCTCAAGCAGAAGACTAGAAGATTGAAAAATCTTGAATAAGCAAGAATGAGAAAAAAATAATGCTAACATATTGGAAAAAGCATAATCAAAACATGTACCAACCATCAACCATTATGTTAAAATGAAAATCTCAAATTACCGGCCACAACATAAAAACGTTGTCTTTCGAGACAGAGCATACATTTGGACAAAACATGTTTTTCAACAAGTAGAAGATATAAGGTTCCTAAATAGTTCAAGAATGAGAAAACATTGGCAAAATCACTACTTCGGGACAGATCATACATTTGGACAAAACACGTTTTTCTCAAGCAGAGGATTGAAGGTTCCTGAATAGTTCAAGAATGAGAAAACATTGGCAAAATCACTACTTATTGTAGTTTTAAAATTTCAATTAGGGACAAGGGACATCGAAGTGCAACATATATCATCATGTCTCATTAAAATTTCATTTTGGGAAACATTCACAATAAAGGTTCTTTTTTTTCTCAAGCAGAAGATTGAATAATCTTGAATAAGCAAGAATGAGAAAAAAATAATGCTAACATATTTGAAAAAGCATAATAATTACATGTACCAACCGTCGACCAATATGTTAGAATGAAAATCTCTAAATTACCGGCCACAACATAAAAACGTTGTCTTTCGGGACAGAGCATACATTTAGACAAAACACATTTTTCTCAAGCAAAAGATTGAAGGTTCCTGAATAGTTCAAGAATGAGAAAATATTGGCAAAATCACTACTTATTATAGTTTTAAAATTTCAATTAAGGACAAGGGACATCGTAGTGCAACATATATCTTCATGTCTCATTAAAATTTCATTTTGGGCAACATTCACAATAAAGGTTCTTTTTTTTTTCTCAAGCAGAAGATTTATTAATCTTGAATAAGCAAGAATGAGAAAAAAATAATACTAACATATTTGAAAAAGCATAATAATTACATGTACCAACCGTCGACCAATATGATAGAATGAAAATCTGAAAATTACCGGTCACAACATAAAAATGTTGTCTTTCGGGACAGAGCATACATTTGGACAAAACATGTTTTTCTCAAGCAGAAGATTGAAGGTTCCTGAATAGTTCAAGAATGAGAAAACATTGGCAAAATCACTACTTCGGGACAGAGCACACATTTGGCCAAAACACGTTTTTCTCAAGCAGAAGATTGAAGGTTCCTGAATAGTTCAAGAATGAGAAAACATTGGCAAAATCACTACGTATTGTAGTTTTAAAATTTCAATTAAGGACAAGGGACATCGTAGTGCAACATATATCTTCATGTCTCATTAAAATTTCATTTTGGGCAACATTCCCAATAAAGGTTCTTTTTTTTTTCTCAAGCAGAAGATTTAATAATCTTGAATAAGCAAGAATGAGAAAAAAAAATAATGCTAACATGTTGAAAAAAGCATAATCATAACATGTACCAACCGTCGACCAATATGTTAGAATGAAAATCTCAAAATTACCGGTCACAACATAAAAATGTTGTCTTTCGGGACAGAGCATACATTTGGACAAAACATGTTTTTCTCAAGCAGAAGATTGAAGGTTCCTGAATAGTTCAAGAATGAGAAAACATTGGCAAAATCACTACTTCGGGACAGAGCACACATTTGGCCAAAACACGTTTTTCTCAAGCAGAAGATTGAAGGTTCCTGAATAGTTCAAGAATGAGAAAACATTGGCAAAATCACTACGTATTGTAGTTTTAAAATTTCAATTAAGGACATGGGACATCGTAGTGCAACATATATCTTCATGTCTCATTAAAATTTCATTTTGGGCAACATTCACAATAAAGGTTCTTTTTTTTTTCTCAAGCAGAAGATTTAATAATCTTGAATAAGCAAGAATGAGAAAAAAAAATAATGCTAACATGTTGAAAAAAGCATAATCATAACATGTACCAACCGTCGACCAATATGTTAGAATGAAAATCTCAAAATTACCGGTCACAACATAAAAATGTTGTCTTTCGGGACAGAGCATACATTTGGACAAAACATGTTTTTCTCAAGCAGAAGATTGAAGGTTCCTGAATAGTTCAAGAATGAGAAAACATTGGCAAAATCACTACTTCGGGACAGAGCACACATTTGGCCAAAACACGTTTTTCTCAAGCAGAGGATTGAAGGTTCCTGAATAGTTCAAGAATGAGAAAACATTGGCAAAATCACTACTTATTGTAGTTTTAAAATTACAATTAGGGACAAGGGACATCGAAGTGCAACATAAATCATCATGTCTCATTAAAATTTCATTTTGGGCAACATTCACAATAAAGGTTCTTTTTTTTTCTCAAGCAGAAGATTAGAAGATTGAATAATCTTGAATAAGCAAGAATGAGAAAAAAATAATGCTAACATATTGGAAAAAGCATAATCAAAACATGTACCAACCATCAACCATTATGTTAAAATGAAAATCTCAAATTACCGGCCACAACATAAAAACGTTGTCTTTCGAGACAGAGCATACATTTGGACAAAACACGTTTTTCAACAAGTAGAAGATTGAAGGTTCCTAAATAATTCAAGAATGAGAAAACATTGGCAAAATCACTACTTCGGGACAGATCATACATTTGGACAAAACACGTTTTTCTCAAGCAGAAGATTGAAGGTTCCTGAATAGTTCAAGAATGAGAAAACATTGGCAAAATCACTACTTATTGTAGTTTTAAAATTTCAATTAGGGACAAGGGACATCGAAGTGCAACATATATCATCATGTCTCAATATAATTTCATTTTGGGCAACAATCACTATAAAGGTTCTCTTTTTTTTTTTCTCAAGCAGAAGATTGAATAATCTTGAATAATCAAGAATGAGAAAAAAATAATGGCTAACATATTGGAAAAAGCATAATCATAACATGTACCAACTGTCGACCAATATGTTAGAATGAAAATCTCAAAATTACCGGCCACAATATAAAAACGTTGTCTTTCGGGACAGAGGATACATTTGGACAAAACACTTTTTTTCTCAAACAGAAGATTGAAGGTCCCTGAATAGTTCAAGAATGAGAAAACATTGGCAAAATCACTACTTATTGTAGTTTTAAAATTTCAATTAGGGACAAGGGACATCGAAGTGCAACATATATCATCATGTCTCATTAAAATTTCATTTTGGGCAACATTCACAATAAAGGTTCTTTTTTTTTCTCAAGCAGAAGATTGAATAATCTTGAATAAGCAAGAATGAGAAAAAAATAATGCTAACATATTTGAAAAAGCATAATAATTACATGTACCAACCGTCGACCAATATGTTAGAATGAAAATCTCTATATTACCAGCCAACACATAAAAACGTTGTCTTTCGGGACAGATCATACATTTAGACAAAACACATTTTTCTCAAGCAAAAGATTGAAGGTTCTTGAATAGTTCAAGAATAAGAAAACATTGGCAAAATCACTACTTATTGTAGTTTTAAAATTTCAATTAGGGACAAGGGACATCGAAGTGCAACATATATCATCATGTCTCATTAAAATTTCATTTTGGGCAACATTCACAATAAAGGTTTTTTTTTTTTCTCAAGCAGAAGATTGAATAATCTTGAATAAGCAAGAATGAGGAAAAAATAATGCTAACATATTGGAAAAAGCATAATCAAAACATGTACCAACCATCAACCAATATGTTAAAATGAAAATCTCAAATTACCGGCCACAACATAAAAACGTTGTCTTTCGAGACAGAGCATACATTTGGACAAAACACGTTTTTCAACAAGTAGAAGATTGAAGGTTCCTAAATAGTTCAAGAATGAGAAAACATTGGCAAAATCACTACTTCGGGACAGATCATACATTTGGACAAAACACGTTTTTCTCAAGCAGAAGATTGAAGGTTCCTGAATAGTTCAAGAATGAGAAAACATTGGCAAAATCACTACTTATTGTAGTTTTAAAATTTCAATTAGGGACAAGGGACATCGAAGTGCAACATATATCATCATGTCTCATTAAAATTTCATTTTGGGCAACATTCACAATAAAGGTTCTTTTTTTTCTCAAGCAGAAGATTGAATAATCTTGAATAAGCAAGAATGAGAAAAAAATAATGCTAACATATTTGAAAAAGCATAATAATTACATGTACCAACCGTCGACCAATATGTTAGAATAAAAATCTCTAAATTACCGGCCACAACATAAAAACGTTGTCTTTCGGGACAGAGCATACATTTAGACAAAACACATTTTTCTCAAGCAAAAGATTGAAGGTTCCTGAATAGTTCAAGAATGAGAAAACATTGGCAAAATCACTACTTATTATAGTTTTAAAATTTCAATTAAGGACAAGGGACATCGTAGTGCAACATATATCTTCATGTCTCATTAAAATTTCATTTTGGGCAACATTCACAATAAAGGTTCTTTTTTTTTTCTCTAGCAGAAGATTTAATAATCTTGAATAAGCAAGAATGAGAAAAAAATAATACTAACATATTTGAAAAAGCATAATAATTACATGTACCAACCGTCGACCAATATGATAGAATGAAAATCTCAAAATTACCGGTCACAACATAAAAATGTTGTCTTTCGGGACACAGCATACATTTGGACAAAACATGTTTTTCTCAAGCAGAAGATTGAAGGTTCCTGAATAGTTCAAGAATGAGAAAACATTGGCAAAATCACTACTTCGGGACAGAGCACACATTTGGCCAAAACACGTTTTTCTCAAGCAGAAGATTGAAGGTTCCTGAATAGTTCAAGAATGAGAAAACATTGGCAAAATCACTACTTATTGTAGTTTTAAAATTTTAATTAGGGACAAGGGACATCGAAGTGCAACATATATCATCATGTCTCATTAAAATTTCATTTTGGGCAACATTCACAATAAAGGTTCTTTTTTTTTCTCAAGCGGAAGATTGAATAATCTTGAATAAGCAAGAATGAGAAAAAAATAATGCTAACATATTGGAAAAAGCATAATCAAAACATGTACCAACCATCAACCAATATGTTAAAATGAAAATCTCAAATTACCGGCCACAACATAAAAGCGTTGTCTTTCGAGACAGAGCATACATTTGGACAAAACATGTTTTTCAACATGTAGAAGATTGAAGGTTCCTAAATAGTTCAAGAATGAGAAAACATTGGCAAAATCACTACTTCGGGACAGATCATACATTTGGACAAAACACGTTTTTCTCAAGCAGAGGATTGAAGGTTCCTGAATAGTTCAAGAATGAGAAAACATTGGCAAAATCACTACTTATTGTAGTTTTAAAATTTCAATTAGGGACAAGGGACATCGAAGTGCAACATATATCATCATGTCTCATTAAAATTTCATTTTGGGCAACATTCACAATAAAGGTTCTTTTTTTTCTCAAGCAGAAGATTGAATAATCTTGAATAAGCAAGAATGAGAAAAAAATAATGCTAACATATTTGAAAAAGCATAATAATTACATGTACCAACCGTCGACCAATATGTTAGAATGAAAATCTCTAAATTACCGGCCACAACATAAAAACGTTGTCTTTCGAGACAGAGCATACATTTAGACAAAACACATTTTTCTCAAGCAAAAGATTGAAGGTTCCTGAATAGTTCAAGAATGAGAAAACATTGGCAAAATCACTACTTATTATAGTTTTAAAATTTCAATTAAGGACAAGGGACATCGTAGTCCAACATATATCTTCATGTCTCATTAAAATTTCATTTTGGGCAACATTCACAATAAAGGTTCTTTTTTTTTTCTCAAGCAGAAGATTTAATAATCTTGAATAAGCAAGAATGAGAAAAAAATAATACTAACATATTTGAAAAAGCATAATAATTACATGTACCAACCGTCGACCAATATGATAGAATGAAAATCTCAAAATTACCGGTCACAACATAAAAATGTTGTCTTTCGGGACAGAGCATACATTTGGACAAAACATGTTTTTCTCAAGCAGAAGATTGAAGGTTCCTGAATAGTTCAAGAATGAGAAAACATTGGCAAAATCACTACTTCGGGACAGAGCACACATTTGGCCAAAACACGTTTTTCTCAAGCAGAAGATTGAAGGTTCCTGAATAGTTCAAGAATGAGAAAACATTGGCAAAATCACTACTTATTGTAGTTTTAAAATTTCAATTAGGGACAAGGGACATCGTAGTGCAACATATATCATCATGTCTCATTAAAATTTCATTTTGGGCAACATTCACAATAAAGGTTCTTTTTTTTTCTCAAGCAGAAGATTAGAAGATTGAAAAATCTTGAATAAGCAAGAATGAGAAAAAAATAATGCTAACATATTGGAAAAAGCATAATCAAAACATGTACCAACCATCAACCATTATGTTAAAATGAAAATCTCAAATTACCGGCCACAACATAAAAACGTTGTCTTTCGAGACAGAGCATACATTTGGACAAAACATGTTTTTCAATAAGTAGAAGATTGAAGGTTCCTAAATAGTTCAAGAATGAGAAAACATTGGCAAAATCACTACTTCGGGACAGATCATACATTTGGACAAAACACGTTTTTCTCAAGCAGAGGATTGAAGGTTCCTGAATAGTTCAAGAATGAGAAAACATTGGCAAAATCACTACTTATTGTAGTTTTAAAATTTCAATTAGGGACAAGGGACTTCGAAGTGCAACATATATCATCATGTCTCATTAAAATTTCATTTTGGGCAACATTCACAATAAAGGTTCTTTTTTTTTTCTCAAGCAGAAGATTTAATAATCTTGAATAAGCAAGAATGAGAAAAAAATAATACTAACATATTTGAAAAAGCATAATAATTACATGTACCAACCGTCGACCAATATGATAGAATGAAAATCTCAAAATTACCGGTCACAACATAAAAATGTTGTCTTTCGGGACAGAGCATACATTTGGACAAAACATGTTTTTCTCAAGCAGAAGATTGAAGGTTCCTGAATAGTTCAAGAATGAGAAAACATTGGCAAAATCACTACTTCGGGACAGAGCACACATTTGGCCAAAACACATTTTTCTCAAGCAAAAGATTGAAGGTTCCTGAATAGTTCAAGAATGAGAAAACATTGGCAAAATCACTACTTATTATAGTTTTAAAATTTCAATTAAGGACAAGGGACATCGTAGTCCAACATATATCTTCATGTCTCATTAAAATTTCATTTTGGGCAACATTCACAATAAAGGTTCTTTTTTTTTTCTCAAGCAGAAGATTTAATAATCTTGAATAAGCAAGAATGAGAAAAAAATAATACTAACATATTTGAAAAAGCATAATAATTACATGTACCAACCGTCGACCAATATGATAGAATGAAAATCTCAAAATTACCGGTCACAACATAAAAATGTTGTCTTTCGGGACAGAGCATACATTTGGACAAAACATGTTTTTCTCAAGCAGAAGATTGAAGGTTCCTGAATAGTTCAAGAATGAGAAAACATTGGCAAAATCACTACTTCGGGACAGAGCACACATTTGGCCAAAACACGTTTTTCTCAAGCAGAAGATTGAAGGTTCCTGAATAGTTCAAGAATGAGAAAACATTGGCAAAATCACTACTTATTGTAGTTTTAAAATTTCAATTAGGGACAAGGGACATCGTAGTGCAACATATATCATCATGTCTCATTAAAATTTCATTTTGGGCAACATTCACAATAAAGGTTCTTTTTTTTTCTCAAGCAGAAGATTAGAAGATTGAAAAATCTTGAATAAGCAAGAATGAGAAAAAAATAATGCTAACATATTGGAAAAAGCATAATCAAAACATGTACCAACCATCAACCATTATGTTAAAATGAAAATCTCAAATTACCGGCCACAACATAAAAACGTTGTCTTTCGAGACAGAGCATACATTTGGACAAAACATGTTTTTCAATAAGTAGAAGATTGAAGGTTCCTAAATAGTTCAAGAATGAGAAAACATTGGCAAAATCACTACTTCGGGACAGATCATACATTTGGACAAAACACGTTTTTCTCAAGCAGAGGATTGAAGGTTCCTGAATAGTTCAAGAATGAGAAAACATTGGCAAAATCACTACTTATTGTAGTTTTAAAATTTCAATTAGGGACAAGGGACTTCGAAGTGCAACATATATCATCATGTCTCATTAAAATTTCATTTTGGGCAACATTCACAATAAAGGTTCTTTTTTTTTTCTCAAGCAGAAGATTTAATAATCTTGAATAAGCAAGAATGAGAAAAAAATAATACTAACATATTTGAAAAAGCATAATAATTACATGTACCAACCGTCGACCAATATGATAGAATGAAAATCTCAAAATTACCGGTCACAACATAAAAATGTTGTCTTTCGGGACAGAGCATACATTTGGACAAAATATGTTTTTCTCAAGCAGAAGATTGAAGGTTCCTGAATAGTTCAAGAATGAGAAAACATTTGCAAAATCACTACTTCGGGACAGAGCACACATTTGGCCAAAACACGTTTTTTTCAAGCAGAAGATTGAAGGTTCCTGAATAGTTCAAGAATGAGAAAACATTGGCAAAATCACTACTTATTGTAGTTTTAAAATTTCAATTAGGGACAAGGGACATCGAAGTGCAACATATATCATCATGTCTCATTAAAATTTCATTTTGGGCAACATTCACAATAAAGGTTCTTTTTTTTCTCAAGCAGAAGATTGAATAATCTTGAATACGCAAGAATGAGAAAAAAATAATGCTAATATATTTGAAAAAGCATAATAATTACATGTACCAACCGTCGACCAATATGATAGAATGAAAATCTCAAAATTACCGGTCACAACATAAAAATGTTGTCTTTCGGGACAGAGCATACATTTGGACAAAACATGTTTTTCTCAAGCAGAAGATTGAAGGTTCCTGAATAGTTCAAGAATGAGAAAACATTGGCAAAATCACTACTTATTATAGTTTTAAAATTTCAATTAAGGACAAGGGACATCGTAGTCCAACATATATCTTCATGTCTCATTAAAATTTCATTTTGGGCAACATTCACAATAAAGGTTCTTTTTTTTTTCTCAAGCAGAAGATTTAATAATCTCGAATAAGCAAGAATGAGAAAAAAATAATACTAACATATTTGAAAAAGCATAATAATTACATGTACCAACCGTCGACCAATATGATAGAATGAAAATCTCAAAATTACCGGTCACAACATAAAAATGTTGTCTTTCGGGACAGAGCATACATTTGGACAAAACATGTTTTTCTCAAGCAGAAGATTGAAGGTTCCTGAATAGTTCAAGAATGAGAAAACATTGGCAAAATCACTACTTCGGGACAGAGCACACATTTGGCCAAAACACGTTTTTTTCAAGCAGAAGATTGAAGGTTCCTGAATAGTTCAAGAATGAGAAAACATTGGCAAAATCACTACTTTATGTAGTTTTAAAATTTCAATTAAGGACAAGGGACATCGTAGTGCAACATATATCTTCATGTCTCATTAAAATTTCATTTTGGGCAACATTCACAATTAAGGTTCTTTTTTTTTTCTCAAGCAGAAGATTTAATAATCTTGAATAAGCAAGAATGAGAAAAAAAAAATAATGCTAACATGTTGAAAAAAGCATAATCATAACATGTACCAACCGTCGACCAATATGTTAGAATGAAAATCTCAAAATTACCGGTCACAACATAAAAATGTTGTCTTTCGGGACAGAGCATACATTTGGACAAAACATGTTTTTCTCAAGCAGAAGATTGAAGGTTCCTGAATAGTTCAAGAATGAGAAAACATTGGCAAAATCACTACTTCGGGACAGAGCACACATTTGGCCAAAACACGTTTTTCTCAAGCAGAAGATTGAAGGTTCCTGAATAGTTCAAGAATGAGAAAACATTGGCAAAATCACTACTTATTGTAGTTTTAAAATTTTAATTAGGGACAAGGGACATCGAAGTGCAACATATATCATCATGTCTCATTAAAATTTCATTTTGGGCAACATTCACAATAAAGGTTCTTTTTTTTTCTCAAGCAGAAGATTGAATAATCTTGAATAAGCAAGAATGAGAAAAAAATAATGCTAACATATTGGAAAAAGCATAATCAAAACATGTACCAACCATCAACCAATATGTTAAAATGAAAAACTCAAATTACCGGCCACAACATAAAAACGTTGTCTTTCGAGACAGAGCATACATTTGGACAAAACATGTTTTTCAACAAGTAGAAGATTGAAGGTTCCTAAATAGTTCAAGAATGAGAAAGCATTGGCAAAATCACTACTTCGGGACAGATCATACATTTGGACAAAACACGTTTTTCTCAAGCAGAGGATTGAAGGTTCCTGAATAGTTCAAGAATGAGAAAACATTGGCAAAATCACTACTTATTGTAGTTTTAAAATTTCAATTAGGGACAAGGGACATCGAAGTGCAACATATATCATCATGTCTCATTAAAATTTCATTTTGGGCAACATTCACAATAAAGGTTCTTTTTTTTTCTCAAGCAGAAGATTAGAAGATTGAAAAATCTTGAATAAGCAAGAATGAGAAAAAAATAATGCTAACATATTGGAAAAAGCATAATCAAAACATGTACCAACCATCAACCATTATGTTAAAATGAAAATCTCAAATTACCGGCCACAACATAAAAACGTTGTCTTTCGAGACAGAGCATACATTTGGACAAAACATGTTTTTCAACATGTAGAAGATTGAAGGTTCCTAAATAGTTCAAGAATGAGAAAACATTGGCAAAATCACTACTTCGGGACAGATCATACATTTGGACAAAACACGTTTTTCTCAAGCAGAGGATTGAAGGTTCCTGAATAGTTCAAGAATGAGAAAACATTGGCAAAATCACTACTTATTGTAGTTTTAAAATTTCAATTAGGGACAAGGGACATCGAAGTGCAACATATATCATCATGTCTCATTAAAATTTCATTTTGGGCAACATTCACAATAAAGGTTCTTTTTTTTCTCAAGCAGAAGATTGAATAATCTTGAATAAGCAAGAATGAGAAAAAAATAATACTAACATATTTGAAAAAGCATAATAATTACATGTACCAACCGTCGACCAATATGATAGAATGAAAATCTCAAAATTACCGGTCACAACATAAAAATGTTGTCTTTCGGGACAGAGCATACATTTGGACAAAACATGTTTTTCTCAAGCAGAAGATTGAAGGTTCCTGAATAGTTCAAGAATGAGAAAACATTGGCAAAATCACTACTTCGGGACAGAGCACACATTTGGCCAAAACACGTTTTTTTCAAGCAGAAGATTGAAGGTTCCTGAATAGTTCAAGAATGAGAAAACATTGGCAAAATCACTACTTTATGTAGTTTTAAAATTTCAATTAAGGACAAGGGACATCGTAGTGCAACATATATCTTCATGTCTCATTAAAATTTCATTTTGGGCAACATTCACAATAAAGGTTCTTTTTTTTTTCTCAAGCAGAAGATTTAATAATCTTGAATAAGCAAGAATGAGAAAAAAAAAATAATGCTAACATGTTGAAAAAAGCATAATCATAACATGTACCAACCGTCGACCAATATGTTAGAATGAAAATCTCAAAATTACCGGTCACAACATAAAAATGTTGTCTTTCGGGACAGAGCATACATTTGGACAAAACATGTTTTTCTCAAGCAGAAGATTGAAGGTTCCTGAATAGTTCAAGAATGAGAAAACATTGGCAAAATCACTACTTCGGGACAGAGCACACATTTGGCCAAAACACGTTTTTCTCAAGCAGAAGATTGAAGGTTCCTGAATAGTTCAAGAATGAGAAAACATTGGCAAAATCACTACTTATTGTAGTTTTAAAATTTTAATTAGGGACAAGGGACATCGAAGTGCAACATATATCATCATGTCTCATTAAAATTTCATTTTGGGCAACATTCACAATAAAGGTTCTTTTTTTTTCTCAAGCAGAAGATTAGAAGATTGAATAATCTTGAATAAGCAAGAATGAGAAAAAAATAATGCTAACATATTGGAAAAAGCATAATCAAAACATGTACCAACCATCAACCAATATGTTAAAATGAAAAACTCAAATTACCGGCCACAACATAAAAACGTTGTCTTTCGAGACAGAGCATACATTTGGACAAAACATGTTTTTCAACAAGTAGAAGATTGAAGGTTCCTAAATAGTTCAAGAATGAGAAAGCATTGGCAAAATCACTACTTCGGGACAGATCATACATTTGGACAAAACACGTTTTTCTCAAGCAGAGGATTGAAGGTTCCTGAATAGTTCAAGAATGAGAAAACATTGGCAAAATCACTACTTATTGTAGTTTTAAAATTTCAATTAGGGACAAGGGACATCGAAGTGCAACATATATCATCATGTCTCATTAAAATTTCATTTTGGGCAACATTCACAATAAAGGTTCTTTTTTTTTCTCAAGCAGAAGATTAGAAGATTGAAAAATCTTGAATAAGCAAGAATGAGAAAAAAATAATGCTAACATATTGGAAAAAGCATAATCAAAACATGTACCAACCATCAACCATTATGTTAAAATGAAAATCTCAAATTACCGGCCACAACATAAAAACGTTGTCTTTCGAGACAGAGCATACATTTGGACAAAACATGTTTTTCAACATGTAGAAGATTGAAGGTTCCTAAATAGTTCAAGAATGAGAAAACATTGGCAAAATCACTACTTCGGGACAGATCATACATTTGGACAAAACACGTTTTTCTCAAGCAGAGGATTGAAGGTTCCTGAATAGTTCAAGAATGAGAAAACATTGGCAAAATCACTACTTATTGTAGTTTTAAAATTTCAATTAGGGACAAGGGACATCGAAGTGCAACATATATCATCATGTCTCATTAAAATTTCATTTTGGGCAACATTCACAATAAAGGTTCTTTTTTTTCTCAAGCAGAAGATTGAATAATCTTGAATAAGCAAGAATGAGAAAAAAATAATACTAACATATTTGAAAAAGCATAATAATTACATGTACCAACCGTCGACCAATATGATAGAATGAAAATCTCAAAATTACCGGTCACAACATAAAAATGTTGTCTTTCGGGACAGAGCATACATTTGGACAAAACATGTTTTTCTCAAGCAGAAGATTGAAGGTTCCTGAATAGTTCAAGAATGAGAAAACATTGGCAAAATCACTACTTATTGTAGTTTTAAAATTTCAATTTGGGACATCGAAGTGCAACATATATCATCATGTCTCATTAAAATTTCATTTTGGGCAACATTCACAATAAAGGTTCTTTTTTTTTCTCAAGCAGAACATTAGAAGATTGAAAAATCTTGAATAAGCAAGAATGAGAAAAAAATAATGCTAACATATTGGAAAAAGCATAATCAAAACATGTACCAACCATCAACCATTATGTTAAAATGAAAATCTCAAATTACCGGCCACAACATAAAAACGTTGTCTTTCGAGACAGAGCATACATTTGGACAAAACATGTTTTTCAACATGTAGAAGATTGAAGGTTCCTAAATAGTTCAAGAATGAGAAAACATTTGCAAAATCACTACTTCGGGACAGATCATACATTTGGACAAAACACGTTTTTCTCAAGCAGAGGATTGAAGGTTCCTGAATAGTTCAAGAATGAGAAAACATTGGCAAAATCACTACTTATTGTAGTTTTAAAATTTCAATTAGGGACAAGGGACATCGAAGTGCAACATATATCATCATGTCTCATTAAAATTTCATTTTGGGCAACATTCACAATAAAGGTTCTTTTTTTTCTCAAGCAGAAGATTGAATAATCTTGAATAAGCAAGAATGAGAAAAAAATAATGCTAACATATTTGAAAAAGCATAATAATTACATGTACCAACCGTCGACCAATATGTTAGAATGAAAATCTCTAAATTACCCGCCACAACATAAAAACGTTGTCTTTCGGGACAGAGCATACATTTAGACAAAACATATTTTTCTCAAGCAAAAGATTGAAGGTTCCTGAATAGTTCAAGAATGAGAAAACATTGGCAAAATCACTACTTATTATAGTTTTAAAATTTCAATTAAGGACAAGGGACATCGTAGTGCAACATATATCTTCATGTCTCATTAAAATTTCATTTTAGGCAACATTCACAATAAAGGTTCTTTTTTTTTTCTCAAGCAGAAGATTTAATAATCTTGAATAAGCAAGAATGAGAAAAAAATAATACTAACATATTTGAAAAAGCATAATAATTACATGTACCAACCGTCGACCAATATGATAGAATGAAAATCTCAAAATTACCGGTCACAACTTAAAAATGTTGTCTTTCGGGACAGAGCATACATTTGGACAAAACATGTTTTTCTCAACGAGAAGATTGAAGGTTCCTGAATAGTTCAAGAATGAGAAAACATTGGCAAAATCACTACTTCGGGACAGAGCACACATTTGGCCAAAACACGTTTTTCTCAAGCAGAAGATTGAAGGTTCCTGAATAGTTCAAGAATGAGAAAACATTGGCAAAATCACTACTTATTGTAGTTTTAAAATTTTAATTAGGGACAAGGGACATCGAAGTGCAACATATATCATCATGTCTCATTAAAATTTCATTTTGGGCAACATTCACAATAAAGGTTCTTTTTTTTTCTCAAGCAGAAGATTGAATAATCTTGAATAAGCAAGAATGAGAAAAAAATAATGCTAACATATTGGAAAAAGCATAATCAAAACATGTACCAACCATCAACCAATATGTTAAAATGAAAATCTCAAATTACCTGCCACAACATAAAAACGTTGTCTTTCGAGACAGAGCATACATTTGGACAAAACATGTTTTTCAACAAGTAGAAGATTGAAGGTTCCTAAATAGTTCAAGAATGAGAAAGCATTGGCAAAATCACTACTTCGGGACAGATCATACATTTGGACAAAACACGTTTTTCTCAAGCAGAGGATTGAAGGTTCCTGAATAGTTCAAGAATGAGAAAACATTGGCAAAATCACTACTTATTGTAGTTTTAAAATTTCAATTAGGGACAAGGGACATCGAAGTGCAACATATATCATCATGTCTCATTAAAATTTCATTTTGGGCAACATTCACAATAAAGGTTCTTTTTTTTTCTCAAGCAGAACATTAGAAGATTGAAAAATCTTGAATAAGCAAGAATGAGAAAAAAATAATGCTAACATATTGGAAAAAGCATAATCAAAACATGTACCAACCATCAACCATTATGTTAAAATGAAAATCTCAAATTACCGGCCACAACATAAAAACGTTGTCTTTCGAGACAGAGCATACATTTGGACAAAACATGTTTTTCAACATGTAGAAGATTGAAGGTTCCTAAATAGTTCAAGAATGAGAAAACATTTGCAAAATCACTACTTCGGGACAGATCATACATTTGGACAAAACACGTTTTTCTCAAGCAGAGGATTGAAGGTTCCTGAATAGTTCAAGAATGAGAAAACATTGGCAAAATCACTACTTATTGTAGTTTTAAAATTTCAATTAGGGACAAGGGACTTCGAAGTGCAACATATATCATCATGTCTCATTAAAATTTCATTTTGGGCAACATTCACAATAAAGGTTCTTTTTTTTTTCTCAAGCAGAAGATTTAATAATCTTGAATAAGCAAGAATGAGAAAAAAATAATACTAACATATTTGAAAAAGCATAATAATTACATGTACCAACCGTCGACCAATATGATAGAATGAAAATCTCAAAATTACCGGTCACAACATAAAAATGTTGTCTTTCGGGACAGAGCATACATTTGGACAAAACATGTTTTTCTCAAGCAGAAGATTGAAGGTTCCTGAATAGTTCAAGAATGAGAAAACATTGGCAAAATCACTACTTCGGGACAGAGCACACATTTGGCCAAAACACGTTTTTTTCAAGCAGAAGATTGAAGGTTCCTGAATAGTTCAAGAATGAGAAAACATTGGCAAAATCACTACTTTATGTAGTTTTAAAATTTCAATTAAGGACAAGGGACATCGTAGTGCAACATATATCTTCATGTCTCATTAAAATTTCATTTTGGGCAACATTCACAATAAAGGTTCTTTTTTTTTTCTCAAGCAGAAGATTTAATAATCTTGAATAAGCAAGAATGAGAAAAAAAAAATAATGCTAACATGTTGAAAAAAGCATAATCATAACATGTACCAACCGTCGACCAATATGTTAGAATGAAAATCTCAAAATTACCGGTCACAACATAAAAATGTTGTCTTTCGGGACAGAGCATACATTTGGACAAAACATGTTTTTCTCAAGCAGAAGATTGAAGGTTCCTGAATAGTTCAAGAATGAGAAAACATTGGCAAAATCACTACTTCGGGACAGAGCACACATTTGGCCAAAACACGTTTTTCTCAAGCAGAAGATTGAAGGTTCCTGAATAGTTCAAGAATGAGAAAACATTGGCAAAATCACTACTTATTGTAGTTTTAAAATTTTAATTAGGGACAAGGGACATCGAAGTGCAACATATATCATCATGTCTCATTAAAATTTCATTTTGGGCAACATTCACAATAAAGGTTCTTTTTTTTTCTCAAGCAGAAGATTGAATAATCTTGAATAAGCAAGAATGAGAAAAAAATAATGCTAACATATTGGAAAAAGCATAATCAAAACATGTACCAACCATCAACCAATATGTTAAAATGAAAAACTCAAATTACCGGCCACAACATAAAAACGTTGTCTTTCGAGACAGAGCATACATTTGGACAAAACATGTTTTTCAACAAGTAGAAGATTGAAGGTTCCTAAATAGTTCAAGAATGAGAAAGCATTGGCAAAATCACTACTTCGGGACAGATCATACATTTGGACAAAACACGTTTTTCTCAAGCAGAGGATTGAAGGTTCCTGAATAGTTCAAGAATGAGAAAACATTGGCAAAATCACTACTTATTGTAGTTTTAAAATTTCAATTAGGGACAAGGGACATCGAAGTGCAACATATATCATCATGTCTCATTAAAATTTCATTTTGGGCAACATTCACAATAAAGGTTCTTTTTTTTTCTCAAGCAGAAGATTAGAAGATTGAAAAATCTTGAATAAGCAAGAATGAGAAAAAAATAATGCTAACATATTGGAAAAAGCATAATCAAAACATGTACCAACCATCAACCATTATGTTAAAATGAAAATCTCAAATTACCGGCCACAACATAAAAACGTTGTCTTTCGAGACAGAGCATACATTTGGACAAAACATGTTTTTCAACATGTAGAAGATTGAAGGTTCCTAAATAGTTCAAGAATGAGAAAACATTGGCAAAATCACTACTTCGGGACAGATCATACATTTGGACAAAACACGTTTTTCTCAAGCAGAGGATTGAAGGTTCCTGAATAGTTCAAGAATGAGAAAACATTGGCAAAATCACTACTTATTGTAGTTTTAAAATTTCAATTAGGGACAAGGGACATCGAAGTGCAACATATATCATCATGTCTCATTAAAATTTCATTTTGGGCAACATTCACAATAAAGGTTCTTTTTTTTCTCAAGCAGAAGATTGAATAATCTTGAATAAGCAAGAATGAGAAAAAAATAATACTAACATATTTGAAAAAGCATAATAATTACATGTACCAACCGTCGACCAATATGATAGAATGAAAATCTCAAAATTACCGGTCACAACATAAAAATGTTGTCTTTCGGGACAGAGCATACATTTGGACAAAACATGTTTTTCTCAAGCAGAAGATTGAAGGTTCCTGAATAGTTCAAGAATGAGAAAACATTGGCAAAATCACTACTTATTGTAGTTTTAAAATTTCAATTTGGGACATCGAAGTGCAACATATATCATCATGTCTCATTAAAATTTCATTTTGGGCAACATTCACAATAAAGGTTCTTTTTTTTTCTCAAGCAGAACATTAGAAGATTGAAAAATCTTGAATAAGCAAGAATGAGAAAAAAATAATGCTAACATATTGGAAAAAGCATAATCAAAACATGTACCAACCATCAACCATTATGTTAAAATGAAAATCTCAAATTACCGGCCACAACATAAAAACGTTGTCTTTCGAGACAGAGCATACATTTGGACAAAACATGTTTTTCAACATGTAGAAGATTGAAGGTTCCTAAATAGTTCAAGAATGAGAAAACATTTGCAAAATCACTACTTCGGGACAGATCATACATTTGGACAAAACACGTTTTTCTCAAGCAGAGGATTGAAGGTTCCTGAATAGTTCAAGAATGAGAAAACATTGGCAAAATCACTACTTATTGTAGTTTTAAAATTTCAATTAGGGACAAGGGACATCGAAGTGCAACATATATCATCATGTCTCATTAAAATTTCATTTTGGGCAACATTCACAATAAAGGTTCTTTTTTTTCTCAAGCAGAAGATTGAATAATCTTGAATAAGCAAGAATGAGAAAAAAATAATGCTAACATATTTGAAAAAGCATAATAATTACATGTACCAACCGTCGACCAATATGTTAGAATGAAAATCTCTAAATTACCCGCCACAACATAAAAACGTTGTCTTTCGGGACAGAGCATACATTTAGACAAAACATATTTTTCTCAAGCAAAAGATTGAAGGTTCCTGAATAGTTCAAGAATGAGAAAACATTGGCAAAATCACTACTTATTATAGTTTTAAAATTTCAATTAAGGACAAGGGACATCGTAGTGCAACATATATCTTCATGTCTCATTAAAATTTCATTTTAGGCAACATTCACAATAAAGGTTCTTTTTTTTTTCTCAAGCAGAAGATTTAATAATCTTGAATAAGCAAGAATGAGAAAAAAATAATACTAACATATTTGAAAAAGCATAATAATTACATGTACCAACCGTCGACCAATATGATAGAATGAAAATCTCAAAATTACCGGTCACAACTTAAAAATGTTGTCTTTCGGGACAGAGCATACATTTGGACAAAACATGTTTTTCTCAACGAGAAGATTGAAGGTTCCTGAATAGTTCAAGAATGAGAAAACATTGGCAAAATCACTACTTCGGGACAGAGCACACATTTGGCCAAAACACGTTTTTCTCAAGCAGAAGATTGAAGGTTCCTGAATAGTTCAAGAATGAGAAAACATTGGCAAAATCACTACTTATTGTAGTTTTAAAATTTTAATTAGGGACAAGGGACATCGAAGTGCAACATATATCATCATGTCTCATTAAAATTTCATTTTGGGCAACATTCACAATAAAGGTTCTTTTTTTTTCTCAAGCAGAAGATTGAATAATCTTGAATAAGCAAGAATGAGAAAAAAATAATGCTAACATATTGGAAAAAGCATAATCAAAACATGTACCAACCATCAACCAATATGTTAAAATGAAAATCTCAAATTACCTGCCACAACATAAAAACGTTGTCTTTCGAGACAGAGCATACATTTGGACAAAACATGTTTTTCAACAAGTAGAAGATTGAAGGTTCCTAAATAGTTCAAGAATGAGAAAGAATTGGGAAAATCACTACTTCGGGACAGATCATACATTTGGACAAAACACGTTTTTCTCAAGCAGAGGATTGAAGGTTCCTGAATAGTTCAAGAATGAGAAAACATTGGCAAAATCACTACTTATTGTAGTTTTAAAATTTCAATTAGGGACAAGGGACATCGAAGTGCAACATATATCATCATGTCTCATTAAAATTTCATTTTGGGCAACATTCACAATAAAGGTTCTTTTTTTTTCTCAAGCAGAAGATTAGAAGATTGAAAAATCTTGAATAAGCAAGAATAAGAAAAAAATAATGCTAACATATTGGAAAAAGCATAATCAAAACATGTACCAACCATCAACCATTATGTTAAAATGAAAATCTCAAATTACCGGCCACAACATAAAAACGTTGTCTTTCGAGACAGAGCATACATTTGGACAAAACATGTTTTTCAACAAGTAGAAGATTGAAGGTTCCTAAATAGTTCAAGAATGAGAAAACATTGGCAAAATCACTACTTCGGGACAGATCATACATTTGGACAAAACACGTTTTTCTCAAGCAGAGGATAGAAGGTTCCTGAATAGTTCAAGAATGAGAAAACATTGGCAAAATCACTACTTATTGTAGTTTTAAAATTTCAATTAGGGACAAGGGACATCGAAGTGCAACATATATCATCATGTCTCATTAAAATTTCATTTTGGGCAACATTCACAATAAAGGTTCTTTTTTTTCTCAAGCAGAAGATTGAATAATCTTGAAT
Source organism: Trifolium dubium (assembly GCA_951804385.1). Taxonomy (NCBI): domain Eukaryota; kingdom Viridiplantae; phylum Streptophyta; class Magnoliopsida; order Fabales; family Fabaceae; genus Trifolium; species Trifolium dubium. The sequence goes on along the minus strand of OX638071.1, from coordinate 19,005,332 downwards.
AAGCAAGAATGAGAAAAAAATAATGCTAACATATTTGAAAAAGCATAATAATTACATGTACCAACCGTCGACCAATATGTTAGAATGAAAATCTCTAAATTACCGGCCACAACATAAAAACGTTGTCTTTCGGGACAGAGCATACATTTAGACAAAACACATTTTTCTCAAGCAAAAGATTGAAGGTTCCTGAATAGTTCAAGAATGAGAAAACATTGGCAAAATCACTACTTATTATAGTTTTAAAATTTCAATTAAGGACAAGGGACATCGTAGTCCAACATATATCTTCATGTCTCATTAAAATTTCATTTTGGGCAACATTCACAATAAAGGTTCTTTTTTTTCTCAAGCAGAAGATTGAATAATCTTGAATAAGCAAGAATGAGAAAAAAATAATGCTAACATATTTGAAAAAGCATAATAATTACATGTACCAACCGTCGACCAATATGATAGAATGAAAATCTCAAAATTACCGGTCACAACTTAAAAATGTTGTCTTTCGGGACAGAGCATACATTTGGACAAAACATGTTTTTCTCAAGCAGAAGATTGAAGGTTCCTGAATAGTTCAAGAATGAGAAAACATTGGCAAAATCACTACTTCGGGACAGAGCACACATTTGGCCAAAACACGTTTTTCTCAAGCAGAAGATTGAAGGTTCCTGAATAGTTCAAGAATGAGAAAACATTGGCAAAATCACTACTTATTGTAGTTTTAAAATTTTAATTAGGGACAAGGGACATCGAAGTGCAACATATATCATCATGTCTCAATAAAATTTCATTTTGGGCAACATTCACAATAAAGGTTCTTTTTTTTTCTCAAGCAGAAGATTAGAAGATTGAAAAATCTTGAATAAGCAAGAATGAGAAAAAAATAATGCTAACATATTGGAAAAAGCATAATCAAAACATGTACCAACCATCAACCATTATGTTAAAATGAAAATCTCAAATTACCGGCCACAACATAAAAACGTTGTCTTTCGAGACAGAGCATACATTTGGACAAAACATGTTTTTCAACAAGTAGAAGATTGAAGGTTCCTAAATAGTTCAAGAATGAGAAAACATTGGCAAAATCACTACTTCGGGACAGATCATACATTTGGACAAAACACGTTTTTCTCAAGCAGAGGATAGAAGGTTCCTGAATAGTTCAAGAATGAGAAAACATTGGCAAAATCACTACTTATTGTAGTTTTAAAATTTCAATTAGGGACAAGGGACATCGAAGTGCAACATATATCATCATGTCTCATTAAAATTTCATTTTGGGCAACATTCACAATAAAGGTTCTTTTTTTTCTCAAGCAGAAGATTGAATAATCTTGAATAAGCAAGAATGAGAAAAAAATAATGCTAACATATTTGAAAAAGCATAATAATTACATGTACCAACCGTCGACCAATATGTTAGAATGAAAATCTCTAAATTACCGGCCACAACATAAAAACGTTGTCTTTCGGGACAGAGCATACATTTAGACAAAACACATTTTTCTCAAGCAAAAGATTGAAGGTTCCTGAATAGTTCAAGAATGAGAAAACATTGGCAAAATCACTACTTATTATAGTTTTAAAATTTCAATTAAGGACAAGGGACATCGTAGTCCAACATATATCTTCATGTCTCATTAAAATTTCATTTTGGGCAACATTCACAATAAAGGTTCTTTTTTTTTTCTCAAGCAGAAGATTTAATAATCTTGAATAAGCAAGAATGAGAAAAAAATAATACTAACATATTTGAAAAAGCATAATAATTACATGTACCAACCGTCAACCAATATGATAGAATGAAAATCTCAAAATTACCGGTCACAACATAAAAATGTTGTCTTTCGGGACAGAGCATACATTTGGACAAAACATGTTTTTTTCAAGCAGAAGATTGAAGGTTCCTGAATAGTTCAAGAATGAGAAAACATTGGCAAAATCACTACTTATTGTAGTTTTAAAATTTCAATTAGGGACAAGGGACATCGAAGTGCAACATATATCATCATGTCTCATTAAAATTTCATTTTGGGCAACATTCACAATAAAGGTTCTTTTTTTTTCTCAAGCAGAAGATTAGAAGATTGAAAAATCTTGAATAAGCAAGAATGAGAAAAAAATAATGCTAACATATTGGAAAAAGCATAATCAAAACATGTACCAACCATCAACCATTATGTTAAAATGAAAATCTCAAATTACCGGCCACAACATAAAAACGTTGTCTTTCGAGACAGAGCATACATTTGGACAAAACATGTTTTTCAACAAGTAGAAGATTGAAGGTTCCTAAATAGTTCAAGAATGAGAAAACATTGGCAAAATCACTACTTCGGGACAGATCATACATTTGGACAAAACACGTTTTTCTCAAGCAGAGGATAGAAGGTTCCTGAATAGTTCAAGAATGAGAAAACATTGGCAAAATCACTACTTATTGTAGTTTTAAAATTTCAATTAGGGACAAGGGACATCGAAGTGCAACATATATCATCATGTCTCATTAAAATTTCATTTTGGGCAACATTCACAATAAAGGTTCTTTTTTTTCTCAAGCAGAAGATTGAATAATCTTGAATAAGCAAGAATGAGAAAAAAATAATGCTAACATATTTGAAAAAGCATAATAATTACATGTACCAACCGTCGACCAATATGTTAGAATGAAAATCTCTAAATTACCGGCCACAACATAAAAACGTTGTCTTTCGGGACAGAGCATACATTTAGACAAAACACATTTTTCTCAAGCAAAAGATTGAAGGTTCCTGAATAGTTCAAGAATGAGAAAACATTGGCAAAATCACTACTTATTATAGTTTTAAAATTTCAATTAAGGACAAGGGACATCGTAGTCCAACATATATCTTCATGTCTCATTAAAATTTCATTTTGGGCAACATTCACAATAAAGGTTCTTTTTTTTTTCTCAAGCAGAAGATTTAATAATCTTGAATAAGCAAGAATGAGAAAAAAATAATACTAACATATTTGAAAAAGCATAATAATTACATGTACCAACCGTCGACCAATATGATAGAATGAAAATCTCAAAATTACCGGTCACAACATAAAAATGTTGTCTTTCGGGACAGAGCATACATTTGGACAAAACATGTTTTTCTCAAGCAGAAGATTGAAGGTTCCTGAATAGTTCAAGAATGAGAAAACATTGGCAAAATCACTACTTCGGGACAGAGCACACATTTGGCCAAAACACGTTTTTCTCAAGCAGAAGATTGAAGGTTCCTGAATAGTTCAAGAATGAGAAAACATTGGCAAAATCACTACTTATTGTAGTTTTAAAATTTCAATTAGGGACAAGGGACATCGAAGTGCAACATATATCATCATGTCTCATTAAAATTTCATTTTGGGCAACATTCACAATAAAGGTTCTTTTTTTTTCTCAAGCAGAAGATTAGAAGATTGAAAAATCTTGAATAAGCAAGAATGAGAAAAAAATAATGCTAACATATTGGAAAAAGCATAATCAAAACATGTACCAACCATCAACCATTATGTTAAAATGAAAATCTCAAATTACCGGCCACAACATAAAAACGTTGTCTTTCGAGACAGAGCATACATTTGGACAAAACATGTTTTTCAACAAGTAGAAGATTGAAGGTTCCTAAATAGTTCAAGAATGAGAAAACATTGGCAAAATCACTACTTCGGGACAGATCATACATTTGGACAAAACACGTTTTTCTCAAGCAGAGGATTGAAGGTTCCTGAATAGTTCAAGAATGAGAAAACATTGGCAAAATCACTACTTATTGTAGTTTTAAAATTTCAATTAGGGACAAGGGACTTCGAAGTGCAACATATATCATCATGTCTCATTAAAATTTCATTTTGGGCAACATTCACAATAAAGGTTCTTTTTTTTTTCTCAAGCAGAAGATTTAATAATCTTGAATAAGCAAGAATGAGAAAAAAATAATACTAACATATTTGAAAAAGCATAATAATTACATGTACCAACCGTCGACCAATATGATAGAATGAAAATCTCAAAATTACCGGTCACAACATAAAAATGTTGTCTTTCGGGACAGAGCATATATTTGGACAAAACATGTTTTTCTCAAGCAGAAGATTGAAGGTTCCTGAATAGTTCAAGAATGAGAAAACATTGGCAAAATCACTACTTCGGGACAGAGCACACATTTGGCCAAAACACGTTTTTCTCAAGCAGAAGATTGAAGGTTCCTGAATAGTTCAAGAATGAGAAAACATTGGCAAAATCACTACTTATTGTAGTTTTAAAATTTCAATTAGGGACAAGGGACATCGAAGTGCAACATATATCATCATGTCTCATTAAAATTTCATTTTGGGCAACATTCACAATAAAGGTTCTTTTTTTTTCTCAAGCAGAAGATTAGAAGATTGAAAAATCTTGAATAAGCAAGAATGAGAAAAAAATAATGCTAACATATTGGAAAAAGCATAATCAAAACATGTACCAACCATCAACCATTATGTTAAAATGAAAATCTCAAATTACCGGCCACAACATAAAAACGTTGTCTTTCGAGACAGAGCATACATTTGGACAAAACATGTTTTTCAACAAGTAGAAGATTGAAGGTTCCTAAATAGTTCAAGAATGAGAAAACATTGGCAAAATCACTACTTCGGGACAGATCATACATTTGGACAAAACACGTTTTTCTCAAGCAGAGGATTGAAGGTTCCTGAATAGTTCAAGAATGAGAAAACATTGGCAAAATCACTACTTATTGTAGTTTTAAAATTTCAATTAGGGACAAGGGACATCGAAGTGCAACATATATCATCATGTCTCATTAAAATTTCATTTTGGGCAACATTCACAATAAAGGTTCTTTTTTTTCTCAAGCAGAAGATTGAATAATCTTGAATAAGCAAGAATGAGAAAAAAATAATGCTAACATATTTGAAAAAGCATAATAATTACATGTACCAACCGTCGACCAATATGATAGAATGAAAATCTCAAAATTACCGGTCACAACATAAAAATGTTGTCTTTCGGGACAGAGCATACATTTGGACAAAACATGTTTTTCTCAAGCAGAAGATTGAAGGTTCCTGAATAGTTCAAGAATGAGAAAACATTGGCAAAATCACTACTTATTATAGTTTTAAAATTTCAATTAAGGACAAGGGACATCGTAGTCCAACATATATCTTCATGTCTCATTAAAATTTCATTTTGGGCAACATTCACAATAAAGGTTCTTTTTTTTTTCTCAAGCAAAAGATTTAATAATCTTGAATAAGCAAGAATGAGAAAAAAATAATACTAACATATTTGAAAAAGCATAATAATTACATGTACCAACCGTCGACCAATATGATAGAATGAAAATCTCAAAATTACCGGTCACAACATAAAAATGTTGTCTTTCGGGACAGAGCATACATTTGGACAAAACATGTTTTTCTCAAGCAGAAGATTGAAGGTTCCTGAATAGTTCAAGAATGAGAAAACATTGGCAAAATCACTACTTCGGGACAGAGCACACATTTGGCCAAAACACGTTTTTCTCAAGCAGAAGATTGAAGGTTCCTGAATAGTTCAAGAATGAGAAAACATTGGCAAAATCACTACTTATTGTAGTTTTAAAATTTCAATTAGGGACAAGGGACATCGAAGTGCAACATATATCATCATGTCTCATTAAAATTTCATTTTGGGCAACATTCACAATAAAGGTTCTTTTTTTTTCTCAAGCAGAAGATTAGAAGATTGAAAAATCTTGAATAAGCAAGAATGAGAAAAAAATAATGCTAACATATTGGAAAAAGCATAATCAAAACATGTACCAACCATCAACCATTATGTTAAAATGAAAATCTCAAATTACCGGCCACAACATAAAAACGTTGTCTTTCGAGACAGAGCATACATTTGGACAAAACATGTTTTTCAACAAGTAGAAGATTGAAGGTTCCTAAATAGTTCAAGAATGAGAAAACATTGGCAAAATCACTACTTCGGGACAGATCATACATTTGGACAAAACACGTTTTTCTCAAGCAGAGGATTGAAGGTTCCTGAATAGTTCAAGAATGAGAAAACATTGGCAAAATCACTACTTATTGTAGTTTTAAAATTTCAATTAGGGACAAGGGACTTCGAAGTGCAACATATATCATCATGTCTCATTAAAATTTCATTTTGGGCAACATTCACAATAAAGGTTCTTTTTTTTTTCTCAAGCAGAAGATTTAATAATCTTGAATAAGCAAGAATGAGAAAAAAATAATACTAACATATTTGAAAAAGCATAATAATTACATGTACCAACCGTCGACCAATATGATAGAATGAAAATCTCAAAATTACCGGTCACAACATAAAAATGTTGTCTTTCGGGACAGAGCATATATTTGGACAAAACATGTTTTTCTCAAGCAGAAGATTGAAGGTTCCTGAATAGTTCAAGAATGAGAAAACATTGGCAAAATCACTACTTCGGGACAGAGCACACATTTGGCCAAAACACGTTTTTCTCAAGCAGAAGATTGAAGGTTCCTGAATAGTTCAAGAATGAGAAAACATTGGCAAAATCACTACTTATTGTAGTTTTAAAATTTCAATTAGGGACAAGGGACATCGAAGTGCAACATATATCATCATGTCTCATTAAAATTTCATTTTGGGCAACATTCACAATAAAGGTTCTTTTTTTTTCTCAAGCAGAAGATTAGAAGATTGAAAAATCTTGAATAAGCAAGAATGAGAAAAAAATAATGCTAACATATTGGAAAAAGCATAATCAAAACATGTACCAACCATCAACCATTATGTTAAAATGAAAATCTCAAATTACCGGCCACAACATAAAAACGTTGTCTTTCGAGACAGAGCATACATTTGGACAAAACATGTTTTTCAACAAGTAGAAGATTGAAGGTTCCTAAATAGTTCAAGAATGAGAAAACATTGGCAAAATCACTACTTCGGGACAGATCATACATTTGGACAAAACACGTTTTTCTCAAGCAGAGGATTGAAGGTTCCTGAATAGTTCAAGAATGAGAAAACATTGGCAAAATCACTACTTATTGTAGTTTTAAAATTTCAATTAGGGACAAGGGACATCGAAGTGCAACATATATCATCATGTCTCATTAAAATTTCATTTTGGGCAACATTCACAATAAAGGTTCTTTTTTTTCTCAAGCAGAAGATTGAATAATCTTGAATAAGCAAGAATGAGAAAAAAATAATGCTAACATATTTGAAAAAGCATAATAATTACATGTACCAACCGTCGACCAATATGATAGAATGAAAATCTCAAAATTACCGGTCACAACATAAAAATGTTGTCTTTCGGGACAGAGCATACATTTGGACAAAACATGTTTTTCTCAAGCAGAAGATTGAAGGTTCCTGAATAGTTCAAGAATGAGAAAACATTGGCAAAATCACTACTTATTATAGTTTTAAAATTTCAATTAAGGACAAGGGACATCGTAGTCCAACATATATCTTCATGTCTCATTAAAATTTCATTTTGGGCAACATTCACAATAAAGGTTCTTTTTTTTTTCTCAAGCAAAAGATTTAATAATCTTGAATAAGCAAGAATGAGAAAAAAATAATACTAACATATTTGAAAAAGCATAATAATTACATGTACCAACCGTCGACCAATATGATAGAATGAAAATCTCAAAATTACCGGTCACAACATAAAAATGTTGTCTTTCGGGACAGAGCATACATTTGGACAAAACATGTTTTTCTCAAGCAGAAGATTGAAGGTTCCTGAATAGTTCAAGAATGAGAAAACATTGGCAAAATCACTACTTCGGGACAGAGCACACATTTGGCCAAAACACGTTTTTCTCAAGCAGAAGATTGAAGGTTCCTGAATAGTTCAAGAATGAGAAAACATTGGCAAAATCACTACTTATTGTAGTTTTAAAATTTCAATTAAGGACAAGGGACATCGTAGTGCAACATATATCTTCATGTCTCATTAAAATTTCATTTTGGGCAACATTCACAATAAAGGTTCTTTTTTTTTTCTCAAGCAGAAGATTTAATAATCTTGAATAAGCAAGAATGAGAAAAAAAAAATAATGCTAACATGTTGAAAAAAGCATAATCATAACATGTACCAACCGTCGACCAATATGTTAGAATGAAAATATCAAAATTACCGGTCACAACATAAAAATGTTGTCTTTCGGGACAGAGCATACATTTGGACAAAACATGTTTTTCTCAAGCAGAAGATTGAAGGTTCCTGAATAGTTCAAGAATGAGAAAACATTGGCAAAATCACTACTTCGGGACAGAGCACACATTTGGCCAAAACACGTTTTTCTCAAGCAGAAGATTGAAGGTTCCTGAATAGTTCAAGAATGAGAAAACATTGGCAAAATCACTACTTATTGTAGTTTTAAAATTTTAATTAGGGACAAGGGACATCGAAGTGCAACATATATCATCATGTCTCATTAAAATTTCATTTTGGGCAACATTCACAATAAAGGTTCTTTTTTTTTCTCAAGCAGAAGATTGAATAATCTTGAATAAGCAAGAATGAGAAAAAAATAATGCTAACATATTGGAAAAAGCATAATCAAAACATGTACCAACCATCAACCAATATGTTAAAATGAAAAACTCAAATTACCGGCCACAACATAAAAACGTTGTCTTTCAAGACAGAGCATACATTTGGACAAAACATGTTTTTCAACATGTAGAAGATTGAAGGTTCCTAAATAGTTCAAGAATGAGAAAACATTGGCAAAATCACTACTTCGGGACAGATCATACATTTGGACAAAACACGTTTTTCTCAAGCAGAGGATTGAAGGTTCCTGAATAGTTCAAGAATGAGAAAACATTGGCAAAATCACTACTTATTGTAGTTTTAAAATTTCAATTAGGGACAAGGGACATCGAAGTGCAACATATATCATCATGTCTCATTAAAATTTCATTTTGGGCAACATTCACAATAAAGGTTCTTTTTTTTTTCTCAAGCAGAAGATTTAATAATCTTGAATAAGCAAGAATGAGAAAAAAATAATACTAACATATTTGAAAAAGCATAATAATTACATGTACCAACCGTCGACCAATATGATAGAATGAAAATCTCAAAATTACCGGTCACAACATAAAAATGTTGTCTTTCGGGACAGAGCATACATTTGGACAAAACATGTTTTTCTCAAGCAGAAGATTGAAGGTTCCTGAATAGTTCAAGAATGAGAAAACATTGGCAAAATCACTACTTCGGGACAGAGCACACATTTGGCCAAAACACGTTTTTCTCAAGCAGAAGATTGAAGGTTCCTGAATAGTTCAAGAATGAGAAAACATTGGCAAAATCATTACTTATTATAGTTTTAAAATTTCAATTAGGGACAAGGGACATCGAAGTGCAACATATATCATCATGTCTCATTAAAATTTCATTTTGGGCAACATTCACAATAAAGGTTCTTTTTTTTCTCAAGCAGAAGATTGAATAATCTTGAATAAGCAAGAATGAGAAAAAAATAATGCTAACATATTTGAAAAAGCATAATAATTACATGTACCAACCGTCGACCAATATGTTAGAATGAAAATCTCTAAATTACCCGCCACAACATAAAAACGTTGTCTTTCGGGACAGAGCATACATTTAGACAAAACACATTTTTCTCAAGCAAAAGATTGAAGGTTCCTGAATAGTTCAAGAATGAGAAAACATTGGCAAAATCACTACTTATTATAGTTTTAAAATTTCAATTAAGGACAAGGGACATCGTAGTGCAACATATATCTTCATGTCTCATTAAAATTTCATTTTAGGCAACATTCACAATAAAGGTTCTTTTTTTTTTCTCAAGCAGAAGATTTAATAATCTTGAATAAGCAAGAATGAGAAAAAAATAATACTAACATATTTGAAAAAGCATAATAATTACATGTACCAACCGTCGACCAATATGATAGAATGAAAATCTCAAAATTACCGGTCACAACATAAAAATGTTGTCTTTCGGGACAGAGCATACATTTGGACAAAACATGTTTTTCTCAAGCAGAAGATTGAAGGTTCCTGAATAGTTCAAGAATGAGAAAACATTGGCAAAATCACTACTTTGGGACAGAGCACACATTTGGCCAAAACACGTTTTTCTCAAGCAGAAGATTGAAGGTTCCTGAATAGTTCAAGAATGAGAAAACATTGGCAAAATCACTACTTATTGTAGTTTTAAAATTTTAATTAGGGACAAGGGACATCGAAGTGCAACATATATCATCATGTCTCATTAAAATTTCATTTTGGGCAACATTCACAATAAAGGTTCTTTTTTTTTCTCAAGCAGAAGATTGAATAATCTTGAATAAGCAAGAATGAGAAAAAAATAATGCTAACATATTGGAAAAAGCATAATCAAAACATGTACCAACCATCAACCAATATGTTAAAATGAAAATCTCAAATTACCTGCCAAAACATAAAAACGTTGTCTTTCGAGACAGAGCATACATTTGGACAAAACATGTTTTTCAACAAGTAGAAGATTGAAGGTTCCTAAATAGTTCAAGAATGAGAAAGCATTGGCAAAATCACTACTTCGGGACAGATCATACATTTGGACAAAACACGTTTTTCTCAAGCAGAGGATTGAAGGTTCCTGAATAGTTCAAGAATGAGAAAACATTGGCAAAATCACTACTTATTGTAGTTTTAAAATTTCAATTAGGGACAAGGGACATCGAAGTGCAACATATATCATCATGTCTCATTAAAATTTCATTTTGGGCAACATTCACAATAAAGGTTCTTTTTTTTTCTCAAGCAGAAGATTAGAAGATTGAAAAATCTTGAATAAGCAAGAATGAGAAAAAAATAATGCTAACATATTGGAAAAAGTATAATCAAAACATGTACCAACCATCAACCATTATGTTAAAATGAAAATCTCAAATTACCGGCCACAACATAAAAACGTTGTCTTTCGAGACAGAGCATACATTTGGACAAAACATGTTTTTCAACATGTAGAAGATTGAAGGTTCCTAAATAGTTCAAGAATGAGAAAACATTGGCAAAATCACTACTTCGGGACAGATCATACATTTGGACAAAACATGTTTTTTTCAAGCAGAGGATTGAAGGTTCCTGAATAGTTCAAGAATGAGAAAACATTGGCAAAATCACTACTTATTGTAGTTTTAAAATTTCAATTAGGGACAAGGGACATCGAAGTGCAACATATATCATCATGTCTCATTAAAATTTCATTTTGGGCAACATTCACAATAAAGGTTCTTTTTTTTCTCAAGCAGAAGATTGAATAATCTTGAATAAGCAAGAATGAGAAAAAAATAATGCTAACATATTTGAAAAAGCATAATAATTACATGTACCAACCGTCGACCAATATGTTAGAATGAAAGTCTCTAAATTACCCGCCACAACATAAAAACGTTGTCTTTCGGGACAGAGCATACATTTAGACAAAACACATTTTTCTCAAGCAAAAGATTGAAGGTTCCTGAATAGTTCAAGAATGAGAAAACATTGGCAAAATCACTACTTATTATAGTTTTAAAATTTCAATTAAGGACAAGGGACATCGTAGTGCAACATATATCTTCATGTCTCATTAAAATTTCATTTTAGGCAACATTCACAATAAAGGTTCTTTTTTTTTTTCTCAAGCAGAAGATTTAATAATCTTGAATAAGCAAGAATGAGAAAAAAATAATACTAACATATTTGAAAAAGCATAATAATTACATGTACCAACCGTCGACCAATATGATAGAATGAAAATCTCAAAATTACCGGTCACAACATAAAAATGTTGTCTTTCGGGACAGAGCATACATTTGGACAAAACATGTTTTTCTCAAGCAGAAGATTGAAGGTTCCTGAATAGTTCAAGAATGAGAAAACATTGGCAAAATCACTACTTTGGGACAGAGCACACATTTGGCCAAAACACGTTTTTCTCAAGCAGAAGATTGAAGGTTCCTGAATAGTTCAAGAATGAGAAAACATTGGCAAAATCACTACTTATTGTAGTTTTAAAATTTTAATTAGGGACAAGGGACATCGAAGTGCAACATATATCATCATGTCTCATTAAAATTTCATTTTGGGCAACATTCACAATAAAGGTTCTTTTTTTTTCTCAAGCAGAAGATTGAATAATCTTGAATAAGCAAGAATGAGAAAAAAATAATGCTAACATATTGGAAAAAGCATAATCAAAACATGTACCAACCATCAACCAATATGTTAAAATGAAAATCTCAAATTACCTGCCAAAACATAAAAACGTTGTCTTTCGAGACAGAGCATACATTTGGACAAAACATGTTTTTCAACAAGTAGAAGATTGAAGGTTCCTAAATAGTTCAAGAATGAGAAAGCATTGGCAAAATCACTACTTCGGGACAGATCATACATTTGGACAAAACACGTTTTTCTCAAGCAGAGGATTGAAGGTTCCTGAATAGTTCAAGAATGAGAAAACATTGGCAAAATCACTACTTATTGTAGTTTTAAAATTTCAATTAGGGACAAGGGACATCGAAGTGCAACATATATCATCATGTCTCATTAAAATTTCATTTTGGGCAACATTCACAATAAAGGTTCTTTTTTTTTCTCAAGCAGAAGATTAGAAGATTGAAAAATCTTGAATAAGCAAGAATGAGAAAAAAATAATGCTAACATATTGGAAAAAGCATAATCAAAACATGTACCAACCATCAACCATTATGTTAAAATGAAAATCTCAAATTACCGGCCACAACATAAAAACGTTGTCTTTCGAGACAGAGCATACATTTGGACAAAACATGTTTTTCAACATGTAGAAGATTGAAGGTTCCTAAATAGTTCAAGAATGAGAAAACATTGGCAAAATCACTACTTCGGGACAGATCATACATTTGGACAAAACATGTTTTTCTCAAGCAGAGGATTGAAGGTTCCTGAATAGTTCAAGAATGAGAAAACATTGGCAAAATCACTACTTATTGTAGTTTTAAAATTTCAATTAGGGACAAGGGACATCGAAGTGCAACATATATCATCATGTCTCATTAAAATTTCATTTTGGGCAACATTCACAATAAAGGTTCTTTTTTTTCTCAAGCAGAAGATTGAATAATCTTGAATAAGCAAGAATGAGAAAAAAATAATGCTAACATATTTGAAAAAGCATAATAATTACATGTACCAACCGTCGACCAATATGTTAGAATGAAAATCTCTAAATTACCCGCCACAACATAAAAACGTTGTCTTTCGGGACAGAGCATACATTTAGACAAAACACATTTTTCTCAAGCAAAAGATTGAAGGTTCCTGAATAGTTCAAGAATGAGAAAACATTGGCAAAATCACTACTTATTATAGTTTTAAAATTTCAATTAAGGACAAGGGACATCGTAGTGCAACATATATCTTCATGTCTCATTAAAATTTCATTTTAGGCAACATTCACAATAAAGGTTCTTTTTTTTTTTTCTCAAGCAGAAGATTTAATAATCTTGAATAAGCAAGAATGAGAAAAAAATAATACTAACATATTTGAAAAAGCATAATAATTACATGTACCAACCGTCGACCAATATGATAGAATGAAAATCTCAAAATTACCGGTCACAACATAAAAATGTTGTCTTTCGGGACAGAGCATACATTTGGACAAAACATGTTTTTCTCAAGCAGAAGATTGAAGGTTCCTGAATAGTTCAAGAATGAGAAAACATTGGCAAAATCACTACTTCGGGACAGAGCACACATTTGGCCAAAACACGTTTTTCTCAAGCAGAAGATTGAAGGTTCCTGAATAGTTCAAGAATGAGAAAACATTGGCAAAATCACTACTTATTGTAGTTTTAAAATTTTAATTAGGGACAAGGGACATCGAAGTGCAACATATATCATCATGTCTCATTAAAATTTCATTTTGGGCAACATTCACAATAAAGGTTCTTTTTTTTTCTCAAGCAGAAGATTGAATAATCTTGAATAAGCAAGAATGAGAAAAAAATAATGCTAACATATTGGAAAAAGCATAATCAAAACATGTACCAACCATCAACCAATATGTTAAAATGAAAATCTCAAATTACCTGCCACAACATAAAAACGTTGTCTTTCGAGACAGAGCATACATTTGGACAAAACATGTTTTTCAACAAGTAGAAGATTGAAGGTTCCTAAATAGTTCAAGAATGAGAAAGCATTGGCAAAATCACTACTTCGGGACAGATCATACATTTGGACAAAACACGTTTTTCTCAAGCAGAGGATTGAAGGTTCCTGAATAGTTCAAGAATGAGAAAACATTGGCAAAATCACTACTTATTGTAGTTTTAAAATTTCAATTAGGGACAAGGGACATCGAAGTGCAACATATATCATCATGTCTCATTAAAATTTCATTTTGGGCAACATTCACAATAAAGGTTCTTTTTTTTTCTCAAGCAGAAGATTAGAAGATTGAAAAATCTTGAATAAGCAAGAATGAGAAAAAAATAATGCTAACATATTGGAAAAAGCATAATCAAAACATGTACCAACCATCAACCATTATGTTAAAATGAAAATCTCAAATTACCGGCCACAACATAAAAACGTTGTCTTTCGAGACAGAGCATACATTTGGACAAAACATGTTTTTCAACATGTAGAAGATTGAAGGTTCCTAAATAGTTCAAGAATGAGAAAACATTGGCAAAATCACTACTTCGGGACAGATCATACATTTGGACAAAACACGTTTTTCTCAAGCAGAGGATTGAAGGTTCCTGAATAGTTCAAGAATGAGAAAACATTGGCAAAATCACTACTTATTGTAGTTTTAAAATTTCAATTAGGGACAAGGGACATCGAAGTGCAACATATATCATCATGTCTCATTAAAATTTCATTTTGGGCAACATTCACAATAAAGGTTCTTTTTTTTCTCAAGCAGAAGATTGAATAATCTTGAATAAGCAAGAATGAGAAAAAAATAATGCTAACATATTTGAAAAAGCATAATAATTACATGTACCAACCGTCGACCAATATGTTAGAATGAAAATCTCTAAATTACCGACCACAACATAAAAACGTTGTCTTTCGGGACAGAGCATACATTTAGACAAAACACATTTTTCTCAAGCAAAAGATTGAAGGTTCCTGAATAGTTCAAGAATGAGAAAACATTGGCAAAATCACTACTTATTATAGTTTTAAAATTTCAATTAAGGACAAGGGACATCGTAGTGCAACATATATCTTCATGTCTCATTAAAATTTCATTTTGGGCAACATTCACAATAAAGGTTCTTTTTTTTTCTCAAGCAGAAGATTTAATAATCTTGAATAAGCAAGAATGAGAAAAAAATAATACTAACATATTTGAAAAAGCATAATAATTACATGTACCAACCGTCGAACGATATGATAGAATGAAAATCTCAAAATTACCGGTCACAACATAAAAATGTTGTCTTTCGGGACAGAGCATACATTTGGACAAAACATGTTTTTCTCAAGCAGAAGATTGAAGGTTCCTGAATAGTTCAAGAATGAGAAAACATTGGCAAAATCATTACTTCGGGACAGAGCACACATTTGGCCAAAACACGTTTTTCTCAAGCAGAAGATTGAAGGTTCCTGAATAGTTCAAGAATGAGAAAACATTGGCAAAATCACTACTTATTGTAGTTTTAAAATTTCAATTAGGGACAAGGGACATCGAAGTGCAACATATATCATCATGTCTCATTAAAATTTCATTTTGGGCAACATTCACAATAAAGGTTCTTTTTTTTTCTCAAGCAGAACATTAGAAGATTGAAAAATCTTGAATAAGCAAGAATGAGAAAAAAATAATGCTAACATATTGGAAAAAGCATAATCAAAACATGTACCAACCATCAACCATTATGTTAAAATGAAAATCTCAAATTACCGGCCACAACATAAAAACGTTGTCTTTCGAGACAGAGCATACATTTGGACAAAACATGTTTTTCAACATGTAGAAGATTGAAGGTTCCTAAATAGTTCAAGAATGAGAAAACATTGGCAAAATCACTACTTCGGGACAGATCATACATTTGGACAAAACACGTTTTTCTCAAGCAGAGGATTGAAGGTTCCTGAATAGTTCAAGAATGAGAAAACATTGGCAAAATCACTACTTATTGTAGTTTTAAAATTTCAATTAGGGACAAGGGACATCGAAGTGCAACATATATCATCATGTCTCATTAAAATTTCATTTTGGGCAACATTCACAATAAAGGTTCTTTTTTTTCTCAAGCAGAAGATTGAATAATCTTGAATAAGCAAGAATGAGAAAAAAATAATGCTAACATATTTGAAAAAGCATAATAATTACATGTACCAACCGTCGACCAATATGTTAGAATGAAAATCTCTAAATTACCGACCACAACATAAAAACGTTGTCTTTCGGGACAGAGCATACATTTAGACAAAACACATTTTTCACAAGCAAAAGATTGAAGGTTCCTGAATAGTTCAAGAATGAGAAAACATTGGCAAAATCACTACTTATTATAGTTTTAAAATTTCAATTAAGGACAAGGGACATCGTAGTGCAACATATATCTTCATGTCTCATTAAAATTTCATTTTGGGCAACATTCACAATAAAGGTTCTTTTTTTTTCTCAAGCAGAAGATTTAATAATCTTGAATAAGCAAGAATGAGAAAAAAATAATACTAACATATTTGAAAAAGCATAATAATTACATGTACCAACCGTCGAACGATATGATAGAATGAAAATCTCAAAATTACCGGTCACAACATAAAAATGTTGTCTTTCGGGACAGAGCATACATTTGGACAAAACATGTTTTTCTCAAGCAGAAGATTGAAGGTTCCTGAATAGTTCAAGAATGAGAAAACATTGGCAAAATCATTACTTCGGGACAGAGCACACATTTGGCCAAAACACGTTTTTCTCAAGCAGAAGATTGAAGGTTCCTGAATAGTTCAAGAATGAGAAAACATTGGCAAAATCACTACTTATTGTAGTTTTAAAATTTCAATTAGGGACAAGGGACATCGAAGTGCAACATATATCATCATGTCTCATTAAAATTTCATTTTGGGCAACATTCACAATAAAGGTTCTTTTTTTTTCTCAAGCAGAACATTAGAAGATTGAAAAATCTTGAATAAGCAAGAATGAGAAAAAAATAATGCTAACATATTGGAAAAAGCATAATCAAAACATGTACCAACCATCAACCATTATGTTAAAATGAAAATCTCAAATTACCGGCCACAACATAAAAACGTTGTCTTTCGAGACAGAGCATACATTTGGACAAAACATGTTTTTCAACATGTAGAAGATTGAAGGTTCCTAAATAGTTCAAGAATGAGAAAACATTTGCAAAATCACTACTTCGGGACAGATCATACATTTGGACAAAACACGTTTTTCTCAAGCAGAGGATTGAAGGTTCCTGAATAGTTCAAGAATGAGAAAACATTGGCAAAATCACTACTTATTGTAGTTTTAAAATTTCAATTAGGGACAAGGGACATCGAAGTGCAACATATATCATCATGTCTCATTAAAATTTCATTTTGGGCAACATTCACAATAAAGGTTCTTTTTTTTCTCAAGCAGAAGATTGAATAATCTTGAATAAGCAAGAATGAGAAAAAAATAATGCTAACATATTTGAAAAAGCATAATAATTACATGTACCAACCGTCGACCAATATGTTAGAATGAAAATCTCTAAATTACCCGCCACAACATAAAAACGTTGTCTTTCGGGACAGAGCATACATTTAGACAAAACACATTTTTCTCAAGCAAAAGATTGAAGGTTCCTGAATAGTTCAAGAATGAGAAAACATTGGCAAAATCACTACTTATGATAGTTTTAAAATTTCAATTAGGGACAAGGGACATCGAAGTGCAACATATATCATCATGTCTCATTAAAATTTCATCTTGGGCAACATTCACAATAAAGGTTCTTTTTTTTCTCAAGCAGAAGATTGAATAATCTTGAATAAGCAAGAATGAGAAAAAAATAATGCTAACATATTTGAAAAAGAATAATAATTACATGTACCAACCGTCGACCAATATGTTAGAATGAAAATCTCTAAATTACCGGCCACAACATAAAAACGTTGTCTTTCGGGACATAGCATACATTTAGACAAAACACATTTTTCTCAAGCAAAAGATTGAAAGTTCCTGAATAGTTCAAGAATGAGAAAACATTGGCAAAATCACTACTTATTATAGTTTTAAAATTTCAATTAAGGACAAGGGACATCGTAGTGCAACATATATCTTCATGTCTCATTAAAATTTCATTTTGGGCAACATTCACAATAAAGGTTCTTTTTTTTTTCTCAAGCAGAAGATTTAATAATCTTGAATAAGCAAGAATGAGAAAAAAATAATACTAACATATTTGAAAAAGCATAATAATTACATGTACCAACCGTCGACCAATATGATAGAATGAAAATCTCAAAATTACCGGTCACAACATAAAAATGTTGTCTTTCGGGACAGAGCATACATTTGGACAAAACATGTTTTTCTCAAGCAGAAGATTGAAGGTTCCTGAATAGTTCAAGAATGAGAAAACATTGGCAAAATCACTACTTCGGGACAGAGCACACATTTGGCCAAAACACGTTTTTCTCAAGCAGAAGATTGAAGGTTCCTGAATAGTTCAAGAATGAGAAAACATTGGCAAAATCACTACTTATTGTAGTTTTAAAATTTCAATTAGGGACAAGGGACATCGAAGTGCAACATATATCATCATGTCTCATTAAAATTTCATTTTGGGCAACATTCACAATAAAGGTTCTTTTTTTTCTCAAGCAGAAGATTGAATAATCTTGAATAAGCAAGAATGAGAAAAAAATAATGCTAACATATTTGAAAAAGCATAATAATTACATGTACCAACCGTCGACCAATATGTTAGAATGAAAATCTCTAAATTACCCGCCACAACATAAAAACGTTGTCTTTCGGGACAGAGCATACATTTAGACAAAACACATTTTTCTCAAGCAAAAGATTGAAGGTTCCTGAATAGTTCAAGAATGAGAAAACATTGGCAAAATCACTACTTATGATAGTTTTAAAATTTCAATTAGGGACAAGGGACATCGAAGTGCAACATATATCATCATGTCTCATTAAAATTTCATCTTGGGCAACATTCACAATAAAGGTTCTTTTTTTTCTCAAGCAGAAGATTGAATAATCTTGAATAAGCAAGAATGAGAAAAAAATAATGCTAACATATTTGAAAAAGAATAATAATTACATGTACCAACCGTCGACCAATATGTTAGAATGAAAATCTCTAAATTACCGGCCACAACATAAAAACGTTGTCTTTCGGGACATAGCATACATTTAGACAAAACACATTTTTCTCAAGCAAAAGATTGAAAGTTCCTGAATAGTTCAAGAATGAGAAAACATTGGCAAAATCACTACTTATTATAGTTTTAAAATTTCAATTAAGGACAAGGGACATCGTAGTGCAACATATATCTTCATGTCTCATTAAAATTTCATTTTGGGCAACATTCACAATAAAGGTTCTTTTTTTTTTCTCAAGCAGAAGATTTAATAATCTTGAATAAGCAAGAATGAGAAAAAAATAATACTAACATATTTGAAAAAGCATAATAATTACATGTACCAACCGTCGACCAATATGATAGAATGAAAATCTCAAAATTACCGGTCACAACATAAAAATGTTGTCTTTCGGGACAGAGCATACATTTGGACAAAACATGTTTTTCTCAAGCAGAAGATTGAAGGTTCCTGAATAGTTCAAGAATGAGAAAACATTGGCAAAATCACTACTTCGGGACAGAGCACACATTTGGCCAAAACACGTTTTTCTCAAGCAGAAGATTGAAGGTTCCTGAATAGTTCAAGAATGAGAAAACATTGGCAAAATCACTACTTATTGTAGTTTTAAAATTTCAATTAGGGACAAGGGACATCGAAGTGCAACATATATCATCATGTCTCATTAAAATTTCATTTTGGGCAACATTCACAATAAAGGTTCTTTTTTTTTCTCAAGCAGAACATTAGAAGATTGAAAAATCTTGAATAAGCAAGAATGAGAAAAAAATAATGCTAACATATTGGAAAAAGCATAATCAAAACATGTACCAACCATCAACCATTATGTTAAAATGAAAATCTCAAATTACCGGCCACAACATAAAAACGTTGTCTTTCGAGACAGAGCATACATTTGGACAAAACATGTTTTTCAACATGTAGAAGATTGAAGGTTCCTAAATAGTTCAAGAATGAGAAAACATTTGCAAAATCACTACTTCGGGACAGATCATACATTTGGACAAAACACGTTTTTCTCAAGCAGAGGATTGAAGGTTCCTGAATAGTTCAAGAATGAGAAAACATTGGCAAAATCACTACTTATTGTAGTTTTAAAATTTCAATTAGGGACAAGGGACATCGAAGTGCAACATATATCATCATGTCTCATTAAAATTTCATTTTGGGCAACATTCACAATAAAGGTTCTTTTTTTTCTCAAGCAGAAGATTGAATAATCTTGAATAAGCAAGAATGAGAAAAAAATAATGCTAACATATTTGAAAAAGCATAATAATTACATGTACCAACCGTCGACCAATATGTTAGAATGAAAATCTCTAAATTACCCGCCACAACATAAAAACGTTGTCTTTCGGGACAGAGCATACATTTAGACAAAACACATTTTTCTCAAGCAAAAGATTGAAGGTTCCTGAATAGTTCAAGAATGAGAAAACATTGGCAAAATCACTACTTATTATAGTTTTAAAATTTCAATTAAGGACAAGGGACATCGTAGTGCAACATATATCTTCATGTCTCATTAAAATTTCATTTTAGGCAACATTCACAATAAAGGTTCTTTTTTTTTTCTCAAGCAGAAGATTTAATAATCTTGAATAAGCAAGAATGAGAAAAAAATAATACTAACATATTTGAAAAAGCATAATAATTACATGTACCAACCGTCGACCAATATGATAGAATGAAAATCTCAAAATTACCGGTCACAACATAAAAATGTTGTCTTTCGGGACAGAGCATACATTTGGACAAAACATGTTTTTCTCAAGCAGAAGATTGAAGGTTCCTGAATAGTTCAAGAATGAGAAAACATTGGCAAAATCACTACTTTGGGACAGAGCACACATTTGGCCAAAACACGTTTTTCTCAAGCAGAAGATTGAAGGTTCCTGAATAGTTCAAGAATGAGAAAACATTGGCAAAATCACTACTTATTGTAGTTTTAAAATTTTAATTAGGGACAAGGGACATCGAAGTGCAACATATATCATCATGTCTCATTAAAATTTCATTTTGGGCAACATTCACAATAAAGGTTCTTTTTTTTTCTCAAGCAGAAGATTGAATAATCTTGAATAAGCAAGAATGAGAAAAAAATAATGCTAACATATTGGAAAAAGCATAATCAAAACATGTACCAACCATCAACCAATATGTTAAAATGAAAATCTCAAATTACCTGCCAAAACATAAAAACGTTGTCTTTCGAGACAGAGCATACATTTGGACAAAACATGTTTTTCAACAAGTAGAAGATTGAAGGTTCCTAAATAGTTCAAGAATGAGAAAGCATTGGCAAAATCACTACTTCGGGACAGATCATACATTTGGACAAAACACGTTTTTCTCAAGCAGAGGATTGAAGGTTCCTGAATAGTTCAAGAATGAGAAAACATTGGCAAAATCACTACTTATTGTAGTTTTAAAATTTCAATTAGGGACAAGGGACATCGAAGTGCAACATATATCATCATGTCTCATTAAAATTTCATTTTGGGCAACATTCACAATAAAGGTTCTTTTTTTTTCTCAAGCAGAAGATTAGAAGATTGAAAAATCTTGAATAAGCAAGAATGAGAAAAAAATAATGCTAACATATTGGAAAAAGCATAATCAAAACATGTACCAACCATCAACCATTATGTTAAAATGAAAATCTCAAATTACCGGCCACAACATAAAAACGTTGTCTTTCGAGACAGAGCATACATTTGGACAAAACATGTTTTTCAACAAGTAGAAGATTGAAGGTTCCTAAATAGTTCAAGAATGAGAAAACATTGGCAAAATCACTACTTCGGGACAGATCATACATTTGGACAAAACACGTTTTTCTCAAGCAGAGGATTGAAGGTTCCTGAATAGTTCAAGAATGAGAAAACATTGGCAAAATCACTACTTATTGTAGTTTTAAAATTTCAATTAGGGACAAGGGACATCGAAGTGCAACATATATCATCATGTCTCATTAAAATTTCATTTTGGGCAACATTCACAATAAAGGTTCTTTTTTTTTCTCAAGCAGAAGATTAGAAGATTGAAAAATCTTGAATAAGCAAGAATGAGAAAAAAATAATGCTAACATATTGGAAAAAGCATAATCAAAACATGTACCAACCATCAACCATTATGTTAAAATGAAAATCTCAAATTACCGGCCACAACATAAAAACGTTGTCTTTCGAGACAGAGCATACATTTGGACAAAACATGTTTTTCAACATGTAGAAGATTGAAGGTTCCTAAATAGTTCAAGAATGAGAAAACATTTGCAAAATCACTACTTCGGGACAGATCATACATTTGGACAAAACACGTTTTTCTCAAGCAGAGGATTGAAGGTTCCTGAATAGTTCAAGAATGAGAAAACATTGGCAAAATCACTACTTATTGTAGTTTTAAAATTTCAATTAGGGACAAGGGACATCGAAGTGCAACATATATCATCATGTCTCATTAAAATTTCATTTTGGGCAACATTCACAATAAAGGTTCTTTTTTTTTCTCAAGCAGAAGATTAGAAGATTGAAAAATCTTGAATAAGCAAGAATGAGAAAAAAATAATGCTAACATATTGGAAAAAGCATAATCAAAACATGTACCAACCATCAACCATTATGTTAAAATGAAAATCTCAAATTACCGGCCACAACATAAAAACGTTGTCTTTCGAGACAGAGCATACATTTGGACAAAACATGTTTTTCAACATGTAGAAGATTGAAGGTTCCTAAATAGTTCAAGAATGAGAAAACATTTGCAAAATCACTACTTCGGGACAGATCATACATTTGGACAAAACACGTTTTTCTCAAGCAGAGGATTGAAGGTTCCTGAATAGTTCAAGAATGAGAAAACATTGGCAAAATCACTACTTATTGTAGTTTTAAAATTTCAATTAGGGACAAGGGACATCGAAGTGCAACATATATCATCATGTCTCATTAAAATTTCATTTTGGGCAACATTCACAATAAAGGTTCTTTTTTTTCTCAAGCAGAAGATTGAATAATCTTGAATAAGCAAGAATGAGAAAAAAATAATGCTAACATATTTGAAAAAGCATAATAATTACATGTACCAACCGTCGACCAATATGTTAGAATGAAAATCTCTAAATTACCCGCCACAACATAAAAACGTTGTCTTTCGGGACAGAGCATACATTTAGACAAAACACATTTTTCTCAAGCAAAAGATTGAAGGTTCCTGAATAGTTCAAGAATGAGAAAACATTGGCAAAATCACTACTTATTATAGTTTTAAAATTTCAATTAAGGACAAGGGACATCGTAGTGCAACATATATCTTCATGTCTCATTAAAATTTCATTTTAGGCAACATTCACAATAAAGGTTCTTTTTTTTTTCTCAAGCAGAAGATTTAATAATCTTGAATAAGCAAGAATGAGAAAAAAATAATACTAACATATTTGAAAAAGCATAATAATTACATGTACCAACCGTCGACCAATATGATAGAATGAAAATCTCAAAATTACCGGTCACAACATAAAAATGTTGTCTTTCGGGACAGAGCATACATTTGGACAAAACATGTTTTTCTCAAGCAGAAGATTGAAGGTTCCTGAATAGTTCAAGAATGAGAAAACATTGGCAAAATCACTACTTTGGGACAGAGCACACATTTGGCCAAAACACGTTTTTCTCAAGCAGAAGATTGAAGGTTCCTGAATAGTTCAAGAATGAGAAAACATTGGCAAAATCACTACTTATTGTAGTTTTAAAATTTTAATTAGGGACAAGGGACATCGAAGTGCAACATATATCATCATGTCTCATTAAAATTTCATTTTGGGCAACATTCACAATAAAGGTTCTTTTTTTTTCTCAAGCAGAAGATTGAATAATCTTGAATAAGCAAGAATGAGAAAAAAATAATGCTAACATATTGGAAAAAGCATAATCAAAACATGTACCAACCATCAACCAATATGTTAAAATGAAAATCTCAAATTACCTGCCAAAACATAAAAACGTTGTCTTTCGAGACAGAGCATACATTTGGACAAAACATGTTTTTCAACAAGTAGAAGATTGAAGGTTCCTAAATAGTTCAAGAATGAGAAAGCATTGGCAAAATCACTACTTCGGGACAGATCATACATTTGGACAAAACACGTTTTTCTCAAGCAGAGGATTGAAGGTTCCTGAATAGTTCAAGAATGAGAAAACATTGGCAAAATCACTACTTATTGTAGTTTTAAAATTTCAATTAGGGACAAGGGACATCGAAGTGCAACATATATCATCATGTCTCATTAAAATTTCATTTTGGGCAACATTCACAATAAAGGTTCTTTTTTTTTCTCAAGCAGAAGATTAGAAGATTGAAAAATCTTGAATAAGCAAGAATGAGAAAAAAATAATGCTAACATATTGGAAAAAGCATAATCAAAACATGTACCAACCATCAACCATTATGTTAAAATGAAAATCTCAAATTACCGGCCACAACATAAAAACGTTGTCTTTCGAGACAGAGCATACATTTGGACAAAACATGTTTTTCAACAAGTAGAAGATTGAAGGTTCCTAAATAGTTCAAGAATGAGAAAACATTGGCAAAATCACTACTTCGGGACAGATCATACATTTGGACAAAACACGTTTTTCTCAAGCAGAGGATTGAAGGTTCCTGAATAGTTCAAGAATGAGAAAACATTGGCAAAATCACTACTTATTGTAGTTTTAAAATTTCAATTAGGGACAAGGGACATCGAAGTGCAACATATATCATCATGTCTCATTAAAATTTCATTTTGGGCAACATTCACAATAAAGGTTCTTTTTTTTTCTCAAGCAGAAGATTAGAAGATTGAAAAATCTTGAATAAGCAAGAATGAGAAAAAAATAATGCTAACATATTGGAAAAAGCATAATCAAAACATGTACCAACCATCAACCATTATGTTAAAATGAAAATCTCAAATTACCGGCCACAACATAAAAACGTTGTCTTTCGAGACAGAGCATACATTTGGACAAAACATGTTTTTCAACATGTAGAAGATTGAAGGTTCCTAAATAGTTCAAGAATGAGAAAACATTTGCAAAATCACTACTTCGGGACAGATCATACATTTGGACAAAACACGTTTTTCTCAAGCAGAGGATTGAAGGTTCCTGAATAGTTCAAGAATGAGAAAACATTGGCAAAATCACTACTTATTGTAGTTTTAAAATTTCAATTAGGGACAAGGGACATCGAAGTGCAACATATATCATCATGTCTCATTAAAATTTCATTTTGGGCAACATTCACAATAAAGGTTCTTTTTTTTCTCAAGCAGAAGATTGAATAATCTTGAATAAGCAAGAATGAGAAAAAAATAATGCTAACATATTTGAAAAAGCATAATAATTACATGTACCAACCGTCGACCAATATGTTAGAATGAAAATCTCTAAATTACCCGCCACAACATAAAAACGTTGTCTTTCGGGACAGAGCATACATTTAGACAAAACACATTTTTCTCAAGCAAAAGATTGAAGGTTCCTGAATAGTTCAAGAATGAGAAAACATTGGCAAAATCACTACTTATTATAGTTTTAAAATTTCAATTAAGGACAAGGGACATCGTAGTGCAACATATATCTTCATGTCTCATTAAAATTTCATTTTAGGCAACATTCACAATAAAGGTTCTTTTTTTTTTCTCAAGCAGAAGATTTAATAATCTTGAATAAGCAAGAATGAGAAAAAAATAATACTAACATATTTGAAAAAGCATAATAATTACATGTACCAACCGTCGACCAATATGATAGAATGAAAATCTCAAAATTACCGGTCACAACATAAAAATGTTGTCTTTCGGGACAGAGCATACATTTGGACAAAACATGTTTTTCTCAAGCAGAAGATTGAAGGTTCCTGAATAGTTCAAGAATGAGAAAACATTGGCAAAATCACTACTTTGGGACAGAGCACACATTTGGCCAAAACACGTTTTTCTCAAGCAGAAGATTGAAGGTTCCTGAATAGTTCAAGAATGAGAAAACATTGGCAAAATCACTACTTATTGTAGTTTTAAAATTTTAATTAGGGACAAGGGACATCGAAGTGCAACATATATCATCATGTCTCATTAAAATTTCATTTTGGGCAACATTCACAATAAAGGTTCTTTTTTTTTCTCAAGCAGAAGATTGAATAATCTTGAATAAGCAAGAATGAGAAAAAAATAATGCTAACATATTGGAAAAAGCATAATCAAAACATGTACCAACCATCAACCAATATGTTAAAATGAAAATCTCAAATTACCTGCCAAAACATAAAAACGTTGTCTTTCGAGACAGAGCATACATTTGGACAAAACATGTTTTTCAACAAGTAGAAGATTGAAGGTTCCTAAATAGTTCAAGAATGAGAAAGCATTGGCAAAATCACTACTTCGGGACAGATCATACATTTGGACAAAACACGTTTTTCTCAAGCAGAGGATTGAAGGTTCCTGAATAGTTCAAGAATGAGAAAACATTGGCAAAATCACTACTTATTGTAGTTTTAAAATTTCAATTAGGGACAAGGGACATCGAAGTGCAACATATATCATCATGTCTCATTAAAATTTCATTTTGGGCAACATTCACAATAAAGGTTCTTTTTTTTTCTCAAGCAGAAGATTAGAAGATTGAAAAATCTTGAATAAGCAAGAATGAGAAAAAAATAATGCTAACATATTGGAAAAAGCATAATCAAAACATGTACCAACCATCAACCATTATGTTAAAATGAAAATCTCAAATTACCGGCCACAACATAAAAACGTTGTCTTTCGAGACAGAGCATACATTTGGACAAAACATGTTTTTCAACAAGTAGAAGATTGAAGGTTCCTAAATAGTTCAAGAATGAGAAAACATTGGCAAAATCACTACTTCGGGACAGATCATACATTTGGACAAAACACGTTTTTCTCAAGCAGAAGATTGAAGGTTCCTGAATAGTTCAAGAATGAGAAAACATTGGCAAAATCACCACTTATTGTAGTTTTAAAATTTTAATTAGGGACAAGGGACATCGAAGTGCAACATATATCATCATGTCTCATTAAAATTTCATTTTGGGCAACATTCACAATAAAGGTTCTTTTTTTTTCTCAAGCAGAAGATTGAATAATCTTGAATAAGCAAGAATGAGAAAAAAATAATGCTAACATATTGGAAAAAGCATAATCAAAACATGTACCAACCATCAACCAATATGTTAAAATGAAAATCTCAAATTACCGGCCACAACATAAAAACGTTGTCTTTCGAGACAGAGCATACATTTGGACAAAACATGTTTTTCAACAAGTAGAAGATTGAAGGTTCCTAAATAGTTCAAGAATGAGAAAGCATTGGCAAAATCACTACTTCGGGACAGATCATACATTTGGACAAAACACGTTTTTCTCAAGCAGAGGATTGAAGGTTCCTGAATAGTTCAAGAATGAGAAAACATTGGCAAAATCACTACTTATTGTAGTTTTAAAATTTCAATTAGGGACAAGGGACATCGAAGTGCAACATATATCATCATGTCTCATTAAAATTTCATTTTGGGCAACATTCACAATAAAGGTTCTTTTTTTTTCTCAAGCAGAAGATTAGAAGATTGAAAAATCTTGAATAAGCAAGAATGAGAAAAAAATAATGCTAACATATTGGAAAAAGCATAATAAAAACATGTACCAACCATCAACCATTATGTTAAAATGAAAATCTCAAATTACCGGCCACAACATAAAAACGTTGTCTTTCAAGACAGAGCATACATTTGGACAAAACATGTTTTTCAACATGTAGAAGATTGAAGGTTCCTAAATAGTTCAAGAATGAGAAAACATTGGCAAAATCACTACTTCGGGACAGATCATACATTTGGACAAAACACGTTTTTCTCAAGCAGAGGATTGAAGGTTCCTGAATAGTTCAAGAATGAGAAAACATTGGCAAAATCACTACTTATTGTAGTTTTAAAATTTCAATTAGGGACAAGGGACATCGAAGTGCAACATATATCATCATGTCTCATTAAAATTTCATTTTGGGCAACATTCACAATAAAGGTTCTTTTTTTTCTCAAGCAGAAGATTGAATAATCTTGAATAAGCAAGAATGAGAAAAAAATAATGCTAACATATTTGAAAAAGCATAATAATTACATGTACCAACCGTCGACCAATATGTTAGAATGAAAATCTCTAAATTACCGGCCACAACATAAAAACGTTGTCTTTCGGGACAGAGCATACATTTAGACAAAACACATTTTTCTCAAGCAAAAGATTGAAGGTTCCTGAATAGTTCAAGAATGAGAAAACATTGGCAAAATCACTACTTATTATAGTTTTAAAATTTCAATTAAGGACAAGGGACATCGTAGGGCAACATATATCTTCATGTCTCATTAAAATTTCATTTTGGGCAACATTCACAATAAAGGTTCTTTTTTTTTTCTCAAGCAGAAGATTTAATAATCTTGAATAAGCAAGAATGAGAAAAAAATAATACTAACATATTGGAAAAAGCATAATCAAAACATGTACCAACCATCAACCAATATGTTAAAATGAAAATCTCAAATTACCGGCCACAACATAAAAACGTTGTCTTTCGAGACAGAGCATACATTTGGACAAAACATGTTTTTCAACAAGTAGAAGATTGAAGGTTCCTAAATAGTTCAAGAATGAGAAAGCATTGGCAAAATCACTACTTCGGGACAGATCATACATTTGGACAAAACACGTTTTTCTCAAGCAGAGGATTGAAGGTTCCTGAATAGTTCAAGAATGAGAAAACATTGGCAAAATCACTACTTATTGTAGTTTTAAAATTTCAATTAGGGACAAGGGACATCGAAGTGCAACATATATCATCATGTCTCATTAAAATTTCATTTTGGGCAACATTCACAATAAAGGTTCTTTTTTTTCTCAAGCAGAAGATTGAATAATCTTGAATAAGCAAGAATGAGAAAAAAATAATGCTAACATATTTGAAAAAGCATAATAATTACATGTACCAACCGTCGACCAATATGTTAGAATGAAAATCTCTAAATTACCGGCCACAACATAAAAACGTTGTCTTTCGGGACAGAGCATACATTTAGACAAAACACATTTTTCTCAAGCAAAAGATTGAAGGTTCCTGAATAGTTCAAGAATGAGAAAACATTGGCAAAATCACTACTTATTATAGTTTTAAAATTTCAATTAAGGACAAGGGACATCGTAGTGCAACATATATCTTCATGTCTCATTAAAATTTCATTTTGGGCAACATTCACAATAAAGGTTCTTTTTTTTTTCTCAAGCAGAAGATTTAATAATCTTGAATAAGCAAGAATGAGAAAAAAATAATACTAACATATTGGAAAAAGCATAATCAAAACATGTACCAACCATCAACCAATATGTTAAAATGAAAATCTCAAATTACCGGCCACAACATAAAAACGTTGTCTTTCGAGACAGAGCATACATTTGGACAAAACATGTTTTTCAACAAGTAGAAGATTGAAGGTTCCTAAATAGTTCAAGAATGAGAAAGCATTGGCAAAATCACTACTTCGGGACAGATCATACATTTGGACAAAACACGTTTTTCTCAAGCAGAGGATTGAAGGTTCCTGAATAGTTCAAGAATGAGAAAACATTGGCAAAATCACTACTTATTGTAGTTTTAAAATTTCAATTAGGGACAAGGGACATCGAAGTGCAACATATATCATCATGTCTCATTAAAATTTCATTTTGGGCAACATTCACAATAAAGGTTCTTTTTTTTTCTCAAGCAGAAGATTAGAAGATTGAAAAATCTTGAATAAGCAAGAATGAGAAAAAAATAATGCTAACATATTGGAAAAAGCATAATCAAAACATGTACCAACCATCAACCATTATGTTAAAATGAAAATCTCAAATTACCGGCCACAACATAAAAACGTTGTCTTTCAAGACAGAGCATACATTTGGACAAAACATGTTTTTCAACATGTAGAAGATTGAAGGTTCCTAAATAGTTCAAGAATGAGAAAACATTAGCAAAATCACTACTTCGGGACAGATCATACATTTGGACAAAACACGTTTTTCTCAAGCAGAGGATTGAAGGTTCCTGAATAGTTCAAGAATGAGAAAACATTGGCAAAATCACTACTTATTGTAGTTTTAAAATTTCAATTAGGGACAAGGGACATCGAAGTGCAACATATATCATCATGTCTCATTAAAATTTCATTTTGGGCAACATTCACAATAAAGGTTCTTTTTTTTCTCAAGCAGAAGATTGAATAATCTTGAATAAGCAAGAATGAGAAAAAAATAATGCTAACATATTTGAAAAAGCATAATAATTACATGTACCAACCGTCGACCAATATGTTAGAATGAAAATCTCTAAATTACCGGCCACAACATAAAAACATTGTCTTTCGGGACAGAGCATACATTTAGACAAAACACATTTTTCTCAAGCAAAAGATTGAAGGTTCCTGAATAGTTCAAGAATGAGAAAACATTGGCAAAATCACTACTTATTATAGTTTTAAAATTTCAATTAAGGACAAGGGACATCGTAGTGCAACATATATCTTCATGTCTCATTAAAATTTCATTTTGGGCAACATTCACAATAAAGGTTCTTTTTTTTTTCTCAAGCAGAAGATTTAATAATCTTGAATAAGCAAGAATGAGAAAAAAATAATACTAACATATTGGAAAAAGCATAATCAAAACATGTACCAACCATCAACCAATATGTTAAAATGAAAATCTCAAATTACCGGCCACAACATAAAAACGTTGTCTTTCGAGACAGAGCATACATTTGGACAAAACATGTTTTTCAACAAGTAGAAGATTGAAGGTTCCTAAATAGTTCAAGAATGAGAAAGCATTGGCAAAATCACTACTTCGGGACAGATCATACATTTGGACAAAACACGTTTTTCTCAAGCAGAGGATTGAAGGTTCCTGAATAGTTCAAGAATGAGAAAACATTGGCAAAATCACTACTTATTGTAGTTTTAAAATTTCAATTAGGGACAAGGGACATCGAAGTGCAACATATATCATCATGTCTCATTAAAATTTCATTTTGGGCAACATTCACAATAAAGGTTCTTTTTTTTTCTCAAGCAGAAGATTAGAAGATTGAAAAATCTTGAATAAGCAAGAATGAGAAAAAAATAATGCTAACATATTGGAAAAAGCATAATCAAAACATGTACCAACCATCAACCATTATGTTAAAATGAAAATCTCAAATTACCGGCAACAACATAAAAACGTTGTCTTTCGAGACAGAGCATACATTTGGACAAAACATGTTTTTCAACATGTAGAAGATTGAAGGTTCCTAAATAGTTCAAGAATGAGAAAACATTGGCAAAATCACTACTTCGGGACATATCATACATTTGGACAAAACACGTTTTTCTCAAGCAGAGGATTGAAGGTTCCTGAATAGTTCAAGAATGAGAAAACATTGGCAAAATCACTACTTATTGTAGTTTTAAAATTTCAATTAGGGACAAGGGACATCGAAGTGCAACATATATCATCATGTCTCATTAAAATTTCATTTTGGGCAACATTCACAATAAAGGTTCTTTTTTTTCTCAAGCAGAAGATTGAATAATCTTGAATAAGCAAGAATGAGAAAAAAATAATGCTAACATATTTGAAAAAGCATAATAATTACATGTACCAACCGTCGACCAATATGTTAGAATGAAAATCTCTAAATTACCGGCCACAACATAAAAACGTTGTCTTTCGGGACAGAGCATACATTTAGACAAAACACATTTTTCTCAAGCAAAAGATTGAAGGTTCCTGAATAGTTCAAGAATGAGAAAACATTGGCAAAATCACTACTTATTATAGTTTTAAAATTTCAATTAAGGACAAGGGACATCGTAGTGCAACATATATCTTCATGTCTCATTAAAATTTCATTTTGGGCAACATTCACAATAAAGGTTCTTTTTTTTTTCTCAAGCAGAAGATTTAATAATCTTGAATAAGCAAGAATGAGAAAAAAATAATACTAACATATTTGAAAAAGCATAATAATTACATGTACCAACCGTCGACCAATATGATAGAATGAAAATCTCAAAATTACCGGTCACAACATAAAAATGTTGTCTTTCGGGACAGAGCATACATTTGGACAAAACATGTTTTTCTCAAGCAGAAGATTGAAGGTTCCTGAATAGTTCAAGAATGAGAAAACATTGGCAAAATCACTACTTCGGGACAGAGCACACATTTGGCCAAAACACGTTTTTCTCAAGCAGAAGATTGAAGGTTCCTGAATAGTTCAAGAATGAGAAAACATTGGCAAAATCACTACTTATTGTAGTTTTAAAATTTCAATTAGGGACAAGGGACATCGTAGTGCAACATATATCATCATGTCTCATTAAAATTTCATTTTGGGCAACATTCACAATAAAGGTTCTTTTTTTTTCTCAAGCAGAAGATTAGAAGATTGAAAAATCTTGAATAAGCAAGAATGAGAAAAAAATAATGCTAACATATTGGAAAAAGCATAATCAAAACATGTACCAACCATCAACCATTATGTTAAAATGAAAATCTCAAATTACCGGCCACAACATAAAAACGTTGTCTTTCGAGACAGAGCATACATTTGGACAAAACATGTTTTTCAACATGTAGAAGATTGAAGGTTCCTAAATAGTTCAAGAATGAGAAAACATTTGAAAATCACTACTTATTGTAGTTTTAAAATTTCAATTAGGGACAAGGGACATCGAAGTGCAACATATATCATCATGTCTCATTAAAATTTCATTTTGGGCAACATTCACAATAAAGGTTCTTTTTTTTCTCAAGCAGAAGATTGAATAATCTTGAATAAGCAAGAATGAGAAAAAAATAATGCTAACATATTTGAAAAAGCATAATAATTACATGTACCAACCGTCGACCAATATGTTAGAATGAAAATCTCTAAATTACCCGCCACAACATAAAAACGTTGTCTTTCGGGACAGAGCATACATTTAGACAAAACACATTTTTCTCAAGCAAAAGATTGAAGGTTCCTGAATAGTTCAAGAATGAGAAAACATTGGCAAAATCACTACTTATTATAGTTTTAAAATTTCAATTAAGGACAAGGGACATCGTAGTGCAACATATATCTTCATGTCTCATTAAAATTTCATTTTGGGCAACATTCACAATAAAGGTTCTTTTTTTTTTCTCAAGCAGAAGATTTAATAATCTTGAATAAGCAAGAATGAGAAAAAAAATAATACTAACATATTTGAAAAAGCATAATAATTACATGTACCAACCGTCGACCAATATGATAGAATGAAAATCTCAAAATTACCGGTCACAACATAAAAATGTTGTCTTTCGGGACAGAGCATACATTTGGACAAAACATGTTTTTCTCAAGCAGAAGATTGAAGGTTCCTGAATAGTTCAAGAATGAGAAATCATTGGCAAAATCACTACTTCGGGACAGAGCACACATTTGGCCAAAACACGTTTTTCTCAAGCAGAAGATTGAAGGTTCCTGAATAGTTCAAGAATGAGAAAACATTGGCAAAATCACTACTTATTGTAGTTTTAAAATTTCAATTAGGGACAAGGGACATCGTAGTGCAACATATATCATCATGTCTCATTAAAATTTCATTTTGGGCAACATTCACAATAAAGGTTCTTTTTTTTTCTCAAGCAGAAGATTAGAAGATTGAAAAATCTTGAATAAGCAAGAATGAGAAAAAAATAATGCTAACATATTGGAAAAAGCATAATCAAAACATGTACCAACCATCAACCATTATGTTAAAATGAAAATCTCAAATTACCGGCCACAACATAAAAACGTTGTCTTTCGAGACAGAGCATACATTTGGACAAAACATGTTTTTCAACATGTAGAAGATTGAAGGTTCCTAAATAGTTCAAGAATGAGAAAACATTTGAAAATCACTACTTATTGTAGTTTTAAAATTTCAATTAGGGACAAGGGACATCGAAGTGCAACATATATCATCATGTCTCATTAAAATTTCATTTTGGGCAACATTCACAATAAAGGTTCTTTTTTTTCTCAAGCAGAAGATTGAATAATCTTGAATAAGCAAGAATGAGAAAAAAATAATGCTAACATATTTGAAAAAGCATAATAATTACATGTACCAACCGTCGACCAATATGTTAGAATGAAAATCTCTAAATTACCCGCCACAACATAAAAACGTTGTCTTTCGGGACAGAGCATACATTTAGACAAAACACATTTTTCTCAAGCAAAAGATTGAAGGTTCCTGAATAGTTCAAGAATGAGAAAACATTGGCAAAATCACTACTTATTATAGTTTTAAAATTTCAATTAAGGACAAGGGACATCGTAGTGCAACATATATCTTCATGTCTCATTAAAATTTCATTTTGGGCAACATTCACAATAAAGGTTCTTTTTTTTTTCTCAAGCAGAAGATTTAATAATCTTGAATAAGCAAGAATGAGAAAAAAAATAATACTAACATATTTGAAAAAGCATAATAATTACATGTACCAACCGTCGACCAATATGATAGAATGAAAATCTCAAAATTACCGGTCACAACATAAAAATGTTGTCTTTCGGGACAGAGCATACATTTGGACAAAACATGTTTTTCTCAAGCAGAAGATTGAAGGTTCCTGAATAGTTCAAGAATGAGAAATCATTGGCAAAATCACTACTTCGGGACAGAGCACACATTTGGCCAAAACACGTTTTTCTCAAGCAGAAGATTGAAGGTTCCTGAATAGTTCAAGAATGAGAAAACATTGGCAAAATCACTACTTATTGTAGTTTTAAAATTTCAATTAGGGACAAGGGACATCGAAGTGCAACATATATCATCATGTCTCATTAAAATTTCATTTTGGGCAACATTCACAATAAAGGTTCTTTTTTTTTCTCAAGCAGAAGATTAGAAGATTGAAAAATCTTGAATAAGCAAGAATGAGAAAAAAATAATGCTAACATATTGGAAAAAGCATAATCAAAACATGTATCAACCATCAACCATTATGTTAAAATGAAAATCTCAAATTACCGGCCACAACATAAAAACGTTGTCTTTCGAGACAGAGCATACATTTGGACAAAACATGTTTTTCAACATGTAGAAGATTGAAGGTTCCTAAATAGTTCAAGAATGAGAAAACATTTGCAAAATCACTACTTATTGTAGTTTTAAAATTTCAATTAGGGACAAGGGACATCGAAGTGCAACATATATCATCATGTCTCATTAAAATTTCATTTTGGGCAACATTCACAATAAAGGTTCTTTTTTTTCTCAAGCAGAAGATTGAATAATCTTGAATAAGCAAGAATGAGAAAAAAATAATGCTAACATATTTGAAAAAGCATAATAATTACATGTACCAACCGTCGACCAATATGATAGAATGAAAATCTCAAAATTACCGGTCACAACATAAAAATGTTGTCTTTCGGGACAGAGCATACATTTGGACAAAACATGTTTTTCTCAAGCAGAAGATTGAAGGTTCCTGAATAGTTCAAGAATGAGAAAACATTGGCAAAATCACTACTTCGGGACAGAGCACACATTTGGCCAAAACACGTTTTTCTCAAGCAGAAGATTGAAGGTTCCTGAATAGTTCAAGAATGAGAAAACATTGGCAAAATCACTACTTATTGTAGTTTTAAAATTTCAATTAGGGACAAGGGACATCGAAGTGCAACATATATCATCATGTCTCATTAAAATTTCATTTTGGGCAACATTCACAATAAAAGTTCTTTTTTTTTCTCAAGCAGAAGATTAGAAGATTGAAAAATCTTGAATAAGCAAGAATGAGAAAAAAATAATGCTAACATATTGGAAAAAGCATAATCAAAACATGTATCAACCATCAACCATTATGTTAAAATGAAAATCTCAAATTACCGGCCACAACATAAAAACGTTGTCTTTCGAGACAGAGCATACATTTGGACAAAACATGTTTTTCAACATGTAGAAGATTGAAGGTTCCTAAATAGTTCAAGAATGAGAAAACATTTGCAAAATCACTACCTATTGTAGTTTTAAAATTTCAATTAGGGACAAGGGACATCGAAGTGCAACATATATCATCATGTCTCATTAAAATTTCATTTTGGGCAACATTCACAATAAAGGTTCTTTTTTTTCTCAAGCAGAAGATTGAATAATCTTGAATAAGCAAGAATGAGAAAAAAATAATGCTAACATATTTGAAAAAGCATAATAATTACATGTACCAACCGTCGACCAATATGTTAGAATGAAAATCTCTAAATTACCCGCCACAACATAAAAACGTTGTCTTTCGGGACAGAGCATACATTTAGACAAAACACATTTTTCTCAAGCAAAAGATTGAAGGTTCCTGAATAGTTCAAGAATGAGAAAACATTGGCAAAATCACTACTTATTATAGTTTTAAAATTTCAATTAAGGACAAGGGACATCGTAGTGCAACATATATCTTCATGTCTCATTAAAATTTCATTTTGGGCAACATTCACAATAAAGGTTCTTTTTTTTTTCTCAAGCAGAAGATTTAATAATCTTGAATAAGCAAGAATGAGAAAAAAATAATACTAACATATTTGAAAAAGCATAATAATTACATGTACCAACCGTCGACCAATATGATAGAATGAAAATCTCAAAATTACCGGTCACAACATAAAAATGTTGTCTTTCGGGACAGAGCATACATTTGGACAAAACATGTTTTTCTCAAGCAGAAGATTGAAGGTTCCTGAATAGTTCAAGAATGAGAAAACATTGGCAAAATCACTACTTCGGGACAGAGCACACATTTGGCCAAAACACGTTTTTCTCAAGCAGAAGATTGAAGGTTCCTGAATAGTTCAAGAATGAGAAAACATTGGCAAAATCACTACTTATTGTAGTTTTAAAATTTCAATTAGGGACAAGGGACATCGTAGTGCAACATATATCATCATGTCTCATTAAAATTTCATTTTGGGCAACATTCACAATAAAGGTTCTTTTTTTTTCTCAAGCAGAAGATTAGAAGATTGAAAAATCTTGAATAAGCAAGAATGAGAAAAAAATAATGCTAACATATTGGAAAAAGCATAATCAAAACATGTACCAACCATCAACCATTATGTTAAAATGAAAATCTCAAATTATCGGCCACAACATAAAAACGTTGTCTTTCGAGACAGAGCATACATTTGGACAAAACATGTTTTTCAACATGTAGAAGATTGAAGGTTCCTAAATAGTTCAAGAATGAGAAAACATTGGCAAAATCACTACTTCGGGACAGATCATACATTTGGACAAAACACGTTTTTCTCAAGCAGAGGATTGAAGGTTCCTGAATAGTTCAAGAATGAGAAAACATTGGCAAAATCACTACTTATTGTAGTTTTAAAATTTCAATTAGGGACAAGGGACATCGAAGTGCAACATATATCATCATGTCTCATTAAAATTTCATTTTGGGCAACATTCACAATAAAGGTTCTTTTTTTTTCTCAAGCAGAAGATTAGAAGATTGAAAAATCTTGAATAAGCAAGAATGAGAAAAAAATAATGCTAACATATTGGAAAAAGCATAATCAAAACATGTACCAACCATCAACCATTATGTTAAAATGAAAATCTCAAATTACCGGCCACAACATAAAAACGTTGTCTTTCGAGACAGAGCATACATTTGGACAAAACATGTTTTTCAACATGTAGAAGATTGAAGGTTCCTAAATAGTTCAAGAATGAGAAAACATTTGCAAAATCACTACTTATTGTAGTTTTAAAATTTCAATTAGGGACAAGGGACATCGAAGTGCAACATATATCATCATGTCTCATTAAAATTTCATTTTGGGCAACATTCACAATAAAGGTTCTTTTTTTTCTCAAGCAGAAGATTGAATAATCTTGAATAAGCAAGAATGAGAAAAAAATAATGCTAACATATTTGAAAAAGCATAATAATTACATGTACCAACCGTCGACCAATATGTTAGAATGAAAATCTCTAAATTACCCGCCACAACATAAAAACGTTGTCTTTCGGGACAGAGCATACATTTAGACAAAACACATTTTTCTCAAGCAAAAGATTGAAGGTTCCTTAATAGTTCAAGAATGAGAAAACATTGGCAAAATCACTACTTATTATAGTTTTAAAATTTCAATTAAGGACAAGGGACATCGTAGTGCAACATATATCTTCATGTCTCATTAAAATTTCATTTTGGGCAACATTCACAATAAAGGTTCTTTTTTTTTCTCAAGCAGAAGATTAGAAGATTGAAAAATCTTGAATAAGCAAGAATGAGAAAAAAATAATGCTAACATATTGGAAAAAGCATAATCAAAACATGTACCAACCATCAACCATTATGTTAAAATGAAAATCTCAAATTACCGGCCACAACATAAAAACGTTGTCTTTCGAGACAGAGCA
This sequence comes from Trifolium dubium, assembly GCA_951804385.1. NCBI lineage: Eukaryota > Viridiplantae > Streptophyta > Magnoliopsida > Fabales > Fabaceae > Trifolium > Trifolium dubium. The sequence continues at coordinate 18,966,397 of OX638071.1, read as the reverse complement.
TACATTTGGACAAAACATGTTTTTCAACATGTAGAAGATTGAAGGTTCCTAAATAGTTCAAGAATGAGAAAACATTTGCAAAATCACTACTTATTGTAGTTTTAAAATTTCAATTAGGGACAAGGGACATCGAAGTGCAACATATATCATCATGTCTCATTAAAATTTCATTTTGGGCAACATTCACAATAAAGGTTCTTTTTTTTCTCAAGCAGAAGATTGAATAATCTTGAATAAGCAAGAATGAGAAAAAAATAATGCTAACATATTTGAAAAAGCATAATAATTACATGTACCAACCGTCGACCAATATGTTAGAATGAAAATCTCTAAATTACCCGCCACAACATAAAAACGTTGTCTTTCGGGACAGAGCATACATTTAGACAAAACACATTTTTCTCAAGCAAAAGATTGAAGGTTCCTGAATAGTTCAAGAATGAGAAAACATTGGCAAAATCACTACTTATTATAGTTTTAAAATTTCAATTAAGGACAAGGGACATCGTAGTGCAACATATATCTTCATGTCTCATTAAAATTTCATTTTGGGCAACATTCACAATAAAGGTTCTTTTTTTTTTCTCAAGCAGAAGATTTAATAATCTTGAATAAGAGAGAATGAGAAAAAAATAATACTAACATATTTGAAAAAGCATAATAATTACATGTACCAACCGTCGACCAATATGATAGAATGAAAATCTCAAAATTACCGGTCACAACATAAAAATGTTGTCTTTCGGGACAGAGCATACATTTGGACAAAACATGTTTTTCTCAAGCAGAAGATTGAAGGTTCCTGAATAGTTCAAGAATGAGAAAACATTGGCAAAATCACTACTTCGGGACAGAGCACACATTTGGCCAAAACACGTTTTTCTCAAGCAGAAGATTGAAGGTTCCTGAATAGTTCAAGAATGAGAAAACATTGGCAAAATCACTACTTATTGTAGTTTTAAAATTTCAATTAGGGACAAGGGACATCGTAGTGCAACATATATCATCATGTCTCATTAAAATTTCATTTTGGGCAACATTCACAATAAAGGTTCTTTTTTTTTCTCAAGCAGAAGATTAGAAGATTGAAAAATCTTGAATAAGCAAGAATGAGAAAAAAATAATGCTAACATATTGGAAAAAGCATAATCAAAACATGTACCAACCATCAACCATTATGTTAAAATGAAAATCTCAAAATACCGGCCACAACATAAAAACGTTGTCTTTCGAGACAGAGCATACATTTGGACAAAACATGTTTTTCAACATGTAGAAGATTGAAGGTTCCTAAATAGTTCAAGAATGAGAAAACATTTGCAAAATCACTACTTATTGTAGTTTTAAAATTTCAATTAGGGACAAGGGACATCGAAGTGCAACATATATCATCATGTCTCATTAAAATTTCATTTTGGGCAACATTCACAATAAAGGTTCTTTTTTTTTCTCAAGCAGAAGATTAGAAGATTGAAAAATCTTGAATAAGCAAGAATGAGAAAAAAATAATGCTAACATATTGGAAAAAGCATAATCAAAACATGTACCAACCATCAACCATTATGTTAAAATGAAAATCTCAAAATTACCGGCCACAACATAAAAATGTTGTCTTTCGGGACAGAGCATACATTTGGACAAAACATGTTTTTCAACAAGTAGAAGATTGAAGGTTCCTAAATAGTTCAAGAATGAGAAAACATTGGCAAAATCACTACTTATTGTAGTTTTAAAATTTCAATTAGGGACAAGGGACATCGAAGTGCAACATATATCATCATGTCTCATTAAAATTTCATTTTGGACAACATTCACAATAAAGGTTCTTTTTTTTCTCAAGCAGAAGATTGAATAATCTTGAATAAGCAAGAATGAGAAAAAAATAATGCTAACATATTTGAAAAAGCATAATAATTACATGTACCAACCGTCGACCAATATGTTAGAATGAAAATCTCTAAATTACCCGCCACAACATAAAAACGTTGTCTTTCGGGACAGAGCATACATTTAGACAAAACACATTTTTCTCAAGCAAAAGATTGAAGGTTCCTGAATAGTTCAAGAATGAGAAAACATTGGCAAAATCACTACTTATTATAGTTTTAAAATTTCAATTAAGGACAAGGGACATCGTAGTGCAACATATATCTTCATGTCTCATTAAAATTTCATTTTGGGCAACATTCACAATAAAGGTTCTTTTTTTTTTCTCAAGCAGAAGATTTAATAATCTTGAATAAGAGAGAATGAGAAAAAAATAATACTAACATATTTGAAAAAGCATAATAATTACATGTACCAACCGTCGACCAATATGATAGAATGAAAATCTCAAAATTACCGGTCACAACATAAAAATGTTGTCTTTCGGGACAGAGCATACATTTGGACAAAACATGTTTTTCTCAAGCAGAAGATTGAAGGTTCCTGAATAGTTCAAGAATGAGAAAACATTGGCAAAATCACTACTTCGGGACAGAGCACACATTTGGCCAAAACACGTTTTTCTCAAGCAGAAGATTGAAGGTTCCTGAATAGTTCAAGAATGAGAAAACATTGGCAAAATCACTACTTATTGTAGTTTTAAAATTTCAATTAGGGACAAGGGACATCGTAGTGCAACATATATCATCATGTCTCATTAAAATTTCATTTTGGGCAACATTCACAATAAAGGTTCTTTTTTTTTCTCAAGCAGAAGATTAGAAGATTGAAAAATCTTGAATAAGCAAGAATGAGAAAAAAATAATGCTAACATATTGGAAAAAGCATAATCAAAACATGTACCAACCATCAACCATTATGTTAAAATGAAAATCTCAAAATACCGGCCACAACATAAAAACGTTGTCTTTCGAGACAGAGCATACATTTGGACAAAACATGTTTTTCAACATGTAGAAGATTGAAGGTTCCTAAATAGTTCAAGAATGAGAAAACATTTGCAAAATCACTACTTATTGTAGTTTTAAAATTTCAATTAGGGACAAGGGACATCGAAGTGCAACATATATCATCATGTCTCATTAAAATTTCATTTTGGGCAACATTCACAATAAAGGTTCTTTTTTTTCTCAAGCAGAAGATTGAATAATCTTGAATAAGCAAGAATGAGAAAAAAATAATGCTAACATATTTGAAAAAGCATAATAATTACATGTACCAACCGTCGACCAATATGTTAGAATGAAAATCTCTAAATTACCCGCCACAACATAAAAACGTTGTCTTTCGGGACAGAGCATACATTTAGACAAAACACATTTTTCTCAAGCAAAAGATTGAAGGTTCCTTAATAGTTCAAGAATGAGAAAACATTGGCAAAATCACTACTTATTATAGTTTTAAAATTTCAATTAAGGACAAGGGACATCGTAGTGCAACATATATCTTCATGTCTCATTAAAATTTCATTTTGGGCAACATTCACAATAAAGGTTCTTTTTTTTTCTCAAGCAGAAGATTAGAAGATTGAAAAATCTTGAATAAGCAAGAATGAGAAAAAAATAATGCTAACATATTGGAAAAAGCATAATCAAAACATGTACCAACCATCAACCATTATGTTAAAATGAAAATCTCAAATTACCGGCCACAACATAAAAACGTTGTCTTTCGAGACAGAGCATACATTTGGACAAAACATGTTTTTCAACATGTAGAAGATTGAAGGTTCCTAAATAGTTCAAGAATGAGAAAACATTTGCAAAATCACTACTTATTGTAGTTTTAAAATTTCAATTAGGGACAAGGGACATCGAAGTGCAACATATATCATCATGTCTCATTAAAATTTCATTTTGGGCAACATTCACAATAAAGGTTCTTTTTTTTCTCAAGCAGAAGATTGAATAATCTTGAATAAGCAAGAATGAGAAAAAAATAATGCTAACATATTTGAAAAAGCATAATAATTACATGTACCAACCGTCGACCAATATGTTAGAATGAAAATCTCTAAATTACCCGCCACAACATAAAAACGTTGTCTTTCGGGACAGAGCATACATTTAGACAAAACACATTTTTCTCAAGCAAAAGATTGAAGGTTCCTGAATAGTTCAAGAATGAGAAAACATTGGCAAAATCACTACTTATTATAGTTTTAAAATTTCAATTAAGGACAAGGGACATCGTAGTGCAACATATATCTTCATGTCTCATTAAAATTTCATTTTGGGCAACATTCACAATAAAGGTTCTTTTTTTTTTCTCAAGCAGAAGATTTAATAATCTTGAATAAGAGAGAATGAGAAAAAAATAATACTAACATATTTGAAAAAGCATAATAATTACATGTACCAACCGTCGACCAATATGATAGAATGAAAATCTCAAAATTACCGGTCACAACATAAAAATGTTGTCTTTCGGGACAGAGCATACATTTGGACAAAACATGTTTTTCTCAAGCAGAAGATTGAAGGTTCCTGAATAGTTCAAGAATGAGAAAACATTGGCAAAATCACTACTTCGGGACAGAGCACACATTTGGCCAAAACACGTTTTTCTCAAGCAGAAGATTGAAGGTTCCTGAATAGTTCAAGAATGAGAAAACATTGGCAAAATCACTACTTATTGTAGTTTTAAAATTTCAATTAGGGACAAGGGACATCGTAGTGCAACATATATCATCATGTCTCATTAAAATTTCATTTTGGGCAACATTCACAATAAAGGTTCTTTTTTTTTCTCAAGCAGAAGATTAGAAGATTGAAAAATCTTGAATAAGCAAGAATGAGAAAAAAATAATGCTAACATATTGGAAAAAGCATAATCAAAACATGTACCAACCATCAACCATTATGTTAAAATGAAAATCTCAAAATACCGGCCACAACATAAAAACGTTGTCTTTCGAGACAGAGCATACATTTGGACAAAACATGTTTTTCAACATGTAGAAGATTGAAGGTTCCTAAATAGTTCAAGAATGAGAAAACATTTGCAAAATCACTACTTATTGTAGTTTTAAAATTTCAATTAGGGACAAGGGACATCGAAGTGCAACATATATCATCATGTCTCATTAAAATTTCATTTTGGGCAACATTCACAATAAAGGTTCTTTTTTTTTCTCAAGCAGAAGATTAGAAGATTGAAAAATCTTGAATAAGCAAGAATGAGAAAAAAATAATGCTAACATATTGGAAAAAGCATAATCAAAACATGTACCAACCATCAACCATTATGTTAAAATGAAAATCTCAAAATACCGGCCACAACATAAAAACGTTGTCTTTCGAGACAGAGCATACATTTGGACAAAACATGTTTTTCAACATGTAGAAGATTGAAGGTTCCTAAATAGTTCAAGAATGAGAAAACATTTGCAAAATCACTACTTATTGTAGTTTTAAAATTTCAATTAGGGACAAGGGACATCGAAGTGCAACATATATCATCATGTCTCATTAAAATTTCATTTTGGGCAACATTCACAATAAAGGTTCTTTTTTTTTCTCAAGCAGAAGATTAGAAGATTGAAAAATCTTGAATAAGCAAGAATGAGAAAAAAATAATGCTAACATATTGGAAAAAGCATAATCAAAACATGTACCAACCATCAACCATTATGTTAAAATGAAAATCTCAAAATTACCGGCCACAACATAAAAATGTTGTCTTTCGGGACAGAGCATACATTTGGACAAAACATGTTTTTCAACAAGTAGAAGATTGAAGGTTCCTAAATAGTTCAAGAATGAGAAAACATTGGCAAAATCACTACTTATTGTAGTTTTAAAATTTCAATTAGGGACAAGGGACATCGAAGTGCAACATATATCATCATGTCTCATTAAAATTTCATTTTGGACAACATTCACAATAAAGGTTCTTTTTTTTCTCAAGCAGAAGATTGAATAATCTTGAATAAGCAAGAATGAGAAAAAAATAATGCTAACATATTTGAAAAAGCATAATAATTACATGTACCAACCGTCGACCAATATGTTAGAATGAAAATCTCTAAATTACCCGCCACAACATAAAAACGTTGTCTTTCGGGACAGAGCATACATTTAGACAAAACACATTTTTCTCAAGCAAAAGATTGAAGGTTCCTGAATAGTTCAAGAATGAGAAAACATTGGCAAAATCACTACTTATTATAGTTTTAAAATTTCAATTAAGGACAAGGGACATCGTAGTGCAACATATATCTTCATGTCTCATTAAAATTTCATTTTGGGCAACATTCACAATAAAGGTTCTTTTTTTTTCTCAAGCAGAAGATTTAATAATCTTGAATAAGCAAGAATGAGAAAAAAATAATACTAACATATTTGAAAAAGCATAATAATTACATGTACCAACCGTCGACCAATATGATAGAATGAAAATCTCAAAATTACCGGTCACAACATAAAAATGTTGTCTTTCGGGACAGAGCATACATTTGGACAAAACATGTTTTTCTCAAGCAGAAGATTGAAGGTTCCTGAATAGTTCAAGAATGAGAAAACATTGGCAAAATCACTACTTCGGGACAGAGCACACATTTGGCCAAAACACGTTTTTCTCAAGCAGAAGATTGAAGGTTCCTGAATAGTTCAAGAATGAGAAAACATTGGCAAAATCACTACTTATTGTAGTTTTAAAATTTCAATTAGGGACAAGGGACATCGAAGTGCAACATATATCATCATGTCTCATTAAAATTTCATTTTGGGCAACATTCACAATAAAGGTTCTTTTTTTTTCTCAAGCAGAAGATTAGAAGATTGAAAAATCTTGAATAAGCAAGAATGAGAAAAAAAATAATGCTAACATATTGGAAAAAGCATAATCAAAACATGTACCAACCATCAACCATTATGTTAAAATGAAAATCTCAAATTACCGGCCACAACATAAAAACGTTGTCTTTCGAGACAGAGCATACATTTGGACAAAACATGTTTTTCAACATGTAGAAGATTGAAGGTTCCTAAATAGTTCAAGAATGAGAAAACATTTGCAAAATCACTACTTATTGTAGTTTTAAAATTTCAATTAGGGACAAGGGACATCGAAGTGCAACATATATCATCATGTCTCATTAAAATTTCATTTTGGGCAACATTCACAATAAAGGTTCTTTTTTTTCTCAAGCAGAAGATTGAATAATCTTGAATAAGCAAGAATGAGAAAAAAATAATGCTAACATATTTGAAAAAGCATAATAATTACATGTACCAACCGTCGACCAATATGTTAGAATGAAAATCTCTAAATTACCCGCCACAACATAAAAACGTTGTCTTTCGGGACAGAGCATACATTTAGACAAAACACATTTTCCTCAAGCAAAAGATTGAAGGTTCCTGAATAGTTCAAGAATGAGAAAACATTGGCAAAATCACTACTTATTATAGTTTTAAAATTTCAATTAAGGACAAGGGACATCGTAGTGCAACATATATCTTCATGTCTCATTAAAATTTCATTTTGGGCAACATTCAAAATAAAGGTTCTTTTTTTTTTCTCAAGCAGAAGATTTAATAATCTTGAATAAGCAAGAATGAGAAAAAAATAATACTAACATATTTGAAAAAGCATAATAATTACATGTACCAACCGTCGACCAATATGATAGAATGAAAATCTCAAAATTACCGGTCACAACATAAAAATGTTGTCTTTCGGGACAGAGCATACATTTGGACAAAACATGTTTTTCTCAAGCAGAAGATTGAAGGTTCCTGAATAGTTCAAGAATGAGAAAACATTGGCAAAATCACTACTTCGGGACAGAGCACACATTTGGCCAAAACACGTTTTTCTCAAGCAGAAGATTGAAGGTTCCTGAATAGTTCAAGAATGAGAAAACATTGGCAAAATCACTACTTATTGTAGTTTTAAAATTTCAATTAGGGACAAGGGACATCGTAGTGCAACATATATCATCATGTCTCATTAAAATTTCATTTTGGGCAACATTCACAATAAAGGTTCTTTTTTTTTCTCAAGCAGAAGATTAGAAGATTGAAAAATCTTGAATAAGCAAGAATGAGAAAAAAATAATGCTAACATATTGGAAAAAGCATAATCAAAACATGTACCAACCATCAACCATTATGTTAAAATGAAAATCTCAAATTACCGGCCACAACATAAAAACGTTGTCTTTCGAGACAGAGCATACATTTGGACAAAACATGTTTTTTAACATGTAGAAGATTGAAGGTTCCTAAATAGTTCAAGAATGAGAAAACATTTGCAAAATCACTACTTATTGTAGTTTTAAAATTTCAATTAGGGACAAGGGACATCGAAGTGCAACATATATCATCATGTCTCATTAAAATTTCATTTTAGGCAACATTCACAATAAAGGTTCTTTTTTTTTCTCAAGCAGAAGATTAGAAGATTGAAAAATCTTGAATAAGCAAGAATGAGAAAAAAATAATGCTAACATATTGGAAAAAGCATAATCAAAACATGTACCAACCATCAACCATTATGTTAAAATGAAAATCTCAAAATTACCGGCCACAACATAAAAATGTTGTCTTTCGGGACAGAGCATACATTTGGACAAAACATGTTTTTCAACAAGTAGAAGATTGAAGGTTCCTAAATAGTTCAAGAATGAGAAAACATTGGCAAAATCACTACTTCGGGACAGATCATACATTTGGACAAAACACATTTTTCTCAAGCAAAAGATTGAAGGTTCCTGAATAGTTCAAGAATGAGAAAACATTGGCAAAATCACTACTTATTGTAGTTTTAAAATTTCAATTAAGGACAAGGGACATCGTAGTGCAACATATATCTTCATGTCTCATTAAAATTTCATTTTGGGCAACATTCACAATAAAGGTTCTTTTTTTTTTCTCAAGCAGAAGATTTAATAATCTTGAATAAGCAAGAATGAGAAAAAAAAATAATGCTAACATGTTGAAAAAAGCATAATCATAACATGTACCAACCGTCGACCAATATGTTAGAATGAAAATCTCAAAATTACCGGTCACAACATAAAAATGTTGTCTTTCGGGACAGAGCATACATTTGGACAAAACATGTTTTTCTCAAGCAGAAGATTGAAGGTTCCTGAATAGTTCAAGAATGAGAAAACATTGGCAAAATCACTACTTCGGGACAGAGCACACATTTGGCCAAAACACGTTTTTCTCAAGCAGAAGATTGAAGGTTCCTGAATAGTTCAAGAATGAGAAAACATTGGCAAAATCACTACTTATTGTAGTTTTAAAATCTCAATTAGGGACAAGGGACATCGAAGTGCAACATATATCATCATGTCTCATTCAAATTTCATTTTGGGCAACATTCACAATAAAGGTTCTTTTTTTTTCTCAAGCAGAAGATTGAATAATCTTGAATAAGCAAGAATGAGAAAAAAATAATGCTAACATATTGGAAAAAGCATAATCAAAACATGTACCAACCATCAACCAATATGTTAAAATGAAAATCTCAAATTACCGGCCACAACATAAAAACGTTGTCTTTCGAGACAGAGCATACATTTGGACAAAACATGTTTTTCAACAAGTAGAAGATTGAAGGTTCCTAAATAGTTCAAGAATGAGAAAACATTGGCAAAATCACTACTTCGGGACAGATCATCAATTTGGACAAAACACGTTTTTCTCAAGCAGAGGATTGAAGGTTCCTGAATAGTTCAAGAATGAGAAAACATTGGCAAATCACTACTTATTGTAGTTTTAAAATTTCAATTAGGGACAAGGGACATCGAAGTGCAACATATATCATCATGTCTCATTAAAATTTCATTTTGGGCAACATTCACAATAAAGGTTCTTTTTTTTTCTCAAGCAGAAGATTAGAAGATTGAAAAATCTTGAATAAGCAAGAATGAGAAAAAAATAATGCTAACATATTGGAAAAAGCATAATCAAAACATGTACCAACCATCAACCATTATGTTAAAATGAAAATCTCAAATTACCGGCCACAACATAAAAACGTTGTCTTTCGAGACAGAGCATACATTTGGACAAAACACGTTTTTCAACAAGTAGAAGATTGAAGGTTCCTAAATAGTTTAAGAATGAGAAAACATTGGCAAAATCACTACTTCGGGACAGATCATACATTTGGACAAAACACGTTTTTCTCAAGCAGAAGATTGAAGGTTCCTGAATAGTTCAAGAATGAGAAAACATTGGCAAAATCACTACTGTTGCGGGATTTTTGAGACATACCCCACTACAGTTTTATTTTTCATTTCCAAAAGAGGGGAAAAATTGAAAACCTTTTAAAAGAAAGAGATTCTAGGTACAGGGGTTAGTTGCACTTGAGGAAGGTATTAGCACCTCAAGCGTCCATGGTACTCCATGGTAACCTCTTATATGTTTTTGTGCTTTTTGATACATGCTTTTGAGAATAGAGGGAGAAATTGTATAGAAGAAAGAAAGGAAAGTGGGTAAAAGTTACGAAAATTTTATTTCATAAAGTAAATAAAAGAAAAGAAGTGTAAATGTTTTTTTTTTTTTGTAAAAAAAGATTTTTGAGAGAATTGTAGTTGTTGAGAGAAAGAGGTTATGAGAAAAGATGTTGTAAAAAAGTTGTCGTTTGAGAACGAAAGTGTATTTGCTTTTTGGTGTTGGAAAAAAGTGTGTTGTAAAGAAAAGAAGTTCTTGTTGCCAAAAAATGTAAGAAAAGATGTAAAAAAATGTTGTGATAAAAGCATGTTAAAATGATTGTAGTGACGTTGAGATTAAGATGAACTTGCGCTTGTCTTATAAAAAGATCGTACGTTTGTTTTGAAAGGGTTTTTTTCGTTTCAAGAAAAGTCTCGTAATCAATTTGAATCAATTACGAGTCCTCTCCCTTGGAAATGAATTTTTTTGGCGTTGTGTGTGATGTGTGAGCTAGGAAAGCAATAACAATAAATAAAGTCCTACGCTATTACAACCCAATTGAATAATTAATTTACAACCATATCGAATCGAATGAATGAATAATGATAATAAGCAATAAATAAATAAATAAATAACAATGCATAAAAGTAAAAATGCAAGTGCGGAGAAATAAATATGATAATAAAATGCACATACGAGAGGAAAAAAAAAAACATCACAAAATAACATCCTAATTAAAAGTGGAGTGTGTGAAAGAAATGCGTCGGAGGCAAATACATGATAATACATTTTTGGAGGCCACTCACAACAACAAATAATTCTAACCTAGGCACACAAGCAACATGTAATTTTATTTATCAAAAGAATAGTTTTTTATTTTTATGAAGAGAATGAATTTAGGCCAAAAGGCCCTTAACTATTAATGCTAATGTTAGAGCTCAATGATTTTATTAATTAAAATATTGTCTCTAACATGCATTTTTAAAATGATGCATTGTCCTAATCTAAATGCAATGCATGTATGCATGAAAAAAAAAATGTGGAGTAAAGTTGTAATGTGAGATTGTAGTGTGATGCAAAAATTAGTGTCAAATGTCATGTGAAATGCAAAATGTATATTATGATGCAATGTAATGTAGAAGTGTAAAAAAAAAATGTGTAGTGTAAATGTAATGAAAAATGTGATATGATGTAGAATTTTTGTAAAAAAGTTATTTGACATGAAAAATACATAAATGTGATGTAGTGTAAAAATGTAAGATTTTTAAATGCATGTATGCATGAAAATTTTAATAAAAGCATGTTATATGTTTTTATAAAATGAGATTAAACAAAAATATAATCAAGTCATCAATCATCGAAAAAAAAAGAATTCAAACATAGCATATCTAAATTTTTTTGGCATTTTTTGTTGTTTTATATATATTTTGCATTTTTTAAATGACTAATTAAAAAGAAGACATAACAAAACAAACATTTTTATTTCTTAACATTTAAATAACTAAAAAAAAAAGTCTTTTTATTTAAAAGATAAGTTTTTTTTTTTAACTTAGAAGTTTTTTGAATATTAGTGTAAAATTTGGTCTCAATAAGCTTAAATAAGCTATTGTCCCAAATAAGCACTTATTGAAATAAGCTATTAAAATAAACAAAGTTGCAGTGGTATAGCAGTAAAATGGGGTGTAAATATAAGTAAATAAAAAAACAGCATACACAAAAAAAAAAAAAAGCAAACAGAGGCCCAGCCCATAAACTTCTTAAACCGGATCGGGTCGACCCATGGGTCAACCCAGACCCGGTCACAAACCAGTACCAAAAAACAATAATAAAAAAAAAACTAAACACATGCGCCTATGGGAGCGCGACACGTGGCATGGGAAGTCTTCTTCAACCTTTTCAAACACTAACAGTGACAACACGCCATGAAAGGAATGGAACTCAAATTCAAACACAATAACCTCAAATCAACATCAAACAACACAATTGATAGACCGATTTCATGCGAAAATTCACATAGATTTCAAATATTCAACTAGTTTTCACAATAGAACATCATATCATGAGAAAAGATGGCACAAAGCAAAATGGTCAAAAATGTGAAAATGAGTTTCAAGCAAAATTGGACGAAACTAGTTCATGGAATAGATTATAAGCATCAATACGAGTTCAACACAATCAAAATCCAGCAAAACGGCAGATGAAAGCGTTCAGAATCGTACCTCCAAAAGAGTCGGAGACAGCGGTTTCGGCTTGGTTTTCCGGCGCGTTTCAGGTCTGTTTCCGGTCACTTTCTGTCTCCTGAACGGCTCCAGGTGCCTCCAGCAGTGTAACTCTACCTCAATGAAAGCTTCGAACAAGCTGGAACAACAACTCGAGCTTGTCACCGGTTAAGACTTGCTTCACGTTTCTGGGTTCTGTTTCCAAACATTTTGATGGTTGTTTTTGATGTTGGAATAGTTAGAAACAAGATTTTGGTAAGGTTTGATGAATTTGATTTGAGATGATTGTTGTTTTAGTTGATTTTGGATTTGGGAGATTTGATGAAGAACGAAGGAAATGTTGTTGTTATTTTGATTTTGGTTTGTATGTTTGTTGTTCGGTGAATTTGAAATGAGAGAATGAAATTTGGTGTTGATTTGGAGTATTGATTTTGTGAATCGGAAGGAACAAAGGATGGAGGAAATGGAATGAATTTTTGAAGATGAAGGATTGTTGTTGTTACTGCATCTCGTCCTTCAATTCATTTTTTTCTTTTTTCTTATTTTTTTTGATTTGTTTTTTTGTTGAGAGAGAAGGGAGGATTGGTGGCTAGGGTCCTTTTTCTCTCTAGTTTTTTTCTTAAGATGTAGGGTTTTTATAATTAAAAGAGGAAATGAAACATATGTCTTTTTTGGTTAGAAAATTTGTTGAAATTTTGGTATGTATTAAGGAAAAAAAACAAATTTGTATAGTTGTTATATGGTTGGAGATTAGGTTTAGAATGACAAAAGAAGAAATGAGAAGAGTAGCTTTGTTGTGTTAGTGATAGTTTGAAAACAAGGTATTGAAATGGAAAAGATGACAAAGATGTCATTGTTATGATACATGATTGGATCCCTTTTTTTGATTTTTTTTTGGATAATAATAATAATAATAATAATAATGATGATATAAATAAAAAGGAGATAGTAGGATGATAATGAGTAATAATAAGATAGTAGTGTAAATAGATTAATGATAAAAACGAATTTTTAGTAAGATAATAATAAGGTAAAAGAAAACAATGATAATGAATAAAAATGAAGTAAATAGACGAAGATAAAACCGATACAAGAGTATTTTTCAAACGATGGATTTTTTTTGATATTTTATAACGAAAAAAGAGGACAATGGATTTTAGGTCCAAAATTGGGGTACAACAGCTGCCCCTATTTAAGTTTCTTCACCCAGAGAGATGAAGATTAAAATCTTTGTCTAGACGGGATTGAAGAGACTTAAATATAAAACGTGCACCATTTTTGGACCTAAAATCCTTCAACAATGCTTATGATGCAAATATGAATGCATGAAATGCAGATGATGAATTTTTTTTGAATTTTGTATGAACGTTGTAAAAGACAGACAAAGGAAGAAGACATAGTTAGGACTCCACAGGGGAAGAACATAAGATGGCTTGACTGGGAAAAAACTAGATGTGCCCCAAGTCCATTGGGAGAATGAACTCCACTGGGGAACAGAGTAAAGTGCTGGGGAAAATATTACTCATTATCATATGGATGACAGTAATGTGAAAAGAACATTGTCTACCGTCTTACAAAGACACAGATTGCAGATAAAAGACAACGTTTATAAAGAATAAGAGGATTGTCCACCGCCTGACAAGGACGGATTGCAGATAAAAGACAATTTCTACAAGAAAAACAGGAACATTGTCCACCGCCTTGCAAAGTGACGGCTTGCAGATAAAAGACAACGTTTACTGAGAACAAGAGCATCGTCCACCGCCTTACGAAGAGACAGCTTGCAGATAAAAGACAACCTCTATAAAGAACAAGAACATTGTCCACCGCCTTACAAAGAGACAGCTTGCAGATAAAAGACAACGTTTATAAAGAATAAGAGAATTGTCCACCGCCTGACAAGGACGGATTGCAGATAAAAGACAATTTCTACAAGAAAAACAGGAACATTGTCCACCGCCTTGCAAAGTGACGGCTTGCAGATAAAAGACAACGTTTACTGGGAACAAGAGCGTCGTCCACCGCCTTACGAAGAGACGGCTTGCAGATAAAAGACGGCCTCTATAAAGAACAAGAACATTGCCCACTGTCTTACAAAGAGACAGCTTGCAGATAAAGAACAATTTCTATAAAAAAAACAGGAACATTGTCCACCGTCTTGCAAATAGACGGATAGCATAAAGAAGACAATGATCAGATATTACCGACTACCATACAAATGATAGCTTAAAGGGCAACATGAGAATAGATGACATTATCTACTATCGACAAAGATAGCTTAAAGGATAATGGAGAGATGATACATTATCTACTACCATGAAAATGACAGCTTAAAGGACAATGATCAAATATTACCGACTATCGCCTGACCGACAGCTTAAAGGGAAATATGAAAATGTATGACATTATCTACTATCGAACACCGACAGCTTAAAGGATAATGTGAAAAGACGATACATTATCTACTACCACACACAAAAATGGTAACTTAAAGGATAATGATCAGATATTACCGACTATCGCCTGACCGACAGCTTAAAGGGCAATATGAAAATGTATGACATTATCTACTATCGAACAATGATAGCTTAAAGGACAATGTGCAAATATTGCCGACTACCATATAAATGATAGCTTAAAGGGCAACATGAGAATAGGTGATATTATCTACTATCGAACAAAGATAGCTTAAAGGATAATGGAGAGATGATACATTATCTACTACCACACACAAAATGGTAACTTAAAGGATAATGATCAGATATTACCGACTATCCCCTGACCGACAGCTTAAAGGGCAATTTGAAAATGCATAACATTATCTACTATCGAACACCGACAGCTTAAAGGATAATGTGAAAAGATGTGACATCATCTACTATCGAACAAAGATAGCTTAAAGGATAATGTGCAAAGAGGATGCATTATCTACTATCATAAAATGACAGCTTAAAGGACAATGATCAAATATTACCGACTACCATACAAATGATAGCTTAATGGAAGATAATATTTTTCTATTTAAAGGAAATAACTCTACTGGGCTTCAAAGGAGACACAAGTAGGTTAAAGTGTAAAAGTGCATGCATTTGTAGATAGAGAAGATTTGTATGACCTTTTGTGTAATGTATATTGATAGGATTCACTAGGGATAAAGCCACCCGAGGAATTGCAAAGTGTATCTGGTAAAATACAAGCTTCTTGTGTGGAAACTTGTCACTTGTTGCTTTGAATTGGTGTTCAATCCGGGAACAAACCGGAGGGAAACATTGAAAAAGACTTTGTGTTCAGTTGATGAATAAGTTCAACTGAGATTTTCCTTTTGTTATAGGAAAAACTGAAACAACCATCATCCACAAGAGAGGAGTCTAGTGGGGAATTTTGAAACAGGAGAGATGTACACTTATCTGCCTAAGCTGACACTCTAATTGGAAAGAACAACATGCCCATCCTGACTCTATTTTGTAGACACAGACAAGACAGAAGAGATAGAAATCTGTATAATGATGTAATAAGGTATGAAAGATGCAAATGTTCATGGCACATGTAAATGCCATGTATGAATGTTATGTATGAATGTATGTATGTATGTATGTAGAACATCTTTTAATGGACAAACAAAGTGACCAAACCGGAAACACAAGCCAACGTCGCATCACTGTTCAAGATGTCTCTACAAAGTGTAAATGTTACTGTAAATAAGTAAGAGAACTCTTCTTGGGGAAGGAACAACTTCTCTGGGGAAAACTCAATCTTTAAACTGATACAAGACATACGATTCCGTTGGTGTAAAAGAAACTGCCTCGAAACAACTGTTGAAATATTCTTAGAGAAAACATGTTTGCTGTTGATGAATATCTTGAGAAGATGGGAACAACTTGCCCCTTGCTTTAGACTCTTTGCTTTATCTAAAGATCTTTGAAAGAATCACTCGAAGAGCGTGACTGGTTGACCTTGTACATCCAGTGTACTTTTCAGGAATATATGATCTTAACACTGTATGCCCCAAGTGCTTGAAACCTTGAAAGGTAGGATGTTCAACTTGTTTGCCCCTGATTGGCAGAATTCATATGTAACTTGCCCCTAGCTAGGAGCGTCTCAAGTCAGCTTTGCCTTTGATCAGACCATAGCTCAAATTTCTTTGATGTCAAGTATGAATTTGCAAGTGAAATTATTTCTTTTGAAAAGTATTTTTGATAAAATGTACATGTAAGTTTTTTTGAAATTGAATTTTTTTTTGTGGTGGAAGCACATATGGTGTGTATAAAGATGGTTTGTGATTACTAAACAAACAGGATGAGTCAGCTTAACAATAAATTTGCCAAATATGCTTTCACAGTGAACCTAGTTTCAATTAGGTCTTTTGTATGTTATAACGTGGCTGGGCTCACGGTTTTCAAAAAAGGATTGTTAGGCTCAAAATTTTATTTGGTCCCACCCAATCTTCTTGATGTCCTTCATTCCTAAATTCAATTAATTCAACTGATGCAATCAGTCGACATAAGAGTCTTTTTGACAATGATGTTTGAGATTGACACTTTGGTCGAATTTTTATTGATGTTCTTTTGTTGAATAGACTTTGATGAGATTTCTTGAAGTGGCAGTCACTTTTTGTTTAGGATGTTGTTCCTATATGTTTTTAGTCACTATTTATTTGTATGGACTAGTTCTTTTTGAAATTCGAATTTGTGGTCCATCACGGTGCCCCTTTTTTTTTAGGGGCTCTTTTTTTGAATTCTTTTTTTGATTTCTCTTTTTTTTTGTATTTGTATTCTCTCCTTTTTTGAACAACTCTGGTAAGATCCTGGTGTATGAATATTGTGACTGCCATATGAATTGTTGTGAGTCTCATCTCTTGACAGCTTCTTCTGTTAGAGGTAAGCATTGTGCTTAAACCTCTTACTTGGTATGACTGAATGAATTGATTCTCTTGTATCAGGATGCATCATCAAATTAATTGAAATACTACCTTGCCCCAGGTTAAGAATAAGGGTTCAGAAAAATAGAAAGAAACACCGACTTCAGGCTCAAAGGGGCTGACTACGGATTATCTCCTTATATCTCCACTGTTTGGGAAATTAAACAATGCCTTACATCGTCAACTAGGTTTTTCACCACTAAAAGCATACATCAGCAAAAATCAGTTATTTGTTTTCATCATCCTCGCTCCAAGTTTGTAAGTAATAAAACAAGAAGTGAGTGAATACGAACGGATTTGTTCGAAAAACATGCATGTTTATTATATTAAAAGTACTTGACAAAATACATAATGTTAAAACAAACAAATGATTGACAAGAAAGAAATACAAGTCTAATCATCATATGGATGAGCTTCCTAGTATCACCAACTTCAACTGGACAATTGCAGTAAAAGTAACATCAACATCAAACCAGATTGCAACAAACCACTTAATGCATCACAAAACTGGGTATGTGCCCCTGAAATAAAGTTTGTTATCCTCCATCAGGTTCCGGACTTCAGCTTTTAAAGGAAAACAGTGCTCAATATCATGGCCAGGTGCCCCTTGATGGAAAGCACAGAATCGATCAGACTTGTACCACCTTGGTAATTTTGCAGGTACCTTAGGAGGTGCTTTAGTTTGAACATAATTCTTCTCAAGCAAAAGAGGAACCAAGTCTGCATACAACATAGGGATCGGTTCAAACAGAGGTGCCCTCTTTGGAGTAGTATCAGTAGCAGGAGTTATAGCAGCAACATGTTGTCGTCTGTTCTTCTTTGGCTTCCCATGAGCCACCATGGTCGCTTCATGTTCTTTGTTTGTATTAAAGCCCGGCCCAAACTCTCTTGCATTTCTGGAAGAAGAAGTCTTTCTTGTCAAACGTCCTTCTCGGAGAGCTTCCTCAATGCGCACACCTATGTCTACCAAGTCGGCAAAATCACGAAGCGCATTGGCAACCATCTTGTCATAGTAAAAAGCATCAAGAGTTTTCAAGAAAATTTTAGCCATCTCCTTTTCCTCAAGAGGTGGGCTAACCTGAGCCGCAACCTCCCTCCATCTTTGAGCATATTCTTTGAAAGTTTCCTTGTTTTTCTGAGTCATGGCTTGGAGTTGATCTCTATCAGGGGCCAAATCAGCATTGTACTTGTACTGCTGCACAAATGCTTCACATAAATCATAAAAGGACTTGATCCTCGAACTTCCTAAGCTCATGTACCACTTGAGAGCGGCACCAGTCAAACTGTCTTGGAAGCATTGAATAAGCAATTCATCATCTTTTGTCAGAGCATACATCTTTCTAGTATACATCACAAGATGCATCTGAGGACAAGAATTCCCCTTATACTTTTCAAACTCGGGCACTTTGAACTTCGGCAGAAACTTGACATTTGGCACCAGACAAAGCTCATGAGCACTCTTTCCAAACAAATCTTTTCCACGGAGAGCACGAATCTCACGTTGTATCTCATCAAACTGGTCTTGGTAATTATCCACAGAACACGCCTCCACATTCCCAACTTGTTTGGCATTGTAAGCAAATTCATTCTCATGTGGTATAGTGTGAACCACAGGAACTGGAACAGTTAAAATTGGTGACGTGACAGGCACAGTGACTTGAGAAACATTCAAAGCAGGAATCTGGATACGAGAAACATTGGGATGAAAACTCTCATTGAAGTTATAAGTCTCTGACACAGTACTTGTCAAAGCCTGAGGAGGAAGAGATGCTGGTGGCGGAACTCTTGCAATAGTCAAAGATTCAACCGAAGATGTTAACTGGGCCAAATTAGTCTGTAGTGTAGCAATTTGTTCACGGAGCTGAAGATTCACTTGTTCAATTCCTTCCATTCTTTTCTCTTTTGATTAACCAAATGTTGTACTTTCGAGTTGACTTTGGACGAGAGCGTCAGACCACTGAGAGGAAGACATGAAGTTTAGACCTTTTTTTTTTTTTTGAAGAAGAAGATCATGAATGCACAATGATGCATGAGAAAGAAAGTTTTGTTTTGATTTTTTTGATTTTCAAAGGACTTTAGGATACAAATCATAAAGGACCTCATTTTTTGTTTATAAATGATCAAAAGAATTTTTTCAAAACAATCTTTTTTCACTTTTTTTCAAGGTCCATGATGATTGTGAAGTTTATAAAGAAAATCCTCTAAGTCCTTTGAAAATTAATGGAAAAAGTTTTTTTTTTATTTTTTATGAATGAATGGATGAATGAGATGTGATGATGCAACAAACACAAACATAAGCAAACATGGTTGGTTGAGATGTCACAATGTTGGAGCCAAAGGTAAGAACCACCCACAAGGTATGAACTATTGGTTTTCTTGCATTCGTAACACGGGTTCTACAAAGTTCCCAACGTCACCAACTTTCCATATTGAATACCAATGTCCATAACTGAACTCACGGCCAAATGAAATATCCAAGGGAAAGTCTCGATTGAGCATGGTATCGCGGAACAACTAATCCGAGAACCTCTCGGCTTAGCCATCGCACCACAACCTAAAAAGGCCAAGATGGGTTAAAGGTGTCTAAAGGTCCACAACATCCTCGGAATACACATCATAACAACATCTACGTGAGCCTCACGTCGAAAAGAATACTACAACATGATCCCTCCATTGTGCGTGATTTCATCACTTGTGATTATGTGCGAGACTGAACATTCGCCCATTCACTATGATCATACCACAACTAACTTATGGTTCACTCAAGCTCGGGTCAAGCTTATCTCAACTCATGAATCCCTCCACAATATATAAAGCATGTAAATAAATAAACACATATAAACACATAAGTTAGGTTCAACCCTCTTAAGGAGAGGTTCCCCAGTGAAGTCGCCATTTTTCTGTTGCGGAATTTTTGAGACATACCCCACTACAGTTTTATTTTTCATTTCCAAAAGAGGGGAAAAATTGAAAACCTTTTAAAAGAAAGAGATTCTAGGTACGGGGGTTAGTTGCACTTGAGGAAGGTATTAGCACCTCAAGCGCCCATGGTACTCCATGGTAACCTCTTATATGTTTTTGTGCTTTTTGATACATGCTTTTGAGAATAGAGGGAGAAATTGTATAGAAGAAAGAAAGGAAAGTGGGTAAAAGTTAAGAAAATTTTATTTCATAAAGTAAATAAAAGAAAAGAAGTGTAAATGTTTTTTTTTTTGTAAAAAAAGATTTTTGAGAGAATTGTAGTTGTTGAGAGAAAGAGGTTATGAGAAAAGATGTTGTAAAAAAGTTGTCGTTTGAGAACGAAAGTGTATTTGCTTTTTGGTGTTGGAAAAAAGTGTGTTGTAAAGAAAAGAAGTTCTTGTTGCCAAAAAATGTAAGAAAAGATGTAAAAAAATGTTGTGATAAAAGCATGTTAAAATGATTGTAGTGACGTTGAGATTAAGATGAACTTGTGCTTGTCTTATAAAAAGATCGTACGTTTGTTTTGAAAGGGTTTTTTTCGTTTCAAGAAAAGTCTCGTAATCAATTTGAATCAATTACGAGTCCTCTCCCTTGGAAATGAATTTTTTTGGCGTTGTGTGTGATGTGTGAGCTAGGAAAGCAATAACAATAAATAAAGTCCTACGCTATTACAACCCAATTGAATAATTAATTTACAACCATATCGAATCGAATGAATGAATAATGATAATAAGCAATAAATAAATAAATAAATAAATAACAATGCATAAAAGTAAAAATGCAAGTGCGGAGAAATAAATATGATAATAAAATGCACATACGAGAGGAAAAAAAAAACATCACAAAATAACATCCTAATTAAAAGTGGAGTGTGTGAAAGAAATGCGTCAGAGGCAAATACATGATAATACATTTTTGGAGGCCACTCACAACAACAAATAATTCTAACTTAGGCACACAAGCAACATGTAATTTTATTTATCAAAAGAATAGTTTTTTATTTTTATGAAGAGAATGAATTTAGGCCAAAAGGCCCTTAACTATTAATGCTAATGTTAGAGCTCAATGATTTTATTAATTAAAATATTGTCTCTAACATGCATTTTTAAAATGATGCATTGTCCTAATCTAAATGCAATGCATGTATGCATGAAAAAAAAAATGTGGAGTAAAGTTGTAATGTGAGATTGTAGTGTGATGCAAAAATTAGTGTCAAATGTCATGTGAAATGCAAAATGTATATTATGATGCAATGTAATGTAGAAGTGTAAAAAAGAAATGTGTAGTGTAAATGTAATGAAAAATGTGATATGATGTAGAATTTTTGTAAAAAAGTTATGTGACATGAAAATTACATAAATGTGATGTAGTGTAAAAATGTAAGATTTTTAAATGCATGTATGCATGAAAATTTTAATAAAAGCATGTTATATGTTTTTATAAAATGAGATTAAACAAAAATATAATCAAGTCATCAATCATCGAAAAAAAAAGAATTCAAACATAGCATATCTAAATTTTTTTGGCATTTTTTGTTGTTTTATATATATTTTGCATTTTTTAAATGACTAATTAAAAAGAAGACATAACAAAACAAACATTTTTATTTCTTAACATTTAAATAACTAAAAAAAAAAGTCTTTTTATTTAAAAGATAAGTTTTTTTTTTTAACTTAGAAGTTTTTTGAATATTAGTGTAAAATTTGGTCTCAATAAGCTTAAATAAGCTATTGTCCCAAATAAGCACTTATTGAAATAAGCTATTAAAATAAACAAAGTTGCAGTGGTATAGCAGTAAAATGGGGTGTGTAAATATAAGTAAATAAAAAAACAGCATACACAAAAAAAAAAAAAAGCAAACAGAGGCCCAGCCCATAAACTTCTTAAACCGGATCGGGTCGACCCATGGGTCAACCCAGACCCGGTCACAAACCAGTAACCAAAAAACAATAATAAAAAAAAAACTAAACACATGCGCCTATGGGAGCGCGACACGTGGCATGGGAAGTCTTCTTCAACCTTTTCAAACACTAACAGTGACAACACGCCATGAAAGGAATGGAACTCAAATTCAAACACAATAACCTCAAATCAACATCAAACAACACAAATGATAGACCGATTTCATGCGAAAATTCACATAGATTTCAAATATTCAACTAGTTTTCACAATAGAACATCATATCATGAGAAAAGATGGCACAAAGCAAAATGGTCAAAAATGTGAAAATGAGTTTCAAGCAAAATTGGACGAAACTAGTTCATGGAATAGATTATAAGCATCAATACGAGTTCAACACAATCAAAATCCAGCAAAACGGCAGATGAAAGCGTTCAGAATCGTACCTCCAAAAGAGTCGGAGACGGCGGTTTCGGCTTGGTTTTCCGGCGCGTTTCAGGTCTGTTTCCGGTCACTTTCTGTCTCCTGAACGGCTCCAGGTGCCTCCAGCAGTGTAACTCTACCTCAATGAAAGCTTCGAACAAGCTGGAACAACAACTCGAGCTTGTCACCGGTTAAGACTTGCTTCACGTTTCTGGGTTCTGTTTCCAAACATTTTGATGGTTGTTTTTGATGTTGGAATAGTTAGAAACAAGATTTTGGTAAGGTTTGATGAATTTGATTTGAGATGATTGTTGTTTTAGTTGATTTTGGATTTGGGAGATTTGATGAAGAACGAAGGAAATGTTGTTGTTATTTTGATTTTGGTTTGTATGTTTGTTGTTCGGTGAATTTGAAATGAGAGAATGAAATTTGGTGTTGATTTGGAGTATTGATTTTGTGAATCGGAAGGAACAAAGGATGGAGGAAATGGAATGAAGTTTTGAAGATGAAGGATTGTTGTTGTTACTGCATCTCGTCCTTCAATTCATTTTTTTCTTTTTTCTTATTTTTTTTGATTTGTTTTTTTGTTGAGAGAGAAGGGAGGATTGGTGGCTAGGGTCCTTTTTCTCTCTAGTTTTTTTCTTAAGATGTAGGGTTTTTATAATTAAAAGAGGAAATGAAACATATGTCTTTTTTGGTTAGAAAATTTGTTGAAATTTTGGTATGTATTAAGGAAAAAAAACAAATTTGTATAGTTGTTATATGGTTGGAGATTAGGTTTAGAATGACAAAAGAAGAAATGAGAAGAGTAGCTTTGTTGTGTTAGTGATAGTTTGAAAACAAGGTATTGAAATGGAAAAGATGACAAAGATGTCATTGTTATGATACATGATTGGATCCCTTTTTTTGATTTTTTTTTGGATAATAATAATAATAATAATAATAATAATAATAATAATAATAATAAGTTAGGTTCAACCCTCTTAAGGAGAGAATCCCCAGTGAAGTCGCCATTTTTCTGTTGCGGGATTTTTGAGACATACCCCACTACAGTTTTATTTTTCATTTCCAAAGGAGGGGAAAAATTGAAAACCTTTAAAGAAAGAGATTCTAGGTACGGGGGTTAGTTGCACTTGAGGAAGGTATTAGCACCTCAAGCGCCCATGGTACTCCATGGTAACCTCTTATATGTTTTTGTGCTTTTTGATACATGCTTTTAAGAATGGAGGGAGAAATTGTATAGAAGAAAAAAGAAAGTGGAAAAAATTAAGTAAATTTTATTTCATAAAGAAGTGTAAATATTTTTTGTTTGTAAAAAGATTTTTTTTAGAGAATTGTAGTTGTTGAGAGAGAGAGATTGTAAGAAAAGATGTTGTAAAGAAAAAAAAGTTGTTGTTTGAAAACGAAAGTGTATTCGTTTTTTGGTGTTGAAAAAGTGTGTTGTAAAGAAAAGAAGTTCTTGTTGTCAAAAAATTGTAAGAAAAGATGTTATATGTACAAAAGAGTTGTGATAAAAGCATGTTAAAATGATTGTAGTGACGTTGAGATTAAGGTGAACTTGCGCTGTTTTGTAAAAGGATCGCATGTTTGTTTTTAAAGAAAGGGTTTTTTGTTTCAAAAAAAGTCTCGTAATTAATTTGAAATTTAACTACGAGTCCTCTCCTTAGAAAATGAATTTTTTTGGCGTTGTGTGTGATGTGTGAGCTAGGAAAGCAGTAAAAACAATAAATAAAGTCCTACGCTATTACAACCCAATTGAATAATTAATATTTACAACCATATCGAATTTGAATAAATAATAATAACAATAAGCAATATATAGATAAAGGGGCGATGCATATAAAATTAAAAAATGCAAGTGCGGAAAATAAATATGATGATGAATATGCACATACGAGAGGAAAAGGAAACATCGCAAAATAACATCCTAATTAAAAGTGGAGTGTGTGAAAGAAATGTGTCGGAGGCAAAGACATGATAATACATTTTTGGAGGCCACTCACAACAACAAATAATTCTAACCTAGGCACACAAGCAACATGCAATTTTTACTTATCAAAAGAAAAGTTTTTATTTTTATGAAGAGAATGAATTTAGGCCAAAAGGCCCTTAACTATTAATGCTAACGTTAGAGCTCAATGATTTTATTAATTAAAATATTGTCTCTAACATGCATTTTTAAAATGATGCATTGTCCTAATCTAAATGCAATGCATGTATGCATGTAGGAAAATGTGAAGTAAGATTGTAATGTGAAATTGTAGTGTGATGCAAAAATTAGTGTCAATGTCATGTAAAAATGCAAGAAGTGTAGATTGTGATGTAGTGAAAAAAATGTAGTGTTGCAAATGCATGTATGCATGAAAATGTGTAGTGAACATGTTATATAAAATGTAATGTGATGTAGAAATTTTGTAAAAAAAGGTTATGTGACTAAAAAATGCATAATGTGATGTAGTGCAAAAAATATCATGTTTCAAATGCATGTATGCATGTAAATTTTTTTAAAATAAAGCATGTTATATATTTCATAAAGGAAATTCAATAATGACATAATTATATAATCAATCATAAAAAAGAATTCAAACATAGCATATTTTAAATTTCTCTAATAATTTTGTTATTTTCATATTTTTGCATTCTAAATGAATAAATAAAAAAAGTCATAACAAATAAACATTTTTATTTTTTACATTAAAGTGACTAGAAAGTCTTTTTATCCTAAAGATGAGTTTTTTGTTTCCTCTAGTAAAGGAATTTTTTATTTAACTTAGAAATTTTTTATTATATTATATTTGCACTAACTTAGTAAATTTGCAAGAAAAAAACAAACAATAGAACTCACACATATTTTTGTGGTTTAAGAAAAACTTTGACTATTAGCAAAATAATTTGAACTCAACAATTTTATATAAAAGTCATTGTCTCAAACCTACAAATAATTATTAAAATAAGATAAATATATAGAGAAGAAATTAAAAAAACAACTAATTAATAAACAAAATGAAATAAGTAAATAAAAGGAAATAGAAAAAAAACATCAGAAACAGGCCAAAGGCGAATTGGGCCTAGGTAAGTTTGTGTTTTGAACAAAAAAGGGGAAAGGGTCAACCCATACCCAATCCACGACCCGGTCTGCTGACCCGGTTGGGGGGCGCGCTGAGAAGCCCTGGGGGGCGCGCGAGAAACTGAAGAAGGGAAGGGGTATGTATATGTGATTTTTCTTTTCCAAAATTGGTAAAAAACATTTTCTTTTCTCTTTTCTTCCTCTCTCCGTCTCCCTCTTTTTTCTCTGTTTTTTTTTACCATTTTTTCTCAAGAACCCTAATCAACATCATCAATCCATAACCCATAAACTTGTTCAAATCGAAAAAGCCAAAGCACAAACCCTCCCTAAAAACGCGTCCTAAACATGAATCTACAAACAGGAATCAAAAACAAGCATTGAATCGAATGGATCGACCCTCACAGATCCGAAAACCCTAACCTCCTAAATCTGTTCTTATGCGTGCAAATAAGTTTCCATCATGCAAACAAACATCAAATACATACAAATAGAAGAATCAACAAGATCTAAACCTAGATCTATATGCTTGTGCAGATCAGAGAATGAAAGCATGCAAGAACATGAAGAGAACGAAGACTAACCTTCCTGCAGTGATTCTTCTAGGTAAATTTCGTTTTTTCTTTGCCTCTTGATTCCTGTTTGCTTTAACTCCAATCTACACCTTTTTCTCCATCTCTGACCTTCTTCTGTTCTCTGCTTGTGCAAGGTACTGATGTATAGAAGGAATGGTGGTTGGAACCATGATGAAGGTTTAGGCTTAGAATTTTGATTTTCTTTTTGCTTTAGTGATTTCTGAGAAAAAGAAGTATTTTTGTTTCTGTTTCGTTTTTTTTTGTTGTTTCTGATTTTTCTAAAAAAAGTTATAAGCTTCTGCCTTGCGCTCTAAAACCGCCGTTCTCCCCCCTCTTCATTCTGTGAATGCTTCTGTTAAATGGTTAAAATCTTAGGGTTTAGTGGCTGAAAGAAGGAAATCGCAGTAGTAGCTTTGTTGGTTCAGTTGTGAGTTTGAAAAAAGACATTGAAACGAGGAAACAGACAAAGAACCGTCACTGTCATGGTGCTGGAAAATTCAGAAAATGGCATAGGATCCTATTTTTTCAATTGTTGTTCTGTGTTGTTTCTTGTTTTTTCAGTTGACCCCAAAAAAAAAAAAAAGAAAAAAGGAATTAAAAAAACTATTTTTTGGCTAATAATAATAATAGTAATAATAATTGAAAAAAAAACTGTTTTTTGACTAATAATAATAATAATAATGATGATAATAATAGATAATAATAATAAGAATAATAATATTTAGACCAAAACAAAAGGGTAAAAAGAAAGAGGTAAGAAAAAACTATATTTGTCCTCTTTATGAGGAATTTTGAATTAATGATGGTAAAAAAAAAAATAAATAAACAAATATGGTGGAGCTCCCCTACTTTTTTTTTGAAGTAGATTTTTTGATAAAGAAGTAACAATAATTATAAAGGATAAAAGAAAAAGATGATAAATAGGCAGACACAAAAGTACGATGACAAAAGATGCGATAACGAGCGCAAATAATGCGGCAAAAAGGAATGCGATGATTTTTTTGTAAAAAGATATATAATATACATACAAAAAAGAGAAAGCGGATTTTAGGTCCAAAATTGGGGTGCAACAGCTGCCCCTATTTAAGTTTCTTCACCCGGAGAGATGAAGATTAAAATCTTTGTCTAAACGGGATTGAAGAGACTTAAATATAAAACGTGCACCATTTTTGGACCTAAAATCCTCAAACAATGCTTATGATGCAAATATGAATGTATGAGATGCAGATGATGAATTTTTTTGAATTTTTGTATGAATGTTGTAAAAGACAGACAAAGGAAGAAGACATAGTCTGGACTCCACAGGGGAAGAACATAACTTGGCCAGAGTGGGAAAATAACAAGATGTGCCCCAAGTCCATTGGAATAACGGACTCCACTGGGGAACAGAGTAAAGTGCTGGGGAAAATATTATCCATCATCATATGAATGAAAGTATTGTGAGAAGAACATTGTCTACCGCCTTACAAAGAGACAGGTTGCAGATAAAAGACAACATCTACAGAGAATAAGAGAATTGTTCACCGCCTGACAAGGACGGATTGCAAGATAAAAGGCAATTTCTATAAGAAAAACAGGAACATTGTCCACCGCCTTGCAAAGGGACGGCTTGCAGATAAAAGACAACGTTTACTGAGAACAAGAGCATCGTCCACCGCCTTACGAAGAGACAGCTTGCAGATAAAAGACGACCTCTATAAGGAATAGGAATATTACTCACCGCCTTGCAAAGAGACGGATTGCATAAAGAAGACAAATTCCACATTACCTACCATCATACAAATGACAGCGAGTCAAGGTAAATTAAAGAGAGACATGGTATTATCTGCTATCCAATGAAGTGATAGCGTGTCAAGATAAAGGAACTAAATATTACTTACTATCACGCAAACGATAGTGTGTCAAAGTAATATGAAAAGATGAAACATTATCTACTATCCAACAAAATGACAGCAAGTCAAGACAGATAATGAAACGGGGAATTACCTCCTACCATGTAAACGATAGTGTGCCAAGGCAATCCGAAAAGATATACATCGTCTACTATCCAATAAAGCGATAGCAAGTCAAGATAATGACCAGATATTACTTACTATCATGTAATGATAGTGTGTCAAAGTAATATGAAATGAAGAGACATTATCTACTGTACAACAAAATGACAGCAAGCCAAGATAATGAAACAAGGGATTACCTCATACCATGTGAATGGCAGTGTGCCAAGGCAATCTAAAAAGATAGACATCGTCTACTATCCAATAAAGCGATAGCAAGTCAAGACAATGACTAAATATTACTTACTATCATGTAATGATAGTGTGTCAAAGTAATATGAAATGAAGAGACATTATCTACTGTACAACAAAATGACAGCAAGCCAAGATAATGAAACAAGGGAAATACCTCCTACCATGCAGATGGCAGTGTGCCAAGGCAATCCAAAAAGATAGACATCGTCTACTATCCAATAAAGCGATAGCAAGTCAAGACAATGACTAAATATTACTTACTATCATGCAACGATAGCGTGTCAAAGTAATATGAAAAGAAGAAACATTATCTACTGTCCAACAAAATGACAGCGAGTCAAGATAATGAAACTAAAGAATTATCTCCTACCATGTGAACGGTAGTGTGCCAAGACAATCCGAAAAGATAGACATTATCTACTATCCAATAAAGCGATAGCAAGTCAAGACAATGACTAAATATTACTTACTATCATGCAAACGATAGTGTGTCAAAGTAATATGACCTCATTGAAAGGAGGTGATTCTACTAGGTACTTCAAAAGTAACTCAAGTAGGCTGATTTGTAAAAGTGTATGTATTTGTAGAGAGAAAAGATTTGTATGACATTTTGTGTAATGTACTGATAAGATTCACTGGGGATAAAACCACCTGAGGAACTGTGAAATGTATTTGTAAAACACAAATTTTTTGTATGGAAAACTTGTCACTGTTGTTTTGAATTGGTGTCCAATCCGGGAACAAACCGGAGGGAAACTGTGAAACAAGACTTTGTGTCCAATTGAAGAATAAATTCAAATGGGAATTTTCCTTTTGTTGTAGGAAAAACTGAAACAACCATCTTCCACAAGAGAGGAGTCTAGTGAGGAATTTTGAAACAGGAGAGATGTACACTTATCTGCCTAAGCTGACACTCTAATTGGAAAGAACAACATGCCCATCCCGACTCTATTTTGTAGATACAGACAAGACAAAAGAGATAGAAATCTGTATAATGACGTAATAATGTCTGAATGATGTAAATGTTTATGTTATATGTAAATGCTATGTTTCAATGTATGTATGAAAGTATGTATAAATGTATGCATGTTATGAATGTATGTGTATACGTATGTATGTGGAACATCTTTTTGATGGACAAACAAAGTGACCAAACCGGAAACACAAGCCAACGTCGCATCATTGTTCAAGATGTCTCTACAAAGTGTATATGTCGCTGTAGATAAAGTAAGAGAACTCTTCTTGGGGAAGGAACAACTTCTCTGGGGAAAAACCCAATATCAATCAACATGTATTGAAGCTAAACTGAAGGTAGAACAACACCATTAGCTTCATTGGGGATGTACCCTTTTCTAGGAAGATTGTTTACATTCTCTTAGAGAAAACACGTTTGTTGTTGATGAACATCTGAGAGAATAGAGACGACTTGCCCCTTGCTCTGGATCCCTGCTTCAGTCTAAAGATCTTTGAAAGAATCGATCGAAGAACGTGACTGGTTGACCTTTTACATCCAGTGTAGCTTTTCAGGAATATATGATCTTAACACAGTATGCCCCAAGTGCTTGAACCTTGATTAGCAGAACATTCAACTTGTTTGTCCCTGATTGGCAGAATTCATATGTAACTTGCCCCTGACTAGGAGTGTCTCAAGTCAGCTTTGCCTTTGATCAGACCATAGCTCAAATTTCTTTGATGTCAAGTATCAATTTGTAAGTGAGATTATTTCTTTTGAAAAGTATTTTTGATATAATGCATATGTAAGTTTTTGAAATTGAATATTTTTGTATTTTTGGATGGAAACACATATGGTGTGTATAAAAGACAATTTGTGATTACTCAACAAACAGGATGAGTCAGCTTAACAATAAATTTTCCGAATATGCTTTCATAGTTAACCTAATTTCAATTAGGTCTTTTGTATGTTATAACGTGGCTGGGCTCACGGTTTTCAAAAAAAGGATTGTTAGGCTCAAAATTTTATTTGGTCCCACCCAATCTTCTTGATGTCCTTCATTCCTAAGTTCAATTAATTCAACTGATACACCCAGTCGACAAGAGAATTGTTGACAATGATGTTTGAGGTTGACACTTTGGTAGAAGCTTTATTGATGTTCTTTTTGTTGAATAGACGTTGATGAGATTTCTTGAAGCGACAGTCACTTTTTGTTTAGGAAGTTGTTCCTCTTTTTGAATCATTCTTTATTTTGTATGGACTAGCTCTTTTCGAACTTTGAATTTGTGGTCCATCACGGTGCCCCTCTTTTTTTTTTTTATGGGCTCTTTTTTTTTGAATTCTTTTTTTTATTTCTCTTTTGAAATTCTGGCAACCAGACAGACAAATGTTGTGCACAACGTTAGAGCAATTGTCCGAGCACTTGTCACACAGTAATAATAATTATAGCGTTTCAGATAAAGTAAACGTGACTGAAAGATAAATGACACAGTAAGTTTGTTAACCCAGTTCGGCGCAACTTGCCCTAGTCTGGGGTATACCAATCCAGGAATGAACTCCACTATAATAGTTCTAGTGAAAAGCACAACGTAGACTCACTACTTGTCTTTGCACCACGACCCTACCAATGGCTGCTCTACCTAGGAACTCCTAAGTATGAGACCCCGTCTCAATTCCCACTAACAGTACAGACAGCACTGTTAATACACACACTTGTTTGTTTGTTTGAATAAGAGTCACACTCTAAAGAACACAACTAACTCCGTACCTAAAGGCTTAGGAGAAGTACACAGTTACAACTTAATAACACAGAGAACTTGTCATGCATCAACAGATACAAGCAAGACTCACAACTAACAAGAAAACCTAAAACCTTAAGACACACGCTTTAGTACACACACGGTTTTCCACCCAAAACTAGGATTTGTGTCTTCACATATATATATCACTGAGCAGTCATTGGTTTGGGCTTCAAAACATAGCTTCGACGTTGTCAGGTCCAGCTAACAATTCTTCATGAGCAATAATATTATTTCCAAAAATATATCAATATTAATTATGGAAATACACCAAGGCAAGACAGCCTTTCACAGCCCATCAAACCTGCGCGTCTTGATCAGCACGCTAGGTTAAACATAAAACTCCATAGAATCTTCAAAGATCTTGCTCATAAATATAACGCGTGTTAGCGCGCACAATCAGATGACACAATGCTGTTCCACTTGCTACAGCATTTGTCACAGCATTGGCTAATAGTTGTTTTTGCAAAATGTAGCCAACATACAAAAACCCAACAATCTCCCCCTTTGGCAAAATTTTGGCTAAAACAATCTATAGCCAGTTCTTGGAGAGACACGCAGAATTTCTTCAATTCACATAAGTACACACCTTCCCAAGTCAACTAAACATAATCTTGGCATATAAAGAAACTACTTCTAAGGGGACTCTTTGAATAAAGATAACTTGTAAATAGTATCAGAGGCATTCGTCTTCAATAATCATAATACGCCTAGCCTCACAAAAATAGCCAGATAAAAAGAACATATATAGTGGGTTCAGATAAAGAGATGGAGACATACTCTTAGAAAAAAATAGTTCCACAACATAGAGGAGATAATCAGATAGAAGCACTCCCCCTCAACATATGCATATCATAGCTACATATCACAATGCTCCCCCTCAAAGCATGCATATAAAACATATAAGAACTTACTTATATAAGAACTTACTTCAAGAGACATATGTAGGAGCATCTGTCAGAGCAGTCTTCAAAAAATATATAATATAATCTACTGTATCATCATATTCTACTCCCCCTTTTTAGCCACAAATTCTGACAAACATAATAATTGCATATAAAGAAATCCAGAGAGTAGCACA
The DNA here is from genome assembly GCA_951804385.1 of Trifolium dubium. Taxonomy (NCBI): domain Eukaryota; kingdom Viridiplantae; phylum Streptophyta; class Magnoliopsida; order Fabales; family Fabaceae; genus Trifolium; species Trifolium dubium. Next base: position 18,933,916 of record OX638071.1, on the reverse strand, counting down.
TCAGTTCAGAAGGGTCACAGAGTCAGAGAGGCACAAGAGAGGCCACAAATGCAGTTATTACAGACCATAAAGCACACTCAGGTGCATGAATAAAAAAAAAAAAATTACAATCAGAAAGAGGCAGTTCCAACAGAGTCATCAGACACCTCCTCAGTGTCACCGGCAGCAGAAGCATTTCCATCACCTCCTTCTTCTTCCCTTGCATGGTCTTGAGCAGGAGCCTCACCCTCAGCTGCAACCTCAGCTTTCAGAGCAGCTATAACCCTGTCAACCTTCACCTTCTTCATACCCAAATCCACACTCACAGCTGTAAGCTCAGCAATCATTTCCAGCTTACTCATACCACCAGATGACTGGACAGAAGTGCCAGCCAACTCATCAGCTTGTGGCTGGGAAATTAACCTGCAATCCACACTCAGAGGACTGGGCCTTCTAATAGGCTCATCAGTGCTCACAAGAATATCAGGATGTTGTTGCAGAACAATACCACACACCAGTGTTGGAAAAGGAATAGGAAATTTAACAGCAAATGATTTGGCTTGCTCCAAAAATTGATGATAAATATAGTAGCCAAAATCAAATTGAGATTTAGTTCCAACAGCATAGATCAGCTTACCCAACACAGTGGCCACAGAATTGGAATGAGTAGTAGGGGACCAGTTATTTGCAGCAATTTTGTTCAGGGCAGCATACATGGGGGTCAGCTTTGCAGAGGATAGAAGTCCAGGCCAGTGTCTCAGCTTGTTACCTGTGATGGTCTTGCAGATGGTGTCATCTGTAACTTCCAGCTCAGGGGTGTCTTCAAGAGATCTACCCAGATAAGCATTGATCACTTGAGGAGAAAAATTTACACATCTACCTCTCACATACACCTTCTTGTACTCAGCATACCTTGGATCATCACACTCCTCAGGAATGTTCACCACAAATTCTCTGACCAGCTTGTCATAGCAATTCCCAAGGTCCTTCACAGTCTTCATCATCCCAGCAAATTCCAGTACATCAACCAGTTCCTTGCATTTGAACACATCAGCCTTCAAATTTCTTTCCAGTCCAAGCCTCCTGTGATACACAAATTTCCAGCGAGTTGCTCCACTTTCCAGATGAACGGAAACATTATCCAGAGGAGCTGGAGGAATATCCAAAGGGACTTTCATACCCTTCACAGTCTTTCTAGATGCTCCACCAGATGGGGCAGCATCTGTCTCAGCTATCTCCAAGTCAGAATCACTAGAGGGGTGACCCTTTCTTTTTAAGCTCTTCTTTTGAACAGGCTTGGGAGTTACTTTACTCCAAGACTTTGGGGGGCCAGTCATTGGCTTCTTCCCTGCAGCAACATCTTTCCTTTTAGTGTTCTTAGCACTCTCAACAGCAACACCAGAAGCATCCTTCACAGCTTTGCTTCTAGTTCTACGAGCAACACCAACAACAGAAGTTGTTTCAACAGACTCTACATCATCAACATTGACCACATCAGTTTGGTCAATGTGCACAGTCTCATCTTGATCCTGAATCTCATCATCTTGATCCAGGGGTTTGGGAGAACCATTTTCATCAGCACTTAAAGGTTCAGGAGAGTTTGGAATGACCAAAGACTCCACAGGAGCTTGTGCCAAAGATGCTGAAGCATCTGGCACAGCTTTCTGAACATTAACAGAGGGCTCAGCATTCTGCTCTGTCACAGCAATGTTCTCAGCAACTTTATCAGCAAGAGTCTTGTCACTAATACCAGCATTATCAGTACTTTCAACATGCAAATTTGATTCATCAGCAGCCAATTTGTCATCTACCTTAGGATTAACAACATTTTCAACATCTTTAGCAGAACCTAGGGTTTCAGTAAGCGCTACAGTACGCTCATCAGATCTGTTGACAGAAGTGTCAACATTTGGTTCTACTACAGTCGATACAAAAGGATTTTCTTTGCAATAGAGATCATGCATGGAGAGACCTCTACGTTGAACAACCGGAGAGGATTTCTTACCTTTTGATTTTGCGGTTGTTTTCTTCGCTGATGAAGTTGACCCTTTTCTAACACTCTTCTTCCGCGATACAAGCGCTTTAGGACGCTGTTTGATCGGAGTAGAATCAGTGATGGTTGCGAGCGGTTGAACTTCCATTACCACTGGCGAAGTGGTTCCAGGAACAATGGGGGAAGTTTGATCAGTAGCGATGGGAGATGAAGTGTTCGTTGATGCAGACATGATGATCAAGGAAATTTTGAGGGTTTGAGGGATTGTGAGTTTGTGAGAGATGATTTGATAAGCAGAGAGAACGGCAAGAGAGCAGTTGAGGGAATAAGAATAGGTTTGTAAGAGATAATAAGGATTGTGTGTGATTGTTTTGTTTAAGGAAAGTTGAGATGCTTTTCCTTGATTCGCGTGCAAATAGCAGTTGAGGAGGGAGAAAATAACTGCTACACGCCTCCCATTAATTAACTGCTACAATTCCTCAATTAGGCAAATGCCTAACCGCCTTCTTAATTTTTTAAATTGTGCAACATCTAGAGCCTTTGTGAATATATCTGCTAATTGCTCCTCAGTAGATACATGCTCAATAGAAATAATTTTTTCTTCAACCAACTCTCTAATAAAATGATGTCTGATATCTATGTGCTTGGTCCTGCTGTGTTGTACAGGATTCTTAGAAATATTGATTGCACTTAGATTGTCACAATACAATGTCATAGCATCTGTCTTTACATTGTACTCACTCAGCATCTGTCTCATCCACACCAATTGTGTGCAACTACTCCCTGCAGCTATGTACTCAGCTTCAGCAGTTGATAAGGAAACACAATTTTGTTTCTTACTGAACCAAGATATGAGATTATTCCCTAGGAAGAAACATCCACCAGAGGTGCTTTTTCTATCATCTGCACTTCCAGCCCAATCTGCATCACAATATCCTACCAACATAGTACTCTTTCCATGAGAATACAATAAGCCATAATCACTGGTACTGTTCACATATTTCAAAATTCTCTTCACTTGAGTCAGATGGCTAATCTTTGGCTCAGCTTGGTATCTAGCACATACTCCAACAGCAAATGTGATATCAGGTCTACTAGCAGTAAGATAGAGAAGACTTCCTATCATACTCCTGTATAAACTTTGATCTACATCTTCACCCTTGTCATCTTTAGTCAATTTGATATGTGTGGGAGCAGGAGTTCTTTTGGTGGCAGCATTTTCCATGCCAAATTTCTTGACCATATTCTTAGCATACTTACTTTGAGATATAAATATGGTGTCTTCCATTTGTTTCACTTGAAGACCCAAAAAGAAATTCAATTCGCCAACAAGACTCATTTCAAACTCAGATTGCATTTGCTGAACAAAATGCTGTACCATCTGGTCAGACATTCCACCAAATACTATGTCATCAACATATATTTGTGCAATAATAAGCTTTCCTCTCTCATCTTTCACAAATAGTGTTTTGTCATTACCTCCCTTCCTGTAGCCATTATTCACCAAGAATTCAGTCAATCTCTCATACCAAGCTCTCGGAGCTTGTTTCAAGCCATATAATGCCTTTTTCAACTTGTACACATGATTTGGGAAGGCTGAATCAACAAACCCCTTGGGTTGTTCCACATAGACCACTTCATTCAAGTACCCATTCAGAAAGGCACTCTTGACATCCATTTGATACAGCTTGAATTTAAGGACACAAGCAATTCCAAGTAGTAGCCTAATAGCTTCTAGTCTAGCTACTGGGGCAAATGTTTCACCAAAATCAACTCCTTCAATTTGAGCATAACCTTGAGCCACTAGTCTGGCTTTGTTCCTGGTGATAGTTCCATTCTCATCTGACTTATTTTTGTACACCCATTTAGTTCCTATGATGTTTGCATTATCTGGTCTAGGAACTAGATCCCATACATCACTTCTCTTGAACTGAGTTAACTCTTCTTGCATAGCATTTATCCATAACTCATCAGTCAGAGCCTCCTTGACATTCTTGGGTTCAAAATTGGAAATAAAACAGGAATTGGATATTTCATTGTTTCTTCTTCTTGTTGTGATGCCTTGATTAGGATTACCAATGACTTGATCAATAGGATGATACTTCTGAATTCTAGTAGATGACCCTTTGTCATTAGCCAAATCTTCAGGACTTCTCACATCACTGCTTTCCTCATTGACACTTTCTTCTACTGTTTCTTCTTGTAAGTCAGATGCTGTGCCAAATGTACTATCGTCTGGTGCAGCATTCTTTCCCTTATCATCAATTACAACATTTATGGATTCCATCATGACTTTAGTCCTGGAGTTGAAGACTCTATAAGCTCTGCTATTTGTTGAATAACCCAGGAATATACCTTCATCGCTTTTTACATCCATTTTCCTTCTTGGCTCTCTATCAGCTAAGATATAACATTTGCTTCCAAACACATGAAAGTATTTCACAGTTGGCTTCCTTTCTTTCCATAGCTCATACAGAGTTGTAGTTGTCCCTTTTCTCAAAGTTACCCTGTTATGTATATAGCAGGCTGTGTTCATAGCCTCAGCCCAAAAATGGAGAGGTAACTTCTTAGCATGTAACATTACTCTGGCAGACTCTTGTAAGGTTCTATTTTTTCTCTCTACTATTCCATTTTGTTGAGGAGTAATAGGAGTAGAAAACTCATGAAATATTCCTTCAGTCGTGCAAAACTCAGAGAATTTACTATTTTCAAACTCCTTACCATGATCACTTCTGATTCTAGTAATGCCACATTCCTTTTCTCTTTGAAGTTTTAAACAAAGATCCTTGAATTTTTCAAAAGTGTCAGATTTCTCCCTGATAAAATCAATCCAAGTATATCTAGAAAAATCATCTACAATGACAAACGCATACTTTTTCCCACCTAAGCTCTCAACCTGCATGGGTCCCATTAAATCCATGTGTAACAGTTCAAGCACTCTGGATGTGGTCAGATGTTGCAGCTTCTGGTGTGGCGTTTTTGTCTGTTTACCTATTTGACACTCTCCACATATATTTCCTTCTTGAATCTGAAGTCTGGGTAAGTCTCTAATAGCTCCTTCAGCAATGGCTTTCTTCATACTTTTAAGATTTAAGTGTCCAAGCTTTTGGTGCCACAGCTTCACATCATCTTCTTTAGTAACTAGACATGTAGATAACTCAGCTTTGTCTTGAGACACCCATAGGTAACAGTTATCCTTTGATCTTTCTCCCTTCATTAGTAGATCACCTTTGCTATCAGTAACTAGGCACTCACTCTTTGAGAAGTTGACTTTCAGACCTTTGTCACATAGTTGACTAATGCTTATTAAATTTGCTTTCAACCCTTTCACATGAAGAACCTTGTCAAGTGTAGGTAGTCCTTCATTAATCAGTGTTCCTATGCCTTTGATTTCCCCCTTTGCTCCATCACCAAACGTTACAAAGCTTGTAGCATATGGCAAGACATCTGTTAAGTAATCTCTGTTTCCGGTCATATGTCTTGAACATCCACTATCAAAATACCAGTCGCTTCCAGAAGATGCTCGCAGAGATGTATGAGCAATTTGAGCAACTTCCACACCTTCAGGTTCTGTTAGAATAGGATCCATATTATTGGTCTTCTGTTTCCATTCCGGCTTGACACTCTTCTCTTTACTTTTGGATGAATACATATTGTCAGGGTATCCATACAATTTGAAGCAATAAGGTCTAATGTGTCCCTTTCTTCCACAGTGATAGCATACCCAGCCAGAATACCTTCTCTTTGGCTTGGTCCTGTATCTGCTTGTCTGTTGTCTCACCTGATGTTGGGGCATCTGTCTTGACATAGTTGGTTCATAGGTAGTAGTAGCTGGAACAAACTTCATCACAGATGTAGGTTTCTGATGACGTAGTGAATGATAGTTAAAACCAATACCTTTGGAATCTTTTGAACTCTGTCCTATTTCTAGGATTTCATCTAACTTCTCAGTTCCTGTATTCAGCATTCTCACCTGCTTATTCATGTTATCCATCTTGGATTTGTATAGCTCCACTTCATCAGCTAGTCTTGAATTTTCTTCCTGAAGTTTGTTCTTCTCTGCTTGCAACATAGCAATGGTCTTCTTTTGCTTTAACATGGTGTCCCCAACTTCTAAGCTTTTAATCCACAATTCCTTGTAGCACTCAACTAGTTCATCATAAGGCATCTCACCTTCATGTGATTCAGTATCAGATGCACATGTCCCAGTTAAGGCAATTACATGATTAGCAGATTCAGATTCTTCCTCAGATTCATCCTCATCTGACCAAGACACAGTCAATCCTTTCTTCTGCTTCTTAAGGTATGTTGCACATTCAGTCCTGATATGCCCATATCCTTCACATTCATGACATTGAACTCCTTTTCCTTGGCTTGTCTTGTCATCTGCTTTTGATTTTCTCAGATTGTTGGCATTCCTGTTTATGCTGTGACTGTTGTCTGGAGCATTTGTCTTGGCCTGTCTATCGAATCTCTTGAAAGCTTTATTAAATTTCCTACCTAGCATTACCATAGTTTCAGATAGACTGTCGTCACTCTCCATATCATTCTCCTCAGATTTGGAGGCAAATGCAATACTCTTTGTCTTCTTTTCAGATCTCTCATTTGCAATCACTTCAAAAGTTTGTAGGGACCCTACTAATTCACCCATTTTTATTTCCGAGATGTCCTTGGATTCCTCTATAGCAGTCACCTTCATGTCAAACTTCTTTGGTAGAGACCTTAGCATTTTCTTTACCATGTTTTCTTCAGAGAGGTTTTCTCCCAAAGCATCAAACTGATTATCAAACTCAAGCAGTCTCATGTGAAAGTCTTGAATGCTTTCATCATCCTTCATCTTCAAGTTCTCAAACTTACTGGTTAATAATTGCAGTCTTGAGCTTTTTACCTTCGAGTTGCCCTCATGAACAGTTTGAAGTTTCATCCATGCCTCCTTTGCAACAGTGCATTTTTTGATTAGCTTGAAAATGTGTGCATCAACTCCATTAGTTAGGGCATTTAGAGCTCTTGAATTTGCATTGGCTAATGCTTCTTCATCCTTGCTCCATTCATCCTCAGGTTTCAGCTTAGTAACAGTCTCCCATTCCTTACCAGTAGTAACAACAGGTGGTTCCCATCCTACAACAACAGCTCTCCATGTTTTGTGATCCATGGACTTCAAAAACGTAGTCATTTTGGACTTCTAGTCATCATAGTTAGAATCACCAACCAACAAAGGTGGTCGATTCATTAGTCCTCCTTCCTTGTCCATCTTAACCAGAAATATCTTCCCTGGAGCTCACCCAATCAGGCAGGGTGCCTGCTCTGATGCCAATTGAAATTCTGGCAACCAGACAGACAAATGCTGTGCACAACGTTAGAGCAATTGTCCGAGCACTTGTCACACAGTAATAATAATTATAGCGTTTCAGATAAAGTAAACGTGACTGAAAGATAAATGACACAGTAAGTTTGTTAACCCAGTTCGGCGCAACTTGCCCTAGTCTGGGGGATACCAATCCAGGAATGAACTCCACTATAATAGTTCTAGTGAAAAGCACAACGTAGACTCACTACTTGTCTTTGCACCACGACCCTACCAATGGCTGCTCTACCTAGGAACTCCTAAGTATGAGACCCCGTCTCAATTCCCACTAACAGTACAGACAGCACTGTTAATACACACACTTGTTTGTTTGTTTGAATAAGAGTCACACTCTAAAGAACACAACTAACTCCGTACCTAAAGGCTTAGGAGAAGTACACAGTTACAACTTAATAACACAGAGAACTTGTCATGCATCAACAGATACAAGCAAGACTCACAACTAACAAGAAAACCTAAAACCTTAAGACACACGCTTTAGTACACACACGGTTTTCCACCCAAAACTAGGATTTGTGTCTTCACATATATATATCACTGAGCAGTCATTGGTTTGGGCTTCAAAACATAGCTTGGACGTTGTCAGGTCCAGCTAACAATTCTTCATGAGCAATAATATTATTTCCAAAAATATATCAATATTAATTATGGAAATACACCAAGGCAAGACAGCCTTTCACAGCCCATCAAACCTGCGCGTCTTGATCAGCACGCTAGGTTAAACATAAAACTCCATAGAATCTTCAAAGATCTTACTCATAAATATAACGCGTGTTAGCGCGCACAATCAGATGACACAATGCTGTTCCACTTGCTACAGCATTTGTCACAGCATTGGCTAATAGTTGTTTTTGCAAAATGTAGCCAACATACAAAAACCCAACATCTTTTTTTTTGTAATAACTCTGTTTTTTTGTATAACCTTTGTAAGATGGAGATTGTGACTGTCGTATGAATTGTTGTGAGTCTCATCTCTTGATAGCTTCCTTTGTCTGAGGAAAGCATTGTCATTAAACCTCTAATTTGGTATGACCAGATGAATTAATTCTCTTGTATTAGGATGCATCATCAAATTAATTGAAATACTACTCTGCCCCAGGTTATGATTAAGGGTTCAGAAAAAAGAAAGAAACACCGACTTCAGGCTCAAAGGGGTTAATTACGGATTATCTCCTTATATCTCCACTGTTTGGGAAGAGAAACAATGCCTTACATCGTCAACTAGGTTTTTCACCATTGAAAGCATATATTAGCAAAGATTAGTTATTTATATTCATCATCCTCGCTCCAAGTTTGGAAGTAATAAAGCAAGAGAAAAGAGTGAATACGAATGGATGAATTCAAAAAACATGCATGTTTATTATATTAAAAGTACTTGACAAAAGACATAATGTTAAAAGCAAACAAATGCTTGACAAGAAAGAAATAAAAGCCTAGTGATCATGGGGATGAGCTTCCTTGTATCATTGACTTTAACTGGATAAGAGAGAGTAGTAAAACCGTCAACAACCAAAATGCAACAAATCACTCCGTGTAGAATAGAGCTGGGTCTATATCCTCGAGAGAAAATTTGTTATCTTCGATCAACCTTTGAACTTCACCCTTCAAAGTCAAACAATATTCAATACTGTGGCCAGGTGCCCCTTGATGAAAAGCACAGAAACGGTCAGACTTATACCACCTTGGTAATATTGCAGGTATCTTAGGAGGTGTTTTACTCTGAACAAAATTCTTCTCAAGCAAAATAGGAAGCAAATCTGCATACAACATAGGGATTGGTTCAAACAGAGGTCCCCTTTTTGAAGCAGTATCAGTAGCAGGAATTATTGCAGCAACATGTTGTTTGTTCTTCTTTAACTTCCCATGAGCCACCATACTCAACTCTTGTTCTTTCTTCATGTTAGAGCTAGACCCAAATTCTCTTGCATTTCTGGAAGAAGCAGTCTATCTTGTCAAACGTCCTTCTCGGAGAGCTTCCTCAATGCGCACGCCTATGTCTACCATGTCGGCAAAATCACGAAGCGCACTGGAAACCATTTTGTCATAGTAGAATGCATCAAGAGTTTTCAAGAAAATTTTAGCCATCTCCTTTTCCTCAAGAGGCGGGCTAATCTGAGCGGCAACCCCTCTCCATCTATGGGCATATTCCTTGAAAGATTCCTTGTTTTTCTGAGTCATGGCTCGAAGCTGATCTCTATCCGGTGCCAAATCAGCATTGTACTTGTACTGCTGCACAAACGCTTGACATAAATCAAAAAAGGACTTGATCTTCGAACCACCTAAGTTCATGTACCACTTGAGAGCTGCACCAGTCAAACTGTCTTGGAAGCAGTGGATAAGCAATTCATCATCTTTTGTCAGAGCATACATCTTCCTAGTATACATCACAAGATGCATCTGAGGGCAAGAATTCCCCTTATACTTTTCAAACTCGGGCACTTTGAACTTCGGCGGAAACTTGACATTTGGCACCAGACAAAGCTCATGAGCACTCTTCCCAAACAAATCTTTTCCACGGAGAGCACGAATCTCACGTTGTATCTCATCAAACTGGTCTTGGTAATTATCCACAGAACACGCCTCAACATTCTCAACTTGTTTGGCATTGTAAACAGATTCATTCTCATGTGGTGTAGTATGAACCACAAGAACTGGAACAGTCAAAACTGGTGGCAAGACAGACATAGTAACTTGAGGAACATTCAAAGAAGGAATCTGGATACCAGAGACATTGAGAGGAAAACTCTCATTGAAGTTATAAGTCTCTGACACAGTACTTGTCAAAGCCTGAGAAGGAAGAGGTGGCAGGGATGCCTGATTCTGTGCAGCCAACAAAGTTTCCATCATACTTCTTAGTTTGTCCACAGTTGTTTGGAGTGTAGCAACTTCTTCACTGAGCTGAAGATTCTCTTGTTCAATTACTTCCATTGTTTTCCTTTGATTAACACGAGTGTTGACTTGCAAGTTGACTTTTGACAAGAGCGTCAGACCACTGAGAGGAACACGAAGCTTAGACTCTTTTTTTTTGAAGAAGACTACGAATGCACAATGATGCATGAGAAAGAAAGTTTTTTTTATTTTTGATTTTCAAAGGAGTTTAGGATACAAATCATAAAGGACCTTATTTTTGTTTTGTAAATGATGAAAAGATTTTTTTTTTGAAGCAACCTTTTTTCTTTTTTCAAGGTCCATGATGATTGTATAGTTTATGAAGAAATTCTTCTAAGTCATTTGAAAACCAATGAAAAGAGATTTTCATGAATGCATGGATGCGTGAATGTATGGATGCAACAATCACAAACATAAGAAAACATGGTTGGTTAAGATATCATGATGTCGGAATCAAAGGTAAGAACCACCCACAATGTATGAACTATTGGTTTATCTTCTTTTCGTAACACGGGTTCTACAAAGTTCCCAACGTCATTGATGACACGAAATCATATCGTATTTTTAGCTTAGTTTAGGTGAACTTTAGTTGCATTTGCATATGTTTTTAATTCATTTATGTCTTTTTATGCGGGTATTTGTTTTGTTTTTAGTTTTGTCTAATAAAATAGGTCGGAGAAGAGAATTGAGCAAAAAGGGCCAAAAACGCAGCAAAAAGGAGGTGCAAAGCCCAAATCCGCGCAGCCCACCAAAGGAGCCCAGCAGAAAGGGGCAAATGCCCCCAGAAACCTTGTGGCGGGCGCCACAGAAGTGGTGGCGGGCGCCACCAAGCCCAAACCAATTGAAACAGATTTTTGCGAGACGTGGGGAAGTGGCATTCGTCTGATCCGTTTTCTGTTCCTATCGTGTGGCAATTGGATGATATCAAATATGAGCTTATCCCTTCCTATTTTCATGGATCGTAGAAGTTAAAAATCCTCTATAAATAGAAGCTTAAATCTCAGATCAGACTACGCTTTATTTTCTTTTATTTCAGTCAGTTTAAATTTCCCGCATTGTAAACTGTCTCGGTTCTTCCACATCGGAAGTCCGATTTTAATTCCGTTTTCAATTCCCTGTCAAGAATTTTACCTTCTTTAATTCAAGCAGGTTTATTCAGCAATTCTCTCCAGGTTTTTATTTAATGCTTTTATTTAATTATTTATTTATGTTTAATTTAATTTACTGTTTTTGTTTATTTAATTTCTTAATTATGTCTAGCTAAATCTCCTAGATATCGGTATGTAGACTAATTCTCCGAAGGGAGTTTAATGATGATTTAGCGCGCGCACTTAAACTATTTTTCTTATTCGAATTCCTAATTTTAAAACTCCTATGCTTTGAGTGAGAAAAACAAAGCAACTAAGGTTAAAATCAATAGAGCGAGAGTTTGAGGTTTTAACTAGATAGTAGGAATTTGATATTAATCTTTGAACGAGCGAGAGCCACGTTAGGATTAATTAGAACTAATTGATTTTCAAAATATACTTTCGAAACTGAGGTGGTATAAAAGTGACAGCAAAACCCCTAGTCTAGATTGTATGGTTTTTATCAACAAAACGAGAGTGTGAGGTTTAGACCTTTAAATTAAGAAAGTTCTTCTGAAAAATAAACCCTTTTCACGCGCGCTATTAATTCATTAAATTCCCGATGGTTAATTAAGTTACATACCGATATCCCGCTTTTATTTAATTAATTTAAACTCTTAAATTTAATTAAGTTACAAACCCTAAAATTCATTAGCCTTAGATTTACACCGTAACGGTAGAAATACGGTAGTTCGATTATTGGTCCCTGTGGATTCGATATCTTTTAAAACTACACGACGAGACTGTGCACTTGCGGTCAATCAAATCTATTGATACACAAATCGTCGATCAAGTTTTTGGCGCCGTTGCCGGGGACCAATTTAGTGGATATCGTAACTCCGTCGTTACACCGTAGAGACTAAGGCAACTTTAATTTTCTGTTAAAAAATTTAAAAAATCGAAAAAAAATTTTAAAAAAAAAGAAAAAAATCTAAAAAAAAAAAAAAAAAATTTTTACCCTTTTTTGGCTTGTCGATTGTATGTCAAAGACCCGCTCTCAAAGCGAAGAATTAGAAACCCCGATCGACAACCCTGAGCGTCTACTAAGTGTAAGACGCCGAATTGAGCAGTTTAGGGAAAGATACATAGTTCCCCAAAATCAAATCATCTTTCCGGAAACAGACGAAGACTCGGAACAATCCGAAGAGGAATTAGAAATGGAAATAGGTCCTCAAAACCGTCCTCTAAGGTACTACGCTACCCCCTCTGATGCTGAACCGCATAACAGCATTGTTGCCCCTGCGATAGAGGCCAACAATTTTGAGCTTAAACCTTCCCTTCTCTCAGCAGTTCAGCAAAGTCAGTTCTCGGGTAGTCCTACAGATGACCCTAATCTCCACCTCTCTGTCTTCCTACAATACGCCGATACAGTGAAAGCTAATGGCGTAAGTCCCGAAGCAATTAGGCTTCGCCTCTTCCCTTTCTCTCTTAGAGATCGAGCCCGTGCTTGGCTCCAGTCTCTACCTTCCAACTCTGTCACTACATGGGAAGAGTTAAAGAAAGTCTTTCTGGCTAGGTATTTCCCACCTAGCAAGACTGCTATGCTAAGAACCCAAATCAATGGATTCAGGCAGAAAGACAATGAATCTCTCTATGAAGCATGGGAGAGGTTCAAGGATATGTTAAGGATCTGTCCACATCACGGTCTGGAGGAGTGGTTGATTATCCACACCTTCTACAATGGTCTCCTGTACAATACAAGGATGACAATAGACGCCCGCGGCGCACTAATGGACAAGCCCTACAATGAAGCCTACCAACTCATCGAGAGTATGGCTCAGAATCACTACCAGTGGGGAGGCGAAAGAACCTCCATAGAAAAACCTCTATCGAGAGGAGGAATGCATGAGATAAGCGGCCTTGACCACGTTAGCGCCAAGGTTGATGCACTCACTCAGAAATTAGACAGCTTACTCAATGCTCCTCCTGCTACCGTAGCAGCAGCAGTCACGAACTGTGAAATATGTGGCGCTCCCGGGCATGCTATAGCTGAATGCCAACTTTTGACCGGAGTTTCTCCCGATCAAGTAAACTACGCCCAAGGAGGCCCATATTCCAACAACTACAACCCAGCTTGGAAGAACAGTCCCTATCTTTCATACAAGAATAACAATGCGTTGTATCCACCTAGACAAGGCCAAACCTCTGGCCCACCAGGTTTTCAAAAAGCTCCTGTGCCAAATCAAGATAACCCTGGGAAGCCTAGCCTTTACGCCATGTTTGAAACCTTCATGGCGTCCCAAGTGCAAGCTAACGAGGGGATCAAGAATCAAAACCTGCATTTCACTAAGCTGTTCGAGCAATTAAATAGTAAAGTTGATATCTTGACCACCCACCATAAGATACTAGAAACACAAGTTGCACAGGTGGCTCAACAACAATCATCCATGGCTGCTCCTGCAGGAACATTTCCTGGCCAACCTCAACCCAATCCTAAAGCCCATGTAAACGCTGTGACACTGTGAGAGGCCTGCCATGCAGCAAAAGCCAGATGAACCAGTTGAGAAAGAGAGTGAACCGAAAGAGAAAGAAGGGAATGGCGTCGAGGCAAAAGAAAAAGAAACACCCTATGTGCCTCCGCCACCTTACAAACCACCCATTCCATATCCTCAAAGGTTCGAAAAGACCAAAAGCATGGGGCAATTCAAGAAATTCATGGAGCTTCTTAAGCAGTTAAATATAACCATTCCATTCACCGAAGCTATTACTCAAATGCCCGCATATGCTAAGTTCCTCAAGGAAATCTTGACTAACAAAAAGAGGATTGAGGATGATGAAACTGTTACACTCACCGCCGAGTGTAGTGCTATCCTTCAAAACAAGATGCCTCCCAAACTCAAAGATCCAGGAAGTTTCTCTATACCCTGTGTCATAGGGAAGTTTGTCATTGATAAGGCCCTATGCGATTTAGGTGCCAGCATTAGTTTGATGCCCATGACCATATGCGAAAGGCTCAAGCTAGGCGAGATAAGACCCACCAGAATGTCTATACAGTTTGCCGATCGTTCAGTCAAAATGCCTATAGGGGTCTTAGAAAACGTTCCAGTGCGTGTAGGTCAGTTCTTTATCCCAACCGACTTCATAGTCATGGATATTAGGGAGGACTCTAACACGCCTATCATTTTAGGAAGGCCATTCCTTGCTACGGCCGGTGCAATAATTGATGTCAAGAAAGGAAAGCTCACCTTTGAAGTGGGAAATGAAAAAGTTGAATTCATTTTGACTCAATTCCTAAGTGCGCCTGCCATAGATGATACTTGCTATCTGCTTGACGTCATTGACGAATGCAGGAAGGAAATGGAGAATGATCAAACCATTTACACTGAAATTCTCACATCTTCTCCAACTCCTACTCTCGAAGTTCAGGATGACGAGCTCGGTGAATGCTTTGAGATTACACCAAACCCGACGCCGTCTCCCGATCAATCTTCTCTCGAACTAAAACCTCTACCTGAGAGTCTAAGGTATGAATTCCTTGATCAAGAGCTTAAGCGCCCTGTGATTGTGTGCGCCAATTTAGGACAATCAGAAACCGAAAAGCTACTAAAAGTCCTGAGAAAATTCCCAGCTGCTTTAGGATATAGCATATCTGATCTTAAAGGGATAAGTCCTTCTCTTTGCATGCACCGCATCTACCTCGAGGAAGATTGCAAAACCTCTCGAGAACTGCAAAGAAGGATAAATCCCATTCTCACTGAAGTAGTTAAGAAGGAAGTTGAGAAACTTCTGGACGCAGGAATAATATACCCGATCTCCGACAGTAAATGGGTCAGCCCCGTTCATGTCGTGCCTAAGAAAGGTGGAGTGACTGTAGTTACCAATGAGAAAGGAGAGTCTGTAACACAAAGAGTCGTAACGGGTAGTAGAATGTGCATTCACTATAGGAAACTCAACAAAGCCACGCGCAAGGACCATTTCCCTTTGCCCTTCATTGATCAAATGCTTGAGCGTCTGGCTAATCATTCCTACTTCTGCTATCTAGATGGTTACTCGGGATTCTTCCAGATTCCTATTCATCCCGATGACCAAGAGAAAACGACTTTCACTTGTCCTTTTGGCACATTTGCATATAGGCGAATGCCATTTGGATTGTGTAATGCTCCTGCTACTTTCCAAAGATGTATGCAAGCAATCTTCGCCGATTACATCAATGACATTATGGAGGTCTTCATGGATGATTTCTCCGTATGTGGCCAAAGTTTTGAAGGATGCTTGACAAACCTTGAAAAGGTACTTGAAAGATGTGAAAAAGTCAATCTTGTACTTAATTGGGAAAAGTGCCATTTCATGGTTCGTCAAGGTATTGTTCTTGGACATATAGTGTCCAACAAAGGGATTGAGGTAGATAGAGCTAAAATCCAAGTCATAGAGAATCTACCACCTCCCAAATCTGTGAGAGAAGTCCGAAGCTTTTTAGGACACGCCGGTTTCTATCGGCGATTCATTAAGGACTTCTGCAAAATCACAAAGCCGTTAACCGGGCTGCTAATGAAAGATGCCGAGTTCATTTTTGATGAGGAGTGCCTAACGGCATTCAAGCAATTAAAGGCAGCTCTCATTTCCGCCCCCATCATGCAGCCACCCGATTGGAGTCTACCATTTGAGATCATGTGTGACGCTAGTGACTATGCTATAGGCGCGGTTCTAGGTCAAAGAAAAGATAAGAAGCTTCACGCTATCTACTATGCTAGTAGGACCTTAGACCCCACGCAAATGAACTACGCTACCACAGAAAAAGAACTCCTGGCTGTTGTATTTGCGGTTGATAAATTTCGTTCCTACCTAATAGGGGCCAAAATCATTGTCTATACCGACCATGCCGCAATTAGGTACCTTGTGAACAAAAAGGATGCCAAACCAAGGCTCCTAAGATGGATCTTGCTCCTTCAAGAATTTGATTTAGAGGTCCAAGATAAGAAAGGGATCGACAACACAGTTGCAGACCACTTGTCAAGAATGGAGGGGATGGCGCCTGAAGAAGTGCCCATAAACGATGACTTTCCGTATGAGAGGCTAGTAGCCCTTATGGAAAGTGTCGCCTCCGAGTACCATTTGACTCAAGATGACATCGAGGTCGTCAACTCTGTCTTCAGAAGAGACCCTTTGCCATGGTATGCTGATTTTGTTAACTACTTAGCAGCACGGGTCCTTCCGCCTGATTTAACTTACCAGCAAAAGAAGAAGTTCTTTAGTGATCTAAAACATTACTATTGGGATGACCCTCTTCTTTTCAAGAGAGGCGCCAATGGAATCTTCCGTCGATGTGTCCCCGAAGATGAGGCGCAAAGCATTATCACTCATTGCCATTCTGCGCCTTATGGAGGACACGCAAGTACTTCCAAAACTTGTGCTAAAATCTTACAAGCCGGCCTCTTTTGGCCCACTCTTTGGAGAGATGTCCACAATGCCATAAAAAGTTGTGATCAGTGCCAACGCGCTGGTGGCATCTCTAGGCGCGATGAAATGCCTCAACATGGCATCCTTGAAGTGGAAGTATTTGATGTATGGGGGATAGATTTCATGGGACCATTCCCAACTTCTTTTGGGAACAAATACATACTCGTGGCTGTTGATTACGTGTCCAAATGGATCGAGGCTGTTGCCTCTCCAACTAATGATGCCCAAGTAGTGATTAGATTGTTTAAAAACCAGATCTTCCCTAGGTTCGGTGTGCCGAGACTTGTCATCAGCGATGGTGGCTCCCATTTTATCTCTAGGATCTTTGAAAGGCTTTTATCTAAATATGGGGTCCGACACCGTGTAGCAACTCCCTATCACCCACAAACAAGTGGGCAAGTGGAGGTCTCCAATAGGGAGATCAAGCAAATTCTAGAAAAAACAGTTGCGACCTCTAGGAAGGATTGGTCTTTAAAATTAAATGAGGCACTGTGGGCATATAGGACAGCCTATAAGACCCCAATTGGGACCACTCCCTTCAAGCTTGTTTATGGCAAATCATGCCATCTACCGGTGGAACTAGAACACAAAGCTTATTGGGCTATCAAGGCACTAAATTTTAATTACACCACCGCCGGTAGGAAAAGGATCTTGGATATCCATGAGTTAGAAGAGCTTAGGTTAGATGCTTATGAGAATGCCCGAATCTATAAGGAGAGAACAAAAAAATGGCATGACAAGCGTCTATCTAGGAGAGAGTTTAGGGTAGGAGAGCTAGTACTTCTTTTTAATTCGAGACTTAAACTTTTTCCCGGAAAACTTCGCTCAAAGTGGTCAGGCCCCTTTACAATCTCTAAGACATATCCTCATGGGGCGATTGAGATAAAGAATGACTCTGGTGATACATTCACGGTTAATGGACAGAGGCTGAAACATTACAACCTTAAGGATAGTGACAACAATTTTGCAAATTTTAACCTATCCGCCCTGCCCGATAAAACGTGAATTAAGTTCACCCTCTTTGAAGTCGAGCTCACCGACATTAAACAAAGCGCTTGGTGGGAGGCAACCCGCTGTTTTTGAGTCTAATGTTTTCTTTTTAGTGTCTCTAAATTTTGCAGGTAATAAAGAGATAGCACGCTCACCGACTTTACAGTTGCGGAGGCTTAGCTGTCCAGGTTTTCACTTTCTTTCCTACCTTTAGTCGTTGCATTGAGGACAATGCTCGATTTAAGTGTGGGGGAGGAAGCTTTATCGCTTTCCTTTACTTTTCAGTCATTTATTTTAGCATGCATAATAAAACCTTAGGATAGTTCACTTAGATTGAGTAGTTTTTGCGTGTTGGTTTTGTTTTGTCCGATTTTCTCATTTCTTGAGCCATACCAAAAATTTTCTTGTGAAAAGCAAAAGTATTGAGTTCTGATGCTTGATGTTGATTGTCTGAAAGTATATAGGTTGTTTGCACTATCTAGGCTATTTTGTGAAAGTTGGGTAACGGTTAGATAAAATCAATACCGTTTTAACACCCGAGATTCCCAGAAATGTATAAAATTGATTTGAGTACTAGTTTTGATAATACCTTGAACTTGAGTTTTAATGAACCCTCAGTAGTTTATCTAAGCAGTCGGCACCATCTCAAGGCACAAACTAAGTGGGAAACCGAAGAATATAAGTGAATGATTTCGATTATAAATGTTATGAATACTATTGGTTGATTCCTTGAAATAATTAATGAAAATTCAGCAAATGTTGAAACATGAGAAGGAAAAAAATACCATAGTATAGAAACTCATTAGTAGTTGGTTCAGAGGTGTCTGATTCTGAACTTGGTAGGGCGGGTTACGATCTGATCCCCCGCAACTGCGAAGTGGGTAAAGCAAATAGGGGTTACCAAACTTATGTTATCAGCACCCCGCGCTATATGATGATCATAATCACTAACAGGTTTCCTACCATGGGCGTGTACAAGATAACGGGCTTAATGTGATTGCGCTAGAATGAAAAGGGGAAATGAAACTTAGGAGAGAGGTAGAGTCAAAAGGAAATGCTTCAGGTCTGTTTTCATGTAATGGGAGTCTTTTGTGTCATTGCGGTGTTTTTGTTATTTGCACTGTTATTTGATTTTCATAGATTAGCCGGCAACCACGTATGAGTAGGATGATCGTGTCATGTGTTTTTACTTGTGCTATGCAATTCACTATTCTTTCATGCTTGAGGACAAACAATGGTTCAAGTGTGGGGGAATTTGATGACACGAAATCATATCGTATTTTTAGCTTAGTTTAGGTGAACTTTAGTTTCATTTGCATATGTTTTTAATTCATTTATGTCTTTTTATGCGGGTATTTGTTTTGTTTTTAGTTTTGATTAATAAAATAGGTCGGAGAAGAGAATTGAGCAAAAAGGGCCAAAAACGCAGCAAAAAGGGGGTGCAAAGCCCAAATCCGCGCAGCCCACCAAAGGAGCCCAGCAGAAAGGGGCAAATGCCCCCAGAAACCTTGTGGTGGGCGCCACAGAAGTGGTGGCGGGCGCCACCAAGCCCAAACCAATTGAAACAGATTTTTGCGAGACGTGGGGAAGTGGCATTCGTCTGATCCGTTTTCTGTTCCTATCGTGTGGCAATTGGATGATATCAAATATGAGCTTATCCCTTCCTATTTTCATGGATCGTAGAAGTTAAAAATCCTCTATAAATAGAAGCTTGATTCTCAGATCAGACTACGCTTTATTTTCTTTTATTTCAGTCAGTTTAAATTTCCCGCATTGTAAACTGTCTCGGTTCTTCCACATCGGAAGTCCGATTTTAATTCCGTTTTCAATTCCCTGTCAAGAATTTTACCTTCTTTAATTCAAGCAGGTTTATTCAGCAATTCTCTCCAGGTTTTTATTTAATGCTTTTATTTAATTATTTATTTATGTTTAATTTAATTTACTGTTTTTGTTTATTTAATTTCTTAATTATGTCTAGCTAAATCTCCTAGATATCGGTATGTAGACTAATTCTCCGAAGGGAGTTTAATGATGATTTAGCACGCGCACTTAAACTATTTTTCTTATTCGAATTCCAAATTTTAAAACTCCTATGCTTTGAGTGAGAAAAACAAAGCAACTAAGGTTAAAATCAATAGAGCGAGAGTTTGAGGTTTTAACTAGATAGTAGGAATTTGATATTAATCTTTGAACGAGCGAGAGCCACGTTAGGATTAATTAGAACTAATTGATTTTCAAAATATACTTTCGAAACTGAGGTGGTATAAAAGTGACAGCAAAACCCCTAGTCTAGATTGTATGGTTTTTATCAACAAAACGAGAGTGTGAGGTTTAGACCTTTAAATTAAGAAAGTTCTTCTGAAAAATAAACCCTTTTCACGCGCGCTATTAATTCATTAAACTCCCGATGGTTAATTAAGTTACATACCGATATCCCGCTTTTATTTAATTAATTTAAACTCTTAAATTTAATTAAGTTACAAACCCTAAAATTCATTAGCCTTAGATTTACACCGTAACGGTAGAAATATGGTAGTTCGATTATTGGTCCCTGTGGATTCGATATCTTTTAAAACTACACGACGAGACTGTGCACTTGCGGTCAATCAAATCTATTGATACACAAATCGTCGATCAGTCATCAACTTTCCTTCTTGAATACCAATGTCCACGACTGAACTCACGGCCAAATGAAATATCCAAGGGAAAGTCTCGATTGAGCGTGGTATCGCGGAACAACTAATCCAAGAACCTCTCGGCTTAGCCATCGCACCACAATCTAAAAAGGCCAAGATGGGTTAAAGGTGTCTAAAGGTCCACAACATCCTCAGAATACACATCATAGCAACATCTACGTGAGCCTCGCGTCGAAAAGAATACTACAACATGATCCCTCCATTGTGCGTGATTTCATCACTTGTGATAATGTGCGAGACTGAACATTCGCCCATTCACTATGATCATACCACAACTATCTTATGGTTCACTCAAGCTCGGGTCAAGCTTATCTCAACTCATGAACCCCCCCACAATATATATAAAGCATGTAAATAAATAAACACATATAAACACATAAGTTAGGTTCAACCCTCTTAAGGAGAGAATCCCCAGTGAAGTCGCCATTTTTCTGTTGCGGGATTTTTGAGACATACCCCACTATAGTTTTATTTTTCATTTCCAAAGGAGGGGAAAAATTGAAAACCTTTAAAGAAAGAGATTCTAGGTACGGGGGTTAGTTGCACTTGAGGAAGGTATTAGCACCTCAAGCGCCCATGGTACTCCATGGTAACCTCTTATATGTTTTTGTGCTTTTTGATACATGCTTTTAAGAATGGAGGGAGAAATTGTATAGAAGAAAAAAGAAAGTGGAAAAAATTAAGCAAATTTTATTTCATAAAGAAGTGTAAATATTTTTTGTTTGTAAAAAGATTTTTTTTAGAGAATTGTAGTTGTTGAGAGAGAGAGATTGTAAGAAAAGATGTTGTAAAGAAAAAAAAGTTGTTGTTTGAAAACGAAAGTGTATTCGTTTTTTGGTGTTGAAAAAGTGTGTTGTAAAGAAAAGAAGTTCTTGTTGTAAAAAAATTGTAAGAAAAGATGTTATATATACAAAAGAGTTGTGATAAAAGCATGTTAAAATGATTGTAGTGACGTTGAGATTAAGGTGAATTTGCGCTGTTTTGTAAAAGGATCGCATGTTTGTTTTTAAAGAAAGGGTTTTTTGTTTCAAAAAAAGTCTCGTAATTAATTTGAAATTTAACTACGAGTCCTCTCCTTAGGAAATGAATTTTTTTGGCGTTGTGTGTGATGTGTGAGCTAGGAAAGCAGTAAAAACAATAAATAAAGTCCTACGCTATTACAACCCAATTGAATAATTAATATTTACAACCATATCGAATTTGAATAAATAATAATAACAATAAGCAATAAATAGATAAAGGGGCGATGCATATAAAATTAAAAAATGCAAGTGCGGAAAATAAATATGATGATGAATATGCACATACGAGAGGAAAAGGAAACATCGCAAAATAACATCCTAATTAAAAGTGGAGTGTGTGAAAGAAATGTGTCGGAGGCAAAGACATGATAATACATTTTTGGAGGCCACTCACAACAACAAATAATTCTAACCTAGGCACACAAGCAACATGCAATTTTTACTTATCAAAAGAAAAGTTTTTATTTTTATGAAGAGAATGAATTTAGGCCAAAAGGCCCTTAACTATTAATGCTAACGTTAGAGCTCAATGATTTTATTAATTAAAATATTGTCTCTAACATGCATTTTTAAAATGATGCATTGTCCTAATCTAAATGCAATGCATGTATGCATGTAGGAAAATGTGAAGTAAGATTGTAATGTGAAATTGTAGTGTGATGCAAAAATTAGTGTCAATGTCATGTAAAAATGCAAGAAGTGTAGATTGTGATGTAGTGAAAAAAATGTAGTGTTGCAAATGCATGTATGCATGAAAATGTGTAGTGAACATGTTATATAAAATGTAATGTGATGTAGAAATTTTGTAAAAAAAGGTTATGTGACTAAAAAATGCATAATGTGATGTAGTGCAAAAAATATCATGTTTCAAATGCATGTATGCATGTAAATTTTTTTAAAATAAAGCATGTTATATATTTCATAAAGGAAATTCAATAATGACATAATTATATAATCAATCATAAAAAAGAATTCAAACATAGCATATTTTAAATTTCTCTAATAATTTTGTTATTTTCATATTTTTGCATTCTAAATGAATAAATAAAAAAAGTCATAACAAATAAACATTTTTATTTTTTACATTAAAGTGACTAGAAAGTCTTTTTATCCTAAAGATGAGTTTTTTGTTTCCTCTAGTAAAGGAATTTTTTATTTAACTTAGAAATTTTTTATTATATTATATTTGCACTAACTTAGTAAATTTGCAAGAAAAAAACAAACAATAGAACTCACACATATTTTTGTGGTTTAAGAAAAACTTTGACTATTAGCAAAATAATTTGAACTCAACAATTTTATATAAAAGTCATTGTCTCAAACCTACAAATAATTATTAAAATAAGATAAATATATAGAGAAGAAATTAAAAAAACAACTAATTAATAAACAAAATGAAATAAGTAAATAAAAGGAAATAGAAAAAAAACATCAGAAACAGGCCAAAGGCGAATTGGGCCTAGGTAAGTTTGTGTTTTGAACAAAAAAGGGGAAAGGGTCAACCCATACCCAATCCACGACCCGGTCTGCTGACCCGGTTGGGGGGCGCGCTGAGAAGCCCTGGGGGGCGCGCGAGAAACTGAAGAAGGGAAGGGGTATGTATATGTGATTTTTCTTTTCCAAAATTGGTAAAAAACATTTTCTTTTCTCTTTTCTTCCTCTCTCCGTCTCCCTCTTTTTTCTCTGTTTTTTTTTACCATTTTTTCTCAAGAACCCTAATCAACATCATCAATCCATAACCCATAAACTTGTTCAAATCGAAAAAGCCAAAGCACAAACCCTCCCTAAAAACGCGTCCTAAACATGAATCTACAAACAGGAATCAAAAACAAGCATTGAATCGAATGGATCGACCCTCACAGATCCGAAAACCCTAACCTCCTAAATCTGTTCTTATGCGTGCAAATAAGTTTCCATCATGCAAACAAACATCAAATACATACAAATAGAAGAATCAACAAGATCTAAACCTAGATCTATATGCTTGTGCAGATCAAAGAATGAAAGCATGCAAGAACATGAAGAGAACGAAGACTAACCTTCCTGCAGTGATTCTTCTAGGTAAATTTCGTTTTTTCTTTGCCTCTTGATTCCTGTTTGCTTTAAATCCAATCTACACCTTTTTCTCCATCTCTGGCCTTCTTCTGTTCTCTGCTTGTGCAAGGTACTGATGTATAGAAGGAATGGTGGTTGGAACCTGGACAGAGGATACATTTGGACAAAACACTTTTTTTCTCAAACAGAAGATTGAAGGTCCCTGAATAGTTCAAGAATGAGAAAACATTGGCAAAATCACTACTTATTGTAGTTTTAAAATTTCAATTAGGGACAAGGGACATCGAAGTGCAACATATATCATCATGTCTCATTAAAATTTCATTTTGGGCAACATTCACAATAAAGGTTCTTTTTTTTTCTCAAGCAGAAGATTAGAAGATTGAATAATCTTGAATAAGCAAGAATGAGAAAAAAATAATGCTAACATATTGGAAAAAGCATAATAATTACATGTACCAACCGTCGACCAATATGTTAGAATGAAAATCTCAAATTACCGGCCACAACATAAAAACGTTGTCTTTCGAGAGAGAGCATACATTTGGACAATACACGTTTTTCAACAAGTAGAAGATTGAAGGTTCCTAAATAGTTCAAGAATGAGAAAACATTGGCAAAATCACTACTTCGGGACAGATCATACATTTGGACAAAACACGTTTTTCTCAAGTAGAAGATTGAAGGTTCCTGAATAGTTCAAAAATGAGAAAACATTGGCAAAATCACTACTTATTGTAGTTTTAAAATTTCAATTAGGGACAAGGGACATCGAAGTGCAACATATATCATCATGTCTCAATAAAATTTCATTTTGGGCAACAATCACAATAAAGGTTCTCTTTTTTTTTTCTCAAGCAGAAGATTGAATAATCTTGAATAATCAAGAATGAGAAAAAAATAATGGCTAACATATTGGATAAAGCATAATCATAACATGTACCAACTGTCGACCAATATGTTAGAATGAAAATCTCAAAATTGCCGGCCACAATATAAAAACGTTGTCTTTCGGGACAGAGGATACATTTGGACAAAACACTTTTTTTCTCAAACAGAAGATTCAAGGTCCCTGAATAGTTCAAGAATGAGAAAACATTGGCAAAATCACTACTTATTGTAGTTTTAAAATTTCAATTAGGGACAAGGGACATCGAAGTGCAACATATATCATCATGTCTCATTAAAATTTCATTTTGGGCAACATTCACAATAAAGGTTCTTTTTTTTTCTCAAGCAGAAGATTGAATAATCTTGAATAAGCAAGAATGAGAAAAAAATAATGCTAACATATTTGAAAAAGCATAATAATTACATGTACCAACCGTCGACCAATATGTTAGAATGAAAATCTCAAAATTACCGGCCACAATATAAAAACTTTGTCTTTCGGGACAAAGGATACATTTGGACAAAACACTTTTTTTCTCAAACAGAAGATTCAAGGTCCCTGAATAGTTCAAGAATGAGAAAACATTGGCAAAATCACTACTTATTGTAGTTTTAAAATTTCAATTAGGGACAAGGGACATCGAAGTGCAACATATATCATCATGTCTCATTAAAATTTCATTTTGGGCAACATTCACAATAAAGGTTCTTTTTTTTTCTCAAGCAGAAGATTGAATAATCTTGAATAAGCAAGAATGAGAAAAAAATAATGCTAACATATTTGAAAAAGCATAATAATTACATGTACCAACCGTCGACCAATATGTTAGAATGAAAATCTCTAAATTACCGGCCACAACATAAAAACGTTGTCTTTCTGGACAGAGCATACATTTAGACAAAACACATTTTTCTCAAGCAAAAGATTGAAGGTTCCTGAATAGTTCAAGAATGAGAAAACATTGGCAAAATCACTACTTCGGGACAGATCATACTTTTGGACAAAACACGTTTTTCTCAAGCAGAGGATTGAAGGTTCCTGAATAGTTCAAGAATGAGAAAACATTGGCAAAATCACTACTTATTGTAGTTTTAAAATTTCAATTAGGGACAAGGGACATCGAAGTGCAACATATATCATCATGTCTCATTAAAATTTCATTTTGGGCAACATTCACAATAAAGGTTCTTTTTTTTTCTCAAGCAGAAGATTAGAAGATTGAATAATCTTGAATAAGCAAGAATGAGAAAAAAAATAATGCTAACATATTGGAAAAAGCATAATCAATACATGTACCAACCATCAACCATTATGTTAAAATGAAAATCTCAAATTACCGGCCACAACATAAAAACGTTGTCTTTCGAGACAGAGCATACATTTGGACAAAACACGTTTTTCAACAAGTAGAAGATTGAAGGTTCCTAAATAATTCAAGAATGAGAAAACATTGGCAAAATCACTACTTCGGGACAGATCATACATTTGGACAAAACACGTTTTTCTCAAGCAGAAGATTGAAGGTTCCTGAATAGTTCAAGAATGAGAAAACATTGGCAAAATCACTACTTATTGTAGTTTTAAACTTTCAATTAGGGACAAGGGACATCGAAGTGCAACATATATCATCATGTCTCAATAAAATTTCATTTTGGGCAACAATCACAATAAAGGTTCTCTTTTTTTTATCTCAAGCAGAAGATTGAATAATCTTGAATAATCAAGAATGAGAAAAAAATAATGGCTAACATATTGGAAAAAACATAATCATAACATGTACCAACTGTCGACCAATATGTTAGAATGAAAATCTCAAAATTACCGGCCACAATATAAAAACGTTGTCTTTCGGGACAGAGGATACATTTGGACAAAACACTTTTTTTCTCAAACAGAAGATTGAAGGTCCCTGAATAGTTCAAGAATGAGAAAACATTGGCAAAATCACTACTTATTGTAGTTTTAAAATTTCAATTAGGGACAAGGGACATCGAAGTGCAACATATATCATCATGTCTCATTAAAATTTCATTTTGGGCAACATTCACAATAAAGGTTCTATTTTTTTCTCAAGCAGAAGATTGAATAATCTTGAATAAGCAAGAATGAGAAAAAAATAATGCTAACATATTGGAAAAAGCATAATCAAAACATGTACCAACCATCAACCAATATGTTAAAATGAAAATCTCAAATTACCGGCCACAACATAAAAACGTTGTCTTTCGAGACAGAGCATACATTTGGACAAAACATGTTTTTCAACAAGTAGAACATTGAAGGTTCCTAAATAGTTCAAGAATGAGAAAACATTGGCAAAATCACTACTTCGGGACAGATCATACATTTGGACAAAACACGTTTTTCTCAAGCAGAGGATTGAAGGTTCCTGAATAGTTCAAGAATGAGAAAACATTGGCAAAATCACTACTTATTGTAGTTTTAAAATTTCAATTAGGGACAAGGGACATCGAAGTGCAACATATATCATCATGTCTCAATAAAATTTCATTTTGGGCAACAATCACAATAAAGGTTCTCTTTTTTTTTTCTCAAGCAGAAGATTGAATAATCTTGAATAATCAAGAATGAGAAAAAAATAATGGCTAACATATTGGATAAAGCATAATCATAACATGTACCAACTGTCGACCAATATGTTAGAATGAAAATCTCAAAATTGCCGGCCACAATATAAAAACGTTGTCTTTCGGGACAGAGGATACATTTGGACAAAACACTTATTTTCTCAAACAGAAGATTCAAGGTCCCTGAATAGTTCAAGAATGAGAAAACATTGGCAAAATCACTACTTATTGTAGTTTTAAAATTTCAATTAGGGACAAGGGACATCGAAGTGCAACATATATCATCATGTCTCATTAAAATTTCATTTTGGGCAACATTCACAATAAAGGTTCTTTTTTTTTCTCAAGCAGAAGATTGAATAATCTTGAATAAGCAAGAATGAGAAAAAAATAATGCTAACATATTTGAAAAAGCATAATAATTACATGTACCAACCGTCGACCAATATGTTAGAATGAAAATCTCAAAATTACCGGCCACAATATAAAAACGTTGTCTTTCGGGACAAAGGATACATTTGGACAAAACACTTTTTTTCTCAAACAGAAGATTCAAGGTCCCTGAATAGTTCAAGAATGAGAAAACATTGGCAAAATCACTACTTATTGTAGTTTTAAAATTTCAATTAGGGACAAGGGACATCGAAGTGCAACATATATCATCATGTCTCATTAAAATTTCATTTTGGGCAACATTCACAATAAAGGTTCTTTTTTTTTTCTCAAGCAGAAGATTGAATAATCTTGAATACGCAAGAATGAGAAAAAAATAATGGCTAACATATTGGAAAAAGCATAATCATAAAATGTACCAACTATCGACCAATATGTTAGAATGAAAATCTCAAAATTACCGGCCACAATGTAAAAACGTTGTCTTTCGAGACAGAGCATACATTTGGACAAAACACGTTTTTCAACAAGTAGAAGATTGAAGGTTCCTAAATAGTTCAAGAATGAGAAAACATTGGCAAAATCACTACTTCGGGACAGATCATACATTTGGACAAAACACGTTTTTCTCAAGCAGAAGATTGAAGGTTCCTGAATAGTTCAAGAATGAGAAAACATTGGCAAAATCACTACTTATTGTAGTTTTAAACTTTCAATTAGGGACAAGGGACATCGAAGTGTAACATATATCATCATGTCTCAATAAAATTTCATTTTGGGCAACAATCACAATAAAGGTTCTCTTTTTTTTTTCTCAAGCAGAAGATTGAATAATCTTGAATAAT
Source organism: Trifolium dubium (assembly GCA_951804385.1). Taxonomy (NCBI): domain Eukaryota; kingdom Viridiplantae; phylum Streptophyta; class Magnoliopsida; order Fabales; family Fabaceae; genus Trifolium; species Trifolium dubium. The sequence continues at coordinate 18,905,685 of OX638071.1, read as the reverse complement.
CAAGAATGAGAAAAAAATAATGGCTAACATATTGGAAAAAACATAATCATAACATGTACCAACTGTCGACCAATATGTTAGAATGAAAATCTCAAAATTACCGGCCACAATATAAAAACGTTGTCTTTCGGGACAGAGGATACATTTGGACAAAACACTTTTTTTCTCAAACAGAAGATTGAAGGTCCCTGAATAGTTCAAGAATGAGAAAACATTGGCAAAATCACTACTTATTGTAGTTTTAAAATTTCAATTAGGGACAAGGGACATCGAAGTGCAACATATATCATCATGTCTCATTAAAATTTCATTTTGGGCAACATTCACAATAAAGGTTCTATTTTTTTCTCAAGCAGAAGATTGAATAATCTTGAATAAGCAAGAATGAGAAAAAAATAATGCTAACATATTGGAAAAAGCATAATCAAAACATGTACCAACCATCAACCAATATGTTAAAATGAAAATCTCAAATTACCGGCCACAACATAAAAACGTTGTCTTTCGAGACAGAGCATACATTTGGACAAAACATGTTTTTCAACAAGTAGAACATTGAAGGTTCCTAAATAGTTCAAGAATGAGAAAACATTGGCAAAATCACTACTTCGGGACAGATCATACATTTGGACAAAACACGTTTTTCTCAAGCAGAGGATTGAAGGTTCCTGAATAGTTCAAGAATGAGAAAACATTGGCAAAATCACTACTTATTGTAGTTTTAAAATTTCAATTAGGGACAAGGGACATCGAAGTGCAACATATATCATCATGTCTCATTAAAATTTCATTTTGGGCAACATTCACAATAAAGGTTCTTTTTTTTTCTCAAGCAGAAGATTAGAAGATTGAATAATCTTGAATAAGCAAGAATGAGAAAAAAAATAATGCTAACATATTGGAAAAAGCATAATCAATACATGTACCAACCATCAACCATTATGTTAAAATGAAAATCTCAAATTACCGGCCACAACATAAAAACGTTGTCTTTCGAGACAGAGCATACATTTGGACAAAACACGTTTTTCAACAAGTAGAAGATTGAAGGTTCCTAAATAGTTCAAGAATGAGAAAACATTGGCAAAATCACTACTTCGGGACAGATCATACATTTGGACAAAACACGTTTTTCTCAAGCAGAAGATTGAAGGTTCCTGAATAGTTCAAGAATGAGAAAACATTGGCAAAATCACTACTTATTGTAGTTTTAAACTTTCAATTAGGGACAAGGGACATCGAAGTGTAACATATATCATCATGTCTCAATAAAATTTCATTTTGGGCAACAATCACAATAAAGGTTCTCTTTTTTTTTTCTCAAGCAGAAGATTGAATAATCTTGAATAATCAAGAATGAGAAAAAAATAATGGCTAACATATTGGAAAAAACATAATCATAACATGTACCAACTGTCGACCAATATGTTAGAATGAAAATCTCAAAATTACCGGCCACAATATAAAAACGTTGTCTTTCGGGACAGAGGATACATTTGGACAAAACACTTTTTTTCTCAAACAGAAGATTGAAGGTCCCTGAATAGTTCAAGAATGAGAAAACATTGGCAAAATCACTACTTATTGTAGTTTTAAAATTTCAATTAGGGACAAGGGACATCGAAGTGCAACATATATCATCATGTCTCATTAAAATTTCATTTTGGGCAACATTCACAATAAAGGTTCTATTTTTTTCTCAAGCAGAAGATTGAATAATCTTGAATAAGCAAGAATGAGAAAAAAATAATGCTAACATATTGGAAAAAGCATAATCAAAACATGTACCAACCATCAACCAATATGTTAAAATGAAAATCTCAAATTACCGGCCACAACATAAAAACGTTGTCTTTCGAGACAGAGCATACATTTGGACAAAACATGTTTTTCAACAAGTAGAACATTGAAGGTTCCTAAATAGTTCAAGAATGAGAAAACATTGGCAAAATCACTACTTCGGGACAGATCATACATTTGGACAAAACACGTTTTTCTCAAGCAGAGGATTGAAGGTTCCTGAATAGTTCAAGAATGAGAAAACATTGGCAAAATCACTACTTATTGTAGTTTTAAAATTTCAATTAGGGACAAGGGACATCGAAGTGCAACATATATCATCATGTCTCATTAAAATTTCATTTTGGGCAACATTCACAATAAAGGTTCTCTTTTTTTCTCAAGCAGAAGATTAGAAGATTGAATAATCTTGAATAAGCAAGAATGAGAAAAAAAATAATGCTAACATATTGGAAAAAGCATAATCAATACATGTACCAACCATCAACCATTATGTTAAAATGAAAATCTCAAATTACCGGCCACAACATAAAAACGTTGTCTTTCGAGACAGAGCATACATTTGGACAAAACACGTTTTTCAACAAGTAGAAGATTGAAGGTTCCTAAATAGTTCAAGAATGAGAAAACATTGGCAAAATCACTACTTCGGGACAGATCATACATTTGGACAAAACACGTTTTTCTCAAGCAGAAGATTGAAGGTTCCTGAATAGTTCAAGAATGAGAAAACATTGGCAAAATCACTACTTATTGTAGTTTTAAACTTTCAATTAGGGACAAGGGACATCGAAGTGTAACATATATCATCATGTCTCAATAAAATTTCATTTTGGGCAACATTCACAATAAAGGTTCTATTTTTTTCTCAAGCAGAAGATTGAATAATCTTGAATAAGCAAGAATGAGAAAAAAATAATGCTAACATATTGGAAAAAGCATAATCAAAACATGTACCAACCATCAACCAATATGTTAAAATGAAAATCTCAAATTACCGGCCACAACATAAAAACGTTGTCTTTCGAGACAGAGCATACATTTGGACAAAACATGTTTTTCAACAAGTAGAACATTGAAGGTTCCTAAATAGTTCAAGAATGAGAAAACATTGGCAAAATCACTACTTCGGGACAGATCATACATTTGGACAAAACACGTTTTTCTCAAACAGAAGATTGAAGGTCCCTGAATAGTTCAAGAATGAGAAAACATTGGCAAAATCACTACTTATTGTAGTTTTAAAATTTCAATTAGGGACAAGGGACATCGAAGTGCAACATATATCATCATGTCTCATTAAAATTTCATTTTGGGCAACATTCACAATAAAGGTTCTATTTTTTTCTCAAGCAGAAGATTGAATAATCTTGAATAAGCAAGAATGAGAAAAAAATAATGCTAACATATTGGAAAAAGCATAATCAAAACATGTACCAACCATCAACCAATATGTTAAAATGAAAATCTCAAATTACCGGCCACAACATAAAAACGTTGTCTTTCGAGACAGAGCATACATTTGGACAAAACATGTTTTTCAACAAGTAGAACATTGAAGGTTCCTAAATAGTTCAAGAATGAGAAAACATTGGCAAAATCACTACTTCGGGACAGATCATACATTTGGACAAAACACGTTTTTCTCAAGCAGAGGATTGAAGGTTCCTGAATAGTTCAAGAATGAGAAAACATTGGCAAAATCACTACTTATTGTAGTTTTAAAATTTCAATTAGGGACAAGGGACATCGAAGTGCAACATATATCATCATGTCTCATTAAAATTTCATTTTGGGCAACATTCACAATAAAGGTTCTCTTTTTTTCTCAAGCAGAAGATTAGAAGATTGAATAATCTTGAATAAGCAAGAATGAGAAAAAAAATAATGCTAACATATTGGAAAAAGCATAATCAATACATGTACCAACCATCAACCATTATGTTAAAATGAAAATCTCAAATTACCGGCCACAACATAAAAACGTTGTCTTTCGAGACAGAGCATACATTTGGACAAAACACGTTTTTCAACAAGTAGAAGATTGAAGGTTCCTAAATAGTTCAAGAATGAGAAAACATTGGCAAAATCACTACTTCGGGACAGATCATACATTTGGACAAAACACGTTTTTCTCAAGCAGAAGATTGAAGGTTCCTGAATAGTTCAAGAATGAGAAAACATTGGCAAAATCACTACTTATTGTAGTTTTAAACTTTCAATTAGGGACAAGGGACATCGAAGTGTAACATATATCATCATGTCTCAATAAAATTTCATTTTGGGCAACAATCACAATAAAGGTTCTCTTTTTTTTTTCTCAAGCAGAAGATTGAATAATCTTGAATAATCAAGAATGAGAAAAAAATAATGGCTAACATATTGGAAAAAACATAATCATAAAATGTACCAACTGTCGACCAATATGTTAGAATGAAAATCTCAAAATTACCGGCCACAATATAAAAACGTTGTCTTTCGGGACAGAGGATACATTTGGACAAAACACTTTTTTTCTCAAACAGAAGATTGAAGGTCCCTGAATAGTTCAAGAATGAGAAAACATTGGCAAAATCACTACTTATTGTAGTTTTAAAATTTCAATTAGGGACAAGGGACATCGAAGTGCAACATATATCATCATGTCTCATTAAAATTTCATTTTGGGCAACATTCACAATAAAGGTTCTATTTTTTTCTCAAGCAGAAGATTGAATAATCTTGAATAAGCAAGAATGAGAAAAAAATAATGCTAACATATTGGAAAAAGCATAATCAAAACATGTACCAACCATCAACCAATATGTTAAAATGAAAATCTCAAATTACCGGCCACAACATAAAAACGTTGTCTTTCGAGACAGAGCATACATTTGGACAAAACATGTTTTTCAACAAGTAGAACATTGAAGGTTCCTAAATAGTTCAAGAATGAGAAAACATTGGCAAAATCACTACTTCGGGACAGATCATACATTTGGACAAAACACGTTTTTCTCAAGCAGAGGATTGAAGGTTCCTGAATAGTTCAAGAATGAGAAAACATTGGCAAAATCACTACTTATTGTAGTTTTAAAATTTCAATTAGGGACAAGGGACATCGAAGTGCAACATATATCATCATGTCTCATTAAAATTTCATTTTGGGCAACATTCACAATAAAGGTTCTTTTTTTTTCTCAAGCAGAAGATTAGAAGATTGAATAATCTTGAATAAGCAAGAATGAGAAAAAAAATAATGCTAACATATTGGAAAAAGCATAATCAATACATGTACCAACCATCAACCATTATGTTAAAATGAAAATCTCAAATTACCGGCCACAACATAAAAACGTTGTCTTTCGAGACAGAGCATACATTTGGACAAAACACGTTTTTCAACAAGTAGAAGATTGAAGGTTCCTAAATAGTTCAAGAATGAGAAAACATTGGCAAAATCACTACTTCGGGACAGATCATACATTTGGACAAAACACGTTTTTCTCAAGCAGAAGATTGAAGGTTCCTGAATAGTTCAAGAATGAGAAAACATTGGCAAAATCACTACTTATTGTAGTTTTAAACTTTCAATTAGGGACAAGGGACATCGAAGTGTAACATATATCATCATGTCTCAATAAAATTTCATTTTGGGCAACAATCACAATAAAGGTTCTCTTTTTTTTTTCTCAAGCAGAAGATTGAATAATCTTGAATAATCAAGAATGAGAAAAAAATAATGGCTAACATATTGGAAAAAACATAATCATAAAATGTACCAACTATCGACCAATATGTTAGAATGAAAATCTCAAAATTACCGGCCACAATATAAAAACGTTGTCTTTCGGGACAGAGGATACATTTGGACAAAACACTTTTTTTCTCAAACAGAAGATTGAAGGTCCCTGAATAGTTCAAGAATGAGAAAACATTGGCAAAATCACTACTTATTGTAGTTTTAAAATTTCAATTAGGGACAAGGGACATCGAAGTGCAACATATATCATCATGTCTCATTAAAATTTCATTTTGGGCAACATTCACAATAAAGGTTCTATTTTTTTCTCAAGCAGAAGATTGAATAATCTTGAATAAGCAAGAATGAGAAAAAAATAATGCTAACATATTGGAAAAAGCATAATCAAAACATGTACCAACCATCAACCAATATGTTAAAATGAAAATCTCAAATTACCGGCCACAACATAAAAACGTTGTCTTTCGAGACAGAGCATACATTTGGACAAAACATGTTTTTCAACAAGTAGAACATTGAAGGTTCCTAAATAGTTCAAGAATGAGAAAACATTGGCAAAATCACTACTTCGGGACAGATCATACATTTGGACAAAACACGTTTTTCTCAAGCAGAGGATTGAAGGTTCCTGAATAGTTCAAGAATGAGAAAACATTGGCAAAATCACTACTTATTGTAGTTTTAAAATTTCAATTAGGGACAAGGGACATCGAAGTGCAACATATATCATCATGTCTCATTAAAATTTCATTTTGGGCAACATTCACAATAAAGGTTCTTTTTTTTTCTCAAGCAGAAGATTAGAAGATTGAATAATCTTGAATAAGCAAGAATGAGAAAAAAAATAATGCTAACATATTGGAAAAAGCATAATCAATACATGTACCAACCATCAACCATTATGTTAAAATGAAAATCTCAAATTACCGGCCACAACATAAAAACGTTGTCTTTCGAGACAGAGCATACATTTGGACAAAACACGTTTTTCAACAAGTAGAAGATTGAAGGTTCCTAAATAGTTAAAGAATGAGAAAACATTGGCAAAATCACTACTTCGGGACAGATCATACATTTGGACAAAACACGTTTTTCTCAAGCAGAAGATTGAAGGTTCCTGAATAGTTCAAGAATGAGAAAACATTGGCAAAATCACTACTTATTGTAGTTTTAAACTTTCAATTAGGGACAAGGGACATCGAAGTGTAACATATATCATCATGTCTCAATAAAATTTCATTTTGGGCAACAATCACAATAAAGGTTCTCTTTTTTTTTTCTCAAGCAGAAGATTGAATAATCTTGAATAATCAAGAATGAGAAAAAAATAATGGCTAACATATTGGAAAAAACATAATCATAACATGTACCAACTGTCGACCAATATGTTAGAATGAAAATCTCAAAATTACCGGCCACAATATAAAAACGTTGTCTTTCGGGACAGAGGATACATTTGGACAAAACACTTTTTTTCTCAAACAGAAGATTGAAGGTCCCTGAATAGTTCAAGAATGAGAAAACATTGGCAAAATCACTACTTATTGTAGTTTTAAAATTTCAATTAGGGACAAGGGACATCGAAGTGCAACATATATCATCATGTCTCATTAAAATTTCATTTTGGGCAACATTCACAATAAAGGTTCTATTTTTTTCTCAAGCAGAAGATTGAATAATCTTGAATAAGCAAGAATGAGAAAAAAATAATGCTAACATATTGGAAAAAGCATAATCAAAACATGTACCAACCATCAACCAATATGTTAAAATGAAAATCTCAAATTACCGGCCACAACATAAAAACGTTGTCTTTCGAGACAGAGCATACATTTGGACAAAACATGTTTTTCAACAAGTAGAACATTGAAGGTTCCTAAATAGTTCAAGAATGAGAAAACATTGGCAAAATCACTACTTCGGGACAGATCATACATTTGGACAAAACACGTTTTTCTCAAGCAGAGGATTGAAGGTTCCTGAATAGTTCAAGAATGAGAAAACATTGGCAAAATCACTACTTATTGTAGTTTTAAAATTTCAATTAGGGACAAGGGACATCGAAGTGCAACATATATCATCATGTCTCATTAAAATTTCATTTTGGGCAACATTCACAATAAAGGTTCTTTTTTTTTCTCAAGCAGAAGATTAGAAGATTGAATAATCTTGAATAAGCAAGAATGAGAAAAAAGTAATGCTAACATATTGGAAAAAGCATAATCAAAACATGTACCAACCATCAACCATTATGTTAAAATGAAAATCTCAAATTACCGGCCACAACATAAAAACGTTGTCTTTCGAGAGAGAGCATACATTTGGACAATACACGTTTTTCAACAAGTAGAAGATTGAAGGTTCCTAAATAGTTCAAGAATGAGAAAACATTGGCAAAATCACTACTTCGGGACAGATCATACATTTGGACAAAACACGTTTTTCTCAAGTAGAAGATTGAAGGTTCCTGAATAGTTCAAAAATGAGAAAACATTGGCAAAATCACTACTTATTGTAGTTTTAAAATTTCAATTAGGGACAAGGGACATCGAAGTGCAACATATATCATCATGTCTCAATAAAATTTCATTTTGGGCAACAATCACAATAAAGGTTCTCTTTTTTTTTTCTCAAGCAGAAGATTGAATAATCTTGAATAATCAAGAATGAGAAAAAAATAATGGCTAACATATTGGAAAAAGCATAATCATAACATGTACCAACTGTCGACCAATATGTTAGAATGAAAATCTCAAAATTGCCGGCCACAATATAAAAACGTTGTCTTTCGGGACAGAGGATACATTTGGACAAAACACTTTTTTTCTCAAACAGAAGATTCAAGGTCCCTGAATAGTTCAAGAATGAGAAAACATTGGCAAAATCACTACTTATTGTAGTTTTAAAATTTCAATTAGGGACAAGGGACATCGAAGTGCAACATATATCATCATGTCTCATTAAAATTTCATTTTGGGCAACATTCACAATAAAGGTTCTTTTTTTTTCTCAAGCAGAAGATTGAATAATCTTGAATAAGCAAGAATGAGAAAAAAATAATGCTAACATATTTGAAAAAGCATAATAATTACATGTACCAACCGTCGACCAATATGTTAGAATGAAAATCTCTAAATTACCGGCCACAACATAAAAACGTTGTCTTTCGGGACAGAGCATACATTTAGACAAAACACATTTTTCTCAAGCAAAAGATTGAAGGTTCCTGAATAGTTCAAGAATGAGAAAACATTGGCAAAATCACTACTTCGGGACAGATCATACTTTTGGACAAAACACGTTTTTCTCAAGCAGAGGATTGAAGGTTCCTGAATAGTTCAAGAATGAGAAAACATTGGCAAAATCACTACTTATTGTAGTTTTAAAATTTCAATTAGGGACAAGGGACATCGAAGTGCAACATATATCATCATGTCTCATTAAAATTTCATTTTGGGCAACATTCACAATAAAGGTTCTTTTTTTTTCTCAAGCAGAAGATTAGAAGATTGAATAATCTTGAATAAGCAAGAATGAGAAAAAAAATAATGCTAACATATTGGAAAAAGCATAATCAATACATGTACCAACCATCAACCATTATGTTAAAATGAAAATCTCAAATTACCGGCCACAACATAAAAACGTTGTCTTTCGAGACAGAGCATACATTTGGACAAAACACGTTTTTCAACAAGTAGAAGATTGAAGGTTCCTAAATAGTTCAAGAATGAGAAAACATTGGCAAAATCACTACTTCGGGACAGATCATACATTTGGACAAAACACGTTTTTCTCAAGCAGAAGATTGAAGGTTCCTGAATAGTTCAAGAATGAGAAAACATTGGCAAAATCACTACTTATTGTAGTTTTAAAATTTCAATTAGGGACAAGGGACATCGAAGTGCAACATATATCATCATGTCTCATTAAAATTTCATTTTGGGCAACATTCACAATAAAGGTTCTTTTTTTTTCTCAAGCAGAAGATTAGAAGATTGAATAATCTTGAATAAGCAAGAATGAGAAAAAAGTAATGCTAACATATTGGAAAAAGCATAATCAAAACATGTACCAACCATCAACCATTATGTTAAAATGAAAATCTCAAATTACCGGCCACAACATAAAAACGTTGTCTTTCGAGAGAGAGCATACATTTGGACAATACACGTTTTTCAACAAGTAGAAGATTGAAGGTTCCTAAATAGTTCAAGAATGAGAAAACATTGGCAAAATCACTACTTCGGGACAGATCATACATTTGGACAAAACACGTTTTTCTCAAGTAGAAGATTGAAGGTTCCTGAATAGTTCAAAAATGAGAAAACATTGGCAAAATCACTACTTATTGTAGTTTTAAAATTTCAATTAGGGACAAGGGACATCGAAGTGCAACATATATCATCATGTCTCAATAAAATTTCATTTTGGGCAACAATCACAATAAAGGTTCTCTTTTTTTTTTCTCAAGCAGAAGATTGAATAATCTTGAATAATCAAGAATGAGAAAAAAATAATGGCTAACATATTGGAAAAAGCATAATCATAACATGTACCAACTGTCGACCAATATGTTAGAATGAAAATCTCAAAATTGCCGGCCACAATATAAAAACGTTGTCTTTCGGGACAGAGGATACATTTGGACAAAACACTTTTTTTCTCAAACAGAAGATTCAAGGTCCCTGAATAGTTCAAGAATGAGAAAACATTGGCAAAATCACTACTTATTGTAGTTTTAAAATTTCAATTAGGGACAAGGGACATCGAAGTGCAACATATATCATCATGTCTCATTAAAATTTCATTTTGGGCAACATTCACAATAAAGGTTCTTTTTTTTTCTCAAGCAGAAGATTGAATAATGTTGAATAAGCAAGAATGAGAAAAAAATAATGCTAACATATTTGAAAAAGCATAATAATTACATGTACCAACCGTCGACCAATATGTTAGAATGAAAATCTCTAAATTACCGGCCACAACATAAAAACGTTGTCTTTCGGGACAGAGCATACATTTAGACAAAACACATTTTTCTCAAGCAAAAGATTGAAGGTTCCTGAATAGTTCAAGAATGAGAAAACATTGGCAAAATCACTACTTCGGGACAGATCATACTTTTGGACAAAACACGTTTTTCTCAAGCAGAGGATTGAAGGTTCCTGAATAGTTCAAGAATGAGAAAACATTGGCAAAATCACTACTTATTGTAGTTTTAAAATTTCAATTAGGGACAAGGGACATCGAAGTGCAACATATATCATCATGTCTCATTAAAATTTCATTTTGGGCAACATTCACAATAAAGGTTCTTTTTTTTTCTCAAGCAGAAGATTAGAAGATTGAATAATCTTGAATAAGCAAGAATGAGAAAAAAAATAATGCTAACATATTGGAAAAAGCATAATCAATACATGTACCAACCATCAACCATTATGTTAAAATGAAAATCTCAAATTACCGGCCACAACATAAAAACGTTGTCTTTCGAGACAGAGCATACATTTGGACAAAACACGTTTTTCAACAAGTAGAAGATTGAAGGTTCCTAAATAGTTCAAGAATGAGAAAACATTGGCAAAATCACTACTTCGGGACAGATCATACATTTGGACAAAACACGTTTTTCTCAAGCAGAAGATTGAAGGTTCCTGAATAGTTCAAGAATGAGAAAACATTGGCAAAATCACTACTTATTGTAGTTTTAAACTTTCAATTAGGGACAAGGGACATCGAAGTGCAACATATATCATCATGTCTCAATAAAATTTCATTTTGGGCAACAATCACAATAAAGGTTCTCTTTTTTTTTTCTCAAGCAGAAGATTGAATAATCTTGAATAATCAAGAATGAGAAAAAAATAATGGCTAACATATTGGAAAAAACATAATTATAACATGTACCAACTGTCGACCAATATGTTAGAATGAAAATCTCAAAATTACCGGCCACAATATAAAAACGTTGTCTTTCGGGACAGAGGATACATTTGGACAAAACTCTTTTTTTCTCAAACAGAAGATTGAAGGTCCCTGAATAGTTCAAGAATGAGAAAATATTGGCAAAATCACTACTTATTGTAGTTTTAAAATTTCAATTAGGGACAAGGGACATCGAAGTGCAACATATATCATCATGTCTCATTAAAATTTCATTTTGGGCAACATTCACAATAAAGGTTCTATTTTTTTCTCAAGCAGAAGATTGAATAATCATGAATAAGCAAGAATGAGAAAAAAATAATGCTAACATATTGGAAAAAGCATAATCAAAACATGTACCAACCATCAACCAATATGTTAAAATGAAAATCTCAAATTACCTGCCACAACATAAAAACGTTGTCTTTCGAGACAGAGCATACATTTGGACAAAACATGTTTTTCAACAAGTAGAAGATTGAAGGTTCCTAAATAGTTCAAGAATGAGAAAACATTGGCAAAATCACTACTTCGGGACAGATCATACATTTGGACAAAACACGTTTTTCTCAAGCAGAGGATTGAAGGTTCCTGAATAGTCCAAGAATGAGAAAACATTGGCAAAATCACTACTAATTGTAGTTTTAAAATTTCAATTAGGGACAAGGGACATCGAAGTGCAACATATATCATCATGTCTCATTAAAATTTCATTTTGGGCAACATTCACAATAAAGGTTCTTTTTTTTTCTCAAGCAGAAGATTGAATAATCTTGAATAAGCAAGAATGAGAAAAAAATAATGCTAACATATTTGAAAAAGCATAATAATTACATGTACCAACCGTCGACCAATATGTTAGAATGAAAATCTCTAAATTACCGGCCACAACATAAAAACGTTGTCTTTCGGGACAGAGCATACATTTAGACAAAACACATTTTTCTCAAGCAAAAGATTGAAGGTTCCTGAATAGTTCAAGAATGAGAAAACATTGGCAAAATCACTACTTATTATAGTTTTAAAATTTCAATTAAGGACAAGGGACATCGTAGTGCAACATATATCTTCATGTCTCATTAAAATTTCATTTTGGGCAACATTCACAATAAAGGTTCTTTTTTTTTTCTCAAGCAGAAGATTGAATAATCTTGAATAAGCAAGAATGAGAAAAAAAAAATAATGCTAACATGTTGAAAAAAGCATAATCATAACATGTACCAACCGTCGACCAATATGGTAGAATGAAAATCTCAAAATTACCGGTCACAACATAAAAATGTTGTCTTTCGGGACAGAGCATACATTTGGACAAAACACTTTTTTTCTCAAACAGAAGATTGAAGGTCCCTGAATAGTTCAAGAATGAGAAAACATTGGCAAAATCACTACTTATTGTAGTTTTAAAATTTCAATTAGGGACAAGGGACATCGAAGTGCAACATATATCATCATGTCTCATTAAAATTTCATTTTGGGCAACATTCACAATAAAGGTTCTTTTTTTTTTCTCAAGCAGAAGATTGAATAATCTTGAATAAGCAAGAATGAGAAAAAAATAATGCTAACATATTTGAAAAAGCATAATAATTACATGTACCAACCGTCGACCAATATGTTAGAATGAAAATCTCTAAATTGCCGGCCACAACATAAAAACGTTGTCTTTCGGGACAGAGCATACATTTGGACAAAACACATTTTTCTCAAGCAAAAGATTGAAGGTTCCTAAATAGTTCAAGAATGAGAAAACATTGGCAAAATCACTACTTATATTATAGTTTTAAAATTTCAATTAAGGACAAGGGACATCGTAGTGCAACATATATCTTCATGTCTCATTAAAATTTCATTTTGGGCAACATTCACAATAAAGGTTCTTTTTTTTTTTTTCTCAAGCAGAAGATTGAATAATCTTGAATAAGCAAGAATGAGAAAAAAATAATGCTAACATATTTGAAAAAGCATAATAATTACATGTACCAACCGTCGACCAATATGTTAGAATGAAAATCTCAAAATTACCGGCCACAATATAAAAACGTTGTCTTTCGGGACAGATGATACATTTGGACAAAACACTTTTTTTCTCAAACAGAAGATTCAAGGTCCTTAAATAGTTCAAGAATGAGAAAACATTGGTAAAATCACTACTTATTGTAGTTTTAAAATTTCAATTAGGGACAAGGGACATCGAAGTGCAACATATATCATCATGTCTCATTAAAATTTCATTTTGGGCAACATTCACAATAAAGGTTCTTTTTTTTTTCTCAAGCAGAAGATTGAATAATCTTGAATAAGCAAGAATGAGAAAAAAAAAATAATGCTAACATGTTGAAAAAAGCATAATCATAACATGTACCAACCGTCGACCAATATGGTAGAATGAAAATCTCAAAATTACCGGTCACAACATAAAAATGTTGTCTTTCGGGACAGAGCATACATTTGGACAAAACACTTTTTTTCTCAAACAGAAGATTGAAGGTCCCTGAATAGTTCAAGAATGAGAAAACATTGGCAAAATCACTACTTATTGTAGTTTTAAAATTTCAATTAGGGACAAGGGACATCGAAGTGCAACATATATCATCATGTCTCATTAAAATTTCATTTTGGGCAACATTCACAATAAAGGTTCTTTTTTTTTTCTCAAGCAGAAGATTGAATAATCTTGAATAAGCAAGAATGAGAAAAAAATAATGCTAACATATTTGAAAAAGCATAATAATTACATGTACCAACCGTCGACCAATATGTTAGAATGATAATCTCTAAATTACCGGCCACAACATAAAAACGTTGTCTTTCGGGACAGAGCATACATTTAGACAAAACACATTTTTCTCAAGCAAAAGATTGAAGGTTCCTAAATAGTTCAAGAATGAGAAAACATTGGCAAAATCACTACTTATATTATAGTTTTAAAATTTCAATTAGGGACAAGGGACATCGAAGTGCAACATATATCATCATGTCTCATTAAAATTTCATTTTGGGCAACATTCACAATAAAGGTTCTTTTTTTTTCTCAAGCAGAAGATTGAATAATCTTGAATAAGCAAGAATGAGAAAAAAATAATGCTAACATATTTGAAAAAGCATAATAATTACATGTACCAACCGTCGACCAATATGTTAGAATGAAAATCTCTAAATTGCCGGCCACAACATAAAAACGTTGTCTTTCGGGACAGAGCATACATTTGGACAAAACACATTTTTCTCAAGCAAAAGATTGAAGGTTCCTAAATAGTTCAAGAATGAGAAAACATTGGCAAAATCACTACTTATATTATAGTTTTAAAATTTCAATTAAGGACAAGGGACATCGTAGTGCAACATATATCTTCATGTCTCATTAAAATTTCATTTTGGGCAACATTCACAATAAAGGTTCTTTTTTTTTTTTTCTCAAGCAGAAGATTGAATAATCTTGAATAAGCAAGAATGAGAAAAAAATAATGCTAACATATTTGAAAAAGCATAATAATTACATGTACCAACCGTCGACCAATATGTTAGAATGAAAATCTCAAAATTACCGGCCACAATATAAAAACGTTGTCTTTCGGGACAGATGATACATTTGGACAAAACACTTTTTTTCTCAAACAGAAGATTCAAGGTCCTTAAATAGTTCAAGAATGAGAAAACATTGGTAAAATCACTACTTATTGTAGTTTTAAAATTTCAATTAGGGACAAGGGACATCGAAGTGCAACATATATCATCATGTCTCATTAAAATTTCATTTTGGGCAACATTCACAATAAAGGTTCTTTTTTTTTTCTCAAGCAGAAGATTGAATAATCTTGAATAAGCAAGAATGAGAAAAAAAAAATAATGCTAACATGTTGAAAAAAGCATAATCATAACATGTACCAACCGTCGACCAATATGGTAGAATGAAAATCTCAAAATTACCGGTCACAACATAAAAATGTTGTCTTTCGGGACAGAGCATACATTTGGACAAAACACTTTTTTTCTCAAACAGAAGATTGAAGGTCCCTGAATAGTTCAAGAATGAGAAAACATTGGCAAAATCACTACTTATTGTAGTTTTAAAATTTCAATTAGGGACAAGGGACATCGAAGTGCAACATATATCATCATGTCTCATTAAAATTTCATTTTGGGCAACATTCACAATAAAGGTTCTTTTTTTTTTCTCAAGCAGAAGATTGAATAATCTTGAATAAGCAAGAATGAGAAAAAAATAATGCTAACATATTTGAAAAAGCATAATAATTACATGTACCAACCGTCGACCAATATGTTAGAATGATAATCTCTAAATTACCGGCCACAACATAAAAACGTTGTCTTTCGGGACAGAGCATACATTTAGACAAAACACATTTTTCTCAAGCAAAAGATTGAAGGTTCCTAAATAGTTCAAGAATGAGAAAACATTGGCAAAATCACTACTTATATTATAGTTTTAAAATTTCAATTAGGGACAAGGGACATCGAAGTGCAACATATATCATCATGTCTCATTAAAATTTCATTTTGGGCAACATTCACAATAAAGGTTCTTTTTTTTTCTCAAGCAGAAGATTGAATAATCTTGAATAAGCAAGAATGAGAAAAAAATAATGGTAACATATTTGAAAAAGCATAATAATTACATGTACTAACCGTCGACCAATATGTTAGAATGAAAATCTCAAAATTACCGGTCACAACATAAAAATGTTGTCTTTCGGGACAGAGCATACATTTGGACAAAACATGTTTTTCTCAAGAAGAAGATTGAAGGTTCCTGAATAGTTCAAGAATGAGAAAACATTGGCAAAATCACTACTTCGGGACAGAGCATACATTTGGCCAAAACACGTTTTTCTAAAGCAGAAGATTGAAGGTTCCTGAATAGTTCAAGAATGAGAAAACATTGGCAAAATCACTACTTATTGTAGTTTTAATATTTCAATTAGGGACAAGGGACATCGAAGTGCAACATATATCATCATGTCTCAATAAAATTTCATTTTGGGCAACAATCACAATAAAGGTTCTCTTTTTTTTTTTCTCAAGCAGAAGATTGAATAATCTTGAATAATCAAGAATGAGAAAAAAATAATGGCTAACATATTGGAAAAAGCATAATCATAACATGTACCAACTGTCGACCAATATGTTAGAATGAAAATCTCAAAATTACCGGCCACAATATAAAAACGTTGTCTTTCGGGACAGAGGATACATTTGGACAAAACACTTTTTTTTTCAAACAGAAGATTGAAGGTTCCTGAATAGTTCAAGAATGAGAAAACATTGGCAAAATCACTACTTATTATAGTTTTAAAATTTCAATTAAGGACAAGGGATATCGTAGTGCAACATATATCTTCATGTCTCATTCAAATTTCATTTTGGGCAACATTCACAATAAAGGTTCTTTTTTTTTTCTCAAGCAGAAGATTGAATAATCTTGAATAAGCAAGAATGAGAAAAAAAATAATGCTAACATGTTGAAAAAATCATAATCATAACATGTACCAACCGTCGACCAATATGTTAGAATGAAAATCTCAAAATTACCAGTCACAACATAAAAATGTTGTCTTTCGGGACCGAGCATACATTTGGACAAAACATGTTTTTCTCAAGCAGAAGATTGAAGGTTCCTGAATAGTTCTAGAATGAGAAAACATTGGCAAAATCACTATTTCGGGACAGAGCATACATTTGGCAAAAACACGTTTTTCTCAAGCAGAAGATTGAAGGTTCCTGAATAGTTCAAGAATGAGAAAACATTGGCAAAATCACTACTTCGGGACAAAGCATACATTTGGACAAAACACGTTTTTCTCAAGCAGAAGATTGAAGGTTCCTGAATAGTTCAAGAATGAGAAAACATTGGCAAAATCACTACTTATTGTAGTTTTAAAATTTCAATTAGGGACAAGGGACATCGAAGTGCAACATATATCATCATGTCTCAATAAAATTTCATTTTGGGCAACAATCACAATAAAGGTTCTCTTTTTTTCTCAAGCAGAAGATTGAATAATCTTGAATAATCAAGAATGAGAAAAAAATAATGGCTAACATATTGGAAAAAGCATAATCATAACATGTATCAACTGTCGACCAATATGTTAGAATGAAAATCTCAAAATTACCGGCCACAATATAAAAACGTTGTCTTTCGGGACAGAGGATACATTTGGACAAAACACTTTTTTTTTCAAACAGAAGATTGAAGGTTCCTGAATAGTTCAAGAATGAGAAAACATTGGCAAAATCACTACTTATTATAGTTTTAAAATTTCAATTAAGGACAAGGGATATCGTAGTGCAACATATATCTTCATGTCTCATTCAAATTTCATTTTGGGCAACATTCACAATAAAGGTTCTTTTTTTTTTCTCAAGCAGAAGATTGAATAATCTTGAATAAGCAAGAATGAGAAAAAAAATAATGCTAACATGTTGAAAAAATAATAATCATAACATGTACCAACCGTCGACCAATATGTTAGAATGAAAATCTCAAAATTACCAGTCACAACATAAAAATGTTGTCTTTCGGGACCGAGCATACATTTGGTCAAAACATGTTTTTCTCAAGCAGAAGATTGAAGGTTCCTGAATAGTTCTAGAATGAGAAAACATTGGCAAAATCACTATTTCGGGACAGAGCATACATTTGGCAAAAACACGTTTTTCTCAAGCAGAAGATTGAAGGTTCCTGAGTAGTTCAAGAATGAGAATACATTGGCAAAATCACTACTTCGGGACAAAGCATACATTTGGACAAAACACGTTTTTCTCAAGCAGAAGATTGAAGGTTCCTGAATAGTTCAAGAATGAGAAAACATTGGCAAAATCACTACTTATTGTAGTTTTAAAATTTCAATTAGGGACAAGGGACATCGAAGTGCAACATATATCATCATGTCTCAATAAAATTTCATTTTGGGCAACAATCACAATAAAGGTTCTCTTTTTTTCTCAAGCAGAAGATTGAATAATCTTGAATAATCAAGAATGAGAAAAAAATAATGGCTAACATATTGGAAAAAGCATAATCATAACATGTATCAACTGTTGACCAATATGTTAGAATGAAAATCTCAAAATTACCGGCCACAATATAAAAACGTTGTTTTTCGGGACAGAGGATACGTTTGGACAAAACACTTTTTTTTTCAAACAGAAGATTGAAGGTTCCTGAATAGTTCAAGAATGAGAAAACATTGGCAAAATCACTACTTCGGGACAGAGCATACATTTGGACAAAACACGTTTTTCTCAAGCAAAAGATTAAAGGTTCTTGAATAGTTCAAGAATGAGAAAACATTGGCAAAATCACTACTTCGGGACAGAGCATACATTTGGACAAAACACGTTTTTCTCAAGCAAAAGATTAAAGGTTCTTGAATAGTTCAAGAATGAGAAAACATTAGCAAAATCACTACTTCAGGACAGAGCATACATTTGGACAAAACACGTTTTTCTCAAGCAGAAGATTGAAGGTTCCTAAATAGTTCAAGAATGAGAAAACATTGGCAAAATCATTACTTGTTGTAGTTTTAAATTTTGAATTAGGGACAAGGGACATCGAAGTACAACATATATCATCATGACTCATTAAAATTTCATTTTGGGCAACATTCACAATAAAGGTTCTCTTTTTTTTCTCAAGCAGAAGATTTAATAATCTTGACAAATCAAGAATGAGAAAAAAATAATAGCTAACATATTGGAAAAAGCATAATAATAACATGTACCAACTGTCGACCAATATGTTAGAATGAAAATCTCAAAATTACCGGCCACAATATAAAAACGTTGTCTTTCGAGACAGAGCATACATTTGGACAAAATACTTTTTTCTCAAACATAAGATTGAAGGTTCCTGAATAGTTCAAGAATGAGAAAACATTGGCAAAATCACTACTTCAGGACAGAGCATACATTTGGACAAAACACGTTTTTCTCAAGCAGAAGATTGAAGGTTCCTAAATAGTTCAAGAATGAGAAAACATTGGCAAAATCATTACTTGTTGTAGTTTTAAATTTTGAATTAGGGACAAGGGACATCGAAGTACAACATATATCATCATGACTCATTAAAATTTCATTTTGGGCAACATTCACAATAAAGGTTCTCTTTTTTTTCTCAAGCAGAAGATTTAATAATCTTGACAAATCAAGAATGAGAAAAAAATAATAGCTAACATATTGGAAAAAGCATAATAATAACATGTACCAACTGTCGACCAATATGTTAGAATGAAAATCTCAAAATTACCGGCCACAATATAAAAACGTTGTCTTTCGAGACAGAGCATACATTTGGACAAAATACTTTTTTCTCAAACATAAGATTGAAGGTTCCTGAATAGTTCAAGAATGAGAAAACATTGGCAAAATCACTACTTCGGGACAGAGCATACATTTGGACAAAACACGTTTTTCTCAAGCAGAAGATTGAAGGTTCTTGAATAGGTCAAGAATGAGAAAACATTGGCAAAATCACTACTTCGGGACAGGGCATACATTTGGCCAAAACACGTTTTTCTCAAGCAGAAGATTGAAGGTTCCTAAATAGTTCAAGAATGAGAAAACATTGGCAAAATCATTACTTGTTGTAGTTTTAAATTTTGAATTAGGGACAAGGGACATCGAAGTACAACATATATCATCATGACTCATTAAAATTTCATTTTGGGCAACATTCACAATAAAGGTTCTCTTTTTTTTCTCAAGCAGAAGATTTAATAATCTTGAAAAATCAAGAATGAGAAAAAAATAATAGCTAACATATTGGAAAAAGCATAATATTAACATGTACCAACTGTCGACCAATATGTTAGAATGAAAATCTCAAAATTACCGGCCACAATATAAAAACGTTGTCTTTCGAGACAGAGCATACATTTGGACAAAATACTTTTTCTCAAACATAAGATTGAAGGTTCCTGAATAGTTCAAGAATGAGAAAACATTGGCAAAATCACTACTTCGGGACAGAGCATACATTTGGACAAAACACGTTTTTCTCAAGCAAAAGATTAAAGGTTCTTGAATAGTTCAAGAATGAGAAAACATTGGCAAAATCACTACTTCGGGACAGAGCATACATTTGGACAAAACACGTTTTTCTCAAGCAGAAGATTGAAGGTTCTTGAATAGGTCAAGAATGAGAAAACATTGGCAAAATCACTACTTCGGGACAGGGCATACATTTGGCCAAAACACGTTTTTCTCAAGCAGAAGATTGAAGGTTCCTAAATAGTTCAAGAATGAGAAAACATTGGCAAAATCATTACTTGTTGTAGTTTTAAATTTTGAATTAGGGACAAGGGACATCGAAGTACAACATATATCATCATGACTCATTAAAATTTCATTTTGGGCAACATTCACAATAAAGGTTCTCTTTTTTTTCTCAAGCAGAAGATTTAATAATCTTGAAAAATCAAGAATGAGAAAAAAATAATAGCTAACATATTGGAAAAAGCATAATAATAACATGTACCAACTGTCGACCAATATGTTAGAATGAAAATCTCAAAATTACCGGCCACAATATAAAAACGTTGTCTTTCGAGACAGAGCATACATTTGGACAAAATACTTTTTCTCAAACATAAGATTGAAGGTTCCTGAATAGATCAAGAATGAGAAAACATTGTCTAAATCACTACTTCGGGATAGAGCATACATTTGGACAAAACACGTTTTTCTCAAGCAAAAGATTAAAGGTTCTTGAATAGTTCAAGAATGAGAAAACATTAGCAAAATCACTACTTCGGGACAGAGCATACATTTGGACAAAACACGTTTTTCTCAAGCAGAAGATTGAAGGTTCCTAAATAGTTCACGAATGAGAAAACATTGGCAAAATCATTACTTGTTGTAATTTTAAATTTTGAATTAGGGACAAGGGACATCGAAGTACAACATATATCATCATGACTCATTAAAATTTCATTTTGGGCAACATTCACAATAAAGGTTTTTTTTTTTTCTCAAGCAGAAGATTTAATAATCTTGAAAAATCAAGAATGAGAAAAAAATAATAGCTAACATATTCGAAAAAGCATAATAATAACATGTACCAACTGTCGACCAATATGTTAGAATGAAAATCTCAAAATTACCGGCCACAATATAAAAACGTTGTCTTTCGAGACAGAGCATAAATTTGGACAAAATACTTTTTCTCAAACATAAGATTGAAGGTTCCTGAATAGATCAAGAATGAGAAAACATTGGCAAAATCACTACTTCGGGATAGAGCATACATTTGGACAAAACACGTTTTTCTCAAGCAGAAGATTGAAGGTTCCTAAATAGTTCAAGAATGAGAAAACATTGGCAAAATCATTACTTGTTGTAGTTTTAAATTTTGAATTAGGGACAAGGGACATCGAAGTACAACATATATCATCATGACTCATTAAAATTTCATTTTGGGCAACATTCACAATAAAGGTTCTCTTTTTTTTCTCAAGCAGAAGATTTAATAATCTTGAAAAATCAAGAATGAGAAAAAAATAATAGCTAACATATTGGAAAAAGCATAATAATAACATGTACCAACTGTCGACCAATATGTTAGAATGAAAATCTCAAAATTACCGGCCACAATATAAAAACGTTGTCTTTCGAGACAGAGCATACATTTGGACAAAATACTTTTTCTCAAACATAAGATTGAAGGTTCCTGAATAGTTCAAGAATGAGAAAACATTGGCAAAATCACTACTTCGGGACAGAGCATACATTTGGACAAAACACGTTTTTCTCAAGCAGAAGATTGAAGGTTCTTGAATAGGTCAAGAATGAGAAAACATTGGCAAAATCACTACTTCGGGACAGGGCATACATTTGGCCAAAACACGTTTTTCTCAAGCAGAAGATTGAAGGTTCCTAAATAGTTCAAGAATGAGAAAACATTGGCAAAATCATTACTTGTTGTAGTTTTAAATTTTGAATTAGGGACAAGGGACATCGAAGTACAACATATATCATCATGACTCATTAAAATTTCATTTTGGGCAACATTCACAATAAAGGTTCTCTTTTTTTTCTCAAGCAGAAGATTTAATAATCTTGAAAAATCAAGAATGAGAAAAAAATAATAGCTAACATATTGGAAAAAGCATAATATTAACATGTACCAACTGTCGACCAATATGTTAGAATGAAAATCTCAAAATTACCGGCCACAATATAAAAACGTTGTCTTTCGAGACAGAGCATACATTTGGACAAAATACTTTTTCTCAAACATAAGATTGAAGGTTCCTGAATAGTTCAAGAATGAGAAAACATTGGCAAAATCACTACTTCGGGACAGAGCATACATTTGGACAAAACACGTTTTTCTCAAGCAAAAGATTAAAGGTTCTTGAATAGTTCAAGAATGAGAAAACATTGGCAAAATCACTACTTCGGGACAGAGCATACATTTGGACAAAACACGTTTTTCTCAAGCAGAAGATTGAAGGTTCTTGAATAGGTCAAGAATGAGAAAACATTGGCAAAATCACTACTTCGGGACAGGGCATACATTTGGCCAAAACACGTTTTTCTCAAGCAGAAGATTGAAGGTTCCTAAATAGTTCAAGAATGAGAAAACATTGGCAAAATCATTACTTGTTGTAGTTTTAAATTTTGAATTAGGGACAAGGGACATCGAAGTACAACATATATCATCATGACTCATTAAAATTTCATTTTGGGCAACATTCACAATAAAGGTTCTCTTTTTTTTCTCAAGCAGAAGATTTAATAATCTTGAAAAATCAAGAATGAGAAAAAAATAATAGCTAACATATTGGAAAAAGCATAATAATAACATGTACCAACTGTCGACCAATATGTTAGAATGAAAATCTCAAAATTACCGGCCACAATATAAAAACGTTGTCTTTCGAGACAGAGCATACATTTGGACAAAATACTTTTTCTCAAACATAAGATTGAAGGTTCCTGAATAGATCAAGAATGAGAAAACATTGTCTAAATCACTACTTCGGGATAGAGCATACATTTGGACAAAACACGTTTTTCTCAAGCAAAAGATTAAAGGTTCTTGAATAGTTCAAGAATGAGAAAACATTAGCAAAATCACTACTTCGGGACAGAGCATACATTTGGACAAAACACGTTTTTCTCAAGCAGAAGATTGAAGGTTCCTAAATAGTTCACGAATGAGAAAACATTGGCAAAATCATTACTTGTTGTAATTTTAAATTTTGAATTAGGGACAAGGGACATCGAAGTACAACATATATCATCATGACTCATTAAAATTTCATTTTGGGCAACATTCACAATAAAGGTTTTTTTTTTTTCTCAAGCAGAAGATTTAATAATCTTGAAAAATCAAGAATGAGAAAAAAATAATAGCTAACATATTCGAAAAAGCATAATAATAACATGTACCAACTGTCGACCAATATGTTAGAATGAAAATCTCAAAATTACCGGCCACAATATAAAAACGTTGTCTTTCGAGACAGAGCATAAATTTGGACAAAATACTTTTTCTCAAACATAAGATTGAAGGTTCCTGAATAGATCAAGAATGAGAAAACATTGGCAAAATCACTACTTCGGGATAGAGCATACATTTGGACAAAACACGTTTTTCTCAAGCAGAAGATTGAAGGTTCCTAAATAGTTCAAGAATGAGAAAACATTGGCAAAATCATTACTTGTTGTAGTTTTAAATTTTGAATTAGGGACAAGGGACATCGAAGTACAACATATATCATCATGACTCATTAAAATTTCATTTTGGGCAACATTCACAATAAAGGTTCTCTTTTTTTTCTCAAGCAGAAGATTTAATAATCTTGAAAAATCAAGAATGAGAAAAAAATAATAGCTAACATATTGGAAAAAGCATAATAATAACATGTACCAACTGTCGACCAATATGTTAGAATGAAAATCTCAAAATTACCGGCCACAATATAAAAACGTTGTCTTTCGAGACAGAGCATACATTTGGACAAAATACTTTTTCTCAAACATAAGATTGAAGGTTCCTGAATAGTTCAAGAATGAGAAAACATTGGCAAAATCACTACTTCGGGACAGAGCATACATTTGGACAAAACATGTTTTTCTCAAGCAAAAGATTAAAGGTTCTTGAATAGTTCAAGAATGAGAAAACATTGGCAAAATCACTACTTCGGGACAGAGCATACATTTGGACAAAACACGTTTTTCTCAAGCAAAAGATTAAAGGTTCTTGAATAGTTCAAGAATGAGAAAACATTAGCAAAATCACTACTTCGGGACAGAGCATACATTTGGACAAAACACGTTTTTCTCAAGCAGAAGATTGAAGGTTCCTAAATAGTTCACGAATGAGAAAACATTGGCAAAATCATTACTTGTTGTAGTTTTAAATTTTGAATTAGGGACAAGGGACATCGAAGTACAACATATATCATCATGACTCATTAAAATTTCATTTTGGGCAACATTCACAATAAAGGTTCTCTTTTTTTTCTCAAGCAGAAGATTTAATAATCTTGAAAAATCAAGAATGAGAAAAAAATAATAGCTAACATATTGGAAAAAGCATAATAATAACATGTACCAACTGTCGACCAATATGTTAGAATGAAAATCTCAAAATTACCGGCCACAATATAAAAACGTTGTCTTTCGAGACAGAGCATACATTTGGACAAAATACTTTTTTCTCAAACATAAGATTGAAGGTTCCTGAATAGTTCAAGAATGAGAAAACATTGGCAAAATCACTACTTCGGGACAGAGCATACATTTGGACAAAACACGTTTTTCTCAAGCAGAAGATTGAAGGTTCTTGAATAGGTCAAGAATGAGAAAACATTGGCAAAATCACTACTTCGGGACAGGGCATACATTTGGCCAAAACACGTTTTTCTCAAGCAGAAGATTGAAGGTTCCTAAATAGTTCAAGAATGAGAAAACATTGGCAAAATCATTACTTGTTGTAGTTTTAAATTTTGAATTAGGGACAAGGGACATCGAAGTACAACATATATCATCATGACTCATTAAAATTTCATTTTGGGCAACATTCACAATAAAGGTTCTCTTTTTTTTCTCAAGCAGAAGATTTAATAATCTTGAAAAATCAAGAATGAGAAAAAAATAATAGCTAACATATTGGAAAAAGCATAATAATAACATGTACCAACTGTCGACCAATATGTTAGAATGAAAATCTCAAAATTACCGGCCACAATATAAAAACGTTGTCTTTCGAGACAGAGCATACATTTGGACAAAATACTTTTTCTCAAACATAAGATTGAAGGTTCCTGAATAGTTCAAGAATGAGAAAACATTGGCAAAATCACTACTTCGGGACAGAGCATACATTTGGACAAAACACGTTTTTCTCAAGCAAAAGATTAAAGGTTCTTGAATAGTTCAAGAATGAGAAAACATTGGCAAAATCACTACTTCGGGACAGAGCATACATTTGGACAAAACACGTTTTTCTCAAGCAGAAGATTGAAGGTTCTTGAATAGGTCAAGAATGAGAAAACATTGGCAAAATCACTACTTCGGGACAGGGCATACATTTGGCCAAAACACGTTTTTCTCAAGCAGAAGATTGAAGGTTCCTAAATAGTTCAAGAATGAGAAAACATTGGCTAAATCATTACTTGTTGTAGTTTTAAATTTTGAATTAGGGACAAGGGACATCGAAGTACAACATATATCATCATGACTCATTAAAATTTCATTTTGGGCAACATTCACAATAAAGGTTCTCTTTTTTTTCTCAAGCAGAAGATTTAATAATCTTGAAAAATCAAGAATGAGAAAAAAATAATAGCTAACATATTGGAAAAAGCATAATAATAACATGTACCAACTGTCGACCAATATGTTAGAATGAAAATCTCAAAATTACCGGCCACAATATAAAAACGTTGTCTTTTGCGACAGAGCATACATTTGGACAAAATACTTTTTCTCAAACATAAGATTGAAGGTTCCTGAATAGTTCAAGAATGAGAAAACATTGGCAAAATCACTACTTCGGGACAGAGCATACATTTGGACAAAACACGTTTTTCTCAAGCAAAAGATTAAAGGTTCTTGAATAGTTCAAGAATGAGAAAACATTGGCAAAATCACTACTTCGGGACACAGCATACATTTGGACAAAACACGTTTTTCTCAAGCAGAAGATTGAAGGTTCTTGAATAGGTCAAGAATGAGAAAACATTGGCAAAATCACTACTTCGGGACAAAGCATACATTTGGACAAAACACGTTTTTCTCAAGCAGAAGATTGAAGGTTCCTGAATAGTTCAAGAATGAGAAAACATTGGCAAAATCACTACTTATTGTAGTTTTAAAATTTCAATTAGGGACAAGGGACATCGAAGTGCAACATATATCATCATGTCTCAATAAAATTTCATTTTGGGCAACAATCACAATAAAGGTTCTCTTTTTTTCTCAAGCAGAAGATTGAATAATCTTGAATAATCAAGAATGAGAAAAAAATAATGGCTAACATATTGGAAAAAGCATAATCATAACATGTATCAACTGTCGACCAATATGTTAGAATGAAAATCTCAAAATTACCGGCCACAATATAAAAACGTTGTTTTTCGGGACAGAGGATACGTTTGGACAAAACACTTTTTTTTTCAAACAGAATATTGAAGGTTCCTGAATAGTTCAAGAATGAGAAAACATTGGCAAAATCACTACTTCGGGACAGAGCATACATTTGGACAAAACACGTTTTTCTCAAGCAAAAGATTAAAGGTTCTTGAATAGTTCAAGAATGAGAAAACATTGGCAAAATCACTACTTCGGGACAGAGCATACATTTGGACAAAACACGTTTTTCTCAAGCAAAAGATTAAAGGTTCTTGAATAGTTCAAGAATGAGAAAACATTAGCAAAATCACTACTTCAGGACAGAGCATACATTTGGACAAAACACGTTTTTCTCAAGCAGAAGATTGAAGGTTCCTAAATAGTTCAAGAATGAGAAAACATTGGCAAAATCATTACTTGTTGTAGTTTTATATTTTGAATTAGGGACAAGGGACATCGAAGTACAACATATATCATCATGACTCATTAAAATTTCATTTTGGGCAACATTCACAATAAAGGTTCTCTTTTTTTTCTCAAGCAGAAGATTTAATAATCTTGACAAATCAAGAATGAGAAAAAAATAATAGCTAACATATTGGAAAAAGCATAATAATAACATGTACCAACTGTCGACCAATATGTTAGAATGAAAATCTCAAAATTACCGGCCACAATATAAAAACGTTGTCTTTCGAGACAGAGCATACATTTGGACAAAATACTTTTTTCTCAAACATAAGATTGAAGGTTCCTGAATAGTTCAAGAATGAGAAAACATTGGCAAAATCACTACTTCGGGACAGAGCATACATTTGGACAAAACACGTTTTTCTCAAGCAGAAGATTGAAGGTTCTTGAATAGGTCAAGAATGAGAAAACATTGGCAAAATCACTACTTCGGGACAGGGCATACATTTGGCCAAAACACGTTTTTCTCAAGCAGAAGATTGAAGGTTCCTAAATAGTTCAAGAATGAGAAAACATTGGCAAAATCATTACTTGTTGTAGTTTTAAATTTTGAATTAGGGACAAGGGACATCGAAGTACAACATATATCATCATGACTCATTAAAATTTCATTTTGGGCAACATTCACAATAAAGGTTCTCTTTTTTTTCTCAAGCAGAACATTTAATAATCTTGAAAAATCAAGAATGAGAAAAAAATAATAGCTAACATATTGGAAAAAGCATAATAATAACATGTACCAACTGTCGACCAATATGTTAGAATGAAAATCTCAAAATTACCGGCCACAATATAAAAACGTTGTCTTTCGAGACAGAGCATACATTTGGACAAAATACTTTTTCTCAAACATAAGATTGAAGGTTCCTGAATAGTTCAAGAATGAGAAAACATTGGCAAAATCACTACTTCGGGACAGAGCATACATTTGGACAAAACACGTTTTTCTCAAGCAAAAGATTAAAGGTTCTTGAATAGTTCAAGAATGAGAAAACATTGGCAAAATCACTACTTCGGGACAGAGCATACATTTGGACAAAACACGTTTTTCTCAAGCAGAAGATTGAAGGTTCTTGAATAGGTCAAGAATGAGAAAACATTGGCAAAATCACTACTTCGGGACAGGGCATACATTTGGCCAAAACACGTTTTTCTCAAGCAGAAGATTGAAGGTTCCTAAATAGTTCAAGAATGAGAAAACATTGGCAAAATCATTACTTGTTGTAGTTTTAAATTTTGAATTAGGGACAAGGGACATCGAAGTACAACATATATCATCATGACTCATTAAAATTTCATTTTGGGCAACATTCACAATAAAGGTTCTCTTTTTTTTCTCAAGCAGAAGATTTAATAATCTTGAAAAATCAAGAATGAGAAAAAAATAATAGCTAACATATTGGAAAAAGCATAATAATAACATGTACCAACTGTCGACCAATATGTTAGAATGAAAATCTCAAAATTACCGGCCACAATATAAAAACGTTGTCTTTCGAGACAGAGCATACATTTGGACAAAATACTTTTTCTCAAACATAAGATTGAAGGTTCCTGAATAGATCAAGAATGAGAAAACATTGTCAAAATCACTACTTCGGGATAGAGCATACATTTGGACAAAACACGTTTTTCTCAAGCAAAAGATTAAAGGTTCTTGAATAGTTCAAGAATGAGAAAACATTAGCAAAATCACTACTTCGGGACAGAGCATACATTTGGACAAAACACGTTTTTCTCAAGCAGAAGATTGAAGGTTCCTAAATAGTTCACGAATGAGAAAACATTGGCAAAATCATTACTTGTTGTAATTTTAAATTTTGAATTAGGGACAAGGGACATCGAAGTACAACATATATCATCATGACTCATTAAAATTTCATTTTGGGCAACATTCACAATAAAGGTTCTCTTTTTTTTCTCAAGCAGAAGATTTAATAATCTTGACAAATCAAGAATGAGAAAAAAATAATAGCTAACATATTGGAAAAAGCATAATAATAACATGTACCAACTGTCGACCAATATGTTAGAATGAAAATCTCAAAATTACCGGCCACAATATAAAAACGTTGTCTTTCGAGACTGAGCATACATTTGGACAAAATACTTTTTTCTCAAACATAAGATTGAAGGTTCCTGAATAGTTCAAGAATGAGAAAACATTGGCAAAATCACTACTTCGGGACTGAGCATACATTTGGACAAAATACTTTTTTCTCAAACATAAGATTGAAGGTTCCTGAATAGTTCAAGAATGAGAAAACATTGGCAAAATCACTACTTCGGGACAGAGCATACATTTGGACAAAACACGTTTTTCTCAAGCAAAAGATTAAAGGTTCTTGAATAGTTCAAGAATGAGAAAACATTGGCAAAATCACTACTTCGGGACAGAGCATACATTTGGACAAAACACGTTTTTCTCAAGCAGAAGATTGAAGGTTCTTGAATAGGTCAAGAATGAGAAAACATTGGCAAAATCACTACTTCGGGACAGGGCATACATTTGGCCAAAACACGTTTTTCTCAAGCAGAAGATTGAAGGTTCCTAAATAGTTCAAGAATGAGAAAACATTAGCAAAATCATTACTTGTTGTAGTTTTAAATTTTGAATTAGGGACAAGGGACATCGAAGTACAACATATATCATCATGACTCATTAAAATTTCATTTTGGGCAACATTCACAATAAAGGTTCTCTTTTTTTTCTCAAGCAGAACATTTAATAATCTTGAAAAATCAAGAATGAGAAAAAAATAATAGCTAACATATTGGAAAAAGCATAATAATAACATGTACCAACTGTCGACCAATATGTTAGAATGAAAATCTCAAAATTACCGGCCACAATATAAAAACGTTGTCTTTCGAGACAGAGCATACATTTGGACAAAATACTTTTTCTCAAACATAAGATTGAAGGTTCCTGAATAGTTCAAGAATGAGAAAACATTGGCAAAATCACTACTTCGGGACAGAGCATACATTTGGACAAAACACGTTTTTCTCAAGCAAAAGATTAAAGGTTCTTGAATAGTTCAAGAATGAGAAAACATTGGCAAAATCACTACTTCGGGACAGAGCATACATTTGGACAAAACACGTTTTTCTCAAGCAGAAGATTGAAGGTTCTTGAATAGGTCAAGAATGAGAAAACATTGGCAAAATCACTACTTCGGGACAGGGCATACATTTGGCCAAAACACGTTTTTCTCAAGCAGAAGATTGAAGGTTCCTAAATAGTTCAAGAATGAGAAAACATTGGCAAAATCATTACTTGTTGTAGTTTTAAATTTTGAATTAGGGACAAGGGACATCGAAGTACAACATATATCATCATGACTCATTAAAATTTCATTTTGGGCAACATTCACAATAAAGGTTCTCTTTTTTTTCTCAAGCAGAAGATTTAATAATCTTGAAAAATCAAGAATGAGAAAAAAATAATAGCTAACATATTGGAAAAAGCATAATAATAACATGTACCAACTGTCGACCAATATGTTAGAATGAAAATCTCAAAATTACCGGCCACAATATAAAAACGTTGTCTTTCGAGACAGAGCATACATTTGGACAAAATACTTTTTCTCAAACATAAGATTGAAGGTTCCTGAATAGATCAAGAATGAGAAAACATTGTCAAAATCACTACTTCGGGATAGAGCATACATTTGGACAAAACACGTTTTTCTCAAGCAAAAGATTAAAGGTTCTTGAATAGTTCAAGAATGAGAAAACATTAGCAAAATCACTACTTCGGGACAGAGCATACATTTGGACAAAACACGTTTTTCTCAAGCAGAAGATTGAAGGTTCCTAAATAGTTCACGAATGAGAAAACATTGGCAAAATCATTACTTGTTGTAATTTTAAATTTTGAATTAGGGACAAGGGACATCGAAGTACAACATATATCATCATGACTCATTAAAATTTCATTTTGGGCAACATTCACAATAAAGGTTCTCTTTTTTTTCTCAAGCAGAAGATTTAATAATCTTGACAAATCAAGAATGAGAAAAAAATAATAGCTAACATATTGGAAAAAGCATAATAATAACATGTACCAACTGTCGACCAATATGTTAGAATGAAAATCTCAAAATTACCGGCCACAATATAAAAACGTTGTCTTTCGAGACTGAGCATACATTTGGACAAAATACTTTTTTCTCAAACATAAGATTGAAGGTTCCTGAATAGTTCAAGAATGAGAAAACATTGGCAAAATCACTACTTCGGGACAGAGCATACATTTGGACAAAACACGTTTTTCTCAAGCAAAAGATTAAAGGTTCTTGAATAGTTCAAGAATGAGAAAACATTGGCAAAATCACTACTTCGGGACAGAGCATACATTTGGACAAAACACGTTTTTCTCAAGCAGAAGATTGAAGGTTCTTGAATAGGTCAAGAATGAGAAAACATTGGCAAAATCACTACTTCAGGACAGGGCATACATTTGGCCAAAACACGTTTTTCTCAAGCAGAAGATTGAAGGTTCCTAAATAGTTCAAGAATGAGAAAACATTGGCAAAATCATTACTTGTTGTAGTTTTAAATTTTGAATTAGGGACAAGGGACATCGAAGTACAACATATATCATCATGACTCATTAAAATTTCATTTTGGGCAACATTCACAATAAAGGTTCTCTTTTTTTTCTCAAGCAGAAGATTTAATAATCTTGAAAAATCAAGAATGAGAAAAAAATAATAGCTAACATATTGGAAAAAGCATAATAATAACATGTACCAACTGTCGACCAATATGTTAGAATGAAAATCTCAAAATTACCGGCCACAATATAAAAACGTTGTCTTTCGAGACAGAGCATACATTTGGACAAAATACTTTTTCTCAAACATAAGATTGAAGGTTCCTGAATAGATCAAGAATGAGAAAACATTGTCAAAATCACTACTTCGGGATAGAGCATACATTTGGACAAAACACGTTTTTCTCAAGCAAAAGATTAAAGGTTCTTGAATAGTTCAAGAATGAGAAAACATTAGCAAAATCACTACTTCGGGACAGAGCATACATTTGGACAAAACACGTTTTTCTCAAGCAGAAGATTGAAGGTTCCTAAATAGTTCACGAATGAGAAAACATTGGCAAAATCATTACTTGTTGTAATTTTAAATTTTGAATTAGGGACAAGGGACATCGAAGTACAACATATATCATCATGACTCATTAAAATTTCATTTTGGGCAACATTCACAATAAAGGTTCTCTTTTTTTTCTCAAGCAGAAGATTTAATAATCTTGACAAATCAAGAATGAGAAAAAAATAATAGCTAACATATTGGAAAAAGCATAATAATAACATGTACCAACTGTCGACCAATATGTTAGAATGAAAATCTCAAAATTACCGGCCACAATATAAAAACGTTGTCTTTCGAGACTGAGCATACATTTGGACAAAATACTTTTTTCTCAAACATAAGATTGAAGGTTCCTGAATAGTTCAAGAATGAGAAAACATTGGCAAAATCACTACTTCGGGACAGAGCATACATTTGGACAAAACACGTTTTTCTCAAGCAAAAGATTAAAGGTTCTTGAATAGTTCAAGAATGAGAAAACATTGGCAAAATCACTACTTCGGGACAGAGCATACATTTGGACAAAACACGTTTTTCTCAAGCAGAAGATTGAAGGTTCTTGAATAGGTCAAGAATGAGAAAACATTGGCAATATCACTACTTCAGGACAGGGCATACATTTGGCCAAAACACGTTTTTCTCAAGCAGAAGATTGAAGGTTCCTAAATAGTTCAAGAATGAGAAAACATTGGCAAAATCATTACTTGTTGTAGTTTTAAATTTTGAATTAGGGACAAGGGACATCGAAGTACAACATATATCATCATGACTCATTAAAATTTCATTTTAGGCAACATTCACAATAAAGGTTCTCTTTTTTTTCTCAAGCAGAAGATTTAATAATCTTGAAAAATCAAGAATGAGAAAAAAATAATAGCTAACATATTGGAAAAAGCATAATAATAACATGTACCAACTGTCGACCAATATGTTAGAATGAAAATCTCAAAATTACCGGCCACAATATAAAAACGTTGTCTTTCGAGACAGAGCATACATTTGGACAAAATACTTTTTCTCAAACATAAGATTGAAGGTTCCTGAATAGATCAAGAATGAGAAAACATTGTCAAAATCACTACTTCGGGATAGAGCATACATTTGGACAAAACACGTTTTTCTCAAGCAAAAGATTAAAGGTTCTTGAATAGTTCAAGAATGAGAAAACATTAGCAAAATCACTACTTCGGGACAGAGCATACATTTGGACAAAACACGTTTTTCTCAAGCAGAAGATTGAAGGTTCCTAAATAGTTCACGAATGAGAAAACATTGGCAAAATCATTACTTGTTGTAATTTTAAATTTTGAATTAGGGACAAGGGACATCGAAGTACAACATATATCATCATGACTCATTAAAATTTCATTTTGGGCAACATTCACAATAAAGGTTCTCTTTTTTTTCTCAAGCAGAAGATTTAATAATCTTGAAAAATCAAGAATGAGAAAAAAATAATAGCTAACATATTGGAAAAAGCATAATAATAACATGTACCAACTGTCGACCAATATGTTAGAATGAAAATCTCAAAATTACCGGCCACAATATAAAAACGTTGTCTTTCGAGACAGAGCATACATTTGGACAAAATACTTTTTCTCAAACATAAGATTGAAGGTTCCTGAATAGATCAAGAATGAGAAAACATTGTCAAAATCACTACTTCGGGATAGAGCATACATTTGGACAAAACACGTTTTTCTCAAGCAAAAGATTAAAGGTTCTTGAATAGTTCAAGAATGAGAAAACATTAGCAAAATCACTACTTCGGGACAGAGCATACATTTGGACAAAACACGTTTTTCTCAAGCAGAAGATTGAAGGTTCCTAAATAGTTCACGAATGAGAAAACATTGGCAAAATCATTACTTGTTGTAATTTTAAATTTTGAATTAGGGACAAGGGACATCGAAGTACAACATATATCATCATGACTCATTAAAATTTCATTTTGGGCAACATTCACAATAAAGGTTCTCTTTTTTTTCTCAAGCAGAAGATTTAATAATCTTGACAAATCAAGAATGAGAAAAAAATAATAGCTAACATATTGGAAAAAGCATAATAATAACATGTACCAACTGTCGACCAATATGTTAGAATGAAAATCTCAAAATTACCGGCCACAATATAAAAACGTTGTCTTTCGAGACTGAGCATACATTTGGACAAAATACTTTTTTCTCAAACATAAGATTGAAGGTTCCTGAATAGTTCAAGAATGAGAAAACATTGGCAAAATCACTACTTCGGGACAGAGCATACATTTGGACAAAACACGTTTTTCTCAAGCAAAAGATTAAAGGTTCTTGAATAGTTCAAGAATGAGAAAACATTGGCAAAATCACTACTTCGGGACAGAGCATACATTTGGACAAAACACGTTTTTCTCAAGCAGAAGATTGAAGGTTCTTGAATAGGTCAAGAATGAGAAAACATTGGCAAAATCACTACTTCAGGACAGGGCATACATTTGGCCAAAACACGTTTTTCTCAAGCAGAAGATTGAAGGTTCCTAAATAGTTCAAGAATGAGAAAACATTGGCAAAATCATTACTTGTTGTAGTTTTAAATTTTGAATTAGGGACAAGGGACATCGAAGTACAACATATATCATCATGACTCATTAAAATTTCATTTTGGGCAACATTCACAATAAAGGTTCTCTTTTTTTTCTCAAGCAGAAGATTTAATAATCTTGAAAAATCAAGAATGAGAAAAAAATAATAGCTAACATATTGGAAAAAGCATAATAATAACATGTACCAACTGTCGACCAATATGTTAGAATGAAAATCTCAAAATTACCGGCCACAATATAAAAACGTTGTCTTTCGAGACAGAGCATACATTTGGACAAAATACTTTTTCTCAAACATAAGATTGAAGGTTCCTGAATAGATCAAGAATGAGAAAACATTGTCAAAATCACTACTTCGGGATAGAGCATACATTTGGACAAAACACGTTTTTCTCAAGCAAAAGATTAAAGGTTCTTGAATAGTTCAAGAATGAGAAAACATTAGCAAAATCACTACTTCGGGACAGAGCATACATTTGGACAAAACACGTTTTTCTCAAGCAGAAGATTGAAGGTTCCTAAATAGTTCACGAATGAGAAAACATTGGCAAAATCATTACTTGTTGTAATTTTAAATTTTGAATTAGGGACAAGGGACATCGAAGTACAACATATATCATCATGACTCATTAAAATTTCATTTTGGGCAACATTCACAATAAAGGTTCTCTTTTTTTTCTCAAGCAGAAGATTTAATAATCTTGACAAATCAAGAATGAGAAAAAAATAATAGCTAACGTATTGGAAAAAGCATAATAATAACATGTACCAACTGTCGACCAATATGTTAGAATGAAAATCTCAAAATTACCGGCCACAATATAAAAACGTTGTCTTTCGAGACTGAGCATACATTTGGACAAAATACTTTTTTCTCAAACATAAGATTGAAGGTTCCTGAATAGTTCAAGAATGAGAAAACATTGGCAAAATCACTACTTCGGGACAGAGCATACATTTGGACAAAACACGTTTTTCTCAAGCAAAAGATTAAAGGTTCTTGAATAGTTCAAGAATGAGAAAACATTGGCAAAATCACTACTTCGGGACAGAGCATACATTTGGACAAAACACGTTTTTCTCAAGCAGAAGATTGAAGGTTCTTGAATAGGTCAAGAATGAGAAAACATTGGCAAAATCACTACTTCAGGACAGGGCATACATTTGGCCAAAACACGTTTTTCTCAAGCAGAAGATTGAAGGTTCCTAAATAGTTCAAGAATGAGAAAACATTGGCAAAATCATTACTTGTTGTAGTTTTAAATTTTGAATTAGGGACAAGGGACATCGAAGTACAACATATATCATCATGACTCATTAAAATTTCATTTTAGGCAACATTCACAATAAAGGTTCTCTTTTTTTTCTCAAGCAGAAGATTTAATAATCTTGAAAAATCAAGAATGAGAAAAAAATAATAGCTAACATATTGGAAAAAGCATAATAATAACATGTACCAACTGTCGACCAATATGTTAGAATGAAAATCTCAAAATTACCGGCCACAATATAAAAACGTTGTCTTTCGAGACAGAGCATACATTTGGACAAAATACTTTTTCTCAAACATAAGATTGAAGGTTCCTGAATAGATCAAGAATGAGAAAACATTGTCAAAATCACTACTTCGGGATAGAGCATACATTTGGACAAAACACGTTTTTCTCAAGCAAAAGATTAAAGGTTCTTGAATAGTTCAAGAATGAGAAAACATTAGCAAAATCACTACTTCGGGACAGAGCATACATTTGGACAAAACACGTTTTTCTCAAGCAGAAGATTGAAGGTTCCTAAATAGTTCACGAATGAGAAAACATTGGCAAAATCATTACTTGTTGTAATTTTAAATTTTGAATTAGGGACAAGGGACATCGAAGTACAACATATATCATCATGACTCATTAAAATTTCATTTTGGGCAACATTCACAATAAAGGTTCTCTTTTTTTTCTCAAGCAGAAGATTTAATAATCTTGACAAATCAAGAATGAGAAAAAAATAATAGCTAACATATTGGAAAAAGCATAATAATAACATGTACCAACTGTCGACCAATATGTTAGAATGAAAATCTCAAAATTACCGGCCACAATATAAAAACGTTGTCTTTCGAGACAGAGCATACATTTGGACAAAATACTTTTTTCTCAAACATAAGATTGAAGGTTCCTGAATAGTTCAAGAATGAGAAAACATTGGCAAAATCACTACTTCGGGACAGAGCATACATTTGGACAAAACACGTTTTTCTCAAGCAGAAGATTGAAGGTTCTTGAATAGGTCAAGAATGAGAAAACATTGGCAAAATCACTACTTCGGGACAGGGCATACATTTGGCCAAAACACGTTTTTCTCAAGCAGAAGATTGAAGGTTCCTAAATAGTTCAAGAATGAGAAAACATTGGCAAAATCATTACTTGTTGTAGTTTTAAATTTTGAATTAGGGACAAGGGAAATCGAAGTACAACATATATCATCATGACTCATTAAAATTTCATTTTGGGCAACATTCACAATAAAGGTTCTCTTTTTTTTCTCAAGCAGAAGATTTAATAATCTTGAAAAATCAAGAATGAGAAAAAAATAATAGCTAACATATTGGAAAAAGCATAATAATAACATGTACCAACTGTCGACCAATATGTTAGAATGAAAATCTCAAAATTACCGGCCACAATATAAAAACGTTGTCTTTTGCGACAGAGCATACATTTGGACAAAATACTTTTTCTCAAACATAAGATTGAAGGTTCCTGAATAGTTCAAGAATGAGAAAACATTGGCAAAATCACTACTTCGGGACAGAGCATACATTTGGACAAAACACGTTTTTCTCAAGCAAAAGATTAAAGGTTCTTGAATAGTTCAAGAATGAGAAAACATTGGCAAAATCACTACTTCGGGACAGAGCATACATTTGGACAAAACACGTTTTTCTCAAGCAGAAGATTGAAGGTTCTTGAATAGGTCAAGAATGAGAAAACATTGGCAAAATCACTACTTCGGGACAGGGCATACATTTGGCCAAAACACGTTTTTCTCAAGCAGAAGATTGAAGGTTCCTAAATAGTTCAAGAATGAGAAAACATTGGCAAAATCATTACTTGTTGTAGTTTTAAATTTTGAATTAGGGACAAGGGACATCGAAGTACAACATATATCATCATGACTGATTAAAATTTCATTTTGGGCAACATTCACAATAAAGGTTCTCTTTTTTTTCTCAAGCAGAAGATTTAATAATCTTGAAAAATCAAGAATGAGAAAAAAATAATAGCTAACATATTGGAAAAAGCATAATAATAACATGTACCAACTGTCGACCAATATGTTAGAATGAAAATCTCAAAATTACCGGCCACAATATAAAAACGTTGTCTTTCGAGACAGAGCATACATTTGGACAAAATACTTTTTCTCAAACATAAGATTGAAGGTTCCTGAATAGATCAAGAATGAGAAAACATTGTCAAAATCACTACTTCGGGATAGAGCATACATTTGGACAAAACACATTTTTCTCAAGCAAAAGATTAAAGGTTCTTGAATAGTTCAAGAATGAGAAAACATTAGCAAAATCACTACTTCGGGACAGAGCATACATTTGGACAAAACACGTTTTTCTCAAGCAGAAGATTGAAGGTTCCTAAATAGTTCACAAATGAGAAAACATTGGCAAAATCATTACTTGTTGTAATTTTAAATTTTGAATTAGGGACAAGGGACATCGAAGTACAACATATATCATCATGACTCATTAAAATTTCATTTTGGGCAACATTCACAATAAAGGTTCTCTTTTTTTTCTCAAGCAGAAGATTTAATAATCTTGAAAAATCAAGAATGAGAAAAAAATAATAGCTAACATATTGGAAAAAGCATAATAATAACATGTACCAACTGTCGACCAATATGTTAGAATGAAAATCTCAAAATTACCGGCCACAATATAAAAACGTTGTCTTTCGAGACAGAGCATACATTTGGACAAAATACTTTTTCTCAAACATAAGATTGAAGGTTCCTGAATAGATCAAGAATGAGAAAACATTGTCAAAATCACTACTTCGGGATAGAGCATACATTTGGACAAAACACGTTTTTCTCAAGCAAAAGATTAAAGGTTCTTGAATAGTTCAAGAGTGAGAAAACATTAGCAAAATCACTACTTCGGGACAGAGCATACATTTGGACAAAACACGTTTTTCTCAAGCAGAAGATTGAAGGTTCCTAAATAGTTCACGAATGAGAAAACATTGGCAAAATCATTACTTGTTTTAATTTTAAATTTTGAATTAGGGACAAGGGACATCGAAGTACAACATATATCATCATGACTCATTAAAATTTCATTTTGGGCAACATTCACAATAAAGGTTCTCTTTTTTTTCTCAAGCAGAAGATTTAATAATCTTGAAAAATCAAGAATGAGAAAAAAATAATAGCTAACATATTCGAAAAAGCATAATAATAACATGTACCAACTGTCGACCAATATGTTAGAATGAAAATCTCAAAATTACCGGCCACAATATAAAAACGTTGTCTTTCGAGACAGAGCATAAATTTGGACAAAATACTTTTTCTCAAACATAAGATTGAAGGTTCCTGAATAGATCAAGAATGAGAAAACATTGGCAAAATCACTACTTCGGGATAGAGCATACATTTGGACAAAACACGTTTTTCTCAAGCAGAAGATTGAAGGTTCCTAAATAGTTCAAGAATGAGAAAACATTGGCAAAATCATTACTTGTTGTAGTTTTAAATTTTGAATTAGGGACAAGGGACATCGAAGTACAACATATATCATCATGACTGATTAAAATTTCATTTTGGGCAACATTCACAATAAAGGTTCTTTTTTTTTTCTCAAGCAGAAGATTTAATAATCTTGAAAAATCAAGAATGAGAAAAAAATAATAGCTAACATATTGGAAAAAGCATAATAATAACATGTACCAACTGTCGACCAATATGTTAGAATGAAAATCTCAAAATTACCGGCCACAATATAAAAACGTTGTCTTTCGAGACAGAGCATGCATTTGGACATAATACTTTTTTCTCAAACATAAGATTGAAGGTTCCTGAATAGTTCAAGAATGAGAAAACATTGGCAAAATCACTACTTCGGGACAGAGCATACATTTGGCCAAAACACGTTTTTCTCAAGCAGAAGATTGAAGGTTCCTAAATAGTTCAAGAATGAGAAAACATTGGCAAAATCATTACTTGTTGTAGTTTTAAATTTTGAATTAGGGACAAGGGACATCGAAGTACAACATATATCATCATGACTCATTAAAATTTCATTTTGGGCAACATTCACAATAAAGGTTCTCTTTTTTTTCTCAAGCAGTAGATTTAATAATCTTGAAAAATCAAGAATGAGAAAAAAATAATAGCTAACATATTGGAAAAAGCATAATAATAACATGTACCAACTGTCGACCAATATGTTAGAATGAAAATCTCAAAATTACCGGCCACAATATAAAAACGTTGTCTTTCGAGACAGATCATACATTTGGACAAAATACTTTTTCTCAAACATAAGATTGAAGGTTCCTGAATAGTTCAAGAATGAGAAAACATTGGCAAAATCACTACTTCGGGACAGAGCATACATTTGGACAAAACACGTTTTTCTCAAGCAAAAGATTAAAGGTTCTTGAATAGTTCAAGAATGAGAAAACATTAGCAAAATCACTACTTCGGGACAGAGCATACATTTGGACAAAACACGTTTTTCTCAAGCAGAAGATTGAAGGTTCCTAAATAGTTCACGAATGAGAAAACATTGGCAAAATCATTACTTGTTGTAGTTTTAAATTTTGAATTAGGGACAAGGGACATCGAAGTACAACATATATCATCATGACTCATTAAAATTTCATTTTGGGCAACATTCACAATAAAGGTTCTCTTTTTTTTTCTCAAGTAGAAGATTGAATAATCTTGAAAAATCAAGAATGAGAAAAAAATAATAGCTAACATATTGGCAAAAGCATAATAATAACATGTACCAACTGTCGACCAATATGTTAGAATGAAAATCTCTAAATTACCGGCCACAACATAAAAACGTTGTCTTTCGGGACAGAGCATACATTTAGACAAAACACATTTTTCTCAAGCAAAAGATTGAAGGTTCCTGAATAGTTCAAGAATGAGAAAACATTTGCAAAATCACTATTTCGGGACAGAGCATACATTTGGCAAAAACACGTTTTTCTCAAGCAGAAGATTGAAGGTTCCTGAATAGTTCAAGAATGAGAAAACATTGGCAAAATCACTACTTCGGGACAAAGCATACATTTGGACAAAACACGTTTTTCTCAAGCAGAAGATTGAAGGTTCCTGAATAGTTCAAGAATGAGAAAACATTGGCAAAATCACTACTTATTGTAGTTTTAAAATTTCAATTAGGGACAAGGGACATCGAAGTGCAACATATATCATCATGTCTCATTAAAATTTCATTTTGGGCAACAACAAGCTTTTGCATTAAGGCAACATTCATAAGTATTTTTTTATTTTTTTTCTTCAGCAGAAGATTGAATAATCTTGAATAATCAAGAATGAGAAAAAAATAATGGCTAACATATTGGAAAAAGCATAATCATAACATGTACCAACCGTCGACCAATATGTTAGAATGAAAATCTCAAAATTACCGGCCACAATATAAAATCGTTGTCTTCCGCGACAGAGCATACATTTGGACAAAACACGTTTTTCAACAAGTAGAAGATTGAAGGTTCCTAAATAGTTCAAGAATGAGAAAACATTGGCAAAATTACTACTTCGGGACAGAGCATACATTTGGACAAAACACGTTTTTCAACAAGTAGAAGATTGAAGGTTCCTAAATAGTTCAAGAATGAGAAAACATTGACAAAATTACTACTTCGGGACAGATCATACATTTGGACAAAACACGTTTTTCTCAAGCAGAAGATTGAAGGTTCCTGAATATTTCAAGAATGAGAAAACATTGGCAAAATCACTACTTATTGTAGTTTTAAAATTTCAATTAGGGACAAGGGACATCGAAGTGCAACATATATCATCATGTCTCAATAAAATTTCATTTTGGGCAACAATCACAATAAAGGTTCACTTTTTTTCTCAAGCAGAAGATTGAATAATCTTGAATAATCAAGAATGAGAAAAAAATAATGGCTAACATATTGGAAAAAGCATAATCATAACATGTACCAACTGTCGACCAATATGTTAGAATGAAAATCTCAAAATTACCGGCCACAATATAAAAACGTTGTTTTTCGGGACAGAGGATACATTTGGACAAAACACTTTTTTTTTCAAACAGAAGATTGAAGGTTCCTGAATAGTTCAAGAATGAGAAAACATTGGCAAAATCACTACTTATTGTAGTTTTAAAATTTCAATTAAGGACAAGGGACATCGAAGTGCAACATATATCATCATGTCTCAATAAAATTTCAGTTTGGGCAACAATCACAATAAAGGTTCACTTTTTTTCTCAAGCAGAAGATTGAATAATCTTGAATAATCAAGAATGAGAAAAAAATAATGGCTAACATATTGGAAAAAGCATAATCATAACATGTACCAACTGTCGACCAATATGTTAGAATGAAAATCTCAAAATTCCGGCCACAATATAAAAACGTTGTTTTTCGGGACAGAGGATACATTTGGACAAAACACTTTTTTTTTCAAACAGAAGATTGAAGGTTCCTGAATAGTTCAAGAATGAGAAAACATTGGCAAAATCACTACTTATTGTAGTTTTAAAATTTCAATTAGGGACAAGGGACATCGAAGTGCAACATATATCATCATGTCTCAATAAAATTTCATTTTGGGCAACAATCACAATAAAGGTTCTCTTTTTTTCTCAAGCAGAAGATTGAATAATCTCGAATAATCAAGAATGAGAAAAAAATAATGGCTAACATATTGGAAAAAGCATAATCATAACATGTACCAACCGTCGACCAATATGTTAGAATGAAAATCTCAAAATTACCGGTCACAACTTAAAAATGTTGTCTTTCGGGACAGAGCATACATTTGGACAAAACACTTTTTTTCTCAAACAGAAGATTGAAGGTCCCTGAATAGTTCAAGAATGAGAAAACATT
Organism: Trifolium dubium; assembly: GCA_951804385.1. Classification (NCBI taxonomy): domain Eukaryota; kingdom Viridiplantae; phylum Streptophyta; class Magnoliopsida; order Fabales; family Fabaceae; genus Trifolium; species Trifolium dubium. Next base: position 18,862,293 of record OX638071.1, on the reverse strand, counting down.
GGCAAAATCACTACTTATTGTAGTTTTAAAATTTCAATTAGGGACAAGGGACATCGAAGTGCAACATATATCATCATGTCTCATTAAAATTTCATTTTGGGCAACATTCACAATAAAGGTTCTTTTTTTTTCTCAAGCAGAAGATTGAATAAGCAAGAATGAGAAAAAAATAATGCTAACATATTTGAAAAAGCATAATAATTACATGTACCAACCGTCGACCAATATGTTAGAATGAAAATCTCTAAACTACCGGCCACAACATAAAAACGTTGTCTTTCGGGACAGAGCATACATTTAGACAAAACACATTTTTCTCAAGCAAAAGATTGAAGGTTCCTAAATAGTTCAAGAATGAGAAAACATTGGCAAAATCACTACTTATATTATAGTTTTAAAATTTCAATTAAGGACAAGGGACATCGTAGTGCAACATATTATATCTTCATGTCTCATTAAAATTTCATTTTGGGCAACATTCACAATAAAGGTTCTCTTTTTTTTTCTCAAGTAGAAGATTGAATAATCTTGAAAAATCAAGAATGAGAAAAAAATAATAGCTAACATATTGGCAAAAGCATAATAATAACATGTACCAACTGTCGACCAATATGTTAGAATGAAAATCTCTAAATTACCGGCCACAACATAAAAACGTTGTCTTTCGGGACAGAGCATACATTTAGACAAAACACATTTTTCTCAAGCAAAAGATTGAAGGTTCCTGAATAGTTCAAGAATGAGAAAACATTTGCAAAATCACTATTTCGGGACAGAGCATACATTTGGCAAAAACACGTTTTTCTCAAGCAGAAGATTGAAGGTTCCTGAATAGTTCAAGAATGAGAAAACATTGGCAAAATCACTACTTCGGGACAAAGCATACATTTGGACAAAACACGTTTTTCTCAAGCAGAAGATTGAAGGTTCCTGAATAGTTCAAGAATGAGAAAACATTGGCAAAATCACTACTTATTGTAGTTTTAAAATTTCAATTAGGGACAAGGGACATCGAAGTGCAACATATATCATCATGTCTCATTAAAATTTCATTTTGGGCAACAACAAGCTTTTGCATTAAGGCAACATTCATAAGTATTTTTTTATTTTTTTTCTTCAGCAGAAGATTGAATAATCTTGAATAATCAAGAATGAGAAAAAAATAATGGCTAACATATTGGAAAAAGCATAATCATAACATGTACCAACCGTCGACCAATATGTTAGAATGAAAATCTCAAAATTACCGGCCACAATATAAAATCGTTGTCTTCCGCGACAGAGCATACATTTGGACAAAACACGTTTTTCAACAAGTAGAAGATTGAAGGTTCCTAAATAGTTCAAGAATGAGAAAACATTGGCAAAATTACTACTTCGGGACAGAGCATACATTTGGACAAAACACGTTTTTCAACAAGTAGAAGATTGAAGGTTCCTAAATAGTTCAAGAATGAGAAAACATTGGCAAAATTACTACTTCGGGACAGATCATACATTTGGACAAAACACGTTTTTCTCAAGCAGAAGATTGAAGGTTCCTGAATATTTCAAGAATGAGAAAACATTGGCAAAATCACTACTTATTGTAGTTTTAAAATTTCAATTAGGGACAAGGGACATCGAAGTGCAACATATATCATCATGTCTCAATAAAATTTCATTTTGGGCAACAATCACAATAAAGGTTCACTTTTTTTCTCAAGCAGAAGATTGAATAATCTTGAATAATCAAGAATGAGAAAAAAATAATGGCTAACATATTGGAAAAAGCATAATCATAACATGTACCAACTGTCGACCAATATGTTAGAATGAAAATCTCAAAATTACCGGCCACAATATAAAAACGTTGTTTTTCGGGACAGAGGATACATTTGGACAAAACACTTTTTTTTTCAAACAGAAGATTGAAGGTTCCTGAATAGTTCAAGAATGAGAAAACATTGGCAAAATCACTACTTATTGTAGTTTTAAAATTTCAATTAAGGACAAGGGACATCGAAGTGCAACATATATCATCATGTCTCAATAAAATTTTAGTTTGGGCAACAATCACAATAAAGGTTCACTTTTTTTCTCAAGCAGAAGATTGAATAATCTTGAATAATCAAGAATGAGAAAAAAATAATGGCTAACATATTGGAAAAAGCATAATCATAACATGTACCAACTGTCGACCAATATGTTAGAATGAAAATCTCAAAATTCCGGCCACAATATAAAAACGTTGTTTTTCGGGACAGAGGATACATTTGGACAAAACACTTTTTTTTTCAAACAGAAGATTGAAGGTTCCTGAATAGTTCAAGAATGAGAAAACATTGGCAAAATCACTACTTATTGTAGTTTTAAAATTTCAATTAGGGACAAGGGACATCGAAGTGCAACATATATCATCATGTCTCAATAAAATTTCATTTTGGGCAACAATCACAATAAAGGTTCTCTTTTTTTCTCAAGCAGAAGATTGAATAATCTCGAATAATCAAGAATGAGAAAAAAATAATGGCTAACATATTGGAAAAAGCATAATCATAACATGTACCAACCGTCGACCAATATGTTAGAATGAAAATCTCAAAATTACCGGTCACAACTTAAAAATGTTGTCTTTCGGGACAGAGCATACATTTGGACAAAACACTTTTTTTCTCAAACAGAAGATTGAAGGTCCCTGAATAGTTCAAGAATGAGAAAACATTGGCAAAATCACTACTTATTGTAGTTTTAAAATTTCAATTAGGGACAAGGGACATCGAAGTGCAACATATATCATCATGTCTCATTAAAATTTCATTTTGGGCAACATTCACAATAAAGGTTCTTTTTTTTTCTCAAGCAGAAGATTGAATAAGCAAGAATGAGAAAAAAATAATGCTAACATATTTGAAAAAGCATAATAATTACATGTACCAACCGTCGACCAATATGTTAGAATGAAAATCTCTAAACTACCGGCCACAACATAAAAACGTTGTCTTTCGGGACAGAGCATACATTTAGACAAAACACATTTTTCTCAAGCAAAAGATTGAAGGTTCCTAAATAGTTCAAGAATGAGAAAACATTGGCAAAATCACTACTTATATTATAGTTTTAAAATTTCAATTAAGGACAAGGGACATCGTAGTGCAACATATTATATCTTCATGTCTCATTAAAATTTCATTTTGGGCAACATTCACAATAAAGGTTCTTTTTTTTTTCTCAAGCAGAAGATTGAATAATCTTGAATAAGCAAGAATGAGAAAAAAAAATAATGCTAACATGTTGAAAAAAGCATAATCATAACATGTACCAACCGTCGACCAATATGTTAGAATGAAAATCTCAAAATTACCGGTCACAACATAAAAATGTTGTCTTTCGGGACAGAGCATACATTTGGACAAAACACTTTTTTTCTCAAACCGAAGATTGAAGGTCCCTGAATAGTTCAAGAATGAGAAAACATTGGCAAAATCACTACTTATTGTAGTTTTAAAATTTCAATTAGGGACAAGGAACATCGAAGTGCAACATATATCATCATGTCTCATTAAAATTTCATTTTGGGCAACATTCACAATAAAGGTTCTTTTTTTTTTGTCAAGCAGAAGATTGAATAATCTTGAATAAGCAAGAATGAGAAAAAAATAATGCTAACATATTTGAAAAAGCATAATAATTACATGTACCAACCGTCGACCAATATGTTAGAATGAAAATCTCAAAATTACCGGCCACAATATAAAAACGTTGTCTTTCGAGACAGAGCATACATTTGGACAAAACACGTTTTTCAACAAGTAGAAGATTGAAGGTTCCTAAATAGTTCAACAATGAGAAAACATTGGCAAAATCACTACTTCGGGACAGATCATACATTTGGACAAAACACGTTTTTCTCAAGCAGAAGATTGAAGGTTCCTGAATAGTTCAAGAATGAGAAAACATTGGCAAAATCACTACTTATTGTAGTTTTAATATTTCAATTAGGGACAAGGGACATCGAAGTGCAACATATATCATCATGTCTCAATAAAATTTCATTTTGGGCAACAATCACAATAAAGGTTCTCTTTTTTTTTTCTCAAGCAGAAGATTGAATAATCTTGAATAATCAAGAATGAGAAAAAAATAATGGCTAACATATTGGAAAAAGCATAATCATAACATGTACCAACTGTCGACCAATATGTTAGAATGAAAATCTCAAAATTACCGGCCACAATATAAAAACGTTGTCTTTCGGGACAGAGGATACATTTGGACAAAACACTTTTTTTTTCAAACAGAAGATTGAAGGTTCCTGAATAGTTCAAGAATGAGAAAACATTGGCAAAATCACTACTTATTATAGTTTTAAAATTTCAATTAAGGACAAGGGATATCGTAGTGCAACATATATCTTCATGTCTCATTAAAATTTCATTTTGGGCAACATTCACAATAAAGGTTCTTTTTTTTTTCTCAAGCAGAAGATTGAATAATCTTGAATAAGCAAGAATGAGAAAAAAAATAATGCTAACATATTGAAAAAATCATAATCATAACATGTACCAACCGTCGACCAATATGTTAAAATGAAAATCTCAAAATTACCAGTCACAACATAAAAATGTTGTCTTTCGGGACAGAGCATACATTTGGACAAAACATGTTTTTCTCAAGCAGAAGATTGAAGGTTCCTGAATAGTTCAAGAATGAGAAAACATTTGCAAAATCACTATTTCGGGACAGAGCATACATTTGGCAAAAACACGTTTTTCTCAAGCAGAAGATTGAAGGTTCCTGAATAGTTCAAGAATGAGAAAACATTGGCAAAATCACTACTTCGGGACAAAGCATACATTTGGACAAAACACGTTTTTCTCAAGCAGAAGATTGAAGGTTCCTGAATAGTTCAAGAATGAGAAAACATTGGCAAAATCACTACTTATTGTAGTTTTAAAATTTCAATTAGGGACAAGGGACATCGAAGTGCAACATATATCATCATGTCTCAATAAAATTTCATTTTGGGCAACAATCACAATAAAGGTTCTCTTTTTTTTTTTCTCAAGCAGAAGATTGAATAATCTTGAATAATCAAGAATGAGAAAAAAATAATGGCTAACATATTGGAAAAAGCATAATCATAACATGTACCAACTGTCGACCAATATGTTAGAATGAAAATCTCAAAATTCCGGCCACAATATAAAAACGTTGTTTTTCGGGACAGAGGATACATTTGGACAAAACACTTTTTTTTTCAAACAGAAGATTGAAGGTTCCTGAATAGTTCAAGAATGAGAAAACATTGGCAAAATCACTACTTATTGTAGTTTTAAAATTTCAATTAGGGACAAGGGACATCGAAGTGCAACATATATCATCATGTCTCAATAAAATATCATTTTGGGCAACAATCACAATAAAGGTTCTCTTTTTTTCTCAAGCAGAAGATTGAATAATCTCGAATAAGCAAGAATGAGAAAAAAATAATGCTAACATATTTGAAAAAGCATAATAATTACATGTACCAACCGTCGACCAATATGTTAGAATGAAAATCTCTAAATTACCGGCCACAACATAAAAACGTTGTCTTTCGGGACAGAGCATACATTTAGACAAAACACATTTTTCTCAAGCAAAAGATTGAAGGTTCCTAAATAGTTCAAGAATGAGAAAACATTGGCAAAATCACTACTTATATTATAGTTTTAAAATTTCAATTAAGGACAAGGGACATCGTAGTGCAACATATTATATCTTCATGTCTCATTAAAATTTCATTTTGGGCAACATTCACAATAAAGGTTCTTTTTTTTTTTCTCAAGCAGAAGATTGAATAATCTTGAATAAGCAAGAATGAGAAAAAAAAATAATGCTAACATGTTGAAAAAAGCATAATCATAACATGTACCAACCGTCGACCAATATGTTAGAATGAAAATCTCAAAATTACCGGTCACAACATAAAAATGTTGTCTTTCGGGACAGAGCATACATTTGGACAAAACACTTTTTTTCTCAAACCGAAGATTGAAGGTCCCTGAATAGTTCAAGAATGAGAAAACATTGGCAAAATCACTACTTATTGTAGTTTTAAAATTTCAATTAGGGACAAGGAACATCGAAGTGCAACATATATCATCATGTCTCATTAAAATTTCATTTTGGGCAACATTCACAATAAAGGTTCTTTTTTTTTTGTCAAGCAGAAGATTGAATAATCTTGAATAAGCAAGAATGAGAAAAAAATAATGCTAACATATTTGAAAAAGCATAATAATTACATGTACCAACCGTCGACCAATATGTTAGAATGAAAATCTCAAAATTACCGGCCACAATATAAAAACGTTGTCTTTCGAGACAGAGCATACATTTGGACAAAACACGTTTTTCAACAAGTAGAAGATTGAAGGTTCCTAAATAGTTCAACAATGAGAAAACATTGGCAAAATCACTACTTCGGGACAGATCATACATTTGGACAAAACACGTTTTTCTCAAGCAGAAGATTGAAGGTTCCTGAATAGTTCAAGAATGAGAAAACATTGGCAAAATCACTACTTATTGTAGTTTTAATATTTCAATTAGGGACAAGGGACATCGAAGTGCAACATATATCATCATGTCTCAATAAAATTTCATTTTGGGCAACAATCACAATAAAGGTTCTCTTTTTTTTTTCTCAAGCAGAAGATCGAATAATCTTGAATAATCAAGAATGAGAAAAAAATAATGGCTAACATATTGGAAAAAGCATAATCATAACATGTACCAACTGTCGACCAATATGTTAGAATGAAAATCTCAAAATTACCGGCCACAATATAAAAACGTTGTCTTTCGGGACAGAGGATACATTTGGACAAAACACTTTTTTTTTCAAACAGAAGATTGAAGGTTCCTGAATAGTTCAAGAATGAGAAAACATTGGCAAAATCACTACTTATTATAGTTTTAAAATTTCAATTAAGGACAAGGGATATCGTAGTGCAACATATATCTTCATGTCTCATTAAAATTTCATTTTGGGCAACATTCACAATAAAGGTTCTTTTTTTTTTTCTCAAGCAGAAGATTGAATAATCTTGAATAAGCAAGAATGAGAAAAAAAATAATGCTAACATATTGAAAAAATCATAATCATAACATGTACCAACCGTCGACCAATATGTTAAAATGAAAATCTCAAAATTACCAGTCACAACATAAAAATGTTGTCTATCGGGACAGAGCATACATTTGGACAAAACATGTTTTTCTCAAGCAGAAGATTGAAGGTTCCTGAATAGTTCAAGAATGAGAAAACATTTGCAAAATCACTATTTCGGGACAGAGCATACATTTGGCAAAAACACGTTTTTCTCAAGCAGAAGATTGAAGGTTCCTGAATAGTTCAAGAATGAGAAAACATTGGCAAAATCACTACTTCGGGACAAAGCATACATTTGGACAAAACACGTTTTTCTCAAGCAGAAGATTGAAGGTTCCTGAATAGTTCAAGAATGAGAAAACATTGGCAAAATCACTACTTATTGTAGTTTTAAAATTTCAATTAGGGACAAGGGACATCGAAGTGCAACATATATCATCATGTCTCATTAAAATTTCATTTTGGGCAACAACAAGCTTTTGCATTAAGGCAACATTCATAAGTATTTTTTTATTTTTTTTCTTCAGTAGAAGATTGAATAATCTTGAATAATCAAGAATGAGAAAAAAATAATGGCTAACATATTGGAAAAAGCATAATCATAACATGTACCAACCGTCGACCAATATGTTAGAATGAAAATCTCAAAATTACCGGCCACAATATAAAATCGTTGTCTTCCGCGACAGAGCATACATTTGGACAAAACATGTTTTTCAACAAGTAGAAGATTGAAGGTTCCTAAATAGTTCAAGAATGAGAAAACATTGGCAAAATTACTACTTCGGGACAGAGCATACATTTGGACAAAACACGTTTTTCAACAAGTAGAAGATTGAAGGTTCCTAAATAGTTCAAGAATGAGAAAACATTGGCAAAATTACTACTTCGGGACAGATCATACATTTGGACAAAACACGTTTTTCTCAAGCAAAAGATTGAAGGTTCCTGAATATTTCAAGAATGAGAAAACATTGGCAAAATCACTACTTATTGTAGTTTTAAAATTTCAATTAGGGACAAGGGACATCGAAGTGCAACATATATCATCATGTCTCAATAAAATTTCATTTTGGGCAACAATCACAATAAAGGTTCACTTTTTTTCTCAAGCAGAAGATTGAATAATCTTGAATAATCAAGAATGAGAAAAAAATAATGGCTAACATATTGGAAAAAGCATAATCATAACATGTACCAACTGTCGACCAATATGTTAGAATGAAAATCTCAAAATTACCGGCCACAATATAAAAACGTTGTTTTTCGGGACAGAGGATACATTTGGACAAAACACTTTTTTTTTCAAACAGAAGATTGAAGGTTCCTGAATAGTTCAAGAATGAGAAAACATTGGCAAAATCACTACTTATTGTAGTTTTAAAATTTCAATTAAGGACAAGGGACATCGAAGTGCAACATATATCATCATGTCTCAATAAAATTTCATTTTGGGCAACAATCACAATAAAGGTTCACTTTTTTTCTCAAGCAGAAGATTGAATAATCTTGAATAATCAAGAATGAGAAAAAAATAATGGCTAACATATTGGAAAAAGCATAATCATAACATGTACCAACTGTCGACCAATATGTTAGAATGAAAATCTGAAAATTCCGGCCACAATATAAAAACGTTGTTTTTCGGGACAGAGGATACATTTGGACAAAACACTTTTTTTTTCAAACAGAAGATTGAAGGTTCCTGAATAGTTCAAGAATGAGAAAACATTGGCAAAATCACTACTTATTGTAGTTTTAAAATTTCAATTAGGGACAAGGGACATCGAAGTGCAACATATATCATCATGTCTCAATAAAATTTCATTTTGGGCAACAATTACAATAAAGGTTCTCTTTTTTTCTCAAGCAGAAGATTGAATAATCTCGAATAATCAAGAATGAGAAAAAAATAATGGCTAACATATTGGAAAAAGCATAATCATAACATGTACCAACCGTCGACCAATATGTTAGAATGAAAATCTCAAAATTACCGGTCACAACATAAAAATGTTGTCTTTCGGGACAGAGCATACATTTGGACAAAACACTTTTTTTCTCAAACAGAAGATTGAAGGTCCCTGAATAGTTCAAGAATGAGAAAACATTGGCAAAATCACTACTTATTGTAGTTTTAAAATTTCAATTAGGGACAAGGGACATCGAAGTGCAACATATATCATCATGTCTCATTAAAATTTCATTTTGGGCAACATTCACAATAAAGGTTCTTTTTTTTTCTCAAGCAGAAGATTGAATAAGCAAGAATGAGAAAAAAATAATGCTAACATATTTGAAAAAGCATAATAATTACATGTACCAACCGTCGACCAATATGTTAGAATGAAAATCTCTAAATTACCGGCCACAACATAAAAACGTTGTCTTTCGGGACAGAGCATACATTTAGACAAAACACATTTTTCTCAAGCAAAAGATTGAAGGTTCCTAAATAGTTCAAGAATGAGAAAACATTGGCAAAATCACTACTTATATTATAGTTTTAAAATTTCAATTAAGGACAAGGGACATCGTAGTGCAACATATTATATCTTCATGTCTCATTAAAATTTCATTTTGGGCAACATTCACAATAAAGGTTCTTTTTTTTTTCTCAAGCAGAAGATTGAATAATCTTGAATAAGCAAGAATGAGAAAAAAAAATAATGCTAACATGTTGAAAAAAGCATAATCATAACATGTACCAACCGTCGACCAATATGTTAGAATGAAAATCTCAAAATTACCGGTCACAACATAAAAATGTTGTCTTTCGGGACAGAGCATACATTTGGACAAAACACTTTTTTTCTCAAACCGAAGATTGAAGGTCCCTGAATAGTTCAAGAATGAGAAAACATTGGCAAAATCACTACTTATTGTAGTTTTAAAATTTCAATTAGGGACAAGGAACATCGAAGTGCAACATATATCATCATGTCTCATTAAAATTTCATTTTGGGCAACATTCACAATAAAGGTTCTTTTTTTTTTGTCAAGCAGAAGATTGAATAATCTTGAATAAGCAAGAATGAGAAAAAAATAATGCTAACATATTTGAAAAAGCATAATAATTACATGTACCAACCGTCGACCAATATGTTAGAATGAAAATCTCTAAATTACCGGCCACAACATAAAAACGTTGTCTTTCGGGACAGAGCATACATTTAGACAAAACACATTTTTCTCAAGCAAAAGATTGAAGGTTCTTAAATAGTTCAAGAATGAGAAAACAATGGCAAAATTACTACTTATATTATAGTTTTAAAATTTCAATTAAGGACAAGGGACATCGTAGTGCAACATATATCTTCATGTCTCATTAAAATTTCATTTTGGGCAACATTCACAATAAAGGTTCTTTTTTTTTTTCTCAAGCAGAAGATTGAATAATCTTGAATAAGCAAGAATGAGAAAAAAAAATAATGCTAACATGTTGAAAAAAGCATAATCATAACATGTACCAACCGTCGACCAATATGTTAGAATGAAAATCTCAAAATTACCGGTCACAACATAAAAATGTTGTCTTTCGGGACAGAGCATACATTTAGACAAAACATGTTTTTCTCAAGCAGAAGATTGAAGGTTCCTGAATAGTTCAAGAATGAGAAAACATTGGCAAAATCACTACTTCGGGACAGAGCATACATTTGGCCAAAACACGTTTTTCTAAAGCAGAAGATTGAAGGTTCCTGAATAGTTCAAGAATGAGAAAACATTGGCAAAATCACTACTTATTGTAGTTTTAAAATTTCAATTAGGGACAAGGGACATCGAAGTGCAACATATATCATCATGTCTCATTAAAATTTCATTTTGGGCAACATTCACAATAAAGGTTCTTTTTTTTTCTCAAGCAGAAGATTGAATAATCTTGAATAAGCAAGAATGAGAAAAAAATAATGCTAACATATTTGAAAAAGCATAATAATTACATGTACCAACCGTCGACCAATATGTTAGAATGAAAATCTCTAAATTACCGGCCACAACATAAAAACGTTGTCTTTCGGGACAGAGCATACATTTAGACAAAACACATTTTTCTCAAGCAAAAGATTGAAGGTTCCTAAATAGTTCAAGAATGAGAAAACATTGGCAAAATCACTACTTATATTATAGTTTTAAAATTTCAATTAAGGACAAGGGACATCGTAGTGCAACATATTATATCTTCATGTCTCATTAAAATTTCATTTTGGGCAACATTCACAATAAAGGTTCTTTTTTTTTTCTCAAGCAGAAGATTGAATAATCTTGAATAAGCAAGAATGAGAGAAAAAAAATAATGCTAACATGTTGAAAAAAGCATAATCATAACATGTACCAACCGTCGACCAATATGTTAGAATGAAAATCTCAAAATTACCGGTCACAACATAAAAATGTTGTCTTTCGGGACAGAGCATACATTTGGACAAAACACTTTTTTTCTCAAACCGAAGATTGAAGGTCCCTGAATAGTTCAAGAATGAGAAAACATTGGCAAAATCACTACTTATTGTAGTTTTAAAATTTCAATTAGGGACAAGGAACATCGAAGTGCAACATATATCATCATGTCTCATTAAAATTTCATTTTGGGCAACATTCACAATAAAGGTTCTTTTTTTTTTGTCAAGCAGAAGATTGAATAATCTTGAATAAGCAAGAATGAGAAAAAAATAATGCTAACATATTTGAAAAAGCATAATAATTACATGTACCAACCGTCGACCAATATGTTAGAATGAAAATCTCTAAATTACCGGCCACAACATAAAAACGTTGTCTTTCGGGACAGAGCATACATTTAGACGAAACACATTTTTCTCAAGCAAAAGATTGAAGGTTCTTAAATAGTTCAAGAATGAGAAAACAATGGCAAAATTACTACTTATATTATAGTTTTAAAATTTCAATTAAGGACAAGGGACATCGTAGTGCAACATATATCTTCATGTCTCATTAAAATTTCATTTTGGGCAACATTCACAATAAAGGTTCTTTTTTTTTTTCTCAAGCAGAAGATTGAATAATCTTGAATAAGCAAGAATGAGAAAAAATAATAATGCTAACATGTTGAAAAAAGCATAATCATAACATGTACCAACCGTCGACCAATATGTTAGAATGAAAATCTCAAAATTACCGGTCACAACATAAAAATGTTGTCTTTCGGGACAGAGCATACATTTGGACAAAACACTTTTTTTCTCAAACCGAAGATTGAAGGTCCCTGAATAGTTCAAGAATGAGAAAACATTGGCAAAATCACTACTTATTGTAGTTTTAAAATTTCAATTAGGGACAAGGAACATCGAAGTGCAACATATATCATCATGTCTCATTAAAATTTCATTTTGGGCAACATTCACAATAAAGGTTCTTTTTTTTTTGTCAAGCAGAAGATTGAATAATCTTGAATAAGCAAGAATGAGAAAAAAATAATGCTAACATATTTGAAAAAGCATAATAATTACATGTACCAACCGTCGACCAATATGTTAGAATGAAAATCTCTAAATTACCGGCCACAACATAAAAACGTTGTCTTTCGGGACAGAGCATACATTTAGACAAAACACATTTTTCTCAAGCAAAAGATTGAAGGTTCTTAAATAGTTCAAGAATGAGAAAACAATGGCAAAATTACTACTTATATTATAGTTTTAAAATTTCAATTAAGGACAAGGGACATCGTAGTGCAACATATATCTTCATGTCTCATTAAAATTTCATTTTGGGCAACATTCACAATAAAGGTTCTTTTTTTTTTTCTCAAGCAGAAGATTGAATAATCTTGAATAAGCAAGAATGAGAAAAAAAAATAATGCTAACATGTTGAAAAAAGCATAATCATAACATGTACCAACCGTCGACCAATATGTTAGAATGAAAATCTCAAAATTACCGGTCACAACATAAAAATGTTGTCTTTCGGGACAGAGCATACATTTAGACAAAACATGTTTTTCTCAAGCAGAAGATTGAAGGTTCCTGAATAGTTCAAGAATGAGAAAACATTGGCAAAATCACTACTTCGGGACAGAGCATACATTTGGCCAAAACACGTTTTTCTAAAGCAGAAGATTGAAGGTTCCTGAATAGTTCAAGAATGAGAAAACATTGGCAAAATCACTACTTATTGTAGTTTTAAAATTTCAATTAGGGACAAGGGACATCGAAGTGCAACATATATCATCATGTCTCATTAAAATTTCATTTTGGGCAACATTCACAATAAAGGTTCTTTTTTTTTCTCAAGCAGAAGATTGAATAATCTTGAATAAGCAAGAATGAGAAAAAAATAATGCTAACATATTTGAAAAAGCATAATAATTACATGTACCAACCGTCGACCAATATGTTAGAATGAAAATCTCTAAATTACCGGCCACAACATAAAAACGTTGTCTTTCGGGACAGAGCATACATTTAGACAAAACACATTTTTCTCAAGCAAAAGATTGAAGGTTCCTAAATAGTTCAAGAATGAGAAAACATTGGCAAAATCACTACTTATATTATAGTTTTAAAATTTCAATTAAGGACAAGGGACATCGTAGTGCAACATATTATATCTTCATGTCTCATTAAAATTTCATTTTGGGCAACATTCACAATAAAGGTTCTTTTTTTTTTCTCAAGCAGAAGATTGAATAATCTTGAATAAGCAAGAATGAGAGAAAAAAAATAATGCTAACATGTTGAAAAAAGCATAATCATAACATGTACCAACCGTCGACCAATATGTTAGAATGAAAATCACAAAATTACCGGTCACAACATAAAAATGTTGTCTTTCGGGACAGAGCATACATTTGGACAAAACACTTTTTTTCTCAAACCGAAGATTGAAGGTCCCTGAATAGTTCAAGAATGAGAAAACATTGGCAAAATCACTACTTATTGTAGTTTTAAAATTTCAATTAGGGACAAGGAACATCGAAGTGCAACATATATCATCATGTCTCATTAAAATTTCATTTTGGGCAACATTCACAATAAAGGTTCTTTTTTTTTTGTCAAGCAGAAGATTGAATAATCTTGAATAAGCAAGAATGAGAAAAAAATAATGCTAACATATTTGAAAAAGCATAATAATTACATGTACCAACCGTCGACCAATATGTTAGAATGAAAATCTCTAAATTACCGGCCACAACATAAAAACGTTGTCTTTCGGGACAGAGCATACATTTAGACGAAACACATTTTTCTCAAGCAAAAGATTGAAGGTTCTTAAATAGTTCAAGAATGAGAAAACAATGGCAAAATTACTACTTATATTATAGTTTTAAAATTTCAATTAAGGACAAGGGACATCGTAGTGCAATATATATCTTCATGTCTCATTAAAATTTCATTTTGGGCAACATTCACAATAAAGGTTCTTTTTTTTTTTCTCAAGCAGAAGATTGAATAATCTTGAATAAGCAAGAATGAGAAAAAATAATAATGCTAACATGTTGAAAAAAGCATAATCATAACATGTACCAACCGTCGACCAATATGTTAGAATGAAAATCTCAAAATTACCGGTCACAACATAAAAATGTTGTCTTTCGGGACAGAGCATACATTTAGACAAAACATGTTTTTCTCAAGCAGAAGATTGAAGGTTCCTGAATAGTTCAAGAATGAGAAAACATTGGCAAAATCACTACTTCGGGACAGAGCATACATTTGGCCAAAACACGTTTTTCTAAAGCAGAAGATTGAAGGTTCCTGAATAGTTCAAGAATGAGAAAACATTGGCAAAATCACTACTTATTGTAGTTTTAAAATTTCAATTAGGGACAAGGGACATCGAAGTGCAACATATATCATCATGTCTCATTAAAATTTCATTTTGGGCAACATTCACAATAAAGGTTCTTTTTTTTTCTCAAGCAGAAGATTGAATAATCTTGAATAAGCAAGAATGAGAAAAAAATAATGCTAACATATTTGAAAAAGCATAATAATTACATGTACCAACCGTCGACCAATATGTTAGAATGAAAATCTCTAAATTACCGGCCACAACATAAAAACGTTGTCTTTCGGGACAGAGCATACATTTAGACAAAACACATTTTTCTCAAGCAAAAGATTGAAGGTTCCTAAATAGTTCAAGAATGAGAAAACATTGGCAAAATCACTACTTATATTATAGTTTTAAAATTTCAATTAAGGACAAGGGACATCGTAGTGCAACATATATCTTCATGTCTCATTAAAATTTCATTTTGGGCAACATTCACAATAAAGGTTCTTTTTTTTTTTCTCAAGCAGAAGATTGAATAATCTTGAATAAGCAAGAATGAGAAAAAAAAAATAATGCTAACATGTTGAAAAAAGCATAATCATAACATGTACCAACCGTCGACCAATATGTTAGAATGAAAATCTCAAAATTACCGGTCACAACATAAAAATGTTGTCTTTCGGGACAGAGCATACATTTAGACAAAACATGTTTTTCTCAAGCAGAAGATTGAAGGTTCCTGAATAGTTCAAGAATGAGAAAACATTGGCAAAATCACTACTTCGGGACAGAGCATACATTTGGCCAAAACACGTTTTTCTAAAGCAGAAGATTGAAGGTTCCTGAATAGTTCAAGAATGAGAAAACATTGGCAAAATCACTACTTATTGTAGTTTTAAATTTTCAATTAGGGACAAGGGACATCGAAGTGCAACATATATCATCATGTCTCATTAAAATTTCATTTTGGGCAACATTCACAATAAAGGTTCTTTTTTTTTCTCAAGCAGAAGATTGAATAATCTTGAATAAGCAAGAATGAGAAAAAAATAATGCTAACATATTTGAAAAAGCATAATAATTACATGTACCAACCGTAGTCCAATATGTTAGAATGAAAATCTCTAAATTACCGGCCACAACATAAAAACGTTGTCTTTCGGGACAGAGCATACATTTAGACAAAACACATTTTTCTCAAGCAAAAGATTGAAGGTTCCTAAATAGTTCAAGAATGAGAAAACATTGGCAAAATCACTACTTATATTATAGTTTTAAAATTTCAATTAAGGACAAGGGACATCGTAGTGCAACATATATCTTCATGTCTCATTAAAATTTCATTTTGGGCAACATTCACAATAAAGGTTCTTTTTTTTTTTCTCAAGCAGAAGATTGAATAATCTTGAATAAGCAAGAATGAGAAAAAAAAATAATGCTAACATGTTGAAAAAAGCATAATCATAACATGTACCAACCGTCGACCAATATGTTAGAATGAAAATCTCAAAATTACCGGTCACAACATAAAAATGTTGTCTTTCGGGACAGAGCATACATTTAGACAAAACATGTTTTTCTCAAGCAGAAGATTGAAGGTTCCTGAATAGTTCAAGAATGAGAAAACATTGGCAAAATCACTACTTCGGGACAGAGCATACATTTGGCCAAAACACGTTTTTCTAAAGCAGAAGATTGAAGGTTCCTGAATAGTTCAAGAATGAGAAAACATTGGCAAAATCACTACTTATTGTAGTTTTAAAATTTCAATTAGGGACAAGGGACATCGAAGTGCAACATATATCATCATGTCTCATTAAAATTTCATTTTGGGCAACATTCACAATAAAGGTTCTTTTTTTTTCTCAAGCAGAAGATTGAATAATCTTGAATAAGCAAGAATGAGAAAAAAATAATGCTAACATATTTGAAAAAGCATAATAATTACATGTACCAACCGTAGTCCAATATGTTAGAATGAAAATCTCTAAATTACCGGCCACAACATAAAAACGTTGTCTTTCGGGACAGAGCATACATTTAGACAAAACACATTTTTCTCAAGCAAAAGATTGAAGGTTCCTAAATAGTTCAAGAATGAGAAAACATTGGCAAAATCACTACTTATATTATAGTTTTAAAATTTCAATTAAGGACAAGGGACATCGTAGTGCAACATATATCTTCATGTCTCATTAAAATTTCATTTTGGGCAACATTCACAATAAAGGTTCTTTTTTTTTTTCTCAAGCAGAAGATTGAATAATCTTGAATAAGCAAGAATGAGAAAAAAAAATAATGCTAACATGTTGAAAAAAGCATAATCATAACATGTACCAACCGTCGACCAATATGTTAGAATGAAAATCTCAAAATTACCGGTCACAACATAAAAATGTTGTCTTTCGGGACAGAGCATACATTTAGACAAAACATGTTTTTCTCAAGCAGAAGATTGAAGGTTCCTGAATAGTTCAAGAATGAGAAAACATTGGCAAAATCACTACTTCGGGACAGAGCATACATTTGGCCAAAACACGTTTTTCTAAAGCAGAAGATTGAAGGTTCCTGAATAGTTCAAGAATGAGAAAACATTGGCAAAATCACTACTTATTGTAGTTTTAAAATTTCAATTAGGGACAAGGGACATCGAAGTGCAACATATATCATCATGTCTCATTAAAATTTCATTTTGGGCAACATTCACAATAAAGGTTCTTTTTTTTTCTCAAGCAGAAGATTGAATAATCTTGAATAAGCAAGAATGAGAAAAAAATAATGCTAACATATTTGAAAAAGCATAATAATTACATGTACCAACCGTCGACCAATATGTTAGAATGAAAATCTCTAAATTACCGGCCACAACATAAAAACGTTGTCTTTCGGGACAGAGCATACATTTAGACAAAACACATTTTTCTCAAGCAAAAGATTGAAGGTTCCTAAATAGTTCAAGAATGAGAAAACATTGGCAAAATCACTACTTATATTATAGTTTTAAAATTTCAATTAAGGACAAGGGACATCGTAGTGCAACATATTATATCTTCATGTCTCATTAAAATTTCATTTTGGGCAACATTCACAATAAAGGTTCTTTTTTTTTTCTCAAGCAGAAGATTGAATAATCTTGAATAAGCAAGAATGAGAGAAAAAAAATAATGCTAACATGTTGAAAAAAGCATAATCATAACATGTACCAACCGTCGACCAATATGTTAGAATGAAAATCTCAAAATTACCGGTCACAACATAAAAATGTTGTCTTTCGGGACAGAGCATACATTTGGACAAAACACTTTTTTTCTCAAACCGAAGATTGAAGGTCCCTGAATAGTTCAAGAATGAGAAAACATTGGCAAAATCACTACTTATTGTAGTTTTAAAATTTCAATTAGGGACAAGGAACATCGAAGTGCAACATATATCATCATGTCTCATTAAAATTTCATTTTGGGCAACATTCACAATAAAGGTTCTTTTTTTTTTGTCAAGCAGAAGATTGAATAATCTTGAATAAGCAAGAATGAGAAAAAAATAATGCTAACATATTTGAAAAAGCATAATAATTACATGTACCAACCGTCGACCAATATGTTAGAATGAAAATCTCTAAATTACCGGCCACAACATAAAAACGTTGTCTTTCGGGACAGAGCATACATTTAGACGAAACACATTTTTCTCAAGCAAAAGATTGAAGGTTCTTAAATAGTTCAAGAATGAGAAAACAATGGCAAAATTACTACTTATATTATAGTTTTAAAATTTCAATTAAGGACAAGGGACATCGTAGTGCAACATATATCTTCATGTCTCATTAAAATTTCATTTTGGGCAACATTCACAATAAAGGTTCTTTTTTTTTTTCTCAAGCAGAAGATTGAATAATCTTGAATAAGCAAGAATGAGAAAAAATAATAATGCTAACATGTTGAAAAAAGCATAATCATAACATGTACCAACCGTCGACCAATATGTTAGAATGAAAATCTCAAAATTACCGGTCACAACATAAAAATGTTGTCTTTCGGGACAGAGCATACATTTGGACAAAACACTTTTTTTCTCAAACCGAAGATTGAAGGTCCCTGAATAGTTCAAGAATGAGAAAACATTGGCAAAATCACTACTTATTGTAGTTTTAAAATTTCAATTAGGGACAAGGAACATCGAAGTGCAACATATATCATCATGTCTCATTAAAATTTCATTTTGGGCAACATTCACAATAAAGGTTCTTTTTTTTTTGTCAAGCAGAAGATTGAATAATCTTGAATAAGCAAGAATGAGAAAAAAATAATGCTAACATATTTGAAAAAGCATAATAATTACATGTACCAACCGTCGACCAATATGTTAGAATGAAAATCTCTAAATTACCGGCCACAACATAAAAACGTTGTCTTTCGGGACAGAGCATACATTTAGACAAAACACATTTTTCTCAAGCAAAAGATTGAAGGTTCTTAAATAGTTCAAGAATGAGAAAACAATGGCAAAATTACTACTTATATTATAGTTTTAAAATTTCAATTAAGGACAAGGGACATCGTAGTGCAACATATATCTTCATGTCTCATTAAAATTTCATTTTGGGCAACATTCACAATAAAGGTTCTTTTTTTTTTTCTCAAGCAGAAGATTGAATAATCTTGAATAAGCAAGAATGAGAAAAAAAAATAATGCTAACATGTTGAAAAAAGCATAATCATAACATGTACCAACCGTCGACCAATATGTTAGAATGAAAATCTCAAAATTACCGGTCACAACATAAAAATGTTGTCTTTCGGGACAGAGCATACATTTAGACAAAACATGTTTTTCTCAAGCAGAAGATTGAAGGTTCCTGAATAGTTCAAGAATGAGAAAACATTGGCAAAATCACTACTTCGGGACAGAGCATACATTTGGCCAAAACACGTTTTTCTAAAGCAGAAGATTGAAGGTTCCTGAATAGTTCAAGAATGAGAAAACATTGGCAAAATCACTACTTATTGTAGTTTTAAAATTTCAATTAGGGACAAGGGACATCGAAGTGCAACATATATCATCATGTCTCATTAAAATTTCATTTTGGGCAACATTCACAATAAAGGTTCTTTTTTTTTCTCAAGCAGAAGATTGAATAATCTTGAATAAGCAAGAATGAGAAAAAAATAATGCTAACATATTTGAAAAAGCATAATAATTACATGTACCAACCGTCGACCAATATGTTAGAATGAAAATCTCTAAATTACCGGCCACAACATAAAAACGTTGTCTTTCGGGACAGAGCATACATTTAGACAAAACACATTTTTCTCAAGCAAAAGATTGAAGGTTCCTAAATAGTTCAAGAATGAGAAAACATTGGCAAAATCACTACTTATATTATAGTTTTAAAATTTCAATTAAGGACAAGGGACATCGTAGTGCAACATATTATATCTTCATGTCTCATTAAAATTTCATTTTGGGCAACATTCACAATAAAGGTTCTTTTTTTTTTCTCAAGCAGAAGATTGAATAATCTTGAATAAGCAAGAATGAGAGAAAAAAAATAATGCTAACATGTTGAAAAAAGCATAATCATAACATGTACCAACCGTCGACCAATATGTTAGAATGAAAATCTCAAAATTACCGGTCACAACATAAAAATGTTGTCTTTCGGGACAGAGCATACATTTGGACAAAACACTTTTTTTCTCAAACCGAAGATTGAAGGTCCCTGAATAGTTCAAGAATGAGAAAACATTGGCAAAATCACTACTTATTGTAGTTTTAAAATTTCAATTAGGGACAAGGAACATCGAAGTGCAACATATATCATCATGTCTCATTAAAATTTCATTTTGGGCAACATTCACAATAAAGGTTCTTTTTTTTTTGTCAAGCAGAAGATTGAATAATCTTGAATAAGCAAGAATGAGAAAAAAATAATGCTAACATATTTGAAAAAGCATAATAATTACATGTACCAACCGTCGACCAATATGTTAGAATGAAAATCTCTAAATTACCGGCCACAACATAAAAACGTTGTCTTTCGGGACAGAGCATACATTTAGACGAAACACATTTTTCTCAAGCAAAAGATTGAAGGTTCTTAAATAGTTCAAGAATGAGAAAACAATGGCAAAATTACTACTTATATTATAGTTTTAAAATTTCAATTAAGGACAAGGGACATCGTAGTGCAACATATATCTTCATGTCTCATTAAAATTTCATTTTGGGCAACATTCACAATAAAGGTTCTTTTTTTTTTTCTCAAGCAGAAGATTGAATAATCTTGAATAAGCAAGAATGAGAAAAAATAATAATGCTAACATATTTGAAAAAGCATAATAATTACATGTACCAACCGTCGACCAATATGTTAGAATGAAAATCTCTAAATTACCGGCCACAACATAAAAACGTTGTCTTTCGGGACAGAGCATACATTTAGACGAAACACATTTTTCTCAAGCAAAAGATTGAAGGTTCTTAAATAGTTCAAGAATGAGAAAACAATGGCAAAATTACTACTTATATTATAGTTTTAAAATTTCAATTAAGGACAAGGGACATCGTAGTGCAACATATATCTTCATGTCTCATTAAAATTTCATTTTGGGCAACATTCACAATAAAGGTTCTTTTTTTTTTTCTCAAGCAGAAGATTGAATAATCTTGAATAAGCAAGAATGAGAAAAAAAAATAATGCTAACATGTTGAAAAAAGCATAATCATAACATGTACCAACCGTCGACCAATATGTTAGAATGAAAATCTCAAAATTACCGGTCACAACATAAAAATGTTGTCTTTCGGGACAGAGCATACATTTAGACAAAACATGTTTTTCTCAAGCAGAAGATTGAAGGTTCCTGAATAGTTCAAGAATGAGAAAACATTGGCAAAATCACTACTTCGGGACAGAGCATACATTTGGCCAAAACACGTTTTTCTAAAGCAGAAGATTGAAGGTTCCTGAATAGTTCAAGAATGAGAAAACATTGGCAAAATCACTACTTATTGTAGTTTTAAAATTTCAATTAGGGACAAGGGACATCGAAGTGCAACATATATCATCATGTCTCATTAAAATTTCATTTTGGGCAACATTCACAATAAAGGTTCTTTTTTTTTCTCAAGCAGAAGATTGAATAATCTTGAATAAGCAAGAATGAGAAAAAAATAATGCTAACATATTTGAAAAAGCATAATAATTACATGTACCAACCGTCGACCAATATGTTAGAATGAAAATCTCTAAATTACCGGCCACAACATAAAAACGTTGTCTTTCGGGACAGAGCATACATTTAGACAAAACACATTTTTCTCAAGCAAAAGATTGAAGGTTCCTAAATAGTTCAAGAATGAGAAAACATTGGCAAAATCACTACTTATATTATAGTTTTAAAATTTCAATTAAGGACAAGGGACATCGTAGTGCAACATATTATATCTTCATGTCTCATTAAAATTTCATTTTGGGCAACATTCACAATAAAGGTTCTTTTTTTTTTCTCAAGCAGAAGATTGAATAATCTTGAATAAGCAAGAATGAGAGAAAAAAAATAATGCTAACATGTTGAAAAAAGCATAATCATAACATGTACCAACCGTCGACCAATATGTTAGAATGAAAATCTCAAAATTACCGGTCACAACATAAAAATGTTGTCTTTCGGGACAGAGCATACATTTGGACAAAACACTTTTTTTCTCAAACCGAAGATTGAAGGTCCCTGAATAGTTCAAGAATGAGAAAACATTGGCAAAATCACTACTTATTGTAGTTTTAAAATTTCAATTAGGGACAAGGAACATCGAAGTGCAACATATATCATCATGTCTCATTAAAATTTCATTTTGGGCAACATTCACAATAAAGGTTCTTTTTTTTTTGTCAAGCAGAAGATTGAATAATCTTGAATAAGCAAGAATGAGAAAAAAATAATGCTAACATATTTGAAAAAGCATAATAATTACATGTACCAACCGTCGACCAATATGTTAGAATGAAAATCTCTAAATTACCGGCCACAACATAAAAACGTTGTCTTTCGGGACAGAGCATACATTTAGACGAAACACATTTTTCTCAAGCAAAAGATTGAAGGTTCTTAAATAGTTCAAGAATGAGAAAACAATGGCAAAATTACTACTTATATTATAGTTTTAAAATTTCAATTAAGGACAAGGGACATCGTAGTGCAACATATATCTTCATGTCTCATTAAAATTTCATTTTGGGCAACATTCACAATAAAGGTTCTTTTTTTTTTTCTCAAGCAGAAGATTGAATAATCTTGAATAAGCAAGAATGAGAAAAAATAATAATGCTAACATGTTGAAAAAAGCATAATCATAACATGTACCAACCGTCGACCAATATGTTAGAATGAAAATCTCAAAATTACCGGTCACAACATAAAAATGTTGTCTTTCGGGACAGAGCATACATTTGGACAAAACACTTTTTTTCTCAAACCGAAGATTGAAGGTCCCTGAATAGTTCAAGAATGAGAAAACATTGGCAAAATCACTACTTATTGTAGTTTTAAAATTTCAATTAGGGACAAGGAACATCGAAGTGCAACATATATCATCATGTCTCATTAAAATTTCATTTTGGGCAACATTCACAATAAAGGTTCTTTTTTTTTTGTCAAGCAGAAGATTGAATAATCTTGAATAAGCAAGAATGAGAAAAAAATAATGCTAACATATTTGAAAAAGCATAATAATTACATGTACCAACCGTCGACCAATATGTTAGAATGAAAATCTCTAAATTACCGGCCACAACATAAAAACGTTGTCTTTCGGGACAGAGCATACATTTAGACAAAACACATTTTTCTCAAGCAAAAGATTGAAGGTTCTTAAATAGTTCAAGAATGAGAAAACAATGGCAAAATTACTACTTATATTATAGTTTTAAAATTTCAATTAAGGACAAGGGACATCGTAGTGCAACATATATCTTCATGTCTCATTAAAATTTCATTTTGGGCAACATTCACAATAAAGGTTCTTTTTTTTTTTCTCAAGCAGAAGATTGAATAATCTTGAATAAGCAAGAATGAGAAAAAAAAATAATGCTAACATGTTGAAAAAAGCATAATCATAACATGTACCAACCGTCGACCAATATGTTAGAATGAAAATCTCAAAATTACCGGTCACAACATAAAAATGTTGTCTTTCGGGACAGAGCATACATTTAGACAAAACATGTTTTTCTCAAGCAGAAGATTGAAGGTTCCTGAATAGTTCAAGAATGAGAAAACATTGGCAAAATCACTACTTCGGGACAGAGCATACATTTGGCCAAAACACGTTTTTCTAAAGCAGAAGATTGAAGGTTCCTGAATAGTTCAAGAATGAGAAAACATTGGCAAAATCACTACTTATTGTAGTTTTAAAATTTCAATTAGGGACAAGGGACATCGAAGTGCAACATATATCATCATGTCTCATTAAAATTTCATTTTGGGCAACATTCACAATAAAGGTTCTTTTTTTTTCTCAAGCAGAAGATTGAATAATCTTGAATAAGCAAGAATGAGAAAAAAATAATGCTAACATATTTGAAAAAGCATAATAATTACATGTACCAACCGTCGACCAATATGTTAGAATGAAAATCTCTAAATTACCGGCCACAACATAAAAACGTTGTCTTTCGGGACAGAGCATACATTTAGATAAAACACATTTTTCTCAAGCAAAAGATTGAAGGTTCCTAAATAGTTCAAGAATGAGAAAACATTGGCAAAATCACTACTTATATTATAGTTTTAAAATTTCAATTAAGGACAAGGGACATCGTAGTGCAACATATTATATCTTCATGTCTCATTAAAATTTCATTTTGGGCAACATTCACAATAAAGGTTCTTTTTTTTTTCTCAAGCAGAAGATTGAATAATCTTGAATAAGCAAGAATGAGAGAAAAAAAATAATGCTAACATGTTGAAAAAAGCATAATCATAACATGTACCAACCGTCGACCAATATGTTAGAATGAAAATCTCAAAATTACCGGTCACAACATAAAAATGTTGTCTTTCGGGACAGAGCATACATTTGGACAAAACACTTTTTTTCTCAAACCGAAGATTGAAGGTCCCTGAATAGTTCAAGAATGAGAAAACATTGGCAAAATCACTACTTATTGTAGTTTTAAAATTTCAATTAGGGACAAGGAACATCGAAGTGCAACATATATCATCATGTCTCATTAAAATTTCATTTTGGGCAACATTCACAATAAAGGTTCTTTTTTTTTTGTCAAGCAGAAGATTGAATAATCTTGAATAAGCAAGAATGAGAAAAAAATAATGCTAACATATTTGAAAAAGCATAATAATTACATGTACCAACCGTCGACCAATATGTTAGAATGAAAATCTCTAAATTACCGGCCACAACATAAAAACGTTGTCTTTCGGGACAGAGCATACATTTAGACGAAACACATTTTTCTCAAGCAAAAGATTGAAGGTTCTTAAATAGTTCAAGAATGAGAAAACAATGGCAAAATTACTACTTATATTATAGTTTTAAAATTTCAATTAAGGACAAGGGACATCGTAGTGCAATATATATCTTCATGTCTCATTAAAATTTCATTTTGGGCAACATTCACAATAAAGGTTCTTTTTTTTTTTCTCAAGCAGAAGATTGAATAATCTTGAATAAGCAAGAATGAGAAAAAATAATAATGCTAACATGTTGAAAAAAGCATAATCATAACATGTACCAACCGTCGACCAATATGTTAGAATGAAAATCTCAAAATTACCGGTCACAACATAAAAATGTTGTCTTTCGGGACAGAGCATACATTTAGACAAAACATGTTTTTCTCAAGCAGAAGATTGAAGGTTCCTGAATAGTTCAAGAATGAGAAAACATTGGCAAAATCACTACTTCGGGACAGAGCATACATTTGGCCAAAACACGTTTTTCTAAAGCAGAAGATTGAAGGTTCCTGAATAGTTCAAGAATGAGAAAACATTGGCAAAATCACTACTTATTGTAGTTTTAAAATTTCAATTAGGGACAAGGGACATCGAAGTGCAACATATATCATCATGTCTCATTAAAATTTCATTTTGGGCAACATTCACAATAAAGGTTCTTTTTTTTTCTCAAGCAGAAGATTGAATAATCTTGAATAAGCAAGAATGAGAAAAAAATAATGCTAACATATTTGAAAAAGCATAATAATTACATGTACCAACCGTCGACCAATATGTTAGAATGAAAATCTCTAAATTACCGGCCACAACATAAAAACGTTGTCTTTCGGGACAGAGCATACATTTAGACAAAACACATTTTTCTCAAGCAAAAGATTGAAGGTTCCTAAATAGTTCAAGAATGAGAAAACATTGGCAAAATCACTACTTATATTATAGTTTTAAAATTTCAATTAAGGACAAGGGACATCGTAGTGCAACATATATCTTCATGTCTCATTAAAATTTCATTTTGGGCAACATTCACAATAAAGGTTCTTTTTTTTTTTCTCAAGCAGAAGATTGAATAATCTTGAATAAGCAAGAATGAGAAAAAAAAAATAATGCTAACATGTTGAAAAAAGCATAATCATAACATGTACCAACCGTCGACCAATATGTTAGAATGAAAATCTCAAAATTACCGGTCACAACATAAAAATGTTGTCTTTCGGGACAGAGCATACATTTAGACAAAACATGTTTTTCTCAAGCAGAAGATTGAAGGTTCCTGAATAGTTCAAGAATGAGAAAACATTGGCAAAATCACTACTTCGGGACAGAGCATACATTTGGCCAAAACACGTTTTTCTAAAGCAGAAGATTGAAGGTTCCTGAATAGTTCAAGAATGAGAAAACATTGGCAAAATCACTACTTATTGTAGTTTTAAAATTTCAATTAGGGACAAGGGACATCGAAGTGCAACATATATCATCATGTCTCATTAAAATTTCATTTTGGGCAACATTCACAATAAAGGTTCTTTTTTTTTCTCAAGCAGAAGATTGAATAATCTTGAATAAGCAAGAATGAGAAAAAAATAATGCTAACATATTTGAAAAAGCATAATAATTACATGTACCAACCGTAGTCCAATATGTTAGAATGAAAATCTCTAAATTACCGGCCACAACATAAAAACGTTGTCTTTCGGGACAGAGCATACATTTAGACAAAACACATTTTTCTCAAGCAAAAGATTGAAGGTTCCTAAATAGTTCAAGAATGAGAAAACATTGGCAAAATCACTACTTATATTATAGTTTTAAAATTTCAATTAAGGACAAGGGACATCGTAGTGCAACATATATCTTCATGTCTCATTAAAATTTCATTTTGGGCAACATTCACAATAAAGGTTCTTTTTTTTCTCTCAAGCAGAAGATTGAATAATCTTGAATAAGCAAGAATGAGAAAAAAAAAATAATGCTAACATGTTGAAAAAAGCATAATCATAACATGTACCAACCGTCGACCAATATGTTAGAATGAAAATCTCAAAATTACCGGTCACAACATAAAAATGTTGTCTTTCGGGACAGAGCATACATTTGGACAAAACACTTTTTTTCTCAAACCGAAGATTGAAGGTCCCTGAATAGTTCAAGAATGAGAAAACATTGGCAAAATCACTACTTATTGTAGTTTTAAAATTTCAATTAGGGACAAGGAACATCGAAGTGCAACATATATCATCATGTCTCATTAAAATTTCATTTTGGGCAACATTCACAATAAAGGTTCTTTTTTTTTTGTCAAGCAGAAGATTGAATAATCTTGAATAAGCAAGAATGAGAAAAAAATAATGCTAACATATTTGAAAAAGCATAATAATTACATGTACCAACCGTCGACCAATATGTTAGAATGAAAATCTCTAAATTACCGGCCACAACATAAAAACGTTGTCTTTCGGGACAGAGCATACATTTAGACGAAACACATTTTTCTCAAGCAAAAGATTGAAGGTTCTTAAATAGTTCAAGAATGAGAAAACAATGGCAAAATTACTACTTATATTATAGTTTTAAAATTTCAATTAAGGACAAGGGACATCGTAGTGCAACATATATCTTCATGTCTCATTAAAATTTCATTTTGGGCAACATTCACAATAAAGGTTCTTTTTTTTTTTCTCAAGCAGAAGATTGAATAATCTTGAATAAGCAAGAATGAGAAAAAAAAATAATGCTAACATGTTGAAAAAAGCATAATCATAACATGTACCAACCGTCGACCAATATGTTAGAATGAAAATCTGAAAATTACCGGTCACAACATAAAAATGTTGTCTTTCGGGACAGAGCATACATTTAGACAAAACATGTTTTTCTCAAGCAGAAGATTGAAGGTTCCTGAATAGTTCAAGAATGAGAAAACATTGGCAAAATCACTACTTCGGGACAGAGCATACATTTGGCCAAAACACGTTTTTCTAAAGCAGAAGATTGAAGGTTCCTGAATAGTTCAAGAATGAGAAAACATTGGCAAAATCACTACTTATTGTAGTTTTAAAATTTCAATTAGGGACAAGGGACATCGAAGTGCAACATATATCATCATGTCTCATTAAAATTTCATTTTGGGCAACATTCACAATAAAGGTTCTTTTTTTTTCTCAAGCAGAAGATTGAATAATCTTGAATAAGCAAGAATGAGAAAAAATAATGCTAACATATTTGAAAAAGCATAATAATTACATGTACCAACCGTCGACCAATATGTTAGAATGAAAATCTCTAAATTACCGGCCACAACATAAAAACGTTGTCTTTCGGGACAGAGCATACATTTAGACAAAACACATTTTTCTCAAGCAAAAGATTGAAGGTTCCTAAATAGTTCAAGAATGAGAAAACATTGGCAAAATCACTACTTATATTATAGTTTTAAAATTTCAATTAAGGACAAGGGACATCGTAGTGCAACATATATCTTCATGTCTCATTAAAATTTCATTTTGGGCAACATTCACAATAAAGGTTCTTTTTTTTTTTCTCAAGCAGAAGATTGAATAATCTTGAATAAGCAAGAATGAGAAAAAAAAAATAATGCTAACATGTTGAAAAAAGCATAATCATAACATGTACCAACCGTCGACCAATATGTTAGAATGAAAATCTCAAAATTACCGGTCACAACATAAAAATGTTGTCTTTCGGGACAGAGCATACATTTAGACAAAACATGTTTTTCTCAAGCAGAAGATTGAAGGTTCCTGAATAGTTCAAGAATGAGAAAACATTGGCAAAATCACTACTTCGGGACAGAGCATACATTTGGCCAAAACACGTTTTTCTAAAGCAGAAGATTGAAGGTTCCTGAATAGTTCAAGAATGAGAAAACATTGGCAAAATCACTACTTATTGTAGTTTTAAAATTTCAATTAGGGACAAGGGACATCGAAGTGCAACATATATCATCATGTCTCATTAAAATTTCATTTTGGGCAACATTCACAATAAAGGTTCTTTTTTTTTCTCAAGCAGAAGATTGAATAATCTTGAATAAGCAAGAATGAGAAAAAAATAATGCTAACATATTTGAAAAAGCATAATAATTACATGTACCAACCGTCGACCAATATGTTAGAATGAAAATCTCTAAATTACCGGCCACAACATAAAAACGTTGTCTTTCGGGACAGAGCATACATTTAGACAAAACACATTTTTCTCAAGCAAAAGATTGAAGGTTCCTAAATAGTTCAAGAATGAGAAAACATTGGCAAAATCACTACTTATATTATAGTTTTAAAATTTCAATTAAGGACAAGGGACATCGTAGTGCAACATATATCTTCATGTCTCATTAAAATTTCATTTTGGGCAACATTCACAATAAAGGTTCTTTTTTTTTTTCTCAAGCAGAAGATTGAATAATCTTGAATAAGCAAGAATGAGAAAAAAAAAATAATGCTAACATGTTGAAAAAAGCATAATCATAACATGTACCAACCGTCGACCAATATGTTAGAATGAAAATCTCAAAATTACCGGTCACAACATAAAAATGTTGTCTTTCGGGACAGAGCTTACATTTGGACAAAACACTTTTTTTCTCAAACCGAAGATTGAAGGTCCCTGAATAGTTCAAGAATGAGAAAACATTGGCAAAATCACTACTTATTGTAGTTTTAAAATTTCAATTAGGGACAAGGAACATCGAAGTGCAACATATATCATCATGTCTCATTAAAATTTCATTTTGGGCAACATTCACAATAAAGGTTCTTTTTTTTTTCTCAAGCAGAACATAGAATAATCTTGAATAAGCAAGAATGAGAAAAAAATAATGCTAACATATTTGAAAAAGCATAATAATTACATGTACCAACCGTCGACCAATATGTTAGAATGAAAATCTCTAAATTACCGGCCACAACATAAAAACGTTGTCTTTCGGGACAGAGCATACATTTAGACAAAACACATTTTTCTCAAGCAAAAGATTGAAGGTTCCTAAATAGTTCAAGAATGAGAAAACATTGGCAAAATCACTACTTATATTATAGTTTTAAAATTTCAATTAAGGACAAGGGACATCGTAGTGCAACATATATCTTCATGTCTCATTAAAATTTCATTTTGGGCAACATTCACAATAAAGGTTCTTTTTTTTTTCTCAAGCAGAAGATTGAATAATCTTGAATACGCACGAATGAGAAAAAAAAATAATGCTAACATGTTGAAAAAAGCATAATCATAACATGTACCAACCGTCGACCAATATGTTAGAATGAAAATCTCAAAATTACCGGTCACAACATAAAAATGTTGTCTTTCGGGACAGAGCATACATTTAGACAAAACATGTTTTTCTCAAGCAGAAGATTGAAGGTTCCTGAATAGTTCAAGAATGAGAAAACATTGGCAAAATCACTACTTCGGGACAGAGCATACATTTGGCCAAAACACGTTTTTCTAAAGCAGAAGATTGAAGGTTCCTGAATAGTTCAAGAATGAGAAAACATTGGCAAAATCACTACTTATTGTAGTTTTAAAATTTCAATTAGGGACAAGGGACATCGAAGTGCAACATATATCATCATGTCTCATTAAAATTTCATTTTGGGCAACATTCACAATAAAGGTTCTTTTTTTTTCTCAAGCAGAAGATTGAATAATCTTGAATAAGCAAGAATGAGAAAAAAATAATGCTAACATATTTGAAAAAGCATAATAATTACATGTACCAACCGTCGACCAATATGTTAGAATGAAAATCTCTAAATTACCGGCCACAACATAAAAACGTTGTCTTTCGGGACAGAGCATACATTTAGACAAAACACATTTTTCTCAAGCAAAAGATTGAAGGTTCCTAAATAGTTCAAGAATGAGAAAACATTGGCAAAATCACTACGTATATTATAGTTTTAAAATTTCAATTAAGGACAAGGGACATCGTAGTGCAACATATATCTTCATGTCTCATTAAAATTTCATTTTGGGCAACATTCACAATAAAGGTTTTTTTTTTTTTTCTCAAGCAGAAGATTGAATAATCTTGAATAAGCAAGAATGAGAAAAAAAAAATAATGCTAACATGTTGAAAAAAGCATAATCATAACATGTACCAACCGTCGACCAATATGTTAGAATGAAAATCTCAAAATTACCGGTCACAACATAAAAATGTTGTCTTTCGGGACAGAGCATACATTTGGACAAAACACTTTTTTTCTCAAACCGAAGATTGAAGGTCCCTGAATAGTTCAAGAATGAGAAAACATTGGCAAAATCACTACTTATTGTAGTTTTAAAATTTCAATTAGGGACAAGGAACATCGAAGTGCAACATATATCATCATGTCTCATTAAAATTTCATTTTGGGCAACATTCACAATAAAGGTTCTTTTTTTTTTCTCAAGCAGAAGATTGAATAATCTTGAATAAGCAAGAATGAGAAAAAAATAATGCTAACATATTTGAAAAAGCATAATAATTACATGTACCAACCGTCGACCAATATGTTAGAATGAAAATCTCTAAATTACCGGCCACAACATAAAAACGTTGTCTTTCGGGACAGAGCATACATTTAGACGAAACACATTTTTCTCAAGCAAAAGATTGAAGGTTCTTAAATAGTTCAAGAATGAGAAAACAATGGCAAAATTACTACTTATATTATAGTTTTAAAATTTCAATTAAGGACAAGGGACATCGTAGTGCAACATATATCTTCATGTCTCATTAAAATTTCATTTTGGGCAACATTCACAATAAAGGTTCTTTTTTTTTTCTCAAGCAGAAGATTGAATAATCTTGAATAAGCAAGAATGAGAAAAAATAATAATGCTAACATATTTGAAAAAGCATAATAATTACATGTACCAACCGTCGACCAATATGTTAGAATGAAAATCTCTAAATTACCGGCCACAACATAAAAACGTTGTCTTTCGGGACAGAGCATACATTTGGACAAAACACTTTTTTTCTCAAACCGAAGATTGAAGGTCCCTGAATAGTTCAAGAATGAGAAAACATTGGCAAAATCACTACTTATATTATAGTTTTAAAATTTCAATTAAGGACAAGGGACATCGTAGTGCAACATATATCTTCATGTCTCATTAAAATTTCATTTTGGGCAACATTCACAATAAAGGTTCTTTTTTTTTTCTCAAGCAGAAGATTGAATAATCTTGAATACGCACGAATGAGAAAAAAAAATAATGCTAACATGTTGAAAAAAGCATAATCATAACATGTACCAACCGTCGACCAATATGTTAGAATGAAAATCTCAAAATTACCGGTCACAACATAAAAATGTTGTCTTTCGGGACAGAGCATACATTTAGACAAAACATGTTTTTCTCAAGCAGAAGATTGAAGGTTCCTGAATAGTTCAAGAATGAGAAAACATTGGCAAAATCACTACTTCGGGACAGAGCATACATTTGGCCAAAACACGTTTTTCTAAAGCAGAAGATTGAAGGTTCCTGAATAGTTCAAGAATGAGAAAACATTGGCAAAATCACTACTTATTGTAGTTTTAAAATAATGCTAACATATTTGAAAAAGCATAATAATTACATGTACCAACCGTCGACCAATATGTTAGAATGAAAATCTCTAAATTACCGGCCACAACATAAAAACGTTGTCTTTCGAGACAGAGCATACATTTAGACAAAACACATTTTTCTCAAGCAAAAGATTGAAGGTTCCTAAATAGTTCAAGAATGAGAAAACATTGGCAAAATCACTACTTATATTATAGTTTTAAAATTTCAATTAAGGACAAGGGACATCGTAGTGCAACATATATCTTCATGTCTCATTAAAATTTCATTTTGGGCAACATTCACAATAAAGGTTCTTTTTTTTTTCTCAAGCAGAAGATTGAATAATCTTGAATACGCACGAATGAGAAAAAAAAATAATGCTAACATGTTGAAAAAAGCATAATCATAACATGTACCAACCGTCAACCATTATGTTAGAATGAAAATCTCAAAATTACCGGTCACAACATAAAAATGTTGTCTTTCGGGACAGAGCATACATTTAGACAAAACATGTTTTTCTCAAGCAGAAGATTGAAGGTTCCTGAATAGTTCAAGAATGAGAAAACATTGGCAAAATCACTACTTCGGGACAGAGCATACATTTGGCCAAAACACGTTTTTCTAAAGCAGAAGATTGAAGGTTCCTGAATAGTTCAAGAATGAGAAAACATTGGCAAAATCACTACTTATTGTAGTTTTAAAATTTCAATTAGGGACAAGGGACATCGAAGTGCAACATATATCATCATGTCTCATTAAAATTTCATTTTGGGCAACATTCACAATAAAGGTTCTTTTTTTTTCTCAAGCAGAAGATTGAATAATCTTGAATAAGCAAGAATGAGAAAAAAATAATGCTAACATATTTGAAAAAGCATAATAATTACATGTACCAACCGTCGACCAATATGTTAGAATGAAAATCTCTAAATTACCGGCCACAACATAAAAACGTTGTCTTTCGGGACAGAGCATACATTTGGACAAAACACTTTTTTTCTCAAACCGAAGATTGAAGGTCCCTGAATAGTTCAAGAATGAGAAAACATTGGCAAAATCACTACTTATATTATAGTTTTAAAATTTCAATTAAGGACAAGGGACATCGTAGTGCAACATATATCTTCATGTCTCATTAAAATTTCATTTTGGGCAACATTCACAATAAAGGTTCTTTTTTTTTTCTCAAGCAGAAGATTGAATAATCTTGAATACGCACGAATGAGAAAAAAAAATAATGCTAACATGTTGAAAAAAGCATAATCATAACATGTACCAACCGTCGACCAATATGTTAGAATGAAAATCTCAAAATTACCGGTCACAACATAAAAATGTTGTCTTTCGGGACAGAGCATACATTTAGACAAAACATGTTTTTCTCAAGCAGAAGATTGAAGGTTCCTGAATAGTTCAAGAATGAGAAAACATTGGCAAAATCACTACTTCGGGACAGAGCATACATTTGGCCAAAACACGTTTTTCTAAAGCAGAAGATTGAAGGTTCCTGAATAGTTCAAGAATGAGAAAACATTGGCAAAATCACTACTTATTGTAGTTTTAAAATAATGCTAACATATTTGAAAAAGCATAATAATTACATGTACCAACCGTCGACCAATATGTTAGAATGAAAATCTCTAAATTACCGGCCACAACATAAAAACGTTGTCTTTCGAGACAGAGCATACATTTAGACAAAACACATTTTTCTCAAGCAAAAGATTGAAGGTTCCTAAATAGTTCAAGAATGAGAAAACATTGGCAAAATCACTACTTATATTATAGTTTTAAAATTTCAATTAAGGACAAGGGACATCGTAGTGCAACATATATCTTCATGTCTCATTAAAATTTCATTTTGGGCAACATTCACAATAAAGGTTCTTTTTTTTTTCTCAAGCAGAAGATTGAATAATCTTGAATACGCACGAATGAGAAAAAAAAATAATGCTAACATGTTGAAAAAAGCATAATCATAACATGTACCAACCGTCAACCATTATGTTAGAATGAAAATCTCAAAATTACCGGTCACAACATAAAAATGTTGTCTTTCGGGACAGAGCATACATTTAGACAAAACATGTTTTTCTCAAGCAGAAGATTGAAGGTTCCTGAATAGTTCAAGAATGAGAAAACATTGGCAAACTCACTACTTCGGGACAGAGCATACATTTGGCCAAAACACGTTTTTCTAAAGCAGAAGATTGAAGGTTCCTGAATAGTTCAAGAATGAGAAAACATTGGCAAAATCACTACTTATTGTAGTTTTAAAATTTCAATTAGGGACAAGGGACATCGAAGTGCAACATATATCATCATGTCTCATTAAAATTTCATTTTGGGCAACATTCACAATAAAGGTTCTTTTTTTTTCTCAAGCAGAAGATTGAATAATCTTGAATAAGCAAGAATGAGAAAAAAATAATGCTAACATATTTGAAAAAGCATAATAATTACATGTACCAACCGTCGACCAATATGTTAGAATGAAAATCTCTAAATTACCGGCCACAACATAAAAACGTTGTCTTTCGGGACAGAGCATACATTTGGACAAAACACTTTTTTTCTCAAACCGAAGATTGAAGGTCCCTGAATAGTTCAAGAATGAGAAAACATTGGCAAAATCACTACTTATATTATAGTTTTAAAATTTCAATTAAGGACAAGGGACATCGTAGTGCAACATATATCTTCATGTCTCATTAAAATTTCATTTTGGGCAACATTCACAATAAAGGTTCTTTTTTTTTTCTCAAGCAGAAGATTGAATAATCTTGAATACGCACGAATGAGAAAAAAAAATAATGCTAACATGTTGAAAAAAGCATAATCATAACATGTACCAACCGTCGACCAATATGTTAGAATGAAAATCTCAAAATTACCGGTCACAACATAAAAATGTTGTCTTTCGGGACAGAGCATACATTTAGACAAAACATGTTTTTCTCAAGCAGAAGATTGAAGGTTCCTGAATAGTTCAAGAATGAGAAAACATTGGCAAAATCACTACTTCGGGACAGAGCATACATTTGGCCAAAACACGTTTTTCTAAAGCAGAAGATTGAAGGTTCCTGAATAGTTCAAGAATGAGAAAACATTGGCAAAATCACTACTTATTGTAGTTTTAAAATAATGCTAACATATTTGAAAAAGCATAATAATTACATGTACCAACCGTCGACCAATATGTTAGAATGAAAATCTCTAAATTACCGGCCACAACATAAAAACGTTGTCTTTCGGGACAGAGCATACATTTAGACAAAACACATTTTTCTCAAGCAAAAGATTGAAGGTTCCTAAATAGTTCAAGAATGAGAAAACATTGGCAAAATCACTACTTATATTATAGTTTTAAAATTTCAATTAAGGACAAGGGACATCGTAGTGCAACATATATCTTCATGTCTCATTAAAATTTCATTTTGGGCAACATTCACAATAAAGGTTCTTTTTTTTTTTCTCAAGCAGAAGATTGAATAATCTTGAATAAGCAAGAATGAGAAAAAAAAAATAATGGTAACATGTTGAAAAAAGCATAATCATAACATGTACCAACCGTCGACCAATATGTTAGAATGAAAATCTCAAAATTACCGGTCACAACATAAAAATGTTGTCTTTCGGGACAGAGCTTACATTTGGACAAAACACTTTTTTTCTCAAACCGAAGATTGAAGGTCCCTGAATAGTTCAAGAATGAGAAAACATTGGCAAAATCACTACTTATTGTAGTTTTAAAATTTCAATTAAGGACAAGGGACATCGTAGTGCAACATATATCTTCATGTCTCATTAAAATTTCATTTTGGGCAACATTCACAATAAAGGTTGTTTTTTTTTTTCTCAAGCAGAAGATTGAATAATCTTGAATAAGCAAGAATGAGAAAAAAAAATAATGCTAACATGTTGAAAAAAGCATAATCATAACATGTACCAACCGTCGACCAATATGTTAGAATGAAAATCTCAAAATTACCGGTCACAACATAAAAATGTTGTCTTTCGGGACAGAGCATACATTTAGACAAAACATGTTTTTCTCAAGCAGAAGATTGAAGGTTCCTGAATAGTTCAAGAATGAGAAAACATTGGCAAAATCACTAGTTATTGTAGTTTTAAAATTTCAATTAGGGACAAGGAACATCGAAGTGCAACATATATCATCATGTCTCATTAAAATTTCATTTTGGGCAACATTCACAATAAAGGTTCTTTTTTTTTTTTCTCAAGCAGAAGATTGAATAATCTTGAATAAGCAAGAATGAGAAAAAAATAATGCTAACATATTTGAAAAAGCATAATAATTACATGTACCAACCGTCGACCAATATCTTAGAATGAAAATCTCTAAATTACCGGCCACAACATAAAAACGTTGTCTTTCGGGACAGAACATACATTTATACAAAACACATTTTTCTCAAGCAAAAGATTGAAGGTTCCTAAATAGTTCAAGAATGAGAAAACATTGGCAAAATCACTACTTATATTATAGTTTTAAAATTTCAATTAAGGACAAGGGACATCGTAGTGCAACATATATCTTCATGTCTCATTAAAATTTCATTTTGGGCAACATTCACAATAAAGGTTCTTTTTTTTTTCTCAAGCAGAAGATTGAATAATCTTGAATACGCACGAATGAGAAAAAAAAATAATGCTAACATGTTGAAAAAAGCATAATCATAACATGTACCAACCGTCGACCAATATGTTAGAATGAAAATCTCAAAATTACCGGTCACAACATAAAAATGTTGTCTTTCGGGACAGAGCATACATTTAGACAAAACATGTTTTTCTCAAGCAGAAGATTGAAGGTTCCTGAATAGTTCAAGAATGAGAAAACATTGGCAAAATCACTACTTATTGTAGTTTTAAAATTTCAATTAGGGACAAGGAACATCGAAGTGCAACATATATCATCATGTCTCATTAAAATTTCATTTTGGGCAACATTCACAATAAAGGTTCTTTTTTTTTTTTCTCAAGCAGAAGATTGAATAATCTTGAATAAGCAAGAATGAGAAAAAAATAATGCTAACATATTTGAAAAAGCATAATAATTACATGTACCAACCGTCGACCAATATCTTAGAATGAAAATCTCTAAATTACCGGCCACAACATAAAAACGTTGTCTTTCGGGACAGAACATACATTTAGACAAAACACATTTTTCTCAAGCAAAAGATTGAAGGTTCCTAAATAGTTCAAGAATGAGAAAACATTGGCAAAATCACTACTTATATTATAGTTTTAAAATTTCAATTAAGGACAAGGGACATCGTAGTGCAACATATATCTTCATGTCTCATTAAAATTTCATTTTGGGCAACATTCACAATAAAGGTTCTTTTTTTTTTCTCAAGCAGAAGATTGAATAATCTTGAATACGCACGAATGAGAAAAAAAAATAATGCTAACATGTTGAAAAAAGCATAATCATAACATGTACCAACCGTCGACCAATATGTTAGAATGAAAATCTCAAAATTACCGGTCACAACATAAAAATGTTGTCTTTCGGGACAGAGCATACATTTAGACAAAACATGTTTTTCTCAAGCAGAAGATTGAAGGTTCCTGAATAGTTCAAGAATGAGAAAACATTGGCAAAATCACTACTTATTGTAGTTTTAAAATTTCAATTAGGGACAAGGAACATCGAAGTGCAACATATATCATCATGTCTCATTAAAATTTCATTTTGGGCAACATTCACAATAAAGGTTCTTTTTTTTTTTTCTCAAGCAGAAGATTGAATAATCTTGAATAAGCAAGAATGAGAAAAAAATAATGCTAACATATTTGAAAAAGCATAATAATTACATGTACCAACCGTCGACCAATATGTTAGAATGAAAATCTCTAAATTACCGGCCACAACATAAAAACGTTGTCTTTCGGGACAGAGCATACATTTAGACAAAACACATTTTTCTCAAGCAAAAGATTGAAGGTTCCTAAATAGTTCAAGAATGAGAAAACATTGGCAAAATCACTACTTATATTATAGTTTTAAAATTTCAATTAAGGACAAGGGACATCGTAGTGCAACATATATCTTCATGTCTTATTAAAATTTCATTTTGGGCAACATTCACAATAAAGGTTCTTTTTTTTTTCTCAAGCAGAAGATTGAATAATCTTGAATACGCACGAATGAGAAAAAAAAATAATGCTAACATGTTGAAAAAAGCATAATCATAACATGTACCAACCGTCGACCAATATGTTAGAATGAAAATCTCAAAATTACCGGTCACAACATAAAAATGTTGTCTTTCGGGACAGAGCATACATTTAGACAAAACATGTTTTTCTCAAGCAGAAGATTGAAGGTTCCTGAATAGTTCAAGAATGAGAAAACATTGGCAAAATCACTACTTCGGGACAGAGCATACATTTGGCCAAAACACGTTTTTCTAAAGCAGAAGATTGAAGGTTCCTGAATAGTTCAAGAATGAGAAAACATTGGCAAAATCACTACTTATTGTAGTTTTAAAATTTCAATTAGGGACAAGGGACATCGAAGTGCAACATATATCATCATGTCTCATTAAAATTTCATTTTGGGCAACATTCACAATAAAGGTTTTTTTTTTTCTCAAGCAGAAGATTGAATAATCTTGAATAAGCAAGAATGAGAAAAAAATAATGCTAACATATTTGAAAAAGCATAATAATTACATGTACCAACCGTCGACCAATATGTTAGAATGAAAATCTCTAAATTACCGGCCACAACATAAAAACGTTGTCTTTCGGGACAGAGCATACATTTAGACAAAACACATTTTTCTCAAGCAAAAGATTGAAGGTTCCTAAATAGTTCAAGAATGAGAAAACATTGGCAAAATCACTACTTATATTATAGTTTTAAAATTTCAATTAAGGACAAGGGACATCGTAGTGCAACATATATCTTCATGTCTCATTAAAATTTCATTTTGGGCAACATTCACAATAAAGGTTCTTTTTTTTTTCTCAAGCAGAAGATTGAATAATCTTGAATAAGCA
Organism: Trifolium dubium; assembly: GCA_951804385.1. Classification (NCBI taxonomy): domain Eukaryota; kingdom Viridiplantae; phylum Streptophyta; class Magnoliopsida; order Fabales; family Fabaceae; genus Trifolium; species Trifolium dubium. The sequence goes on along the minus strand of OX638071.1, from coordinate 18,822,335 downwards.
AGAATGAGAAAAAAAAAATAATGCTAACATGTTGAAAAAAGCATAATCATAACATGTACCAACCGTCGACCAATATGTTAGAATGAAAATCTCAAAATTACCGGTCACAACATAAAAATGTTGTCTTTCGGGACAGAGCTTACATTTGGACAAAACACTTTTTTTCTCAAACCGAAGATTGAAGGTCCCTGAATAGTTCAAGAATGAGAAAACATTGGCAAAATCACTACTTATTGTAGTTTTAAAATTTCAATTAAGGACAAGGGACATCGTAGTGCAACATATATCTTCATGTCTCATTAAAATTTCATTTTGGGCAACATTCACAATAAAGGTTCTTTTTTTTTTTCTCAAGCAGAAGATTGAATAATCTTGAATAAGCAAGAATGAGAAAAAAAAATAATGCTAACATGTTGAAAAAAGCATAATCATAACATGTACCAACCGTCGACCAATATGTTAGAATGAAAATCTCAAAATTACCGGTCACAACATAAAAATGTTGTCTTTCGGGACAGAGCATACATTTAGACAAAACATGTTTTTCTCAAGCAGAAGATTGAAGGTTCCTGAATAGTTCAAGAATGAGAAAACATTGGCAAAATCACTACTTATTGTAGTTTTAAAATTTCAATTAGGGACAAGGAACATCGAAGTGCAACATATATCATCATGTCTCATTAAAATTTCATTTTGGGCAACATTCACAATAAAGGTTCTTTTTTTTTTTCTCAAGCAGAAGATTGAATAATCTTGAATAAGCAAGAATGAGAAAAAAATAATGCTAACATATTTGAAAAAGCATAATAATTACATGTACCAACCGTCGACCAATATCTTAGAATGAAAATCTCTAAATTACCGGCCACAACATAAAAACGTTGTCTTTCGGGACAGAACATACATTTAGACAAAACACATTTTTCTCAAGCAAAAGATTGAAGGTTCCTAAATAGTTCAAGAATGAGAAAACATTGGCAAAATCACTACTTATATTATAGTTTTAAAATTTCAATTAAGGACAAGGGACATCGTAGTGCAACATATATCTTCATGTCTCATTAAAATTTCATTTTGGGCAACATTCACAATAAAGGTTCTTTTTTTTTTCTCAAGCAGAAGATTGAATAATCTTGAATACGCACGAATGAGAAAAAAAAATAATGCTAACATGTTGAAAAAAGCATAATCATAACATGTACCAACCGTCGACCAATATGTTAGAATGAAAATCTCAAAATTACCGGTCACAACATAAAAATGTTGTCTTTCGGGACAGAGCATACATTTAGACAAAACATGTTTTTCTCAAGCAGAAGATTGAAGGTTCCTGAATAGTTCAAGAATGAGAAAACATTGGCAAAATCACTACTTATTGTAGTTTTAAAATTTCAATTAGGGACAAGGAACATCGAAGTGCAACATATATCATCATGTCTCATTAAAATTTCATTTTGGGCAACATTCACAATAAAGGTTCTTTTTTTTTTTCTCAAGCAGAAGATTGAATAATCTTGAATAAGCAAGAATGAGAAAAAAATAATGCTAACATATTTGAAAAAGCATAATAATTACATGTACCAACCGTCGACCAATATGTTAGAATGAAAATCTCTAAATTACCGGCCACAACATAAAAACGTTGTCTTTCGGGACAGAGCATACATTTAGACAAAACACATTTTTCTCAAGCAAAAGATTGAAGGTTCCTAAATAGTTCAAGAATGAGAAAACATTGGCAAAATCACTACTTATATTATAGTTTTAAAATTTCAATTAAGGACAAGGGACATCGTAGTGCAACATATATCTTCATGTCTCATTAAAATTTCATTTTGGGCAACATTCACAATAAAGGTTCTTTTTTTTTTCTCAAGCAGAAGATTGAATAATCTTGAATACGCACGAATGAGAAAAAAAAATAATGCTAACATGTTGAAAAAAGCATAATCATAACATGTACCAACCGTCGACCAATATGTTAGAATGAAAATCTCAAAATTACCGGTCACAACATAAAAATGTTGTCTTTCGGGACAGAGCATACATTTAGACAAAACATGTTTTTCTCAAGCAGAAGATTGAAGGTTCCTGAATAGTTCAAGAATGAGAAAACATTGGCAAAATCACTACTTCGGGACAGAGCATACATTTGGCCAAAACACGTTTTTCTAAAGCAGAAGATTGAAGGTTCCTGAATAGTTCAAGAATGAGAAAACATTGGCAAAATCACTACTTATTGTAGTTTTAAAATTTCAATTAGGGACAAGGGACATCGAAGTGCAACATATATCATCATGTCTCATTAAAATTTCATTTTGGGCAACATTCACAATAAAGGTTCTTTTTTTTTCTCAAGCAGAAGATTGAATAATCTTGAATAAGCAAGAATGAGAAAAAAATAATGCTAACATATTTGAAAAAGCATAATAATTACATGTACCAACCGTCGACCAATATGTTAGAATGAAAATCTCTAAATTACCGGCCACAACATAAAAACGTTGTCTTTCGGGACAGAGCATACATTTAGACAAAACACATTTTTCTCAAGCAAAAGATTGAAGGTTCCAAAATAGTTCAAGAATGAGAAAACATTGGCAAAATCACTACTTATATTATAGTTTTAAAATTTCAATTAAGGACAAGGGACATCGTAGTGCAACATATATCTTCATGTCTCATTAAAATTTCATTTTGGGCAACATTCACAATAAAGGTTCTTTTTTTTTTTCTCAAGCAGAAGATTGAATAATCTTGAATAAGCAAGAATGAGAAAAAAAAAATAATGCTAACATGTTGAAAAAAGCATAATCATAACATGTACCAACCGTCGACCAATATGTTAGAATGAAAATCTCAAAATTACCGGTCACAACATAAAAATGTTGTCTTTCGGGACAGAGCTTACATTTGGACAAAACACTTTTTTTCTCAAACCGAAGATTGAAGGTCCCTGAATAGTTCAAGAATGAGAAAACATTGGCAAAATCACTACTTATTGTAGTTTTAAAATTTCAATTAAGGACAAGGGACATCGTAGTGCAACATATATCTTCATGTCTCATTAAAATTTCATTTTGGGCAACATTCACAATAAAGGTTCTTTTTTTTTTCTCAAGCAGAAGATTGAATAATCTTGAATACGCACGAATGAGAAAAAAAAATAATGCTAACATGTTGAAAAAAGCATAATCATAACATGTACCAACCGTCGACCAATATGTTAGAATGAAAATCTCAAAATTACCGGTCACAACATAAAAACGTTGTCTTTCGGGACAGAACATACATTTAGACAAAACACATTTTTCTCAAGCAAAAGATTGAAGGTTCCTAAATAGTTCAAGAATGAGAAAACATTGGCAAAATCACTACTTATATTATAGTTTTAAAATTTCAATTAAGGACAAGGGACATCGTAGTGCAACATATATCTTCATGTCTCATTAAAATTTCATTTTGGGCAACATTCACAATAAAGGTTCTTTTTTTTTTCTCAAGCAGAAGATTGAATAATCTTGAATACGCACGAATGAGAAAAAAAAATAATGCTAACATGTTGAAAAAAGCATAATCATAACATGTACCAACCGTCGACCAATATGTTAGAATGAAAATCTCAAAATTACCGGTCACAACATAAAAATGTTGTCTTTCGGGACAGAGCATACATTTAGACAAAACATGTTTTTCTCAAGCAGAAGATTGAAGGTTCCTGAATAGTTCAAGAATGAGAAAACATTGGCAAAATCACTACTTATTGTAGTTTTAAAATTTCAATTAGGGACAAGGAACATCGAAGTGCAACATATATCATCATGTCTCATTAAAATTTCATTTTGGGCAACATTCACAATAAAGGTTCTTTTTTTTTTTTCTCAAGCAGAAGATTGAATAATCTTGAATAAGCAAGAATGAGAAAAAAATAATGCTAACATATTTGAAAAAGCATAATAATTACATGTACCAACCGTCGACCAATATGTTAGAATGAAAATCTCTAAATTACCGGCCACAACATAAAAACGTTGTCTTTCGGGACAGAGCATACATTTAGACAAAACACATTTTTCTCAAGCAAAAGATTGAAGGTTCCTAAATAGTTCAAGAATGAGAAAACATTGGCAAAATCACTACTTATATTATAGTTTTAAAATTTCAATTAAGGACAAGGGACATCGTAGTGCAACATATATCTTCATGTCTCATTAAAATTTCATTTTGGGCAACATTCACAATAAAGGTTCTTTTTTTTTTCTCAAGCAGAAGATTGAATAATCTTGAATACGCACGAATGAGAAAAAAAAATAATGCTAACATGTTGAAAAAAGCATAATCATAACATGTACCAACCGTCGACCAATATGTTAGAATGAAAATCTCAAAATTACCGGTCACAACATAAAAATGTTGTCTTTCGGGACAGAGCATACATTTAGACAAAACATGTTTTTCTCAAGCAGAAGATTGAAGGTTCCTGAATAGTTCAAGAATGAGAAAACATTGGCAAAATCACTACTTCGGGACAGAGCATACATTTGGCCAAAACACGTTTTTCTAAAGCAGAAGATTGAAGGTTCCTGAATAGTTCAAGAATGAGAAAACATTGGCAAAATCACTACTTATTGTAGTTTTAAAATTTCAATTAGGGACAAGGGACATCGAAGTGCAACATATATCATCATGTCTCATTAAAATTTCATTTTGGGCAACATTCACAATAAAGGTTCTTTTTTTTTCTCAAGCAGAAGATTGAATAATCTTGAATAAGCAAGAATGAGAAAAAAATAATGCTAACATATTTGAAAAAGCATAATAATTACATGTACCAACCGTCGACCAATATGTTAGAATGAAAATCTCTAAATTACCGGCCACAACATAAAAACGTTGTCTTTCGGGACAGAGCATACATTTAGACAAAACACATTTTTCTCAAGCAAAAGATTGAAGGTTCCAAAATAGTTCAAGAATGAGAAAACATTGGCAAAATCACTACTTATATTATAGTTTTAAAATTTCAATTAAGGACAAGGGACATCGTAGTGCAACATATATCTTCATGTCTCATTAAAATTTCATTTTGGGCAACATTCACAATAAAGGTTCTTTTTTTTTTTCTCAAGCAGAAGATTGAATAATCTTGAATAAGCAAGAATGAGAAAAAAAAAATAATGCTAACATGTTGAAAAAAGCATAATCATAACATGTACCAACCGTCGACCAATATGTTAGAATGAAAATCTCAAAATTACCGGTCACAACATAAAAATGTTGTCTTTCGGGACAGAGCTTACATTTGGACAAAACACTTTTTTTCTCAAACCGAAGATTGAAGGTCCCTGAATAGTTCAAGAATGAGAAAACATTGGCAAAATCACTACTTATTGTAGTTTTAAAATTTCAATTAAGGACAAGGGACATCGTAGTGCAACATATATCTTCATGTCTCATTAAAATTTCATTTTGGGCAACATTCACAATAAAGGTTCTTTTTTTTTTTCTCAAGCAGAAGATTGAATAATCTTGAATAAGCAAGAATGAGAAAAAAAAATAATGCTAACATGTTGAAAAAAGCATAATCATAACATGTACCAACCGTCGACCAATATGTTAGAATGAAAATCTCAAAATTACCGGTCACAACATAAAAATGTTGTCTTTCGGGACAGAGCATACATTTAGACAAAACATGTTTTTCTCAAGCAGAAGATTGAAGGTTCCTGAATAGTTCAAGAATGAGAAAACATTGGCAAAATCACTACTTATTGTAGTTTTAAAATTTCAATTAGGGACAAGGAACATCGAAGTGCAACATATATCATCATGTCTCATTAAAATTTCATTTTGGGCAACATTCACAATAAAGGTTCTTTTTTTTTTTTCTCAAGCAGAAGATTGAATAATCTTGAATAAGCAAGAATGAGAAAAAAATAATGCTAACATATTTGAAAAAGCATAATAATTACATGTACCAACCGTCGACCAATATCTTAGAATGAAAATCTCTAAATTACCGGCCACAACATAAAAACGTTGTCTTTCGGGACAGAACATACATTTAGACAAAACACATTTTTCTCAAGCAAAAGATTGAAGGTTCCTAAATAGTTCAAGAATGAGAAAACATTGGCAAAATCACTACTTATATTATAGTTTTAAAATTTCAATTAAGGACAAGGGACATCGTAGTGCAACATATATCTTCATGTCTTATTAAAATTTCATTTTGGGCAACATTCACAATAAAGGTTCTTTTTTTTTTCTCAAGCAGAAGATTGAATAATCTTGAATAAGCAAGAATGAGAAAAAAAAATAATGCTAACATGTTGAAAAAAGCATAATCATAACATGTACCAACCGTCGACCAATATGTTAGAATGAAAATCTCAAAATTACCGGTCACAACATAAAAATGTTGTCTTTCGGGACAGAGCATACATTTCGACAAAACACTTTTTTTCTCAAACAGAAGATTGAAGGTCCCTGAATAGTTCAAGAATGAGAAAACATTGGCAAAATCACTACTTATTGTAGTTTTAAAATTTCAATTAGGGACAAGGAACATCGAAGTGCAACATATATCATCATGTCTCATTAAAATTTCATTTTGGGCAACATTCACAATAAAGGTTCTTTTTTTTTTTCTCAAGCAGAAGAATGAATAATCTTGAATAAGCAAGAATGAGAAAAAAATAATGCTAACATATTTGAAAAAGCATAATAATTACATGTACCAACCGTCGACCAATATGTTAGAATGAAAATCTCTAAATTACCGGCCACAACATAAAAATGTTGTCTTTCGGGACAGAGCATACATTTAGACAAAACACATTTTTCTCAAGCAAAAGATTGAAGGTTCCTAAATAGTTCAAGAATGAGAAAACATTGGCAAAATCACTACTTATATTATAGTTTTAAAATTTCAATTAAGGACAGGGGACATCGTAGTGCAACATATATCTTCATGTCTTATTAAAATTTCATTTTGGGCAACATTCACAATAAAGGTTCTTTTTTTTTTCTCAAGCAGAAGATTGAATAATCTTGAATAAGCAAGAATGAGAAAAAAAAATAATGCTAACATGTTGAAAAAAGCATAATCATAACATGTACCAACCGTCGACCAATATGTTAGAATGAAAATCTCAAAATTACCGGTCACAACATAAAAATGTTGTCTTTCGGGACAGAGCATACATTTCGACAAAACACTTTTTTTCTCAAACAGAAGATTGAAGGTCCCTGAATAGTTCAAGAATGAGAAAACATTGGCAAAATCACTACTTATTGTAGTTTTAAAATTTCAATTAAGGACAAGGGACATCGTAGTGCAACATATATCTTCATGACTCATTAAAATTTCATTTTGGGCAACATTCACAATAAAGGTTCTTTTTTTTTTTCTCAAGCAGAAGATTGAATAATCTTGAATAAGCAAGAATGAGAAAAAAAAATAATGCTAACATGTTGAAAAAAGCATAATCATAACATGTACCAACCGTCGACCAATATGTTAGAATGAAAATCTCAAAATTACCGGTCACAACATAAAAATGTTGTCTTTCGGGACAGAGCATACATTTAGACAAAACATGTTTTTCTCAAGCAGAAGATTGAAGGTTCCTGAATAGTTCAAGAATGAGAAAACATTGGCAAAATCACTACTTATTGTAGTTTTAAAATTTCAATTAGGGACAAGGAACATCGAAGTGCAACATATATCATCATGTCTCATTAAAATTTCATTTTGGGCAACATTCACAATAAAGGTTCTTTTTTTTTTTCTCAAGCAGAAGATTGAATAATCTTGAATAAGCAAGAATGAGAAAAAAATAATGCTAACATATTTGAAAAAGCATAATAATTACATGTACCAACCGTCGACCAATATCTTAGAATGAAAATCTCTAAATTACCGGCCACAACATAAAAACGTTGTCTTTCGGGACAGAACATACATTTAGACAAAACACATTTTTCTCAAGCAAAAGATTGAAGGTTCCTAAATAGTTCAAGAATGAGAAAACATTGGCAAAATCACTACTTATATTATAGTTTTAAAATTTCAATTAAGGACAAGGGACATCGTAGTGCAACATATATCTTCATGTCTCATTAAAATTTCATTTTGGGCAACATTCACAATAAAGGTTCTTTTTTTTTTCTCAAGCAGAAGATTGAATAATCTTGAATACGCACTAATGAGAAAAAAAAATAATGCTAACATGTTGAAAAAAGCATAATCATAACATGTACCAACCGTCGACCAATATGTTAGAATGAAAATCTCAAAATTACCGGTCACAACATAAAAATGTTGTCTTTCGGGACAGAGCATACATTTCGACAAAACACTTTTTTTCTCAAACAGAAGATTGAAGGTCCCTGAATAGTTCAAGAATGAGAAAACATTGGCAAAATCACTACTTATTGTAGTTTTAAAATTTCAATTAGGGACAAGGAACATCGAAGTGCAACATATATCATCATGTCTCATTAAAATTTCATTTTGGGCAACATTCACAATAAAGGTTCTTTTTTTTTTCTCAAGCAGAAGATTGAATTATCTTGAATAAGCAAGAATGAGAAAAAAATAATGCTAACATATTTGAAAAAGCATAATAATTACATGTACCAACCGTCGACCAATATGTTAGAATGAAAATCTCTGAATTACCGGCCACAACATAAAAACGTTGTCTTTCGGGACAGAGCATACATTTAGACAAAACACATTTTTCTCAAGCAAAAGATTGAAGGTTCCTAAATAGTTCAAGAATGAGAAAACATTGGCAAAATCACTACTTATATTATAGTTTTAAAATTTCAATTAAGGACAAGGGACATCGTAGTGCAACATATATCTTCATGTCTTATTAAAATTTCATTTTGGGCAACATTCACAATAAAGGTTCATTTTTTTTTCTCAAGCAGAAGATTGAATAATCTTGAATAAGCAAGAATGAGAAAAAAAAATAATGCTAACATATTTGAAAAAGCATAATAATTACATGTACCAACCGTCGACCAATATCTTAGAATGAAAATCTCTAAATTACCGGCCACAACATAAAAACGTTGTCTTTCGGGACAGAACATACATTTAGACAAAACACATTTTTCTCAAGCAAAAGATTGAAGGTTCCTAAATAGTTCAAGAATGAGAAAACATTGGCAAAATCACTACTTATATTATAGTTTTAAAATTTCAATTAAGGACAAGGGACATCGTAGTGCAACATATATCTTCATGTCTCATTAAAATTTCATTTTGGGCAACATTCACAATAAAGGTTCTTTTTTTTTTCTCAAGCAGAAGATTGAATAATCTTGAATACGCACGAATGAGAAAAAAAAATAATGCTAACATGTTGAAAAAAGCATAATCATAACATGTACCAACCGTCGACCAATATGTTAGAATGAAAATCTCAAAATTACCGGTCACAACATAAAAATGTTGTCTTTCGGGACAGAGCATACATTTCGACAAAACACTTTTTTTCTCAAACAGAAGATTGAAGGTCCCTGAATAGTTCAAGAATGAGAAAACATTGGCAAAATCACTACTTATTGTAGTTTTAAAATTTCAATTAGGGACAAGGAACATCGAAGTGCAACATATATCATCATGTCTCATTAAAATTTCATTTTGGGCAACATTCACAATAAAGGTTCTTTTTTTTTTCTCAAGCAGAAGATTGAATTATCTTGAATAAGCAAGAATGAGAAAAAAATAATGCTAACATATTTGAAAAAGCATAATAATTACATGTACCAACCGTCGACCAATATGTTAGAATGAAAATCTCTAAATTACCGGCCACAACATAAAAACGTTGTCTTTCGGGACAGAGCATACATTTAGACAAAACACATTTTTCTCAAGCAAAAGATTGAAGGTTCCTAAATAGTTCAAGAATGAGAAAACATTGGCAAAATCACTACTTATATTATAGTTTTAAAATTTCAATTAAGGACAAGGGACATCGTAGTGCAACATATATCTTCATGTCTTATTAAAATTTCATTTTGGGCAACATTCACAATAAAGGTTCTTTTTTTTTCTCAAGCAGAAGATTGAATAATCTTGAATAAGCAAGAATGAGAAAAAAAAATAATGCTAACATGTTGAAAAAAGCATAATCATAACATGTACCAACCGTCGACCAATATGTTAGAATGAAAATCTCAAAATTACCGGTCACAACATAAAAAAGTTGTCTTTCGGGACAGAGCGTACATTTCGACAAAACACTTTTTTTCTCAAACAGAAGATTGAAGGTCCCTGAATAGTTCAAGAATGAGAAAACATTGGCAAAATCACTACTTATTGTAGTTTTAAAATTTCAATTAAGGACAAGGGACATCGTAGTGCAACATATATCTTCATGTCTCATTAAAATTTCATTTTGGGCAACATTCACAATAAAGGTTCTTTTTTTTTTTCTCAAGCAGAAGATTGAATAATCTTGAATAAGCAAGAATGAGAAAAAAAAATAATGCTAACATGTTGAAAAAAGCATAATCATAACATGTACCAACCGTCGACCAATATGTTAGAATGAAAATCTCAAAATTACCGGTCACAACATAAAAATGTTGTCTTTCGGGACAGAGCATACATTTAGACAAAACATGTTTTTCTCAAGCAGAAGATTGAAGGTTCCTGAATAGTTCAAGAATGAGAAAACATTGGCAAAATCACTACTTATTGTAGTTTTAAAATTTCAATTAGGGACAAGGAACATCGAAGTGCAACATATATCATCATGTCTCATTAAAATTTCATTTTGGGCAACATTCACAATAAAGGTTCTTTTTTTTTTTCTCAAGCAGAAGATTGAATAATCTTGAATAAGCAAGAATGAGAAAAAAATAATGCTAACATATTTGAAAAAGCATAATAATTACATGTACCAACCGTCGACCAATATGTTAGAATGAAAATCTCTAAATTACCGGCCACAACATAAAAACGTTGTCTTTCGGGACAGAACATACATTTAGACAAAACACATTTTTCTCAAGCAAAAGATTGAAGGTTCCTAAATAGTTCAAGAATGAGAAAACATTGGCAAAATCACTACTTATATTATAGTTTTAAAATTTCAATTAAGGACAAGGGACATCGTAGTGCAACATATATCTTCATGTCTCATTAAAATTTCATTTTGGGCAACATTCACAATAAAGGTTCTTTTTTTTTTCTCAAGCAGAAGATTGAATAATCTTGAATAAGCAAGAATGAGAAAAAAAAATAATGCTAACATGTTGAAAAAAGCATAATCATAACATGTACCAACCGTCGACCAATATGTTAGAATGAAAATCTCAAAATTACCGGTCACAACATAAAAATGTTGTCTTTCGGGACAGAGCGTACATTTCGACAAAACACTTTTTTTCTCAAACAGAAGATTGAAGGTCCCTGAATAGTTCAAGAATGAGAAAACATTGGCAAAATCACTACTTATTGTAGTTTTAAAATTTCAATTAAGGACAAGGGACATCGTAGTGCAACATATATCTTCATGTCTCATTAAAATTTCATTTTGGGCAACATTCACAATAAAGGTTCTTTTTTTTTTTCTCAAGCAGAAGATTGAATAATCTTGAATAAGCAAGAATGAGAAAAAAAAATAATGCTAACATGTTGAAAAAAGCATAATCATAACATGTACCAACCGTCGACCAATATGTTAGAATGAAAATCTCAAAATTACCGGTCACAACATAAAAATGTTGTCTTTCGGGACAGAGCATACATTTAGACAAAACATGTTTTTCTCAAGCAGAAGATTGAAGGTTCCTGAATAGTTCAAGAATGAGAAAACATTGGCAAAATCACTACTTATTGTAGTTTTAAAATTTCAATTAGGGACAAGGAACATCGAAGTGCAACATATATCATCATGTCTCATTAAAATTTCATTTTGGGCAACATTCACAATAAAGGTTCTTTTTTTTTTTCTCAAGCAGAAGATTGAATAATCTTGAATAAGCAAGAATGAGAAAAAAATAATGCTAACATATTTGAAAAAGCATAATAATTACATGTACCAACCGTCGACCAATATCTTAGAATGAAAATCTCTAAATTACCGGCCACAACATAAAAACGTTGTCTTTCGGGACAGAACATACATTTAGACAAAACACATTTTTCTCAAGCAAAAGATTGAAGGTTCCTAAATAGTTCAAGAATGAGAAAACATTGGCAAAATCACTACTTATATTATAGTTTTAAAATTTCAATTAAGGACAAGGGACATCGTAGTGCAACATATATCTTCATGTCTCATTAAAATTTCATTTTGGGCAACATTCACAATAAAGGTTCTTTTTTTTTTCTCAAGCAGAAGATTGAATAATCTTGAATACGCACAAATGAGAAAAAAAAATAATGCTAACATGTTGAAAAAAGCATAATCATAACATGTACCAACCGTCGACCAATATGTTAGAATGAAAATCTCAAAATTACCGGTCACAACATAAAAATGTTGTCTTTCGGGACAGAGCATACATTTGGACAAAACATGTTTTTCTCAAGCAGAAGATTGAAGGTTCCTGAATAGTTCAAGAATGAGAAAACATTGGCAAAATCACTACTTCGGGACAGAGCATACATATGGCCAAAACACGTTTTTCTAAAGCAGAAGATTGAAGGTTCCTGAATAGTTCAAGAATGAGAAAACATTGGCAAAATCACTATTTCGGGACAGAGCATACATTTGGCAAAAACACGTTTTTCTCAAGCAGAAGATTGAAGGTTCCTGAATAGTTCAAGAATGAGAAAACATTGGCAAAATCACTACTTCGGGACAAAGCATACATTTGGACAAAACACGTTTTTCTCAAGCAGAAGATTGAAGGTTCCTGAATAGTTCAAGAATGAGAAAACATTGGCAAAATCACTACTTATTATAGTTTTAAAATTTCAATTAGGGACAAGGGACATCGAAGTGCAACATATATCATCATGTCTCATTAAAATTTCATTTTGGGCAACAACAAGCTTTTGCATTAAGGCAACATTCATAAGTATTTTTTTATTTTTTTTCTTCAGCAGAAGATTGAATAATCTTGAATAATCAAGAATGAGAAAAAAATAATGGCTAACATATTGGAAAAAGCATAATCATAACATGTACCAACCGTCGACCAATATGTTAGAATGAAAATCTCAAAATTACCGGCCACAATATAAAATCGTTCTCTTCCGCGACAGAGCATACATTTGGACAAAACACGTTTTTCAACAAGTAGAAGATTGAAGGTTCCTAAATAGTTCAAGAATGAGAAAACATTGGCAAAATCACTACTTCGGGACAGATCATACATTTGGACAAAACACGTTTTTCTCAAGCAGAAGATTGAAGGTTCCTGAATAGTTCAAGAATGAGAAAACATTGGCAAAATCACTACTTATTGTAGTTTTAAAATTTCAATTAGGGACAAGGGACATCGAAGTGCAACATATATCATAATGTCTCAATAAAATTTCATTTTGGGCAACAATCACAATAAAGGTTTTCTTTTTTTCTCAAGCAGAAGATTGAATAATCTTGAATAATCAAGAATGAGAAAAAAATAATGGCTAACATATTGGAAAAAGCATAATCATAACATGTACCAACTGTCGACCAATATGTTAGAATGAAAATCTCAAAATTACCGGCCACAATATAAAAACGTTGTTTTTCGGGACAGAGGATACATTTGGACAAAACACTTTTTTTTTCAAACAGAAGATTGAAGGTTCCTGAATAGTTCAAGAATGAGAAAACATTGGCAAAATCACTACTTATTATAGTTTTAAAATTTCAATTAAGGACAAGGGACATCATAGTGCAACATATATCTTCATGTCTCATTAAAATTTCATTTTGGGCAACATTCACAATAAAGGTTCTTTTTTTTTCTCAAGCAGAAGATTGAATAATCTTGAATAAGCAAGAATGAGAAAAAAAATAATGCTAACATGTTGAAAAAATCATAATCATAACATGTACCAACCGTCGACCAATATGTTAGAATGAAAATATCAAAATTACCGGTCACAACATAAAAATGTTGTCTTTCGGGAGAGAGCATACATTTGGACAAAACATGTTTTTCTCAAGCAGAAGATTGAAGGTTCCTGAATAGTTCAAGAATGAGAAAACATTGGCAAAATCACTACTTCGGGACAGAGCATACATTTGGCCAAAACACGTTTTTCTCAAGCAGAAGATTGAAGGTTCCTGAATAGTTCAAGAATGAGAAAACATTGGCAAAATCACTACTTCGGGACAAAGCATACATTTGGACAAAACACGTTTTTCTCAAGCAGAAGATTGAAGGTTCCTGAATAGTTCAAGAATGAGAAAACATTGGCAAAATCACTACTTATTGTAGTTTTAAAATTTCAATTAGGGACAAGGGACATCGAAGTGCAACATATATCATCATGTCTCATTAAAATTTCATTTGGGCAACAACAAGCTTTTGCATTAAGGCAACATTCATAAGTATTTTTTTATTTTATTTTTCTCAAGCAGAAGATTGAATAATCTTGAATAATCAAGAATGAGAAAAAAATAATGGCTAACATATTGGAAAAAGCATAATCATAACATGTACCAACCGTCGACCAATATGTTAGAATGAAAATCTCAAAATTACCGGCCACAATATAAAATCGTTGTCTTCCGCGCAGAGCATACATTTGGACAAAACACATTTTTCTCAAGCAGAAGATTGAAGGTTCCTGAATAGTTCAAGAATGAGAAAACATTGGCAAAATCACTACTTATTGTAGTTTTAAAATTTCAATTAGGGACAAGGGACATCGAAGTGCAACATATATCATCATGTCTCAATAAAATTTCATTTTGGGCAACAATCACAATAAAGGTTCTCTTTTTTTTTTCTCAAGCAGAAGATTGAATAATCTTGAATAATCAAGAATGAGAAAAAAATAATGGCTAACATATTGGAAAAAGCATAATCATAACATGTACCAACCGTCGACCAATATGTTAGAATGAAAATCTCAAAATTACCGGCCACAATATAAAATCGTTGTCTTCCGCGCAGAGCATACATTTGGACAAAACACATTTTTCTCAAGCAGAAGATTGAAGGTTCCTGAATAGTTCAAGAATGAGAAAACATTGGCAAAATCACTACTTATTGTAGTTTTAAAATTTCAATTAGGGACAAGGGACATCGAAGTGCAACATATATCATCATGTCTCAATAAAATTTCATTTTGGGCAACAATCACAATAAAGGTTCTCTTTTTTTTTTCTCAAGCAGAAGATTGAATAATCTTGAATAATCAAGAATGAGAAAAAAATAATGGCTAACATATTGGAAAAAGCATAATCATAACATGTACCAACTGTCGACCAATATGTTTGAATGAAAATCTCTAAATTACCGGCCACAATATAAAACCGTTGTTTTTCGGGACAGAGGATACATTTGGACAAAACACTTTTTTTTTCAAACAGAAGATTGAAGGTTCCTGAATAGTTCAAGAATGAGAAAACATTGGCAAAATCACTACTTATTATAGTTTTAAAATTTCAATTAAGGACAAGGGACATCATAGTGCAACATATATCTTCATGTCTCATTAAAATTTCATTTTGGGCAACATTCACAATAAAGGTTCTTTTTTTTTCTCAAGCAGAAGATTGAATAATCTTGAATAAGCAAGAATGAGAAAAAAAATAATGCTAACATGTTGAAAAAATCATAATCATAACATGTACCAACCGTCGACCAATATGTTAGAATGAAAATCTCAAAATTACCGGTCACAACATAAAAATGTTGTCTTTCGGGACAGAGCATACATTTGGACAAAACATGTTTTTCTCAAGCAGAAGATTGAAGGTTCCTGAATAGTTCAAGAATGAGAAAACATTGGCAAAATCACTACTTCGGGACAAAGCATACATTTGGACAAAACACGTTTTTCTCAAGCAGAAGATTGAAGGTTCCTGAATAGTTCAAGAATGAGAAAACATTGGCAAAATCACTATTTCGGGACAGAGCATACATTTGGCAAAAACACGTTTTTCTCAAGCAGAAGATTGAAGGTTCCTGAATAGTTCAAGAATGAGAAAACATTGGCAAAATCACTACTTCGGGACAAAGCATACATTTGGACAAAACACGTTTTTCTCAAGCAGAAGATTGAAGGTTCCTGAATAGTTCAAGAATGAGAAAACATTGGCAAAATCACTACTTATTATAGTTTTAAAATTTCAATTAGGGACAAGGGACATCGAAGTGCAACATATATCATCATGTCTCATTAAAATTTCATTTTGGGCAACAACAAGCTTTTGCATTAAGGCAACATTCATAAGTATTTTTTTATTTTTTTTCTTCAGCAGAAGATTGAATAATCTTGAATAATCAAGAATTAGAAAAAAATAATGGCTAAAATATTGGAAAAAGCATAATCATAACATGTACCAACCGTCGACCAATATGTTAGAATGAAAATCTCAAAATTACCGGCCACAATATAAAATCGTTGTCTTCCGCGACAGAGCATACATTTGGACAAAACACGTTTTTCAACAAGTAGAAGATTGAAGGTTCCTAAATAGTTCAAGAATGAGAAAACATTGGCAAAATCACTACTTCGGGACAGATCATACATTTGGACAAAACACGTTTTTCTCAAGCAGAAGATTGAAGGTTCCTGAATAGTTCAAGAATGAGAAAACATTGGCAAAATCACTACTTATTGTAGTTTTAAAATTTCAATTAGGGACAAGGGACATCGAAGTGCAACATATATCATAATGTCTCAATAAAATTTCATTTTGGGCAACAATCACAATAAAGGTTTTCTTTTTTTCTCAAGCAGAAGATTGAATAATCTTGAATAATCAAGAATGAGAAAAAAATAATGGCTAACATATTGGAAAAAGCATAATCATAACATGTACCAACTGTCGACCAATATGTTAGAATGAAAATCTCAAAATTACCGGCCACAATATAAAAACGTTGTTTTTCGGGACAGAGGATACATTTGGACAAAACACTTTTTTTTTCAAACAGAAGATTGAAGGTTCCTGAATAGTTCAAGAATGAGAAAACATTGGCAAAATCACTACTTATTATAGTTTTAAAATTTCAATTAAGGACAAGGGACATCATAGTGCAACATATATCTTCATGTCTCATTAAAATTTCATTTTGGGCAACATTCACAATAAAGGTTCTTTTTTTTTCTCAAGCAGAAGATTGAATAATCTTGAATAAGCAAGAATGAGAAAAAAAATAATGCTAACATGTTGAAAAAATCATAATCATAACATGTACCAACCGTCGACCAATATGTTAGAATGAAAATATCAAAATTACCGGTCACAACATAAAAATGTTGTCTTTCGGGACAGAGCATACATTTGGACAAAACATGTTTTTCTCAAGCAGAAGATTGAAGGTTCCTGAATAGTTCAAGAATGAGAAAACATTGGCAAAATCACTACTTCGGGACAGAGCATACATTTGGCCAAAACACGTTTTTCTCAAGCAGAAGATTGAAGGTTCCTGAATAGTTCAAGAATGAGAAAACATTGGCAAAATCACTACTTCGGGACAAAGCATACATTTGGACAAAACACGTTTTTCTCAAGCAGAAGATTGAAGGTTCCTGAATAGTTCAAGAATGAGAAAACATTGGCAAAATCACTACTTATTGTAGTTTTAAAATTTCAATTAGGGACAAGGGACATCGAAGTGCAACATATATCATCATGTCTCATTAAAATTTCATTTTGGGCAACAACAAGCTTTTGCATTAAGGCAACATTCATAAGTATTTTTTTATTTTTATTTTCTCAAGCAGAAGATTGAATAATCTTGAATAATCAAGAATGAGAAAAAAATAATGGCTAACATATTGGAAAAAGCATAATCATAACATGTACCAACCGTCGACCAATATGTTAGAATGAAAATCTCAAAATTACCGGCCACAATATAAAATCGTTGTCTTCCGCGCAGAGCATACATTTGGACAAAACACATTTTTCTCAAGCAGAAGATTGAAGGTTCCTGAATAGTTCAAGAATGAGAAAACATTGGCAAAATCACTACTTATTGTAGTTTTAAAATTTCAATTAGGGACAAGGGACATCGAAGTGCAACATATATCATCATGTCTCAATAAAATTTCATTTTGGGCAACAATCACAATAAAGGTTCTCTTTTTTTTTTCTCAAGCAGAAGATTGAATAATCTTGAATAATCAAGAATGAGAAAAAAATAATGGCTAACATATTGGAAAAAGCATAATCATAACATGTACCAACTGTCGACCAATATGTTTGAATGAAAATCTCAAAATTACTGGCCACAATATAAAAACGTTGTTTTTCGGGACAGAGGATACATTTGGACAAAACACTTTTTTTTTCAAACAGAAGATTGAAGGTTCCTGAATAGTTCAAGAATGAGAAAACATTGGCAAAATCACTACTTATTATAGTTTTAAAATTTCAATTAAGGACAAGGGACATCATAGTGCAACATATATCTTCATGTCTCATTAAAATTTCATTTTGGGCAACATTCACAATAAAGGTTCTTTTTTTTTCTCAAGCAGAAGATTGAATAATCTTGAATAAGCAAGAATGAGAAAAAAAATAATGCTAACATGTTGAAAAAATCATAATCATAACATGTACCAACCGTCGACCAATATGTTAGAATGAAAATCTCAAAATTACCGGTCACAACATAAAAATGTTGTCTTTCGGGACAGAGCATACATTTGGACAAAACATGTTTTTCTCAAGCAGAAGATTGAAGGTTCCTGAATAGTTCAAGAATGAGAAAACATTGGCAAAATCACTACTTCGGGACAAAGCATACATTTGGACAAAACACGTTTTTCTCAAGCAGAAGATTGAAGGTTCCTGAATAGTTCAAGAATGAGAAAACATTGGCAAAATCACTACTTATTGTAGTTTTAAAATTTCAATTAGGGACAAGGGACATCGAAGTGCAACATATATCATCATGTCTCATTAAAATTTCATTTTGGGCAACAACAAGCTTTTGCATTAAGGCAACATTCATAAGTATTTTTTTATTTTTTTTCTTCAGCAGAAGATTGAATAATCTTGAATAATCAAGAATGAGAAAAAAATAATGGCTAACATATTGGAAAAAGCATAATCATAACATGTACCAACCGTCGACCAATATGTTAGAATGAAAATCTCAAAATTACCGGCCACAATATAAAATCGTTGTCTTCCGCGACAGAGCATACATTTGGACAAAACACGTTTTTCAACAAGTAGAAGATTGAAGGTTCCTAAATAGTTCAAGAATGAGAAAACATTGGCAAAATCACTACTTCGGGACAGATCATACATTTGGACAAAACATGTTTTTCTCAAGCAGAAGATTGAAGGTTCCTGAATAGTTCAAGAATGAGAAAACATTGGCAAAATCACTACTTATTGTAGTTTTAAAATTTCAATTAGGGACAAGGGACATCGAAGTGCAACATATATCATCATGTCTCAATAAAATTTCATATTGGGCAACAATCACAATAAAGGTTTTCTTTTTTTCTCAAGCAGAAGATTGAATAATCTTGAATAATCAAGAATGAGAAAAAAATAATGGCTAACATATTGGAAAAAGCATAATCATAACATGTACCAACTGTCGACCAATATGTTAGAATGAAAATCTCAAAATTACCGGCCACAATATAAAAACGTTGTTTTTCGGGACAGAGGATACATTTGGACAAAACACTTTTTTTTTCAAACAGAAGATTGAAGGTTCCTGAATAGTTCAAGAATGAGAAAACATTGGCAAAATCACTACTTATTATAGTTTTAAAATTTCAATTAAGGACAAGGGACATCATAGTGCAACATATATCTTCATGTCTCATTAAAATTTCATTTTGGGCAACATTCACAATAAAGGTTCTTTTTTTTTCTCAAGCAGAAGATTGAATAATCTTGAATAAGCAAGAATGAGAAAAAAAATAATGCTAACATGTTGAAAAAATCATAATCATAACATGTACCAACCGTCGACCAATATGTTAGAATGAAAATATCAAAATTACCGGTCACAACATAAAAATGTTGTCTTTCGGGACAGAGCATACATTTGGACAAAACATGTTTTTCTCAAGCAGAAGATTGAAGGTTCCTGAATAGTTCAAGAATGAGAAAACATTGGCAAAATCACTACTTCGGGACAGAGCATACATTTGGCCAAAACACGTTTTTCTCAAGCAGAAGATTGAAGGTTCCTGAATAGTTCAAGAATGAGAAAACATTGGCAAAATCACTACTTCGGGACAAAGCATACATTTGGACAAAACACGTTTTTCTCAAGCAGAAGATTGAAGGTTCCTGAATAGTTCAAGAATGAGAAAACATTGGCAAAATCACTACTTATTGTAGTTTTAAAATTTCAATTAGGGACAAGGGACATCGAAGTGCAACATATATCATCATGTCTCATTAAAATTTCATTTTGGGCAACAACAAGCTTTTGCATTAAGGCAACATTCATAAGTATTTTTTTATTTTATTTTTCTCAAGCAGAAGATTGAATAATCTTGAATAATCAAGAATGAGAAAAAAATAATGGCTAACATATTAGAAAAAGCATAATCATAACATGTACCAACCGTCGACCAATATGTTAGAATGAAAATCTCAAAATTACCGGCCACAATATAAAATCGTTGTCTTCCGCGCAGAGCATACATTTGGACAAAACACATTTTTCTCAAGCAGAAGATTGAAGGTTCCTGAATAGTTCAAGAATGAGAAAACATTGGCAAAATCACTACTTATTGTAGTTTTAAAATTTCAATTAGGGACAAGGGACATCGAAGTGCAACATATATCATCATGTCTCAATAAAATTTCATTTTGGGCAACAATCACAATAAAGGTTCTCTTTTTTTTTTCTCAAGCAGAAGATTGAATAATCTTGAATAATCAAGAATGAGAAAAAAATAATGGCTAACATATTGGAAAAAGCATAATCATAACATGTACCAACCGTCGACCAATATGTTAGAATGAAAATCTCAAAATTACCGGCCACAATATAAAATCGTTGTCTTCCGCGCAGAGCATACATTTGGACAAAACACATTTTTCTCAAGCAGAAGATTGAAGGTTCCTGAATAGTTCAAGAATGAGAAAACATTGGCAAAATCACTACTTATTGTAGTTTTAAAATTTCAATTAGGGACAAGGGACATCGAAGTGCAACATATATCATCATGTCTCAATAAAATTTCATTTTGGGCAACAATCACAATAAAGGTTCTCTTTTTTTTTTCTCAAGCAGAAGATTGAATAATCTTGAATAATCAAGAATGAGAAAAAAATAATGGCTAACATATTGGAAAAAGCATAATCATAACATGTACCAACTGTCGACCGATTTGTTTGAATGAAAATCTCAAAATTACCGGCCACAATATAAAAACGTTGTTTTTCGGGACAGAGGATACATTTGGACAAAACACTTTTTTTTTCAAACAGAAGATTGAAGGTTCCTGAATAGTTCAAGAATGAGAAAACATTGGCAAAATCACTACTTATTATAGTTTTAAAATTTCAATTAAGGACAAGGGACATCATAGTGCAACATATATCTTCATGTCTCATTAAAATTTCATTTTGGGCAACATTCACAATAAAGGTTCTTTTTTTTTCTCAAGCAGAAGATTGAATAATCTTGAATAAGCAAGAATGAGAAAAAAAATAATGCTAACATGTTGAAAAAATCATAATCATAACATGTACCAACCGTCGACCAATATGTTAGAATGAAAATCTCAAAATTACCGGTCACAACATAAAAATGTTGTCTTTCGGGACAGAGCATACATTTGGACAAAACATGTTTTTCTCAAGCAGAAGATTGAAGGTTCCTGAATAGTTCAAGAATGAGAAAACATTGGCAAAATCACTACTTCGGGACAAAGCATACATTTGGACAAAACACGTTTTTCTCAAGCAGAAGATTGAAGGTTCCTGAATAGTTCAAGAATGAGAAAACATTGGCAAAATCACTACTTATTGTAGTTTTAAAATTTCAATTAGGGACAAGGGACATCGAAGTGCAACATATATCATCATGTCTCATTAAAATTTCATTTTGGGCAACAACAAGCTTTTGCATTAAGGCAACATTCATAAGTATTTTTTTATTTTTTTTCTTCAGCAGAAGATTGAATAATCTTGAATAATCAAGAATGAGAAAAAAATAATGGCTAACATATTGGAAAAAGCATAATCATAACATGTACCAACCGTCGACCAATATGTTAGAATGAAAATCTCAAAATTACCGGCCACAATATAAAATCGTTGTCTTCCGCGACAGAGCATACATTTGGACAAAACACGTTTTTCAACAAGTAGAAGATTGAAGGTTCCTAAATAGTTCAAGAATGAGAAAACATTGGCAAAATCACTACTTCGGGACAGATCATACATTTGGACAAAACACGTTTTTCTCAAGCAGAAGATTGAAGGTTCCTGAATAGTTCAAGAATGAGAAAACATTGGCAAAATCACTACTTATTGTAGTTTTAAAATTTCAATTAGGGACAAGGGACATCGAAGTGCAACATATATCATCATGTCTCAATAAAATTTCATTTTGGGCAACAATCACAATAAAGGTTTTCTTTTTTTCTCAAGCAGAAGATTGAATAATCTTGAATAATCAAGAATGAGAAAAAAATAATGGCTAACATATTGGAAAAAGCATAATCATAACATGTACCAACTGTCGACCAATATGTTAGAATGAAAATCTCAAAATTACCGGCCACAATATAAAAACGTTGTTTTTCGGGACAGAGGATACATTTGGACAAAACACTTTTTTTTTCAAACAGAAGATTGAAGGTTCCTGAATAGTTCAAGAATGAGAAAACATTGGCAAAATCACTACTTATTATAGTTTTAAAATTTCAATTAAGGACAAGGGACATCATAGTGCAACATATATCTTCATGTCTCATTAAAATTTCATTTTGGGCAACATTCACAATAAAGGTTCTTTTTTTTTCTCAAGCAGAAGATTGAATAATCTTGAATAAGCAAGAATGAGAAAAAAAATAATGCTAACATGTTGAAAAAATCATAATCATAACATGTACCAACCGTCGACCAATATGTTAGAATGAAAATATCAAAATTACCGGTCACAACATAAAAATGTTGTCTTTCGGGACAGAGCATACATTTGGACAAAACATGTTTTTCTCAAGCAGAAGATTGAAGGTTCCTGAATAGTTCAAGAATGAGAAAACATTGGCAAAATCACTACTTCGGGACAGAGCATACATTTGGCCAAAACACGTTTTTCTCAAGCAGAAGATTGAAGGTTCCTGAATAGTTCAAGAATGAGAAAACATTGGCAAAATCACTACTTCGGGACAAAGCATACATTTGGACAAAACACGTTTTTCTCAAGCAGAAGATTGAAGGTTCCTGAATAGTTCAAGAATGAGAAAACATTGGCAAAATCACTACTTATTGTAGTTTTAAAATTTCAATTAGGGACAAGGGACATCGAAGTGCAACATATATCATCATGTCTCATTAAAATTTCATTTTGGGCAACAACAAGCTTTTGCATTAAGGCAACATTCATAAGTATTTTTTTATTTTATTTTTCTCAAGCAGAAGATTGAATAATCTTGAATAATCAAGAATGAGAAAAAAATAATGGCTAACATATTGGAAAAAGCATAATCATAACATGTACCAACCGTCGACCAATATGTTAGAATGAAAATCTCAAAATTACCGGCCACAATATAAAATCGTTGTCTTCCGCGCAGAGCATACATTTGGACAAAACACATTTTTCTCAAGCAGAAGATTGAAGGTTCCTGAATAGTTCAAGAATGAGAAAACATTGGCAAAATCACTACTTATTGTAGTTTTAAAATTTCAATTAGGGACAAGGGACATCGAAGTGCAACATATATCATCATGTCTCAATAAAATTTCATTTTGGGCAACAATCACAATAAAGGTTCTCTTTTTTTTTTCTCAAGCAGAAGATTGAATAATCTTGAATAATCAAGAATGAGAAAAAAATAATGGCTAACATATTGGAAAAAGCATAATCATAACATGTACCAACTGTCGACCAATATGTTTGAATGAAAATCTCAAAATTACCGGCCACAATATAAAAACGTTGTTTTTCGGGACAGAGGATACATTTGGACAAAACACTTTTTTTTTCAAACAGAAGATTGAAGGTTCCTGAATAGTTCAAGAATGAGAAAACATTGGCAAAATCACTACTTATTATAGTTTTAAAATTTCAATTAAGGACAAGGGACATCATAGTGCAACATATATCTTCATGTCTCATTAAAATTTCATTTTGGGCAACATTCACAATAAAGGTTCTTTTTTTTTCTCAAGCAGAAGATTGAATAATCTTGAATAAGCAAGAATGAGAAAAAAAATAATGCTAACATGTTGAAAAAATCATAATCATAACATGTACCAACCGTCGACCAATATGTTAGAATGAAAATCTCAAAATTACCGGTCACAACATAAAAATGTTGTCTTTCGGGACAGAGCATACATTTGGACAAAACATGTTTTTCTCAAGCAGAAGATTGAAGGTTCCTGAATAGTTCAAGAATGAGAAAACATTGGCAAAATCACTACTTCGGGACAGAGCATATTGTTGCGGGATTTTTGTTTCTGATTAGGAGGCTAAGGTTTGTGTTAATGAGTTTTTTTTGTATCTTTTTCTCTCTGAATCTCACTGGAAAAAAATTTGGAATCCGCCCCCCTCTATGTGATTTTTTTGTTCTGTTAAATAGGCTGGAGTTAGGGTTGTAATGTTAGAAGAAGAAAGTTGCAGCAAAAGCTTTGTTGAATCCGATTTTAGGTTTGAAATTTTGTATCAAAATGGGAAAGAGGACAAAGAAAGGTCACTGTTGTGATTACTGGCTTTTTCAGAAGCGGTTGTGAAGCATTGGATTCCATTTTTTCAAATGTTGTGAAGCATTGATTTTGGTTGAGAAAGAAGCCGAAAAAGAAAAGGGACCGAAAAAAAGAAAGAGGAAAAAAGCTGTATTGTTTTTTTTGGATTTTTTGGAATAATAATGGTAATAATAATAATAATAATAATAATAATAATAATAATAATAATAATAATAATAATAATAATAAGTGACTAAAAAAGAAAAGAAGAAAGAAAAAGAACAAAAAAAAACAAAAAAAAAAAGGTAGACTTAAAACTATTTTTTTCATTTTATATTATTATATTTTTTAATAAATAAATTAGTAAAGAAAGAATTTTAGATTTATGATGATAAAGAAAAGGATAAATAAATAAATAAAGTAAAACTCTTTTTTTCGAAAAGGATTTTTTTATAAAATAATAATAGTGATAATGAGAGTAATAATAATAATGATGATAAATGAGCGGACATGAAAGTACGATAACAAAAAGTGATAAAAAAACGAACATAAACAAAACGACGAAAAAAGAACGGACGTGATGACACTTTTATTATGCGATGAATGTTTTTGATATTTACGCTAATTTAGCAACTATTTAAATAAAGTGAACTAAAAGAGTGGAATAGTTGAAAAAATGTAATTGTGAGAAAAGTGATAAAAATGTGAAAAGTATAGAAAATATGCATGAGAAAGAAAATCAAAACACATATAATGAAAGCGTATATTTTTTTGTATTTTTTTTGCATAAAAATGTAAATTGGATTTTAGGTCCAAAATTGGGGTACAACAGCTGCCCCTATTTAAGTTTCTTCACCCGGAGAGATGAAGATTAAAATCTTTGTCTAGACGGGATTGAAGAGACTTAAATATAAAACGTGCACCATTTTTGGACCTAAAATCCTTTAACAATGCTTATGATGCAAATATGAATGCATGAAATGCAAATGATCAGTTTTTTTGAATTTTGTAGGAATGTTGTAAAAGACAGACAAAGAAAGAAAATATAGTTAAGACTTCACAGGGGAAGAACATAACATGGCCGGATTGGGGAAAAAACAAGATGTGCCCCAAGTCCATTGGAAGAACGAACTCCACTGGGGAATAAAGTAAAACACTGGGGAAAATATTAATTACTATTATGTGGATGACAGTAATGGTGAAAAGAACATTGTCCACCGTCTTACAAAGAGACGGAATGCAGATAAAAGACAACGTTAACAGAGAACAGGAACATTGTCCACCGCCTTGCAAAGTGACGGCTTGCAGATAAAAGACAACATTTACTGAGAATAAGAGTATCGTCCACTGCCTTACGAAAAGACAGCTTGCAGATAAAAGACGACCTCTATAAAGAATAAGAACATTGTCCACCGCCTTACAAAGAGACAGCTTGCAGATAAAAGACAACGTTAACAGAGAACAGGAACATTGTCCACCGCCTTGCAAAGTGACGGCTTGCAGATAAAAGACAACATTTACTGAGAATAAGAGTATCGTCCACTGCCTTACGAAGAGACAGCTTGCAGATAAAAGACGACCTCTATAAAGAATAAGAACATTGTCCACCGCCTTACAAAGAGACAGCTTGCAGATAAAAGACAACGTTAACAGAGAACAGGAACATTGTCCACCGCCTTGCAGAGTGACGACTTGCATAAAGAAGACAAAGTCCACAGAGAACAAGAGCATTGTCCACCGTCTTACAAAGGCGGAATGCAGATAAAAGACAACCTCTACATGTCACCCACTGGTAACATGATTCTCTTAAAAGGAATTGATTCTGACGAGTGTTTCGAACAGTGATTTGAGCTGATTAAACTGTATAAGTGTATGTATTTGTAGAGAGAAAAGATTTGTGTGATCTTTTGTGTAATGTATTGATAAGGTTCACTGGGGATAAAGCCACCTGAAGAACTGTAAAATGTATCTTGTAAAGTACAAGCTTCTTGTGCGGAAAACTTGTCACTTGTTTGATATGTACAAGCTTCTCGGATGACGAGACTGCCACTTGTAAAATGGATACAAGCTTCACGAATGACGAGACTGCCACTTGTGAAATTGGATACAAGCTTCTCGAATGACGAGACTGCCACTTGTGAAATTGGATACAAGCTTCTCGAATGACGAGACTGCCACTTGTGAAATTGGATACAAGCTTCTCGAATGACGAGACTGCCACTTGTGAAATTAGATACAAGCTTCTCGAATGACGAGACTGCCACTTGTAAAATGAACGATGACATACAAGCTTCTTAGATGACGAGATTGCCACTTGTGGAATGGATACAAGCTTCTCGAATGACGAGATTGCCACTTGTAAAATGGATACAAGCTTCTCGGATGACGAGACTGCCACTTGTAAAATGAATACAAGCTTCTCGAACGACGAGACTGCCACTTGTAAACTTGGATACAAGCTTCTCGAACGACGAGACTGCCACTTGTAAACTTGGATACAAGCTTCTCAAACGACGAGACTGCCACTTGTAAACTTGGATACAAGCTTCTCGAACGACGAGACTGCCACTTGTAAAATTGGGTTGACGTCCAATCCGAGAACAAACCGGAGGGAAACTGTAAACAAGACTCTGTGTCCAATTGAAGAATAAATTCAACTGGAATTTTCCTTTTGTTGTAGGAAAAACTGAAACAACCATCTTCCACAAGAGAGGAGTCTAGTGGGGAATTTTTGAAACAAGAGGTGTACACTTATCTGCCTAAGCTGACACTCTAATTGGGGAGAACAACATGCCCATCCCGACTCTATTTTTGTAGACACGGACAAAACGAAGGAGATAGACATCTGTATATGATGTAGTAATGTATGAATGATGTAAATGTTGATGGCACATATAAATGCTATGTTTGAATATATGAAAGTATGTATGAATGTTTGTATGTTATGAATGTATGTGTATATGTTTGTATGTGAAACATCTTTTGATGGACTGACAAAGTGACCAAACCAGAAATACAAGCCAACGTCGCATCATTGTTCAGGATATCTCAACGAAGTGTAAATGTCACGGTAGATAAAGTAAGAGAACCTCTTCTTGGAGAAGGAACAACTTCTCTGGGGAAACGACCGTTTTAACCGAACGATCTGTACATAAACTTGATTGTACTCAAGACAAAAAATTTCAATCTTCATTGGGGATGTACCCTTTTCTTGACATGATTGTTGACATTCTCTTAGAGAAAACATGTTTACTGTTGATGAACAACTTGAGAGAACAGAGACGACTTGCCCCTTGTTTTATATTGCTTGCTTCAGTCTAATGAATCTTAGAAGAAATTGCTCGAAGAGCGTGACTGGTTGACCTTTTACATTAGACATTGTATCAGTTAAATGTAGCAGTGCGCTAAGAGTTGAAAAATCTTTTCTGCTCATGGTATTGGCGACAAGAATCTTGCCATACTTCTCAATATGTGACTATTCAAGAAGATATGATCTTGACATAGTATGCCCCAAGTGCTTGAAACCTTGAAAGGTAGGATGTTCAACTTGTTTGCCCCTGATTGGCAGAATTCATATGTAACTTGCCCCTAGCTAGGAGCGTCTCAAGTCAGCTTTGCCTTTGATCAGACCATAGCTCAAATTTCTTTGATGTCAAGTATCAATTTGTAAGTAAGATTATTTCTTTTGAAAAGTATTTTTGATATAATGCATATGTAAGTTTTTGAAATTGAATATTTCTGGGATGGAAACACATATAGTGTGTATAAAAGATAATTTGTGATTACTCAACAAACAGGATGAGTCAGCTTAACAATAAATTTGTCGAATATGCTTTCATAGTGAACCTAGTTTCAATTAGGTCTTTTGTATGTTATAACGTGGCTGGGCTCACGGTTTACAAAAAAAAGGATTGTTAGGCTCAAAATTTATTTGGTCCCACCCATTCTTCTTGATGTTCTTCAATCCTAAGTTCAATTAATTCAAATGATGCACTCAGTCGACAAGAGAAAATTTTAGGCAATGATGTTTGAGGTCGACACTTTGATAGAATTTTTATTGATGTTCTTTTGAATTGACTTTGATGAGATTTTTGAAGTGACAGTCACTTTGTGTTTAGGAAGTTGTTCCTATTTTTGAATCACTATTTATTTGTATGGACTTGTTCTTTTCGAACTTTAAATTTGTGGTCCATTGGGATGCCCCTCTTTTTTTTTTTTTTATAGGCTCTTTTTTTTTGAATTTTTTTTGTAAATACCTTTTTTGAACAACTCTTGTAAGATTTTGGTGTATGAATATTGTGACTGTCGTATGAATTGTTGTGAGTCTCATCTCTTGACAGCTTCCTTTATCTGAGGAAAGCATTGTGACTAAACCTCTAATTTGGTATGACCAGACAAATTGATTCTCTTGCATCATGATGCATCATCAAATTAATTGAAAGACTACCCTGCCCCAGATTATGATTAAGGGTTCAGAAAAATAGAAAGAAACACCGACTTCAGGCTCAAAGGGGCTGATTACGGACTATCTCCTTATATCTCCACTGTTTGGGAAGAGAAACAATGCCTTACATCGTCAACTAAGTTTTTCACCATTGAAAGCATATATCAGCAAAAATTAGTTGTTTATTTTCATCATCCTCGCTCCAAGTTTGTAAGTAATAAAACAAGAAATGAGTGAATACGAATGGATTTATTCAAAAAACATGCATGTTTATTTATATTAAAAGTACTTGACAAAAGACATAATGTTAAAAGCAAACAAAATGCTTGACAAGAAAGAAATAAAAGCCTAGTGACCATAGGGATGAGCTTCCTTGTATCATTGATTTCAACTGGATAAGAGAGAATAGTAGCACCATCAACAACCAAAATGCAACAAATCACTCCATGTAGAACAGAGCTGGGTCTATATCTTCGAAAGAAAATTTGTTAGTTTCGATCAATCTTTGGACTTCACCCTTCAGAGTTAAACAATATTCAATACTGTGGCCAGGTGCCCCTTGATGAAAAGCACAAGATAACTCAGGTTTATACCACCATGGTAATTTTGCAGGTATCTTAGGCGGTGCTCTAGTCTGAATTTGATTCCTCTCAAGCAAAATAGGGAGCAAATTTGCATACAACATAGGGATCGGTTCAAACCGAGGTTCCCTTTTTGAAACAGTATCCTGTTTGTTTGACTTTTGTGGAGCTAGTCGTGGAATCTGATGTGAAACCTGTTGTGTAGCCTGTTGGAGAGGCTGTTGTTGATGCTGTGATTGAGTCTGATGTAGAGCTTGTTGTCGAGACTGTTGTTGAACATGATGCCTTTGTTGAGCTTGGAAAGGCAAAAACAGTTGCTCGAGGAGAAGATGGTGGTTATTCTGTGCCACCATTAAGGAAGTGATCAGGGCATTTTTCTTTTCCAATTCTGCCCGAAGTGTGATGACTTCTTCACGAAGCTGAGTGTTCTCTTGTTCAATTGCTTCCATTCTTTTCTTTTGACTAACCAAATGTTGTAATTGCGAATTGACTTTGGACGAGAGCGTCGGACCAGAATCTGTTAAGAACGTGAGACTCAACACCTTGAAAACTGAATCATGAATGCAAATGATGTATGATATGCCATGTGTATAAAATTTTCTTTGTTATGTGTGTTTTTTTTTTATTCAAAGGATCTTTAAAAGCAATGAGAGAAATGTAATCATGACAGGGACCTTGATTCATTAATAAATAAAAGGAAATACAACTGTTTGAGCACATAAAACAACAAAGACACGTACAAAAAAAAAAAGAAATAAAGAAAAATTACATCGAATTGTTAAAAGCTACAAACAAATTAACATTACAAGCATTAGACAAATACATAGTAAATAAAACACACTAGTCCCTTCCTTGTGCAGTCTTCACTTCTTGTTCTTTCTTTGCCTTTTCATTTCTTGACCTGGATTCCTACCTCCATACAGCCACACATCCAAAGGATCCATCTCTTGGCTCTTTCCTTTCTTTGACTCTTCCATCTTTTTCTTCTCAAGCTCAAGAACACGACATTTCTCATCTAATTCTTTCTTCAATTTTTCTTTCTCAAGTTCTGACACATAAAACTTCTCTTCCCAAGAAATCTCCTCATCATTTGCTTCAGTTGGTTGCTGTTCTGGCGCAACTAGGGCCACAGGAGACAGAGATGTAGAAGATGAAGGTGTAGAGAGAGCATATGGTAACACAAGTTTGGCAGCTCTGGCGATGACCCAATCAGTATACTCTTTCAAAGCTACACAGTGTTGTTTCCCTAATTCACTCTTTGTTTTTCTGTTAATCTTTTCCCAAGCACCCGCAAACCTTGCCCTTGTGATGAGACTGTCTTTCCCATTGATGTAAAAAACTCCGTCCAATAAGAGAGTATTAGGACATTTTCTCATAGTAAAACCAAACTGACGCCTGGTAAGAGTAGGGTTATAAGTGATTCCTCCTTGTGTACCAATGAGGGGTACATTAGGAAAATCCCCACAGTTGTCGATGATAGTTCCATTGAAATAATCAGAGTTATACCAGGTTATGTCTGAATGAGTGATGGCCATGATTCGTTTGGACCAAAGGGTATGGCTTGGATAGTTTCCGAAGTCATTAGACTTAGGTAGGTGTGAGCAATACCACATTTGAAGTAATGGGGCACAACAGTTGATCCATCCCCCTTTTGAAAACCTGTGGTGAATTGAATGGTAAGTATCAGCAAGCAAGGTTGGGACAGGGTTCCCGATCAAAAAGATCCGGATAGCATCAGCATCCACAAAGTAATCAGTGCTGGGAAATAGCAACAGCCCATAGATAAGCACAACTAGAATGACCTCAAAAGCATCAAAAATTTTCTTCTCAAGAAACTCAAAAGCTTTTTCTATCAAGAAAGTTGAAGCTAAACCCGAACGCCCGTTCTTCAGAGCCATGTTATGTACCACTTCGGGCTCCTTCAAGTGTAAAGCAGACGCGATAGTTGACACTTCAAGCTCTCCATCCAATCCATAAAATGGTACTTTGTCTTTGACTGGTATTCCTATCCAATGAGCATATTCTTCCAAAGTTGGAACAAGTTGATAATCTTTGAAAGTGAAACAGTGGTACACAGGATCATAAAATTGCAGAAGGGTACTGAGTAATCTTGGGTCCACCCTACCATTGAGAACATCCATAAGCTTTCCATAACGACGTTCAAAGTGGACATCATTTGGTACGAAAGTCGCGAGATGCCTCAACTTCCTCAAATCTGGAGTTCTGAAACTGAACTTCTTGGTAAGCTTCCTTTTTGAGTCCATAACTGTGATGTTTACATTTCCATTATTTTTAAATCCTTTGAATATGGAAAAAAAAGGTATCATGTATGCATGGATGTATGGATGATATGATATGAATATGCAACAACCACAACCATAAGCAAACATGGGTGGTTTAGGTGTCATGATGTTGGAGTCAAAGGGTAAAACCCGCCCAAAAGGTATGAACTATTGGTTTACTTTGTACCTGTATCACGGGTGCTACAAGGTTCCCAAAGTTATCAACTCCTCATTGGAGATTATCGTACCCACAATTGACTCGTGGTCCGATAAATATCCAACAAGAAAGTCTCGTCTGAGCGTAGTATCGCGGAATAACTAAAGTCAGGAAAAAGAAATTCCGTCATACTCTAGCCATCGCACTACATCCTAAAAGGGCTAAGATGGGTTAAATGTGACTAAAAGGTCCCCAAGCTTCTCGGGATTTCCGGAAATAGTTATTGCCAATACAATTGACTCGTATCAACAACTCTTATTCTCGTAAACCCTCCACTTGAGCGTAGTCGTATCACATGTGCATCATGAAATGAATTGACTCCAAACATGTCACTATGATTACACCACATTTTCTATCCTATGTGTGCACTCAAGCTCGGGTCAAGCTTGTCTCAACTCAAGAACCCCTCCACAATGTATATAAAGCATGTAAATAAATAAGCACATATAAACACATAAGTTAGGTTCAACCCTCTTAAGGAGAGGTTCCCCAGTGAAGTCGCCATTTTTCTGTTGCGGGATTTTTGTTTCTGATTAGGAGGCTAAGGTTTGTGTTAATGAGTTTTTTTTGTATCTTTTTCTCTCTGAATCTCACTGGAAAAAAATTTGGAATCCGCCCCCCTCTATGTGATTTTTTTGTTCTGTTAAATAGGCTGGAGTTAGGGTTGTAATGTTAGAAGAAGAAAGTTGCAGCAAAAGCTTTGTTGAATCCGATTTTAGGTTTGAAATTTTGTATCAAAATGGGAAAGAGGACAAAGAAAGGTCACTGTTGTGATTACTGGCTTTTTCAGAAGCGGTTGTGAAGCATTGGATTCCATTTTTTCAAATGTTGTATTCTGTATTTTTGATTTTGGTTGAGAAAGAAGCCGAAAAAGAAAAGGGACCGAAAAAAAGAAAGAGGAAAAAAGCTGTATTGTTTTTTTTGGATTTTTTGGAATAATAATAATAATAATAATAATAATAATAATAATAATAATAATAATAATAATAAGTGACTAAAAAAGAAAAGAAGAAAGAAAAAGAACAAAAAAAAACAAAAAAAAAAGGTAGACTTAAAACTATTTTTTTCATTTTATATTATTATATTTTTTAATAAATAAATTAGTAAAGAAAGAATTTTAGATTTATGATGATAAAGAAAAGGATAAATAAATAAATAAAGTAAAACTCTTTTTTTCGAAAAGGATTTTTTTATAATAATAATAATAGTGATAATGAGAGTAATAATAATAATGATGATAAATGAGCGGACATGAAAGTACGATAACAAAAAGTGATAAAAAAACGAACATAAACAAAACGACGAAAAAAGAACGGACGTGATGACACTTTTATTATGCGATGAATGTTTTTGATATTTACGCTAATTTAGCAACTATTTAAATAAAGTGAACTAAAAGAGTGGAATAGTTGAAAAAATGTAATTGTGAGAAAAGTGATAAAAATGTGAAAAGTATAGAAAATATGCATGAGAAAGAAAATCAAAACACATATAATGAAAGCGTATATTTTTTTGTATTTTTTTTGCATAAAAATGTAAATTGGATTTTAGGTCCAAAATTGGGGTACAACACATATATTTGGCCAAAACACGTTTTTCTCAAGCAGAAGATTGAAGGTTCCTGAATAGTTCAAGAATGAGAAAACATTGGCAAAATCACTACTTCGGGACAAAGCATACATTTGGACAAAACACGTTTTTCTCAAGCAGAAGATTGAAGGTTCCTGAATAGTTCAAGAATGAGAAAACATTGGCAAAATCACTACTTATTGTAGTTTTAAAATTTCAATTAGGGACAAGGGACATCGAAGTGCAACATATATCATCATGTCTCATTAAAATTTCATTTTGGGCAACAACAAGCTTTTGCATTAAGGCAACATTCATAAGTATGGGTTTTTTTTCTCAAGCAGGAGATTGAATAATCTTGAATAATCAAGAATGAGAAAAAAATATTGGCTAACATATTGGAAAAAGCATAATCATAACATGTACCAACCGTCGACCAATATGTTAGAATGAAAATCTCAAAATTACCGGCCACAATATAAAATCGTTATCTTCCGCGCAGAGCATACATTTGGACAAAACACATTTTTCTCAAGCAGAAGATTGAAGGTTCCTGAATAGTTCAAGAATGAGAAAACATTGGCAAAATCATTACTTATTGTAGTTTTAAAATTTCAATTAGGGACAAAGGACATCGAAGTGCAACATATATCATCATGTCTCATTAAAGTTTCATTTTGGGCAACAACAAGCTTTTACATTAAGGCAACATTCATAAGTATGGGTTTTTTTTCTCAAGCAGGAGATTGAATAATCTTGAATAATCAAGAATGAGAAAAAAATATTGGCTAACATATTGGAAAAAGCATAATCATAACATCTACCAACCGTCGACCAATATGTTAGAATGAAATTCTCAAAATTACCGGCTACAATATAAAAAGGTTGTCTTTCGGGACAGAGCATACATTTGGACAAAACACGTTTTTCTCAAGCAGAAGATTGAAGGTTCCTGAATAGTTCAAGAATGAGAAAACATTGGCAAAATCACTACTTATTGTAGATTTAAAATTTCAATTAGGGACAAGAACATCGAAGTGCAACATATATCATCATGTCTCATTAAAGTTTCATTTTGGGCAACAACAAGCTTTTACATTAAGGCAACATTCATAAGTATGGGTTTTTTTTCTCAAGCAGGAGATTGAATAATCTTGAATAATCAAGAATGAGAAAAAAATAATGGCTAACATATTGGAAAAAGCATAATCATAATATGTACCAACCGTCGACCAATATGTTAGAATGAAAATCTCAAAATTACCGGCCACAATATAAAATCGTTGTCTTCCGCGCAGAGCATACATTTGGACAAAACACATTTTTCTCAAGCAGAAGATTGAAGGTTCCTGAATAGTTCAAGAATGAGAAAACATTGGCAAAATCACTACTTATTGTAGTTTTAAAATTTCAATTAGGGACAAGGGACATCGAAGTGCAACATATATCATCATGTCTCAATAAAATTTCATTTTGGGCAACAATCACAATAAAGGTTCTCTTTTTTTTTCTCAAGCAGAAGATTGAATAATCTTGAATAATCAAGAATGAGAAAAAAATAATGGCTAACATATTGGAAAAAGCATAATCATAACATGTACCAACTGTCGACCAATATGTTTGAATGAAAATCTCAAAATTACAGGCCACAATATAAAAACGTTGTTTTTCGGGACAGAGGATACATTAGGACAAAACACTTTTTTTTTCAAACAGAAGATTGAAGGTTCCTGAATAGTTCAAGAATGAGAAAACATTGGCAAAATCACTACTTATTATAGTTTTAAAATTTCAATTAAGGACAAGGGACATCATAGTGCAACATATATCTTCATGTCTCATTAAAATTTCATTTTGGGCAACATTCACAATAAAGGTTCTTTTTTTTTCTCAAGCAGAAGATTGAATAATCTTGAATAAGCAAGAATGAGAAAAAAAATAATGCTAACATGTTGAAAAAATCATAATCATAACATGTACCAACCGTCGACCAATATGTTAGAATGAAAATCTCAAAATTACCGGTCACAACATAAAAATGTTGTCTTTCGGGACAGAGCATACATTTGGACAAAACATGTTTTTCTCAAGCAGAAGATTGAAGGTTCCTGAATAGTTCAAGAATGAGAAAACATTGGCAAAATCACTACTTCGGGACAGAGCATACATTTGGCCAAAACACGTTTTTCTCAAGCAGAAGATTGAAGGTTCCTGAATAGTTCAAGAATGAAAAAACATTGGCAAAATCACTACTTCGGGACAAAGCATACATTTGGACAAAACACGTTTTTCTCAAGCAGAAGATTGAAGGTTCCTGAATAGTTCAAGAATGAGAAAACATTAGCAAAATCACTACTTATTGTAGTTTTAAAATTTCAATTAGGGACAAGGGACATCGAAGTGCAACATATATCATCATGTCTCATTAAAATTTCATTTTGGGCAACAACAAGCTTTTGCATTAAGGCAACATTCATAAGTATTTTTTTATTTTTTTTTTCTCAAGCAGAAGATTGAATAATCTTGAATAATCAAGAATGAGAAAAAAATAATGGCTAATATATTGGAAAAAGCATAATCATAACATGTACCAACCGTCGACCAATATGTTAGAATGAAAATCTCAAAATTACCGGCCACAATATAAAATCGTTGTCTTCCGCGCAGAGCATACATTTGGACAAAACACATTTTTCTCAAGCAGAAGATTGAAGGTTCCTGAATAGTTCAAGAATGAGAAAACATTGGCAAAATCACTACTTATTGTAGTTTTAAAATTTCAATTAGGGACAAGGGACATCGAAGTGCAACATATATCATCATGTCTCAATAAAATTTCATTTTGGGCAACAATCACAATAAAGGTTCTCTTTTTTTTTTCTCAAGCAGAAGATTTAATAATCTTGAATAATCAAGAATGAGAAAAAAATAATGGCTAACATATTGGAAAAAGCATAATCATAACATGTACCAACTGTCGACCAATATGTTTGAATGAAAATCTCAAAATTACAGGCCACAATATAAAAACGTTGTTTTTCGGGACAGAGGATACATTAGGACAAAACACTTTTTTTTTCAAACAGAAGATTGAAGGTTCCTGAATAGTTCAAGAATGAGAAAACATTGGCAAAATCACTACTTATTATAGTTTTAAAATTTCAATTAAGGACAAGGGACATCATAGTGCAACATATATCTTCATGTCTCATTAAAATTTCATTTTGGGCAACATTCACAATAAAGGTTCTTTTTTTTTCTCAAGCAGAAGATTGAATAATCTTGAATAAGCAAGAATGAGAAAAAAAATAATGCTAACATGTTGAAAAAATCATAATCATAACATGTACCAACCGTCGACCAATATGTTAGAATGAAAATCTCAAAATTACCGGTCACAACATAAAAATGTTGTCTTTCGGGACAGAGCATACATTTGGACAAAACATGTTTTTCTCAAGCAGAAGATTGAAGGTTCCTGAATAGTTCAAGAATGAGAAAACATTGGCAAAATCACTACTTCGGGACAGAGCATACATTTGGCCAAAACACGTTTTTCTCAAGCAGAAGATTGAAGGTTCCTGAATAGTTCAAGAATGAAAAAACATTGGCAAAATCACTACTTCGGGACAAAGCATACATTTGGACAAAACACGTTTTTCTCAAGCAGAAGATTGAAGGTTCCTGAATAGTTCAAGAATGAGAAAACATTAGCAAAATCACTACTTATTGTAGTTTTAAAATTTCAATTAGGGACAAGGGACATCGAAGTGCAACATATATCATCATGTCTCATTAAAATTTCATTTTGGGCAACAACAAGCTTTTGCATTAAGGCAACATTCATAAGTATTTTTTTATTTTTTTTTTCTCAAGCAGAAGATTGAATAATCTTGAATAATCAAGAATGAGAAAAAAATAATGGCTAATATATTGGAAAAAGCATAATCATAACATGTACCAACCGTCGACCAATATGTTAGAATGAAAATCTCAAAATTACCGGCCACAATATAAAATCGTTGTCTTCCGCGCAGAGCATACATTTGGACAAAACACATTTTTCTCAAGCAGAAGATTGAAGGTTCCTGAATAGTTCAAGAATGAGAAAACATTGGCAAAATCACTACTTATTGTAGTTTTAAAATTTCAATTAGGGACAAGGGACATCGAAGTGCAACATATATCATCATGTCTCAATAAAATTTCATTTTGGGCAACAATCACAATAAAGGTTCTTTTTTTTTTTTCTCAAGCAGAAGATTTAATAATCTTGAATAATCAAGAATGAGAAAAAAAAATGTTAACATATTGGAAAAAGCATAATCATAACATGTACCAACTGTCGACCAATATGTTAGAATGAAAATCTCAAAATTACCGGCCACAATATAAAAACGTTGTCTTTTGGGACAGAGGATACATTTGGGCAAAACACTTTTTTTCTCAAACAGAAGATTGAAGGTCCCTGAATAGTTCAAGAATGAGAAAACATTGGCAAAATCACTACTTATTGTGGTTTTAAAATTTCAATTAGGGACAAGGGACATCGAAGTGCAACATATATCATCATGTCTCATTAAAATTTCATTTTGGGGAACATTCACAATAAAGGTTCTTTTTTTTTTTCTCAAGCAGAAGATTGAATAATCTTGAATAATCAAGAATGAGAAAAAAATAATGGCTAACATGTTGGAAAAAGCATAATCATAATATGTACCAACCGTCGACCAATATGTTAGAATGAAAATCTCAAAATTATCGGCCACAACATAAAAACGTTGTCTTTCGGAACAGAGCATACATTTGGACAAAACACGTTTTTCGCAAGTAGAAGATTGAAGGTTCCTGAATAGTTCAAGAATGAGAAAACATTGGCAAAATCACTACTTCGGGACAGAGCATACATTTGGACAAAACACGTTTTTCTCAAGCAGAAGATTGAAGGTTCCTGAATAGTTCAAGAATGAGAAAACATTGGCAAAATCACTACTTATTGTAGTTTTAAAATTTCAATTAGGGACAAAGGACATCGAAGTGCAACATATATCATCATGTCTCATTAAAGTTTCATTTTGGGCAACAACAAGCTTTTACATTAAGGCAACATTCATAAGTATGGGTTTTTTTTCTCAAGCAGGAGATTGAATAATCTTGAATAATCAAGATGAGAAAAAAATATTGGCTAACATATTGGAAAAAGCATAATCATAACATCTACCAACCATCGACCAATATGTTAGAATGAAATTCTCAAAATTACCGGCTACAATATAAAAAGGTGGTCTTTCGGGACAGAGCATACATTTGGACAAAACACGTTTTTCTCAAGCAGAAGATTGAAGGTTCCTGAATAGTTCAAGAATGAGAAAACATTGGCAAAATCACTACTTATTGTAGTTTTAAAATTTCAATTAGGGACAAGAACATCGAAGTGCAACATATATCATCATGTCTCATTAAAATTTCATTTTGGGCAACATTCACAATAAAGGTTCTTTTTTTTTCTCAAGCAGAAGATTGAATAATCTTGAAAAAGCAAGAATGAGAAAAAAATAATACTAACATATTGGAAAAAGCATAATCAAATCAAGTACCAACCATCAACCAATATGTTAAAATGAAAATCTCAAATTACCGGCCACAACATAAAAACGTTGTCTTTCGAGACAGAGCATACATTTGGACAAAACACGTTTTTCAACAAGTAGAAGATTGAAGGTTCCTAAATAGTTCAAGAATGAGAAAACATTGGCAAAATCACTACTTCGGGACAGATCATACATTTGGACAAAACACGTTTTTCTCAAGCAGAAGATTGAAGGTTCCTGAATAGTTCAAGAATGAGAAAACATTGGCAAAATCACTACTTATTGTAGTTTTAAAATTTCAATTAGGGACAAGGGACATCGAAGTGCAACATATATCATCATGTCACAATAAAATTTCATTTTGGGCAACAATCACAATAAAGGTTCTCTTTTTTTTTTCTCAAGCAGAAGATTGAATAATCTTGAATAATCAAGAATGAGAAAAAAATAATGGCTAACATATTGGAAAACGCATAATCATAACATGTACCAACTGTCGACCAATATGTTAGAATGAAAATCTCAAAATTACCGGCCACAATATAAAAACGTTGTCTTTCGGGACAGAGGATACATTTGTACAAAACACTTTTTTTCTCAAATAGAAGATTGAAGGTCCCTGAATAGTTCAAGAATGAGAAAACATTGGGAAAATCACTACTTATTGTAGTTTTAAAATTTCAATTAGGGACAAGGGACATCGAAGTGCAACATATATCATCATGTCTCATTAAAATTTCATTTTGGGCAACATTCACAATAAAGGTTCTTTTTTTTTCTCAAGCAGAAGATTGAATAATCTTGAATAAGCAAGAATGAGAAAAAAATAATGCTAACATATTTGAAAAAGCATAATAATTATATGTACCAACCGTCGACCAATATGTTAGAATGAAAATCTCTAAATTACCGGCCACAACAAAAAAACATTGTCTTTCGGGACAGAGCATACATTTAGACAAAACACATTTTTCTCAAGCAAAAGATTGAAGGTTCCTGAATAGTTCAGGAATGATAAAACATTGGCAAAATCACTACTTATTATAGTTTTAAAATTTCAATTAAGGACAAGGGACATCGTAGTGCAACATATATCTTCATGTCTCATTAAAATTTCATTTTGGGCAACATTCACAATAAAGGTTCTTTTTTTTTTCTCAAGCAGAAGATTGAATAATCTTGAATAAGCAAGAATAAGAAAAAAAAATAATGCTAACATGTTGAAAAATGCATAATCATAACATGTACCAACCGTCGACCAATATGTTAGAATGAAAATCTCAAAATTACCGGTCACAACATAAAAATGTTGTCTTTCGGGACAGAGCATACATTTGGACAAAACATGTTTTTCTCAAGCAGAAGATTGAAGGTTCCTGAATAGTTCAAGAATGAGAAAACATTTGCAAAATCACTACTTCGGGACAGAGCACACATTTGGCCAAAACACGTTTTTCACAAGCAGAAGATTGAAGGTTCCTGAATAGTTCAAGAATGAGAAAACATTGGCAAAATCGCTACTTATTGTAGTTTAAAATTTTCAATTAAGGACAAGGGACATCGTAGTGCAACATATATCATCATGTCTCATTAAAATTTCATTTTGGGCAACATTTTAAGGTTCTTTTTTTTTTTCAAGCAGAAGATTGAATAATCTTGAATAAGCAAGAATGAGAAAAAAAAATAATGCTAACATATTTGAAAAAGCATAATAATTACATG
The DNA here is from genome assembly GCA_951804385.1 of Trifolium dubium. NCBI lineage: Eukaryota > Viridiplantae > Streptophyta > Magnoliopsida > Fabales > Fabaceae > Trifolium > Trifolium dubium. The sequence continues at coordinate 18,780,925 of OX638071.1, read as the reverse complement.
TACCAACCGTCGACCAATATGTTAGAATGCAAATCTCAAAATTACCGGCCACAACAAAAAAACATTGTCTTTCGGGACAGAGCATACATTTAGACAAAACACTTTTTTTCTCAAATAGAAGATTGAAGGTCCCTGAATAGTTCAAGAATGATAAAACATTGGGAAAATCACTACTTATTGTAGTTTTAAAATTTCAATTAGGGACAAGGGACATCGAAGTGCAACATATATCATCATGTCTCATTAAAATTTCATTTTGGGCAACATTCACAATAAAGGTTCTTTTTTTTTCTCAAGCAGAAGATTGAATAATCTTGAATAAGCAAGAATGAGAAAAAAATAATGCTAACATATTTGAAAAAGCATAATAATTACATGTACCAACCGTCGACCAATATGTTAGAATGAAAATCTCTAAATTACCGGCCACAACAAAAAAACATTGTCTTTCGGGACAGAGCATACATTTAGACAAAACACATTTTTCTCAAGCAAAAGATTGAAGGTTCCTGAATAGTTCAGGAATGATAAAACATTGGCAAAATCACTACTTATTATAGTTTTAAAATTTCAATTAAGGACAAGGGACATCGTAGTGCAACATATATCTTCATGTCTCATTAAAATTTCATTTTGGGCAACATTCACAATAAAGGTTCTTTTTTTTTTCTCAAGCAGAAGATTGAATAATCTTGAATAAGCAAGAATAAGAAAAAAAAATAATGCTAACATGTTGAAAAATGCATAATCATAACATGTACCAACCGTCGACCAATATGTTAGAATGAAAATCTCAAAATTACCGGTCACAACATAAAAATGTTGTCTTTCGGGACAGAGCATACATTTGGACAAAACATGTTTTTCTCAAGCAGAAGATTGAAGGTTCCTGAATAGTTCAAGAATGAGAAAACATTTGCAAAATCACTACTTCGGGACAGAGCACACATTTGGCCAAAACACGTTTTTCACAAGCAGAAGATTGAAGGTTCCTGAATAGTTCAAGAATGAGAAAACATTGGCAAAATCGCTACTTATTGTAGTTTAAAATTTTCAATTAAGGACAAGGGACATCGTAGTGCAACATATATCATCATGTCTCATTAAAATTTCATTTTGGGCAACATTTTAAGGTTCTTTTTTTTTTTCAAGCAGAAGATTGAATAATCTTGAATAAGCAAGAATGAGAAAAAAAAATAATGCTAACATATTTGAAAAAGCATAATAATTACATGTACCAACCGTCGACCAATATGTTAGAATGCAAATCTCAAAATTACCGGCCACAACAAAAAAACATTGTCTTTCGGGACAGAGCATACATTTAGACAAAACACATTTTTCTCAAGCAAAAGATTGAAGGTTCCTGAATAGTTCAGGAATGATAAAACATTGGCAAAATCACTACTTATTATAGTTTTAAAATTTCAATTAAGGACAAGGGACATCGTAGTGCAACATATATCTTCATGTCTCATTAAAATTTCATTTTGGGCAACATTCACAATAAAGGTTCTTTTTTTTTTCTCAAGCAGAAGATTGAATAATCTTGAATAAGCAAGAATAAGAAAAAAAAATAATGCTAACATGTTGAAAAATGCATAATCATAACATGTACCAACCGTCGACCAATATGTTAGAATGAAAATCTCAAAATTACCGGTCACAACATAAAAATGTTGTCTTTCGGGACAGAGCATACATTTGGACAAAACATGTTTTTCTCAAGCAGAAGATTGAAGGTTCCTGAATAGTTCAAGAATGAGAAAACATTTGCAAAATCACTACTTCGGGACAGAGCACACATTTGGCCAAAACACGTTTTTCACAAGCAGAAGATTGAAGGTTCCTGAATAGTTCAAGAATGAGAAAACATTGGCAAAATCGCTACTTATTGTAGTTTAAAATTTTCAATTAAGGACAAGGGACATCGTAGTGCAACATATATCATCATGTCTCATTAAAATTTCATTTTGGGCAACATTTTAAGGTTCTTTTTTTTTTTCAAGCAGAAGATTGAATAATCTTGAATAAGCAAGAATGAGAAAAAAAAATAATGCTAACATATTTGAAAAAGCATAATAATTACATGTACCAACCGTCGACCAATATGTTAGAATGCAAATCTCAAAATTACCGGCCACAATATAAAAACGTTGTCTTTCGGGACAGAGCATATATTTGGACAAAACACGTTTTTCTCAAGCAGAAGATTGAAGGTTCCTGAATAGTTCAAGAATGAGAAAACATTGGCAAAATCACTACTTATATTATAGTTTTAAAATTTCAATTAGGGACAAGGGACATTGAAGTGCAACATATATCATCATGTCTCATTAAAATTTCATTTTGGACAACATTCACAATAAAGGTTCTTTTTTTTTCTCAAGCAGAAGATTGAATAATCTTGAATAAGCAAGAATGAGAAAAAAATAATGCTAACATATTTGAAAAAGCATAATAATTACATGTACCAACCGTCGACCAATATGTTAGAATGCAAATCTCAAAATTACCGGCCACAATATAAAAACGTTGTCTTTCGGGACAGAGGATACATTTGGACAAAACACTTTTTTTCTCAAACAGAAGATTGAAGGTCCCTGAATAGTTCAAGAATGAGAAAACATTGGCAAAATCACTACTTATTGTAGTTTTAAAATTTCAATTAGGGACAAGGGACATCGAAGTGCAACATATATCATCATGTCTCATTAAAATTTCATTTTGGGCAACATTCACAATAAAGGTTCTTTTTTTTTCTCAAGCAGAAGATTGAATAATCTTGAATAAGCAAGAATGAGAAAAAAATAATGCTAACATATTGGAAAAAGCATAATCAAATCATGTACCAACCATCAACCAATATGTTAAAATGAAAATCTCAAATTACCGACCACAACATAAAAACGTTGCCTTTCGAGACAGAGCATACATTTAGACAAAACACGTTTTTCAACAAGTAGAAGATTGAAGGTTCCTAAATAGTTCAAGAATGAGAAAACATTGGCAAAATCACAACTTCGGGACAGATCATACATTTGGACAAAACACGTTTTTCTCAAGCAGAGGATTGAAGGTTCCTGAATAGTTCAAGAATGAGAAAACATTGGCAAAATCACAACTTATTATAGTTTTAAAATTTCAATTAGGGACAAGGGACATCGAAGTGCAACATATATCATCATGTCTCAATAAAATTTCATTTTGGGCAACAATCACAATAATGGTTCTCTTTTTTTTTTCTCAAGCAGAAGATTGAATAATCTTGAATAATCAAGAATGAGAAAAAAATAATGGCTAACATATTGGAAAAAGCATAATCATAACATGTACCAACTGTCGACCAATATGTTAGAATAAAAATCTCAAAATTACCGGTACAATATAAAAACATTGTCTTTCGGGACAGAGGTTACATTTGGACAAAACACTTTTTTCCTCAAACAGAAGATTGAAGGTCCCTGAATAGTTCAAGAATGAGAAAACATTGGCAAAATCACTACTTATTGTAGTTTTAAAATTTCAATTAGGGACAAGGCACATCGAAGTGCAACATATATCATCATGTCTCATTAAAATTTCATTTTGGGCAACATTCACAATAAAGGTTCTTTTTTTTTCTCAAGCAGAAGATTAAATAATCTTGAATAAGCAAGAATGAGTAAAAAATAATGCTAACATATTTGAAAAAGCATAATAATTACATGTACCAACCGTCGACCAATATATTAGAATGAAAATCTCTAAATTAACGGCCACAACATAAAAACGTTGTCTTTCGGGACAGAGCATACATTTAGACAAAACACATTTTTCTCAAGCAAAAGATTGAAGGTTCCTGAATAGTTCAAGAATGAGAAAACATTGGCAAAATCACTACTTATTGTAGTTTTAAAATTTCAATTAGGGACAAGGGACATCGAAGTGCAACATATATCATCATGTCTCCTTAAAATTTCATTTTGGGCAACATTCACAATAAAGGTTCTTTTTTTTCTCAAGCAGAAGATTGAATAATCTTGAATAAGCAAGAATGAGAAAAAAATAATGCTAACATAGTGGAAAAAGCATAATCAAAACATGTACCAACCATCAACCAATATGTTAAAATGAAAATCTCAAATTACCGGCCACAACATAAAAACGTTGTCTTTCGAGACAGAGCATACATTTGGACAAAACACGTTTTTCAACAAGTAGAAAATTGAAGGTTCCTAAATAGTTCAAGAATGAGAAAACATTGGAAAAATCACTACTTATTGTAGTTTTAATATTTCAATTAGGGACAAGGGACATCGAAGTGCAACATATATCATCATGTCTCAATAAAATTTCATTTTGAGCAACAATCACAATAAAGGTTCTCTTTTTTTTTTTTCTCAAGCAGAAGATTTAATAATCTTGAATAATCAAGAATGAGAAAAAAAAATAATGTTAACATATTGGAAAAAGCATAATCATAACATGTACCAACTGTCGACCAATATGTTAGAATGAAAATCTCAAAATTACCGGCCACAATATAAAAACGTTGTCTTTTGGGATAGAGGATACATTTGGGCAAAACACTTTTTTTCACAAACAGAAGATTGAAGGTCCCTGAATAGTTCAAGAATGAGAAAACATTGGCAAAATCACTACTTATTGTGGTTTTAAAATTTCAATTAGGGACAAGGGACATCGAAGTGCAACATATATCATCATGTTTCATTAAAATTTCATTTTGGGGAACATTCACAATAAAGGTTCTTTTTTTTTTCTCAAGCAGAAGATTGAATAATCTTGAATAATCAAGAATGAGAAAAAAATAATGTTAACATATTGGAAAAAGCATAATCATAACATGTACCAACCGTCGACCAATATGTTAGAATGAAAATCTCTAAATTACCGGCCACAACATAAAAACATTGTCTTTCGGGTCAGAGCATACATTTAGACAAAACACATTTTTCTCAAGCAAAAGATTGAAGGTTCCTGAATAGTTCAGGAATGATAAAACATTGGCAAAATCACTACTTATTATAGTTTTAAAATTTCAATTAAGGACAAGGGACATCGTAGTGCAACATATATCTTCATGTCTCATTAAAATTTCATTTAGGGCAACATTCACAATAAAGGTTCTTTTTTTTTTCTCAAGCAGAAGATTGAATAATCTTGAATAATCAAGAATGAGAAAAAAATAATGGCTAACATGTTGGAAAAAGCATAATCATAACATGTACCAACCGTCGACCAATATGTTAGAATGAAAATCTCAAAATTATCGGCCACAACATAAAAACGTTGTCTTTCGGGACAGAGCATACATTTGGACAAAACACGTTTTTCTCAAGTAGAAGATTGAAGGTTCCTGAATAGTTCAAGAATGAGAAAACATTGGCAAAATCACTACTTCGGGACAGAGCATACATTTGGACAAAACACGTTTTTCTCAAGCAGAAGATTGAAGGTTCCTGAATAGTTCAAGAATGAGAAAACATTGGCAAAATCACTACTTATTGTAGTTTTAAAATTTCAATTAGGGACAAAGGACATCGAAGTGCAACATATATCATCATGTCTCATTAAAGTTTCATTTTGGGCAACAACAAGCTTTTACATTAAGGCAACATTCATAAGTATGGGTTTTTTTTCTCAAGCAGGAGATTGAATAATCTTGAATAATCAAGAATGAGAAAAAAATATTGGCTAACATATTGGAAAAAGCATAATCATAACATCTACCAACCGTCGACCAATATGTTAGAATGAAATTCTCAAAATTATCGGCTACAATATAAAAAGGTTATCTTTCGGGACAGAGCATACATTTGGACAAAACACGTTTTTCTCAAGCAGAAGATTGAATAATCTTGAAAAAGCAAGAATGAGAAAAAAATAATACTAACATATTGGAAAAAGCATAATCAAATCAAGTACCAACCATCAACCAATATGTTAAAATGAAAATCTCAAATTACCGGCCACAACATAAAAACGTTGTCTTTCGAGACAGAGCATACATTTGGACAAAACACGTTTTTCAACAAGTAGAAGATTGAAGGTTCCTAAATAGTTCAAGAATGAGAAAACATTGGCAAAATCACTACTTCGGGACAGATCATACATTTGGACAAAACACGTTTTTCTCAAGCAGAAGATTGAAGGTTCCTGAATAGTTCAAGAATGAGAAAACATTGGCAAAATCACTACTTATTGTAGTTTTAAAATTTCAATTAGGGACAAGGAACATCGAAGTGCAACATATATCATCATGTCTCATTAATATTTCATTTTGGGCAACATTCACAATAAAGGTTCTTTTTTTTTCTCAAGCAGAAGATTGAATAATCTTGAATAAGCAAGAATGAGAAAAAAATAATGCTAACATATTTGAAAAAGCATAATAATTACATGTACCAACCGTCGACCAATATGTTAGAATGAAAATCTTTAAATTACCGGCCACAACATAAAAACATTGTCTTTCGGGACAGAGCATACATTTAGACAAAACACATTTTTCTCAAGCAAAAGATTGAAGGTTCCTGAATAGTTCAGGAATGATAAAACATTGGCAAAATCACTACTTATTATAGTTTTAAAATTTCAATTAAGGACAAGGGACATCGTAGTGCAACATATATCTTCATGTCTCATTAAAATTTCATTTTGGGCAACATTCACAATAAAGGTTCTTTTTTTTTTCTCAAGCAGAAGATTGAATAATCTTGAATAATCAAGAATGAGAAAAAAATAATGGCTAACATGTTGGAAAAAGCATAATCATAACATGTACCAACCGTCGACCAATATGTTAGAATGAAAATCTCAAAATTATCGGCCACAACATAAAAACGTTGTCTTTCGGGACAGAGCATACATTTGGACAAAACACGTTTTTCTCAAGTAGAAGATTGAAGGTTCCTGAATAGTTCAAGAATGAGAAAACATTGGCAAAATCACTACTTCGGGACAGAGCATACATTTGGAGAAAACACGTTTTTCTCAAGCAGAAGATTGAAGGTTCCTGAATAGTTCAAGAATGAGAAAACATTGGCAAAATCACTACTTATTGTAGTTTTAAAATTTCAATTAGGGACAAAGGACATCGAAGTGCAACATATATCATCATGTCTCATTAAAGTTTCATTTTGGGCAACAACAAGCTTTTACATTAAGGCAACATTCATAAGTATGGGTTTTTTTTCTCAAGCAGGAGATTGAATAATCTTGAATAATCAAGAATGAGAAAAAAATATTGGCTAACATATTGGAAAAAGCATAATCATAACATCTACCAACCGTCGACCAATATGTTAGAATGAAATTCTCAAAATTACCGGCTACAATATAAAAAGGTTGTCTTTCGGGACAGAGCATACATTTGGACAAAACACGTTTTTCTCAAGCAGAAGATTGAATAATCTTGAAAAAGCAAGAATGAGAAAAAAATAATACTAACATATTGGAAAAAGCATAATCAAATCAAGTACCAACCATCAACCAATATGTTAAAATGAAAATCTCAAATTACCGGCCACAACATAAAAACGTTGTCTTTCGAGACAGAGCATACATTTGGACAAAACACGTTTTTCAACAAGTAGAAGATTGAAGGTTCCTAAATAGTTCAAGAATGAGAAAACATTGGCAAAATCACTACTTCGGGACAGATCATACATTTGGACAAAACACGTTTTTCTCAAGCAGAAGATTGAAGGTTCCTGAATAGTTCAAGAATGAGAAAACATTGGCAAAATCACTACTTATTGTAGTTTTAAAATTTCAATTAAGGACAAGGGACATCGAAGTGCAACATATATCATCATGTCACAATAAAATTTCATTTTGGGCAACAATCACAATAAAGGTTCTCTTTTTTTTTTCTCAAGCAGAAGATTGAATAATCTTGAATAATCAAGAATGAGAAAAAAATAATGGCTAACATATTGGAAAACGCATAATCATAACATGTACCAACTGTCGACCAATATGTTAGAATGAAAATCTCAAAATTATCGGCCACAATATAAAAACGTTGTCTTTCGGGACAGAGGATACATTTGGACAAAACACTTTTTTTCTCAAACAGAAGATTGAAGGTCCCTGAATAGTTCAAGAATGAGAAAACATTGGCAAAATCACTACTTATTGTAGTTTTAAAATTTCAATTAGGGACAAGGGACATCGAAGTGCAACATATATCATCATGTCTCATTAATATTTCATTTTGGGCAACATTCACAATAAAGGTTCTTTTTTTTTCTCAAGCAGAAGATTGAATAATCTTGAATAAGCAAGAATGAGAAAAAAATAATGCTAACATATTTGAAAAAGCATAATAATTACATGTACCAACCGTCGACCAATATGTTAGAATGAAAATCTCTAAATTACCGGCCACAACATAAAAACATTGTCTTTCGGGACAGAGCATACATTTAGACAAAACACATTTTTCTCAAGCAAAAGATTGAAGGTTCCTGAATAGTTCAGGAATGATAAAACATTGGCAAAATCGCTACTTATTATAGTTTTAAAATTTCAATTAAGGACAAGGGACATCGTAGTGCAACATATATCTTCATGTCTCATTAAAATTTCATTTTGGGCAACATTCACAATAAAGGTTCTTTTTTTTTTCTCAAGCAGAAGATTGAATAATCTTGAATAAGCAAGAATGAGAAAAAAAAATAATGCTAACATGTTGAAAAATGCATAATCATAACATGTACCAACCGTCGACCAATATGTTAGAATGAAAATCTCAAAATTACCGGTCACAACATAAAAATATTGTCTTTCGGGATAGAGCATACATTTGGACAAAACATGTTTTTCTCAAGCAGAAGATTGAAGGTTCCTAAATAATTCAAGAATGAGAAAACATTGGCAAAATCACTACTTCGGGACAGATCATACATTTGGACAAAACACGTTTTTCTCAAGCAGAAGATTGAAGGTTCCTGAATAGTTCAAGAATGAGAAAACATTGGCAAAATCACTACTTATTGTAGTTTTAAAATTTCAATTAGGGACAAGGGACATCGAAGTGCAACATATATCATCATGTCTCAATAAAATTTCATTTTGGGCAACAATCACTATAAAGGTTCTCTTTTTTTTTTCTCAAGCAGAAGATTGAATAATCTTGAATAATCAAGAATGAGAAAAAAATAATGGCTAACATATTGGAAAAAGCATAATCATAACATCTACCAACCGTCGACCAATATGTTAGAATGAAATTCTCAAAATTACCGGCTACAATATAAAAAGGTTGTCTTTCGGGACAGAGCATACATTTGGACAAAACACGTTTTTCTCAAGCAGAAGATTGAATAATCTTGAAAAAGCAAGAATGAGAAAAAAATAATACTAACATATTGGAAAAAGCATAATCAAATCAAGTACCAACCATCAACCAATATGTTAAAATGAAAATCTCAAATTACCGGCCACAACATAAAAACGTTGTCTTTCGAGACAGAGCATACATTTGGACAAAACACGTTTTTCAACAAGTAGAAGATTGAAGGTTCCTAAATAGTTCAAGAATGAGAAAACATTGGCAAAATCACTACTTCGGGACAGATCATACATTTGGACAAAACACGTTTTTCTCAAGCAGAAGATTGAAGGTTCCTGAATAGTTCAAGAATGAGAAAACATTGGCAAAATCACTACTTATTGTAGTTTTAAAATTTCAATTAAGGACAAGGGACATCGAAGTGCAACATATATCATCATGTCACAATAAAATTTCATTTTGGGCAACAATCACAATAAAGGTTCTCTTTTTTTTTTCTCAAGCAGAAGATTGAATAATCTTGAATAATCAAGAATGAGAAAAAAATAATGGCTAACATATTGGAAAACGCATAATCATAACATGTACCAACTGTCGACCAATATGTTAGAATGAAAATCTCAAAATTATCGGCCACAATATAAAAACGTTGTCTTTCGGGACAGAGGATACATTTGGACAAAACACTTTTTTTCTCAAACAGAAGATTGAAGGTCCCTGAATAGTTCAAGAATGAGAAAACATTGGCAAAATCACTACTTATTGTAGTTTTAAAATTTCAATTAGGGACAAGGGACATCGAAGTGCAACATATATCATCATGTCTCATTAATATTTCATTTTGGGCAACATTCACAATAAAGGTTCTTTTTTTTTCTCAAGCAGAAGATTGAATAATCTTGAATAAGCAAGAATGAGAAAAAAATAATGCTAACATATTTGAAAAAGCATAATAATTACATGTACCAACCGTCGACCAATATGTTAGAATGAAAATCTCTAAATTACCGGCCACAACATAAAAACATTGTCTTTCGGGACAGAGCATACATTTAGACAAAACACATTTTTCTCAAGCAAAAGATTGAAGGTTCCTGAATAGTTCAGGAATGATAAAACATTGGCAAAATCACTACTTATTATAGTTTTAAAATTTCAATTAAGGACAAGGGACATCGTAGTGCAACATATATCTTCATGTCTCATTAAAATTTCATTTTGGGCAACATTCACAATAAAGGTTCTTTTTTTTTTCTCAAGCAGAAGATTGAATAATCTTGAATAAGCAAGAATGAGAAAAAAAAATAATGCTAACATGTTGAAAAATGCATAATCATAACATGTACCAACCGTCGACCAATATGTTAGAATGAAAATCTCAAAATTACCGGTCACAACATAAAAATATTGTCTTTCGGGATAGAGCATACATTTGGACAAAACATGTTTTTCTCAAGCAGAAGATTGAAGGTTCCTGAATAGTTCAAGAATGAGAAAACATTTGCAAAATCACAACTTCGGGACAGAGCACACATTTGGCCAAAACACGTTTTTCTCAAGCAGAAGATTGAAGGTTCCTGAATAGTTCAAGAATGAGAAAACATTGGCAAAATCGCTACTTATTGTAGTTTAAAATTTTCAATTAGGGACAAGGGACATCGTAATGCAACATATATCATCATGTCTCATTAAAATTTCATTTTGGGCAACATTTACAATAATAAAGGTTCTTTTTTTTTTTCAAGCAGAAGATTGAATAATCTTGAATAAGCAAGAATGAGAAAAAAAATAATGCTAACATATTTGAAAAAGCATAATAATTACATGTACCAACCGTCGACCAATATGTTAGAATGCAAATCTCAAAATTACCGGCCACAATATAAAAACGTTGTCTTTCGGGACAGAGCATACATTTGGACAAAACACGTTTTTCTCAAGCACAAGATTGAAGGTTCCTGAATAGTTCAAGAATGAGAAAACATTGGCAAAATCACTACTTATTGTAGTTTTAAAATTTCAATTAGGGACAAGGGACATCGAAGTGCAACATATATCATCATGTCTCATTAAAATTTCATTTTGGGCAACATTCACAATAAAGGTTCTTTTTTTTTCTCAAGCAGAAGATTAAATAATCTTGAATAAGCAAGAATGAGAAAAAAGTAATGCTAACATATTTGAAAAAGCATAATAATTACATGTACCAACCGTCGACCAATATGTTAGAATGAAAATCTCTAAATTACCGGCCACAACATAAAAACGTTGTCTTTCGGGACAGAGCATACATTTAGACAAAACACATTTTTCTCAAGCAAAAGATTGAAGGTTCCTGAATAGTTCAAGAATGAGAAAACATTGGCAAAATCACTACTTATTGTAGTTTTAAAATTTCAATTAGGGACAAGGGACATCGAAGTGCAACATATATCATCATGTCTCCTTAAAATTTCATTTTGGGCAACATTCACAATAAAGGTTCTTTTTTTTTCTCAAGCAGAAGATTGAATAATCTTGAATAAGCAAGAATGAGAAAAAAATAATGCTAACATATTGGAAAAAGCATAATCAAAACATGTACCAACCATCAACCAATATGTTAAAATGAAAATCTCAAATTACCGGCCACAACATAAAAACGTTGTCTTTCGAGACAGAGCATACATTTGGACAAAACACGTTTTTCAACAAGTAGAAAATTGAAGGTTCCTAAATAGTTCAAGAATGAGAAAACATTGGCAAAATCACTACTTATTGTAGTTTTAAAATTTAAATTAGGGACAAGGGACACCGAAGTGCAACATATATCATCATATCTCAATAAAATTTCATTTTGGGCAACAATCACAATAAAGGTTCTCTTTTTTTTTTTTCTCAAGCAGAAGATTGAATAATCTTGAATAATCAAGAATGAGAAAAAAATAATGGCTAACATGTTGGAAAAAGCATAATCATAACATGTACCAACCGTCGACCAATATGTTAGAATGAAAATCTCAAAATTATCGGCCACAACATAAAAAGGTTGTCTTTCGGGACAGAGCATACATTTGGACAAAACACGTTTTTCTCAAGTAGAAGATTGAAGGTTCCTGAATAGTTCAAGAATGAGAAAACATTGGCAAAATCACTACTTCGGGACAGAGCATACATTTGGACAAAACACGTTTTTCTCAAGCAGAAGATTGAAGGTTCCTGAATAGTTCAAGAATGAGATAACATTGGCAAAATCACTACTTATTGTAGTTTTAAAATTTCAATTAGGGACAAAGGACATCGAAGTGCAACATATATCATCATGTCTCATTAAAGTTTCATTTTGGGCAACAACAAGCTTTTACATTAAGGCAACATTCATAAGTATGGGTTTTTTTTCTCAAGCAGGAGATTGAATAATCTTGAATAATCAAGAATGAGAAAAAAATATTGGCTAACATATTGGAAAAAGCATAATCATAACATCTACCAACCGTCGACCAATATGTTAGAATGAAATTCTCAAAATTACCGGCTACAATATAAAAAGGTTGTCTTTCGGGACAGAGCATACATTTGGACAAAACACGTTTTTCTCAAGCAGAAGATTGAAGGTTCCTGAATAGTTCAAGAATGAGAAAACATTGGCAAAATCACTACTTATTGTAGTTTTAAAATTTCAATTAGGGACAAGGGACATCGAAGTGCAACATATATCATCATGTCTCATTAAAATTTCATTTTGGGCAACATTCACAATAAAAGTTCTTTTTTTTTCTCAAGCAGAAGATTGAATAATCTTGAAAAAGCAAGAATGAGAAAAAAATAATACTAACATATTGGAAAAAGCATAATCAAATCAAGTACCAACCATCAACCAATATGTTAAAATGAAAATCTCAAATTACCGGCCACAACATAAAAACGTTGTCTTTCGAGACAGAGCATACATTTGGACAAAACACGTTTTTCAACAAGTAGAAGATTGAAGGTTCCTAAATAGTTCAAGAATGAGAAAACATTGGCAAAATCACTACTTCGGGACAGATCATACATCTGGACAAAACACGTTTTTCTCAAGCAGAAGATTGAAGGTTCCTGAATAGTTCAAGAATGAGAAAACATTGGCAAAATCACTACTTATTGTAGTTTTAAAATTTCAATTAAGGACAAGGGACATCGAAGTGCAACATATATCATCATGTCACAATAAAATTTCATTTTGGGCAACAATCACAATAAAGGTTCTCTTTTTTTTTTCTCAAGCAGGAGATTGAATAATCTTGAATAATCAAGAATGAGAAAAAAATAATGGCTAACATATTGGAAAACGCATAATCATAACATGTACCAACTGTCGACCAATATGTTAGAATGAAAATCTCAAAATTACCGGTCACAACATAAAAATGTTGTCTTTCGGGATAGAGCATACATTTGGACAAAACATGTTTTTCTCAAGCAGAAGATTGAAGGTTCCTGAATAGTTCAACAATGAGAAAACATTTGCAAAATCACTACTTCGGGACAGAGCACACATTTGGCCAAAACACGTTTTTCTCAAGCAGAAGATTGAAGGTTCCGGAATAGTTCAAGAATGAGAAAACATTGGCAAAATCGCTACTTATTGTAGTTTAAAATTTTCAATTAAGGACAAGGGACATCGTAGTGCAACATATATCATCATGTCTCATTAAAATTTCATTTTGGGCAACATTTACAATAATAAAGGTTCTTTTTTTTTTTTCAAGCAGAAGATTGAATAATCTTGAATAAGCAAGAATGAGAAAAAAATAATGGCTAACATATTGGAAAAAGCATAATCATAAAATGTACCAACTATCGACCAATATGTTAGAATGAAAATCTCAAAATTACCGGCCACAATGTAAAAACGTTGTCTTTCGAGACAGAGCATACATTTGGACAAAACACGTTTTTCAACAAGTAGAAAATTGAAGGTTCCTAAATAGTTCAAGAATGAGAAAACATTGGCAAAATCACTACTTCGGGACAGATCATACATTTGGACAAAACACGTTTTTCTCAAGCAAAGGATTGAAGGTTCCTGAATAGTTCAAGAATGAGAAAACATTGGCAAAATCACTACTTATTGTAGTTTTAAAATTTCAATTAGGGACAAGGGACATCGAAGTGCAACATATATCATCATGTCTCCTTAAAATTTCATTTTGGGCAACATTCACAATAAAGGTTCTTTTTTTTTCTCAAGCAGAAGATTGAATAATCTTGAATAAGCAAGAATGAGAAAAAAATAATGCTAACATATTGGAAAAAGCATAATCAAAACATGTACCAACCATCAACCAATATGTTAAAATGAAAATATCAAATTACCGGCCACAACATAAAAACGTTGTCTTTCGAGACAGAGCATACATTTGGACAAAACACGTTTTTCAACAAGTAGAAGATTGAAGGTTCCTAAATAGTTCAAGAATGAGAAAACATTGGCAAAATCACTACTTCGGGACAGATCATACATTTGGACAAAACACGTTTTTCTCAAGCAGAATATTGAAGGTTCCTGAATAGTTCAAGAATGAGAAAACATTGGCAAAATCACTACATATTGTAGTTTTAAAATTTCAATTAAGGACAAGGGACAATGAAGTGCAACATATATCATCATGTCTCATTAAAATTTCATTTTGGGCAACATTCACAATAAAGGTTCTTTTTTTTTCTCAAGCAGAAGATATAATAATCTTGAATAAGCAAGAATGAGAAAAAAAAAAATAATGCTAACATGTTGAAAAAAGCATAATCATAACATGTACCAACCGTAGACCAATATGTTAGAATGAAAATCTCAAAATTACAGGTCACAACATAAAAATGTTGTCTTTCGAGACAGAGCATACATTTGGACAAATCATGTTTTTCTCAAGCAGAAGATTGAAGGTTCCTGAATAGTTCAAGAATGAGAAAAACTTGGCAAAATCACTACTTCGGGACGGAGCACACATTTGGCCAAAACACGTTTTTCTCAAGCAGAAGATTGAAGGTTCCTGAATAGTTCAAAAATGAGAAAACATTGGCAAAATCACTACTTATTGTAGTTTTAAAATTTCAATTAGGGACAAGGGACATCGAAGTGCAACATATATCATCATGTCTCAATAAAATTTCATTTTGGGCAACAATCCTAATAAAGGTTCTTTTTTTTTTTCTCAAGCAGAAGATTGAATAATCTTGAATAATCAAGAATGAGAAAAAAATAATGGCTAACATATTGGAAAAACCATAATCATAACATGTACCAACCGTCGACCAATATGTTAGAATGAAAATCTCTAAATTACAGGCCACAACATAAAAACGTTGTCTTTCGGGACAGAGGATACATTTGGACAAAACACGTTTTTCTCAAGCAGAAGATTGAAGGTTCCTGAATAGTTCAAGAATGAGAAAACATTGGCAAAATCGCTACTTATTGTAGTTTAAAATTTTCAATTAAGGACAAGGGACATCGTAGTGCAACATATATCATCATGTCTCAATAAAATTTCATTTTGCACAACAATCCTAATAAAGGTTCTTTTTTTTTCTCAAGCAGAAGATTGAATAATCTTGAATAAGCAAGAATGAGAAAGAAAAAAATAATGCTAACATGTTGAAAAAAGCATAATCATAACATGTACCAACCGTAGACCAATATGTTAGAATGAAAATCTCAAAATTACAGGTCACAACATAAAAATGTTGTCTTTCGAGACAGAGCATACATTTGGACAAATCATGTTTTTCTCAAGCAGAAGATTGAAGGTTCCTGAATAGTTCAAGAATGAGAAAAACTTGGCAAAATCACTACTTCGGGACGGAGCACACATTTGGCCAAAACACGTTTTTCTCAAGCAGAAGATTGAAGGTTCCTGAATAGTTCAAAAATGAGAAAACATTGGCAAAATCACTACTTATTGTAGTTTTAAAATTTCAATTAGGGACAAGGGACATCGAAGTGCAACATATATCATCATGTCTCAATAAAATTTCATTTTGGGCAACAATCCTAATAAAGGTTCTTTTTTTTTTTCTCAAGCAGAAGATTGAATAATCTTGAATAATCAAGAATGAGAAAAAAATAATGGCTAACATATTGGAAAAACCATAATCATAACATGTACCAACCGTCGACCAATATGTTAGAATGAAAATCTCTAAATTACAGGCCACAACATAAAAACGTTGTCTTTCGGGACAGAGGATACATTTGGACAAAACACGTTTTTCTCAAGCAGAAGATTGAAGGTTCCTGAATAGTTCAAGAATGAGAAAAACTTGGCAAAATTACTACTTCGGGACGGTGCACACATTTGGCCAAAACACGTTTTTCTCAAGCAGAAGATTGAAGGTTCCTGAATAGTTCAAAAATGAGAAAACATTGGCAAAATCACTACTTATTGTAGTTTTAAAATTTCAATTAGGGACAAGGGACATCGAAGTGCAACATATACCATCATGTCTCATTAAAATTTCATTTTGGGCAACATTTACAATAAAGGTTCTTTTTTTTTTTCAAGCAGAAGATTGAATAATCTTGAATAAGCAAGAATGAGAAAAAAAATAATGCTAACATATTTGAAAAAGTATAATAATTACATGTACCAAACGTCGACCAATATGTTGGAATGAAAATCTCAAAATTACCGGCCACAATATAAAAACGTTGTCTTTCGGGACAGAGGATACATTTGGACAAAACACGTTTTTCTCAAGCAGAAGATTGAAGGTTCCTGAATAGTTCAAGAATGAGAAAACATTGGCAAAATCACTACTTATTGTAGTTTTAAAATTTCAATTAGGGACAAGGGACGTCGAAGTGCAACATATATCATCATGTCTCATTAAAATTTCATTTTGGGCAACATTCACAATAAAGGTTCTCTTTTTTTTTTCTCACGCAAAAGATTGAATAATCTTGAATAAGCAAAAATGAGAAAAAAAATAATGTTAACATATTGGAAAAAGCATAATCATAACATGTACCAACTGTCGACCAATATGTTAGAATGAAAATCTCAAAATTACCGGCCACAATATAAAAACGTTGTCTTTTGGGACAGAGGATACATTTGGGCAAAACACTTTTTTTCTCAAACAGAAGATTGAAGGTCCCTGAATAGTTCAAGAATGAGAAAACATTGGCAAAATCACTACTTATTGTGGTTTTAAAATTTCAATTAGGGACAAGGGACATCGAAGTGCAACATATATCATCATGTCTCATTAAAATTTCATTTTGGGGAACATTCACAATAAAGGTTCTTTTTTTTTTCTCAAGCAGAAGATTGAATAATCTTGAATAATCAAGAATGAGAAAAAAATAATGGCTAACATGTTGGAAAAAGCATAATCATAACATGTACCAACCGTCGACCAATATGTTAGAATGAAAATCTCAAAATTATCGGCCACAACATAAAAACGTTGTCTTTCGGGACAGAGCATACATTTGGACAAAACACGTTTTTCTCAAGTAGAAGATTGAAGGTTCCTGAATAGTTCAAGAATGAGAAAACATTGGCAAAATCACTACTTATTGTAGTTTTAAAATTTCAATTAGGGACAAGGGACATCGAAGTGCAACATATATCATCATGTCTCATTAAAGTTTCATTTTGGGCAACAACAAGCTTTTACATTAAGGCAACATTCATAAGTATGGGTTTTTTTTCTCAAGCAGGAGATTGAATAATCTTGAATAATCAAGAATGAGAAAAAAATATTGGCTAACATATTGGAAAAAGCATAATCATAACATCTACCAACCGTCGACCAATATGTTAGAATGAAATTCTCAAAATTACCGGCTACAATATAAAAAGGTTGTCTTTCGGGACAGAGCATACATTTGGACAAAACACGTTTTTCTCAAGCAGAAGATTGAAGGTTCCTGAATAGTTCAAGAATGAGAAAACATTGGCAAAATCACTACTTATTGTAGTTTTAAAATTTCAATTAGGGACAAGGGACATCGAAGTGCAACATATATCATCATGTCTCATTAAAGTTTCATTTTGGGCAACAACAAGCTTTTACATTAAGGCAACATTCATAAGTATGGGTTTTTTTTCTCAAGCAGGAGATTGAATAATCTTGAATAATCAAGAATGAGAAAAAAATATTGGCTAACATGTTGAAAAAAGCATAATCATAACATGTACCAACCGTAGACCAATATGTTAGAATGAAAATCTCAAAATTACAGGTCACAACATAAAAATGTTGTCTTTCGAGACAGAGCATACATTTGGACAAATCATGTTTTTCTCAAGCAGAAGATTGAAGGTTCCTGAATAGTTCAAGAATGAGAAAAACTTGGCAAAATCACTACTTCGGGACGGAGCACACATTTGGCCAAAACACGTTTTTCTCAAGCAGAAGATTGAAGGTTCCTGAATAGTTCAAAAATGAGAAAACATTGGCAAAATCACTACTTATTGTAGTTTTAAAATTTCAATTAGGGACAAGGGACATCGAAGTGCAACATATATCATCATGTCTCAATAAAATTTCATTTTGGGCAACAATCCTAATAAAGGTTCTTTTTTTTTTTCTCAAGCAGAAGATTGAATAATCTTGAATAATCAAGAATGAGAAAAAAATAATGGCTAACATATTGGAAAAACCATAATCATAACATGTACCAACCGTCGACCAATATGTTAGAATGAAAATCTCTAAATTACAGGCCACAACATAAAAACGTTGTCTTTCGGGACAGAGGATACATTTGGACAAAACACGTTTTTCTCAAGCAGAAGATTGAAGGTTCCTGAATAGTTCAAGAATGAGAAAAACTTGGCAAAATTACTACTTCGGGACGGTGCACACATTTGGCCAAAACACGTTTTTCTCAAGCAGAAGATTGAAGGTTCCTGAATAGTTCAAAAATGAGAAAACATTGGCAAAATCACTACTTATTGTAGTTTTAAAATTTCAATTAGGGACAAGGGACATCGAAGTGCAACATATACCATCATGTCTCATTAAAATTTCATTTTGGGCAACATTTACAATAAAGGTTCTTTTTTTTTTTCAAGCAGAAGATTGAATAATCTTGAATAAGCAAGAATGAGAAAAAAAATAATGCTAACATATTTGAAAAAGTATAATAATTACATGTACCAAACGTCGACCAATATGTTGGAATGAAAATCTCAAAATTACCGGCCACAATATAAAAACGTTGTCTTTCGGGACAGAGGATACATTTGGACAAAACACGTTTTTCTCAAGCAGAAGATTGAAGGTTCCTGAATAGTTCAAGAATGAGAAAACATTGGCAAAATCACTACTTATTGTAGTTTTAAAATTTCAATTAGGGACAAGGGACGTCGAAGTGCA
This sequence comes from Trifolium dubium, assembly GCA_951804385.1. NCBI lineage: Eukaryota > Viridiplantae > Streptophyta > Magnoliopsida > Fabales > Fabaceae > Trifolium > Trifolium dubium. The sequence continues at coordinate 18,761,274 of OX638071.1, read as the reverse complement.
ACATATATCATCATGTCTCATTAAAATTTCATTTTGGGCAACATTCACAATAAAGGTTCTCTTTTTTTTTTCTCACGCAAAAGATTGAATAATCTTGAATAAGCAAAAATGAGAAAAAAAATAATGTTAACATATTGGAAAAAGCATAATCATAACATGTACCAACTGTCGACCAATATGTTAGAATGAAAATCTCAAAATTACCGGCCACAATATAAAAACGTTGTCTTTTGGGACAGAGGATACATTTGGGCAAAACACTTTTTTTCTCAAACAGAAGATTGAAGGTCCCTGAATAGTTCAAGAATGAGAAAACATTGGCAAAATCACTACTTATTGTGGTTTTAAAATTTCAATTAGGGACAAGGGACATCGAAGTGCAACATATATCATCATGTCTCATTAAAATTTCATTTTGGGGAACATTCACAATAAAGGTTCTTTTTTTTTTCTCAAGCAGAAGATTGAATAATCTTGAATAATCAAGAATGAGAAAAAAATAATGGCTAACATGTTGGAAAAAGCATAATCATAACATGTACCAACCGTCGACCAATATGTTAGAATGAAAATCTCAAAATTATCGGCCACAACATAAAAACGTTGTCTTTCGGGACAGAGCATACATTTGGACAAAACACGTTTTTCTCAAGTAGAAGATTGAAGGTTCCTGAATAGTTCAAGAATGAGAAAACATTGGCAAAATCACTACTTATTGTAGTTTTAAAATTTCAATTAGGGACAAGGGACATCGAAGTGCAACATATATCATCATGTCTCATTAAAGTTTCATTTTGGGCAACAACAAGCTTTTACATTAAGGCAACATTCATAAGTATGGGTTTTTTTTCTCAAGCAGGAGATTGAATAATCTTGAATAATCAAGAATGAGAAAAAAATATTGGCTAACATGTTGAAAAAAGCATAATCATAACATGTACCAACCGTAGACCAATATGTTAGAATGAAAATCTCAAAATTACAGGTCACAACATAAAAATGTTGTCTTTCGAGACAGAGCATACATTTGGACAAATCATGTTTTTCTCAAGCAGAAGATTGAAGGTTCCTGAATAGTTCAAGAATGAGAAAAACTTGGCAAAATCACTACTTCGGGACGGAGCACACATTTGGCCAAAACACGTTTTTCTCAAGCAGAAGATTGAAGGTTCCTGAATAGTTCAAAAATGAGAAAACATTGGCAAAATCACTACTTATTGTAGTTTTAAAATTTCAATTAGGGACAAGGGACATCGAAGTGCAACATATATCATCATGTCTCAATAAAATTTCATTTTGGGCAACAATCCTAATAAAGGTTCTTTTTTTTTTTCTCAAGCAGAAGATTGAATAATCTTGAATAATCAAGAATGAGAAAAAAATAATGGCTAACATATTGGAAAAACCATAATCATAACATGTACCAACCGTCGACCAATATGTTAGAATGAAAATCTCTAAATTACAGGCCACAACATAAAAACGTTGTCTTTCGGGACAGAGGATACATTTGGACAAAACACGTTTTTCTCAAGCAGAAGATTGAAGGTTCCTGAATAGTTCAAGAATGAGAAAAACTTGGCAAAATTACTACTTCGGGACGGTGCACACATTTGGCCAAAACACGTTTTTCTCAAGCAGAAGATTGAAGGTTCCTGAATAGTTCAAAAATGAGAAAACATTGGCAAAATCACTACTTATTGTAGTTTTAAAATTTCAATTAGGGACAAGGGACATCGAAGTGCAACATATACCATCATGTCTCATTAAAATTTCATTTTGGGCAACATTTACAATAAAGGTTCTTTTTTTTTTTCAAGCAGAAGATTGAATAATCTTGAATAAGCAAGAATGAGAAAAAAAATAATGCTAACATATTTGAAAAAGTATAATAATTACATGTACCAAACGTCGACCAATATGTTGGAATGAAAATCTCAAAATTACCGGCCACAATATAAAAACGTTGTCTTTCGGGACAGAGGATACATTTGGACAAAACACGTTTTTCTCAAGCAGAAGATTGAAGGTTCCTGAATAGTTCAAGAATGAGAAAACATTGGCAAAATCACTACTTATTGTAGTTTTAAAATTTCAATTAGGGACAAGGGACGTCGAAGTGCAACATATATCATCATGTCTCATTAAAATTTCATTTTGGGCAACATTCACAATAAAGGTTCTCTTTTTTTTTTCTCACGCAAAAGATTGAATAATCTTGAATAAGCAAAAATGAGAAAAAAAATAATGTTAACATATTGGAAAAAGCATAATCATAACATGTACCAACTGTCGACCAATATGTTAGAATGAAAATCTCAAAATTACCGGCCACAATATAAAAACGTTGTCTTTTGGGACAGAGGATACATTTGGGCAAAACACTTTTTTTCTCAAACAGAAGATTGAAGGTCCCTGAATAGTTCAAGAATGAGAAAACATTGGCAAAATCACTACTTATTGTGGTTTTAAAATTTCAATTAGGGACAAGGGACATCGAAGTGCAACATATATCATCATGTCTCATTAAAATTTCATTTTGGGGAACATTCACAATAAAGGTTCTTTTTTTTTTCTCAAGCAGAAGATTGAATAATCTTGAATAATCAAGAATGAGAAAAAAATAATGGCTAACATGTTGGAAAAAGCATAATCATAACATGTACCAACCGTCGACCAATATGTTAGAATGAAAATCTCAAAATTATCGGCCACAACATAAAAACGTTGTCTTTCGGGACAGAGCATACATTTGGACAAAACACGTTTTTCTCAAGTAGAAGATTGAAGGTTCCTGAATAGTTCAAGAATGAGAAAACATTGGCAAAATCACTACTTATTGTAGTTTTAAAATTTCAATTAGGGACAAGGGACATCGAAGTGCAACATATATCATCATGTCTCATTAAAGTTTCATTTTGGGCAACAACAAGCTTTTACATTAAGGCAACATTCATAAGTATGGGTTTTTTTTCTCAAGCAGGAGATTGAATAATCTTGAATAATCAAGAATGAGAAAAAAATATTGGCTAACATATTGGAAAAAGCATAATCATAACATCTACCAACCGTCGACCAATATGTTAGAATGAAATTCTCAAAATTACCGGCTACAATATAAAAAGGTTGTCTTTCGGGACAGAGCATACATTTGGACAAAACACGTTTTTCTCAAGCAGAAGATTGAAGGTTCCTGAATAGTTCAAGAATGAGAAAACATTGGCAAAATCACTACTTATTGTAGTTTTAAAATTTCAATTAGGGACAAGGGACATCGAAGTGCAACATATATCATCATGTCTCATTAAAATTTCATTTTGGGCAACATTCACAATAAAGGTTCTTTTTTTTTTCTCAAGCAGAAGATTGAATAATCTTGAATAATCAAGAATGAGAAAAAAATAATGGCTAACATGTTGGAAAAAGCATAATCATAACATGTACCAACCGTCGACCAATATGTTAGAATGAAAATCTCAAAATTATCGGCCACAACATAAAAACGTTGTCTTTTGGGACAGAGCATACATTTGGACAAAACACGTTTTTCTCAAGTAGAAGATTGAAGGTTCCTGAATAGTTCAAGAATGAGAAAACATTGGCAAAATCACTACTTATTGTAGTTTTAAAATTTCAATTAGGGACAAGGGACATCGAAGTGCAACATATATCATCATGTCTCATTAAAGTTTCATTTTGGGCAACAACAAGCTTTTACATTAAGGCAACATTCATAAGTATGGGTTTTTTTTCTCAAGCAGGAGATTGAATAATCTTGAATAATCAAGAATGAGAAAAAAATATTGGCTAACATATTGGAAAAAGCATAATCATAACATCTACCAACCGTCGACCAATATGTTAGAATGAAATTCTCAAAATTACCGGCTACAATATAAAAAGGTTGTCTTTCGGGACAGAGCATACATTTGGACAAAACACGTTTTTCTCAAGCAGAAGATTGAAGGTTCCTGAATAGTTCAAGAATGAGAAAACATTGAAAAATTCACTACTTATTGTAGTTTTAAAATTTCAATTAGGGACAAGGGACATCGAAGTGCAACATATATCATCATGTCTCATTAAAATTTCATTTTGGGCAACATTCACAATAAAGGTTCTTTTTTTTTCTCAAGCAGAAGATTGAATAATCTTGAAAAAGCAAGAATGAGAAAAAAATAATACTAACATATTGGAAAAAGCATAATCAAATCAAGTACCAACCATCAACCAATATGTTAAAATGAAAATCTCAAATTACCGGCCACAACATAAAAACGTTGTCTTTCGAGACAGAGCATACATTTGGACAAAACACGTTTTTCAACAAGTAGAAGATTGAAGGTTCCTAAATAGTTCAAGAATGAGAAAACATTGGCAAAATCACTACTTCGGGACAGATCATACATCTGGACAAAACACGTTTTTCTCAAGCAGAAGATTGAAGGTTCCTGAATAGTTCAAGAATGAGAAAACATTGGCAAAATCACTACTTATTGTAGTTTTAAAATTTCAATTAAGGACAAGGGACATCGAAGTGCAACATATATCATCATGTCACAATAAAATTTCATTTTGGGCAACAATCACAATAAAGGTTCTCTTTTTTTTTTCTCAAGCAGAAGATTGAATAATCTTGAATAATCAAGAATGAGAAAAAAATAATGGCTAACATATTGGAAAACGCATAATCATAACATGTACCAACTGTCGACCAATATGTTAGAATGAAATTCTCAAAATTACCGGCTACAATATAAAAAGGTTGTCTTTCGGGACAGAGCATACATTTGGACAAAACACGTTTTTCTCAAGCAGAAGATTGAAGGTTCCTGAATAGTTCAAGAATGAGAAAACATTGAAAAATTCACTACTTATTGTAGTTTTAAAATTTCAATTAGGGACAAGGGACATCGAAGTGCAACATATATCATCATGTCTCATTAAAATTTCATTTTGGGCAACATTCACAATAAAGGTTCTTTTTTTTTCTCAAGCAGAAGATTGAATAATCTTGAAAAAGCAAGAATGAGAAAAAAATAATACTAACATATTGGAAAAAGCATAATCAAATCAAGTACCAACCATCAACCAATATGTTAAAATGAAAATCTCAAATTACCGGCCACAACATAAAAACGTTGTCTTTCGAGACAGAGCATACATTTGGACAAAACACGTTTTTCAACAAGTAGAAGATTGAAGGTTCCTAAATAGTTCAAGAATGAGAAAACATTGGCAAAATCACTACTTCGGGACAGATCATACATCTGGACAAAACACGTTTTTCTCAAGCAGAAGATTGAAGGTTCCTGAATAGTTCAAGAATGAGAAAACATTGGCAAAATCACTACTTATTGTAGTTTTAAAATTTCAATTAAGGACAAGGGACATCGAAGTGCAACATATATCATCATGTCACAATAAAATTTCATTTTGGGCAACAATCACAATAAAGGTTCTCTTTTTTTTTTCTCAAGCAGAAGATTGAATAATCTTGAATAATCAAGAATGAGAAAAAAATAATGGCTAACATATTGGAAAACGCATAATCATAACATGTACCAACTGTCGACCAATATGTTAGAATGAAAATCTCAAAATTACCGGCCACAATATAAAAACGTTGTCTTTCGGGACAGAGGATACATTTGGACAAAACACTTTTTTTCTCAAACAGAAGATTGAAGGTCCCTGAATAGTTCAAGAATGAGAAAACATTGGCAAAATCACTACTTATTGTAGTTTTAAAATTTCAATTAGGGACAAGGGACATCGTAGTGCAACATATATCTTCATGTCTCATTAAAATTTCATTTTGGGCAACATTCACAATAAAGGTTCTTTTTTTTTCTCAAGCAGAAGATTGAATAATCTTGAATAAGCAATAATGAGAAAAAAAAATAATGCTAACATGTTGAAAAATGCATAATCATAACATGTACCAACCGTCGACCAATATGTTAGAATGAAAATCTCAAAATTACCGGTCACAACATAAAAATGTTGTCTTTCGGGATAGAGCATTCATTTGGACAAAACATGTTTTTCTCAAGCAGAAGATTGAAGGTTCCTGAATAGTTCAAGAATGAGAAAACATTTGCAAAATCACTACTTCGGGACAGAGCACACATTTGGCCAAAACACGTTTTTCTCAAGCAGAAGATTGAAGGTTCCGGAATAGTTCAAGAATGAGAAAACATTGGCAAAATCGCTACTTATTGTAGTTTAAAATTTTCAATTAAGGACAAGGGACATCGTAGTGCAACATATATCATCATGTCTCATTAAAATTTCATTTTGGGCAACATTTACAATAATAAAGGTTCTTTTTTTTTTTTCAAGCAGAAGATTGAATAATCTTGAATAAGCAAGAATGAGAAAAAAAATAATGCTAACATATTTAAAAAAGCATAATAATTACATGTACCAACCGTCGACCAATATGTTAGAATGCAAAGCTCAAAATTACCGGCCACAATATAAAAACGTTGTCTTTCGGGACAGAGCATACATTTGGACAAAACACGTTTTTCTCAAGCAGAAGATTGAAGGTTCCTGAATAGTTCAAGAATAAGAAAACATTGGCAAAATCACTACTTATTGTAGTTTTAAAATTTCAATTAGGGACAAGGGACATCGAAGTGCAACATATATCATCATGTCTCATTAAAATTTCATTTTGGGCAACATTCACAATAAAGGTTCTTTTTTTTTCTCAAGCAGAAGATTGAATAATCTTGAATAAGCAAGAATGAGAAAAAAATAATGGCTAACATATTGGAAAAAGCATAATCATAAAATGTACCAACTATCGACCAATATGTTAGAATGAAAATCTCAAAATTACCGGCCACAATGTAAAAACGTTGTCTTTCGAGACAGAGCATACATTTGGACAAAACACGTTTTTCAACAAGTAGAAAATTGAAGGTTCCTAAATAGTTCAAGAATGAGAAAACATTGGCAAAATCACTACTTCGGGACAGATCATACATTTGGACAAAACACGTTTTTCTCAAGCAAAGGATTGAAGGTTCCTGAATAGTTCAAGAATGAGAAAACATTGGCAAAATCACTACTTATTGTAGTTTTAAAATTTCAATTAGGGACAAGGGACATCGAAGTGCAACATATATCATCATGTCTCCTTAAAATTTCATTTTGGGCAACATTCACAATAAAGGTTCTTTTTTTTTCTCAAGCAGAAGATTGAATAATCTTGAATAAGCAAGAATGAGAAAAAAATAATGCTAACATATTGGAAAAAGCATAATCAAAACATGTACCAACCATCAACCAATATGTTAAAATGAAAATATCAAATTACCGGCCACAACATAAAAACGTTGTCTTTCGAGACAGAGCATACATTTGGACAAAACACGTTTTTCAACAAGTAGAAGATTGAAGGTTCCTAAATAGTTCAAGAATGAGAAAACATTGGCAAAATCACTACTTCGGGACAGATCATACATTTGGACAAAACACGTTTTTCTCAAGCAGAATATTGAAGGTTCCTGAATAGTTCAAGAATGAGAAAACATTGGCAAAATCACTACATATTGTAGTTTTAAAATTTCAATTAAGGACAAGGGACAATGAAGTGCAACATATATCATCATGTCTCATTAAAATTTCATTTTGGGCAACATTCACAATAAAGGTTCTTTTTTTTTCTCAAGCAGAAGATATAATAATCTTGAATAAGCAAGAATGAGAAAAAAAAAATAATGCTAACATGTTGAAAAAAGCATAATCATAACATGTACCAACCGTAGACCAATATGTTAGAATGAAAATCTCAAAATTACAGGTCACAACATAAAAATGTTGTCTTTCGAGACAGAGCATACATTTGGACAAATCATGTTTTTCTCAAGCAGAAGATTGAAGGTTCCTGAATAGTTCAAGAATGAGAAAAACTTGGCAAAATCACTACATCGGGACGGAGCACACATTTGGCCAAAACACGTTTTTCTCAAGCAGAAGATTGAAGGTTCCTGAATAGTTCAAAAATGAGAAAACATTGGCAAAATCACTACTTATTGTAGTTTTAAAATTTCAATTAGGGACAAGGGACATCGAAGTGCAACATATATCATCATGTCTCAATAAAATTTCATTTTGGGCAACAATCCTAATAAAGGTTCTTTTTTTTTTCTCAAGCAGAAGATTGAATAATCTTGAATAATCAAGAATGAGAAAAAAATAATGGCTAACATATTGGAAAAAGCATAATCATAACATGTACCAACCGTCGACCAATATGTTAGAATGAAAATCTCTAAATTACAGGCCACAACATAAAAACGTTGTCTTTCGGGACAGAGCATACATTTGGACAAAACACGTTTTTCTCAAGAAGAAGATTGAAGGTTCCTGAATAGTTCAAGAATGAGAAAAACTTGGCAAAATCACTACTTCGGGACAGAGCACACATTTGGCCAAAACACGTTTTTCTCAAGCAGAAGATTGAAGGTTCCTGAATAGTTCAAGAATGAGAAAACATTGGCAAAATCGCTACTTATTGTAGTTTAAAATTTTCAATTAAGGACAAGGGACATCGTAGTGCAACATATATCATCATGTCTCAATAAAATTTCATTTTGCACAACAATCCTAATAAAGGTTCTTTTTTTTTTCTCAAGCAGAAGATTGAATAATCTTGAATAAGCAAGAATGAGAAAAAAAAAATAATGCTAACATGTTGAAAAAAGCATAATCATAACATGTACCAACCGTAGACCAATATGTTAGAATGAAAATCTCAAAATTACAGGTCACAACATAAAAATGTTGTCTTTCGAGACAGAGCATACATTTGGACAAATCATGTTTTTCTCAAGCAGAAGATTGAAGGTTCCTGAATAGTTCAAGAATGAGAAAAACTTGGCAAAATCACTACTTCGGGACGGAGCACACATTTGGCCAAAACACGTTTTTCTCAAGCAGAAGATTGAAGGTTCCTGAATAGTTCAAAAATGAGAAAACATTGGCAAAATCACTACTTATTGTAGTTTTAAAATTTCAATTAGGGACAAGGGACATCGAAGTGCAACATATATCATCATGTCTCAATAAAATTTCATTTTGGGCAACAATCCTAATAAAGGTTCTTTTTTTTTTCTCAAGCAGAAGATTGAATAATCTTGAATAATCAAGAATGAGAAAAAAATAATGGCTAACATATTGGAAAAACCATAATCATAACATGTACCAACCGTCGACCAATATGTTAGAATGAAAATCTCTAAATTACAGGCCACAACATAAAAACGTTGTCTTTCGGGACAGAGGATACATTTGGACAAAACACGTTTTTCTCAAGCAGAAGATTGAAGGTTCCTGAATAGTTCAAGAATGAGAAAAACTTGGCAAAATCACTACTTCGGGACGGTGCCCACATTTGGCCAAAACACGTTTTTCTCAAGCAGAAGATTGAAGGTTCCTGAATAGTTCAAAAATGAGAAAACATTGGCAAAATCACTACTTATTGTAGTTTTAAAATTTCAATTAGGGACAAGGGACATCGAAGTGCAACATATACCATCATGTCTCATTAAAATTTCATTTTGGGCAACATTTACAATAAAGGTTCTTTTTTTTTTTCAAGCAGAAGATTGAATAATCTTGAATAAGCAAGAATGAGAAAAAAAATAATGCTAACATATTTGAAAAAGTATAATAATTACATGTACCAAACGTCGACCAATATGTTGGAATGAAAATCTCAAAATTACCGGCCACAATATAAAAACGTTGTCTTTCGGGACAGAGGATACATTTGGACAAAACAAGTTTTTCTCAAGCAGAAGATTGAAGGTTCCTGAATAGTTCAAGAATGAGAAAACATTGGCAAAATCACTACTTATTGTAGTTTTAAAATTTCAATTAGGGACAAGGGACGTCGAAGTGCAACATATATCATCATGTCTCATTAAAATTTCATTTTGGGCAACATTCACAATAAAGGTTCTCTTTTTTTTTTCTCACGCAAAAGATTGAATAATCTTGAATAAGCAAAAATGAGAAAAAAAATAATGTTAACATATTGGAAAAAGCATAATCATAACATGTACCAACTATCGACCAATATGTTAGAATGAAAATCTCAAAATTACCGGCCACAATATAAAAACGTTGTCTTTTGGGACAGAGGATACATTTGGGCAAAACACTTTTTTTCTCAAACAGAAGATTGAAGGTCCCTGAATAGTTCAAGAATGAGAAAACATTGGCAAAATCACTACTTATTGTGGTTTTAAAATTTCAATTAGGGACAAGGGACATCGAAGTGCAACATATATCATCATGTCTCATTAAAATTTCATTTTGGGGAACATTCACAATAAAGGTTCTTTTTTTTTTCTCAAGCAGAAGATTGAATAATCTTGAATAATCAAGAATGAGAAAAAAATAATGGCTAACATGTTGGAAAAAGCATAATCATAACATGTACCAACCGTCGACCAATATGTTAGAATGAAAATCTCAAAATTATCGGCCACAACATAAAAACGTTGTCTTTCGGGACAGAGCATACATTTGGACAAAACACGTTTTTCTCAAGTAGAAGATTGAAGGTTCCTGAATAGTTCAAGAATGAGAAAACATTGGCAAAATCACTACTTATTGTAGTTTTAAAATTTCAATTAGGGACAAGGGACATCGAAGTGCAACATATATCATCATGTCTCATTAAAGTTTCATTTTGGGCAACAACAAGCTTTTACATTAAGGCAACATTCATAAGTATGGGTTTTTTTTCTCAAGCAGGAGATTGAATAATCTTGAATAATCAAGAATGAGAAAAAAATATTGGCTAACATATTGGAAAAAGCATAATCATAACATCTACCAACCGTCGACCAATATGTTAGAATGAAATTCTCAAAATTACCGGCTACAATATAAAAAGGTTGTCTTTCGGGACAGAGCATACATTTGGACAAAACACGTTTTTCTCAAGCAGAAGATTGAAGGTTCCTGAATAGTTCAAGAATGAGAAAACATTGGCAAAATCACTACTTATTGTAGTTTTAAAATTTCAATTAGGGACAAGGGACATCGAAGTGCAACATATATCATCATGTCTCCTTAAAATTTCATTTTGGGCAACATTCACAATAAAGGTTCTTTTTTTTTCTCAAGCAGAAGATTGAATAATCTTGAATAAGCAAGAATGAGAAAAAAATAATGCTAACATATTAGAAAAAGCATAATCAAAACATGTACCAACCATCAACCAATATGTTAAAATGAAAATATCAAATTACCGGCCACAACATAAAAACGTTGTCTTTCGAGACAGAGCATACATTTGGACAAAACACGTTTTTCAACAAGTAGAAGATTGAAGGTTCCTAAATAGTTCAAGAATGAGAAAACATTGGCAAAATCACTACTTCGGGACAGATCATACATTTGGACAAAACACGTTTTTCTCAAGCAGAATATTGAAGGTTCCTGAATAGTTCAAGAATGAGAAAACATTGGCAAAATCACTACATATTGTAGTTTTAAAATTTCAATTAAGGACAAGGGACAATGAAGTGCAACATATATCATCATGTCTCATTAAAATTTCATTTTGGGCAACATTCACAATAAAGGTTCTTTTTTTTTCTCAAGCAGAAGATATAATAATCTTGAATAAGCAAGAATGAGAAAAAAAAAATAATGCTAACATGTTGAAAAAAGCATAATCATAACATGTACCAACCGTAGACCAATATGTTAGAATGAAAATCTCAAAATTACAGGTCACAACATAAAAATGTTGTCTTTCGAGACAGAGCATACATTTGGACAAATCATGTTTTTCTCAAGCAGAAGATTGAAGGTTCCTGAATAGTTCAAGAATGAGAAAAACTTGGCAAAATCACTACATCGGGACGGAGCACACATTTGGCCAAAACACGTTTTTCTCAAGCAGAAGATTGAAGGTTCCTGAATAGTTCAAAAATGAGAAAACATTGGCAAAATCACTACTTTTTGTAGTTTTAAAATTTCAATTAGGGACAAGGGACATCGAAGTGCAACATATATCATCATGTCTCAATAAAATTTCATTTTGGGCAACAATCCTAATAAAGGTTCTTTTTTTTTCTCAAGCAGAAGATTGAATAATCTTGAATAATCAAGAATGAGAAAAAAATAATGGCTAACATATTGGAAAAAGCATAATCATAACATGTACCAACCGTCGACCAATATGTTAGAATGAAAATCTCTAAATTACAGGCCACAACATAAAAACGTTGTCTTTCGGGACAGAGCATACATTTGGACAAAACACGTTTTTCTCAAGAAGAAGATTGAAGGTTCCTGAATAGTTCAAGAATGAGAAAAACTTGGCAAAATCACTACTTCGGGACAGAGCACACATTTGGCCAAAACACGTTTTTCTCAAGCAGAAGATTGAAGGTTCCTGCATAGTTCAAGAATGAGAAAACATTGGCAAAATCGCTACTTATTGTAGTTTAAAATTTTCAATTAAGGACAAGGGACATCGTAGTGCAACATATATCATCATGTCTCAATAAAATTTCATTTTGCACAACAATCCTAATAAAGGTTCTTTTTTTTTTCTCAAGCAGAAGATTGAATAATCTTGAATAAGCAAGAATGAGAAAAAAAAAATAATGCTAACATGTTGAAAAAAGCATAATCATAACATGTACCAACCGTAGACCAATATGTTAGAATGAAAATCTCAAAATTACAGGTCACAACATAAAAATGTTGTCTTTCGAGACAGAGCATACATTTGGACAAATCATGTTTTTCTCAAGCAGAAGATTGAAGGTTCCTGAATAGTTCAAGAATGAGAAAAACTTGGCAAAATCACTACTTCGGGACGGAGCACACATTTGGCCAAAACACGTTTTTCTCAAGCAGAAGATTGAAGGTTCCTGAATAGTTCAAAAATGAGAAAACATTGGCAAAATCACTACTTATTGTAGTTTTAAAATTTCAATTAGGGACAAGGGACATCGAAGTGCAACATATATCATCATGTCTCAATAAAATTTCATTTTGGGCAACAATCCTAATAAAGGTTCTTTTTTTTTTTCTCAAGCAGAAGATTGAATAATCTTGAATAATCAAGAATGAGAAAAAAATAATGGCTAACATATTGGAAAAACCATAATCATAACATGTACCAACCGTCGACCAATATGTTAGAATGAAAATCTCTAAATTACAGGCCACAACATAAAAACGTTGTCTTTCGGGACAGAGGATACATTTGGACAAAACACGTTTTTCTCAAGCAGAAGATTGAAGGTTCCTGAATAGTTCAAGAATGAGAAAAACTTGGCAAAATCACTACTTCGGGACGGTGCACACATTTGGCCAAAACACGTTTTTCTCAAGCAGAAGATTGAAGGTTCCTGAATAGTTCAAAAATGAGAAAACATTGGCAAAATCACTACTTATTGTAGTTTTAAAATTTCAATTAGGGACAAGGGACATCGAAGTGCAACATATACCATCATGTCTCATTAAAATTTCATTTTGGGCAACATTTACAATAAAGGTTCTTTTTTTTTTTCAAGCAGAAGATTGAATAATCTTGAATAAGCAAGAATGAGAAAAAAAATAATGCTAACATATTTGAAAAAGTATAATAATTACATGTACCAAACGTCGACCAATATGTTGGAATGAAAATCTCAAAATTACCGGCCACAATATAAAAACGTTGTCTTTCGGGACAGAGGATACATTTGGACAAAACACGTTTTTCTCAAGCAGAAGATTGAAGGTTCCTGAATAGTTCAAGAATGAGAAAACATTGGCAAAATCACTACTTATTGTAGTTTTAAAATTTCAATTAGGGACAAGGGACGTCGAAGTGCAACATATATCATCATGTCTCATTAAAATTTCATTTTGGGCAACATTCACAATAAAGGTTCTCTTTTTTTTTTCTCACGCAAAAGATTGAATAATCTTGAATAAGCAAAAATGAGAAAAAAAATAATGTTAACATATTGGAAAAAGCATAATCATAACATGTACCAACTGTCGACCAATATGTTAGAATGAAAATCTCAAAATTACCGGCCACAACATAAAAACGTTGTCTTTTGGGACAGAGGATACATTTGGGCAAAACACTTTTTTTCTCAAACAGAAGATTGAAGGTCCCTGAATAGTTCAAGAATGAGAAAACATTGGCAAAATCACTACTTATTGTGGTTTTAAAATTTCAATTAGGGACAAGGGACATCGAAGTGCAACATATATCATCATGTCTCATTAAAATTTCATTTTGGGGAACATTCACAATAAAGGTTCTTTTTTTTTTCTCAAGCAGAAGATTGAATAATCTTGAATAATCAAGAATGAGAAAAAAATAATGGCTAACATGTTGGAAAAAGCATAATCATAACATGTACCAACCGTCGACCAATATGTTAGAATGAAAATCTCAAAATTATCGGCCACAACATAAAAACGTTGTCTTTCGGGACAGAGCATACATTTGGACAAAACACGTTTTTCTCAAGTAGAAGATTGAAGGTTCCTGAATAGTTCAAGAATGAGAAAACATTGGCAAAATCACTACTTATTGTAGTTTTAAAATTTCAATTAGGGACAAGGGACATCGAAGTGCAACATATATCATCATGTCTCATTAAAGTTTCATTTTGGGCAACAACAAGCTTTTACATTAAGGCAACATTCATAAGTATGGGTTTTTTTTCTCAATCAGGAGATTGAATAATCTTGAATAATCAAGAATGAGAAAAAAATATTGGCTAACATATTGGAAAAAGCATAATCATAACATCTACCAACCGTCGACCAATATGTTAGAATGAAATTCTCAAAATTACCGGCTACAATATAAAAAGGTTGTCTTTCGGGACAGAGCATACATTTGGACAAAACACTTTTTTCTCAAGCAGAAGATTGAAGGTTCCTGAATAGTTCAAGAATGAGAAAACATTGGCAAAATCACTACTTATTGTAGTTTTAAAATTTCAATTAGGGACAAGGGACATCGAAGTGCAACATATATCATCATGTCTCATTAAAATTTCATTTTGGGCAACATTCACAATAAAGGTTCTTTTTTTTTCTCAAGCAGAAGATTGAATAATCTTGAAAAAGCAAGAATGAGAAAAAAATAATACTAACATATTGGAAAAAGCATAATCAAATCAAGTACCAACCATCAACCAATATGTTAAAATGAAAATCTCAAATTACCGGCCACAACATAAAAACGTTGTCTTTCGAGACAGAGCATACATTTGGACAAAACACGTTTTTCAACAAGTAGAAGATTGAAGGTTCCTAAATAGTTCAAGAATGAGAAAACATTGGCAAAATCACTACTTATTGTGGTTTTAAAATTTCAATTAGGGACAAGGGACATCGAAGTGCAACATATATCATCATGTCTCATTAAAATTTCATTTTGGGGAACATTCACAATAAAGGTTCTTTTTTTTTTCTCAAGCAGAAGATTGAATAATCTTGAATAATCAAGAATGAGAAAAAAATAATGGCTAACATGTTGGAAAAAGCATAATCATAACATGTACCAACCGTCGACCAATATGTTAGAATGAAAATCTCAAAATTATCGGCCACAACATAAAAACGTTGTCTTTCGGGACAGAGCATACATTTGGACAAAACACGTTTTTCTCAAGTAGAAGATTGAAGGTTCCTGAATAGTTCAAGAATGAGAAAACATTGGCAAAATCACTACTTATTGTAGTTTTAAAATTTCAATTAGGGACAAGGGACATCGAAGTGCAACATATATCATCATGTCTCATTAAAGTTTCATTTTGGGCAACAACAAGCTTTTACATTAAGGCAACATTCATAAGTATGGGTTTTTTTTCTCAAGCAGGAGATTGAATAATCTTGAATAATCAAGAATGAGAAAAAAATATTGGCTAACATATTGGAAAAAGCATAATCATAACATCTACCAACCGTCGACCAATATGTTAGAATGAAATTCTCAAAATTACCGGCTACAATATAAAAAGGTTGTCTTTCGGGACAGAGCATACATTTGGACAAAACACGTTTTTCTCAAGCAGAAGATTGAAGGTTCCTGAATAGTTCAAGAATGAGAAAACATTGGCAAAATCACTACTTATTGTAGTTTTAAAATTTCAATTAGGGACAAGGGACATCGAAGTGCAACATATATCATCATGTCTCATTAAAATTTCATTTTGGGCAACATTCACAATAAAGGTTCTTTTTTTTTCTCAAGCAGAAGATTGAATAATCTTGAAAAAGCAAGAATGAGAAAAAAATAATACTAACATATTGGAAAAAGCATAATCAAATCAAGTACCAACCATCAACCAATATGTTAAAATGAAAATCTCAAATTACCGGCCACAACATAAAAACGTTGTCTTTCGAGACAGAGCATACATTTGGACAAAACACGTTTTTCAACAAGTAGAAGATTGAAGGTTCCTAAATAGTTCAAGAATGAGAAAACATTGGCAAAATCACTACTTCGGGACAGATCATACATCTGGACAAAACACGTTTTTCTCAAGCAGAAGATTGAAGGTTCCTGAATAGTTCAAGAATGAGAAAACATTGGCAAAATCACTACTTATTGTAGTTTTAAAATTTCAATTAAGGACAAGGGACATCGAAGTGCAACATATATCATCATGTCACAATAAAATTTCATTTTGGGCAACAATCACAATAAAGGTTCTCTTTTTTTTTCTCAAGCAGAAGATTGAATAATCTTGAATAATCAAGAATGAGAAAAAAATAATGGCTAACATATTGGAAAACGCATAATCATAACATGTACCAACTGTCGACCAATATGTTAGAATGAAAATCTCAAAATTACCGGCCACAATATAAAAACGTTGTCTTTCGGGACAGAGGATACATTTGGACAAAACACTTTTTTTCTCAAACAGAAGATTGAAGGTCCCTGAATAGTTCAAGAATGAGAAAACATTGGCAAAATCACTACTTATTGTAGTTTTAAAATTTCAATTAGGGACAAGGGACATCGTAGTGCAACATATATCTTCATGTCTCATTAAAATTTCATTTTGGGCAACATTCACAATAAAGGTTCTTTTTTTTTCTCAAGCAGAAGATTGAATAATCTTGAATAAGCAATAATGAGAAAAAAAAATAATGCTAACATGTTGAAAAATGCATAATCATAACATGTACCAACCGTCGACCAATATGTTAGAATGAAAATCTCAAAATTACCGGTCACAACATAAAAATGTTGTCTTTCGGGATAGAGCATACATTTGGACAAAACATGTTTTTCTCAAGCAGAAGATTGAAGGTTCCTGAATAGTTCAAGAATGAGAAAACATTTGCAAAATCACTACTTCGGGACAGAGCACACATTTGGCCAAAACACGTTTTTCTCAAGCAGAAGATTGAAGGTTCCGGAATAGTTCAAGAATGAGAAAACATTGGCAAAATCGCTACTTATTGTAGTTTAAAATTTTCAATTAAGGACAAGGGACATCGTAGTGCAACATATATCATCATGTCTCATTAAAATTTCATTTTGGGCAACATTTACAATAATAAAGGTTCTTTTTTTTTTTTCAAGCAGAAGATTGAATAATCTTGAATAAGCAAGAATGAGAAAAAAAATAATGCTAACATATTTAAAAAAGCATAATAATTACATGTACCAACCGTCGACCAATATGTTAGAATGCAAATCTCAAAATTACCGGCCACAATATAAAAACGTTGTCTTTCGGGACAGAGCATACATTTGGACAAAACACGTTTTTCTCAAGCAGAAGATTGAAGGTTCCTGAATAGTTCAAGAATAAGAAAACATTGGCAAAATCACTACTTATTGTAGTTTTAAAATTTCAATTAGGGACAAGGGACATCGAAGTGCAACATATATCATCATGTCTCATTAAAATTTCATTTTGGGCAACATTCACAATAAAGGTTCTTTTTTTTTCTCAAGCAGAAGATTGAATAATCTTGAATAAGCAAGAATGAGAAAAAAATAATGGCTAACATATTGGAAAAAGCATAATCATAAAATGTACCAACTATCGACCAATATGTTAGAATGAAAATCTCAAAATTACCGGCCACAATGTAAAAACGTTGTCTTTCGAGACAGAGCATACATTTGGACAAAACACGTTTTTCAACAAGTAGAAAATTGAAGGTTCCTAAATAGTTCAAGAATGAGAAAACATTGGCAAAATCACTACTTCGGGACAGATCATACATTTGGACAAAACACGTTTTTCTCAAGCAAAGGATTGAAGGTTCCTGAATAGTTCAAGAATGAGAAAACATTGGCAAAATCACTACTTATTGTAGTTTTAAAATTTCAATTAGGGACAAGGGACATCGAAGTGCAACATATATCATCATGTCTCCTTAAAATTTCATTTTGGGCAACATTCACAATAAAGGTTCTTTTTTTTTCTCAAGCAGAAGATTGAATAATCTTGAATAAGCAAGAATGAGAAAAAAATAATGCTAACATATTGGAAAAAGCATAATCAAAACATGTACCAACCATCAACCAATATGTTAAAATGAAAATATCAAATTACCGGCCACAACATAAAAACGTTGTCTTTCGAGACAGAGCATACATTTGGACAAAACACGTTTTTCAACAAGTAGAAGATTGAAGGTTCCTAAATAGTTCAAGAATGAGAAAACATTGGCAAAATCACTACTTCGGGACAGATCATACATTTGGACAAAACACGTTTTTCTCAAGCAGAATATTGAAGGTTCCTGAATAGTTCAAGAATGAGAAAACATTGGCAAAATCACTACATATTGTAGTTTTAAAATTTCAATTAAGGACAAGGGACAATGAAGTGCAACATATATCATCATGTCTCATTAAAATTTCATTTTGGGCAACATTCACAATAAAGGTTCTTTTTTTTTCTCAAGCAGAAGATATAATAATCTTGAATAAGCAAGAATGAGAAAAAAAAAATAATGCTAACATGTTGAAAAAAGCATAATCATAACATGTACCAACCGTAGACCAATATGTTAGAATGAAAATCTCAAAATTACAGGTCACAACATAAAAATGTTGTCTTTCGAGACAGAGCATACATTTGGACAAATCATGTTTTTCTCAAGCAGAAGATTGAAGGTTCCTGAATAGTTCAAGAATGAGAAAAACTTGGCAAAATCACTACATCGGGACGGAGCACACATTTGGCCAAAACACGTTTTTCTCAAGCAGAAGATTGAAGGTTCCTGAATAGTTCAAAAATGAGAAAACATTGGCAAAATCACTACTTATTGTAGTTTTAAAATTTCAATTAGGGACAAGGGACATCGAAGTGCAACATATATCATCATGTCTCAATAAAATTTCATTTTGGGCAACAATCCTAATAAAGGTTCTTTTTTTTTTCTCAAGCAGAAGATTGAATAATCTTGAATAATCAAGAATGAGAAAAAAATAATGGCTAACATATTGGAAAAAGCATAATCATAACATGTACCAACCGTCGACCAATATGTTAGAATGAAAATCTCTAAATTACAGGCCACAACATAAAAACGTTGTCTTTCGGGACAGAGCATACATTTGGACAAAACACGTTTTTCTCAAGAAGAAGATTGAAGGTTCCTGAATAGTTCAAGAATGAGAAAAACTTGGCAAAATCACTACTTCGGGACAGAGCACACATTTGGCCAAAACACGTTTTTCTCAAGCAGAAGATTGAAGGTTCCTGAATAGTTCAAAAATGAGAAAACATTGGCAAAATCACTACTTATTGTAGTTTTAAAATTTCAATTAGGGACAAGGGACATCGAAGTGCAACATATATCATCATGTCTCAATAAAATTTCATTTTGGGCAACAATCCTAATAAAGGTTCTTTTTTTTTCTCAAGCAGAAGATTGAATAATCTTGAATAATCAAGAATGAGAAAAAAATAATGGCTAACATATTGGAAAAAGCATAATCATAACATGTACCAACCGTCGACCAATATGTTAGAATGAAAATCTCTAAATTACAGGCCACAACATAAAAACGTTGTCTTTCGGGACAGAGCATACATTTGGACAAAACACGTTTTTCTCAAGAAGAAGATTGAAGGTTCCTGAATAGTTCAAGAATGAGAAAAACTTGGCAAAATCACTACTTCGGGACAGAGCACACATTTGGCCAAAACACGTTTTTCTCAAGCAGAAGATTGAAGGTTCCTGCATAGTTCAAGAATGAGAAAACATTGGCAAAATCGCTACTTATTGTAGTTTAAAATTTTCAATTAAGGACAAGGGACATCGTAGTGCAACATATATCATCATGTCTCAATAAAATTTCATTTTGCACAACAATCCTAATAAAGGTTCTTTTTTTTTTCTCAAGCAGAAGATTGAATAATCTTGAATAAGCAAGAATGAGAAAAAAAAAATAATGCTAACATGTTGAAAAAAGCATAATCATAACATGTACCAACCGTAGACCAATATGTTAGAATGAAAATCTCAAAATTACAGGTCACAACATAAAAATGTTGTCTTTCGAGACAGAGCATACATTTGGACAAATCATGTTTTTCTCAAGCAGAAGATTGAAGGTTCCTGAATAGTTCAAGAATGAGAAAAACTTGGCAAAATCACTACTTCGGGACGGAGCACACATTTGGCCAAAACACGTTTTTCTCAAGCAGAAGATTGAAGGTTCCTGAATAGTTCAAAAATGAGAAAACATTGGCAAAATCACTACTTATTGTAGTTTTAAAATTTCAATTAGGGACAAGGGACATCGAAGTGCAACATATATCATCATGTCTCAATAAAATTTCATTTTGGGCAACAATCCTAATAAAGGTTCTTTGTTTTTTTTCTCAAGCAGAAGATTGAATAATCTTGAATAATCAAGAATGAGAAAAAAATAATGGCTAACATATTGGAAAAACCATAATCATAACATGTACCAACCGTCGACCAATATGTTAGAATGAAAATCTCTAAATTACAGGCCACAACATAAAAACGTTGTCTTTCGGGACAGAGGATACATTTGGACAAAACACGTTTTTCTCAAGCAGAAGATTGAAGGTTCCTGAATAGTTCAAGAATGAGAAAAACTTGGCAAAATCACTACTTCGGGACAGAGCACACATTTGGCCAAAACACGTTTTTCTCAAGCAGAAGATTGAAGGTTCCTGAATAGTTCAAGAATGAGAAAACATTGGCAAAATCGCTACTTATTGTAGTTTAAAATTTTCAATTAAGGACAAGGGACATCGTAGTGCAACATATATCATCATGTCTCAATAAAATTTCATTTTGCACAACAATCCTAATAAAGGTTCTTTTTTTTTTCTCAAGCAGAAGATTGAATAATCTTGAATAAGCAAGAATGAGAAAAAAAAAATAATGCTAACATGTTGAAAAAAGCATAATCATAACATGTACCAACCGTAGACCAATATGTTAGAATGAAAATCTCAAAATTACAGGTCACAACATAAAAATGTTGTCTTTCGAGACAGAGCATACATTTGGACAAATCATGTTTTTCTCAAGCAGAAGATTGAAGGTTCCTGAATAGTTCAAGAATGAGAAAAACTTGGCAAAATCACTACTTCGGGACGGAGCACACATTTGGCCAAAACACGTTTTTCTCAAGCAGAAGATTGAAGGTTCCTGAATAGTTCAAAAATGAGAAAACATTGGCAAAATCACTACTTATTGTAGTTTTAAAATTTCAATTAGGGACAAGGGACATCGAAGTGCAACATATATCATCATGTCTCAATAAAATTTCATTTTGGGCAACAATCCTAATAAAGGTTCTTTTTTTTTTTCTCAAGCAGAAGATTGAATAATCTTGAATAATCAAGAATGAGAAAAAAATAATGGCTAACATATTGGAAAAACCATAATCATAACATGTACCAACCGTCGACCAATATGTTAGAATGAAAATCTCTAAATTACAGGCCACAACATAAAAACGTTGTCTTTCGGGACAGAGGATACATTTGGACAAAACACGTTTTTCTCAAGCAGAAGATTGAAGGTTCCTGAATAGTTCAAGAATGAGAAAAACTTGGCAAAATCACTACTTCGGGACGGTGCACACATTTGGCCAAAACACGTTTTTCTCAAGCAGAAGATTGAAGGTTCCTGAATAGTTCAAGAATGAGAAAACATTGGCAAAATCGCTACTTATTGTAGTTTAAAATTTTCAATTAAGGACAAGGGACATCGTAGTGCAACATATATCATCATGTCTCAATAAAATTTCATTTTGCACAACAATCCTAATAAAGGTTCTTTTTTTTTTCTCAAGCAGAAGATTGAATAATCTTGAATAAGCAAGAATGAGAAAAAAAAAATAATGCTAACATGTTGAAAAAAGCATAATCATAACATGTACCAACCGTAGACCAATATGTTAGAATGAAAATCTCAAAATTACAGGTCACAACATAAAAATGTTGTCTTTCGAGACAGAGCATACATTTGGACAAATCATGTTTTTCTCAAGCAGAAGATTGAAGGTTCCTGAATAGTTCAAGAATGAGAAAAACTTGGCAAAATCACTACTTCGGGACGGAGCACACATTTGGCCAAAACACGTTTTTCTCAAGCAGAAGATTGAAGGTTCCTGAATAGTTCAAAAATGAGAAAACATTGGCAAAATCACTACTTATTGTAGTTTTAAAATTTCAATTAGGGACAAGGGACATCGAAGTGCAACATATATCATCATGTCTCAATAAAATTTCATTTTGGGCAACAATCCTAATAAAGGTTCTTTTTTTTTTCTCAAGCAGAAGATTGAATAATCTTGAATAATCAAGAATGAGAAAAAAATAATGGCTAACATATTGGAAAAACCATAATCATAACATGTACCAACCGTCGACCAATATGTTAGAATGAAAATCTCTAAATTACAGGCCACAACATAAAAACGTTGTCTTTCGGGACAGAGGATACATTTGGACAAAACACGTTTTTCTCAAGCAGAAGATTGAAGGTTCCTGAATAGTTCAAGAATGAGAAAAACTTGGCAAAATCACTACTTCGGGACGGTGCACACATTTGGCCAAAACACGTTTTTCTCAAGCAGAAGATTGAAGGTTCCTGAATAGTTCAAAAATGAGAAAACATTGGCAAAATCACTACTTATTGTAGTTTTAAAATTTCAATTAGGGACAAGGGACATCGAAGTGCAACATATACCATCATGTCTCATTAAAATTTCATTTTGGGCAACATTTACAATAAAGGTTCTTTTTTTTTTTCAAGCAGAAGATTGAATAATCTTGAATAAGCAAGAATGAGAAAAAAAATAATGCTAACATATTTGAAAAAGTATAATAATTACATGTACCAAACGTCGACCAATATGTTGGAATGAAAATCTCAAAATTACCGGCCACAATATAAAAACGTTGTCTTTCGGGACAGAGGATACATTTGGACAAAACACGTTTTTCTCAAGCAGAAGATTGAAGGTTCCTGAATAGTTCAAGAATGAGAAAACATTGGCAAAATCACTACTTATTGTAGTTTTAAAATTTCAATTAGGGACAAGGGACGTCGAAGTGCAACATATATCATCATGTCTCATTAAAATTTCATTTTGGGCAACATTCACAATAAAGGTTCTCTTTTTTTTTTCTCACGCAAAAGATTGAATAATCTTGAATAAGCAAAAATGAGAAAAAAAATAATGTTAACATATTGGAAAAAGCATAATCATAACATGTACCAACTGTCGACCAATATGTTAGAATGAAAATCTCAAAATTACCGGCCACAATATAAAAACGTTGTCTTTTGGGACAGAGGATACATTTGGGCAAAACACTTTTTTTCTCAAACAGAAGATTGAAGGTCCCTGAATAGTTCAAGAATGAGAAAACATTGGCAAAATCACTACTTATTGTGGTTTTAAAATTTCAATTAGGGACAAGGGACATCGAAGTGCAACATATATCATCATGTCTCATTAAAATTTCATTTTGGGGAACATTCACAATAAAGGTTCTTTTTTTTTTCTCAAGCAGAAGATTGAATAATCTTGAATAATCAAGAATGAGAAAAAAATAATGGCTAACATGTTGGAAAAAGCATAATCATAACATGTACCAACCGTCGACCAATATGTTAGAATGAAAATCTCAAAATTATCGGCCACAACATAAAAACGTTGTCTTTCGGGACAGAGCATACATTTGGACAAAACACGTTTTTCTCAAGTAGAAGATTGAAGGTTCCTGAATAGTTCAAGAATGAGAAAACATTGGCAAAATCACTACTTCGGGACAGAGCATACATTTGGACAAAACACGTTTTTCTCAAGCAGAAGATTGAAGGTTCCTGAATAGTTCAAGAATGAGAAAACATTGGCAAAATCACTACTTATTGTAGTTTTAAAATTTCAATTAGGGACAAAGGACATCGAAGTGCAACATATATCATCATGTCTCATTAAAGTTTCATTTTGGGCAACAACAAGCTTTTACATTAAGGCAACATTCATAAGTATGGGTTTTTTTTCTCAAGCAGGAGATTGAATAATCTTGAATAATCAAGAATGAGAAAAAAATATTGGCTAACATGTTGGAAAAAGCATAATCATAACATGTACCAACCGTCGACCAATATGTTAGAATGAAAATCTCAAAATTATCGGCCACAACATAAAAACGTTGTCTTTCGGGACAGAGCATACATTTGGACAAAACACGTTTTTCAACAAGTAGAAGATTGAAGGTTCCTAAATAGTTCAAGAATGAGAAAACATTGGCAAAATCACTACTTCGGGACAGATCATACATTTGGACAAAACACGTTTTTCTCAAGCAGAATATTGAAGGTTCCTGAATAGTTCAAGAATGAGAAAACATTGGCAAAATCACTACATATTGTAGTTTTAAAATTTCAATTAAGGACAAGGGACAATGAAGTGCAACATATATCATCATGTCTCATTAAAATTTCATTTTGGGGAACATTCACAATAAAGGTTCTTTTTTTTTTCTCAAGTAGAAGATTGAATAATCTTGAATAATCAAGAATGAGAAAAAAATAATGGCTAACATGTTGGAAAAAGCATAATCATAACATGTACCAACCGTCGACCAATATGTTAGAATGAAAATCTCAAAATTATCGGCCACAACATAAAAACGTTGTCTTTCGGGACAGAGCATACATTTGGACAAAACACGTTTTTCAACAAGTAGAAGATTGAAGGTTCCTAAATAGTTCAAGAATGAGAAAACATTGGCAAAATCACTACTTCGGGACAGATCATACATTTGGACAAAACACGTTTTTCTCAAGCAGAATATTGAAGGTTCCTGAATAGTTCAAGAATGAGAAAACATTGGCAAAATCACTACATATTGTAGTTTTAAAATTTCAATTAAGGACAAGGGACAATGAAGTGCAACATATATCATCATGTCTCATTAAAATTTCATTTTGGGCAACATTCACAATAAAGGTTCTTTTTTTTTCTCAAGCAGAAGATATAATAATCTTGAATAAGCAAGAATGAGAAAAAAAAAATAATGCTAACATGTTGAAAAAAGCATAATCATAACATGTACCAACCGTAGACCAATATGTTAGAATGAAAATCTCAAAATTACAGGTCACAACATAAAAATGTTGTCTTTCGAGACAGAGCATACATTTGGACAAATCATGTTTTTCTCAAGCAGAAGATTGAAGGTTCCTGAATAGTTCAAGAATGAGAAAAACTTGGCAAAATCACTACATCGGGACGGAGCACACATTTGGCCAAAACACGTTTTTCTCAAGCAGAAGATTGAAGGTTCCTGAATAGTTCAAAAATGAGAAAACATTGGCAAAATCACTACTTATTGTAGTTTTAAAATTTCAATTAGGGACAAGGGACATCGAAGTGCAACATATATCATCATGTCTCAATAAAATTTCATTTTGGGCAACAATCCTAATAAAGGTTCTTTTTTTTTTCTCAAGCAGAAGATTGAATAATCTTGAATAATCAAGAATGAGAAAAAAATAATGGCTAACATATTGGAAAAAGCATAATCATAACATGTACCAACCGTCGACCAATATGTTAGAATGAAAATCTCTAAATTACAGGCCACAACATAAAAACGTTGTCTTTCGGGACAGAGCATACATTTGGACAAAACACGTTTTTCTCAAGAAGAAGATTGAAGGTTCCTGAATAGTTCAAGAATGAGAAAAACTTGGCAAAATCACTACTTCGGGACAGAGCACACATTTGGCCAAAACACGTTTTTCTCAAGCAGAAGATTGAAGGTTCCTGAATAGTTCAAGAATGAGAAAACATTGGCAAAATCGCTACTTATTGTAGTTTAAAATTTTCAATTAAGGACAAGGGACATCGTAGTGCAACATATATCATCATGTCTCAATAAAATTTCATTTTGCACAACAATCCTAATAAAGGTTCTTTTTTTTTTCTCAAGCAGAAGATTGAATAATCTTGAATAAGCAAGAATGAGAAAAAAAAAATAATGCTAACATGTTGAAAAAAGCATAATCATAACATGTACCAACCGTAGACCAATATGTTAGAATGAAAATCTCAAAATTACAGGTCACAACATAAAAATGTTGTCTTTCGAGACAGAGCATACATTTGGACAAATCATGTTTTTCTCAAGCAGAAGATTGAAGGTTCCTGAATAGTTCAAGAATGAGAAAAACTTGGCAAAATCACTACTTCGGGACGGAGCACACATTTGGCCAAAACACGTTTTTCTCAAGCAGAAGATTGAAGGTTCCTGAATAGTTCAAAAATGAGAAAACATTGGCAAAATCACTACTTATTGTAGTTTTAAAATTTCAATTAGGGACAAGGGACATCGAAGTGCAACATATATCATCATGTCTCAATAAAATTTCATTTTGGGCAACAATCCTAATAAAGGTTCTTTTTTTTTTCTCAAGCAGAAGATTGAATAATCTCGAATAATCAAGAATGAGAAAAAAATAATGGCTAACATATTGGAAAAACCATAATCATAACATGTACCAACCGTCGACCAATATGTTAGAATGAAAATCTCTAAATTACAGGCCACAACATAAAAACGTTGTCTTTCGGGACAGAGGATACATTTGGACAAAACACGTTTTTCTCAAGCAGAAGATTGAAGGTTCCTGAATAGTTCAAGAATGAGAAAAACTTGGCAAAATCACTACTTCGGGACGGTGCACACATTTGGCCAAAACACGTTTTTCTCAAGCAGAAGATTGAAGGTTCCTGAATAGTTCAAAAATGAGAAAACATTGGCAAAATCACTACTTATTGTAGTTTTAAAATTTCAATTAGGGACAAGGGACATCGAAGTGCAACATATACCATCATGTCTCATTAAAATTTCATTTTGGGCAACATTTACAATAAAGGTTCTTTTTTTTTTTCAAGCAGAAGATTGAATAATCTTGAATAAGCAAGAATGAGAAAAAAAATAATGCTAACATATTTGAAAAAGTATAATAATTACATGTACCAAACGTCGACCAATATGTTGGAATGAAAATCTCAAAATTACCGGCCACAATATAAAAACGTTGTCTTTCGGGACAGAGGATACATTTGGACAAAACACGTTTTTCTCAAGCAGAAGATTGAAGGTTCCTGAATAGTTCAAGAATGAGAAAACATTGGCAAAATCACTACTTATTGTAGTTTTAAAATTTCAATTAGGGACAAGGGACGTCGAAGTGCAACATATATCATCATGTCTCATTAAAATTTCATTTTGGGCAACATTCACAATAAAGGTTCTCTTTTTTTTTTCTCACGCAAAAGATTGAATAATCTTGAATAAGCAAAAATGAGAAAAAAAATAATGTTAACATATTGGAAAAAGCATAATCATAACATGTACCAACTGTCGACCAATATGTTAGAATGAAAATCTCAAAATTACCGGCCACAATATAAAAACGTTGTCTTTTGGGACAGAGGATACATTTGGGCAAAACACTTTTTTTCTCAAACAGAAGATTGAAGGTCCCTGAATAGTTCAAGAATGAGAAAACATTGGCAAAATCACTACTTATTGTGGTTTTAAAATTTCAATTAGGGACAAGGGACATCGAAGTGCAACATATATCATCATGTCTCATTAAAATTTCATTTTGGGGAACATTCACAATAAAGGTTCTTTTTTTTTTCTCAAGCAGAAGATTGAATAATCTTGAATAATCAAGAATGAGAAAAAAATAATGGCTAACATGTTGGAAAAAGCATAATCATAACATGTACCAACCGTCGACCAATATGTTAGAATGAAAATCTCAAAATTATCGGCCACAACATAAAAACGTTGTCTTTCGGGACAGAGCATACATTTGGACAAAACACGTTTTTCTCAAGTAGAAGATTGAAGGTTCCTGAATAGTTCAAGAATGAGAAAACATTGGCAAAATCACTACTTCGGGACAGAGCATACATTTGGACAAAACACGTTTTTCTCAAGCAGAAGATTGAAGGTTCCTGAATAGTTCAAGAATGAGAAAACATTGGCAAAATCACTACTTATTGTAGTTTTAAAATTTCAATTAGGGACAAAGGACATCGAAGTGCAACATATATCATCATGTCTCATTAAAGTTTCATTTTGGGCAACAACAAGCTTTTACATTAAGGCAACATTCATAAGTATGGGTTTTTTTTCTCAAGCAGGAGATTGAATAATCTTGAATAATCAAGAATGAGAAAAAAATATTGGCTAACATATTGGAAAAAGCATAATCATAACATCTACCAACCGTCGACCAATATGTTAGAATGAAATTCTCAAAATTACCGGCTACAATATAAAAAGGTTGTCTTTCGGGACAGAGCATACATTTGGACAAAACACGTTTTTCTCAAGCAGAAGATTGAAGGTTCCTGAATAGTTCAAGAATGAGAAAACATTGGCAAAATCACTACTTATTGTAGTTTTAAAATTTCAATTAGGGATAAGGGACATCAAAGTGCAACATATATCATCATGTCTCATTAAAATTTCATTTTGGGCAATATTCACAATAAAGGTTCTTTTTTTTTCTCAAGCAGAAGATTGAATAATCTTGAAAAAGCAAGAATGAGAAAAAAATAATACTAACATATTGGAAAAAGCATAATCAAATCAAGTACCAACCATCAACCAATATGTTAAAATGAAAATCTCAAATTACCGGCCACAACATAAAAACGTTGTCTTTCGAGACAGAGCATACATTTGGACAAAACACGTTTTTCAACAAGTAGAAGATTGAAGGTTCCTAAATAGTTCAAGAATGAGAAAACATTGGCAAAATCACTACTTCGGGACAGATCATACATTTGGACAAAACACGTTTTTCTCAAGCAGAAGATTGAAGGTTCCTGAATAGTTCAAGAATGAGAAAACATTGGCAAAATCACTACTTATTGTAGTTTTAAAATTTCAATTAAGGACAAGGGACATCGAAGTGCAACATATATCATCATGTCACAATAAAATTTCATTTTGGGCAACAATCACAATAAAGGTTCTCTTTTTTTTTTCTCAAGCAGAAGATTGAATAATCTTGAATAATCAAGAATGAGAAAAAAATAATGGCTAACATATTGGAAAACGCATAATCATAACATGTACTAACTGTCGACCAATATGTTAGAATGAAAATCTCAAAATTACCGGCCACAATATAAAAACGTTGTCTTTCGAGACAGAGGATACATTTGGACAAAACACTTTTTTTCTCAAACAGAAGATTGAAGGTCCCTGAATAGTTCAAGAATGAGAAAACATTGGCAAAATCACTACTTATTGTAGTTTTAAAATTTCAATTAGGGACAAGGGACATCGTAGTGCAACATATATCTTCATGTCTCATTAAAATTTCATTTTGGGCAACATTCACAATAAAGGTTCTTTTTTTTTCTCAAGCAGAAGATTGAATAATCTTGAATAAGCAATAATGAGAAAAAAAAATAATGCTAACATGTTGAAAAATGCATAATCATAACATGTACCAACCGTCGACCAATATGTTAGAATGAAAATCTCAAAATTACCGGTCACAACATAAAAATGTTGTCTTTCGGGATAGAGCATACATTTGGACAAAACATGTTTTTCTCAAGCAGAAGATTGAAGGTTCCTGAATAGTTCAAGAATGAGAAAACATTTGCAAAATCACTACTTCGGGACAGAGCACACATTTGGCCAAAACACGTTTTTCTCAAGCAGAAGATTGAAGGTTCCGGAATAGTTCAAGAATGAGAAAACATTGGCAAAATCACTACTTATTGTAGTTTAAAATTTTCAATTAAGGACAAGGGACATCGTAGTGCAACATATATCATCATGTCTCATTAAAATTTCATTTTGGGCAACATTTACAATAATAAAGGTTCTTTTTTTTTTTCAAGCAGAAGATTGAATAATCTTGAATAAGCAAGAATGAGAAAAAAAATAATGCTAACATATTTAAAAAAGCATAATAATTACATGTACCAACCGTCGACCAATATGTTAGAATGCAAATCTCAAAATTACCGGCCACAATATAAAAACGTTGTCTTTCGGGACAGAGGATACATTTGGACAAAACACGTTTTTCTCAAGCAGAAGATTGAAGGTTCCTGAATAGTTCAAGAATAAGAAAACATTGGCAAAATCACTACTTATTGTAGTTTTAAAATTTCAATTAGGGACAAGGGACATCGAAGTGCAACATATATCATCATGTCTCATTAAAATTTCATTTTGGGCAACATTCACAATAAAGGTTCTTTTTTTTTCTCAAGCAGAAGATTGAATAATCTTGAATAAGCAAGAATGAGAAAAAAATAATGGCTAACATATTGGAAAAAGCATAATCATAAAATGTACCAACCGTCGACCAATATGTTAGAATGAAAATCTCAAAATTACCGGCCACAACATAAAAACGTTGTCTTTCGAGACAGAGCATACATTTGGACAAAACACGTTTTTCAACAAGTAGAAAATTGAAGGTTCCTAAATAGTTCAAGAATGAGAAAACATTGGCAAAATCACTACTTCGGGACAGATCATACATTTGGACAAAACACGTTTTTCTCAAGCAAAGGATTGAAGGTTCCTGAATAGTTCAAGAATGAGAAAACATTGGCAAAATCACTACTTATTGTAGTTTTAAAATTTCAATTAGGGACAAGGGACATCGAAGTGCAACATATATCATCATGTCTCCTTAAAATTTCATTTTGGGCAACATTCACAATAAAGGTTCTTTTTTTTTCTCAAGCAGAAGATTGAATAATCTTGAATAAGCAAGAATGAGAAAAAAATAATGCTAACATATTGGAAAAAGCATAATCAAAACATGTACCAACCATCAACCAATATGTTAAAATGAAAATATCAAATTACCGGCCACAACATAAAAACGTTGTCTTTCGAGACAGAGCATACATTTGGACAAAACACGTTTTTCAACAAGTAGAAGATTGAAGGTTCCTAAATAGTTCAAGAATGAGAAAACATTGGCAAAATCACTACTTCGGGACAGATCATACATTTGGACAAAACACGTTTTTCTCAAGCAGAATATTGAAGGTTCCTGAATAGTTCAAGAATGAGAAAACATTGGCAAAATCACTACATATTGTAGTTTTAAAATTTCAATTAAGGACAAGGGACAATGAAGTGCAACATATATCATCATGTCTCATTAAAATTTCATTTTGGGCAACATTCACAATAAAGGTTCTTTTTTTTTCTCAAGCAGAAGATATAATAATCTTGAATAAGCAAGAATGAGAAAAAAAAAATAATGCTAACATGTTGAAAAAAGCATAATCATAACATGTATCAACCGTAGACCAATATGTTAGAATGAAAATCTCAAAATTACAGGTCACAACATAAAAATGTTGTCTTTCGAGACAGAGCATACATTTGGACAAATCATGTTTTTCTCAAGCAGAAGATTGAAGGTTCCTGAATAGTTCAAGAATGAGAAAAACTTGGCAAAATCACTACACCGGGACGGAGCACACATTTGGCCAAAACACGTTTTTCTCAAGCAGAAGATTGAAGGTTCCTGAATAGTTCAAAAATGAGAAAACATTGGCAAAATCACTACTTATTGTAGTTTTAAAATTTCAATTAGGGACAAGGGACATCGAAGTGCAACATATATCATCATGTCTCAATAAAATTTCATTTTGGGCAACAATCCTAATAAAGGTTCTTTTTTTTTTCTCAAGCAGAAGATTGAATAATCTTGAATAATCAAGAATGAGAAAAAAATAATGGCTAACATATTGGAAAAAGCATAATCATAACATGTACCAACCGTCGACCAATATGTTAGAATGAAAATCTCTAAATTACAGGCCACAACATAAAAACGTTGTCTTTCGGGACAGAGCATACATTTGGACAAAACACGTTTTTCTCAAGAAGAAGATTGAAGGTTCCTGAATAGTTCAAGAATGAGAAAAACTTGGCAAAATCACTACTTCGGGACAGAGCACACATTTGGCCAAAACACGTTTTTCTCAAGCAGAAGATTGAAGGTTCCTGAATAGTTCAAGAATGAGAAAACATTGGCAAAATCGCTACTTATTGTAGTTTAAAATTTTCAATTAAGGACAAGGGACATCGTAGTGCAACATATATCATCATGTCTCAATAAAATTTCATTTTGCACAACAATCCTAATAAAGGTTCTTTTTTTTTTCTCAAGCAGAAGATTGAATAATCTTGAATAAGCAAGAATGAGAAAAAAAAAATAATGCTAACATGTTGAAAAAAGCATAATCATAACATGTACCAACCGTAGACCAATATGTTAGAATGAAAATCTCAAAATTACAGGTCACAACATAAAAATGTTGTCTTTCGAGACAGAGCATACATTTGGACAAATCATGTTTTTTTCAAGCAGAAGATTGAAGGTTCCTGAATAGTTCAAGAATGAGAAAAACTTGGCAAAATCACTACTTCGGGACGGTGCACACATTTGGCCAAAACACGTTTTTCTCAAGCAGAAGATTGAAGGTTCCTGAATAGTTCAAAAATGAGAAAACATTGGCAAAATCACTACTTATTGTAGTTTTAAAATTTCAATTAGGGACAAGGGACATCGAAGTGCAACATATACCATCATGTCTCATTAAAATTTCATTTTGGGCAACATTTACAATAAAGGTTCTTTTTTTTTTTCAAGCAGAAGATTGAATAATCTTGAATAAGCAAGAATGAGAAAAAAAATAATGCTAACATATTTGAAAAAGTATAATAATTACATGTACCAAACGTCGACCAATATGTTGGAATGAAAATCTCAAAATTACCGGCCACATTATAAAAACGTTGTCTTTCGGGACAGAGGATACATTTGGACAAAACACGTTTTTCTCAAGCAGAAGATTGAAGGTTCCTGAATAGTTCAAGAATGAGAAAACATTGGCAAAATCACTACTTATTGTAGTTTTAAAATTTCAATTAGGGACAAGGGACGTCGAAGTGCAACATATATCATCATGTCTCATTAAAATTTCATTTTGGGCAACATTCACAATAAAGGTTCTCTTTTTTTTTTCTCACGCAAAAGATTGAATAATCTTGAATAAGCAAAAATGAGAAAAAAAATAATGCTAACATGTTGAAAAAAACATAATCATAACATTTACCAACCGTCGACCAATATGTTAGAATGAAAATCTCAAACTTACCGGTCACAACATAAAAATGTTGTCTTTCGGGACAGAGCATACATTTGGACAAAACATGTTTTTCTCAAGCAGAAGATTGAAGGTTCCTGAATAGTTCAAGAATGAGAAAACATGGGCAAAATCACTACTTCGGGACAGAGCATACATTTGGACAAAACACGTTCTTCTCAAGCAGAAGATTGAAGGTTCCTAAATAGTTCAAGAATGAGAAAAACTTGGCAAAATCACTACATATTGTAGTTTTAAAATTTCAATTAGGGACAAGGGACAATGAAGTGCAACATATATCATCATGTCTCATTAAAATTTCATTTTGGGCAACATTCACAATAAAGGTTCTTTTTTTTTCTCAAGCAGAAGATATAATAATCTTGAATAAGCAAGAATGAGAAAAAAAAATAAGGCTAACATGTTGAAAAAAGCATAATCATAACATGTACCAACCGTCGACCAATATGTTGGAATGAAAATCTCAAAATTACCGGCCACAACATAAAAACGTTGTCTTTCGGGACAGAGGATACATTTGGACAAAACACGTTTTTCTCAAGCAGAAGATTGAAGGTTCCTGAATAGTTCAAGAATGAGAAAACATTGGCAAAATCTCTACTTATTGTAGTTTAAAATTTTCAATTAAGGACAAGGGACATCGTAGTGCAACATATATCATCATGTCTCAATAAAATTTCATTTTGCACAGCAATCCTAATAAAGGTTCTTTTTTTTTTCTCAAGCAGAAGATTGAATAATCTTGAATAAGCAAGAATGAGAAAAAAAAAATAATGCTAACATGTTGAAAAAAGCATAATCATAACATGTACCAACCGTAGACCAATATGTTAGAATGAAAATCTCAAAATTACAGGTCACAACATAAAAATGTTGTCTTTCGAGACAGAGCATACATTTGGACAAATCATGTTTTTCTCAAGCAGAAGATTGAAGGTTCCTGAATAGTTCAAGAATGAGAAAAACTTGGCAAAATCACTACATCGGGACGGAGCACACATTTGGCCAAAACACGTTTTTCTCAAGCAGAAGATTGAAGGTTCCTGAATAGTTCAAAAATGAGAAAACATTGGCAAAATCACTACTTATTGTAGTTTTAAAATTTCAATTAGGGACAAGGGACATCGAAGTGCAACATATATCATCATGTCTCAATAAAATTTCATTTTGGGCAACAATCCTAATAAAGGTTCTTTTTTTTTTTCTCAAGCAGAAGATTGAATAATCTTGAATAATCAAGAATGAGAAAAAAATAATGGCTAACATATTGGAAAAAGCATAATCATAACATGTACCAACCGTCGACCAATATGTTAGAATGAAAATCTCTAAATTACAGGCCACAACATAAAAACGTTGTCTTTCGGGACAGAGGATACATTTGGACAAAACACGTTTTTCTCAAGCAGAAGATTGAAGGTTCCTGAATAGTTCAAGAATGAGAAAACATGGGCAAAATCACTACTTCGAGACAGAGCATACATTTGGACAAAACACGTTCTTCTCAAGCAGAAGATTGAAGGTTCCTAAATAGTTCAAGAATGAGAAAAACTTGGCAAAATCACTACATATTGTAGTTTTAAAATTTCAATTAGGGACAAGGGACAATGAAGTGCAACATATATCATCATGTCTCATTAAAATTTCATTTTGGGCAACATTCACAATAAAGGTTCTTTTTTTTTCTCAAGCAGAAGATATAATAATCTTGAATAAGCAAGAATGAGAAAAAAAAATAAGGCTAACATGTTGAAAAAAGCATAATCATAACATGTACCAACCGTCGACCAATATGTTGGAATGAAAATCTCAAAATTACCGGCCACAACATAAAAACGTTGTCTTTCGGGACAGAGGATACATTTGGACAAAACACGTTTTTCTCAAGCAGAAGATTGAAGGTTCCTGAATAGTTCAAGAATGAGAAAACATTGGCAAAATCTCTACTTATTGTAGTTTAAAATTTTCAATTAAGGACAAGGGACATCGTAGTGCAACATATATCATCATGTCTCAATAAAATTTCATTTTGCACAGCAATCCTAATAAAGGTTCTTTTTTTTTTCTCAAGCAGAAGATTGAATAATCTTGAATAAGCAAGAATGAGAAAAAAAAAATAATGCTAACATGTTGAAAAAAGCATAATCATAACATGTACCAACCGTAGACCAATATGTTAGAATGAAAATCTCAAAATTACAGGTCACAACATAAAAATGTTGTCTTTCGAGACAGAGCATACATTTGGACAAATCATGTTTTTCTCAAGCAGAAGATTGAAGGTTCCTGAATAGTTCAAGAATGAGAAAAACTTGGCAAAATCACTACTTCGGGACGGAGCACACATTTGGCCAAAACACGTTTTTCTCAAGCAGAAGATTGAAGGTTCCTGAATAGTTCAAAAATGAGAAAACATTGGCAAAATCACTACTTATTGTAGTTTTAAAATTTCAATTAGGGACAAGGGACATCGAAGTGCAACATATATCATCATGTCTCAATAAAATTTCATTTTGGGCAACAATCCTAATAAAGGTTCTTTTTTTTTTTCTCAAGCAGAAGATTGAATAATCTTGAATAATCAAGAATGAGAAAAAAATAATGGCTAACATATTGGAAAAAGCATAATCATAACATGTACCAACCGTCGACCAATATGTTAGAATGAAAATCTCTAAATTACAGGCCACAACATAAAAACGTTGTCTTTCGGGACAGAGGATACATTTGGACAAAACACGTTTTTCTCAAGCAGAAGATTGAAGGTTCCTGAATAGTTCAAGAATGAGAAAACATGGGCAAAATCACTACTTCGGGACAGAGCATACATTTGGACAAAACACGTTCTTCTCAAGCAGAAGATTGAAGGTTCCTAAATAGTTCAAGAATGAGAAAAACTTGGCAAAATCACTACATATTGTAGTTTTAAAATTTCAATTAGGGACAAGGGACAATGAAGTGCAACATATATCATCATGTCTCATTAAAATTTCATTTTGGGCAACATTCACAATAAAGGTTCTTTTTTTTTCTCAAGCAGAAGATATAATAATCTTGAATAAGCAAGAATGAGAAAAAAAAATAAGGCTAACATGTTGAAAAAAGCATAATCATAACATGTACCAACCGTCGACCAATATGTTGGAATGAAAATCTCAAAATTACCGGCCACAACATAAAAACGTTGTCTTTCGGGACAGAGGATACATTTGGACAAAACACGTTTTTCTCAAGCAGAAGATTGAAGGTTCCTGAATAGTTCAAGAATGAGAAAACATTGGCAAAATCTCTACTTATTGTAGTTTAAAATTTTCAATTAAGGACAAGGGACATCGTAGTGCAACATATATCATCATGTCTCAATAAAATTTCATTTTGCACAGCAATCCTAATAAAGGTTCTTTTTTTTTTCTCAAGCAGAAGATTGAATAATCTTGAATAAGCAAGAATGAGAAAAAAAAAATAATGCTAACATGTTGAAAAAAGCATAATCATAACATGTACCAACCGTAGACCAATATGTTAGAATGAAAATCTCAAAATTACAGGTCACAACATAAAAATGTTGTCTTTCGAGACAGAGCATACATTTGGACAAATCATGTTTTTCTCAAGCAGAAGATTGAAGGTTCCTGAATAGTTCAAGAATGAGAAAAACTTGGCAAAATCACTACTTCGGGACGGAGCACACATTTGGCCAAAACACGTTTTTCTCAAGCAGAAGATTGAAGGTTCCTGAATAGTTCAAAAATGAGAAAACATTGGCAAAATCACTACTTATTGTAGTTTTAAAATTTCAATTAGGGACAAGGGACATCGAAGTGCAACATATATCATCATGTCTCAATAAAATTTCATTTTGGGCAACAATCCTAATAAAGGTTCTTTTTTTTTTTCTCAAGCAGAAGATTGAATAATCTTGAATAATCAAGAATGAGAAAAAAATAATGGCTAACATATTGGAAAAAGCATAATCATAACATGTACCAACCGTCGACCAATATGTTAGAATGAAAATCTCTAAATTACAGGCCACAACATAAAAACGTTGTCTTTCGGGACAGAGGATACATTTGGACAAAACACGTTTTTCTCAAGCAGAAGATTGAAGGTTCCTGAATAGTTCAAGAATGAGAAAAACTTGGCAAAATCACTACTTCGGGACGGTGCACACATTTGGCCAAAACACGTTTTTCTCAAGCAGAAGATTGAAGGTTCCTGAATAGTTCAAAAATGAGAAAACATTGGCAAAATCACTACTTATTGTAGTTTTAAAATTTCAATTAGGGACAAGGGACATCGAAGTGCAACATATATCATCATGTCTCCTTAAAATTTTATTTTGGGCAACATTCACAATAAAGGTTCTTTTTTTTTCTCAAGCAGAAGATTGAATAATCTTGAATAAGCAAGAATGAGAAAAAAATAATGCTAACATATTGGAAAAAGCATAATCAAAACATGTACCAACCATCAACCAATATGTTAAAATGAAAATATCAAATTACCGGCCACAACATAAAAACGTTGTCTTTCGAGACAGAGCATACATTTGGACAAAACACGTTTTTCAACAAGTAGAAGATTGAAGGTTCCTAAATAGTTCAAGAATGAGAAAACATTGGCAAAATCACTACTTCGGGACAGATCATACATTTGGACAAAACACGTTTTTCTCAAGCAGAATATTGAAGGTTCCTGAATAGTTCAAGAATGAGAAAACATTGGCAAAATCACTACATATTGTAGTTTTAAAATTTCAATTAAGGACAAGGGACAATGAAGTGCAACATATATCATCATGTCTCATTAAAATTTCATTTTGGGCAACATTCACAATAAAGGT
The DNA here is from genome assembly GCA_951804385.1 of Trifolium dubium. NCBI lineage: Eukaryota > Viridiplantae > Streptophyta > Magnoliopsida > Fabales > Fabaceae > Trifolium > Trifolium dubium. The sequence goes on along the minus strand of OX638071.1, from coordinate 18,722,683 downwards.
TCTTTTTTTTTCTCAAGCAGAAGATATAATAATCTTGAATAAGCAAGAATGAGAAAAAAAAAATAATGCTAACATGTTGAAAAAAGCATAATCATAACATGTACCAACCGTAGACCAATATGTTAGAATGAAAATCTCAAAATTACAGGTCACAACATAAAAATGTTGTCTTTCGAGACAGAGCATACATTTGGACAAATCATGTTTTTCTCAAGCAGAAGATTGAAGGTTCCTGAATAGTTCAAGAATGAGAAAAACATGGCAAAATCACTACATCGGGACGGAGCACACATTTGGCCAAAACACGTTTTTCTCAAGCAGAAGATTGAAGGTTCCTGAATAGTTCAAAAATGAGAAAACATTGGCAAAATCACTACTTTTTGTAGTTTTAAAATTTCAATTAGGGACAAGGGACATCGAAGTGCAACATATATCATCATGTCTCAATAAAATTTCATTTTGGGCAACAATCCTAATAAAGGTTCTTTTTTTTTTCTCAAGCAGAAGATTGAATAATCTTGAATAATCAAGAATGAGAAAAAAATAATGGCTAACATATTGGAAAAAGCATAATCATAACATGTACCAACCGTCGACCAATATGTTAGAATGAAAATCTCTAAATTACAGGCCACAACATAAAAACGTTGTCTTTCGGGACAGAGCATACATTTGGACAAAACACGTTTTTCTCAAGAAGAAGATTGAAGGTTCCTGAATAGTTCAAGAATGAGAAAAACTTGGCAAAATCACTACTTCGGGACAGAGCACACATTTGGCCAAAACACGTTTTTCTCAAGCAGAAGATTGAAGGTTCCTGAATAGTTCAAGAATGAGAAAACATTGGCAAAATCGCTACTTATTGTAGTTTAAAATTTTCAATTAAGGACAAGGGACATCGTAGTGCAACATATATCATCATGTCTCATTAAAATTTCATTTTGGGCAACATTCACAATAAAGGTTCTCTTTTTTTTTTCTCACGCAAAAGATTGAATAATCTTGAATAAGCAAAAATGAGAAAAAAAATAATGCTAACATGTTGAAAAAAACATAATCATAACATTTACCAACCGTCGACCAATATGTTAGAATGAAAATCTCAAACTTACCGGTCACAACATAAAAATGTTGTCTTTCGGGACAGAGCATACATTTGGACAAAACATGTTTTTCTCAAGCAGAAGATTGAAGGTTCCTGAATAGTTCAAGAATGAGAAAACATGGGCAAAATCACTACTTCGGGACAGAGCATACATTTGGACAAAACACGTTCTTCTCAAGCAGAAGATTGAAGGTTCCTAAATAGTTCAAGAATGAGAAAAACTTGGCAAAATCACTACATATTGTAGTTTTAAAATTTCAATTAGGGACAAGGGACAATGAAGTGCAACATATATCATCATGTCTCATTAAAATTTCATTTTGGGCAACATTCACAATAAAGGTTCTTTTTTTTTTCTCAAGCAGAAGATATAATAATCTTGAATAAGCAAGAATGAGAAAAAAAAATAAGGCTAACATGTTGAAAAAAGCATAATCATAACATGTACCAACCGTCGACCAATATGTTGGAATGAAAATCTCAAAATTACCGGCCACAACATAAAAACGTTGTCTTTCGGGACAGAGGATACATTTGGACAAAACACGTTTTTCTCAAGCAGAAGATTGAAGGTTCCTGAATAGTTCAAGAATGAGAAAACATTGGCAAAATCTCTACTTATTGTAGTTTAAAATTTTCAATTAAGGACAAGGGACATCGTAGTGCAACATATATCATCATGTCTCAATAAAATTTCATTTTGCACAGCAATCCTAATAAAGGTTCTTTTTTTTTTCTCAAGCAGAAGATTGAATAATCTTGAATAAGCAAGAATGAGAAAAAAAAAATAATGCTAACATGTTGAAAAAAGCATAATCATAACATGTACCAACCGTAGACCAATATGTTAGAATGAAAATCTCAAAATTACAGGTCACAACATAAAAATGTTGTCTTTCGAGACAGAGCATACATTTGGACAAATCATGTTTTTCTCAAGCAGAAGATTGAAGGTTCCTGAATAGTTCAAGAATGAGAAAAACTTGGCAAAATCACTACTTCGGGACGGAGCACACATTTGGCCAAAACACGTTTTTCTCAAGCAGAAGATTGAAGGTTCCTGAATAGTTCAAAAATGAGAAAACATTGGCAAAATCACTACTTATTGTAGTTTTAAAATTTCAATTAGGGACAAGGGACATCGAAGTGCAACATATATCATCATGTCTCAATAAAATTTCATTTTGGGCAACAATCCTAATAAAGGTTCTTTTTTTTTTCTCAAGCAGAAGATTGAATAATCTTGAATAATCAAGAATGAGAAAAAAATAATGGCTAACATATTGGAAAAAGCATAATCATAACATGTACCAACCGTCGACCAATATGTTAGAATGAAAATCTCTAAATTACAGGCCACAACTTAAAAACGTTGTCTTTCGGGACAGAGGATACATTTGGACAAAACACGTTTTTCTCAAGCAGAAGATTGAAGGTTCCTGAATAGTTCAAGAATGAGAAAAACTTGGCAAAATCACTACTTCGGGACAGAGCACACATTTGGCCAAAACACGTTTTTCTCAAGCAGAAGATTGAAGGTTCCTGAATAGTTCAAGAATGAGAAAACATTGGCAAAATCGCTACTTATTGTAGTTTAAAATTTTCAATTAAGGACAAGGGACATCGTAGTGCAACATATATCATCATGTCTCATTAAAATTTCATTTTAGGCAACATTTACAATAAAGGTTCTTTTTTTTTTCAAGCAGAAGATTGAATAATCTTGAATAAGCAAGAATGAGAAAAAAAATAATGCTAATATATTTGAAAAAGCATAATAATTACATGTACCAAACGTCGACCAATATGTTGGAATGAAAATCTCAAAATTACCGGCCGCAATATAAAAACGTTGTCTTTCGGGACAGAGGATACATTTGGACAAAACACGTTTTTCTCAAGCAGAAGATTGAAGGTTCCTGAATAGTTCAAGAATGTTTATGCTAGGATTAATACAAGGCAGGTATCTCCAAACAGGCCATACGTCAATACTAGAGTGATTACAATTCTAATAATTCTAAATGATAAAAAGAAAGAAAATACCTCCATATCTTGAAGAGGTGCTCCATTGACAGAAGAAGTAGAATCATGAGTTGCTTGATTTTCAACACTGTACCAGGAATTTTTCAATACGTAAGTCAGCGTTGAGAACTACAACCAGATATAAGAGAGCAATGAAGTAGTAAAAAAACAATGAACTTGCAGAACATATTTTATACATGGACTGAACTTTTGAATACAGTGAGTTGGCTGCTACTCCTGAGCTTCCTGCAACAGTTATAGGTGCAGTGCTCACAGTTACAACAGTCCTTGGTTCAACTCCTGTGGTGCTTGAAGTAACTACAGAATGGGAAACAGAGGTCCCCGATAATCCAGAAACCAATGGTTGATGATCAGTGGCTACAATCGGTGTAATAGAAGACGGGATTGAAGCAAAACCGTTAGATGTCCTTAATTAGTACTTTTAGCACTAGTACAGAAAACACTTGAAGCAAAAATGTAGATTATTATTGGCATATTCATAAACTAATCAAATAATAAAAAGCGCCTCTAAAAAATTATCATATGCTTTAGAGGTCCCTTACCAGTCCCAAATTATTGACGTAGCTAGCCTGCTGCATCTGGCTGATTCTCTGGCAAAGCCTCCCGGAATGCTTGGATCTCATAATATGTCTCGTGTAATCTTTAATTTATAGAGTAGGCACTCTCTACTTGGAGAATTAAGGAAAAAGAAAGTCATCGAATGAACTTGGGCAATGCAATTTGATACATGACAGAATATTTCGATATAGAAAATAAAATGTTTCAAAATTTTGAGAGTTCTGAAATGACTTGTTTTATCCATATTGAAATCTCTTTTATTAATGTATCCTCTTTCTGGTTGAATGACCTTGATTGCATGTACAAAAGAAAGCCCTGCACTTTCTCAAAATTTTGTAACCTATGAACTTAGACTAAGATTAATCATGTTACACATTCATATTATTAGCTTAATTTTAATAGTTGACATTGCTAGCCAATATTTTTGGGGTACTGGACCCTTTTGAAACTTGACAGGATTAATTTATTCCTTTTATTAGTTTTCAAATGAACAAACTCTAGTGATTAGCAACGTACGTACCATGAAAACTTCATCTCCAGTAGCATACCCCTCCCAGTGTGTTCTTTCAATAGCTTTTCAAGAGCTGAAACACATTCAAATGTAAATACATTATAAATTAGATTGAACTTGGGAAAGATTGAAACACCGATATTTTGAGCATAGTGAGGTCGAGATGCCGTACCGGATTTCGTATCGGATAGCCAAAATTCCGATACACAATATCGGTATAACACAATTCTTTTTGAGCATAGGGAACACCACTCAAGTGGTTAATGATTCAGAATTGAAAATATTTTTCTTAAGCATCCTAAAATCTCAATTCTTTGAATTTCCCTTAAAGAAAAGGACTTATAGAAGCAATAGGCATTACAGACATATTTGTGCAACTAATTGTGACATATGATTTGCATTAGTAACAAAGGCATATACAACCTTGGATGAAATAATACATCGTATGAACTGTGTCCAATTCCCTTCTCCTATCCCTCTCATAAACTGTGTCCCTGCTCCTATCTCTTTCCTTTTCTCTTCTCCTATCCCTACCCTCGTCATTTTCCCTGCTCCTATCTTTGTATAAAATTCATTATACAATCCGAAAACAAAGAATCACGGTGTTCTGTTTGGTCACCAAGATGAAGTTAGATGCACTGAAACAAAAAATTCATTATACACAAAAAAAAATCGCAACACAAACAACACAATTACAAATACTCATTTGAAATCTATTTCAATTGCTAACCAAACAGATTTCTCGTGTAGCAATACAAAAAATTGAAATTAAACAAAAAAATAACAATAAGCAAATGAATTCAATCGTATCATACCGGAGTTTTCTTATCAGATCGAAGATCTTGACCTTCAATTTCACCAGGTTCAACATCGGGTTCAATTTGGTTCTTTCCAACTTCAATTTCACCGTCGAAAGCATCGTCATCGAGAATCTCTCCCTCCTCAACATCAGCAACAGGGAAATGGTTATGGGGAGCGGAATTAAGCGGAGGAGTAGGAGAACGAACCGTTTCAACAGTTTCAAGATCGTATTGAATCTCGTCGTCGTCGCGTTTTTTGGTTCCGTGACGGTGGCGGTGAGTGTGATGGTGGCGGTGCTTGTGACGCTTGGAGGATTTGTCGTGGTCATCGGGAGAGGATGATCGGTGATGTTTGCGTCGTGAATCGTGGCCATCGGCGGCCATAATTAAGAAGAGAATTAGGGTTAGGGTTTGTAGGTTTTTGTTTGTGATTGAATGAATAATGTGAAATCGGTACTAAAGAACAGCGAACTTAGTTATGTGACGGTGAGGGTTCTATATTGGATTGATTGGATTAAATTCACACAACTTGACTTACATCTAACTACAATCCCACGCGCCTTTACAAAGCGTGCCAATGTTTTCACTTATAACTTAACTGCGGAGAAGGTATTTGGTTTAACTTCTGACAAAAGTGAAAAATTTCTATCTCTATTATCTTTATCTATATCTCTATTTTTATTTTTATTTATATACATTACAATAGTTTTACGGACCTCTCTAACAAAGTCATTGGGCTCAAGTGGTTAATGAGCTTCACCAAAAGGACGGATTTCGGGAGAACCCGGGTTCGATTCCCTGTTGTGGAACAATTTCTTGGCCAGGCTTTACTTACCTCGCGGTCGAACTCTGGATTACTAAGGCCCCTTTCCCCTAGGAACCAGAGTTTGAAAACCAAAAAAGTTTTACGGAGCTCTCTCTTGTATTCTTAAGAAAATTTGTTTATGTGTCATTCAATTAGAGCTTCTTTAAGATTTTCACTTATAACTTAACTGTGCAGAAGGTATTTGGTTTAATTTCTGACAAAAGTGAAAAATCTCTATCTCTATTATCTCTATCTCTATTATATACATTACGATAGTTCTACGAAGCTCTCTCGTGCATTCTCAAGAAAATATGCTTATTCAATTAGAGCTTCTCTAAGATTTTTTTATATATTTTTTTTAGATATTTTTTTTGGTTAAATATAATTTTGGTCCCTATAAATATATCAAATTTGGTTTTAGTACTTATAAATTTTTTCTTCGACTTTTAGTCCCTTTAAAATTTTTCATCTTCACTTTCAGTCCCAATTTTTGAATCAACTCATATACGGCGTTTGTATTTTTTAATGAAGAATATTATGATAATCCCTCCCTTAAAAAATTGAAATTTTTTAACAAAACATAAATTAAATATGAATTTTAAACCACAAAAAGTTTAAAAATTCATATTTAGGGGGGTGTATTGGATTAGGATTTCAATGGATTTTAAAAGACTTTTTTATAATAAAAGAATCTTGAGGTATTCAATTAAGATTTTAATGGAATGTAAATAAGTCTGGTGGTATTCAATTAAGACAATTGAGATTTTTTTTGCAGGGCAACGAAATTTGTTGGTATTCAATTGAGATTTCTCTCTACTTTTAAAATGTTTAATGGTATTCAAAAGTCTATGAAATTTGATGGATTTATTTGTATAAAGGATTTTGAAAGACTTTTTAGTTAAAAATACACATAAAACTATCATCCAACAATCTCACTCAAACTCTTGAGACTTTTTACAATCTTCCAATACTTTCTTTTTTTCTTGAGCCATCTCAAAAAACACAACTATATCCCTATTCTTTTGCTTCTTTTCAATCAAATTTGCCTATTTTCTATATACATACTAGTTTGATATATTTTCATGCCATAGTCCGGCAATTGGAATAGATTTTACTTACGTAAAGCAATTGTATGTGTATAGTAATAGTAATTGTCATATATTGTATGTGTTCTTCACATAAAGCAATTGCAATATATATATATATATATATATTCATGTAAATCGATCGATAAAGAAAAGGTATTGTATGTGTTCTTCAAAAAGTTACTGTGTATATATACATACATAAATATGTAGATCGATTTTACTTTTTTCTTTTTTATTGATTCATTGAAAAAAAATTATATATATTATGTTTCTTTTTTCGTTTCTTCTCACTTTGTTTTGTTACAACATTAATTACTATTTATTAATTTTTTTTTCTTCTATTTTCTCATGTTAAAATGTTAAATATTAAATTTTAGTTTGTTTTTTCTTCGCAACAAATCGAATTCTGATGAATTCTATAAAGTCTTTAAAACTCTATAAAGTCTTTTGAAATCTTAAAAGTCTGTAATACAAATCCATCAAAATCCAAATTAAAAAATCCAAATTGTAAAAGAGTCTTTTAAAAAGTCTTAAAAGTTAGTACAATCCCACCAAATCTTTTAAAATCTTCAAGACTTTTTTTTTACCAAAAAAGTCTCTCAAAATCTCAATCCAATACACCCCCTTAATTTCTATTTTGTTAAAAAAATCAAAATTTTTTTGGAGAGACCATTATAATTTTATAAACTTTTATGCAAACTTTTTATTCAAAAATATGAATTCTACTTATGAGTTTACTTAAAATGAGGGACCAAAAGTGAAGATGAAAATTTTTATAAGGGCTAAAAGTCGAAAAAAAAATTTAGAGGGATTAAAACCAAAATTTAATATATTTATAGAGACCAAAAACATATTTAACCATAAAAAGATAAATTGTGAGAATAATTATACGGATCAAAAATATATCACAATGTGAAAGTTTTAAGATATATGTTTTTTGGTAGATCGGAAAGATAAATTGCTCCCGCTAAAAATTGATCCCTAAACCTCTCCAACCCATACTTCCTCAGGTCATACCACTTGAGTTATGTTATGGAGACAAAGTTTTGTGATACGAAGAATTCTATTTTCTTTGATTTTTTTTTTTAAATTTACATGTAGATTATTATGAAACAAGTTCAAACAAAGTGGGACAACGATGGAAAAAGATATCTTAATTTACACTGTATTTTAAAAAAAACGTAGTTTGATGTGATTTAGATGAATAAATATACAATAAACATAGGAATATCACTATATGTGAAAGTTTTTTTTTTTACGAAAAAATACCGGAATTTTTGATATGCAAAGTTGTCTATTTTTTTTTTTTAAATTTGAAAATATATCATAATATACATTGTGTTTAAAAAAATGTAGTTTGATGAGATTAAACTGAATGAATCTACAATAAACTTAAAAAGATCACTGAATATGAGAGTTTTTTTTTTATGAAAAAATGTGTTAGTTTTACTAATCAAACTATTTTTATATTAGTTATAAAGTAATAAAATAGATATGAAATGATTAAAAACTATTTACTAATCAAACTATTATTATATTAGTTATAAAGTATAAATCAAACTATCAAAGACTAAAAACTATTTTTACTCAAAAAGAGCCCTACTATTATCGTTTATAGCATTTGTAAAACTTGAGTCGAAAGGTGAACACGTAACTCCCTCCTCCCTCTTTCCTTATCTTCTTAAACAGTTCCATCCATTCATCCTTCTCCTCCGTCGCCATAGCTACAACCATCTTTCTTTGTGTCTCTTCATAGACACAAACCACGCACACACACATTATCTCATTCAATACCACATAAACAAACAAACAAACATTACATTCAATACCAACCAACATGTCTCTGTCTTGTTCCTCTCATCCAATTCCACACTCTTTACCATCTCATTTCTCTCCTCAACTACCAAATTTCCGTACTGCACATTTCCTTCTTTGCCACTATAGACGCAGAAAAGTGCATGTGGGAGGACTCTTTAAGGTCTGTTCCTTTTCCTCTCTCGGTGGAGCTTCTGAATTTGAAAGTATGAGTCAAAGAAACCATGATGAAGAAGAAGATGATGAACAAGAAATTAGGACAAGGGCTAGTGATGAAAATGAAGAACAAGCTTTTGTTTTTCCTGAAAGATGGGATGTCTTAGGTCTTGGACAAGCCATGGTAATTTCCCTTTTCATTTCTTATTCATGTGTGAGTGTGAGTGTGAGTGAGGAACATTGGAAGTTGGCAATGGGGCATGTTTGGATTCACTTTTTTACACATAAGTTTGGAAGTTGACTTATCTGACCTCATCCAATAAGCTATGAAAATAGTCTGACTTTATTTTATTGTCTTTTGTTTTTGAAATAGTTTGTTTATGCATAAGAACTTATGTGATAAGCTCTTGTGGTATAAATAAGTGTTTAATTAAGTTGTTTATCCATACAGGGTCTTTGGTGTACCTCAGCTCATTCTTGCAAAATTTTACACCATATATAACTTTTATTAAGATATGTTCATTGAAGAAATGTTGAATTTGGATTCACTTGTAAGAATTGAGTTGTGCTTTTATCTTTTGTTTCCTTTCCATGAAACTTTCAACATATTTGAAATTTTGAATCCACTTGTTCTTCTTATGCTGTGGGATATATCATGTATACTTTCGTTGTGTTGAAATAAATATAGATGCATCATACATTTTGGGAATTCTTTTAGGTAGACTTTTCTGGCACAGTTGATGACGAGTTCCTCAAGAATTTAGGATTAGAAAAGGGAACAAGGAAACTCGTAAATCATGAGGAAAGAGGTAGAGTTTTGCAGGCCATGGATGGTTGCAGCTATAAAGCCGCGGCTGGTGGATCTCTTTCTAATACCTTAGTTGCCCTGGCAAGGCTTGGAAATCGCTCCCTCCGAGATCCTGCTATAAATGTGGCAATGGCCGGAAGTGTGGCGAGTGATCTATTGGGTGGCTTCTATAGGTTTGCCCTTTATTTCGATTTCCTTGATCAATAATGAGTGATGAAATAAACTACATGTCTTTCTTTTAACCTTTTGTTCTTCCATGAGTCAGAAGAACTCCTTTGGTTGGATTTTACAGTACAGTGATTTGCTTACATTTATTTTAAATATTAGGGAAAAATTAGGCCGAGCAAATGTACAATTTCTTTCTGCACCTATCAAGGATGCGACAACTGGAACAGTTATAGTTCTCACAACTCCAGATGCCCAACGCACAATGCTTGCATATCAGGTTCAATATACTACCAGCAAAGAATATTATTATATATTTCTGCCACTTTGTTTCATTTTGAGGAGTAAAATGTTTATAAGGAGATATATATTAATAACAACTATATACTATTGTTCATTATTTTTCCCCCCCTTTCCCCTACAGTACAAGTAATACACTTTTATTTATTAGAAGAAACACATGTTTAACTGACATATTGAACCAATCAACAATAGGAGTTGCTCAAAGGTTTTACGAGTTCTTCTGTTCTTAAGTTAGTTTGTGTAATTTATATTTCGTTATGTATGATGAAGAAAAATACCTCTCACATTTTGTTTTGAACATGCAAGTTTAATCACTGGTAGGCTATGAGTAATCGAGCGTATGTATTATCTAGAAATGAATGGGTGATGGAGATAATAAATTTTCTGGGTTTAGTAATGAAGATGATGAATTTTCAGGGTTTGGTGGTGAAGTTTAAAGTTTTGTCACAAATTTTAACAGAAAGGACTTATTTGACAGACATAAGTATAGTTAAGGGACTGAAATGTAACAATAATTAATTACGGGACCAAAATGAAACCAATAAATAAGTTGAGGGACAAATTATCTTATTTAGCCTATTGTTTACTATATATTTACTTATTTCTTCTTTAAGCATCAATCTACTAGCAATTTGCATCATTATGATATTGACATAATTTTGTGCTTCCAAAGATGTCCATTTGATAATGGTTTCAACAACTTACTGTTTCTATTTTTCTATAGAACTGCCATTTTAAAAATCTTGATTAGCATGGGGTTTAACCTCTACTTCACTCTGAAACCGTTTTTGTTGGTTTGTTACCTAGGTTTTTCTAGAAACTAGGTTGCTATGATATAGGGTAGCGTGCATCTGCAAATTCATTGAATATTATTCAAACTCGTCATTTAAACAAGTCTCTCTTCTTGCTGATTCGCTTGTATGCCATTTTTTATGAAATTTTCGAACTTGTTTCAAGTTGTGTTTTACCTTTATTAACGCTAATTCTGTGGAACTTTTTTTTCTCTTCCGGTGGTCATTATATGAAATAATGAAGGGAAAATGCTAATATATCTGCATTTTGGTATCAGGGCACATCTTCAACTGTTAACTTTGACACTTCCTTGGCAAGTGCTGTTTCTAAGACCAACATTCTTGTTGTTGAAGGTTATCTATTTGAACTTCCTGATACTATTAAGACAATCACGAAAGCATGTAAGGAAGCTAGGGGTAATGGTGCCTTGATTGCAGTAACAGCTTCAGATGTTACCTGCATCAAGAGACATTATGATCATTTTTGGTAAGATTATTATGCGGCTTAGATATTTTCTTATAATAATTCATTCATTTCCACTTATTGTCAAAATAGTTTCATTTTCACATATCAAATTACATATGCCACTTGTATTTGTTCATTCATCAGGGAAATTGTAGGCAATTATGCGGATTTAATCTTCGCAAACGTAGATGAGGCGAGAGCTCTAGGTAATTTTGATGCAAAAGAGAGCACTGTTTCTGTTACAAGGTATCTAAGTCAGTTCGTTCCTCTAGTATCTGTTACTGATGGTCTCAGAGGCTCTTACATAGGCGTAAAAGGTGAAGCAGTGTACATCCCTCCTTCTCCATGTGTCCCAGTAGATACATGTGGTGCTGGTGATGCATATGCATCCGGCATATTGTATGGTGTTTTAAGAGGCGTGTTGGATTTAAGAAATATAGGTGCAATAGCATCTAAGGTTGCAGCCACTGTTGTTGCACAACAGGGAACAAGGCTTAGAATTTCAGATGCAGTCAAATTGGCTGAATCTTTTGAATTTCAACATTTAAAGAAATATAGGTGCAATAGCAGCTAAGGTTGCAGCCACTGTTGTTGCACATCGGGAACGAGGCTTAGAATTTCAGATGCAGTCAAATTGGCTGAATCTTTTGAATTTCAACTTAATACATCCGCCGTTCAATCCGATATTGGTAATGTTTAATTTAGATTTAACTGCAATGTTTGTATAACAAATTCCAGACATCCTAATAATCAAAGTTTTAATTCAACTATAATTTAACTTTCATTTACAAAAGTTTGGTTGAACTTGTGACAAAAAAACAACTAACATACTTCCAAAAGGACAGAATTGAAAAAGAATATGATAAAAAATATATTTTTCCCATCTTGTATGAAATGGACTTGAATTTGTCCCCAAAACTGAAATTTCTCTATCTTAACTCTTAAGGAGCAGAATTTGTCATGTTACAAATAAAAAGGATAAACTAATTTGTTGCAAGATACGATTCTCGCAAACATACATAAAAAAAATTTCTATCTCAATATGATACATATCAAGAGGATTGTAATAATTAAATATCAACAAAGGACTTTTGGCAACTGTAATCAAGCCTTTGTTTTTGCCTCCTCATTTCTTGTTTTTCATACATCAGTTGATATACCTCTGTAATTCAATCAAGGATAATCTTCTGTATTAATCTAGCTGGAGGAGCTTCTTCTGGAATCTGTCAAATTATAAGATATACATGAAACAAAGAAAAATGTTAGCATATATCTCACAAAGCACTTAAGAAAATATCCCCAAAACTTTAATTTTAAAATAAATAGTCAACAAAAAGTAAGCCAGTATCTGCCAAATGTTAATGCTCTGATATGAAGAATTTTGATATTTAGCAAATGTAAAAACCAAAATATCCTAGATTTTGTCCATACTACTCAAAGGAAATTTTGCCATGGTTTTGTAAATGAAATAAATGTTTTTGAGAAATCTGAATGGATACTTATTTCAAACCTCAACAAAGACAGCAGAAGACTATTACCTCTCCAGGAATCCATTTCTCCTTTAACCAGACACTTTCATCTACGGACACATTCTCCACTTGGGACGTGTTTCTGCAATAATAAATGATCATAAGATTCAACCAAAAGTATTTGTAACTTGCATATGAAGCTGGACTAAAATTTCTATAAAGATAACCTCAAAGTTAGAGCAGTAACAAAGGTGAAGTTTCCAAGTAGGTTCAATACTAACAAAAGTTGAAGGCTTTGTTAAATAGTAATAATTGAAGAAAACAGAAGACCCTTCTGCTTCAAGCAACTCTACCAAATACCAATGTAAAATTTTCCCAATCTATAATCTGTAACAGATGGTTACACAAAATTGATTTTGTCAATGTAATATGCACCCAACTTTGTCACAATTAGAATGATTTCCTGAGCTATTATTAATATGCCAACAAGTTCAAGTGATCCATGAGGTAATTGTCTGCTGCATTGATCATCTCTTCCCTTTCTTTTTGTTTCTCACCCTTTCATTCAACACAAAAACTGGCATTACATATGTATTAAGAGATTTGCTCAAATTGTCTGATGCATTACATATGTATTAAGAGATTTGCTCAAATTGAAAATGCATAACTAATTACAAGATGCAACTAGCTCGAAACACTCAAGGTCAACAGGCTGGGTTATGACCTATGTAATATTAATTGAACTCTATGTTCTCTGAAAAGTTGTATCTGGCCAAGCAATACAGTTGAACTATTTTTGGCTGGGTAATGAATAAAAACGGAGTTTGATTAAATTGTCGCAACTACTTTAGTAGAACTTCAAACGAATGAGACCATTAACTTACAACTGAACTTCTGATGCTGTTGGAAGCATTGTAGTGGAGCTAGTGTTATTGAATGCAGTGGGTGGTTGTTGAAACTGAGAAAAAGGGTTGCTTTGAGCACCTGTGATTCCACTGCCGAAAATGTTTTGTGTGTTCGATGCGAAAAGGTTTCCTACAATTCATCACAAAGTTCATGGTCAAACAAAGAAAATGGAAGACAAATGTAATCATAGTGCTTGTTATTGAAATTCCATAAAATATATACCTCCAATTCCGAAGGAGCTAGGCTGAGCTGGAGTGGTCATTTGTGGTGCAGAGGGCCTAACAAGAAAGTTAGAAACAGATTATCATCCGACATGAATAAAATCACCAGAATATAAAAGAAAGGAACAAGATAAAATCATTGCATGGGAAGCAATGATTGGTGACCTGCATCCTATCCAATATAGCACACACTGTTCTTTAAATCACTCAATGCCAAGCATAAAAAAACCATCATAACCATTATAGGTATGCATTCAGAACGAGACTCTCATCATCTAGGTTGTTCTACAGAACTTGCAACACATATTCAACAAACTAGTCCGTAATCGGTATTAACATTTCCAAAATTGTAACCTTAAACCACATTAATAGAAAGATTCAAGTCTTTCACCACTCTCTTACAATCACACCATAATCCCAAACAAAAACAAATAATAGATAGGAAAAGTTCTAGTAAAAGGAAAACTTTATTGGTATGATGCAGCCAACTGAAGAAACTAGGTCAGATAAGAACAGTCTCGTCAATATCTAATAAGGTGCAAACCATATACAAATTAAGAAGAAGCTCTTTGCATCCCTTGTTAGCTAAACTTTGATATATCTTGATATTGGTCATTTTTTGTCTCCACACAACACAATTGAAAATGAAGAAAATGTTCAGAAGCATGTCCATTTGTTACCTTTCAAAACCAGTATTCAATGAAGCACCCAGTTGGCTAAAGCTTGAGACTGCTAAAGGACCATTGTTTTGAGTGACTGGTGGAAATGCATTTGCATTGGCTCCACTAGATTGGAAGTTTTGAATGTCAAGAGAAGAATTCAGAGGCATTTTGTAGGGTTCAGAAAGTAGTTTGTCAAACTCAACCAACTTGGATTTTAGTATGTTTCTCTCTTTCTCAACCTGTAACAACATACTTTAAGGTTAAACCAGAAAAACAATTGCATGAACATAACAATCACCTAGTTGCAAACACGAGTATAAAAAAATTGAAAAAAAGCTTTTCTTCAATAGAATAATAAATTTTACTCGAGAAAAATGAATTACGAGTAGATCGGGATTCTTACAATTAATGGCAAACTCATTCCATTCCTGGCATCCTCATAAGCCGCTGCCCGTAATTCTTCATAGCTAATATCTCCAGCAATGTCACAAGGACCACTGAATAAAAAAAAAGTCAAAATCTATCAGGATACTTAGCTTTCTTATTAGTTGGTTAAAATTCTTTGAAGCAATTTCTCTTTCAAAAGTGGAAATTATATTAGGATCTCCTTGCGTTATAAATTTCGTGGGAATATCTTTAAGATGGAGTTTTTAAGTTCATTTCAATAGCTGGTGTATTCCTGATTGTTATGTTAAGAAGTCCCACAACGGCTGCGAGATGTGGGACTTCTTATCATAACATTGTAAGGTGAGGATTGCCGCTACTTTATAAACACATGCTCAGGCCACCTCGCAGCCGATGTGGGACTTCTTAACGTAACACTGATGAACAGTATGCCTTTCACTTGGGAATTTTTTTTACTCCTTATTCCAAACTGTTAACTAACTGGCCAGTGGCATAACTCATAAGTAACTAAAGAAGACTCTGCTAATTTTTTTTGGAATTTAAATAAAAAATGAGATCATGTATGTGAACATTCCATGCAAATTCCAATCACTTGTCTTTGTAATGCAAATGAAAATGGTCCCAATCAAAACCTCTTTCATCTTTTGGACTGCAACTTAAAAAACAATTTTCAAGGATAAGGGCTTGAGGAAAAGTATAATGGTCAGTAGTTTAGTCGGTGTTAGATGTGAAGAATAGATGAGAAAATAGTTAACAATCTTTTGAGGAATATTGATCTTTGTTTGTCTACATGGAATGCTGACTGCATTAGGTACTAGACTACTACACAATGACTTCCTCCATGATCAAACAACATGTTATTGATAGTAACAAACAAAATTGATAAATGTTTTCAAAACCTTATGCATAAAAAAAATAAAAAATAATACCCTTTGCAATGACCATAGCATGTAAGTATCCAAAGTGGCTTCTCTTGCTGAAAATCTTCTACAATCTGGCGCTTGCAAACCTCAGGATCTGTGCATCTTCAATTACATCAACCAAGCTTTAGTGAAGTATATAATATAATTTAACTCTTGAAGAAATGAACCCAATGTAAAGTGCAAATATTTAAAGAGGCAAGAGCCACAAGCATTGATAAGGAAGATGAAAATCAAATCAAAATACTGAGAATTCTTTAATATAGAAAAAGAATTAGATACACGAGATACATTAACACCAAAAAAATTACAACAAAGGTGAAGGAAAACAAAATAACAACACTAACTTTGTATTTTGCTTGTTTTTTTAATTGAGAAAGCAATGTAACCGCATGTTAGAAAGACAGTGACACTCATAACAAATATATAAAAACATAGCATGCACTTTAGCTGAAACAAAGATAGTGCATGTGCAACAAAATGAAATATATGCATATTTGTATCATGAGTCTGTGTGTTATACACAGGGTAGATGATTAAGCTGGCTTTTCATGTTTTCAATTCAAAAGTAAAAAAGAGTATATAGGAGGCATTATTTTCATCCATGTTCTTCATGCTCATTTGATAATACTACATCAAGAAAAATGTCTATGTTTGATGAGAGATGGATGATGAATTGATCAGTACTTACTTATGATTCGCTGTTTGGGAATTGTTATCAGACTGACGTGGCGTGCCATTCTGGGGTTTGGATGAAGATCGACTCCATTTGTTTTCAAAAGGCTGCTTCAAATGTAAACCATCAATACGAAAAAAATAATTGCATGACTATATTAACAGGGAAGGTGAAAACAAACATAATAATGAAAACCTCACATAAGCTGCTCCTAAAATTGGGACGGGCATCAATGATACATTCATGTACTATAAATAATGTCCAACAATTTCTTTTTAAGAAAAATAATAAAACACAATGTGTATATATCAGGGACATTTGAAAGAATCTATATAAACCTATCTAACAACATAAGCATTTATCCGTGGTTAGATGAGCTCATATGAAGCGCGGACACTCCTCGGATTGGGTGTGTCCCAATGTCAGACATGCGCCGTGCCTGACAAAGACACGACACTTACGATTACATTAAATTATATCATTTTTTCATATTTTTATCAGTGTCAGTGTTTGTGTCGTGTCTGGTGTCCATGTATGTGTCCGTGTCCGTGTCATAAAACAATAGCTTACGATTTGTCATTAATTGTAAGCAGCCTATGGCCCTGTTTGGATAAATAGCTTAATTAAGTACTTATATCATAAGTGCTTATCATATAAGTTTGTTTTTCTTTTTCATAAGCTATCCAGTAGAGCTTACGGAAATAAACCATAAGTTATTTTCATAAATAATCTATGTTGGAGAGCTTATATGAAAGTAATCTAACAACAATTTATTAACACATCATAAGTTATTTTCATCAGCTCTTTCAAATAGTCTCACAAGTGTTCATGCTAGTACATAATCTCAAATAAGTCAATCCAAACCACCCTATATTCAATAGCCCCTTCAAGCTAACTTACAAAAACTTATGCAAAAAGTTTACCCTTGTTGGTTCCCCCATTGATCCCTATCCATGTCCAAATTCTATTTTCGGTATAAAAACAAACATTTTTTTTGTTACGGTATATATATATATATATATATATATATATATATATATATATATATATATATATAAGATAATTACATATGTGTCGAAGGTAAACGGGCAACAAGCTGCGCCGCTACTCCTTTTTGAATTGCAAAACCAATTCGCTCAAACATTGACAACTTAAATATCTTTTCAACACATACATCCAAACGCAAATAGCTAATTGAATATTATAAGTAAGTATTAATGAATAAAAATTAATAAAAAGAGTAAGAACCTGAAATTGGTTTGGTTTGGAGTCAGAACGAGGAGGAGCATTTGAGTGGGAGGTGTTTTGTGTTCCAAAACCAAAAGGGTTAGTCTTTTGGTGGTTGTTAGGGGCAGAGGCATTCCCAAATCCAAAAGGGTTTGTATTTCGTTGTTGTTGTTGTTGTTGATGAACAAATTTACACCTTTCTCCGTATGAACAGCTGAAAACATGAAGAAAAAACACATGATCGATGATATTGTAATGAGAGTGGAACACAGACAAAACAAAACAGTATGATGAATAAGAAGAATTACCTGCCTCGCTGGAAATTTCTACAAATTTGTGTCATTGAAGAATTTATGTTCTTCAGTCTTGATTGATTCTCAACAAACAAACAAACAAACAAACCCTAGCGCGGTTTTAAGGTTTGAATCAATGAATGAATGAATGAATGAATGAATGAAAGGGATATATAGCCAAAGAAAATCAGTTCGCGCTGCTCAACTCTGCGTAAAATCTCCTACCCAAAAATTAAACTCTGCGTAAAATCTACTTCTCGCACCAGCTTTCTATTCTTTCGTCCCAGACCAAAAATAAAATTAAATAAATAAATAAATAAAAGGTTTAATTATTCTACTTATTTTTTATTTTGTTTTGATCCCTAAATTATTAAAAGTTTCGTTTTCATTCTTTAACTTATTTTTTTGATTTCATTTTGATTTTTTAATTATTAAAAGTTTCATTTTGATCTATAACTTATTTTTTGGTTTCGTTTTGATCCTTTAACTCTTCTTTCTTCAACCATTTTGGTCCCTCCTTTCAAAGGACCAAAACGCAACCAAAAAAATAATTAACAGACTAAAATAAAATCAAAAAATAAATGAAACTTTTAATAATTAAGGAACCAAAACAAAACTAAAAAATAAGTTAAGGACCAAAACAAAAATTTTAATAATTAAGGGACCAAAATGAAACTAAGAAATAAGTTAAGGAATTAAAAGAGGAATTGCCCCCCTACTCCGTTTACTTCGTCAATTTTGATGAATTAGATGTTAACTGCATACGTGATACTTGACAACATAACACCACGTTGCATGAGGGGGGGAGGGGTGATTGACTAGGATACACGTTAAATGAGATAATTGACTAAAATTTACAAAATTAGAGGATTAATTGACAGAAATTTAATTTGCATAAAAAGAAAGAGATGGAGAGAGGGGGAGAGAAAGGGAGAGAGTAGTAGATAGGGGGATAGAAAGAGATTTTGATTTTGAGAGGGAGATAGATAGAGAGAGAGAGAAGAAAGGGAGAAGAAGAGAGTTCGAGAGAGATGGAAAGAGAAGGAGAACAATTGAAATAATGAATATACAATAGAAAGAAGGAGAGATAGAGAGAGGGAGAAAGTTAGAGAGAGGGGAAAAAATAGGCAGATGGAGAGAGTTAAAGAGAGATGGAAAGAGATGAAAAACATATACAACAATAACAACAACAAAGATAGAGGAAGATATATATATATATATATATATATATATATATATATATATATATGAGAGAAGATTGTGAGGTGTTGCCGCCTATAAAAGAAGATTGTGAGAACGATGAGGAGAGTGATTGGAATTTTCTATTTGAATGTGATAATAGTAAACAAGCTTGACAATCAGCAGGTATTGGCTCAATTGTTTCATCAAGAATGTTGAATTTTAATACGGCAAAGGAGTGTATACTTGATTTATACTGTAACAGTGCCCGTAATGTGGCTGCCCAGGCAAGAATGGTAATATTGACTTTATGGAACAACAGGAATAATTGAGCTTGGAATCAATAAGAACCGGAACAAGAGCTTTACGCCAAAGCGATGAGCGTGTGGAGCGAATGGAAAGTTGTCTGCAGCAGCGATAGGGAACACGACCATCAACAAGAATGCAATGGCAGAAACCGAACTGAGGAAGGTACAAATGCAACGTTGATGCAACCTTTCATAATGAGGCATGAACAACTAGGGCAGATTGGTGTGTACGAGATTACCACAAACAATTTATACTCAGAGGAAGCTCTTGGATTCAAGGAAGATGTTCCATTAATGAGGGGGGAAGCAATTGCAATGCTAGAAGAAATGAAGGAGTTGAGCCAAACAAGCTTTACAAATGTTGTTTTTGAGACTGATTTACAAAATGTAGTCAATGCAATTCGCCATGTGCGTATAGGCGTGTGTGACTTTAGTTCCTTTATTCATAAGATTAAGTATATGTTGTCTTTACATTTTGAATATAAGGTAAAATCTATTAAGCGACAAGCGAACATGGTTGCTCAAACGATAGTTAGGGTGACCATTTTACGGCCTAGTCGCTATATCTTTGATTTTATTTTTTTCTTTTTGACTAAATATCTTTGATTTTATACTTCCTTGTATTGACAATTTATTATATAATGAAATGATATGAGTTTAAGTTTGTCAAGAAAAAAACTATTTTGAGATCTACTTCAACCAACATTTAAGTTTTTAATTTCTCTCAATTGCACTCTCACCATCTTAATAAAATATTAAATATTGATTTAAAAAAAACTTTTTTTGTATGTCATTTCAAATTTATAAGTTGGTTTAACAGTTAATTTTATCAAAAAAAATTTTTGTTAGTTTATTTACTATCAACTAATATGTGTTTCATCTGCTTTCACTACTTCAAAAAAAAGAGCATAATAATACAAATTATTTTTCCCTGGAAAGTGAACATTACTTCGATATATTGCTATGAGTATTTAGCATTTAAAAAAAATATGAGAAAGAAATTTATAGTATAAAATAGGTAAATTAATTAAGAATGAATAGTGAAAGTGGACACTCATAGAATCTTTAGAGAGCATAAATCTCAAAGCATTTCACCCTTACATTCTTTAAGCTTGGAAGCTATGGACCATCATAGAATCTTTACCAAACATAGAGAAAAACTAAAAGTTTTAAGGTCATCCTTACTCCAATCAGCAGATCTCTTTGCACTCGAATTGCATCAGTACTTGACCAGGCGCAAATAGGGTGATCATATCCGAACCAATCCAAAAGTAAAACCGCAAATCGAACCAATTCAAACCGAATCCGCAAAAAACTGCATTTAGTTAAAACTGCACAGATCATTTTTCTACTAAACCGCGCGGTTTGGTTAGGTTCGTGGTTTTCATTTCATAAAACCGAACCAAACCGAACCAAACCGCAATATCTAACGTTAACTCTACCAACTAGAAACAATCAACCTAGTACACAATCCAACTTAACAAACTCAATTCAAATTGAGTCTATAAAATAGTAGGTTGTCAAAATATATCATTTTACGCGATTAAGAACTATAATGTTGCTATTAAAAATAAACTCTTTTTATAAGATATACAAAAGTTTTAGGATATATGCAATTTTTGTATATACATATTATTTCATGTAACAATAAACAATAAAATATTGATATTTTCTACGTTTATTTTGAAATAAGTTGATAATATTGTCATATTTTTTGTATGTCTATAAACCGCGGACACCGATTCAATCCAAACCGTATTGGTTTGGTTTGGATTGGTTTGGGTGACTTTTCAAAAACCAACCGAACCAAACCGCATGTATTTTTATCTCGCGGTTAGGTTGGCTTTTATGCTCAAAACCGAACCAAACCGCACCGCGATCACCCCTAGGCGCAAAAGCGCATGATCTGACCAAGACTTCAGTACAACTTTAGATTTGCAAGGGTCATGACTTAACCTAGCTGCAAGACCTTAATGACGCGCAGAATCCCTGTCAAATACCAAGTTCTTCATTCGGCCTAAACATCCATACCTCTAGCAGACTAGCACATTATACCGCTAGAAGGGTTCACTAAAGTTTCACCCAGAAAAGGAAAAAAAAAAACATTATAAAAAATGTTAACATTTTAAAGAGTGTTAACATTGTGTGACAATGTCTCTCCAACATTAATCCAATTATCTATTGAAATTTATGTGACGGCTATTAATCTGCAAGGATCTAATATCTTATGTGGTAGGACCATATACACTACTAATGTTTTTGCTAATAATAAAGAGAGTATCAAAAAGAAAGTGTAAAGCTAGATAGTGTTTATTTAGCACATCTTTAATACATAAAAGACGATGGGCACCCACTAATACATATTGTGTGCATTCCTATGTGTAACATTACATGAATAAGCTACAACTTAGCACTATATATTGTTATTAATATCATAAGAAGTCAAGCTCCAACTCCAAAAGCAGAAAAAAGAAGCAAAGGCTAATAATCAAAGCACTTTTAAAGTTTAATCCACTAATTAGTCCACTAGCCAAACAATACTACATATATACTCCTTTCAACTTTGAAAGGACAAGGACAATGGTCATGTACCAAACCAAGGGAATAAAATTAATACACATCAACATAACTTTATTTTATTTATTGTCAAACTAGATGCTAATGCTATACAATTCCTTTCTACAAACCACTGATTATATACACTTAGCATCACAAAACCAACACAACAAATTCTCCACTTATATTATTACTTGCTTTCTATCATTTTTTTTCCTTCAATTTTTGACATTCTTCTCCCTTTTTTTCCTATACAATGTAGAGCGGTACATCCGAACACCGGCCTCAGGGAACAAGGCTCAGGTATTGCAGCTATGCAAAACATAAATCATATTTTTAGAGGACACCACTCTTTTGATGTTAAATCAAGTATGCTCTGCGCGAAACTGCAGAGACTAATCTCTCGAGCCAAATATAACCACAATGGCTCGGGACGCCACTTTAAGGAAGTGGTCACAACTGTTTGTATCTTTTTTTAGGTATAAATATTGATTGCTAAGTGACATTAAAACCACTATATAACATTATTAATAGTAATTTAGTATTCTATAATGATTCCTCCTCCCATTGGAGCTCTATGTGGAACTCCTTTCCTCCTCTTCACTGTTCTGTAATTCACAACTGTTGGAGGTGGCGTTGAAGGTGTAAAGCTATGAATTTTGTTTCTTCCACTTCCATTGCTAATGCCATTCATTGACTCTTCACCATCAGACCCATCTTTCCGGCTTAACATTTTATTCTTCCTCAACTTCTTGGAGGTTCCAACAATCTAACAAGAAAAAATCAAAAAGTTGAACAAGTCATTTATATATCCACCTACTCTCATCATCATTTTTCTTACTTTTTCAAAGGAAACATAAAAAGTACACCTTAAATTTTGCATACTTTATCCAGAAAAGAAGGAGGTAGTTACAATTGTTTTACTTTACAATTCATACACAAGTACAACATTTCTATAAAAACATATAATAATAAAGTTTAGGAAAACAATGACTCATGTTTTTCTATTACTAATGTAATCCAAATATGCAATATGAGGAATCCATTTAACCATTTTAATACTTCACAACAGAAAATTTTCCATACAAGTCAATGAAGCTTGAGTTAGCTAAAACAATCTTTGATCAAACTTTACCTAACAGATGGAACTCCGGATAAATAGCCAGAGGGTTAAGACAAAAATTGACGAGATAAAAAGCAATTAAATGTATATGTCTATATGAATTTGGTTTAATTAATTTAAACTATCTATGATATGATTATGATATATATACCTTACAACCAAGAGAGCAGAAGTTGAAGGAATCAAGAAGGCTTCTGTCACAAACTTGGCAGGTATTGGTGACCCCTTTTCCAGGCCTAGGTTGAGGCCTTTCATTCAAAAACACAATCTTTGCACTGTTTATAACATAAGTTTGAACTTCTGTTATGTCCAGAAATTTCTGTATCTCAGAAACCCTTATCACATCATGATATGAAGATCTCCTTATCTTTCAACATTTATAAAACAAAATGAAAAAAATAACTTCATCAGAGAATATCAACCACATTATTTATTAGTATTAGCTAAATAAAATAACCATAATTTAAATAAAATTATCTATTAAAGCAGAACCAACCAACAAACAATATAATTGAGTAATAATAACAACCAATTATTGAAAGGAATTTTTTTATTATTTATTATTATTATTATTATTGAATTGGTCAAAGGGGGATTAACATAGAACAATGCAAGAACAAACAACAAAATCAGATTACAAACAGTAAAAAATCTTGATTACAAAATTTGCACATAATAGAGTCAAATTGAGTAATGAATCAGAAACCAAACATAATTAACCAAAATTTGGTACCTGAATTGTTCTATGTTGTTTGTGAGAAACAAGACAAGCAGAACAAAGAGCTCCATTAATACAATCCAAGCAAAACATATTGCATTCACTCTTGTGTGAATCTGAGTGGACTTTGCATTGAACAAAGAAAGTTGTTTGAAGAAGTGGTTGCAACCATGGTGGCCATTTGTTTTCTTCTTCATTGATACCTCCTCCTCCACCTCCCTAATAATTCCATAGACCCAATAACAAGAAAATGTTAAAAAAAAAATCACAAATTTTCAAATGGGTATATAATAATTGAAATAAAAATTAAATTTTTTGCATAATGGAATGAATTGGTTTGATGATAGTGGCACTAACTAACTAACCATGATTGAAATTTTGTGTTGAAGGGTTTTTGATAATCGGTGCTAAATGGTAATTAGGAGGTGAAAAAAGAGAACTTTGTACAAACAAGAGAGAAGGAAAAAGGTTGGAACTTGAAAGTGGGGTTATGCTTTTGTAGTGGTGGCGGGTGATGAAGGGTAGAGAAAATAAGTGCTTATCTTTAATTTTCTTTTATTTTCTTTTCTTCTTCAAAAACTCCAAACACCGAACCTCACTCCAAACCCAAACCTAAAGAGGCTGCGTTTTCTTCAAGGAATGTGATTGAGATGTGGTCACATATATTCATTTTTTTTTATTTTTTATTTTTGGTCAAGACATTTATTAATCGGGTCAAAAAATTGTTTTACAAATGGAATTTGTATTCTTTCAAACTCGTCATTTATTATCAAATATTAATCGGTTTTGTGATGATTGGCGTTGAACATGGTAAAAAATTTTATAATTTAATTTTTATAACTTTGTATAAAAAATGATTGAAAACAATTGATATTAGAAACAACACCCCGCCTAAAAGCGGTACCCCTCCTACCACAAACAGCAATCCTAACGTAAAAGACAATCCTTCGGATCCCATTTCCACTCATAGAACATACACGGTGACATCTTCAACTTTACTAAGCTCCACTTCCAACACAAGACTTTGATAGCCTCAACCACCTCAAACGGATTAAACACTCCGTTAGCAAATATTGTGTCGTTTCTAGCCTTCCAAATTGACCACAAAGTCGTATGCCAAATCATCATAAATCCTGTTCGGAGTTTGGAGTTCTTTGCCTCGGATCTAAACAACTCCCAAAGAACAAAAAGGTTGTGAGGGAGAACAATCCCCACTTCTAACCACCGGAAAATCTCATACCAAATGAATATAGCACTTGGACAATGGAGGAAAAGATGAATGGAGGCTTCAACACAACCGACGCAACCAACACAATTTTTAGACACCTCCGGAGCAAGAATATGACGGTAATCAAGATTTCTCCTTGTGGGTACCCGATCATATAATAATTGCCAAGAGAAAACAATTACCTTTGAAGATGCCGGACTCTCCCAAATATGTTGGAAAACCACCGCCGCTTCCGGGTCTATCTCAATACAAGGATGAAGGTCACAAAAGAGAGACTTACAAGGATGGAGGTCACAAAAGAGAGACTTGTAAGCCGAGCTAACCGAAAAAATACCGTCCGGATCAATTTTATAGTTCTAAAATTATTATTTTTGTTACTTCATACGAAGTTTCTATTACCGATATTGATGATTAATTTTTGTCGGAGAATAATTTGTGGAGCACATAAAGTGAATTTTTTCCTTTCAACCGATTTTTTTCCATACAAATGAACCAGGAATCAAACTCCTCACCATATGCTCAAGAAGTCCAACATTCTAAAATTCCACTTTTAAAGTGAAAAAATGGAATGACCGGAGTTCGAACATTTACAGTATATATAATGTGATGTTCAACCAATTGAGCTAAGTTCTTGAGACTGTTCTAAAATTAATTTTAACTCCTTAAAAAATGAAATCAAACATAGTTACATTTATTTTATTGTTTTGGTTAACTCAATGTAATTAGAATTTTTTACTCTCGACTCAAAGTATCCTTACGATTTAGACTCTTCGAGTATATTGGATGGCCCTAAATTTTACTCCTTAATTTTTCTTCCTAATTATTCCATCCATTAGGGGTGGTTTTGGGTTACTTTTGTTTTAGAACCACCCTCTCTATTGTTTTTTCCTGCTCATCTATCTAAATAAGTGTTATTCACATATATTTAAGTTATTATTTTTTTGTTTTTGTCGTCTAAGTGCGACGTTGTTTGTTGATTTATTCGTCGCAAGTTAAATAGACATTTTTTTGTTCTGTCTTAGTGCGGTGTTTTGTCTGTTGGGAGTGACAGATCAATTTTGACTCATTAGTTGAAACAATGCTATACAAATTCAGAAATATAAATGCTATAATTCGTGTAAGGGGCTTATGATGGATAACATTAAGGTCAATTTTCTCTCGACCTCACAAATATCTTGTCTGTATGTTGCAGAATCGGTATCTAAAAGACCACATATAGTCAATTTTTGTATGAACGCCTGTAAATATTTTTTTGTCCTCAAATTGACACGAAAATATTTGATGTCATTTTTTTTAGGGTTTAGCTCCCATTAAATGAACTCTCCAAAAATCAAACAAAATTATGGTGTTTTTTCGTGATAAAATATATTTTCATATTTATGTACCGACATACTTTTGGCCTTTTGATTTATGGAAACTACAGTTTGTATTAATATTAGTAGGTAATTAAGTAATATTAAACCGTGTACGAATTTTCAAACTTTGGTTGCTACTAGAAAATATTGAAAGTTTTGAGTAATTTTATCTAATTTACTGTCATTGTCTTTCAACCATATTTCACCATAAATCTATTGATACAATTTTGTGATGAAGTCTGTGACTTATGTTGAATATTTGACTTTCAACTTTAGAGTTTAGACTCAAACAATTCATTCATTTGAACATATTATATTATATGATTACAATAAGATATGAATGAGATGTTCAAGTTTTTTTTTATATAAATGAAATATATTGTTCCATGGATATAAATGAAATATTATTTAATCAAAAAGAAGACACATAAAGATTTTTTTTCTTAAAATCAATATTTATTAAATAACCAATTAATTTGGATGTTATAGGAAATAAGTATTAGAATTAGTTTTTTTTTAAAATAATTGTTTTTTTTTACGCATTTTAAATAATTGTTGAACTTATGTTATTTTACTCTTTTGTCTTTGATAGTTGTATTTATAGGCTTAGTGCCTCATATGAAATAATCAATCAAACATTATAACAAAAATTCCTCTTCTCTCAAAAACTCTCGGTCAATACTATGATTTTGCATAATCTCTCATTTGTACCGCATTCTATTCTAAATCATTAGAATCAATACTATAATTTTGCATAATCTCTCATTTGTACCAGATTATGTTGAAATTTACATGTTTCTTTGTATCTAGTTTAACTCTACCGTATCGATATTAACTGTTTGAAAACAGACTACAAAGTGAACTTATGTGCCTAGACTTCATTCTACTATTGTTCCATCAACTTTTGCTTCGCGAATCTGCTTTTTGGATATCTTTAAGTCATACAGAAGATTTTTTTATTATGGTTTAAAATAGAGATATCCTTTATCGCCATTTAGTTTTTAATCACAATTGAAAGTTTGAATTTTTTGATTTATTCCTCGGTAAATTTCAAAGTACTTACAAGATTTAAACACTAATTCCTCATCAGTTGAAGCTCAGTATTATTAGTCTTCACGACTAATACTATAACAAAATTATGGTAAGTTTGACAACAACAAAAACAAGAAGAAAAATTAATATTAATTCAACTATTGAATATCTGGATATGTTTTCTTTTTTATTTGTTGAATTATAGATCAATATCTGTAAATGTGATGATCCCTCACTTCCAACTTTTAAGCAATATTTAATCATTGATGCAAGGTGTCGTCGTTCTAACAGTTGTCTAATTTGTGAAAGAGTTCAGGTTTAAGTTTCACTAATGTTTTTAAATAGATATAAATATAAATATATTTTATAAATATTCTTTTAATTCTAAGGTCTTTCATACCTTAAACTGAAATATCATCCTGTCACCTTAAATTTTCTTTATAACAAAAAATTAGGTTAATTGTCTGTAATCTATATGCATTGTTTGGCTTACTTTCCTAGCTAGAAGAATATGGACCAGAATGAGTTTAAGACAAGGTAGGTTAGGTTTGGCAATGGTGTCTGTCTGTCTTCATGATTGACACTTAGGAGAGTGAGTTGTGACAGGTGGATGCAAGGATGACTCATCATCTATTTAAAGGAACATATAAGGAAAAATAATTGTTGTCATGTGTTAAATACTTATTGTGTAGGTTCTGGTTGGAATTTGGAAGTAGTATGTACTTTTAAATTGAGAAATGTAACTTAAAAACAGGCTTTTCATATACTAAATTTATCACATTATGTCACTTTAATCAATGGAGAAATGTAGTAGATGTTGTGAATTCGTTTTAAGATAAAGTCATACCAATAAATTTGATGTGTGGAGCAAAGTGATTAAGCAATCAAATCAAATAGTATAGAGACAATGAAGATTAATCCAACAATATGAAGCAAGAGAAAAATAGAGAAAGCAGTAAAAGACACAATCTTTGTTTACCCAGTTCAGTCAAATTCCGACCTAATCTGGGGGAGAGAGCAGCCCCTCCGTTCCACTATTTCCAAAGTATCACCGTTACAATGAAACTCCCAATAAGGGTTACAAGAATCAGAAACCTAATCCTACCCTAATCCCAAGTTTCTTCCCGTAACCAAGAAACTTAATATAGTGTTTCCAAGGTGAAGAATAAACAATTTAGAGAGTAATTTGTTTCTTTCCCTTCTCCTCTTGTGTTTTACCTCGTTCCTAAACCTCTATATTTATAGTAAAAATATAACAATAAATTAGGAACAAATCTCATATAAAACTGGAACAAATCTAACCAAAAACGGACAAAAACTACCAAAAAACAAATCTGCCACGCGCGCGCGTCTGGGCGAAAATTGGCAGAAACTTCCATAACCATGTTTTTGCTCCTTTTCTATTCCAATGAGATTTCAAGGCAATTCTAACAATTCTCCACCTTGACTTTAAATTGATGGTGATGCCAATTTACACCAACCACCATGCTGCTCTCTCCATCTTGAACTTCTATTATTCAAGATCACAGGCCAAGTTCAAGTCACACTTGAACCTTGACCTAGGCACTTGCTTCCACTTGCTTCCCGCAAGCATTGCTTCCTTTCCTTCATCCCTCAGAATGTCTTCCTTCATGAAGTTCTTGTCTTCCACTACCATAGGGTGTTTAGGTAGCCTAACAAGATGCACCGCTTCCACTTCAGCCCCCGGAGTAGCTAAGTCTGTCCTCCTAAAAATTTGCTTGCTCACAGCTATCACCGGAATTTTAGATAGCTCAACAAGCTCAACCACCATAAGATCCCTAGGAATACCTTCTGTCATCCGAAGTATTGCTTGGCACCAAATCAACCTTGGATTTTTAGGTTGATCCACCTCAAGCTGCAACATCAAACTCCCCTTACTTCCAACTACCTCTCGTAGTATAACAAGTTCTCTAGTTTGATCAAAGTTGCTTTCAATTGCCTCCCTGAAGTTCCTTTCAAGGTCTTGCACTTCTTCAGCCACAATTGAAACATTACCACCAAGGTCCCCATGGCCACACCCCTTTGGTTCAACACTTCCACTCTCCTCCATATTTCCAAGAGTTAATGTTGTTTCTCTCCCACTGTTGGAAAACTCCACCTCAATATGAGATTCCACCAAAGTAATTCCACCATGTACTCCACCTTGTAATTGGCAAGACCTCTCCAATTCCTCTGAAACTTTCAAACCGAAATCCCCTAACTCTCCACCGTAATGAGAATCACCAGAGTTCAGATACTCACTCTCCTCCGTTTCCAACTATACACCAAAAGTGCTTCCGCATTCTCATAACCCTCTTCCACAACATGCACAGAATTATTATTGCCCTTTAATTCCGGACAATCCTTCCTGAAGTGACCTTTCCTATTACAATGATGACAATTCCACTTAATGCTTCCTTTTGACCTTGCCTTCCTACCTCTATCTCCACCAAAAACATTTAACGCATCCTCACTGTTTTCCACCTTCAAGTCTTTAGACTTAGTTAGTTCTTTCGTCCTCAAGGCCGATTGAACTTCCTCCAAGGTAACAGCGCTTTCTCTACCATAGAGCATGGTATCCTTGAAACTTTCATAGGAGTTAGGTAATGCACACAGTAAGTGCAAGGCTTGATCTCCATCTTCTATTTTTACATCAAGATTTGCCAAATCATCAATAATTTTATTGAATTCTGCTAGTTGCTCCGTTATGGATTTCGACTCCACCATTCGATAAAAGTAGAGCTTTTGTTTCAGAAACTGTTTATGTGCCGTCGACTTGGTCATGTACAATGAATCAAGTTTGGCCCACATAGACACCGCATTGGTCTCCTTAGCTACTTCTCTCAGCACGTTGTCTCCAAGACACAAGACAATAGCACTAACCGCTTTCTTATTCAACTCAGATTTCTCATCAGCTGAAAGTTTTGCCGGCATTTGTGCTTCTCCCTTCAAGGCTTCATCACAATTGTTATGGACTAAGACCGCCTTCATCTTTACCTTCCACAGCCCGAAGTCGTTTTTCCCGGTAAACTTCTCAACATCAAACTTCGAAACCATGATACCTAATTCACGATTTGATCCTTGCCACACGGTGGGCGCCAATTGTTGTGAATTCGTTTTAAGATAAAGTCACACCAATAAATTTGATGTGTGGAGCAAAGTGATTAAGCAACCAAATCAAAGAGTATAGAGACAATTAAGATTAATCCAACAATATGAAGCAAGAGAAAAATAGAGAAAGCAGTAAAAGACACAATCTTTGTTTACCCAGTTCAGTCAAATTCCGACCTAATCTGGGGGAGAGAGCAGCCCCTCCGTTCCACTATTTCCAAAGTATCACCGTTACAATGAAACTCCCAATAAGGGTTACAAGAATCAGAAACCTAATCCTACACTAATCCCAAGTTTCTTCCCGTAACCAAGAAACTTAATATAGTGTTTCCAAGGTGAAGAATAAACAATTTAGAGAGTAATTTGTTTCTTTCCCTTCTCCTCTTGTGTTTTACCTCGTTCCTAAACCTCTATATTTATAGTAAAAATATAACAATAAATTAGGAACAAATCTCATATAAAACTGGAATAAATCTAACCAAAAACGGACAAAAACTACCAAAAAACAAATCTGCCACGCGCGCGCGCCTGGGCGAAAATTTGCAGAAACTTCCATAACCATGTTTTTGCTCCTTTTCTATTCCAACGAGATTTCAAGGCAATTTTAACAGTAGAAAAATTGATGATCAATCACTCTGAAATCTACAAAAGTTTGGTAAATGTCCATACCATACTCCACTTCAAATGTAGACTAGTAATAACAGAAAGTTTGTTTAGGTTATTTGAGTGGTTAAATCGCGATTTTATTCCACTTCGAGCAGTTTAAAACGGTTTCAAACAGTTTAATTATGACTCGGAAGTTTTGTAAATTCAATGTCTAAAACATTAACGTGCAATCATACCAATATTACTGCACTGGATCTCATTAAAACTACATAGTTAAGCGTGGGTAAACAAAAAATAAACATTAGATTCAACACACACAAAAAATCTGGTAAATAGCTTAGGCAGAGTTCAGCTTCTATGTTTGAGTCGCGGTCAAGTTTGCATACAAAACTAACAATACAGTATTTAATTTTAACTAAGGGAAGAATGTATTACTGTAAAAAAGAATTCAATAATTAAAAAGTCTTGAATAAAACATTATATTTATCCAAATTCAAGATCAAAGTCTGAGAAATAAAATTAAAAGCTGCAACTTTACTTAGATGCCAGATTTAGAAGTTTTAGTAAAGTTAAATAGACAGGTCAAAATATTTGGTTCATGTTGAAGTAGTCCCTCTAAAATAAAATTGAGGTCATATTTTAGGAGACTAGAATCAAATATAACAATTCAAACAAAAATAAAATAATCAATATATTTACATATTTTGAGTACTAATTCAACATAGATCAAATATGACAAGAACTAAAACCAAAATGAAGAGGGCCAAAAAGTCAACAGGGACATTTTTGTTTGTATGTTAAAACCAGAAAGATGTAAAAATTTATTTATTATTTACAAAACATGGCCAAGAATTTATGTAAGCAGTAAGCCCTTATTTTATGGATAGTAGTAGTTTATAGTTAAATTTTACTTTTAAGAGTTATTCCATCAACAACAACAGCAACAACGACAACAAAAACAAAAAAGCTCCATAAATCAAACAAATTCAAACTATAAAACATGCCTTTTGGGGGGCTTGAAAGTTATTTCTTTATCTTTTAACATAACCTGCTTGTTTGTATTGGCCCATTACAAGTGTTGTTACCAGTAACTCTAATCTTCATAGTTAACTGATGCCACAGAACCAAATGTTTGATTTTGTCATGATTATCAAATTTTTGAATCAATTGGAAATCCCCAAATTTTGGGGCTAAATACATGTATGTTGTTTTCAAATTCAAAACAATAAACTTAATCATAATCCATCACCGATCCGATTACTAGTTAACTAGGACTTAAGCACGCGAATTGCTACCTTTTATTTACTTGGTGTCACAGCAACTAGAACTTTGAATCAAAACCAGAGAAAGGCGGTGTAAGACTACGATAGGTATCAATGAGTTCAGCTTGTTGAAGAGGTAGATTTCTATCTCCTATTCTACTTGATCATTGACAAGTCCATCAAAGACCAGATATTGAAGAGCTATGGAGTACTTTGCAGCTTTAATACTACCAGTATCTGTGTTATCAGTTCGTGAATAGCTCTTACCTTTCAAAATAAACGACCCAGATACATCCCCTTCTGCAAGAAAATTAACAAAAAAAAGTAATTCATATAACAGTGTAACTAAGTTTTATATAGACTTCTAATCATATTTCACTGCCTTAAAATATGATTGAACGTATATGTAAAACATGTGTCGGTATAATTATTAAACTCTTAGTAAATATCAATCACTCAAGGAAACATACATGACAAGAAAGAGCACATTATTTTTAAATGTCTACCTTTAATTGTAAAAGTTGTGTGTATCCATTTCTTATAGATGAAGTGAAACCTTGGGGAGTCTCCCTGATGAGTATGAGTATCTGACAAGAGAAGCGTGCAAGAGCTTTTTTGACTGCCAGAGAATACAGAAATGAAGCTTATCATTATATGCATTGTAGAAGTTAAACAGCTTAATTGCCTCCAACAAAAACTAATCATATCATGAATGATAATAATCGATGAACACTCACTTTGCATAGTTAATAGCATTGTGGCACAAGGCTAGACTCTTGACCATAGCCAGGTCTCTTCCGCGGGGATTAGAATATCGTTGTTGGCATACCCTTTTTCATATCAGAATTCAAGTCAAAAGATGAAATGGAAAACACAAAAAAATTGTTTATTTAATTTATGATATGTTAAGACTAAATTAATTACTTGTTGTCAAAGAAATCTCCAAAATCATCAATAATAACTGCATCCGGCAAAGTATCGTGCAGGTGGAAGGCAGCAAAGTACTTCCTAATGTCTTCATCATCATTCACATACCTACCTCAAAGAATCAAGAAATAATTAAATTTTGCATAAGTATAAAATCAAAAATCAAATATTATTAGTGGTGAGTGAGTAGTGGAAGATAAAAAAGGTTATGGTATATACTTCATTTGTATACGTTGGAAGACATTAGAAGATGGGTCAATACCCTGAAATTCAGAAAACATAATGTAATTTAAGGACCTGTTTCAGCTCAACAAAGTGCTTATCATATAAGTGCATATGTATAAACTATCTCTACAACAAAAATGGAATTAAGTCATAAATTATCTTGGTTTAGGCACTGTTGGGATAAACAACTTAATTGAGCGCTTATCATGTAAGTGTTTATATAAGCTATTTCTATAATGTAACAAGATGAAATAAATTAAATCTGTTTTTACACATAAGCACTAAATTAAGTTGTTTTGTAAGCTATCACGAAGAACTTATAAAAATAAGCTAAAAACAGTTTATGGACACGTCGTCATAAGGTACCTGAGAAAGAAAAGGGGGTTTGGAATCCAATTTGTTTCGATTACAAATGAAGACAACATTTGATTTGGAATGAAGTGATGATGATGCTGAAGCTACATTGAATGCAAATTGGAAAAGAAGTGAAGTCTTCCCACTGTATACAATAATGTTCATTTATTTATTCATTCATACATACATAAGAGAATAAGAAGAATAATAATTCAAACAAAGTCAAATTGTAGAGAGAGAAAGAGAGAGAGAATATTACGAAGAAGGAGGGCCTGAAAGAAGAAGAAGAAAATTAGAGTTGTTGTTTTCATATTGTTGAAATGGGTTTGGGGTGCTGCTTCCTCTCCAGAAGAACATCTCCTCCACCATCTCTTTTTCACTTTCACCTTAACAAATAAACAAACCTACAATTTTGGATTCTACTACTAATAAGAAATTATTTTTCTGTTTAATTTGATGGGAAGAAGAGTGTGAATTGATGATACAAGAAATTAGTTTACTGGTCTTTTTGTTTTTTTTTTCTTATTGTCTAGTGCTTAAAATTTCACATATCATTGTCGAGTCTTAACTCAACTAATAAAAAATGTCGAAACTAATTTTGTGTGTTAATTTATGATGGTTTTGTCATTTCGTCATTTGACTCTTTTTTTTGCCGTTGAAAAAGCTACGATAATAATTGAAACTTTAATGAATTATTGTTAACATGCTTGTTTCTGTGCCTATTTTGACATATCTTCAATGTACTAGCTTCTAAATGAAAATTTCTCATTTCACCCTCTAATATTCTCTTTTCTCCCCCAAAATGATTTTTGTATGAGAGTAAAAAAATTTTTTGTATGAGAGTATATTGGGGGGGAAAAGAGAGTGTTGGAGGGTGGAAAGAGAAATTTTCCTTCTAAATGGACACAGAGTATAAAAAACACAGTACATGCGATTGTTATGTGAGAAATTGTCTCATATATGGAACTATGGAAGCATTGCTTAAAAATCATTCAAAACTTCTACAACGACTAATATCGCTACCATCATATACAAAGTTTAGGATCTTTAACGTCTTATTGATGTTGATTCGACAAAAATAATAGAAAGCAAACATAACATAAGTGTTTTGAGGCATTAATATTTTTCCATTTTTTTCTAATCAAATCAACACTTGTTAGTATTATCATTTCAATCGTGAGAATGAAAATACTTAATTTCTTTCTATTTACAATAAGAATCATTGGTTCTTGTTAAAGTTTCAAAAAATTTCAACAAATTATTCCACCGTAAGCCATTAGGATACTTATCCACCCTAGACATCACCAAAAATAATAAGAAATCCAAATTTTTAAACATTTATTTATTATCATTTATACCTCAAATCAAAATTCTATCTCCATTGTTCAGTCACTAACTCCATCTCCCACAACTTAAAAATAACTGTGAAGACATGAGAGACTCCATTCTTGTGTGACAACCCTAAAGTAGACATTAAACCCAAACTTTTCATAAGTTGTGTAACACAATCCACTCAAATAGGTCCTGCAAATCAAGGATCTTATTTGTCTTGAATTCTCAATAGAGAATCAAAATCAACTTTGTTTAAATTTCCATCGCAATGTTCTCTATGACAGTTTCAGCGCATTTTATTACCTTTCCGTAGTCAATGGCACTGTTGAAAATGAAGGTGAGCCGATAACCAAATATCAATGGTTATTAAACTATCAAATCAAACCCAATGAAAGATGAAAAGAAGCAATTGAGGTCATACAGACAAAGATAGAAATATTCAAGATTACAAATACTGAATTGATAAAGGATGATAAAGTTTTATTGAACCTCCCTTGTCTCTTATATGTTCCATTGAAAAGATAATGAAAAACAGTTTGTCAATATTCTAGTTTGAAGCTGAATCTCATTTGAACAGTTGATAGAATACAAATGAAAACGAATCATAATACAAGAAAATAGATATACTGAAATAAATAAGTGACTTCAGCAGCATAACTATTTCTTCCCACTGGGATCCAAATTTAAATCCTGAAGATTCAGCAAGAGATCATTTGAATTCAAGTAAACCTTGTTGGCAGAATTTGAAATAGTTTGAGCAATTTCCCTAGCAGCTTCAATTTTCCTCAAGGTTATAAATGCAGGGTTGTTGGCAATAGCTTGACCAATCAATTGAGCACTCTTGGCTTCTCCCTGTGTGTCAAAAAGAGGTAATAAAGTAAGGAAGGACAAGCTTATATGTAAAAATAAAAAAATAATAATAAGTTGGAAAAAAATAAGCCTTTTTTGTTGAGCTTTGCAGAAAAAGTTCAATAGGGTCATGTTGAAAAAATAATAATTTCATTCCTTGATAACTTTATCCATACATCATCAGTCACAAAACAGGTTCATTCAAGAGGAGAAAGTGGAGGGGAGGGAAGCACAGAGTAGAAGAACAATCAAAACTCCTTTGTGTTGAAGAAGTGAAAAACTAGTTAAAAATAAAAAGGCATGATTATCAAGACCCAAGAGTTCATATATATGACTCAAACAAGACAGTCGGCAAATACCATTGCAACAATCCTTTCATTTTTTTTGTTTATTTTATTTTGTATGATTCTGTAGCAAATTCAAAACAATAAGCACTGCAGCAACGTTTAGAGACATTACAAACCATCTTATATGCAGAAAGGGGGCAAAGTATTTTACCTGTGCTCGAATAACAGCACTTCTCTTGTCTTGTTCAGCTTTTTCTACAACAAATTTCGCTCTCTCTGCTTCTTGAGCAGCAACCTGCTTAGCTTCAATTGCAGCTGTGAATTCCCTCCCAAATGTCAAAGTTGTGATTGATACATCATCCAATGCAATGTTGAATTGGGAGGCTCTTTCAGTCAATATCTTCCTTATTTCTCGACTAACAGCCTATAATTTAGATCAGATTAAAAATAATCAGTCTCACTCTCACCTATATGGTAGTGATTAATTTTTAATATAGTGCGTATGGCGAATTTATTTCATTCCTACGAATACAAATTCCAACTGTTATTAGTAAAGAGGCATATACATGACCGATTCAGTTACTAGTAGAACAGAAGATAAGAGAGATCTATGTAAATAACTACCTCTCTCTGAGTAATGAGCTGACTGGCATTGTACTGTGCAACCACAGCTTTGAGAGTTTCATGTATAATAGAAGGCAGGACCCTTTCATTATAATTCTCACCCAGAGTTCGATAAACTGTTGGCAATTGGTCTGGCACAGGACGAGTAAGAACTCTAAGTCCAATTTTCACCTGGCAAAATAAAAGACCCATGATACATTACAATTTACATGAAAACTATAATACAGATTATGGTGGATTACTGTGCATAAAAAAAATATGGAGATAAAAGAACTGTCTATATCTATACAGAGAGTTAGAATGGATAAGGCTTGCATCAAATAAATAAGTTTGAACATTTTTACCATAAATCTGGGATATTGGATTTCATTGTTATAGATTGTAAATTTTTAATAGGTCAAGTATGAGGGAGCTGAGCAAAGTGCACAGTATAGGAACAAGAATGGGTGAAATGTATGAATAACTTGAAAGTTGAGAATTGGTGGTTCAAGTCAGGCAAAAATATCAGATCAGTAATGAGCAATACGAAACCTAAGCCCACAGTGTCAACAGGTCACAGAAAAGGCGTGATTTATGATTTACAAACAATCATGGAATAGTTAGTCAAAAAAAAAAAAATCATGGAATAGACTTTGTCACTAGAAATAATCAATGGTAAAATAGCTTCAATGGACTAAACTCTAAGGGTGTGTTTGGTTGTGAGAAGAGAGAAAAAGATGACAAAGAGTGTGAAAAGAGAGAAAGAGAAGGGAAATAGAGTAGATTTGATGTGTTGTTCGGTATTATAAGAGAGATGAAGGAAATAGAAGAGAGAGAAGTGCTGATAATTTCTATAAGTACAAAAACACCCCTGCAATAAAAACATCTCATTCATTTTTTTTTATCTTTATTTAAATTTATTGTTATCTTAATGTAACTAAATATTTTAATCATAAATAATATAATATATAATACAATATAAAGTAAAAAATATTAATATTTACTACTGATGTAGGCCTACGCACAAAGCCACAAACATACTTTCATCAGGAAAATCAACAAAATGAAAAAATATCTCAAATAGTAGTATAATTCATGTGAACATAAATAAGTAACGCAAGCAGTTCGCACAGGGGTATAGATGGAAGGCTCGTGTCTCTTCCTATTTCTTCGCTAAGGAGCAAAGATTAAAAATAATTGTGGGACCCATACGCCAGCTCTCTCCACAATTTCATTGCAAACCAAATTAACCAATCAGGAGAAAGTAATAATCTCTCCTCAACTTCTCTCACCCCTACTTCTCTCGCCACTATTTCTACCGTACCAAACAAGCCGTAACTCGTAAGGCTATGTTAGGGAGTTGGGTTCTGGAAGAAAAGGGAGGGGAAGACACATTTTTCATTTCTAAAATAAACAAATTATAAAATGTTTCTATAAATTAAAAGGATGATCGACATGTTAAATGATCATCTCTCACACCATCCCACATTTTTTTTTCATCTCAAATAATTTTTAAGATATAGGCTTAGTCCTCCAAAACCCAACTCCCAAAAAGCCCTACTGTACTTTTTCCTCAAACTCACCTTTTTTTATAGGCATGTGTTCTTGCTACGAATTATAGGATAGGTAATTTGATTTCAAACCAAAAGACACATTGCTATAACAAAATGGAAAATAAAAAGTAAAACTGTTGGACTCCCTACAGCAACATATTCAGGTATACTACAATATATGGTCAAATTTTACGAATAAGAAAAAAGCAGGACAAACAAAACAATTTACCATTTGGAGATCACGGCTTCCTGAAGTGCTCTCCACTAAATGAGGTCGTGCACGAACATCATAGATCACAGGCCTCTCAAACCATGGAATCATAATATGGGTTCCTTCAGGATAGACCTGCATGCAAAAAAGACATAATGCATCATTGATATACTACAATAAGATTACTGATCCCATCTTTGGATAATATAGATTCAGACAGAAGCACCTATTTGATTCGTGCTTAATAGCAAGATTGTTAGTGAATCATAACCCTAAGGGCAGAGTGAGATATAATAGGGACAGAATTCAAAAACAATTATGCTCCGCTAAGGAAAAGAGCTATACATGAAATCATATTAGTAAACTATGAGGCTGAAAATCTGAAACTCTTTAATGCTAAACCACCTAGTATTCGACATGCATTGTTATCGATGGCATACAAATAACCAAAAAAACGCCATTTTAAGTCATCATAGAACATCATGGAGCCGCCATCTTTTACAAATCGGCCACAGCGGTTGTCAAAATAAATCCGCCACCGCAATCCACTGTGGCCAATATTGGACAAACATCATAACCTAAGATTAAATGACAGATGCAACAAAATTTGGCCGAACTCTAGACTACTAGGACCCCCCATCCCCTAGGAACCAGAGGGTTAATACCAAAAGAAAAATTGTGCTTTTCCGGGTCTTCTTCATACATGACGCCAAGATATTCTACCATCTCTACAGTACGGCTTCAAAAAAATCTCTCTAACAAGTAACAACTATATTTCTCATTTTTATATCTATCATACACTCCCATCTCTTGATCAGTTATAAGATTTTGGAGCAACTTTCACCGCCGACATTTCTAAAAACCACATGTGTTCCATGAAATGTACTTCCAAACGGAATCAAATT
The DNA here is from genome assembly GCA_951804385.1 of Trifolium dubium. Classification (NCBI taxonomy): domain Eukaryota; kingdom Viridiplantae; phylum Streptophyta; class Magnoliopsida; order Fabales; family Fabaceae; genus Trifolium; species Trifolium dubium. Next base: position 18,682,766 of record OX638071.1, on the reverse strand, counting down.
CACATTTTTCTCAAAAGTATGCATCTAAAGCGATACCGAGGAGTGAAGAAAGTTCCTCCTCCCATAAGTTATAAGATATAAGTTAGTATTAAATTCTATTATAAAAAAAAAAAATTAACAATGAATGAAAATGGAAAACCTTATCTTTGACACCAACAAGACGGTTAAAGACAATAGCACGATGACCACCGTCAACATTATACAAAGTGTTTGTAGCTCCATATACAGCAAGTCCACCAATAATACTAACTTTAAGCAAAGCAGAGATTCCACCACCACCAGGAACCTTTGGAACCTTTATGTTGTTGAAATTCATCTATAAAATCAACATTAAATAAAAATGCATATTACTTAGCAAGAAATGAATTAGAGAAAGTAGAATTGAAGAACAATAACAATGGAGCAGTAAGATCAAAATAGATAGCTACCTTGTTGCGGTGAGTGGTTGGTTGTTGCTTGGTGAAAAAAGAGGGTTTTCAGTTTTCAGTGTTATTAGGGTTTTAGGGCTTTACGCGCAAGACACCGCTTTCGACTCCTTCGGGTGCGTGTTTTAGTGTCTCCGGGTCGGGTACCGATAATTTTATGCCCGTTTTTAAGGTGTTGTTTTCATGCAGCCGGAAAAGGATGGTTCCATGGATCTTAGATTTAAGCCGTTAGATCTTAAGTTTGTTGAAATTAATGGACATGATTTTATTATAATAATGAGCAAAACTGGAAAAAATACTCCCTCCGTCCCATTATATAAGCACCCTTGACTAATATCATGCTTATTAAGAAATGTTGGTAATGTAATTATTATGTTTAGTTTGTGTGTAAATTTTACCAAATTATCTTTTGTTTGTATGTGTAGAAATTTAATTTTCTGTATTCCAATGCAACTTAGCCCTGTTTGGCCAGACTTAACTTCTACTTTTCTATTTTTTAAAAATGAAATAGAAAAGTATAAAATTAAATTTAGTCATATTTCTCCTTAAAAGTATTAGAGAAATGAAGTAAAGAAGTAAAAATTAAAGAGAAATAGGGTCAAACACAATTTTTTCCTTCTTTACTATTTTTAAGGAGATGAAAAAAAGTAGAAAATAAGTCGGGCCAAACGGGCCTTAGTAGTAATAATTAGAGGTATGTGTAGGGAAAAAATAATAAATACATTTAGTAGTAGTAATTTGTAAAAGACTTAGTGCCCGTTTGGCCGGGCTTTTTTAGGTCTTATAAGCTATTTGAGAGCTAGAAGTAAAAATAAGAGCTTTCATAAATGAGCTAAAGCTGTTTGGCAGTTGTTGTTTTTTTTGAGATTCAAAGCTATTTTTAAGCCAAAAGTTGTTTGGTAAAATATATTTGTAAAAGCTTATTTTAGGATAAATAATCATATTAATACGTAGATATTTTAAAAATAAAAGACAAAAAAGAATAAATATTCATGAAATATAGTATAAAAACAATTTCTCATAATATTTCATCAAATTAAAACCATCAAAAGAAAGGTTACTAATATTAAAATAACATTGAAAAACTTTAGTAAATAATTTTTTGATTTATGATTAAAAACATAAATTATTACGAATTCAAATTATTTCTACTTTCAATCAACCCAACAGCTATTTGATTTCGAGCTCTGTCCATGTAGCCTCCATCTTGTGCTCTTCTTGGATTATATGAACCCATATCTTCATTGATATTTCTTTCTTCTCCGTTGTCAATTGTATATCCTGAAAGTTGGTCGCATTTGTTAAATTCTTCATCTTCAACACCACATACTCGAATAAAATTATGAAGTGCTGTTGTTGCAACTACTATCTTTTGTTGCTTGATTAGAGGAAATGGTTTCATATCACGTAATATATGCCATCTGTTCTTCCAAACTCCAATTGTTCGTTCAATGACATTTCTTAGTGAAGAATGTGCATGGTTGAATACTTCATGCATGCCTTGTGCTTGACTACCTGCTCTAAAATCTGGGATGTGATATCTTTCACCCTTGTATGGAGATAGATACCCTTTCATATTTGGATATCCAGCATCAACTAGATAGTACTTTCCTAGAAACAATATAACAATTTTTGTTAATATTTATGAAAATTTAATTTAGAAAATACACTACAATATTATAAAATAAAACAAATAGATTATGCTTACCTTCAGGAGGATGTGGAAACACATTTTTCATTTCTTCGATTGTTGTTGAAAGAATACGTGTATCATGTGCAGTACCAGGCCAACCAACGACAACAAAAGTAAATAACATATCTAAGTTGCAAACTAGCATGACATTTTGTGTTGGAAATCCCTTTCTACCAATGTAACGAATTTGGTCTTTAGTAGGAACAATAGCAGGAATATGAGTTCCATCTATTGCACCAATGCATCCTTTAAAATGAGGCCAAAACCTATTATCATTCCTAATTTTGGATGGAATGTCTACAAAGTTAAAATCAGGAGGTTTGACAATTTCTGTTGCCAATAAACATAAACTATCAAGAACTTCACCAAACTTCCTACTCACAGTTTCTCCTGATTTTCCAAATTTATTTTGGATATTTCGATTAGACTCACTATGTGCGCAACTCCAAAGAAACATAGTCAAAGACTCCAACGATGTCATTTCTTTGGATGAATGTAACCACCCTTTATTAACTAATAAATTATTAAGTTTCAATATTGCATGAGATTCCATCCTAAACATGTTATAACTTTCACCTGGGGTGTTAAGAGCTTCACGAACCCATGTCCATCCATGTGAATAAAGAAATCTATTACCTTGTTTTAATAAGTACTTCATATAATAGTGAAGTGCAATTGCTACAGCAGGGTAATATATTTTATAAAATGTGCATCGTCTTTTTTTAACTTTTCTTGAATGCTCATTGATATGATTAGAAGCCATCTGTAAAATAATTTGAAGACAAGAACATCATCAAAAGTAAATACATATTATTTAAAGTAATTTAAATGCATAAATGTCTCAACCACAAAAATAGAAGAAAAAAAATATCTAAAATCACAACCAAAGCATAAAAGTAAATAGAAATTACTAATATAAAGTGAAATTCTAACCCAGACCCCAAACTCTATCCATCAATCCTTATACTTATAAAGAATCCAATCTATCAAATCATTTGTAGAATCTTTTAAAGACATTATTAAGATTCTATTTTGTTCATCCTTAAGCATTTCCAAAGCATAACTAAATTGTTGACCACTCAAAATTCTTTCCTCTTTTGCACTTTTTAATATTTCAACACAAGCTGGAATAGAATATTGTCCATTGACATTAGACGCTGCTTCAGTTTCAGCCTTTTCAACTTCATTATGGTCTTCTGCTGCTTGAACTAATCGTTCCAATGTCTTTCGCATAGCTGGTGCAGTCGCAACTTTTGTCTTACTCGTTGCTTTGTCACATATGTTTGGTAAAATCTTTCTTTTATTTGTTGTTTGAGTGTTTCTCGCGGGGCTTATGTGATCAAGATCTATTTCATCATCAGATTCAATAATTTCGTGTGTCACATTTGCAGCAGTATTTTTTCTAGTAGATTCTGATGGCACACCCATAGCTGGTGCCCATGCAGTTTGACTGGTTGCCACAATCTCTCCAAAAATAAATTCCAATTCATCACGAAATTCCAAACCTTGGTATCGAAATTTTCCATATTTCACATTCTCCTGTGTAATCAATAACAAGAGATAAAATTTAGACAAACTTAGTTATCCGACTTAACTTTCAATAATTAACATAAAATTTTATAATACTAACCTTTATCTTAGCATCCCACCATGCAGGATCAGCATCAATAATTCCAGTTTCATAATTCCATCCTAAGCCTGTTTCTTTACCCAATAATTGTTTCCATGTAGTCCATTCAACTCTCAAACTATCCAACCTATTCTTCAACTGCTTCTGAGTATAGTTTTTATTAGCACGTTTGTTGTACTCATCGCGTATTTCTTCCCATTTTTTATTTCTAAAAGCAATTCCTGGTTTACCACACTTACGAATTTCATCCATACAAATGTCAAGTAACGTTTTAGTATTAAATGCATCCCACTTTGCTTTTCCTAAATTTTCAGAATTATTTGGAAGGCTTTCTTTAGTAGCCATTAACTGCAATACATTACAAATTATAAATACTAAACAACAAACTTCAATATGTATTCTAACGAAAATATAAGATCATTCCAATAACTCAAAAGTAGCATGATAAACACATAGAGCTTGCTAAACAATTATATAGGACATACTTTTAAGTATATATTACAATAAACTAAACAAAAATTTTGGTACACGTAGAATCAAGGAAAATATGACTAGTGCACCTATGGTTTAATACTAGTTAAAAAATTCAATATTGAAATTCTAGTTTCTAGGAGTTGGATAAGTGTTATACCATATGTCTGATATAATTAGTATGAATTTTTATAATGATGGAGTAAAACAAAATTAAATAGAAAAACAATAAATAAAACAAGAAATTTTTACCTACTTTGATGTAACTCAGCTACTGCAAGTGTTAGCAATCTAGGAAAAGGCTTGACTTCAAGAGTATGTTGAAGTTTCTCTATATAATTCGGTGAGTCTTGTTGTTATGCTTGAACCTCTATTTATAGTGTTTGATATGTGAATAATAGTCAAGACTTCATAAAAGGATTGACTTAATAAGTATGATGAAGTTTGTTGTGCCAAATCTTTTATTAAATTTTTTCCAAAATTATGGATAAAAAAAATCAAGCGAGACGAACTTATTCTAGACACAGTTTGGCGCATACAAAAAAATTTCAGAAAAATATATTTGTTTGGAGTGCTCTCAACAAACAAAATTAATCTTCAACAAAATATTTGTTTAAATATCTTCAAACCAAAAAAAGTTTAAATATGCCTACGGCTACTATAATATCAGAATGCAGTGTAGTATATTATTTTGAATGTAGTGAAGATTTAAATATGCATTTATCATTCATTCATTCATATGAAAATATAATGAAATACTTCCTCTGTCCCAAAATGTAAGAGAAAAAATAAAAATCACACTAATTAAGAAAAAGTAAAATATAATGATTGTGAGTATGTTTTTTTGAAAAAAGTTGTATGGAAAGATGTAAAAATAATTTTTATTAGTTGTTGGTTATAAAAAAAGTAAGAGAGAAAGTAAACTTTTCTTGAAAAGATAAATATTTGGACCTTTTCTCTTATATTTTGAGATAACAAAATTGAATTTTTTTCTCTTATATTTTAGGACGGAGGGAGTATAAAATTATGGTTCACCACATTTTTTTGTTGACAAAATGTAGTATAGTATATTATTATTATTATTATTATTATTATTATAGTAACCTCACACTGATCAAAGTGGTCTAGTTACTAGCTTACACTAGCTAGAGTTTATTACTATAAAGTAGACGTAGTAGTTTCAATTCAATATACAAACCATTAAACAAAAGTGTACCAGTATGACAATGACTTGACAAGATATAATGTAGCAAAATAAAGAAAAAGAGACCAGTCATACTTTTGAGTGAGTGAGAGGACCAAGTTCGCGGGAAAAAGAAAGAAAGAGGTAGGATAAGAACCTGCTGTAGAAAAAAACAAATAATAAAAAAAAATATGAATTTGTGTCTGACTCGGGATTCGAAGCGCGGTCCATAAAAATAAGCTCCGAAAATAGCATTGAAAAGTTAATCTCAACAGCTTCTTTGATAAGCTGCTTCTATTCAATTTTGTACATGGTTGAAAAGCTGCTTTTTTTACTAAAGAGCTTTACTAAAAATGTGTTTGGCCCTCCATCTCCTTCTAAGCTGAATATAAGCTAATATAAAGCCCGGCCAAACGGGCACTTATATTTTGGAACTAAACTTTTTTTGAAAAGGTGCTTATAATTTGGGACGGAGGAAGTATTCTATTTGACTTTCCATTTTTGGTGGCTTTAATTTATGAGAGGAGTGAATTAGTTATTAAATAAAACTAAGGTTAATATAGTCCACGTAAGATAGCTGGTAAGAGTTAGAATGTGGGTTGGGTAGGGGGAAGTTCAGAGTTTAAATCTTGATGAGATCATTTTTATTTTTTCGATGTATAAAAAAATTAAGGTTAATAGGTTTTTATTTGTAGGTGAGTTTTAATTTTTTTCCCAGTAAAATTATTTTTTTAGATTATCCCACTACATAAAAAATTGGATTTACTCCGCTATATTGACTTTTTGCTGACGTGACAAACAAAAGTCAACGGCAACGTCAACAAAAAGTGCACTACCACATCAGCAAAAGTTGATTTTTTATCTGCCATGTCAAATAGAAAGTCAATAGAGGGGGTAAATCTAAAAAAATAATTTTACAGAGGATAACTCAAAAAATAATTTTATAGGAGAACAAAAGCAAAACTCGCCTATTTTACATGGGTAATAGCTCATTTACCCATAAACTCGCCTATTTTATGTGATTATGAATGTGGCGTCATGTGACAGTGAAATATATTATTTTTAGTTAATCAATTTAGACATCATAATTATCTTCATCTATGTAAAAAAAAAATTTAAATACACTTTTAGTCCTCTAACTATTTTCAAGGTTTCACTTTAGTCTTCTAACTATTTTTCGTTCGTTTATGTCCTCTAATTTTTCTTCCATTAATCGAATTGGTCATTTCCATCAAATTAATTCAAAAATATGTTAGTTCTAACAATCTTCATCTTCTTCTTTCCATTGTTCTTTATCATATTATTTTTAAGCAATCCAAACTCATTTTTATTCTTACATTTTTGCTCAAAAATTATTGGAAATTGTTTTGCAACATCAAGAACAACATCTAAAATCGTTTATTTATTTATTTTAGACTAGCTAAAAGAAAGTAAAACTATACTGTATGAAATTTTAGATCTAGATTTTCTATGTTTAGATCTGTATTTTTTGAATTTTTTGCAGAGAATTTTTTAGGTTAATTAATTTACAATTCCTTCGTAAAATTAAATTCAAAATTTGATTATGTATTATTTGCAACTCTTGTTCTAGATATTTCCCTCTACTTCAATTATCCATCCATAGGTTTATTAATCTTAGGTTTCAATATCTCTCTCTTGTTTGTTTGATGTATTATTTATTGGGTTTCAATTTTTTTTTTTCCTTTTTTGAGTTATGAAAAAATCTGGGTTTTTTTAAAAAAAAATTGGGAAGGTGATGATGAAGATGAGAGAAGAGGATGAAGAAGGAAAGAAAAAGATCGAGAAAAGTTGAGTAAAATTAAGATGAAAAAAAGATGAGGAATAGAAATAAAAATGAGTTTTGAATGGTTCAAAAAAAAATTGAATTTTGATTGATGAAGATGAAAAACAATAGAAGGAAGAAGATGAAGATTGCAAGAAAAAAATAGTTTTTAAAATTAATTTGATGGGATGGACCAATTTAATTAATGGAAGGAAAGTTAGAGAATTAAACGGAACAAAAAATAGTTAGAAGATCAAAATAAAATCTTGAAAATAGTTAGAAGACCAAAAATATATTTAAGCCTAAAAAAAACTACTATGTTATTATCTAGCGAGAATAACATAATAAATGGGAATTGGATTCAAAGAGATGGATGGTTGTGTGTATTTTTTATTATCTATCAAAAAATAGTAAGTTGTTGATAATGTGAGATTCAAAAATTTGAATTTCATGCGGCTGATTTGTCAAGACTTTAGTTGAGATTCAAGATATTTTAAAAATGTGCTCATACGACATTTATTCTTAAGTTGTGTTGGTGGTAGAATGCATAACAATATCTAAGGTAGGATGGAGAGGGTGACCGCCTCAAGCCCCATAAAATAAGTTTAAAATTGTGGCCAACAAATCAATTTATGGTCTATTATGCCAAAAAAAATCTCAATATTCTTATTCGTTGCCACTTCTTACTATCTACTTGCATGTATATCAACATGTTCCTGTAAACTTATCTCAGTTAATAGAGACATTGCACATAATATGTGTAGGATTGAATGTTCGAACTTTGATACACTCACATATTCAACTTTAAAAATGTGGAAATGTGGAATCATAATTATTAGACTATATGAAAACAAACAAAAAGTTCAACATATCAATCCCTCGTATTGAATATCAACTTTTGTACCTGACTATGCGACAATCTCTTTTATTTTTTATTTTTAATACATCAAAAAGATAAATTAATTTCATCAAAAGTTGATCCTTATTAGGGATGTCAACAGGGCGGGGAATGTTCGGATGCTGTTTCCCCGTTCCCCGCCCCCCAAAATTTTCCCCGTCCCCGATCTCCGCCGCAGGGGAAGATTTCCCTCCATCCCCATCCCCACGGATCTCCACAGTTTTCACGGAGCTCCAAAGATATAAAAAATAAACAAAATTACTATACATTTTAATCAAAAACATGACATTTTACGATTCAGATCGAGTCTTACCGAAATCGGATTTCCTTTTCGTGCCATATGCGCCTTATTGTTACTTTCTTAACTTTTTCTTCCCCTTTTTGATTCCATATTTTTTTTCTTTCTTTTTCTAAAAAAAATAAATATTTTGTATCTTTTATTTTTAAAAAATTAAAGTACATTATACATCAATAACAAAAAAAATGCAAAAAGGGTTTAGGGACATTCCCCGTTCCCCGCCCCAAATTATTCACGTGGGGATTTTTCCCTCCATACCCATCCCCATTGGGAAAAAAATCCGTCATTTCGGATCTCCGCACAGATAATCTCCACGGGTAATCCGTTAACAGATACAAATTGACATCTCTAATCCCTATAACTCTCTTACCTAACTTATAGGGTGCGTTTGATCTGTTAAATACTAAGTACTGGACATCACAGTATAAGATAGAACAACACAACACAAGATAAAACAATACAGGACAAACTTTTATAATATTGGATAATTTTTTGTTTTATACAATGTTTGGTTGAAAAAAAAATTTATTTTGGTATTTTAGACCACTTGTACTATGGACAAAAAGTTGTGCTGTGGTTTAGTGGAGGACAAAAATTCCTATTTTTGTGCTGTCTCGATTTGTCCCGTTCATAAAACTGTTTCACAATCAAACGGAGTATAACTAGACTTATCCTGTGCAATATCTTGTTTTTAACGGATCAAATGCACCTATATGAACAGTGGCGGAGCCAGAAAACCTACAAAGCTCGGACTAAATCTCAAGTTTAAACAAAAATTTCAGTTTTTAAATAAAAATTTTCAATTAAAAAAAAATCAGTTTTGCCCTAAATTAATCCCTACAAATCTCAATTTTACTCTAAACTAACTTCTAAAACACCAAAAATTATATTTTACAATGAAAAATCTCAGTTTTGAACTAAAAAGCTTCTATTTTGTCCTAAATTAATCCCTAAAAATATGAATTTTACCCTAAATTAACACCAAAAATTATATTTTACAATGAAAAATATCAATTTTGAACTAAAAAACTTTAATTTTATTTTAAATTAATCCTTAAAAATATCAATTTTATCATAAATTAACATATAAAAAAATAAATTCTATTGAGTTGAACCCGGGCTGTAGCCCTACCAGCCCGGGTGCTAAAACCGCCCCTGTATATTAGTATGTCCCTCAACTTAAATTATTCTACAAAACATATGACGGTCTCTTTGGAAATTCCGTCACAATCAAATTACATACACTAGTACTATTTCTGCTTCCATTTCAAATGAAACCAAGCGCATAGCGTTTCTTTTACTTTTTTGCCACTACTACACTTTGCACGTTACGCCACTCTAGATTGCTTTTCCATGTAATCATTTTGATTATTTGGATTTCCATTTTCAACTATTTACAAAGGAGTAAGAGATCATTACAAAATTGCGAAGCTCATAATAATTTTCATGCCCAACATGTGCTGTCGAACAAAAAACAATGTATTTTTTTTTTTTTTGAAATTCACAAATGTTTTTTATTTGTAAATTTCACATCCAGACTCTAATTTTCTAAAAAGAATAAAAAAAATAATCCTTTTTGCATATTTTTTCATAAAAAAGAATGATTATGATTTTTTTTAATCTAAAAAAACTCGATCCACGAATTGACTTTATTGAGATTTGAATTTGAAAAAGCGACAAAAAATAAGACAAAACAGAAAGAAAAAGAAACAACAAGAGATTCTGATTTATTAAATACCATATCAAATCAATATTCACTGCTTCAATTAAGGTGGTAATTTAATTTAATTAATAAATAAAAATAATATTTTTCCATAAAGAGTTGAACGCGCTTTTTCTTCTTCCATTTTACGAAATTCCGCTGTGCGCACGTTAGCCACCATCCCTAAATTCTCTCTCTGTAACTGCCAATTTTCTTTCTCACTCTTACCACTTTTTCAACTTCAACACTTCAGCCACCGCGTTTTAGGGTTCCGATTCCGATGCAATGAGTCTCCGACCCCGTCATTCACCGCAACCACCCTCAACTCCTCCCCGTCAGGAAGAACCCTACAACATCATCCCCGTTCATAATCTCCTCGCCGACCATCCATCTCTCCGGTTCCCTGAAGTCCGTGCCGCCGCCGCTGCTCTTCGTTCCGTTGGTAATCTCCGTCTTCCTCCGTTTGGCCAATGGCGGCAGCACATGGACTTGTTAGACTGGTTAGCTCTCTTCTTCGGGTTCCAGAAGGATAACGTCCGTAACCAGCGGGAGCATCTTGTTCTCCACCTCGCTAATGCTCAGATGCGACTCAATCCGCCTCCGGATAACATCGATACTCTCGACGCCACCGTCCTCCGTCGTTTCCGTAAGAAGCTTCTCAAGAATTACAGCTCGTGGTGTTCTTACCTTGGCAAGAAGTCAAACATCTGGATCTTTGATAACCGCCGCGGAGAACCTGACCTACGGCGAGAGCTTCTATATGTGTCACTTTACCTCCTTATATGGGGAGAAGCTGCGAATCTACGATTTGTTCCGGAGTGCATATGCTACATCTTCCACAACATGGCCAACGAGCTGAACAGAATCTTGGAGGATTACATCGATGATAACACAGGGCAGCCGGTGATGCCTTCGATTTCCGGTGAGAATGCTTTTCTGAACTTTGTTGTGAAGCCTATTTATGAAACAATTAAGTGTGAGGTTGATAATAGTAGAAATGGAACTGCTCCTCATAGTGCTTGGAGAAATTATGATGATATAAATGAGTATTTTTGGAGTAGGAGGTGTTTTGAGAAGCTGAAATGGCCTCCTGATGTTGGAAGCAATTTTTTTACGACTGTTGGTAGTAGGGGGAAGCATGTGGGTAAAACTGGGTTTGTGGAGCAGAGGTCGTTTTGGAATCTGTTCAGGAGTTTTGATAGGCTTTGGATTATGTTGGTGTTGTTTCTTCAGGCTGCTATAATTGTTGCTTGGGAGGAGAGGACCTATCCTTGGCAGGCTTTGGAGGACCGTACCGTGCAGGTTAGGGTTTTGACCATTTTCTTCACTTGGAGTGGTATGAGGTTTTTGCAGTCTCTACTTGATGTGGGGATGCAGTACAGGTTGGTATCCAGGGAGACAAAGATGCTTGGAGTGAGGATGGTGCTGAAATGTATCGTTGCTGCTGCATGGATTGTTGTGTTTGGAGTGTTTTATGGGAGGATTTGGGAGCAGAGAAACCATGATAGACGGTGGACGAAGGCAGCTAATGATCGGGTATTGAATTTTCTGGAGGCCGTGGTTGTGTTCATCATTCCGGAGCTTCTGGCTATAGCCCTTTTCATACTTCCTTGGATAAGAAATTTTCTGGAGAATACAAATTGGAGGATCTTTTACGTGTTATCGTGGTGGTTTCAGAGCAGAAGCTTTGTTGGCCGTGGTTTGAGAGAAGGGCTTATAGACAACATTAAGTATTCGGTGTTTTGGGTTTTCGTGCTGGCCACAAAATTTTGCTTCAGTTACTTTTTGCAGGTCAAACCCATGATTGCTCCGACAAAGGCAGTGTTGGACCTCAAGAATGTTGAGTATGAATGGCATGAGTTTTTCCATCACAGCAACCGATTTGCTGCTGGAATATTGTGGATTCCAGTTGTTTTAATTTATCTAATGGATATACAGATTTGGTATTCAATATATTCATCTTTTGCTGGGGCGGTTGTGGGGTTGCTTGCACACCTGGGTGAGATTCGAAATATGCAGCAGCTGAAATTGAGGTTCCAGTTTTTTGCTAGTGCAATCCAGTTTAATCTCATGCCTGAGGAGCAACTGTTGAATGCAAGAGGAACATTGAAGAGCAAGTTTAAGGATGCCATCCACAGGTTGAAGCTCAGGTATGGGCTTGGTCGGCCCTATAGGAAGCTCGAGTCTAATCAGGTCGAGGCCAACAAGTTTGCTTTGATATGGAACGAGATAATTTTGTCTTTTAGGGAGGAGGATATTATCTCTGACAGAGAGGTTGAGCTGCTGGAGCTGCCACAGAACTCTTGGAATGTCCGAGTTATCCGCTGGCCATGTTTTCTTCTCTGCAATGAGTTACTGCTAGCACTCAGTCAGGCCAAAGAACTAGTGAATGATACTGACAAGAGGCTTTATAAGAAGATATGCAACAATGAGTACAGACGTTGTGCTGTCATTGAAACATACGATAGTGTCAAGCACCTGCTTCTTGAGATTATCAAACCCAATAGTGAAGAGCATTCTATTGTAACTGTTCTGTTTCAGGAAATTGACCACTCTCTTGAGATTGAAAAATTCACTAAAACATTCAAAACAACTGCACTGCCCCAGCTTCACAGCAAGTTGATAAAACTTGTCGAGTTATTGAACAAGTCTGTCAAAGATTCTAATCAAGTGGTGAATACCCTTCAGGCCCTGTATGAGATTGCTATCAGAGATCTTTTCAAGGATCGAAGAAATCCTAAGCTGCTAGAGGATGATGGCTTAGCTCCACGTAATCCTGCTTCAGGTCTACTTTTTGAGAATGCCATTAAGTTGCCCGATACTAGCAATGAAAACTTCTATCGCCAGGTTCGGCGCTTGCACACAATTCTTACCTCCAGGGATTCAATGCAAAACATCCCAATAAATCTAGAGGCCAGACGGAGGATTGCTTTCTTCAGCAACTCACTTTTTATGAATATGCCCCATGCTCCCCAAGTTGAGAAAATGATGGCTTTCAGTGTTCTAACACCTTATTATAGTGAAGAAGTATTATACACTAAAGAACAACTCAGGACTGAGAATGAAGATGGGGTTTCTATCCTGTACTATTTGCAGACTATTTATGATGATGAGTGGAAGAATTTTGTGGAGAGGATGCGTCGGGAGGGGATGATGAAAGACAGTGATATGTGGACTGATAAACTTAGAGATTTGAGGCTGTGGGCTTCCTACCGAGGCCAGACACTATCGCGAACAGTTAGAGGAATGATGTACTATTATCGGGCTCTCAAGATGTTGACATTTCTGGATTCTGCATCTGAAATGGATATTAGAGAGGGTTCACGCGAACTTGTTTCAATGAGGCAAGATAATTTAGACAGTTTCAACTCTGAAAGGTCACCTTACTCTAAGAGTTTAAGTAGAGCAAGCAGTTCAGTAAGTTTGTTATTCAAAGGCCACGAGTATGGGACTGCTCTGATGAAATTCACGTATGTGGTTGCTTGCCAGATATATGGAACTCAGAAGGAAAAGAAGGATCCTCATGCTGATGAAATTTTGCATCTAATGAAAACCAACGAGGCACTTCGAGTTGCATATGTGGATGAGAGAACTACTGGAAGGGATGAAAAAGAGTATTTCTCTGTCCTCGTTAAGTACGATCAACAGTTGGACAAGGAGGTAGAAATATACAGAGTAAAATTGCCTGGTCCCTTGAAGCTCGGGGAAGGAAAACCAGAAAATCAAAACCACGCAATCATCTTCACTCGCGGTGACGCCGTGCAAACTATTGACATGAATCAGGACAACTACTTTGAGGAGGCACTCAAAATGAGAAACCTCCTGGAAGAGTACAGGCATTATTACGGAAATCGAAAACCAACAATTTTGGGAGTCAGGGAGCACATTTTCACCGGCTCTGTGTCCTCTCTTGCCTGGTTCATGTCAGCCCAGGAGACAAGTTTTGTTACCTTAGGACAGAGGGTTTTGGCAAATCCTTTGAAAGTTAGAATGCATTACGGTCATCCTGATGTGTTTGACAGATTTTGGTTCTTAACTCGAGGTGGTATCAGCAAAGCTTCCAGAGTGATCAACATTAGTGAGGATATTTTTGCCGGTTTCAATTGTACTCTTCGTGGAGGTAATGTCACTCACCACGAATACATTCAGGTTGGAAAGGGAAGGGATGTTGGATTGAATCAAGTATCAATGTTTGAAGCCAAGGTTGCAAGCGGAAATGGGGAGCAAATCTTGAGCAGAGATGTGTACAGGTTGGGTCATAGGCTGGATTTTTTCCGGATGCTGTCATTCTTCTACACTACTGTGGGGTTCTTCTTCAACACGATGATGGTGGTTCTGACTGTATATGCCTTTTTATGGAGTCGACTATATCTTGCCCTTAGCGGTGTTGAGAAATCAATGGAAAGTAACAGCAATAACAATAAAGCACTTGGTGCCATCTTAAATCAGCAATTTATCATTCAACTTGGACTTTTCACTGCCCTTCCAATGATTGTGGAAAATTCCCTTGAGCATGGGTTCCTTCAAGCTATCTGGGACTTCTTGACTATGCAGCTCCAGCTTTCATCAGTTTTCTACACCTTCTCTATGGGCACTCGTAGTCATTTTTTTGGCCGAACTATTCTGCATGGTGGAGCAAAATATCGAGCCACTGGCCGTGGTTTTGTTGTAGAGCACAAGAGTTTTGCCGAAATCTATAGACTCTTCTCCCGTAGCCATTTTGTGAAAGCAATTGAACTGGGGTTAATACTTGTAATTTATGCAACACATAGTCCTGTAGCAACTGACACATTTGTGTATATAGCCCTAACCATTACTAGTTGGTTCTTAGTTGCATCATGGGTGGTGGCACCATTTGTGTTCAATCCCTCTGGCTTTGATTGGTTAAAAACTGTTTATGATTTTGACGACTTTATGAACTGGATTTGGTACAGTGGAAGTGTGTTTGCTAAAGCTGAACAGAGCTGGGAGAGGTGGTGGTATGAAGAGCAAGATCATTTAAAGGTAACCGGCCTTTGGGGAAAGCTTTTGGAAATAATCTTAGACCTCCGGTTCTTCTTTTTCCAGTATGGAATTGTCTACCAGCTTGGTATTTCTGCTGGAAATAATAGTATTGCTGTTTACTTGCTATCGTGGATTTACGTTGTTGTTGTATCTGGGATTTATGCTGTGGTAGTGTATGCACGGAACAAATATTCGGCGAAAGAGCATATCTATTACCGGCTTGTTCAGTTCCTTGTCATAATTCTTGCAATACTCGTGGTAGTTGCTTTGCTGGAATTCACGGCATTCAAATTCGTGGATCTTTTTACTAGCCTGTTGGCATTCCTTCCCACAGGATGGGGCCTGATATTGATTGCCCAAGTTTTCCGACCATTCTTGCAGTCTACTATCATTTGGAGCGGTGTTGTTGCAGTAGCCCGTCTATATGATATATTGTTTGGAGTCATTGTTATGGCCCCTGTTGCATTACTATCATGGCTGCCTGGCTTTCAAAATATGCAAACTAGAATTCTTTTCAATGAAGCATTCAGCAGGGGCCTACGCATATCCCAGATTGTTACAGGGAAAAAGTCTCAAAGTTGACTATGAAGCAAGGTAATTTCAATCCATTTTTTAGATTATTTTTTATTTTCATGTTCAGATTAACATTTTTGGCATAATATTGTTCTTGTTTGGTACCTTGTGTGACCTCCTAGATCATGTCTTACAATTAAGGAACTGTTTATTTATTTTAAAAATCTAAGCCTAGTGATTAAGCAGGCAAGTAATTTTCTCATCCCATGTTTGTAACACTTAATTCTTGCACAAGCACGATGCTTATTGGCACAATCAGTCGAGAACACGAGCACAATGCTTATTGGCACGATCAGTCGAGAACTCAAGATAAATAACTTCAGCAGGAATTTTGTTGTATTTTTATTATCATATCTGTTGATTTTTGTATTGGCTTTACTTAATATACATTGTGCACAATAATTACTTTGTGATGTGAATGTTCAGTTTACCTTTCTCTCCAATGTTAAATGAAGTGCAGCCAATTACTACAATTCACATTGTTATGACATGAATTGAGCCCTTGTTCAGCACCTTTTTTTGTTTATTCTGTTGTGTTTGACATTCAGATGGCCTGTTGCTGCTTCATTATTCCCCCCCTCTCTAAATGTCACCATGCTTGAAAATTGAAATAGAATGCATTTTGTAAGAAATAATTACTTTGGCATAACTAAACATTGGCTATTTTCATTTCGAGGGAAACATTTCAGGATCAACCTAAAATCTCTTGGCAAGGATTCTTTTGTAGACTAGTGGCAATGAAATGCAAAACTGATTTTATGCAAACAAGGGTCAATTGTAAATGCTTATTTTATATAATTTAAATATAGTTCCCATAAAAGTTTAGTTTGTTTGATTAAATATTTACCACAAGGAATTCCAAGATGTTTACGATAGATTCAAAGACCTTTTATATTTTACTTTCTAATCAAAGTTCCATTAAGTCTATAGAAATCCATGTTACCTGGTATTGCTGGTGCTATACTAGTATACACTCATTTTTATAAATTGCAAATCAAGACTTTAGTGGGGTGTGTTTAGTTCTGTTCATGCTCTGGTTATTGCATTCTTGATTTTGGTTGGCTCTGGTCCTCTGTTCAACTCCAACTTGTTGTGTTTGCCTTGGATTAGATTATTCCTGTGGGGGTTGCTGTGTGTCATCGTCTGTCTAACTCTGTTTCCTTTGTTTGGTGATGTATATGGCTTTGATTGTCCTGTTTAGCTCTGTCCTTGTATAAACTGATATGTTTTTAGTTAGCTCTATTTTCCCTATTTTTGCATGGTTTTCTAAGCTCTGTCCAGCTGTTCACTGTTTTTAGCCTATTTTAACCTTTTCACATTCCTGAAATGTTTTCTATGGTTTTCTGGACCTCCTGTAATCAAATTGGAGGGCTTTATTTAATTATGTATTTTTCCGTTTTGATCTTCCAATTTGATTTTTATAATGAATTTGGAGAAGCATGTACCTTTTGTATAATCGCATTGCAAGATGTTTTATTGTTTTGTTGTTTTTCCTGTAGGGTTGGAATCAATGGAGTGCCTTTTTACATCACGTGGTTTATGGAGATAGATTTGAGACATCTGTATATGGTAAGATATTTTGTTGATATATACAAATACAATAACAAAAGTTACAAAAAGCCTTTCCCATTAAATCTGGTTAATTACATGGATAGCCTTTCCCATTAAATCTGGTTAATTACATGGATCAAAACACGTCTAATGACATGCCACTAATCCAAATCTTTCTTGATGGTTTTGGTTTCTAGTTCCTCATTTATCTATATTGAACGATATATTTTAAATCTGAATTCTTCTATCTTTAACTATTGAACTATTTTGTATTTAGTCCACCCTCGTGGCCTCAACATGTCTTACCTTCCTTTCTTCTTTATCTACATGTATCCTATATTTTTTAGTGGGTATGATTGTATAAACCATGCTACATTTTCAAAACTCATAGCCACTACAAAACTCGATAGCCATCATTTCAGTACATAAATGTTGCGACCAACTTTGTCAATCTTGTGAACACTTAAACTGAAGGCTTAAAGCTTGTCTAACATATAGTAATTTATTTATGTAATTGGTTGATTTTTTTCGGGCAGTTAGGGTGTCTTGGTAATAAATAAAACTACGCCAAAGGCCCATAACATAAATATTGGCGTGATGTCCTCGAAGTAACTGATGATGGTCTTCAAGTACCATGTTTTCAGCGAAGCACGTTGTACTTGAGTGAGATATGAATATGTTATCACTAAAAAAGAAAAATATAAATAGAAGGGTTTCAGTTATCAGCTTTTAATATTGTGGAGACTATATTTATTTTATTGTATGTTTAATGCTTATTTGTTTGCTTTACTGGGTGCTTTTTGGCTGTGTAAATTAATCCTTTAATATACTGGTTTTGCCATTTCTTGGCTATCATTGTATAATGGCTATACATGGTGTATTCCATTTGTGTTGTTTCAGATTTGTTCAATTATCTTTGTCTGATGGTATTTCTTGTTGATAATTGTTATTTTCTGGAAGCCCTTATCTTTAATTTGAATATTAACCTTTTAGCTAATAGGCATGTATTATGATTGCAGGATTGACATTGGAAATATATGCAGGGAGAGGTTATAGAAGACTAGAGGCCAAGACTTGCTTTGTGTTCCCCAATTTTTCTCTGGTTCTTGTTGTGATTATATTTTGTCTTTACTTGGTTGGTGGTGGAGGATGAGAATATTATTTTCTGATTTCCTTTGGTGGCCTTTGTAATTAGTCAATTCTCATGTTTAAAATTGATTTTGGTAGTTAGTAGGTGATCTTCTGATTACGTGTGTTGCATTCATGGCAGAAAACGGCAAATTATTTTTATTCCATAGAATGATTCAGATTTTTTTATCATATATCCATAGTCTGAGATTTTTTCCACAAAAGAATGACAGATTTGAATGCTAGGATTTCTGGCAGTATTCCTAAGCTTTGCCTTTATAAATAATTTTTAAATTTAGCAGTTAATTTAATCATCTCTATGTTCAATTAGCTAGCTTTAATATCCAATTAGCTAGTCTATTTTGTACTATTAACTACAATGTAAAAGCAAAGTTCTAACATTTTTTCTGATCTGACCAAAGGATGCTTATAGAATTTTATTCATAATCATATTTGTGTGCACGTTGGTGCATCGATGAAAATATTGGTGTTAGTGATAGATGTGGTTACATTTGCAAGAGAATTGAGCTGCCTCATACATTAGTTATTGATTCTTTGTAAATTTTGCACTTATGGTCTAATCTTTGTCTATAGACTGACTATAGGTATCAAAACAGGGCAGCAGAGGGCAATACTGACCCCTTGCTGTCCCGTGCGGCTCAACATAGGAAGTTTGCAGTTCATGTAGGAGAGCTGACCTCGTGCATAAAGCAGAATGATGCCTGCAAAATCCTACATTTTTACCCGATTTCTGTTTTTCTCACAACTTGGTTTTAATTTAATGTCTTACATATCTTGACTTGACATATCTTATTAGAGGAATAAAATTCACATTTCCATCATTTTAACAAGCAAGGAAACTACACAATCGTCATACATATCTAATTAATGGATCAAGATCACTGGTTGTAACTGCTTCATGCAGTAGACCGATCTCAGTTGTCCATATTAGATCCAACGATCCAAATTTATTTGATTGATTTAATTTTTTTTCTATAGAATTTAATCTTATCCATCTAATATTGTTTGGATGGTCTAAAACAACTGCTGCATAGACACATTAACTGCATCAAATCTGTTTCCCTAATTAATCATTAATCATAAAGTACATTTCATGAGAGTAAAAAGGGTAATCTATTACTCGTGCATGTCTTAACAAACTACTAACATTCCTAATTCTAACATGGAGCCTATTGACATAGGATGATGAATCCATGAAATGCACACAAATCTCAAGTCTACATCAAAATAACTCGAATAAATATTTATAATATTTAGAGACTCTGATATCATCTTAATTTGACATCGAGTTAAAATTTGAGATCCACCGACCACCACTTATAATTACCATCTCAACTTTATCAGTATATCACTCGTCAATGAGGGATCTTCAACATACAACAAATGTAACAATTGATGATTATGATAATTCTCGTAGTACAATCAGTGGGGGCAAATTGGATTTAAGAATGTCATTTGTATAACTTTCAAACACTTTTCCATTTCATCTCAAAAGACTTTTTATAGATTTTGTATATCTGGATTACACACTTCAAAATAGATTATCTAATCTATACCAAAACACTATATACCCCACTATGCACTCAAATGCAGCATTTGATTATGAAAATAAGATAGATATTGTACAAAACCAGCCATAAAAGAACTCATTTCCTCTAGATTTGTGATTTCCATAATTTCACACTAACAAACATGTTTCAAACTTGGGTTCTGTCGAGTCAATACTTTGTTGACCTTGGCTAATTTGCATGAATGTTGAGTAAACAGTGAATAGATTGAAGGTCTTTCCCAAGGTACCATTCCAAAATCATCGATAAAATCCGACATTCCATTGACTAAGAACTGCCAAACCATAGCACCTGCTCCGGACTGATTTTTTGTAGCAGAATTGTGGGATATGTCTAAAATTGTTTGGTACATCTTTTCTCGGTTAGACATTGAAAAATCCTTGATTGAGTCTGATAATCCAAATTCAGAGAACAAAACAGGTTTGTTTAATACATTATCACCATCTTCAATGTGAGAGAGCATCCACTTGGATAGGAATTCCATGTAGTCTTCAAAAACTGCCTTATGAAACCTATGCAACATTTTTTTTAATAAAAGATCAATAAACAAAGGTCAGATTACAAAATAAAAAGATATCTGAAATCATCATACGAATGCTTAGAATGTGTACTTCTGAATACAAATAAGAAGAAAGCTCTTTAAGTTAAAGGGAATGGTTACAAATTTCAAACAAATTATTAATAGGAAGGTTTATTAATTCAAAGACAAAAACATGAGAAAATCAAAAGCGGAAAACCTTCCATTTTGTAGGTTTTGTTCTTTGGAACTTCTGAAGCATGTAGCATCGATACTTCAGATTGAAAATTTGTCTGATGTTTAAATGTACACCGACACGGCACCAACACATGTGATACATTCAATAATTTCCATTTCTAAATTATTAAAGGTGTCAACATGTTAGTGTCTTGTCCAGTGTATGTGCCAGTGCTTCATATCTTCTATTACGAATCTAAGAAATCCACAACTACAGATATATATATATATATATATATATATATATATATATATATATATATATATATATATATATATATAATTCACCACAATGCTTACCAATGGTCAGGATAGATATGGACAGAGGTGAAGTCAATATTTGGGGTTTGGGAGTTCCTAATAAAATCAGATCCAAGCAGCGATGCCCACCCTTCTGGTGGGTTGACAGTCAACCTTTTCGGGTCATTAGGACCATAAAAACCTTCAAGTCCAATAGTCACCAGATGTTTCTTGTCGATCGATTTGACAAAAGTTGACATCTCTTCTATCCAATCCTGCAGTTCTATGGCAATTAAGTAAATCGTATACTCAAAGAAATCCAGGAAAAAATGATATATTTTCATTGGTCAAGCATTCAATTCAAATTCAAATTACTCATTGATAAGGCTATCATACTTTTTTTAAATAAACATTTGAAGGGGGTTTAAAGCACAGGTACATGACTTACTTGGAGAGTGTCACCAGAAGGATCAGTTGCACATCGCGGCTCATTAATCAATTCCCAACCAAAAATGGTAGGGTCGTGTCTATATTCAATTCCAGTAATAGTATTCTTCCTTGTCAGAATAGTCTGTAGACAAGTTGAGAAGAAGCGATTAATTTATCTCAAGACCAAACTCGAAAAGCTGTAAACATGCAGCTAAGTTGAAATGCTCGGAAAAACAAAAAGCAAAGAATCTACATTTGAGTACAGAAAGAATCGACATCAACGTTGTGTCCAAACTCGAGGAAGATGTTGTCAAAAAAAACATAAAAGGAATAAAAAAAGGATAGAGATAAGATACCTTGACATAATTTTTGTAATAACTACGGATTGATGGATCATAGAAGAAAGAATCATTAGATGAGCTTAACCCTACCCCTTCTTGCCATGCCCACTTCACATATTGATCCTTCCCACCATATGCTTGCAAGTTATTCACTAAGGTGAGAAGCAGCCTAATTCGATGTCTCCTTGCTTCTGCTATAACATAGTCCAACGCCTGTCACCAAACCAACCCCCACAATAAGGTTTTCATTCATCATACAATAATTCCAAGCAGAAACAACCAACTTACTCCATGGACCAAAAGAGTTACCGACAAAATTGTATACTAGCGAACATACATTTTAAAGACATATGGGTTGGGTAGGGGAGGTTTAGGGATCAATTCCTGAAGGGAGCAGTTTATCTTTCCGATGTACCAAAAAAAAAGACTACTGAAATTAAGATCATACAGAGAGATAGAGGAGAGAGCGTTTCTCACTTTTTGTCTGTATCTTGTATCCTAATGCATATGATCAATATAGTATACCACTTTCCAAAAACAATGGTAAACATGATCCCAAAATTCAGCTCTACAGGACAAGCATTGTCATATTTTACAACCATCAACACTTTAAAAGTTATTTCCATACAAATGCTATAAAATTGCGTCGCTTCCCACAATTAATCTCACCAATCACATGTACAAAGTCATTACAAATGATACAAACAAAACTACAGATAGATCTGTGGAGTACAATTACAATCATCATATCATAAAAACACAATTTCAGGGAAAAGGAACACAAAGTAAAAGAGAATGCATTAATCAAAATAAAACTGGCCAACATCCTAGACAGTTATCAAACTCTTGTATATGTCAGTATTGGAGTCAAACTTAGAAAGACAAAATAAATAAAAATGACAACAAAACAAAAAACACAGATGAAAATCAACATGAGGATTAAACATGAAAACACAAAAACATGAAATTCACAAGTTAAAATACCTTGAAAGCTTGTTCATCAAAAACACCAGGTGAAGTCTGAAGGGCATTATAGTCACCATCATTAAAAGCCCAAGTTCTACAAACAGTTAGACCCATTTTTGCTCCAGTTTTCAGCATTTCACGTACCCTAGGTCTTGTATAAAAATCCACAGATTGAACCATAAACCAATAAGAGTTCCATCCATTAATGTAAAAAGCTTTTCCATCCAACATAAACTGAGAACCCTTCCTCTCCACAAAACTCAATTCTATTTCTTCCTCAAAACCATTCCTTACAGCTCCAAATGACATGTAAATAAAAAGCACAACCGATGCAAAACCAAATATAGGATAAAATAAACCATTTCCAGCCATCATGTTGCTGAAAAGTGAAAACCCCCTTTACACTTTTTGCAACAAAAACAACAGAAATTTAACAGATTTGATAGATTCTCAGATACCCTTTTGGCTCTTTATTAAAAGGGTCACTGTGGTTTTAGCTCTAGATGAATATTTCTAAATCCACTCTTTCAGTCACTGATATGAATGTGTGTGTGATTGTGCATGTTCCTCACACCCCAAATAATCAGAATGTTTAGATCTCTATCTCTTGAAAGAGATTAACTTTAAGAAGTGCCTAAAGAGTACAATTTTGATAGAGTATACAGAAAAATGTGTTGCTTCTATAGAATAAAAATGAAAACTATGATATGTTTATATTAGGGTTGAAGAGGGAAAAAGTGTGGTGATATGTTAGTATCAGAAAATTATTGGAATTATTATGTAACTTGGATTTAGATCTGGGTGAGAACTGAGAAGTAGAAAACCCTCTTCAGTTCTAAATTCTAGTAATTGTTTAAGGATATTGAAAGACAATTTCAAGAACTGTGGGCCATATTGCTGTATAATATCAGTGTTTTACCATGTTCTGAAAATTTAAAAATTTAAAATATAGTGTTTGTTGCAACACACTATGTTCAGATTCTTTCTGCATAAAGACATATATTAAGCTGTTTATTACATAAAATAATGCATTTGGCTATTTAGACCAATATTGCTTATTTATGTCTAATATGTAATATAAGCATCTTTCACATGGAGGGTTTTCAAGCTAGACAAAATGTACAACAACCACTTTCCTTTGAGTCAGGATTTTCCGATGTTACAGCAGAACGCTATAATAGTTAAAAATTATCTGATTTTAAATGTGTGATTTAGATTGTTTATGATGATTTTATAGTTATATTTATCTGAATCATTTGATTTATAGTTAATGGCTGAGATGTAAGACTATAGATTTTTTGTGCTTTATTAAACAAGGAATCCCAATCACTTTATTTTATTTTATGTTATTAGCTACTAATAGTAATACTTTTTTGATAAATATAAGTAACACTATAGCTAGTTGAGTGATGCAATTTGATTTTGATTATAATAAAACAGAAGTTTCAACAAAAGGACAGTTGGTGTATGATTCAGAAGATCTGTGTTTGATTTTTATAATAAAATAGCTTCTTTCTTTCTTTATTTTTTTTACAATTTTTCTTTTCCCTATCACATAATTCATATTCTATTATAAATATAAGTATATACCAATAGTTAGTTAATTCAGTGGTGATTGACGTTAAACTTGATAAGAACGATCACAGTTCGATCCCGCGTAATTGCAATTGGGAGGTGGTTGGAATCATTTGATGCCAAAACTGACATTTAAACCAGATTAAACTGATGGTGAAAACTAACAAAAATAACTATAAGTATATAGAAATCGGGTAAAAAAGTCTACTAATCATAGATTAACTGGCATAAGAAAATCAAAATTGTTAGACCGATTGTTTATGATTAATGTACAAATTCTAATACCTCCACTTTATACATGATATTAGTACGTCTTATTAGTCTATTACTTTTTTAAAAAAACAAAGAAAATGGAAATTAATCATTGAAATATATTATATAATGACAATTGATGAGGAGAAAATAAGCATGGATTAGCAAAAAAAACTATATATTTAAATGTGTCCTTGACTCCTTGCGTTGATGTTAGCACGTCTCCCATAATTCCTTTATGAATGATTTTTTTTTTGAAGAGGCCAAAAAACTAGAATGTATATAAAAACTCAATAGATTAGCACAATGAGAGCTCAATCTAAGGCAAAAAGAAAGAATCTGTTACAATCCAAATAAGACCAAGATCAAGGAAACACACCATACCCACCGAAACAAAACCCAAAAAAGAGCATTAACCACTCGGTACCACTAAACAAACTAGTATATTCAAGTACCACAAACTAAAATCTTATAAAAACTATTACTTTTCACTTTTAACCACCACCAAATCTGAATTTTAATATTATCAACCACCTGATCCACATCAAACAATTTTTGTTGAAACAGACCTTCATTGCATGCCTTCCTTATCGACCAAATAGACGCCATCCAAATAGCTTGAAAAATATTTTTAGGTTTCAACGGTCGAACCTGTAAACCTAAGAATTGTCGAGCATGAGAAGTTGCCTCCGAATGAAAAACCCCCTGAATGCTTAGCCACCGAAGTAATCCACACCACACCTGCTGTCAGATCTCACAACCAAAAAACAAATGCAATAGAGATTCCACCTGTTCAAAACCCAAGCTGCAAAGCTGCAAACCCATTGGAATAATGCCTCTGG
Source organism: Trifolium dubium (assembly GCA_951804385.1). Taxonomy (NCBI): domain Eukaryota; kingdom Viridiplantae; phylum Streptophyta; class Magnoliopsida; order Fabales; family Fabaceae; genus Trifolium; species Trifolium dubium. The sequence continues at coordinate 18,657,439 of OX638071.1, read as the reverse complement.
ATAGCAAGTTATCTCTAGTTGGAAATCGATTAGAAAAGAAATGCCAAGCAAACACTGAAACCTTCAAAGGAACAACCTTGTACCAAGAAAAATCAAGCACTTCAGCAGGTAATGAAAATAATACATTGTAACTTGGTAATGAAAATTACAAAATAATGCAAGTTGTAATTTAATTTATAAGACAATAAATGTAATTTTTTGTCGTTGATGTATTGGCATTTGGATTGTGTAAATTTATTCTCAAATATGTAGTATATATAATGATTAGCTTTTGACAATTGATATAATTTGGCATAATAATTATTACATCTGTACTAAAATATATGTCGTTTTGACCATATCACACAAATTAAGAAATGTAATCATTATTGTATGAAAATGAGAAATTGTGAGTTAGTTTACAAAATTATCCTTCATTAATGATATGAGAAAAATAAATTATAGAATTGAAAGAAGAAAAGGAAATAATTAGGTAAGAATATAAGAGGAGAAAGAGTATTAAATAGTTCATTAGTAATATAAAGTGACATATATTTTGATACATATTTTTCTCAAAACAACATATATTATGATAAAGAAGGAGTATATAATTAGCTTCTTACATGCTCTTTTGAACCGCATGTCTCTTCTCACAAGAGTCAATCCTAATTAAGGAGTTGTTAGACAGTTTAATGTGAAAATTTCTCTTCGTAATTGCGTTTTGTCATACTGTACAATATTATTGAATTCTTCGGTTAGACCAAACCATCATTGGTTTCTTTAGTGGCCCAAACCATCATTGATAATTCATGATTCATCCTAATGGAGGGTCCATGCATTTTTTTTCAAGTAGACTAGCGGCTAAAAATTTCACTTTTAAAGTGGAGAAATAGGATGACCGGAGTTTGAACCCTCATCCCCTACATATATAATATGATGTCAAACCAATTGAGTTAAGCTCGTGGGATAGAGTCCATGCATTTTATAACAAATTGTATAGTAATTTACTTATTCAATTATTTTTTTCTTCGTTGATCTAATAAAAGATGGCAAAATTATCATGTCGGATATTGTCAATGTGATTCGATGGGTGTGTTTGATTTGCAATGCAGTAAGTATTAGATAAAACAGTATATGATAGAATAAGATAAATGGTGTTTCGGATTTTTTATAATTATACTGCGGGCAAAAATTAAAGTTGTCTTGTGGTTTAGTGGAGGACAAAAATTCTTGATTTTGTCATGTCCCTTACTACCTATTTTGTCAAATCTCATAACCAATTTTTAAACTAAATAAGATAAAACAAAATTTGTCATGTCTAGTTCTCAATGATAATTTGTGTATAAATTTTCAATGATAATTGTCATTTGTTTATGTGCTAAAAATATTTATCCACTTCTATATATATAGGGATGGCAAAAACACCAAACATGCGGGTTCCGCCCGAAACCGAACCCGAGTCAACGGATAAAACTCGAGTTGACTGGGTTTGGGTTCGGGTTCGGGCGGGTGACACTCGATATTTCGGATTCGTGTTTGGGTAGTGTCAAACCCACACCTGAAATCCGAAACCACACCCGTTATATATTAAATTATATAATTATCTATCTTGTATTACCATATTGTAGACTATTTTAATGTTATAGACTATTTTTCATCCTTATTTTAATGTTGAAAATAATAATAGCATGTGTTAGACCGTAATTTCGTTAAATTTTCCGTATTTTTTTTACTTTTGATAATATAATTTCGGGTTCGGGTGAGAAAAACCCGAACCCAACAGATTTGGGTGCTATTTGATGACACGAAATCATATCGTATTTTTAGCTTAATTTAGGTGAATTTTAGTTGCATTTGCATATGTATTTATTTCATTTATGTCTTTTTATATTAGAATTTGATTTGTTTTTACTTTTGTTGAATAAAATAGGTCGGAGAAGAGAATTGAGCAAAAAGTATCAAAAACGGAGCAAAAAGGGGGGTGCAAAGCCCAAATTCGCGCAGCCCACAAAGGAGCATGGCAGAAATGGGCATTGGCCCAAATCTGCCCAGTGGCGAGCGCCACAGTGGTGGTGGCGAGCGCCACCAATAGAAGACCTAGGTGGCGAGCGCCACAGAATAGGTGGCGAGCGCCACCAAATATGCAAGCCCAGTAAAACAGAATTGGCGTAACGTGGGGAAGAAGTGAACCGTCTGATCCGTTTTCTGTTCCTAATCGGATGGCAATTGGATGAGATCAAAATGAAGCTTATCTTCCCTATTTTTGTGGATCGTACTAGCAAATCCCCTCCTATAAATAGCAAGCTCATTTTTCAGATTTCTTCACGCCTTAATTTTATTTCTTTCAGTCAGTTTATATTTCCAGTTACAGTAACTGTAACGGTATTTCCACACCGGGAATCCGTTTTCAGTTATGTTTTCAGTTTCCTGTCAAGAATTCTGTACCGATTATTTAATGCAAGTTAATTCAGCATTTTCTTCCAGGTTTTTATTTAATGTTTTTATTTGATTATTTATTTATGTTTGATTTAATTTTATGCTTTTCTTTGTTTAATTTCTTAATTATGTCTAGCTAAATTTCCTAGATATCGGTATGTAAACTAATTCTCCGAAGGGGATTTAGTAATGATTTAGCGCGCACATTTATTAAACTATTTTTCTGATTCAAATTCTTAATTTAATACAAAGCTTTTGAACGAGAGTAAAAGAAAGCAACTAAGGTTAAAATCAATAGAGCGAGAGTTTGAGATTTTAACTAGATAGTAGGAATTTGATATTAATCTTTGAACGAGCGAGAGCCACGTTAGGATTAATTAGAACTCATTGATTTTCAAAATATACTTTCGAAGCTACGGTGGTAGAAAAGTGACAGTAAAACTCCTAGCCTAGAAAGTATGGTTTTTATCAACAAAACGAGAGTGTGAGGTTTAGACCTTTAAATTGAGAAAGTTCTTCTGAAAAATAAACCCTTTTTCGCGCGCTATTGATTTAATAAATCCCCGATGGTTAATTAAGTTACATACCGATATCCGTTTTTATTAATTAATTAATTTCTTTAATTAAATTTCTTTAATTTTAAATTCTAAAATTCTAAACAAACCCCTATCTGATAGCCTTAGATTTACACCGTGACAACGGATTACGGTAATTCAATTATTGGTCCCTGTGGTTCGATATCTTTTTAAAACTCAACGACGAGACTGTGCACTTGCGGTCAATCAAATCTATTGATACACAAATCGTCGATCAAGTTTTTGGCGCCGTTGCCGGGGACCAATTTAGTCGATATTGTAACTCCGTCGTTACAACGTAGAGACTAAGGCAACTTTTATTTTTCTGTCAAAAATACAAAAAAAAATCGAAAAAAAAATTAAAAAAGAAAAAAATCTAAAAAATTACCCTTTTGGCTTGTCGATTGTATGCCAAGTACCCGCTCTAATAGCAAAGATTTAGAAACTCCAGTCGACAACCCAGAGCGTCTACTAAGTGTAAGACGCCGAATTGAACAGTTTAGGGAAAGATACATATTGCCCCAAAGTCTAATCATCTTTCCCGAAACAGACGAAGACTCAGAACAATCCGAAGAGGAAATAGAAATGGAAATAGGCCCTCAAAACCGCCCTCTGAGGTACTATGCTACCCCTACAGATGCTGAACCACATAACAGCATTGTTTCCCCTGCGATAGAGGCCAACAATTTTGAGCTTAAACCTTCCCTACTCTCAGCAGTTCAGCAAAGTCAGTTCTCGGGTGGTCCTTCAGAAGATCCTAATCTCCACCTCTCTGTCTTCTTACAATACGTCGATACAGTGAAAGCTAATGGCGTAAGTCCCGAAGCAATAAGGCTTCGTCTCTTCCCCTTCTCTCTAAGAGATCGAGCCCGCGCTTGGCTCCAGTCCCTACCTTCCAACTCCGTCACTACATGGGAAGGGTTGAAGAAAGTCTTTCTGGCTAGGTATTTCCCGCCTAGCAAGACAGCTATGCTAAGAGCCCAAATCAATGGATTTAAGCAGAAAGACAACGAATCTCTTTATGAAGCGTGGGAGAGATTTAAGGACATGTTGAGGCTTTGTCCACATCATGGTTTAGAGGAGTGGCTAATTATCCACACCTTCTACAACGGTCTCCTGTACAATACAAGGATGACCATAGACGCTGCCGCGGGCGGCGCCCTCATGGACAAGCCCTACACTGATGCCTATCAGCTCATCGAGAGCATGGCTCAGAATCACTACCAGTGGGGAGGCGAAAGAACCTCCGCAGAAAAACCTCTATCGAGAGGAGGAATGCATGAGATAAACGGCCTTGACCACGTCAGTGCCAAGGTTGATGCACTCACTCTGAAATTAGATAGCTTACTCAATGCTCCTACTGCTACCGTGGCAGCAACCGTCTCTAGTTGTGAGATATGTGGCGCTCCAGGGCATGCTACAGCTGAATGCCAACTCTTGGCCGGAACTCAGTCCGATCAAGTGAACTACGCCCAAGGAGGCCCATATTCCAACAACTACAACTCAGCTTGGAAGAACAACCCCTATCTTTCATACAAGAACAACAATGCATTGTATCCACCTAGACAAGGACAATCCTCTGGTCCACCAGGTTTTCAAAAGGCTCCAGTGCTAAATCAAGAAAACTCTGGGAAGTCTAGCCTCGACGCCATGTTTGAAACCTTCATGGCGTCCCAAATGCAAACTAACGAGGGGATCAAGAATCAAAACCTGCATTTCGCTAAGATGTTCGAGCAACTGAACAGTAAAGTTGATGTTTTGACCACCCATCATAAGATACTAGAAACTCAAGTTGCACAGGTGGCTCAACAGCAATCATCCATGTCTGCTCCTGCAGGAACATTTCCTGGCCAACCTCAGCCCAATCCTAAAGCCCATGTAAACGCTGTGACACTGCGAAGTGGAACACAGTATGATGAACCAGTTGACCCTAGGATTGAGAGGCCTGCCATGCAGCAAAAGCCAGATGAACCAGCTGAGAAAGAGAGTGAACCCAAAGAGAAAGAAGGAAATGGCGTCGAGGCAAAAGAAAAAGAAACACCCTATGTGCCTCCGCCACCTTACAAACCACCCATTCCTTACCCTCAAAGGTTGGAAAAGACCAAAAGCATGGGGCAATTCAAGAAATTTGTGGAGCTTCTCAAGTAGTTGAATATCACCATCCCATTCACTGAAGCTATCACACAAATGCCCGCATATGCTAAGTTTCTCAAGGAGATCCTAACCAACAAAAAGAGGATTGAGGATAACGAAACTGTTACACTCACTGCCGAGTGTAGTGCTATCCTTCAAAACAAAATGCCTCCTAAACTCAAGGATCCAGGAAGTTTCTCCATACCCTGCGTCATTGGGAAGTTTGTCATTGATAAAGCCCTTTGTGATTTAGGTGCCAGCATTAGTTTGATGCCCATGACCATATGCGAGAGACTCAAGTTAGGCGAGCTAAGACCCACCAGAATGTCCATCCAGTTTGCCGACCGTTCGGTCAAGATGCCTATAGGAGTCTTAGAAAATGTTCCGGTGCGTGTTGGTCAGTTTTTTATTCCAACCGACTTCATAGTCATGGATATTAGGGAAGACTCTAACACGCCTATCATTTTAGGAAGGCCATTCCTTGCTACAGCCGGTGCGATAATTGATGTCAAAAAGGGAAAGCTCACCTTTGAAGTGGGGGATGAAAAAGTTGAATTCATTTTGACTCAATTCCTAAGCGCGCCTGCTATAGATGATACTTGCTATCTGCTTGACGTCATTGACGAATGCAGAAAGGAAATGGAGAATGATCAAACCGTTTACACTGAGATTCTCACATCTTCTCCAACTCCTACTCTCGAAGTTCAGGATGACGAGCTCGGTGAATGCTTTGAGATTACACCAAACCCGACACCGTCCCCTGATCAATCTTCTCTCGAACTAAAACCTCTACATGAGAGTCTAAGGTATGAATTCCTTGATCAAGAGCTTAAGCGCCCTGTGATTGTGTGCGCCGATTTAGGACAATCAGAAACCGAAGAGTTGTTAAAAGTCCTAAGAAAATTCCCAGCTGCTTTAGGATATAGCATATCTGATCTTAAAGGGATAAGTCCTTCTCTTTGCATGCACCGCATCTACCTCGAGGAAGATTGCAAAACCTCTCGAGAACCGCAAAGAAGGATAAATCCCATTCTCACTGAAGTAGTTAAGAAAGAAGTTGAAAAACTTCTGGATGCAGGAATAATATACCCGATCTCCGACAGTAAATGGGTCAGTCCCGTTCATGTCGTGCCTAAGAAAGGTGGAGTGACTGTAGTTACCAATGAGAAAGGAGAGTCTGTAGCACAAAGAGTCGTAACGGGTAGTAGAATGTGCATTGACTATAGGAAACTCAACAAAGCCACACGCAAGGATCATTTCCCTTTGCCCTTCATTGATCAAATGCTTGAGCGTCTGGCTAATCATTCCTACTTCTGCTATCTAGATGGTTATTCGGGATTCTTCCAGATTCCTATTCATCCCGATGACCAAGAGAAAACGACTTTCACTTGTCCTTTTGGCACATTTGCATATAGGCGAATGCCATTTGGATTGTGTAATGCCCCCGCTACTTTCCAAAGATGTATGCAAGCAATCTTCGCCGATTACATCAATGACATTATGGAGGTCTTCATGGATGATTTCTCCGTATGTGGGCAAAGTTTCGAAGGATGCTTGACAAACCTAGAGAAGGTACTTGAAAGATGTGAAAAAGTCAATCTTGTGCTTAATTGGGAAAAGTGCCATTTCATGGTTCGTCAAGGAATTGTTCTTGGACATATAGTGTCCAACAAAGGGATTGAGGTAGATAGAGCTAAAATTCAAGTTATAGAGAATCTACCGCCTCCCAAATCTGTGAGAGAAGTCCGAAGCTTTTTAGGACACGCCGGTTTCTATCGGCGATTTATTAAAGACTTCTCCAAAATCACAAAGCCGTTAACCGGGCTGCTAATGAAAGATGCCGAGTTCATCTTTGATGAGGAGTGCCTAACGGCATTCAAGCAATTAAAGGCAGCTCTGATTTCTGCCCCCATCATGCAGCCACCCGATTGGAGTCTACCATTTGAGATCATGTGTGACGCTAGTGACTATGCTATAGGCGCAGTTCTAGGTCAAAGGAATGATAAGAAGCTTCATGCTATCTACTATGCTAGTAGGACCTTAGACCCTGCGCAGATGAACTACGCCACCACAGAAAAAGAACTCCTGGCTGTTGTGTTCGCGGTTGACAAATTCCGTTCCTACCTAATAGGGGCCAAAATCATTGTCTATACAGATCATGCCGCAATTAGGTACTTAGTGAACAAAAAGGATGCCAAACCAAGGCTCCTAAGATGGATCTTACTCCTTCAAGAATTCGATTTAGAGATCCAAGATAAGAAAGGAATCGACAACACAGTCGCGGACCATTTGTCGAGAATGGAGGGAATGGTGCCTGAAACGGTACCCATAAATGATGACTTCCCGTATGAGAGACTCGTAGCCCTTATGGAGAGTGTCGCCTCCGAGTGCCCTTTGTTTCAAGACGACATCGAAGTCGTCAACTCTGTCTTCACAAGAGACTCTTTGCCATGGTATGCTGATATTGTTAATTACTTAGCAGCAAGAGTCCTTCCTCCTGACTTAACTTACCAGCAAAAGAAGAAGTTCTTTAGTGACCTAAAACATTACTATTGGGATGACCCTCTTCTTTTCAAGAGGGGTGCCGATGGAATCTTCCGTCGATGTGTCCCCGAAGATGAGGCGCAAAGTATTATCACTCATTGTCATTCTGCGCCCTATGGAGGACATGCAAGTACTTCCAAAACATGTGCTAAGATCTTACAAGCCGGCCTCTTTTGGCCCACTCTTTGGAAAAATGTCCACGCTGCCATAAGGAGTTGTGATCAGTGCCAACGCGCTGGTGGCATCTCTAGGCGCGATGAAATGCCTCAACATGGCATCCTTGAAGTGGAAGTATTTGATGTATGGGGGATAGATTTCATGGGACCATTCCCAACTTCTTTTGGAAACAAATACATACTTGTGGCTGTTGATTACGTATCCAAATGGATCGAGGCTGTTGCCTCTCCAACTAATGACGCCAAAATAGTGATTAGATTGTTCAAGAACCAGATCTTTCCTAGGTTCGGTGTGCCGAGACTTGTCATCAGCGATGGTGGCTCCCATTTTATCTCTAGGATCTTTGAAAGATTGTTATCTAAGTATGGGGTCCGACACCGTATAGCAACTCCCTACCACCCGCAAACAAGTGGGCAAGTGGAGGTCTCCAATAGGGAGATCAAGCAAATCCTTGAAAAAACGGTTGTAACCTCTAGGAAGGATTGGTCCTTAAAACTGAATGAGGCACTGTGGGCATATAGGACAGCCTATAAGACCCCAATTGGGACCACTCCCTTCAAGCTTGTTTATGGCAAATCATGCCATCTACCGGTGGAACTGGAACACAAAGCTTATTGGGCTATCAAAGCCCTCAATTTTGATTACACCACCGCCGGTAGGAAGAGGACCTTGGATATCCACGAGTTGGAAGAGCTTAGGTTGGACGCCTATGAGAATGCCAGGATTTATAAAGAAAGAACAAAGAAATGGCATGACAAGCGTCTATCTAGGAGAGAGTTTAAAGTAGGACAGTTAGTACTTCTTTTCAATTCAAGACTTAAACTCTTTCCCGGAAAACTTCGCTCCAAGTGGTCAGGCCCCTTTATAATTTCTAAGACATATCCTCATGGGGCGATTGAGATAAAGAGTGACTCTGGTGATACATTCACAGTTAATGGGCAGCGGTTGAAACATTACAACCTTAAGGATAGTGACACCACACTTACAAATTTCAACCTATCCACCCTGTCCGCTGCTACGTGAACTAAGTCACCATCTCTGAAGTCGAGCTAACCGACTTTAAACAAAGCGCTTGGTGGGAGGCAACCCGCTGATTTTACATTTAATGTTTCTTCTTTTAGTTCATTTTATTTTGCAGGTAATAAAGAGATAGCACGCTCGATGACTTTACAGTTGTGAAAGCTTCGCTACTCAGGTTGTACCCTTCCAAGCTCACCTTTAGTCGTTGCATTGGGGACAATGCTCGATTTAAGTGTGGGGGAGGAAGCTTTATCGCTTTCCTTTACTTACAGTCATTTAGTTTTGCATGCATAATAAAACCTTAGGTTAGTTCACTTAGATTGAGTTGATTTTGCGTGTTGGTCTTGATATTGTCTGATTTTCCCATTTCTTGAGCCATACCAAAAATTTTCTTGTGAAAAGCAAAAGTATTGAGTTTTGATGCTTGGTATTGATTGTTTGAAGGTATATAGGTTGTTTGCACTATCTAGGCTAATTTGTGGAATTTGGGTAACGGTTAGATAAAATCAATACCGTTTTAACACCTTAGATTCCCTGAAGTGTGTAAAACTGATTTGAGTACTAATTTTGATAAAACTTTGAACTTGAGTTTTAATGAACCCTTAGTAGTTTATCTAGCAGTCGGCACCATCTCAAGGCACAAACTAAGTGGGAAACCGAAGAATATAAGTGAATGATTTTGATTATAAATGAATGCTATTGGTTGATTCCTTGAAATAATTAATGAAAATTCAGCAAATGTTGAAACATGAGAAAGGAAAAAAATACCATAGTATAGAAACTCATTAGTAGTTGGTTCAGAGGTGTCTGATTCTGAACTTGGTAGGGCGGGTTACGATCCGATCCCCCACAACTGCGAAATGGGTAAAGCAAAAAGGGGTTACCAAACTTATGTTATCAGCACCCCCCGCTATATGATGATCATAATCACTAACAGGTTTCTTACCATGGGCGTGTACAAGATAACGGGCTTAATGTGATTGCGCTAGAATGAAGAGGGGGAATGAAACTTAGATGAGAGGTAGAGTCAAGAGGAAATGCTTCAGGTCTGTTTTCACATAACGGGAATCTCTCGTGTCATTGCGGTATTCTTGTTATTTGCACTGTTACCTGATTTTCATGGCTTAGCCGGCAACCACGTACGAGTAAGATGATCGTGTCATGTGTTTTTACTTATGTTTTGCAATTCACTACTCTTTTATGCTTGAGGACAAGCAATGGTTCAAGTGTGGGGGAATTTGATGACACGAAATCATATCGTATTTTTAGTTTAATTTAGGTGAATTTTAGTTGCATTTGCATATGTATTTATTTCATTTATGTCTTTTTATATTAGAATTTGATTTGTTTTTACTTTTGTTGAATAAAATAGGTCGGAGAAGAGAATTGAGCAAAAAGTATCAAAAACGGAGCAAAAAGGGGGGTGCAAAGCCCAAATTCGCGCAGCCCACAAAGGAGCATGGCAGAAATGGGCATTGGCCCAAATCTGCCCAGTGGCGAGCGCCACAGTGGTGGTGGCGAGCGCCACCAATAGAAGACCTAGGTGGCGAGCGCCACAGAATAGGTGGCGAGCGCCACCAAATATGCAAGCCCAGTAAAACAGAATTGGCGTGACGTGGGGAAGAAGTGAACCGTCTGATCCGTTTTCTGTTCCTAATCGGATGGCAATTGGATGAGATCAAAATGAAGCTTATCTTCCCTATTTTTGTGGATCGTACTAGCAAATCCCCTCCTATAAATAGCAAGCTCATTTTTCAGATTTCTTCACGCCTTAATTTTATTTCTTTCAGTCAGTTTATATTTCCAGTTACAGTAACTGTAACGGTATTTCCACACCGGGAATCCGTTTTCAGTTCTGTTTTCAGTTTCCTGTCAAGAATTTTGTACCGATTATTTAATGCAAGTTAATTCAGCATTTTCTTCCAGGTTTTTATTTAATGTTTTTATTTGATTATTTATTTATGTTTGATTTAATTTTATGCTTTTCTTTGTTTAATTTCTTAATTATGTCTAGCTAAATTTCCTAGATATCGGTATGTAAACTAATTCTCCGAAGGGGATTTAGTAATGATTTAGCGCGCGCATTTATTAAACTATTTTTCTGATTCAAATTCCTAATTTAATACAAAGCTTTTGAACGAGAGTAAAAGAAAGCAACTAAGGTTAAAATCAATAGAGCGAGAGTTTGAGATTTTAACTAGATAGTAGGAATTTGATATTAATCTTTGAACGAGCGAGAGCCACGTTAGGATTAATTAGAACTCATTGATTTTCAAAATATACTTTCGAAGCTACGGTGGTAGAAAAGTGACAGTAAAACTCCTAGCCTAGAAAGTATGGTTTTTATCAACAAAACGAGAGTGTGAGGTTTAGACCTTTAAATTGAGAAAGTTCTTCTGAAAAATAAACCCTTTTTCGCGCACTATTGATTTAATAAATCCCCGATGGTTAATTAAGTTACATACCGATATCCGCTTTTATTAATTAATTAATTTCTTTAATTAAATTTCTTTAATTTTAAATTCTAAAATTCTAAACAAACCCCTATCTGATAGCCTTAGATTTACACCGTGACAACGAATTACGGTAATTCAATTATTGGTCCCTGTGGTTCGATATCTTTTTAAAACTCAACGACGAGACTGTGCACTTGCGGTCAATCAAATCTATTGATACACAAATCGTCGATCACTATTTTGTCACCCGAAAGGCCCTTTGAGTTCGGGTTTAGGTTTACCCGATATTTTGGGTTCAGGTTTGGGTAGTGTCAAACCTGTGCCCGACCCTATCCGTTGTCATCCCTACTTCTAAATCATTGCATCTTTTTGAATCATAAACGTCTAATGAAGCCTAGATTTTTTAAAAATATATAGCCTAAATTTTTTATCAGCAAAAGTAAGAATGTGTTCATATTTGCAAAGTCTAACTTGCACAAGTTAGATAAATTATGCATGGTACACAAATCTTTAATAACAATAAAATGTATACGAATTTTATAAAATTCATCGTTAAATTTAAAATTTATAACATATAAATTATCTGTATAATTTAAAAAAAAAATTAAAAATCATTTGATATGTTATCAAGATCTATCAAGATTAACGATATTCAATAAAAATTCATAAACTGTTGATTTTGACGTGTCCCAATAATATATCATATAATTTTTAATTTCCTTAAAATTTTATATAAATGACCTATATAATACTACCTCCGTTCCTTTTTACTTGTCGTTTTAGAAAAAAAAAACCAAAATAGGAGAGTGTATTTTTGCTCCTAAATTTCCTATCATGCCCTTTTTTTTAATATATATTATATTTTTAATCCACCAATAAATTCATACTTTTTCACAAACATTATCTATTTCCAAAAAAATTGTAACAAACTTTATTTAAAACAAACAAAGTTTGTATACAATAAAAAAATTATATTGTTTCAACAAAAAATAATTATACAAAATTTAGTTAATAAAATAAAATAAGAAGGGGTATAATAGGCAAAATATAACCTAAATTGCCAAAACGACAAGTAAAAAGGAACAAATATTTTTTTTCTATAACAACAAGTAAAAAGGAACGGAGGTAGTATAAACATTTTATCCAACGATAAATTTTGTAAAATTTATATTCCTTATATCATTATGAATGACTTGTGCACAACTTATCTACTCGTGTGTGTTACACTAAGCCTTGCAACAAATTACATCATCAAAATATTCAATTTCATCACAATGATCATCTTTATTTAAAAGAAAATTTTGGTTCCCCAAACTTCAACAAATAAAAAATATAAATGACATTAAATTCATATTTTATTGAACAATCATTGTTGTCCCTTAAAAATGAAATTGTTTGTGATTGCAAACTTCTAACATGAGTCAGCACTTCCTTTCTTTTCATGTTTTCACTTTTGGTTGAAAGAATGAGCTCAACTATCAACTTCATGGTATAACATGTCTTGAGTCTTCACCATACACAATGTATACTTTAATTTCAGTCAAGTGTGTCACAATTGATACCCTTCTCTTTCACTTGTTTAAAATTTCTTGATTGAACTCACATTGTGTGTGTTGCGGGTCTTTGGCGGCTTGTGGTAAACTCTAAAACAACTTCAGGCTTTGTTTGGTTGAGAGAAGAAAATTGAAGGAAAGAAAGTAAGAGGAAAGATTATTGAAGGAATGAAAGTGAGTGGAAAGTAAGATGATTGTTTTAGTTGTTTGGTATGAGTGAAAGTGAAAAGAAAGTGAGAGGAAAGAAAGAAATATATTTTGTGAATGACATATGTACCCCTTTATTAAAATATTCATTAAAAAATTATAGATAAAAATTGAGGGTTGTTTATTCATTTAAACAAAAAAGTTGAATCCTTCCTCTTTCTCTCCAATTTTGAGGGGAAAGGTTTTTGATGTGGGTCCTACCTAAAATTTTCTTTCCTTCTTCATTTTCATTTATTCCAAACAAGAGAAGATTCCCTTTTCCTTCTTCTTTCTCTTCCTTCACTTTCTTTCCTTCCACTTTCTATTGAAACAAACATAGTGTCAAAGAAACTCCGGAATAAGACCATAGAAAATTCATGAACTAAACTGTGATGATTATGTATGAACACAAAAAAATATATTAAAAGATATTTTTCAATAAAATTTATACTATCAAAAGATATTTTCCTACTGAAAGATATCATCGATTTGATCGATAGGAAGATTTTGTGCAATTCATAAAAGGAGAGAACAATTACCTTAATCAACTCTAAAAAAATCAAAGGACCCAATTAGCCAAAAGTCCAAATTATTCTTTATTAAATGAAATAAAATGACCAATAAAATATCTTTGTTTGAGAGCTTTCTCTCACCGTTGCGGAAGGGGAAGAATGGTTGGAATAGAGTTTTATTGATTTGGCATGTGGTGGTGTGGACTTTATGGCGAGCTAGGAATGAAAGGATTTTTGGAGACAAGTTGTTTGAGGTAGATGAAATTATGGAATTGATCAACTATACATCTTAGAAATGGTACTGTCAAAAAAGACTTGTTCGTCTTATTTATTTTATGAATGGTATGTAACACCCTTAGATTGTATTCTTAGATAGTTTTCTTGATCGGGTATTGCTCTCTGTTGATTCTTGTGGGTAGAGTACCTCTTGTATTTTTTCCCTCTTTTATATATATAATAAAATTCTTCGGTGTTAAAAAAAAATGACCAATAATTTATTATTATATATTACCCAGGCTTCTATTTTTATTATCAACCAGGCTTGTATTTTTATTACTTATTACATATTGATAGTATAATATATCTTTCATTTTCCAGGTTTCTATTAGACTTATTCTCTTAAATTCAACCATACCTATATTTTATTATTATTATTATTATTATTATTATTATTATTATTATTATCGATGGAACCGAAAACAAAGTACGTACTGTTGAGAGAATAAAGGGTAGTGTCGGTAAAGTTGCAATGCAATACGTGTTTGATTTTACCTACTCCACTATTATAATGTCCATAGGCTCCATATCACTGCCCACTAACTGAACCAAGAACAATTACAACAAGTTTCACCATTTTTAAGCGTTTAAGAAAAATATGGTGTCATCGTCATCGTCATTAATAACAAATGGAATAACTGCTGAAAAATTATGATCGATAATAAATGTCAATCAATCCGATGTAAGCCGCTACAGGAGGAGGGTCTCCTTGACGTTTAGGTGAGAGGATGAAATCAGACACTCGGTGGTAAATTCTATGAAGTTCAAATACTTGATACGATACGAACACGATACAATATAGATACGGCGATACGAAATTTTTTTAAAATTTAAGATACGATACGATTTGGATACTTTAATAAAATATTAAATATATAAATGCAAAATATATAAAATATAACTAAAATTGATAATAAAGAAATATTTACATTATTAAAATTACAAAACAAGTAAATTATATATCTTAAATACTATCCAAAAAGTGAGTCATGCGCATCTCCACTAATGACCTATAAATTTGTCGCTCTTTTCATATATTCTTCATCTTTCTTTGACAAAAGTTGAAAATTTTTATGCACATTAACCAAATCATTAACTCTTTTGGATCTATTTTATTTCTTTTCAAAGAATGGATAAAAATATAAACATTGGATACTTCTCTTATATGCATCGGGAAGTATCTGACAAGTATCATAGAAGTATCGGTTTTTTTAATTTAATTTAATAGTTGGATACTTCCCCGATACGTATAAGAAAATATCGGCAAGTATCTGACTCGTATCAGTATCGGATACAGTAAACTGACACGATACTTGATTAATTTTGGAGTATCAGAGCTTTATAGGTGGTGATGGGCCATCTCGACGTTGGAGTAGTTTGGGCTTATATCGAGCTCAAGGCTCGGTCCCCAGAACAAAAAGATAAACAAATCCATAAAAAGCACAAAATTGTATTATTATCGGTGTCAAAAACATTTTTATTTTCAAAATATCATTTCTGATTATTGAAAGATACACCAAATGGTGCAGTTTGGGTTGCTTACAGAACAAGTCATGAGAATAAGATAATCTACATCAAATTCTGGTCGGTAAGGCATGTGCAAGAAGACACCAAAATCAAAATTCAGATAATATTATATGCATTCTTATTTCACTTTCACATGAATCTACATCAACTTTTTTGCTTTAAGTAAATTAAGTTCACCCTTTTTTCAAAAGAAGATTTGGATTCATTACCAAGTAATTAAAATTAGTTTTTCCTCTTGCAGTATGTGAGATTGAGATAATAGATAAAACAAGTTTAGACTTGTTGGATTTTGAGATCTCAGCAGAACCAAAAAATAGTCTTTAAGTTTCAAAGAGTGCTGACTAGAATCCGGATTAGGTGCAGTCAACACCTGCATCCATCCAGTTAATGAAATCAATGTTGTTCGATTAAAATCCGACAGTTTAAAATTGAAGGTCTGAAATTTAATGTTTTAGAAAACAAAACTACATTTAATCAGACGGCTCTGATACTAACATATTATCCACGAATAAAGTCCTGTGAAATATGAGCCGAATCCTTACCATTTGGATTTCAGACCTAACTACGATGGCCAAGTAAGATTAACATTGTGAGGAACTTAGAACAGTAAATATTCAATATACACTATCCACCACATATAGTATATACATAAACCAAATATGTCAGTATCTAATCACAAGCTCACAACCACAAACAGAAAAAATCTTTTTTTTTACCCTCCCACTATTTTTATAATCTTACATACAAGTTACAACAAACAATAGGTCAATAAACCAAACCACATAAGGTTTTGGGAGGGCCCATGAATAGAAAATAACTTTTCCCTTCAGAGTTAGGTACTGTCATAGTGTCATACTGATACAGCATTGAGTAGTATTTGGTAATATCAATAATGAAATCATAGCCACAAGAAATCAAATAGGTTGTTGCTTGTTGTCATAACTTATGATAGCAAACAAACACTTTTAACTAATTTGACAGATGTTCAATAATTATTCTTGATTTTTTCTAAGGATGGTTCAACCATAATTTGACTTCTAGTTGGAGTAATTTCTTTTCTTAACACAATTTTTTATTAGTTAGAGACAATATGATTAATGTTGGCTAGTTATGGAGTAACTTAAGAAACCTCTTCTAGTCTTAGTTTTCTCAACATGGTTTAACTAATTTGAAAAGTCCAAAGATTCTAACTTAATAGTAGTTTGTTTAAAGTATGAAAGGTAAAGATAAAACAGAATCTCAACATATGGTTCATTCTTGTTTACTCAGCAGCAGCCTAATTTGACTTAAATAGTAATATTCATTGTTAGAAATAATATAAAACTATTGATGTGACATTTTTTAAATGCTTAAACTTTTGAGATAATCGGTCATCTGACACTCGTAAACCAAGAAAGGTTTTTGCGGTTGACAAGAAATTGACTCATAAACCACTTTTGTTGTTAGGATAAAAACCTCGTTGGTAGATATCAATCAGAGCCTTGAGGCTTGTCTGACCTTGTTGAGCTTCTGAGACAAAATTGGCAAAAAAAAAAAGCAAAAAGGTAATGGTAATGCTCATAGTACAATTCACTGAGTTAACATATTTTTACTCCACTTTTTCATGTTCCAAGTTAAGAATGTTTTTAAAGTAAGACAGGAACAAGTTTGCAAAATGGGTCAGAAGACATTGAAGAACTACTTCTAAAGTACATATCTATCCACAGAAGCACAAAATAAACTTGAATTAGTAAAACCTATGAAGCAAGGACATAGATACCACACACCAAAACGGATAAAAATTTGAGATAATAATGTAATTTAATGTAATTATAGGTGTCGTGTCCGTGCTTCATTGAGTAAAACTAATGAACTTGTAAATAAGTCATGAAATTAATGAATCTACAACACTTGGATTTACCATTATCAGAAACCAAATTAGCATCTAAACAACATTTTAAAGTTTGATTTCAACTATATAATTTGATTCCTAGTCTATGTCACAAAACAAAAACAAAAAAGAAAAGATTAATTAAGACACTTTACCAAATCACACCCACCACCAGCTAGCATGATTTGCAAACCCTATCTACCAAAATCATCCAAAATCTCCTAAAAATCAAAACAAACCCACCAAATTGAAATTAAATCCAAATTAATCATTCATTAATTCACTCACTGTTCCTTCTAACCAAAGCAAAATACCCTAAAACAGCACAAACAGCAGCAACAACATTCCCTTCAGTAAGCAAAATTTTAACCACAAAACTGAAAATTTCAGCAGTAATCTTTCTACCTTCAACAACCAAAGTCCTTCTAGGCTTTCCAAAAAAAGCCAACAAAACAACTATGGTTATCCACGTCACCAAAACAGCAGGAACCATAACAACCAAAGCAGCAACCATTGAAAGTAACCCAAAAACAGTTCCAAGAAGAACAGATGCATAGATTGCTGGCCAACCAGATGTTGATGATTGAGCTTGTAAATTATACCAAGAAAGCATTGATTTGAGAAAATTCCATGAAGATGTTAAAAGGGTACCGTAAACTAGGAAAAATAGACATGCCCAGGTTCTTCTTTTGCTCATAATGTTCAACAGGAACATGTATGATGAAGGTGCTTGTTGAATCGATGATGATGTTGGTTCTTCTTCAATTTTTGCCATTTCTTAAAACACAAAGACAACAATTTTGACTCTGTTTTACTTTGGACTCAGCTATGTCTTTAGGTTGTTATGGTAATTACCAACAATTATGCTAAGTGCTGTATGTTAGGAGCTCACGCGCCTTTGTAGCGCGTGGTGTTTGGCTTACATTGTGTTGTGTTGTCACTGTTGTGGCAGGGCACTTGAGAAAAACTAAAGTGGTTGATTTTATGAACAATGTTTTTGATCTTAATAAAATGTGAATCTTTTAAATTTAGATTTTATTTTTCTATAATTTGTTTTTTTGTATATAATTTTAATCTCTATTAAAATTATATTTGCTTGATTATAACTAAACAATTAAATTTTTGAATGAATTTTTTATGGACATGTATTTTTTTTGTTTGATAGAACACCGTATCAAGTGAGTTAAATGTAAAAGAATAACTACACCAACTAAATTTGATAGGACATGGTTAAAATATCATATAAAATTTATTAATTAATATTTAGAATTTTTTTACATGATATAAATTAAATATAAATTTTTTAAATGATTAAAGTTTGAGATAAAAGTAACTAAAAAGATGACCTAGAAATAAAATTTTGAGCTTGTTTTTTTTAGAGTAACTTTTTAAGATGATCTAAACATATATGCAAAAAAATCATTCAAAAATATATGTTGATTTATCACTAAGGACTAAAATTGCGTGCATGATAATTTTTTAAGGACTAAAAATTTAAGAACTAAACTTAAAAGGTCATCATTTTATAGACAAAATCAAGAACTATTTAATATTCCAAACCCCTTGAGAAATATATATCTCACAAAAATTGCAAAAAAAATAAAGTTATTTTCATATTACATAGACATTCATTTTATATTAATTTTATTTAAATTAAAAAATAATACAAATTTAAATATTTTAAAGGGTAAAACAGTCTCGAGGGTGATCTCCCACTATTTGGGTCATCTCTTGAGTTACTCCCAAACCCCCCACAAATAGACAAATGGGCTAATCATTTGCACAAGTCTATTAGATAAATAGTCTTGGAAAATTTCCCTTCTCACCCCTACAATTAATTCTACATTCCTATAAACTATTTAATATTCCAATTTTACCCCACTTTGTCAATAAAATTTTTACATTTCATTTTCAAACATTTGGAGTTCACCCCCACAATATTTTCTCTGTCACTACAAGTAGGGGTGAAAGCGGATCGGATAAAACCAATGAAACCGGTGATCCAAACCGATCTAAACCAAAAAAAACCAACTATCTTTGGTTCGGACCAAAAACCGAACCGAACCGAGCTAAACCGAACTAGTTTGGTTCGGATCTCGGATTTCATTTTTGAAAACCGATGAACCGGTGAACCGAACCGACCATCTTATAATAGTCTATTTGGCTCATATTTTGACAGGCCGAAACTACATTCACCTTCAAAATAAAAAACGCAGATAGAAGCAGAACACGCACAACACAAGCAAACATATAAACTATGTTATTGTTTATTTGATTTATGTTATTATTGTAAGTTGTTTAAAAAATAGAACTTAAAATATATCGTATTTGAAAAAATAATAGCAAATATTATACCAGGAAAACAAATTGTTGTGAACCGAGTATAGTATCCAATCCAAACCGACTAGTTCGGATCGGATTCATTTTTGAAAACCGAACCAAATCGATCTAAACTGAACCAATTGAAAGTTCATTGGTTCGGACATCGGATTCACCCGAAACCGATCCAAACCGGTCCAATTTCACCCCTAACTACAAGTAAAATTTCTTTCTGCTAAACGTCTAAAATGTTTGAAGAAATTTGACTTATAGTGACAAACAAAACTGTCACTAAAAGTTTAAAATGTGTACAAAGAGCTAGTTTTGACACTTAACGTAAATTTACAAAATATTGCGGTTTGGATCTTCTTACCAGAAAATCCTATAATTTGTCAAAGTCTGGTGTATCACTTAATTTTAAAAAAATTTACTTGCAGTGACAGAGAAAACTGTCACTAAAAGTCTAAAATCCGTAGGTAAAATATTGTGGGGGTGAACTCCAAAAGTTTGAAAATGAGGTGTAAAAATTTTAGTGAAAAAGGGGGGTAAAATTGGCATATTGAATAGTTTGTGGGGTGAAGGGTTAATTGTAGGGGTGGGAGAGAGAAATGTTTTCATATTATTTTTATCAAAATATAGAAAAGGAAAGTACCAAAAAGAAATAGAAAAGTAGAGGAAATAAAATTACATGGCAGAGAATAAGGAATGAGGTGTGTTATCAAAATATCTCTATATAATCTCTATCTCTATATAATATATTTAAGAATATCTCTCTTATGATACATTTTCCATGTACCATCTTCTCAATGAATAAAATCTTATGTGTTACCTCCTTCTTAATTTTATATTACATCGATTTAGTAAAGAGTTTTAGCAAGAGAAATCCGGTTCAATTCCCATCAAGGTCAAAATAACAATTTTTATGATATTTTATTCTATATAGAAGGTAGGAATTTTAGCAAGAGGTACAAAGTTCAATTCACACCAACAAGTAAAAAATGATTTTTATGATATTTTTTTAAAGAATTTTTTATGATATTTTATTTTATAAGGACAATAACTTTAACTTTAAATACATTAATATTTTCTATGGAACATATTAATAAAAAGGACCTAATTTTTTTTGTAATTTTACTGGGACTTTTATTTGCTTATATTAACATGAGTGTTTTTTTATTTAATTTACACGAGATCAATATTTATATTCATATACTAATACAGGTGTCTAATTTTTTTATAATCTACACGGGAGATCAAATATTATATGGTTGAGAACGAAAAAGTGGGAGATCACTCTCGAGATTGTTTTACCCTTTAAAATATCTAAATTTGTATTATTTTTTAATTTGAATAAAATTAATATAAAATGAATGTCTATGTAATATGAAAATAACTTTATTTTTTTTGCAATTTTTGCGAGATATATATTTCTATGATGATCTATATTTATATCCATATATTAATTTTGGGACCAAATTTTTGTAATTTCTACGTATGCAGTTTTCTCTGTCACTACAAGTAATTTTTTTAAAAAAATTAAGTGATATTTGACAAAAGAGAATTGTCTACACAAAAGACATCATATCTACGTTTTGTAATTTTATTTTATTTTGTTATGACAAGAATTATTTTCTTTACAACACTTTTCTTGTGTTATTTTAATAAGCCAAAATATATTAAGATATTCAACCCTGCTCAATTGTGATAATCGTTCATACCGACTCATTCCCACGATCCAACCTTTCACAAACACACAAAATATATTGATAGTCATATAATTAGAGATGAACTACGTACAATCACATTATCATATCACTCAGTTAGAGTAAGTGATTACTAATTATATTAGTGCGTAATGTGTATAAGTATATATTGTAAACCCGTATGATAATAGTTCAATTATGGTTTAAATAGTGAAATTATATATTTCCCTAGTTTACTTTCATTATATATTTTGCTTACTTCTTTTGGATTTTATATCCATAATTTTTATAAAATTTTAACTCCTTATTTACTAAATATCTTGGTATTTGTCCAAAAGCATCGATATCCAAAACCGGTTTACCAGTCAGAAACGTCCAAAATGAATTAGATATTTCATGTATCCTTATTCTTTAAGCATATTATTATGTCGTTTATGGTCAACTTCATCCTTTAAACGTCATTTTCTTTTCTAAAAGATATTGATATTTTACCTTTAATTTCACTATATAATGGTAGTATAAGGTACATTTGTTTAAGCTTTAAAAAAAATGATTTTTTTTAATAATGTTTAGAGATTTTTTTTTTAAAGATTTTGAAGAAAATATAAAACTAATTTTCGTGTGTTTATAATTCTAAAAATTTATTTTCTTTCAATTGATTTCACATTGGACATGAAATATGATATTCAAAAAAATAGATTTTGAAAAAACCTAGTGAAAATAGCTTTTTATTTTGAAGAAAAAAAATAATTTTTAAAAAAATATGAATAAACACAAGTAAATTAAAAAAAATGATTTTTTTTTGATAAAAAGCTGAAACAAACGGGGTCATAATTGAAAAGTTTTAAGCAAGTGTGATAACGATTCACACATTCGTTTGATTATGTTTGCAATTTTACTTTTGAATTAGTTTAGATACAATCATCCTTATTCACGTTCATACTCTACAAGAGTGTGAGTTCAATTTTTAATGTCAGTATATAAAAGTCTTTTTGAACTTTTAATTTGTGTGAGATAAAAATTAATGATAATAATTCTTCAATAACTTGATCACATGCTCTGAGATGTAAAGTTCTTAATATTTGGAACAAACTCAATGACATAATCTCTCTATTTATAATCTCATAACCTTACGTTTCCACTCTGTTTGATTGTCGGTGTAGACAATGAAGATTGAAGACCATTACAATCAAGGTGGAGATTGTTGGGGTTGATTGCAATGTAAGTCCCACATTGGTAATGAAGGAAAAAAAAAGGTGAAGAAAATTTTAGTGGAGAAGTCCCACATTGCTTAGAAAAGTAGAGAGTGGGGGAGCTCAATGTTATATAAAGAGACCTCAAGTTCCTTGTTTCAAATTTCAATGCACTAGTCAGAAACACTTTAAGTTTATATCTGACTTTGTTTTCTCTTATGCTCTGGTTTTAGAGTATTGTGAGATGTAGTTAGGTATTTTCTTTGGAGGGTGTGGGTGTACTGGGGGGCCGGGATGGTTGAGGGTAGTCTATGTGTTGTAATAATTTTCACATAGTGTTTATTCTCTGGTTGTCGGTTTTGACAACGGCCGTGGTTTTTTCTCCGGTTTTGGAGTTTCCACGTTATATTCTTGTGTTGTTGATTGCTCTCCTTGTTTATTATTACTCCTTCGGCACTGGTATTACCCAACAGTGGTATCAGAGCTTCAGGTTCGAGCTTCCGGTTCGATGAGATATCACAAGTGAAGTGTGATATTGCAGAGATGCTGAAGAGGAGTAATGATGCGGCGATTCTATGATGGAGAAGCTGTATGAAAGGAGTAGATGCAATCTGGGTTACACAAGGGATTTTTGGCATGAAATTGTCCAGGTGGAGCAAAAGACTCTGAGATAAGTGTTAGCAATGTTTCTCTTGTTTTGGGAGATGATGATGTTCTTTATGGTATTTCCGCTATACCATGGAAAAAGACATAATATTGCTAGCGGATTTAGAACAACACACGGGCATTGGTTGGCATTGATGCAAGGTGTGTGGTGAGATGTGTTGATGGCTGAAGAACTTCCTGAAAGTCAACATGGGAGTTGCACCATAATTTTTCAACAGGTTTCGACATGAATTCTTGGGATGGTTTAGTTCCAAGTGAAGAAAATTCTTGGAATGGTTTAGTTTCAAGTGTAGTGTATTATTTATGGTGGAGTGTGATAATTTGATTTGTCGGTTTTGACATTGAAAATTATGATTATCAGTGAAGACAATGATTCTCGGTATAGACAATGGAAGCGGAAGATGAAACTCTTACAATCAAGGTGGAGATTGTTATGGTTGATTGTCGGTGTAGACAATGAAGATTGAAGACCATTACAATCAAGGTGGAGATTGTTGGGGTTGATTGCAATGTAAGTCCCACATTGGTAATGAAGGGAAAAAAAAGGTGAAGAAAATTTTAGTGGAGAAGTCCCACATTGCTTAGAAAAGTGGAGAGTGGGGGAGCTCAATGTTATATAAAGAGACCTCAAGTTCCTTGTTTCAAATTTCAATGCACCAGTCAGAAACACTTTAAGTTTATATCTGACTTTGTTTTCTCTTATGCTCTGGTTTTAGAGTATTGTGAGATGTAGTTAGGTATTTTCTTTGGAGGGTGTGGGTGTACTGGGGGGCCGGGATGGTTGAGGGTAGTCTATGTGTTGTAATAATTTTCACATAGTGTTTATTCTCTGGTTGTCGGTTTTGACAACGGCCGTGGTTTTTTCTCCGGTTTTGGAGTTTCCACGTTATATTCTTGTGTTGTTGATTGCTCTCCTTGTTTTTTTATTACTCCTTCTGCATTGGCATTTCCCAACACACTCTTCATGATCCCGTGTATGGCCATACACTTTATTTATATACAAATAGAATTAAGTATCCAAAACTTATTATTATTGATTACAATTATTATCGAGCCTAAGCATCATCAAATATATTACATTCACATTCACAAAATCAAATCAATATTCTATAACTTCTTCAAAAAGTTCTAAACGCTTTGCTAGGGTTTTCGTTGATACAAGCATGGCACCAGTGCATTCCTAATTCTTTCCGGGAATTGGTATAACTGTCAAGCGAGAGTTTAAAGTCCTAGCACGGATCTTCCGGAAACAAAGTTCCTATCGGTTAGGGACCGTCTTGACGGAGACTACTGATCTTAGTGTCGAGAGAAAATGGTTTAGTTTGTTGGTTAAGTTTTGGTTCTACATGTTTTTGAGTTTTTTGCGATCTGTTTTTTGTTCACCGAGTCATGGAGGTCGATGATCAAGGTTGAAGTATTGCAAGAGGAAGGAACATAGGCGGTTGGAACAATAATCGATCAAGGTTCGACATAGCCAAAGACATAGAATTTAACAAGGAGAATACAGTACCGACAACGACGTTTTTCTTTACGAGTTTCCCGGAACGATATGTAGCGAAAGCAATATTCAATGTTTTCTACAACTATGGAGATGTTATGCAGGTGGTTATACCAGCAAAGAAGGATAAGGGAGGCGGTAGATTTGGCTTTGCAAGGTCTGCACGAGTAGCAGACATGCAAAAACATATCTCTGAACAATATTGTCTTTGGCGATGAATTTTTTTTCCGCCAATATATCACGTTTCAATCGTCCCGAAGGTAACCAGAGGCAACTAATTAAGGAGAGGGGTTGGAGGGAAGGTTTAGACAATAGGGCTGGGCATCGGTTCAGTTCGGATTCGGTCCAAAACCATAGAACCGGACAAACCGACGGGCCCACTATATAGGCCCAATTTCAAACCGAAATTCTTCGATTTTTATCGGTTCGGTCATAATTCGGTTCGGCCGGGTTCGGCTCAGTTAGACCGATTTTACAGAATAATATAATATATTTTTATTTTATTTTTATTATCAAGTCCAATGCAGTTTAGAGTTATTTTTTTTGTCCATTTTCTTTGCAATATCTTTTTGTTTTTGGGCCATTAAGAGCTCCAAGTCCAATGAAATAAATTTCAATTTTGATATCCAATGTAGTAAGTTATTATTTTCTTTTGTCAAAAAAGAGGGAGATATGATAGGATATTGATGATTATCCTTCAAAGTTCTAACTTCAATCTCAAATATAAAGCACCCCTCCATCAGCAATCAACCTTCAATAGAAAATAATTAATTAGAACAACATAAAATAAAATAAAAAACAGAAACAAAATCATATATCTAACAACAACAAAAAAACAGATCCATAGATCTAAATAAACATGAAAACTGAACCATTGATCTAAACAAAATATAAATCTAACAAAAACAAAATCATGGATCTAAACAAACAACATAAAAACTAACAACATAACATAAATCTAACACACAAAGAAAGAGAGATCCAATGAAAAAAGAAAACAAAGAAATAGAGATCTGTGAACGAGAGTTAAGAAGATAGAGAACCTTATGCTTGAGGAGGAGATGGAAGCCAAGATCAGATCGAGAAAGGGAGACGGAGGCTGTTGGTTGCGCAGCAGCGTGAAGCTTTTCCTCTGCTAGGGTAATTAGCCGCTGGGTTAATAATAAGAGATAAATCTTGGAATGGATTAGTAAGAATATATAGTAGAAAAAAAGAAAGAACAAGGTTAAAAGTTTGGACTGGGTAACGTTGTTTTGGGCCAAAAGTTGCTGGATCAGTCACATATTATAACAATAAATAATAATAACAATAAGTTCGGTTCGGGCCGGTTACCGACGGGCCTAATTCTAACATCCGGACCCGTCCGCCTCTACCCTAACTTACCCGAAACACCACCCGAACCAACCCGAAAATCGAATTAAACCGACCCAAACATATGGTAACGGATTGGGCCGGGTGGGTTGGCTCGGTTTGTTATATTTTGCCCAGCCCTACTAGACAGCATAGAAGCCAGCATCACCGCACACGCTGGAAGTCGAGTGCAGGACAACGAATAAATTATACCCATTGGTCGCGAGAAGAACTTCATCGCCATCGTCGACCTTTGTTTATCGTTGGACATCGTCAGGAGTACGCATCATACACGTAAGCAGTGGGGGCTAGGGATTAGACGCACGAGGGGGAAGGTAAAAATCACGTTATCTTGACGTTTGAGGCGGATAAGGAGATCATCATGAAGTTGAACAAGGCATTCATTGGAGTTGTTACAAATCCGGGTACAACTTACAATATCCAAGAAGCTTTCCATATGCAAGGGTACTTCGAGGTCAAGGTTACACCATTGGGTTCAAATTTGGCCTTGCTTGAATGACAAGAAGAGGGAGAGATACAAGCTTTAATGGATGATGCAAAGGAATGACTTGATCAATGGTTCAAATTTGGCCTTGGATTCCAAAGTGAAAGAGTTATTTGTCATTTCTTTTTCTATTTCTTCATTTTTTTTATTTCAACCAATTCTTGCATTTGTATGGATCTATTAAAACTTTGATTTGAAAAAAAAAACAAAAAAAAAAAAAAGAGAAGAAGAAGGCATTCATTTGTTTCTTTTAACTTCTTGATTCCTTTCCTGAAAATTCTTGTGACACAAATATGTTTTATTTTTATTCTTCTAACTCTATTTCTTTCCTATTAGTATTTCTGTTTTTGTCCTATCTTTTTTTTTCTTTTTCAAGAAATCAGAAAAAGTTACAAAATTATGAAAAAAAACAAACCATGTGCACAAAACCACTAGTTATTTTACTTCAAATCAATATCCAAAGTCACAAAACAATACAACCATGAGAACCGAAAAACGACTCATGCAAGGCAAAACAGAAACAGATTGATTTCAAAAACCAGTGACCAATATATATAAAACCAGTGACCCATATACAAAAAATCAGTACTACAAAACCATCTCTAAACCCATATCATGATCTCATTTTGACAGCTCAACCCAACAAGTTTTTTTGTTTTACAACGTCACAACCTCAGAATAACAGTATCAACAAACCAAAATTTACAGTAATTTTTTTTTACAACAAACAAAAGTGTCAATTCACAACATTGCTAGAAATCACAGTACAGTAACATGTGGCATGATCACAACTAGTTCATCACAAAATAGAGAAGAAATTACAAATTTCACCCTCATTCTTACCTAACCCCTCAGCCCTATTTCACCTCTATAAATACATTAAACAGTGCTCTTGATTAGAGGTTGGTTTTTGAAAGGAGAAAACGGAAAGGAGAAAGAAAGAAGAAATTAGAAGCAAAACAAAAAATACAGAAAAACCAAAAAACCCATCACAAAAAATCAATCCAAAAAAATCTGTGATGTTTAATCTGCTTGATTGATGTTTTGATTGTTGTTTCTGGTGCTAAATCTGGGTTTAGAATGCGTTTTTATGTAGGGTTTATGTTTTGTGTTTTTCGGATTTGGGGGTTAGAGTTTCATGATCTGTGAAGGCCAATCTGTTTGGTTTGATGATTGTTTGTTGTTTTTGTTGTTGAGTTCATGTTTAGGGTCCGATTTTAGGTAGGGTTACTGTTTGTGGTTTCTCAATTTGAGTGTGTTTGTTCGGTTCTGGGTTTGAGGATGAAGAACATTCATGTGTTCTTGGTGTTCTTTGATGACACGAAATCATATCGTATTTTTAGCTTAGTTTACGTGAACTTTAGTTGCATTTTCATATGTTTTTAATTCATTTATCTCTTTTTATGTTGGTATTTGTTTCCTTTTCAGTATTGTTAAATAAAATAGGTCGGAGAAGAGAATTGAGCAAAAACTGTCAAAAACGGAGCAAAAAGGGGGTGCAAAGCATAAAATCCACGCAGCCCAATTGAGCCCAGCAGAAAGGGGCCTGGTGGCGCCCGCCACCAGTTCTGTGGCGCCCACCACAAAATTCTGGACCAAACAGAATTGCCTTTTCAGCGCAATTCTCAACTGAACGATGCGTTTTGTCCTCCTAATCGAACGACAATCATGAAACAAACTATGAGCATATCTACTCCTACTCTTGTGGATCGTACAAACCAAAAAGTCTCTATAAATAGAAGACCACAAGACAGAAGCTTCTCTCTCTTTTTCACGCCTTGTACATAGTTTTTCTAGGCAGTTTCTCTTTTCAGTTTAATAAACTGCAACGGTATTCCCACACCGAGAATCCGTTGCCAATTTAAATTCAATATTTGTATCAAGATTCTCGTACCGGTTAATTCCAGCAAGTTTAATTCCAGTTTTTCAGATTTCTAATTTTCCAGGTTTTTATGCGTTCATTTATTTAATATGTCTAATTTAGTTTATTGTTTTAGTTTGTTTGTTTACTTTCCCATGTCTAGCTAAATTTACTAAACTGAGATGTGAAATAGGAAGCTAATGGGGTTCGGTAATTAATTTGTGTTCTCAAATTTAATGAGTTTTATGTATCGATTTTTAAAGTTAATAATATAATTTTGCACGAGAGTGAAAATTAACTAAGGTATAGACCAACAGACCGAGAGGGTGAGGTTTGCACTAGATAGTAAAAATTGAACATTAATTCTAAACACCGCGAGAGCTCTTTAGAATTAATTAAACTATATTTGATTTTTAAAAAGTATTTGTAAACACATGAGAGGGCGAGAGTTAATCATGACTTTATAAAATATGATTCTAATCAAGAGAACGAGAGTGTGAGATTAGTTTATTTAAATCAATATAGTTTTGTGAAAACGAACTATTATTCTAGCACGAATTAAGTACTGAACCCTGTAAAGCAACCTAAATCACATCCCAGTCTTTTATTATAATTAATTTACTTGGTTTATTTTCTCCAGTTAAACTCTTTAATTTAATTACTAGCCTTAGATTTACACCGTAACAACAGAATACAGTAGTTCGACTATTGGTCTCTGTGGTTCGATATCTTTTAAAACTCAAAGACGAGACTGTGCACTTGCGGTCATTAAAGTATTTTTGATACACAAATTGTCGATCATTCTTCATCCAATTTTTTTCTAGAAAAAACAAGAGAAAAGAGAGAGAGAGCGGAGAGCAGGAAAGAGAAAAAAAGAAGAAAAATGAAAGTTGTACTATAAATTTCGTTTATATACTGCCTCCGTTTCCTTTGCTCCGCGCGCCCCCTGGTCCTTCTCCGCGCGCCCCCTGGGCTTTTTCAATGCGTCCGCCATGGGCTCTGATTCTGTTTCATGACTGGGCTTATACATTGAGCCCAATTCGCCCTTTTTCTTTTTTTTTCTTCTTTCTTTTTCTATTTTTTTGTGTGTGTGTGTGTTTTTATTTTATTTTATGTTATTCATATCTTTTGTGAGTTTTTTCCTTGATTTGTGAGTGTTTGTGTGTCCTTAGCAATCCATGTTTCATGTCATTATTTACATTTTATCTCTCATCAACTTTGTTTGTTAACTTTTTTTTTTTGACAATACTTTGTTTGTTAACTTAGTCACATAATATTTTCTTTTTTGACATGTATTAGAAAATTCAATGTGCCATGGATGGAAATTTGTTAGTTGTGATGATTAAATATCATGATCATATCTTTGCTCGACTCTATCTTATGAAAACATATAACATGCTTTTTTTAAGAAAAAAAAAATTACACACATACATGTATTTGCATTTTAGGTTAGGACAATTCATCACTTGAAAATGTGTGCTAGAGACAATAATTTTGCTTATAAATTCATTGAGCTCTAACATTACCATTAATAGTTAAGGACCTTTTTGGTCTAAATTCATTCATTACTTTGTTTTTTTGTTAACAAAAATTCATTTCCTTTGCTAAGCTAAAATGTATGCTCATGTGTAGGGGTGTAATTGGACCGGTTTGGATCGGTTTCGAGTGAATCTGATGTCCGAACCAATGAACTTTCAATTAGTTCGGTTTAGGTCGGTTTGGTTCGGTTTTCAAAAATGAATCCGATCCGAACTAATCGGTTTGGATCAGATATAATACTAGGTTTGCAACATTTTGTTTTTTCGATATAATATTTGCTATTATTTTTTCAAACGCGATATATTTTAAACTCTTTTTTTCAAATGACTTACAATAATAACATAAATTAAATAAACAATTAAATAGTTTCTATGTTTGCTTGTGTTGTGCGTGTTCTACTTCTACTTGGGTGTTTTGTTTTGAAGTTGAATGTAGTTTGGGCCTATCAAAATATGAGCCAAATAGACTGTTATATGATGGTTGTAACACCCTGATTTTCCAACTATTATTTTGGCTGATTTTATTAATATTGTAAAATAGAGACACAAGGGTGTCACATTCTTTTCCAAATTAAATCTAATTACTAGAGTAATTTAAACATGCAGCGAAATTAATTTCAAATTAAAAAAAAATTAAATAAATAAAGACTATTTTTCCAACAAAGTCTGAATTAAAATTAAGTATAAAGAAATAACAATTTTCTAAAATTTCCATAAATGATTCAACAATGTTCCTAAGATCTTAAAGTTGTAATTCCGAAAACAATAAATGAAATTCCCCAAGTCAAGTATCCAGAGCGACTCCGAAAGACTCAAAACAAAAATGTAAAGCAACTCCTAAAGCCATCTCGAACACCGAAACTAAGCTTAGATTCCTACCTGAAAACTACGGTTGCACACCGTAGGGCCAAGCCAGAGGGGAAATGTAAAGGTGAGCACAAAACATCAAATGATAACCGAAGTACAATATCAAGAAGAGATAGCAAACCAAATATAAAAGAAAATATCACTATAGCGGGTGATCGTGCAAGCACTCACAATCAACTAATATTCAACTACAGCAATAAGTCATATATAACTCACACAATATATTTATATATATATATATATAGACTCCCCTATGGTACCAAGGGCTACATCATTGCTACATCATTGCTACATCATTTCTACATCATTTATATATAATAGCTACATCATTTATATATATTTGCTACATCATTGCTACATCATTTATACATAATAGCTACATCATTTATATATATAATTGCTACATCATTGCAACATCATTTCATCATCATTTCCACATCATTAAACACACGAACGAATACATGATCATGTTCATAATTAACAACATCATTCAACATCTTTATAATAACATGGTTCAACGTCGTTAGTAATAATTATACAACATCTTTAACAACGGCTTAAATTCAAACTTCTAAAATCAACTACAATACACGACATCAATTATAATGACAATCAAAACGTCCTAATTCAATCAAACACTCTCACCTCTCTAAAAAAAAACAGTAGCTTACCATTCATTTTTAGCACAACCCCTAACTTAAAGTAAATTAGTTTAGTTTAACAATTAATCATACAAATTTTAATCTGCTAAATCATTTAAATAATTTTAAATCTGTGAGGAGACATAAACCAGAGAGAGTGAGTTACATCATAGTGTCCTAAATCACCCCAAATCTCATGTATAAAATTATGAGATTATTTTATTAATTTCTAATATTTTTAAATCCCTTTAAATCTCATTTAATTGACTAAAAATACTTCCATGTCTCATTAAAAATCCCAGAGTGGTCCCAAAATCCCCAAAATATTATTTCTAATTTTAATGTAAAAATAATTAAATAAAATAAAGTTCCCTGAACTCCTTCTTCCTCGCCCGGTTCTCTGCAAAATGGGTCTCGCGACCCGGTTTTCTGACCAGGTTTATTCTACCTCCATACTCATCGTCAGACTACGAAGCTGATACTATTTTAATCGTTATTTAATTTTGGATCGATACCCGATATTATTTTTAAAAAACGGCGATCGAATCGTATTTTAAAAAGAAACAATGTTCATACCAAAATCTATAAATAACATCACGGTTGATTTTTAACCTCCATGGAAAAGTTTCTAAATTAGTTTCTTAGAAGTCTAGAGACTACCATATAGTGTTTATGACCATTGGGAGCACCAAAAGAAAACAAACCCAATTCATTGAATTGATAAATCAATTGAAGTTAAACCGTACACATATATTAATACCATGACATAAACCGTACACCTATATTAATACCATCAATAGCGAGCATGGACTCAAAACAGAACATGATTCAAATCAATATTATTCTTCAAATAACAAACACAAGAATAATAGAACTATGAAGAAAGAATAAAGCTATGTTCTTGAATCTAACTTTTAGAAAATCATAGAGATGGTGCAAAGCTCCCTTACTTCAAGTTTTACTTCAAATTCACCTCTCTTCTCTTTTCTTTATAATATTGCATTTTATTTTATTTCCTTCTCTCCTTTTATTACATAAAATATTTTCATTAATTAAATAATTATATTCTTACCATCTCAATCCTTCTACTATAAATTCCAAATAATTAATTAATTAACATGCCAAAATAATAGTAAAACCACACAAACAAATCAAAATAAGAAATTTATAATCAAAATATTCTAAGAATTAAATCGATTCTATTAAAGTGAATATTTCTAAAAATTGGGGTTTTACAACTCTCCCCCCCTTCAAGAATTTTCGTCCTCGAAAATTGTTTAAAGTTTTCCAAAAGGCAACTTGTTAACTCAATCTATTAAACAAACTTATTGTCCACTAACTAAATTTACTTAAACCATTCTCATGCAAAAATGTATGGTCAGATAATAATATCACACATCTTAAAACATCAGTATTCCTAAATATTCACAAAAGCAGAAATCACATTACTTAAGCTATCATAAACTAAAAACATAAGCTACATGGAAGTATTCAAGTAAAAAAAAATACAAGTTAGCAAAATAGAACTCAAGGAACTTAGCAAATATTTGCAAAATAAAAAATTGACTAATGTGCAAGTGTGACTTCAAAATCAAATTTGACACACATGAAAACATGCTAAAAGATAGACACGACCAATATACGACTTCAGATGGCATGACATGCGCCTATGCATCGATAGTGTTCGCACACATTGCCTAAAAGGCACGACACTACAAAACTTTTGTCCAATGGACTGACCTGCTCTAATACCAACTTGTAACACCCTGCTTTTCCAACTATTATTTTGGCTGATTTTATTAATATTGTAAAATAGAGACACAAGGGTGTCACATTCTTTTCCAAATTAAATCTAATTACTAGAGTAATTTAAACATGCAGCGAAATTAATTTCAAATTAAAAAAAAATTAAATAAATAAAGACTATTTTTCCAACAAAGTCTGAATTAAAATTAAGTATAAAGAAATAACAATTTTCTAAAATTTCCATAAATGATTCAACAATGTTCCTAAGATCTTAAAGTTGTAATTCCGAAAACAATAAATGAAATTCCCCAAGTCAAGTATCCAGAGCGACTCCGAAAGACTCAAAACAAAAATGTAAAGCAACTCCTAAAGCCATCTCGAACACCGAAACTAAGCTTAGATTCCTACCTGAAAACTACGGTTGCACACCGTAGGGCCAAGCCAGAGGGGAAATGTAAAGGTGAGCACAAAACATCAAATGATAACCGAAGTACAATATCAAGAAGAGATAGCAAACCAAATATAAAATAAAATATCACTATAGCGGGTGATCGCGCAAGCACTCACAATCAACTAATATTCAACTACAGCAATAAGTCATATATAACTCACACAATATATTTATATATATATATATAGACTCCCCTATGGTACCAAGGGCTACATCATTGCTACATCATTGCTACATCATTTCTACATCATTTATATATAATAGCTACATCATTTATATATATTTGCTACATCATTGCTACATCATTTATACATAATAGCTACATCATTTATATATATAATTGCTACATCATTGCAACATCATTTCATCATCATTTCCACATCATTAAACACACGAACGAATACATGATCATGTTCATAATTAACAACATCATTCAACATCTTTATAATAACATGGTTCAACGTCGTTAGTAATAATTATACAACATCTTTAACAACGGCTTAAATTCAAACTTCTAAAATCAACTACAATACACGACATCAATTATAATGACAATCAAAACGTCCTAATTCAATCAAACACTCTCACCTCTCTAAAAAAAAACAGTAGCTTACCATTCATTTTTAGCACAACCCCTAACTTAAAGTAAATTAGTTTAGTTTAACAATTAATCATACAAATTTTAATCTGCTAAATCATTTAAATAATTTTAAATCTGTGAGGAGACATAAACCAGAGAGAGTGAGTTACATCATAGTGTCCTAAATCACCCCAAATCTCATGTATAAAATTATGAGATTATTTTATTAATTTCTAATATTTTTAAATCCCTTTAAATCTCATTTAATTGACTAAAAATACTTCCATGTCTCATTAAAAATCCCAGAGTGGTCCCAAAATCCCCAAAATATTATTTCTAATTTTAATGTAAAAATAATTAAATAAAATAAAGTTCCCTGAACTCCTTCTTCCTCGCCCGGTTCTCTGCAAAATGGGTCTCGCGACCCGGTTTTCTGACCAGGTTTATTCTACCTCCATACTCATCGTCAGACTACGAAGCTGATACTATTTTAATCGTTATTTAATTTTGGATCGATACCCGGTATTATTTTTAAAAAACGGCGATCGAATCGTATTTTAAAAAGAAACAATGTTCATACCAAAATCTATAAATAACATCACGGTTGATTTTTAACCTCCATGGAAAAGTTTCTAAATTAGTTTCTTAGAAGTCTAGAGACTACCATATAGTGTTTATGACCATTGGGAGCACTAAAAGAAAACAAACCCAATTCATTGAATTGATAAATCAATTGAAGTTAAACCGTACACATATATTAATACCATGACATAAACCGTACACCTATATTAATACCATCAATAGCGAGCATGGACTCAAAACAGAACATGATTCAAATCAATATTATTCTTCAAATAACAAACACAAGAATAATAGAACTATGAAGAAAGAATAAAGCTATGTTCTTGAATCTAACTTTTAGAAAATCATAGAGATGGTGCAAAGCTCCCTTACTTCAAGTTTTACTTCAAATTCACCTCTCTTCTCTTTTCTTTATAATATTGCATTTTATTTTATTTCCTTCTCTCCTTTTATTACATAAAATATTTTCATTAATTAAATAATTATATTCTTACCATCTCAATCCTTCTACTATAAATTCCAAATAATTAATTAATTAACATGCCAAAATAATAGTAAAACCACACAAACAAATCAAAATAAGAAATTTATAATCAAAATATTCTAAGAATTAAATCGATTCTATTAAAGTGAATATTTCTAAAAATTGGGGTTTTACAATGGTCGGTTCGGTTCACCGGTTCATCGGTTTTTAAAAATGAAATCCGAGATCCGAACCAATATAGTTTGGTTTAGCTCGGTTCGGTTCGGTTTTTGATCCGAACCAAAAAAAGTTGGTTTATTTTTAGTTTGGATCGGTTTGGATCACCGGTTTCATTGGTTTTGTCCGATCCGCTTACACATGAGTCATGTATGATTTTTTTTTAAGTTAGAAAATTTATTTCTTTTTTTGTGCCACTCTTGGTATCTTTGCTTTTAGGTCACATAAACTTTTTTTGTGTCGTACATTTTCTTTCTTTTTGGTTTGCATGAATTAGATTATATTTGTGAGTAATTTTTTTTTATAAGCGTTACCATCACATTCTTACCTCCGACTCATTTTTACACGCACTCCACTTTTAATTAGAGCGCTATATTTTGCTATGTTTTTTCCTCTTCTTCTCCTATGTGCATTCCATTCTCATGTTTATTTTCCGCACTTGCATTTTATACTTTTATTTATTTATTGCCTTTTATTATTTATTCATTTGATTTGATATGGTTGTAATAATTAATTATTCAATTGGGTTGTAATAGCGTAGGACTTTATTTATTTATTGCTTTCTTTATCGCTTTCTAGTATACACAACACACACACAAAGCTAAAATTTCATTTCCAAGCGAGAGGACTCGATCTGTTGTTCTAATTCTTCGCTTTGAGAGCGGGTGTTTGGCATGCAATCGACAAACCAAAAAGGGTAATTTTTTTTTTAAATTTTTTTTTTACTTTTAAATTTTTTTCGATTTTTTAAATTTTAGCTAGAAATTAAAATTGCCTTAGTCTCTACGGTGTAACTACAGAGTTACGATATCGACTAAATTGGTCCCCGGCAACGGCGCCAAAAATTTGATCGAACGATTTGTATATAAAAAATGTTTTATGACCGCAAGTGCACAGTCTCGTCGTTAAATTAAAGTTTTTAAATTAATTAAAAGTGGGATATCGGTATGTAACTAATTAACCTTCGGGGATTTGGTAAATTAACGGCGCTGTAACACCCGGCGCAAACAAATATACAGATATGCATTACAGAAATACAATGCACAAATGTAAACAATGAAGCCGCCACCACATTTTATTTATCCCATGAGGGGAATGGAAAATAATGACAAAACCTTAAAAAGATTGGGTTCGGGAGTTGGTTACATGAGTTTCAGAGGAACAAATCAGTCGAAATCCACCTTAAACGCTGTAGGAAACGGCCGGAATGAAGCTTTGAAAATCCGATTTAATGGTGTTTCCGATGATGGCATTTTTTGGTGGTTTCCGGCGCGTTTTTGCTTGGTTTGACAGTAGATTCATGTTCCTGAGATAATTTTGAAGCTAATGGTGTAATTTGTTTTCGATTTGGAGAGGTTTCGAAATTTGGGTATGGTGGTTGTGATTTTCCGGCGACCGGAGGTGATTTTTCGGCGCCGGAATCTGATTGGTAGTGGTTTATGTTGTGATTATTCTCTCTGAATTTTTTGGGAATTGTGATGGAATTGATTGTTAATGATTGAGTGATGTGAGGTTTGTATTTATTAGGTGAGTGGTGTAAGTGCACCAGTTCATTCCCTTGTTTTAATAATTTTCAAAACACATGAAAATAGAGTGGAACATATTTTGGCAACATTAGAAATGACTTGACAGTGAAAAACTATTTTTAAACTTTGAAAAGTTGATTTTAAGGTTCTTTGTATCTATACATAATCACTTGTATCGATACAAATGTCCTGAAACTACTTCAGACTGATTTTGTGCATTTTGTATCGATACATACTTCATTTGTATCGATACAAAACTGGTGTCTCAGGGGCAGAGAGTCTCTTGTGTATCGAATCATGCTTGCATGTATCGATACACACCAAACTCTCTCAAAACACCAGAGAACGCATGGTGTATCGAATCATGCTTGCATGCTTCGATACATATCAGTCAGGTTTTCAAGAAACTGATATATGTATCGATACATACTTGTGTTTGTATCGATACATAGGTCAAATATTTCAAATTTGAACGCTGATCAAGGTGTTTGTATCGATACATACCATCATATGTATCGATACAAGGCTGTTCTGTTTTGCCTAAATTTGCTCAATTCTATTTTCTCTATAAATAGCAATATGAGTTTTTGTTGTATGTGTGAGAATCCATCTAAAAAACACATTTGATCAAAATTTGAGAGAAATTTTGGATCAAAGACTTATTCAACACAAGTTCATCATCTTTATCAAATCACTTCCAATTTGAGATTGAGTATGGGATCAATCAAGGGTTTTTAGCTGATTTGGTGGATAACGTTCGGTGCAATTCGCGGTGAATCAGAATTGCGATCGGGTTGAATTGCGTTGGAGGTTTGGGTTCTCATCAAGGGTTCAAGATTGTGCGATATCTTGAAGGATTAACATCGAGGAAGCGAGGTAATCAGCTGGACGTTCGTTGCGGGGGTTTTCGGTTCGAAGACGGCGCAAGATTGGTACGTTGGAATCAGAGGTAGAAGCTTCGCGAGGTGTTGAGGTTGCATCGCTCAATTTGAATTAGATTCAATATAGGGTTATTCGAGTCTTTGTAAATTGTGCACTATTATCAAGCATTTTTAATAAATTGCTCAAATCGTCCGTTTGACGATTTTGGGGGAGATGTACCCGGCCGACCGCGAGGACGGCACGAAAGCTGCGGGAACTCCCTAATCATCTGTTTGCGTTCTTCTCTCCTTACACTCTTTAATTTTCATATTATTGTTAATTCGATCAATTGAATTTGGTGATCGTAAGTGTTCATCATAATTCAATTGAATTTGTCTTGAATTGTGATTGTGTGTAACTTGATAATTGGAACTTGTTGTGTACGTTTGTCGTAGTAATTTGATTGCAAAACATAACCTAATTCAATTTATCGTTAAACGCTCCAAGGCTTATACTACCGTTCCTTTGATCGAAGGGTGCAAAGTAGACTACCGATCCGGTGGCCTTCCGCGTACTCGAAAATATTTTGAAAAACTCATTGTTTAGAAAGAGTCACTTATTCACCCCCCTCTAAGTGATCGCCAAGTAGTCTAACAAGTGGCATCAAGAGCCCGGTTTGATTTTAAACGATTAAACCGAGTAATTTGTGCCTATTATTAGAAAACATGGCGTTTGCACCCAAAGGGGCTTATAATAGGGCTCCTATATTCAATGGAGACCATTTCAATTATTGGAAAAGTAGTATGCACATACACATCAATTCTTTTGATGGCGATGTGTGGGATGCCATTGAAAACGGTCAATTTGTTCCAACCACGACCGATAACAATGGTGTTGTCACTATTACGCCTATGGCACAATGGGCAGAATAAACAAAATACCAAAATCATTGTTTTTTTAAAAATCAAACATAGTTAAAATACTTAATCAATTACTAATTTCACAAAAACCAACTCAATTTGATATAGCCTAATTCTTACAAACTTTTCCAAAACCCTAACTATACTAATCATAAAAATCTGGACTTTTGTTCCTCTACAATTTTCTTTTCAAAAACATTGAACTCATACAAGAAGAAGTGCTAGCTTCAATTGCAAGAAAATCATCTCATAAATTTATTTTCAAACATCTCACTATTTTTTTCAAAGTCTCTAAAATTATAAAATGTTTAAAAATCAAAATTGCTTTTAGATCTAACACTAACTAACATGGATCTATAAGTTCAACCAAGAGAATGAGCTAGAAAAGAAAATGAAATAAATCATTCACAAAGCCTCTAAGGTTCGGCCAGCTAGGCAGAAAAGATGGAGAAATTTTTTTCTTACCACTTTGTTTAAGGCAAAAGCATCATCAAGTTGAGATCCACACTTTCACTCTTGAGACTTTGATCAAACTCTCACTCAAAATAATGATTTAAGGCCTTACTAGTACTTAGGAAAAGAAAGGTAAAGCAAAATAGAGACCAAAATAGCTCTCTGCGTGACAGAGAAAGAAATGGAAAAAGAATGGCTAGTATCATTCCCTTAAATAGATAATTTGGTTTCATCTTAGCCATTGTATTTCAAAGGTAACACATGTGGAAACAATCCTAATCATTGGATCAAAACTTAGTCTTCAAGTAACCTCTCATAAATATCTTGATATTTTATGATCTTGCCAACTCATCTCGCTCAGTCACCGCGCTCGTTCTTAAACGAGTCGTATCTCATGTACCGATAAATTTAATAGAAACAGAAAAATTATACCGTAAACAATTTAATTAAAACAATTCATAAATTTTCGAACAAATTTTATTCCAAATAAATTTTTTGCTCCTTAGCTCGGAAAAATATAATGAGATCAAATTTTCATTTAAGTCGATATATAAAGTCTCCGTTCAAATTTTGACAGAAATCAAAAATAGTAAAATTTTCAATCAGCGAATATATCTTGGCCGTTTTCTTAAAAATATATAGTAAATTATTTTCGAAATTTTGACAAGACAAAAATATTTTTAAACTCATTTAAAGCTTATAAAATCATTGTGCCCATTTTTTTTAAATGTTAAACTAACGCGCATGCTCAATCTCAGTACAAATTATTTTAAAATGGACAAAAACAAATAGAAGAATATCATCTAATATTATTAAAAATCTAATCTCTGCTACAGTATTTCTACGTGTCTTACATTCTACCCACCAAAAAGAAGTTTCGTCCTCGAAACTAAAGTTAAGAGTCACATTTCAACTAGTTATCACTATTACTAACACTAGCACAACCGTGCACCCATCGCAACCCTCCACAAGTGTGAGAAACAATTGGAAAACATCATTTGATCAGAATCGTGTGATAATTTTGGATCAAAGAGGCATTTAGACCAAGTTCTTCATCTTCATCCAATTTTAGTTCGATTGGAAGATAATGTTCGAGACGGATTGCAGTGAATTAGATCGTGCTCGGGTTGAATTGGTTTTAAGGGAAGTTTCTCATCAATATTCAAGAAAGTATTGTTCTTGAAGGTTCGACGTATCAACGAGGGAATCAGTCGGATAATTGTCACAGGGTTCTTTGTGGAAGAACAAGGTGAGGATCAATTATCGCAATCAGAGGTTGAAGTTGAGGATTGGTTCGAGGTTCGCGCAAATTCATCGAAGCTACGGCGAGTGAGGAAAGATTGAGTCTTTTGTATAGTCTCGTGTATTGTATTCGTTGGAATTTGTGCATTGTGTAAATTCAAAGGATTTTTAATAAAAATCTCATAGGTTGAAAATAGTTTATCTTGATAATTGATCGAAACATCGCTTAAATTTATTTTTATCATCATACATACCGAGGTGTATACTCCTCTTCCTTTGATCAAATTAGGTGCAAAGTAGACTACCGATCCGGTGGACTTCCGTGTGCTCTAAATTTTTTAAAATCGTAATTGATTATCGGATCACTTATTCAACCCCCCCCCCTCTAAGTGATAGCCTAGTAGTCTAACAACTTTACCCTTAATTAAGTAACTTTACTCAAGTACCATGAGAAACATGTATGTGTATTTTTTTTTGTGCATGACGTGAATAGAGTGGATAGTGAAAAGAACAAAAGTACTAGTTATAGTTTTCAATGCATGGAACTAAGACTAAGTTGTGTAACTAAGAAATAAACAAAAGTTGCAACATTTTCTTTCAACTTTTCATATATATATTGCTCTCTCTCTCTCTCTCTCTCTCTCTCTCTCTCTCTCTCTCTCTCTCTCATTTATAAAAAAAATAATTCACTCACACTTGTCTATAAATAGTGTTATGATATAAAATCAACTTATTATTTTTTCAAGAAAACTTGATATAGAAAGCTTTGCACAGATTATGAAGTTATACCTATAGTAAAATTTGATTATATAATATATATATTTTCAAACTCATTTAGTTGAAAATCTATAGATAGGCTAAATTAATATAAAAGAACCCAGGTTAAATGAGCGATAAATTTTTTCTTGTAATGAAACTTGGTACATAATCATCATATATAAAATTATGGTGATCCAAAACTACGATCAAATGAAACTTGGTACATAATCTTTTTATTAATGTTTTTATAAATTTGGTGAATCAAAAGTTATAGAAACTTGACATCTTAAACAAGTCCATGTTCGTTCAAGAAGAACGAAATGGAGAACAAGATAATAAAGGATGATTTGTTCGCAAGCCTTAGGAAAATTAAATAGAGCTTCTATAAGTTGATGAAAATGAGCAAGAGAAGCTTTATATGTTCTAAGAAGTTTGAGTTTTTTGAGATAGTTTTAATTTTGCATGAATTATTAATTGTTAAGCTATGTGTGTGAAGATGTTGTCCTGATTCGTCTCTTTATAATGACATATTCTCACAAGTCATAACCATTTACATGATCTAGGAAAAATATATAGTTTCACATAATTGTATTTATTAAACTAAATATTCTAAATCCTCTCGAAATCTTCTTAGAACTTTTCAAATCCCCCACACCCGCACCCCCACACACAAAAATAATAACTACTGCCTAATTACTAGCTAAATATCATAGGTTGCATGTGTTTATATATTATCAAAACTTGAAACCTAAAGTATCTTATTGTTTAATCTTTTTATTTCTCTATTAAATGTTAGTTAAAAGTCTCATATTGCATGTAAAAGGAGATGTTGAGCAATATAGGTGAAGTGATTCATATATTTCTAATGTATTAATGATGTTTTGAGTAAGAAGTTGTAGTGTCCAATGTAATATTGATCCTCTAAGAATGTTTCGTAATTTAATAATGGTATTAAAATCATGTTTGACCATGGACCCGACTTCATGTCTTGAAAGTTCTCATGACAATGTGATGATGACTTTGCAAAAGTGAATATTTAATATCTATACTACTTATTAATGTTATTCTTATCCTTTTTTTTAACAATAAAAAATGAGAATTATATTACTTTAACTAAGCTACCCAAATACAAGATGTATCAAAGTAGACAACCAACATTTACAAAAAACAATTACATAGAGAAACACAAAAGAGAAACAAAACTAGCAGTTACTTAAACAAGTAAGTTGAATGTTATTCTTACCCTAATATGATGGTTTTCAAACCCTCATAACCTAACACTTTTATCTCTCTAGATTCTCATAGACAAACTTATAAGGTATCCTAGAGATCATAAATGGACATAAATGCCTGAGCAATGAGTTGTATTCATTAATCTCACTCAGTAATGCCACATCATTTATCATTTGTCATTCACTGACACATCATCAATTTAGATATACTTCAGCAAAAAATAAATTAAGGAACCAATTATTAAAAAAGATTT
Source organism: Trifolium dubium (assembly GCA_951804385.1). Taxonomy (NCBI): domain Eukaryota; kingdom Viridiplantae; phylum Streptophyta; class Magnoliopsida; order Fabales; family Fabaceae; genus Trifolium; species Trifolium dubium. Next base: position 18,614,748 of record OX638071.1, on the reverse strand, counting down.
AAAATTATAGGATTGAAATGAAGGTTTTTAAAGTATAATTGTTTCAATGAGTTCTTTCTCTATGGTAAGAAAGACGCTATTACTTTTGAAGAGGTTAAATTAGAGATTAAAATAAAAAGCTTACTAAGTTCAAAGACTTGAAGGTTTAAGATAATGGTGAAGACTTAAATGTCTCAAGAGGAAGAAGCAATAGCCAAAGAAAATAAAATTATTGGTGAGTATTTATCATCCATGAATTATGATTATTGCAGAAGATGCGATTGAAGCAACTGATACTAATTTGGAAGGAATAGGAATGTTGAGGTAATAAAATACCCAATTTGACATGTCTCATTACTTTATGTTATGTTTTTTCTTTATTATGGTATATGAAGTAGATGATATAAAGTGAAGAATTTAATGACGCGAGTTTTAAAAAAATTATTTTATTTAAGCAAATCTTGATTGTTGATTTAATTTATCTTATCAATTAAATATTAAAGAAATCTTGACTGTTAACACTGGAGAGGATGTTGCTATGAAGGTGATATATATCATTTGCTGAGCAAGGTCCTCGAGCTATATGCATTCTTTCGGCAGTTGGTTCTTTAAAAAGTGCCACACTTCGTCAGCCCGATTCTTCTGGGGCACTTTGTCTTATGAGGGACTGTTTGAAATTCTGTCTTTATCTGGTTTATTCACGCCAAATGAAAGTAGAGGAACGCGAAGAAGATTAGGTGGCATAAGTGTTTCTTTAGCAAGTCTTGATGGACGTGTTGTTGGTGGAGGAGTATTTGGTCTATTAGTGGCTGCAAGTCAAGTGCTGGTAGTGGTTGGTAGTTTCATGGCAGGAAACCAACATGAGAAGCAAAGTCATCAGAAACAGGATGATAGCACACAAACTAAAGTGAAGGGTAAACCCGTTATTTGGAGGGTTCATCAAAGGAGAAATAAAATAAATAAGTAATATATTAGTTTTTGTGCTATCATCCTATTTCTGATTTTCTAGCTTCTCATGTTGGTTTTTTGCCAAGAAACTGCCAACCACTTTCAGCACTGAACTTGCAGCCACTAACATACCAGTGTTACTCCTCCACCAACAACACGTCTACCAAAACTTGATAAAGAAACACACATACCACCTGATCTGCTTTGGCGTGAATGAACCAGATAAATATTAAATTTCAAAAAGTTCTTCATAAGACAAAGTGCCCCCGGAAGAATTGGGCTATTGAAGTGTTTGACACTTTTTAAATAGCCAACTGCAAAAAGAATGCATATAACTTGAGGGCCTTGCTGGGCAAATGATATATATATTACTTTCATAGCAACATTCTCTCCAGTATTAACAATTAAGATTTCTTTAATTATTTAATCAATAAAATAAATTAAATCAACAATCAAGATTTTATTAAATAAAATATTTTTTTATAAAGAGTACGTGATTAAATTGTGCACTTTTATCATCAACTCCACATACCATAACAAAGAAAAAAGAAAAACATATATAACATAAAGTAATTAGACATATCAAATTGGGTATTTTATTACCTCAACATTACTATTTCCTTCCAAATTAGCATTGCCTCAGCCGAATCTTTTGAAATAATCATGATTCATGAATTATAGATAGAAATTTGAACTTTATCTAATAGTGACTATCAATATATAGTAGTAGTTCACTAGTTTTTTTTATGACTACAAAAAAATGTAAATACTATATGTACGATTAACCTCATGCTTCAATCAAATATGAATACCTAATAGCCAAGTCACAAAATCTCAATATTTTGAACTTACATAAAGGCGTCTATACCTTACCAATTGAGTTGAAATTAACACAATCAAAATATGAACCCTTAAATTAAGATGATTAGACGATCCAGATACACTAGCAACATGATCGAGTGACGTAAAATTATTATCCCATGCCTTACACATGTAAAATATTGTCTTTGACTTAGAAGAAAAAAAACAACAGCAACAAAAACAACAACTTCTTGTACTTTTTCCATCTTTTTAATATATATATATATATATATATATATCTTTTGATTGTTGATCAAAAAAAAAAACGACAACAATAGCAGCAACAACAACAAGGAAGCAATGAATTGACTATAAAAACTAGATACAAGTGAAAAATTTTAAAATAATTATTAGCTTTAAAATATGATACCTTAATCCACATTACCTGCAATCTTTCTTCGGGTTCTCCTTTGATTCATGAGTAGAGCCTAAGACAAGAAAAAAATAATAGAAACAAAGAAAATTATAATTACTAAACATCCAAAAAATATTATAGTAGTAGCTATGTTGAATTATTTATCAATCTTTACTTAATATTTTTTTAATAAAAATAGTTTATATGCGTCAAAAAAATTAAAATAGTTTATATAGCACGTTACATGAAAAATGAGGCTTTAAATTTTTATAAAAATGCAATTTTAGTTTTAAAAAAAAGAAGGACAATTAACCTGAGGAAAATTTCTACGTAAAAATTCAAGAGCTCCATATCCATTCACTTCAGTGAAAATTTTGTTAATATAGGATAAGATGACCGCCCTGACCGATTTATTGAAAATAGCTCTTCTGTCAGAAGACGATTCACGTTCATCAATTTGTGATTTCTCATCGTTTAAGGCATTTGAGGCATCTTTCAGTATTTCAATCCTGAAAATTCAAGTGCACACAATTAATTTTTTTCACTAATTGTTGACATAAAGTGAAAAATGAAAGAGTGACAAGGAACAACACATGGTGAGAAAACATACAATGAAGTGAAATGAGAAAGAGAATTTGAGAAGGAATTTGAACTCTAGACCTCCAATGCATTCACTTTTTTATACACATATATATACTACTATAGTCAACCATTCATTTATTATTTGGACTTTTTTTGAATGTATTACTAAAAATTCAGTCAAATGGTTATTATTACGGTCAAAGTTACTACTTTTGCTATCCTAAATATTTGGTCAAATAATGCATTTGATGATTAAATATTTGGTCTAGATACATCAATTTTGTTTGATCAATTTCTCTTATATTTTCAGAAGGATGAAATATTACTTTTCTGTTATTATTAATTTATTCATTTATGATCATATAGTTACTACTATGTTTGATTTTATATTTGTTTGAATTTTCTCAAGTCAAGTTAAGTCAAATTAATGTTTAAAAAATTGAATAGCTCTAATTCTTAATTTGATGATTGGGGTAATAGATTTTTACCCTTTGCAATGTGGATAAATTTCAATTAATCTCCCGTAAAATCCTTTTTTCATTAATCCATTTAATGTGAAGATTTTAGTATTTACTCCCTTGTCGTTGACTTTTAATGTTGACGTGATAGTTGATTTTTTTGCATATCACATCAGTAAGAAGTCAATAGAAAGAGTTAAATGATAGAGTAAAAGCCAACATTGCATGGAGTAAAAGCCTATTAATTAACCCTCGAATGAACTTTCCGTTATTCTCATAATAATGTTTAATTTTTTTCCTTTATTTTATTTTCCTTTTTTGACCTTTTGAATTTGTCTTATTTCGATTTATTATTATATAGATACAAAAATTTTCCCGCCGTTAGCGATAACTAATCTTCATAGAATTATTCCCTCTAATTGAATTTTTTTGGCTTATATCCTTATATGTAGAGCTGGGTATATGGGCTGAGGTCCGCGGACCAACTCGTTTAACCCGCAGCCCGCGCGGACTTAAGTCCTTTTTTTCTTGACTCGTTTATATTTTGGCCCGTGTGGGTTGGACCGTTAAAACCGTGGGTTATACGGGTTAAATCCGCGGGTTTGCGGGTTGACCCGTATAACCCGCATTTATTATTTCTTTTTAAAAAAAATTAGTAAATCGTATACAATATTTTAATACAATGCTATTTTATTTTTAAATCTGTTGATATAAAAATTTTTGTTGTACTTTTAATATTGGTTTGAACTATTAAAATTATTTTCGTTAATAATTTTAACAAGACTATTGAAGTTCTTATTAAATATAATTTGTGTTTATCTTATGGATTTGAGAACTGTGGTGTGGAGAGAAAGAATGATAATGTGAATCAGTTGAATTTGATTTCGGCTTCATTACTTGCAAAAAGAAGATAGATAAATTTAAAAATGTCTCAAAGAATTTTTATAATATCAAATATTTAAGTTTTATTTTAATTTTTTTTATAAATGTAATAGTCCGCGGGTTAACCGTTTAACCCGCGGGTTTATGCGGACCGTACTCGGGCCAACAATTATAACCCGTTTATATTTAATGACGGGCTTGTTCGCCCCGTTTAATGTGCGGGCTTATGCGGAGCGGGTTAAACGGGGCGGGCTAGCCCGTACACCCAACTCTACTTATATGTCTTATGTTTTCTTAATAATTTTTGTACCATTTTAGTCAAATAAATAAATAAATTTTTGCCACATCTTCAAAAATTTATTTGGTCAAAACGAAAAATATTGAAATTTTAATTTGTAATTATATTTATTATTATCAATACAAAATAAAATAGTCTTTAGTGCAAGTCATTGTAAAATAATTACTACATTTTGTTATACATAATTTTATCGTTGCTATGTCAAATAAACTGATATTTCTTCAATAATGTGAAAGAAAAAATAAAATAGTTTGAAATTGTCAATTAATTTTTTAATTTTAAACTTTAATTTATGGCATTCTAAGAATTATATTTAAATTAAAAAAACATTATAAAAATTATATTGAATATTGTTAAGTATTTTTTATGTACATTTAAAATATTTAATTAAATTTTGTAAGGTACTGCCTCCGTTCAATTTTGATTTTTTCTTTTTAAAAAAAAATGTGTTTCTAATTATTTGTCATTTTGGCAATTTAGGTTATATTTTTCTTATTATACCCTTCTTCCTAATTTTTTGTTAACAAAGTTTGTTTGTTTTTTATTTAAAATAAAGTTTGTATTAATTTTTTTTTTGTTGTTTTATTTTTTTGAAAAGAAAAAGTGTGTGTGCAAAAAAAATGAATTTATTAGAGGATAAAAATTAAGATATATATATATATATATATATATATATATATATATATATATATATATATATATATATATATATAGGGGTTTGCTAACTTCCTCCCACTAACTTCCTCCCATGTGGGAGGAAGTTAGCAAACCTCCTCCCACTACATATTTACTAAAAAGCCAATTACAATAAATCAAATATGTTTAAGTTGCAAGGGTAGTTTTGTAACTCACTCTTAATTAGTTAAAAAATAACAAAACATCACCGAAATAAAAACCTCCATCATCAAAACCACCGTAACATATCACTGTTGAAAGTTGAAACCACTGTCGCCGTCATCTCGTTCACCGTCGCCGTTCAACATCGCCGTCATCATCCTCACAAATTACCACCGTCGCCGTCATCTTGTTTTCTCTGCTTCCTCTTCAACATCGTCGTCATCATCCTCACAAATCGTGATTGTCGCCGTCATGTCGTTTTCTCTGCTTCCTCTCCCAAAGCATCAATTTCACTTATAAATCAGATTTTGTTAGGTAAGGTTTCTATTTTTTTAGATTATTTTCTTTGTTGATTTTGTTCTATTGTTGAATCCATATGTGTTAATTTGAATAGGTCTTGAGTATAAAATTATATTGTATAATTTGAATTTCAAATTATGCATGTAAATTCTCCTTTGTATAGCATTGTTAGATAGGTCACAGTGATGATGATGGAGAAGAATGAGAATTATGATTAAGAATATGTGTTTTACGGTTTTTTTGTATGCTTTGTAGCTATGTTAATTTGGGCTTGCACATTCTTGAACATGTACCTTGTAATTCAGACACTTGCAGACATTGTTAGATTTGCACATTCTTGAACATGTACCCTGTGATTGTTTTAAGCTATTTTATAAGTATGTTAACTTTTATCTGTTCCCTGCATATTTTCTATTATTTTTGCTCTGTTTTAGCAATCTCTGTTAAAAGTCGATGTATATATGTTAACTGATTCGTTTTAATTTGTGAATTGTTCATACTTGAACTATAAGTTCAATATGTCTTCTGAAGTAAGGAATGAAGCCAATGATTGGTCATCAATGCTTCTTCAAAATTATGCTTCTATATTACAAAATGATGATGTTAACATTACTTTGACATTTCAAGAACCACAACTTGAACATTTGCCACCAGTCAAAAACATTGATAATTTGGTTCCGTATGAAGGACAAGTGTTTAATAGTTCTGATGATGCTTATGAATTTTACACTTCATTCTCAAAGAAATGTGGTTTTTCTATTAGACGTGAACACACTTACAAATCCAATTTTTATGTGTCCGAGTTGAATCCATTGGGTATATATAAGCGGGAATTTGTTTGTCATCGGGCTGGCACTACGAAACCATCAAAAGTTGAAGAAGTGGAAAATCAAAGGAAACGAAAATCAACAAGGTGTGACTGTAGTGCAAAGATGGTGGTTGCTATGAATACAACTTGTGTTGAGGAAAAATGGGTGGTTACATCTTTTAATAGTTTCCACAATCATCAATTGTTAGATGACAAAGAGGTTAATTATCTCCCTGCTTATCGTGGCATTCCAATTGTTGATCAAAATCGTATATTGTTAATGTCAAAAGCTGGTTGTTCGGTTAATCTCATGATGAGACTACTTGAATTAGAGAAAGGAGTAGTTGTAGGTAGTCTACCATTTTTGGAGAAAGATATTAGGAATTTACTTCAAGGCCAAAGTTTTTTTGTCAAAGAAAATGATGCTTGTGATGTCCTCAAATTATGCAAAAATATGAAAGATTCGGATGATGGCTTCCAATATGATTTCACAATAGATGAAAACAACAAATTGGAGCATATTATTTGGGCATTTGGTGATTCAATCCGTGCATATGAAGTTTTTGGGGATGTGGTTGTGTTTGATACCACTTATCGAATAAATCGATATGATATGCCACTTGGTATATGGGTTGGGGTTGATAATCATGGAAAGACAATATTCTTTGGTTGTGTTCTATTACACAATGAGAAAATTCCTTCCTTTACATGGGCTTTAAAGGTAGGTATCTGTTTTAACTAAACTTGTAACTCAATTCCTATTGCTTTGAAAATGTGTACTTTTTATTTATCTATTTTTTATTCTGTTAGTTATGTAGAATTGTGTTAGGTCTGAGGAAAATTCAATGTGTTGTAATTTGAATTTTCATGATTCAGTTCTACTTCAAATTATCTTCAAATTATCTAAACACACAAAAGGGTTAGAATAGAGGTTCAATTTGCATCAATTTAAGGTTTTGGATCTGTTTTGTGTTTTACATGTGTTGTTGATATGATTTGCTTAAATAGAAACTGGATCAGGATGTAAAACTTGGTGAAACCATTAATATGGTTACATGGTTTCATTAAGTTATACAATGAAACCATTCGGATATACTGATGGTTTCAGTGCCCACAAACCATTCTTACCGATCAAGATAATTTTTAAATACTATACTTGGTTCTCAATTTGCATCAATTTAAGGTTTTGGATATGTTTTGTGTTTTACATGTGTTGTTGATATGATTTGCTTAAATAGAAACTGGATCATGATGTAGAACTTGGTGAAACCATTAATATGGTTACATGGTTTCATTACGTTATACAATGAAACCATTCAAACATACTAATGGTTTCAGTGCCCACAAACCATTCTTACCGATCAGGATAATTTTTAAATATTATATTCTAATAATTATGTTTCAACTTTTTTCCAGAGTTTTTTAGCTTGTGTCAAAGGAAAGTGTCCACAAACCATTCTTACCGATCAAGATCCTGCACTTAAAGATGCCATTGAACTGGAATTGCCAAACACAAAACATGCATTTTGCATATGGCACATTGTAGCAAAGTTATCAAGTTGGTTTTCTTTTCCATTAGGTCCAAGATATGATGACTTTAAAGCATCATTTTATAAGTTGTATCATTTAAATTGTGCAGATGAGTTTGGACAAGAGTGGCATTCAATGGTTGCACAGTTTGATCTAAGCATGGATTCACATATTATGTTGCTTTTTTCTCTTCGCAAATATTGGGCAATGGCTTATTTGAAGGACTTCTTTTTTGCTGGAATGACAACAACTGGGCGTTCAGAGTCAATAAATTCGTATATAAAACACTTCTTGGATGCCAATACAAGTTTGACAGATTTTATTAGTAAAGTAAGAACATACTTGAATTACTTGTTGTAAGTATATGTTTGTCTTTATCTATTAAATTATAATGAAGTCACAACAAAAATTAATTTTTTATTATGTAGGTTGGTGTTGCTGTTAAAATAAGAAACCAAGCTGGAGAGGAGGCAAGAATGCGTCAAAAGTATCATAATCCTCAACTTAGAACAAGTTTTCCTATTGAGGAACATGTTGCCCCTATACTCACACCTTATGCTTTTGAGTTGATTCAACTTCAGATTGAGTTATCTGCAAAGTATGCAGCAATTGAAACGGGGAAAGGGTCTTTTATTTTGAAGCATCACACCAAAGATGAAGGAGGTCGTCTTGTAACTTGGAATGAAGGAGAAGAATCAATTATGTGCTCCTGTAAAGAGTTTGAGTTTACCGGTATACTATGTAGGCATGCTATTAGAGTGTTGATCATGAAAAATTACTTTAATATGCCTTCAAAATATCTTCCTTATCGTTGGAGACGTGAAAGCTCATTGAAACCAAAATCTAGTCATATATTACATTGCAATGACAACTCTTTGATTGAGTTTCGGTCTCTAATTCAGAGTCTTGAATATGAATCCTTAAAGACCAAAGAACGTAAAGAAGTTGCTTCTAGGAGGTTGATGAAACTCATTCAAGATATAAAAGGAATGTCTGAAAGTGAAGAACATTCGGTGGTTTTGGAAGTTGATGTTCCAAATAATGATGATTGTGATGCTGGAAATCCTAGTCATTCAAAAGCTAAAGGCCGACCAAAAGGATCAAGACCAAAAGGAGGAGTTGAATTATCAAAGAAGGTCCGCCGTTGTCATGTTCCAAATTGTGGTGGAACTAATCATGATTCACGAAATTGTCCGAACAAAAGAAAAAATATAGAAGTATTGCCTTCTCATTCTCCTAATGAGTAAGTTTATTTGAACACTATTATCTAAGTTTATTGTTGCTTCTTTTTCAATTCTAATATTGGGTGTTTGTTGTTTCTTATGCTTTGATAGGATCATGAAGGGTTGGAAGAAAGGCAACTCAAAATAAAGATTTTGGTAATTTTTTGTTGTCTGGAGCTGTTTTGGAATGTTTGTTTTATGGGTTTGTACAATAATAATGATTTTCACATTATAAGTTTGTACGAAGTTTGTACTAGATTATGTGATAAGTCAATTTATTAGGAATTATTCATTTCAATTTCTATGTTGGTATGTATTGAATGTGTGACAAATAACTAATTGTGCAAAACTACCTCCGTATCAAAATATTGGATATTAAAATTATTAATTTTTACCATTTGAAACCATTTAACAATAAAAATGGTTTCAAATATCTATCACCAACACATTGTGTGAGCTAATTAAATGAAGAAAAAAAAATATCTAAGAAAAAAATAAAAAAAAGTATGAGAAATTAAAAGGAAAATAAATGAAAAAACATAGGATGCAAGGAAACAAACAATTAAAACAAATAAAAATAAAAAGTCTGGGGCGAGGGGGATTCGAACCCCAGACCTCATAGAGGCTCAATACATTAAACCAGTGTCTTAACCACTGGGGCGCAATGCCAATTCATTAATATTTTGCTTTCAAATACATATATAGTATCTGGGGCGCAATGCATGGAAACAAACAATTAAAACAAATAAAAATAAAAGATCTGGGGCGAGAGTGATTCGAACCCCAGACCTCATAGACGCTCAATACATATTAACCAGTGTCTTAACCACTGGGGCGCAATGCCAATTCATTAATAATTGCGCTTTCAAATAGATATATAGTAAGATGCATGGAAACAAACAATTAAAAAAAAATAAAAACAAAAGGTCTGGGGCGAGGGGGATTCGAACCCCAGACCTCTTATACACGCAATTCATATTAAACCAGTGTCACAACCACTGGGGCGCAATGCCAATTCATTAGTAATTGTGCTTTCAAATACATATATAGTATCTGAAACGTTAAACCAATGCTTAAAAGCTATCATTTGTCTCACTCACTTTTGCTCCGCTCTCACCACTCTCTCTCGCTAACATATCATATCAAAATATTGGATATTAAAATTATTAATTTTCACTGAAACCATTAGTCCATACTAATGGTTTCAGTGTATAACATATTGAAACCATTCAACACTAAAAATGGTTTCATATATCTATTTTATGCATGAATGTATGACATATAACAAATAGGTGAAAAACATATTAGTCATTTTACTAATTTATAAATGAAGATCTTTTTCTCTCAAATATATAATACAAGGAAAAACTACACTATTCATCATATAACTTAATTTAAATTTTCAAAAAGTCCTTAGCTTTTTGTCTCAAATTAGTCGTTTATCTTTAAAATTGTTTATGATATTATACTAGTAAGAAAGTATGTGGAAAGTTACAAACAATTCGCGAGAGAGTTAAGTATCAAAAACTGATATTCTAGATGATGAATTATCATAATTCGCGATATGTAAAAGTCTTGATTGAATAAATGTATAGGTATAATATACTTTTAAATTAAATTTTTGAAGCTAACTGTTGCTTCAATAAAAGTATAAGTAAAATCTACTTGCTCCATTATATTATACCTATAACTTAACTGTTGCTTACATATGCTTGAAGCTTTACTGGAAAATTGAATTTGAATAACATCTTAATGAAACTAAACTAAACTTAAAAGACAAGTATGAAGTGATAGGTGTTGAAGCTTTTCTTGATGGTATGAAATTGCTTCTCTCGTCACAAAATCTACTTTGTCACTGCTGGGATCTGTTAACATGGTGCAACAAATTCCAATTCTTAAATCCATAACCCTCTCTAACTTTCCATTTTCACCTCTCTTTGGCATTTTGGACCAACCCTCAAAAGATTGCAAGGTTGTAGTGTCACCTCCCCATTCAGCAAGAAATTTCATGCAGAACACGCCACAACTGTTCTTATCAGGTTGGATAAGGACTTTTGGAGTTTCCCACTTAAACTTGCTAAAGTTGAAAGGCATTGCAATGTTCTTAATCCTATACAAATCCGTCACGAATGCCTCAACCTCTTTTATCCACATATCGAACATTTTCTTGTATTCCGTGGGATCTCCAACCTTTGAGTACAAGCCTTCTTCATTCAAGCTGTTTAAAAATTCAAATTTTCGGCCCTTTAGGTTCACAACAAAGCAGACATAGTGTGAACCCGGATTCCCAATCATTGCGGGGGTCATGATCTGTTTCAAATAAAGCAATTCCAACAATAAATTTATAGATATTTTCAAATGAATGCAGAACTAGAAAATATAAATGAGAATTTGACTGTAAGTGCACCAAGTGTTTGTTACAACACAATTAAAAAGCACCCGAGACTTTATTCAGAACAAGTGAAACCAATAGCACATTTGCATGACAATAGTCACTAGTGGGTAAACAAGAAATATAGAAGCAGATATCCAAAGTAAATAATCTGGTAAGTGAGAAACAAACATAACACAGTGTTTTCAAAGTATGCAGTAACCAAAGTGGATACTAGAATATTGAATTAGTAAGTCAGAATATAACTATTGAAATGTCACATATATAATCATTGACCAAAACAATCAATCTATTGAAAACTATATTAAACTGAGACTTACGTATTGTAGATTGGTAGGGTCAATATTCCTCCAATCCATGTAATAAAACCATGCCAATCTATCAATGAACCTCTTGCTTGCAGCCGCTTTGTCCGCTTTTTCCATGTCAATCTGTGTATGTAAAATGATTAAAATCAATTCCAAAAACAAGAGTTAAATAGTATGTAAACTATTAAATATTCTATTGAAATATAAATCATACATGGTTAAGCATTGGTGTCACAAGTCTTGTCACTTTTTTACGTTGACTCCAATTCAAACAATTGACCCATGCATTTACCACAAAGCAATTAACCCAATTGTCTTTTTGGAGTGTGCACAAGTCATTCCTTCGTAGGGAGTATTTATGAGTCATATTCTTTTTGTCCACCCCATACAACTCTTCATACCTATATAATTATTAAGCATTTAGCATTTAAGATTAAAATTGCAAAGATCATTGTGATGGTAAAATAAGCTTGTGACAATAATCAACACAATAATCATAAATCACTTATATGATACCATGTAACATATATTTATTGTTTCATGGCTCTATTTTAAAAGCACTTATATGATATGATAAAAGATTTCTTTCATATTGTTGAACTTCATTCACATTTTAATGTTATGCACTGAAACCATAAGTGTGTCCGAATGGTTTCATTGTATAACACAATGAAACCATGCGGCCATATTAATGGTTTCACCTACTTTTAAATTTATAATGACAATTTTTAAATGGCTTTCACTTACATATCATGCTCCATGCTCCATGCAAATGTGGATACTATCTTTTGAAATTCTGATGTGTTTGACTTCAAGACATCTTCATTGTAGGGGCTAGTAAGGTACTTAGACCTCTTCACATGTCTCCTACGTTGAGGGTACATGGAATCAGTGTAAAGCATTCCACACTTCTTTCTTTTCTTTGTCTTCCCAATTTGCTCTTCATCAGACAATTCAATGGTTTCATCTGGTAACGCCATTCTCAAAGGTGTGAGCCTGTCAAAGAAATAACATAATTGTTATTTGTTAATCAATCAATACAAAACTAGATTTGTCAAATTTGTTTCTTCTTACTGTAATTCGTCATCCATATCAACATCTTCAACATCTTCCACATGAGGTACAACCGAATCATCGAGGCTTTCGATGTTGGTCTCAACATCTTCATCATCAACATCATCATCATTATTGCCATCGAACGCATCATCATTACTAAACCTGTAATTGTTTCAAAAATCAATGGTTTTAGTCTATATCATAATGAAACCATAAAACCATATTTATGGTTTCAAAAATAAAAATTCTAAAATTCAAAATACCACACATCATTTATATACGATCCTTACTTTGTATTGGAAGCTTCAGCCTCAAACCTTGCCATTGCTTCCTGTGTAAATGATGGCCCGACGTGAGATGCCACGGAATGATCAAGGCTTTCATTGTTGGTCTCAACATCAACATCATCATTGCCATCGACCGGATCATCATTTTTAAACCTGTAATGGTTTCAAAAATCAATGGTTTCAATGTATAACATGACATCTAAAACATTCAGTAACACATTATTTATATTCGTATATAAATCATACTTTGCATTTGAAGCTTCCGCATGAAATGCTTTCCTCACCAAATCATCAAAGCTTTTGTCGTCAAACTCATCTTCTTCATCATCAACATCAACATCATCGTTACTTAACCTGAAATCCATTACTCTTTAGAATCATATATGCATTAACACATCATTAAATATAACCAACAAATATTTCGTATGATCATCAGATTGGAATTCATTAACATAAATTGATATAATGAATATGCTATTTACAATTGAATAAACTTTTTGTATTTTAAAAAAAAAAAATAACTATGCTTGTAAAACTAGGTGAAACCATTAATATGGTTACATGGTTTCATTATGTTATACAATGAAACCATTTGGACACAGTTATGGTTTCAGTGCATAACATCAAATTGTGAATGAAGTTGAACAATGTGAAACCAATTATTTTGTTACATGTGTGTCATTTAAAATTATAACACATCATTTAAAATCGAATAAATTACCTTTCTTGCCCTCGAGTCTCAGGTACTTCCTTCCCTTTTCCTAATTTGTCTTTATCCTTTTTGTGCTCTTTTGGATGTCTATCAGCTATTCTTCTTTCCAAGGTTCTTGCAGCTGTAGTGTAGACTTCAATACAAGACTTACAATGCTTAAGATGCATTGGTGCCTGCAATTTTTTATGTATATGTATTGTTAGGATGTTAAAAACAATAAAAACACAATATTAATGTATTTCCACAATAACATTGAACAATATTGGATAGTCAATTTTATTTCACCTGAGACAGTGGGCAAGTATCTGCATCAAAACATAATACAAGCAGACCATCATCAGTGCTGTGAAACCTGGTCACACCAGCCGTCAATCCATGCTCAAGTCCCATCACATCATGGACTTTTTGAAGATCTTGGTTTGCCATCTTCACTTCCCATTCACGAAGTGACGGCCTCTTGTATTTACCAGTCAAAAATGGACTTTTCTTCCCCATTTTCTCCAAATAATTAATCTGCACCATAAAAAGACAACTATTAAAATCAGTAGACCAATTATTTCTTGAAACCATTAGACATATACTTTGGTTTCACATGTAACACTATCGAAACCAATATTCCATACAGATGGTTTCAATAATAATAATTAATTAAAAACACCTCCAATTAGTTTTGTTAAAAATAAAAAGATTAATATGTATAAACACTCACCATGAGAAAGTGGAAGTCTGCTAAAGGATTGGTAACTTCTGGATTTTGCAACCCATCTTTCATGTAATGTAGCACATGCGAGCACCAATTATAGGTTGATGCTTCTTCCAATACATGAGCATAATGAAGAGAGACTGAGCTGTGATTAGTGGGACACAAAAGGTTGTGAATAATGAAACAAATGGCGCCCTTCACCCAAGCTTTTAGGTCCTCTATTGTTTTCAAAACATTATCCAATTCTGCCACCTTGACATAAGCAGAATCACCACCTAATCCCAGTTGCTTTCTAAGTCTTTTGATGGCTTTTCTGGAGCAGGAGCCAATGTCAATGTGCTTCCCCGCCATGGGAAGCTCATAAACACGATGGACATCTTCATCTTTCAATAGAAAGACATCCGTTTTACTTAATCGGATCCACATGTTTTCTTTCTCGAAGTTTTTAACCACCCAATCGATAAAGAAAGTGTGTATCCTGCTCCAGTTGCATATATGCAACATCCCTCCAAAGCCAGACCCAGCAAGGTGCGCTTTTATCTCTTCTCCTCTTGCTTTGCCTTTCACTGTTTGCATTAGCTCGTAAACTTTTGGAATACTCATCTTATGCCTCAGTCTTTGATCGGCATCGCACTCCTTTTTTACCTTTTCTTCCTTAGACTTTTTCACCTGATTCATTTGACAAAACAATAAAAACATGTAACAAATTTGAAAGCATTTATATGATATGATAAAGGATGTCTTTCAACTTCATTCACAGTTTGATGTCATGCATTGAAACCATTAGTATGTCCTAATGGTTTCATTGTATAACATAATGAAACCATGTAGCCATATTAATGGTTTCACCTAGTTTTACATTTACAGTCATAATAATACAAAAAAGATCAAGATGTTGATTAAATACACTATGAATATGATTTTAGTGTATCCAAACCACAATAATACGATTCATGGACGAATTAAAAAATTACCTCTTCAGTCTCTCGCAGATTACGCTTCTGATTTTGATCACCACCCAATGATGAAGATGCAGCTGCAACATCCCTCTTTTCTTCCTCAGGTGTCAATCCAAGACTGAACGAAGGCAATGAGCCTACGTTCTTAGATTTTTTCACCTGCATCAAAGAAAAATAATTTTTTCATCAAATTATTTCAATTGATAAATGATCAAAAAATAACACACATGTAACAAAATAATTGGTTTTACATTGTTTAACCTCATTCACAATTTGATGATATGCACTGAAACCATAACTGTGTCTGAATGGTTTCATTGTACAACATAATGAAACCATGTAGCCATATTAATGGTTTCACCTAGTTTTACATTTACAGTCATAATAATACAAAAAAGATCAAGATGTTGATTAAATTCACTATGAATATGATTTTAGTGTATCCAAACCACAATAATACGATTCATGGACGAATTAAAAAATTACCTCTTCAGTCTCTCGCAGATTACGCTTCTGATTTTGATCACCACCCAATGATGAAGATGCAGCTGCAACATCCCTCTTTTCTTCCTCAGGTGTCAATCCAAGACTGAACGAAGGCAATGAGCCTACGTTCTTAGATTTTTTCACCTGCATCAAAGAAAAATAATTTTTTCATCAAATTATTTCAATTGATAAATGATCAAAAAATAACACACATGTAACAAAATAATTGGTTTTACATTGTTCAACCTCATTCACAATTTGATGATATGCACTGAAACCATAACTGTGTCTGAATGGTTTCATTGTACAACATAATGAAACCATGTAGCCATATTAATGGTTTCACCTAGTTTTACATTTACAGTCATAATAATTCAAAACAAATTCAAATTGTGGATTAAATTCAATATATGGTTTTATAAATCTTGACATAAATTTCAAAATATGTTTATAAAGGAATTGAACAACCACAGAAAATAAGAGAAAATGTCTGAAACTGTTACCAATATAGTATTCAAATCAAGAGTAAACTGAAGTGTGTTACATTGCTATATAAATGTTGAGATTTCAAACTCAACCCCAACAAACTCAACTGATTACAAAGAGATTGTAACTGAAAACTAACTAACTGTAATTCACTTGTAACTAACTCTCAACAGCTAGCCATAACCAATACTTCAACAATGTTCCAAACCACAATAATACGATTCATGAATGAATTAAAAAATTACCTTTTCCGTCTCTCGCGGATTTCGCTTCCGATTTTTAATACCACCCAACGATGAAGATGAAACTGCAACATCCCTCTTTTCTTCCTCAAGTGTCAATCCAAGATTGAACGAAGGCAATGAGCCTACGTTCTTAGATTTTTGCATCTGCGTCAAAGAAAAATAATTTTTACATCAAAATATTTTAATTGATAAATGATCAAAAAATGACACACATGTAACAAAATAATTGGTTTCACATTGTTCAACTTCATTCACAATTTGATGTTATGCACTAAAACCATAAGTGTGTCCGAATGGTTTCATTGTACAACATAATGAAACCATGTAGCCATATTAATGGTTTCAAACCATGTAACAATATAATTGGTTTCTATGCTAGTTACATGTCTAATTGGACAAGTCTAACATTAAAAGATAAAAGCTCGGAATCAAACCTTGCTTACCTTGCCTTCTTGTTTAGCTAGGTTAGTGATATTTGTATTTTCCTCCTCCAATGGTGTCATTGCAAGGACACATTTTTCCAATTCCATTGGTGTCATTTCAACGTATTCCTCTATCTTCTTAGATTTCCCCACCTGTATCAAATTTCAAGTACTACATAGATGACTATCCAAAATTCAAGTACACATAACTCCAATTCAAGTACACATAATGAAACCATGTAGCCATATTAATGGTTTCAAACCATGTAACAATATAATTGGTTTCTATGCTAGTTACATGTCTAATTGGACAAGTCTAACATTAAAAGATAAAAGCTCGGAATCAAACCTTGCTTACCTTGCCTTCTTGTTTAGCTAGGGTAGTGATATTTGTATTTTCCTCCTCCAATGGTGTCATTGCAAGGACATATTTTTCCAATTCCATTGGTGTCATTTCAACGTATTCCTCTATCTTCTTAGATTTCCCCACCTGTATCAAATTTCAAGTACTACATTGATGACTATCCAAAATTCAAGTACACATAACTCCAATTCAACCACCAAATCACTACACAATCCTCAACAGCAAAAAGTACAAAAAAAAAGCAATATAAACAAACAATGTAAATAGGACGAAACAAACTCAACACAAAATGTTTATTATCCTCTAAATTAATGTATCTGATCAAGTTAAAAACACATAGATATACATACATATGAATCTTGAAAGCTACACACTAAACTAGAAAAATAAAAAATTACCTCCTCAATCTCTCGCGCATTACGCTTCCGATTTTGATCACCACCCAATGATGAAGAAGAACCACCAACTTTGCTTTTTTCTTCCTCAGGTGTCAAACCAAGACTGAACGAAGGCAATGAGTCTACGTTCTTAGATTTTTTCACCTACATCAAAGAAAAATAATTTTAACATCAAATTATTAATTCGTTCACACTGAAACCATAGGTTTGTCTTAATGGTTTCATTATATAACATAATGAAACCATTTAGCCATATTAATGGTTTCACCTAGTAAATTACATTTCCAACTTTTAAGAAAACAAAAATGGTACTGTATGAATTGATAGAAACATGAATCTAAGAAAATAAAAAATCAGGAGAAGGAAAAGGGAAAGTATTTTGTCTATACTGAATGCAAGCAACAACACCATATATCTCATAGAAGCACATAAAAGCATGAGACAAACAATATTATCCTCTAAATTAATGTATCTGATCAAGTTAAAAACACATAGGAACAGCTTTTAACACAAAATTATTCACAACACTATGAATTAAAAACAGCTTTTAACAAGTAGAAACTTAAATTATGAAGATGAAAATTAAGAACAGAGATAGGGCGGCTGATTCATGTCTATGAAGATGAAAATCAAAAGAGGTGATAGGGATTTTTAAGGTTATGTATGTTGGGGCTGGAACTTAGTAAATTACACCTAAATGGCTAAAACTAATGTCATAATTGATTTCGGTATGTTCAGTTAGTTTGTATCATAGTTGATCTTGCCTCCAAAGTAGATTTTGCAACATCTTTTAAAATCCCTCTTGATTTTAACCAAGGTTTTCAACTTCCATTTCCAATTCAAAAGTATCAAACAGATAGCCTATTTCTTTAGCACCACAATCCACAAGTTCAATCTAAAGCCTAATTTATGTCACTAGATAAGCTCAAATAAGTCGATCCAAACGGTGCCTATGTCCAAAAATAACTAATCACCACCAGTAAAACAAAATAAATTAAAATTCAATTCAATTGAAATCAAATTAAATCAAGTAGAAACTTAAATTATTCACATCTGAAAATGAATGAAAAATAGTACTACTTGAATGTGAATTGAACTTAATGGTGTTGTTTAATAACACATAGGAAATGATAGATATACATACATATGAATTTTGAAAGCTACACACTAAACTAGGAAAATAAAAAATTACCTCCTCAATCTCTCGCGCATTACGCTTCCGATTTTGATCACCACCCAATGATGAAGATGAACCACCAACTTTGCTCTTTTCTTCCTCAGGTGTCAAACCAAGACTGAACGAAGGCAATGAGTCTACGTTCTTAGATTTTTTCACCTACATCAAAGAAAAATAATTTTTACATCAAATTATTTCAATTGATAAATGATCAAAAAATGACACACATATAACAAAATAATTGGTTTCACATTGTTCAACTTCATTCACAATTTGATGTTATGCACTGAAACCATAAGTGTGTCCGAATGGTTTCATTGTACAACATAATGAAACCATGTAGCCATATTAATGGTTTCACCTAGTTTTACATTTACAGTCACAATAATTCAAAACAAAATTACATTTCCAACTAGGTAAAAGTCTATTAACTCAATTTGAACTCTACAAACTATACAATTATGTTCATTACACCCATCAAATAATTCCACTAGGGAACACTGAGTAGTTCAACTTACAAGGATTACATATAAGTTCCAAGTTGTGACTGATATCAAAAGAGCATAAGGTCAATCTAATCAAACTCAAGAACTATAGTTTGCAATGCATAAAAAAAAGGAACTCGTATATACCCAAAAAGTTGATGATATGTGACATGTATTCTATTCTGATTTCACTACTAAAACCAAACAAGTCATCAAATTTCACATGCCATATTTGCAGTGAAGTACATTCCCTAAAGATATACCAACATTGATTGAATGAATTGCAAAGGATGCACAGTGCACACCAAAACAGAATCAGAACCAGAAACTGGTTTGAAACAATCTACAAGATACAGAACAACACCAGAAACGTTAAATAAATAGCTTATCAGTCACGAATGTAGTAAACAACATCGGTGGATTCGCAATTGCAGGTTGATTAATTATCATCTTTAATTATCACTTAAATTGGAGTAGTTAAAGAACTAAGTTCAATCAATACAAGTTGGGAAACATGCATTGTTCATTCAACTTCAACTAGTCATTCAAAATATATACGATTACAACAAGTTGGAATCGGCATTGCAATCGCTAAAATCTCTATAACACAAGCAACGCATGCCTCATTCCATTCAACCTAAAAACACACCATCCACAACATATTACCAAGTACTCATCTCTCTCACACATTCCATCAAACAGTTCCTACGCATCATCAATTCTATTACATTTCAAATACATATGAGTCAAAGAAGACATCAAAACAGAATCAGAAGCAGACCCATTAACACAAGCAAAAGCATGAACCTATCTACCAGGTTTCAAAGATTTTAACACAACACAAGCCTTGATAGCACGAACCATAATCAACAACACACAATTTTAAACTCTAACCTGTTTTGTTTTCTCCATTTTGCTATGTGAATTGGTTGAATGGTGATGAAGATACGTGATAAACTCGAACTGCAATGTTGAAATTGATCCGTCACAGCTAGAACAGGACCTTCGTCGTCACTGATCGAAATTCACAAGGTAGAAGAAAACGAGTTACTAAACACGAAGAAGTTTCAACGAAAGGGTTTCGGTGAAGGAATTTAGGGATTTCGGCGATATTGGGTATTTGACGGAGAGTTTCCGGCGACAATGAAGGACGATGAAGGACGGTGGTTCGACGGTGGTTTGACGGTGACAATGAACGGCGACGGTGGTACAATGAACGGAGAGTTTGAACAGGATGACGGCGACGTACGATGACGGATTGATACGATGACGGTGAGGGTGGTTTGTGCGTTTTGTTTGAGTTTGATACGATGACTGAAACTCTGATTTTGTTTGAGTTTTGGTGAGTTTTGCTGAGTTTCTAACTAAATTACAGAACTACCCTTCCAATTAAAACAAATTTGAGTTATTATAAATTGAGTTTTTAGTAAATATAGAGTGGGAGGAGGCTTGCTAACTTCCTCCCACATGTTTTTAGGTGGGAGGATGTTAGCAGCCCCCATATATATATATATATATATATATATATATATATATATATATATATATTCCAAAAAAGGGTATAATAGAAAGATAAGGTGAAAAAATACATCTTATTTTAATTTATTTTCTTTCTAAAAAAACAAATAAAAAGGAACAGAGAAAGTATTAATTAACATTTTTTTTCTCTCTTTATTTTAATGGCTTCATGTTACCACCAAATACCCATTAATTTTTAAAAGTAATTAATTGCAGTTAAAAACTATCAAAATTGATCAAATTTTTTTTTTTTTTTTGGCAAGTAATGCATCAAAATTGATCAAATTTTTTTATTTTTTTTGGCAAGTAATGCATGAATTGATCACAGTGTATTGAAACACATTTATATGTATGAGTGTAGTTGCCAGCTATCCACGTATAGCAAAAAACTTAATTAACGAGTCAGAGGCAAGCCGTACGGCAGACACCTTCCGATTCTATCTTAATTAATGAGTTCTTTTATAAGCGCTTGAAATAAAAAATAACTCTCAGACGCAAGCTGTACGGCAGGGACCCGTTTATTTTTTATCTCACTTTTATAAAGAATTTTTACAATAATGCAAAAAATTGCTAAAACAAGTAAATAAACGCTTATCCTAAAAGTGCTTATGGGAATAAGCACTTTTGGAGTTAGTGCTTATTTTTCGTTAACCACTTTTTTCCATTAAAAAGGTAAAAATTAATTAAGATTGCAGGAGGTGTATTTAGTAAAGTTGGTGTAGCAAATAGAAAATAAAAAAAAACAAACAGTAAAGAAGAAAAAAAACTGAACTAGGCCCATATACAAAAGCCCAGTCCACTATCCACTCAACATGGACGGATCTGGGTTGAACAGGGTCAACCCGAACCAACCCTTCACCCAGCTGGGGGGTGCGTGAAGCAAGTAGGGGGCGCGCGCGAGAAGACCTCATGGCCAACCGCGCGCTGCCACGTGGCAGTCTTCTTCTTCCTCCTCAAATCCAAAAAAAAAGAAAACGCGTGAACCAAAAATGGAGCTCACCGGCACCACCGCCGATCCTCCGTCGGGACCCTTCCGTTCTCCAAAAATCACTTATGAGTACACTATCTTGCTCAAAATTTCATAAGGAACATGAATCTAACATTAGTTATTACAAACAACACACCAAAAGACTAAACGGGTTTAAAAATCTACTACGCGTTTTCCGGTCTGATTCGATGCAACCAAGGGTTGGAAAAGGTTCAGACAAGTCCCAGGTGCACTAATCCAACGTTATCCACCTTCGTTGATGAGTGAAATGACCGGATCAGAGTGTTTGAGTTTGTCCCGTTTTCGGTCTCAAGTTTGATGGAGTTGTAGGTGTTCTTTTGCTAAACGGACAGTGGAATCGGACTCAGGAGGGTCGAATTAGTATAGATTGAGTGTTTGATTTTGGGTTTTGACAAATTTTTGGGTCGCCGGAAAATGGAATTCCGGTGGTGGTTTGGGAATTTCGGCGGTGGCGCCGGAAAAGTGTTGGTGATGGAGGGAGGAGAGTTTTTTTTTGATTTTTTGTGTGTCTTGGGAATGAGGTGAATTAGGTTTAGTGGCATTTGTGTAATAATGGTGTAATTTTGTGGTTAAAGGATGATTAAGAATAAAAAATGATAATGGAAATGATTATGATGAGGTGGCGAAATCTAATTGGTTCTCATGGAATATATTTTTTTGACGTGGAAATTGAATATTCTTGAAGCTTTTGTTTTATGTAATTAAGATGCGACGAATAAAAATGAACGAATGAAAATGAAATGCAACATATTTTTTGTGATTTTATGCAAAATTAATGAAAGACCCGAAAACACTATTTTTTAAACTATTTTTGGGCGTTTCTTATAAAATTAAGAAATAATTTTCGAAATAAAATATTTATTGAAAAAGTGAAAAATTAGGGTATTACACTAGGATTGTTCTCTCACAACTAACTAGGATCAAAACATTTTCAAAACAACTCTTAAAAATATTATAACTTTAATAAATAGTTTTATCCAAAAAAAATGCCGCCAATTAATTTAAACTATTTTAAAGCTTTTCCAAAAGCAAGAATACCCTTTCGAACAACTTACTCATTTCTTTATAAAACAAAACTAGTTCAAGCTACTAAATTAATGGCAATTTCGGTTAACTCTTAAAAATATAAATCATCGACAAAAGAATTTTCATTACACTTCACAAATCGATTTCTAAACATTTTTCTATTTTCATAGAAAATAATCTCTATCATTTTGCTACTACTGTATTTTAAATCCTAAAACGAAGATAAATAGTTACAAAATTGAAACGACCATAACTCGGTCATCCTTCGTCCGATCGTCGCAAAGCATATGTCCATTTTCATCGTTTCAAAAAGGCGGATCTAATGGTTCGTGTTCCAGAATAATATAACAATTTTAAAATGATGAAAATGCCCCTCCAGAATTTGGGCAGAATAAACAAAATACCAAAATCATTGTTTTTTTAAAAATCAAACATAGTTAAAATACTTAATCAATTACTAATTTCACAAAAGCAAACTCAATTTGATTTAGCCTAATTCTTACAAACTTTTCCAAAACCCTAACTATACTAATCATAAAAATCTGGACTTTTGTTCCTCTACAATTTTCTTTTCAAAAACATTAAACTCATACAACAAGTAGTGCTAGCTTCAATTGCAAGAAAATCATCTCATAAATTTATTTTCAAACATTTCACTATTTTTTTCAAAGTCTTTAAAATTATAAAATGTTTAAAAATCAAAATTGCTATTAAATCTAACACTAACTAACATGGATCTATAAGTTCAACCAAGAGAATGAGCTAGAAAAGAAAATGAAATAAATCATTCACAAAGCCTCTAAGGTTCGGCCAGCTAGGGAGAAAAGATGGAGAAATTTTTTTCTTACCACTTTGTTTAAGGCAAAAGCATCATCAAGTTGACATCCACACTTTCACTCTTGAGACTTTGATCAAACTCTCACTCAAAATAATGATTTAAGGCCTTACTAGTACTTAGGAAAAGAAAGGTAAAGCAAAATAGAGACCAAAATAGCTCTCTGCGTGACAGAGAAAGAAATGGAAAAAGAATGGCTAGTATCATTCCCTTCAATAGATAATTTGGTTTCATCTTAGCCATTGGATTTAAAAGGTAATACATGTGGAAACAATCCTAATCATTGGATCAAAACTTAGTTACCAAGTAACCTCTCATAAATATATAGATATTTTATGATCTTGCCAACTCATCTCGCTCAGTCCCCGCGCACGTTCTTAAATGAGTCGTATCTTGTGTACCGATAAATTTTATAGAAACAAATAAATTATACCGTAAACAATTTAATTAAAATAATTCATAAATTTTCGAACAAATTTTATTCCAAATAAATTTTTCGCTCCTTAACTCGGAAAAATATAATGAGATCAAATTTTCATTTAAGTCGATATATAAAGTCTCTGTTCAAATTTTGACAGAAATCAAAAATAGTAAAATTTTCAATCAGCGGATATATCTTGACCGTTTTCTCAAAAATCTATAGTAAATTATTTTCGAAATTTTGACAAGACTAAAATATTTCTAAACTCATTTAAAGCTTATAAAATCATTGCGTCCATTTTTTTTAAATGTTAAACTAACGCGCATGCTCAATCTCAGTACAAATTATTTTAAAATGGACAAAAACAAATAGAAGAATATCATCTAATATTATTAAAAATCTAATCTCTGCTACAGTATTTCTACGTGTCTTACATTCTACCCACCAAAAAGAAGTTTCGTCCTCGAAACTAAAGGTAAGAGTCACATTTCAACTAGTTATCACTATTACTAACACTAGCACAACCGTGCACCCATCGCAACCCTCCACAAGTGTGAGAAACAATTGGAAAACATCATTTGATCAGAATCGTGTGATAATTTTGGATCAAAGAGGCATTTAGACCAAGTTCTTCATCTTCATCCAATTTTAGTTCGATTGGAAGATAATGTTCGAGACAGATCGCAGTGAATTAGATCGTGCTCGGGTTGAATTGGTTTTAAGCGAAGTTTCTCATCAGTATTCAAGAAAGTATTGTTCTTGAAGGTTCGACGTATCAACGAGGGAATCAGCCGGATAATTGTCACAGGGTTCTTTGTGGAAGAACAATGTGAGGATCAATTATCGCAATCAGAGGTTGAAGTTGAGGATTGCGTCGAGGTTCGCGCAAATTCATCGAAGCTACGACGAGTGAGGAAAGATTGAGTCTTTTGTATAGTCTCGTGTATTGTATTCGTTGGAATTTGTGCATTGTGTAAATTCAAAGGATTTTTAATAAAAATCTCATAGGTTGAAAATAGTTTATCTTGATAATTGATCGAAACATCGCTTAAATTTATTTTTATCATCATACGTACCGAGGTGTATACTCCTCTTCCTTTGATCAAATTAGGTGCAAAGTAGACTACCGATCCGGTGGACTTCCGTGTGCTCTAAATTTTTTAAAATTGGAATTGATTATCGGATCACTTATTCAACCCCTCCCCCCCCCCCCCCCCCAACCCCCCCTTCTAAGTGATAGCCTAGTAGTCTAACAACTTTACCCTTAATTAAGTAACTTAACTCAAGTACCATGAGAAACATGTATGTGTATTTTTTTTTGTGCATGACGTGAATAGAGTGGATAGTGCAAAGAATCTTGGAAAAGAACAAAAGTACTAGTTATAGTTTTCAATGCATGGAACTAAGCCTAAGTTGTGTAACTAAGAAATAAACAAAAGTTGCAACATTTTCTTTCAACTTTTCATATGCAAAGAGTCTTGGAAAAGAACAAAAGTACTAGTTATAGTTTTCAATGCATGGAACTAAGGCTAAGTTGTGTAACTAAGAAATAAACAAAAGTTGCAACATTTTCTTTCAACTTTTCATATATATATTGCTCTCTCTCTCTCTCTCTCTCTCTCTCTCTCTCTCATTTATAAAAAAAAATAATTCACTCACACTTGTCTATAAATAGTGTTATGATATAAAATCAACTTATTATTTTTTCAAGAAAGCTTGATATAGAAAGCTTTGCATAGATTATGAAGTTATACCTATAGTAAAATTTGATTATATAATATATATATTTTCAAACTCATTTAGTTGAAAATCTATAGATAGGCTAAATTAATATAAAAGAACCCAGGTTAAATGAGCGGTAAATTTTTTCTTGTAATGAAACTTGGTACATAATCATCATATATAAAATGATGGTGATCCAAAACTACGATCAAATGAAACTTGGTACATAATCTTTTTAGTAATGTTTTTATAAATTTGGTGAATCAAAAGTTATAGAAACTTGACATCTTAAACAAGTCCATGTTCGTTCAAGAAGAACGAAATGGAGAACAAGATAATAAAGGATGATTTGTTCGCAAGCCTTAGGAAAATTAAATAGAGCTTCTATAAGTTGATTAAAATGAGCAAGAGAAGCTTTATATGTTCTAAGAAGTTTGAGTTTTTTGAGATAGTTTTAATTTTGCATGAATTATTAATTGTTAAGCTAAGTGTGTGAAGATGTTGTCCTGATTCGTCTCTTTATAATGACATATTCTCACAAATCATAATCATTTACATGATCTAGGAAAAATATATAGTTTCACATAATTGTATTTATTAAACTAAATATTCTAAATCCTCTCGAAATCTTCTTAGAACTTTTCAAATCCCCCACACCCGCACCCCCACACACAAAAATAATAACTACTGCCTAATTACTAGCTAAATATCATAGGTTGTGTTGCGGGGATTTTGGGATTTCCACCACTACATTGACCTTTCATTTCCAAAGAGGGGAAAGTGTCGAAAACCGTTTAAAAAGAGAGATTCTAAGCTCGGGGGTTAGTTACGCCTAGGGAAGGTATTAGCATCCTAAACGTCCATGGTACTCCATGGTAACCTCTAGTTTATTATTTTTTATTGCTTTTATGTGCTTAAGAAATGAGGGAGAAAGTTGGTAAGAAATTGAGAGAGAAAATGTATAGAAAGAAAAGTGTGTGCATGTGGAGAATGGATTGAGAAGAGAAAGTTATTTCAAAAAAAGTAAATTTAGTTTAATCCTAAACTAATCGTGCGACTAATTTGGGTTTGGACTAAAGAATTTTTATTTAGAGAGAGAAGAAGTTTTTTTTGTTTGTTTTCTATTTTTTCTAAAGAAAATTACTAACGCGCCTCTTCGGAAATGAAAGTTCATTTTTAGTTGGTTTATGCATGCAATGCAAGTACTACATCCTCATGGGGTTACATTGAGCCTAAATACATTCTAAGAGTTTTTTGCGAAAATTTAAACATGAATGAATGCAACAAGATGCAATGCAATTACAATTCCGTCGGACCAAAAAATTAAATAAACTAAAATCTAACTAAAAGAAAAAACTAAGTTAAAGTTCTAGAACTAAAGTCCGTCTCTAATTGCTAAGGTATCAATTTAAGTCCCATAATCAAATTTCAAGCACAAATAACCAAATGCAATAATATAATAACATTAAATAAAATGCAAGGAAATAAATATGAAGAACTAGAAACATACATAATTTAAAGCCCATTTTTCTGTTTGAACCGGTCTGAACCGGGTTTGGTTCATTAGTTGAACCAGATCCGGTTCACAGTTCAGTGTGTGTGTGTGAAAGAGATCCATCAGCCAGAATCAATCCTCGCCGTCTGATCAAATCTGACCAAGATCAGAAATAGATGAAGGTTTGTTTTGGTGATTCTGGAAACGGAAATGAATGAAGAACAATCACATTCTTTTTTTTTTTTTTTTTGTATTTTTTCTATTTTTTTGATTTGAGAAATTTGAGAGAGAATAAGAGAAAAGTGTTTCTGAATTTTTGGTGAATGGGGAAAGTTCTAGGTGTCAATGAGTGAGTGATGTGAGGTTTGTCTTTATAGGAGAAAATTAGGGTAAATGATATTTGTGTAATAATGATAAAATGGTAGGATAAAATAGTAATGAGATAAAAATGATATGATTTTTGATTTATTTTGAAAATAGAAAATTGTTTATGATGAGAATGAGATGAGGTGGAGAGATATGATTGGTCTAGGAGGAATATTGTTGTGATGAGTTGTAAAAAGCTATTTTTGATTTAAATTTAAAATAAAAAATGATAAGAAGAGATAAGGTATATTCTTTTTACTATTTTTGGTAAACTTTGAGATAAAAAGTTGGAGATGAAATAAATTGTAAATATTTTTGATATTTTGAAATATATGGTAATAAAATATAAAATGCGAGTAAAATAAGAAAAAGACTATTTTTTTATATTTTTGGACTTTTACGCTAAAATGCGAACTATTTAAAATAAAGTGAAATAAAACGAAATATTTAGAAATAAAAGAAAATTTAAGAAAAATGATAAAATATGAAAATGAATGAAAAATACATGAAGAAGAAAAATAAAATATTTTTTTTGTATATTTTTATGCATGAAATGCAAAATTGGATTTTTAGGTCCAAAATTGGGGTACTACAGGTTGCATGTGTATATATATTATCAAAACTTGAAACCTAAAGTATCTTATTGTTTAATCTTTTTATTTCTCTATTAAATGTTAGTTAAAAGTCTCATATTGCATGTAAAAGGAGATGTTGAGCAATATAGGTGAAGTGATTCATATATTTCTAATGTATTAATGATGTTTTGAGTAAGAAGTTGTAGTGTCCAATGTAATATTGATCCTCTAAGAATGTTTCGTAATTTAATAATGGTATTAAAATCATGTTTGACCATGGACCCGACTTCATGTCTTGAAAGTTCTCATGACAATGTGATGATGACTTTGCAAAAGTGAATATTTAATATCTATACTACTTATTAATGTTATTCTTATCCTTTTTTTTAACAATAAAAAATGAGAATTATATTACATTAACTAAGCTACCCAAATACAAGATGTATCAAAGTAGACAACCAACATTTACAAAAAAAAATTACATAGAGAAACACAAAAGAGAAACAAAACTAGCAGTTACTTAAACAAGTAAGTTGAATGTTATTCTTACCCTAATATGATGGTTTTCAAACCCTCATAACCTAACACTTTTATCTCTCTAGATTCTCATAGACAAACTTATAAGGTATCCTAGAGATCATAAATGGACATAAATGCCTGAGCAATGAGTTGTATTCATTAATCTCACTCAGTAATGCCACATCATTTATCATTTGTCATTCACTGACACATCATCAATTTAGATATACTTCAGCAAAAAATAAATTAAGGAACCAATTATTAAAAAAGATTTAAAATTATAGGATTGAAATGAAGGTTTTTAAAGTATAATTGTTTCAATGAGTTCCTTCTTTATGGTAAGAAAGACACTATTACTTTTGAAGAGGTTAAATTAGAGATTAGAATAAAAAGCTTACTAAGTTCAAAGACTTGAAGGTTTAAGATAATGGTGAAGACTTAAATGTCTCAAGAGGAAGAAGCGATAGCCAAAGAAAATAAAATTATTGGTGAGTATTTATCATCAATGAATTATGATTATTGCAGAAGATGCGATTGAAGCAACTGATACTAATTTGGAAGGAAATAGGAATGTTGAGGTAATAAAATACCCAATTTGACATGTCTCATTACTTTATGTTATATTTTTTCTTTTTTCTTTATTATGGTATATGAAGTAGATGATATAAAGTGAAGAATTTAATGACGCGAGTTTTAAAAAAATTATTTTATTTAAGCAAATCTTGATTGTTGATTTAATTTATCTTATCAATTAAATATTAAAGAAATCTTGACTGTTAACACTGGAGAGGATGTTGCTATGAAGGTGATATATATCATTTGCTTAGCAAGGTCCTCGAGCTATATGCATTCTTTCGGCAGTTGGTTCTTTAAAAAGTGCCACACTTCGTCAGCCCGATTCTTCTAGCGGCACTTTGTCTTATGAGGGACTGTTTGAAATTCTGTCTTTAACTGGTTCATTCACGCCAAATGAAAGTAGAGGAACGCGAAGAAGATTAGGTGGCATAAGTGTTTCTTTAGCAAGTCTTGATGGACGTGTTGTTGGTGGAGGAGTAGTTGGTCTATTAGTGGCTGCAAGTCAAATGCTGGTAGTGGTTGGTAGTTTCATGGCAGGAAACCAACATGAGAAGCAAAGTCATCAGAAACAGAATGATAGCACACAAACTAAAGTGCAGGGTAAACCCATTATTTGGAGGGTTCATCAAAGGAGAAATAAAATAAATAAGTAATATATTAGTTTTTGTGCTATCATCCTGTTTCTGATTTTCTAGCTTCTCATGTTGGTTTTTTGCCAAGAAACTACCAACCACTTTCAGCACTGAACTTGCAGCCACTGACATACCAGTGCTACTCCTCCACCAACAACACGTCTACCAAAACTTGATAAAGAAACACACATACCACCTGATCTGCTTTGGCGTGAATGAACCAGATAAATATTAAATTTCAAAAAGTTCCTCATAAGACAAAGTGCCCCCGGAAGAATCGGGCTATTGAAGTGTTTGATACTTTTTAAATAGCCAACTGCAAAAAGAATGCATATAACTTGAGGGCCTTGCTGGGCAAATGATATATATATTACTTTCATAGCAACATTCTCTCCAGTATTAACAATTAAGATTTCTTTAATTATTTAATCAATAAAATAAATTAAATCAACAATCAAGATTTTATTAAATAAAATATTTTTTTATAAAGAGTACGTGATTAAATTGTGCACTTTTATCATCAACTCCACATACCATAACAAAGAAAAAAGAAAAACATATATAACATAAAGTAATTAGACATATCAAATTGGGTATTTTATTACCTCAACATTACTATTTCCTTCCAAATTAGCATTGCCTCAGCCGAATCTTTTGAAATAATCATGATTCATGAATTATAGATAGAAATTTGAACTTTATTTAATAGTGACTATCAATATATAGTAGTAGTTCACTAGTTTTTTTTATGACTACAAAAAAATGTAAATACTATATGTACGATTAACCTCATGCTTCAATCAAATATGAATACCTAATAACCAAGTCACAAAATCTCAATATTTTGAACTTACATAAATGCGTCTATACCTTACCAATTGAGTTGAAATTAACACAATCAAAATATGAACCCTTAAATTAAGATGATTAGACGATCCAGATACACTAGCAACATGATCGAGTGACGTAAAATTATTATCCCATGCCTTAGACATGTAAAATATTGTCTTTGACTTAGAAGAAAAAAACAACAGCAACAAAAACAACAACTTCTTGTACTTTTTTCATCTTTTTAAAATATATATATATATATATATATATATCTTTTGTTTGTTGATCAAAAAAAAAAAACAACAACAATAGCAGCAACAACAACAAGGAAGCAATGAATTGACTATAAAAACTAAATACAAGTGAGAAATTTAAAAATAATTATTAGCTTTAAAATATGATACCTTAATCCACATTACCTGCAATCTTTCTTCGGGTTCTCCTTTGATTCATGAGTAGAGCTTAAGACAAGAAAAAAATAATAGAAACAGAGAAAATTATAATTACTAAACATCCAAAAAATATTATAGTAGTAGCTATGTTGAATTATTTATCAATCTTTACTTAATATTTGTTTAATAAAAATAGTTTATATGCGTCAAAAAAATAAAAATAGTTTATATAGCACGTTACATGAAAAATGAGGCTTTAAATTTTTATAAAAATGCAATTTTAGTTTTAAAAAAAAGAAGGACAATAAACCTGAGGAAAATTTCTACGTAAAAATTCAAGACCTCCATATCCATTCACTTCAGTGAAAATTTTGTTAATATAGGATAAGATGACCGCCCTGACCGATTTATTGAAAATAGCTCTTCTGTCAGAAGACGATTCACGTTCATCAATTTGTGATTTCTCATCGTTTAAGGCATTTGAGGCATCTTTCAGTATTTCAATCCTGAAAATTCAAGTGCACACAATTAATTTTTTTCACTAATTTTTGAAATAAAGTGAAAAATGAAAGAGTGACAAGGAACAACACATGGTGAGAAAACATACAATGAAGTGAAATGAGAAAGAGAATTTGAGAAGGAATTTGAACTCCAGACCTCCAATGCATTCACTTTTTTATACACATATATATACTACTATAGTCAACCATTCATTTATTATTTGGACTTTTTTTGAATGTATTACTAAAAATTCAGTCAAATGGTTATTATTACAGTCAAAGTTACTACTTTTGCTATCCTAAATATTTGGTCAAATAATGCATTTGATGATTAAATATTTGGTCTAGATACATCAATTTTGTTTGATCAATTTCTCTTATATTTTAAGAAGGATGAAATATTACTTTTGTGTTATTATTAATTTATTCATTTATGATCATATAGTTACTACTATGTTTGATTTTATATTTGTTTGAATTTTCTCAAGTCAAGTTAAGTCAAATTAATGTTTAAAAAATTGAATAGCTCTAATTCTTAATTTGATGATTGGGGTAATAGGTTTTTACACTTTGCAATGTGGATAAATTTCAATTAATCTCCCGTAAAATCCATTTTTCATTAATCCTTTTAATGTGAAGATTTTAGTATTTACTCCCTTGTCGTTGACTTTTAATGTTGACGTGATAGTTGATTTTTTTGCATCTCACATCAGTAAGAAGTCAATAGAAAGAGTTAAATGATAGAGTAAAAGCCAACATTGCATGGAGTAAAAGCCTATTAATTAACCCTCGAATGAACTTTCCGTTATTCTCATAATAATGTTTAATTTTTTTCCTTTATTTTATTTTCCTTTTTTGACCTTTTGAATTTGTCTTATTTCGATTTATTATCATATAGATACAAAAATTTTCCCGCCGTTAGCGATAACTAATCTTCATAGAATTATTCCCTCTAATTGAATTTTTTGGCTTATATCCTTATATGTCTTATGTTTTCTTAATAATTTTTTACCATTTTAGTCAAATAAATAAGTAAATTTTTGCCACATCTTCAAAAATTTATTTGGTCAAAACGAAAATATTGAAATTTTAATTTGTAATTATATATTATTATCAATACAAAATAGTCTCTAGTGCAAGTCAATTGAAAATAATTACTACATTTTGTTATACATAATTTTATCGTTGCTATGTCAAATAAACTGATATTTCTTCAATAATGTGAAAGAAAAAATAAAATAGTTTGAAATTGTCAATTAATTTTTTAATTTTACACTTTAATTTATGGCATTCTAATAATTATATTTAAATTAAAAAAACATTATAAAAATTATATTGAATATTGTTAAGTATTTTTTATGTACATTTAAAATATTTAATTAAATTTTGTAAGGTACTGCCTCCGTTCAATTTTGATTTTTTCTTTTTAAAAAAAAAATTGTTTCTAATTATTTGTCATTTTGGCAATTTAGGTTATATTATTCCTATTATACCCTTCTTCCTAATTTTTTGTTAACAAAGTTTGTTTGTTTTTTATTTAAAATAAAGTTTGTATAAATTTTTTTTGTGGTTTTATTTTTTTGAAAAGAAAAAGTGTGTGTGCAAAAAAAAGGAATTTATTAGAGGATAAAAATTAGGATATATATATATATATATATATATTCCAAAAAAGGGTATAATAGAAAGATAAGGTGAAAAAATACATCTTATTTTAATTTATTTTCTTTCTAAAAAAACAAATAAAAAGGAACAGAGAAAGTATTAATTAACATTTTTTTTCTCTCTTTATTTTAATGGTTTCATGTTACCACCAAATACCCATTAATTTTTAAAAGTAATTAATGGCAGTTAAAAACTATCAAAATTGACCAAACTTTTTTATTTTTATTTTGGCAAGTAATGCATGAATTGATCACAATGTATTGATACACATTTATATGTATGAGTGTAGTTGCCAGCTCCCCACGTATAGCAAAAAACTTAATTAACGAGTCAGAGGCAAGTCGTACGGCAGACACCTTCCGATTCTATCTTAATTAATGAGTTCTTTTATAAGCGCTTGAAATAAAAAATAACTCTCAGACGCAAGCTGTACGGCAGGGACCTGTT
Organism: Trifolium dubium; assembly: GCA_951804385.1. Taxonomy (NCBI): domain Eukaryota; kingdom Viridiplantae; phylum Streptophyta; class Magnoliopsida; order Fabales; family Fabaceae; genus Trifolium; species Trifolium dubium. The sequence continues at coordinate 18,580,681 of OX638071.1, read as the reverse complement.
TATTTTTTATCTCACTTTTATAAAGAATTTTCACAATAATGCAAAAAATTGCTAAAAGCATTATTAAAGTTAGGTAAAGATGCTCTATACCACCATTATGATTATCGGCTATCTATTGACAAATTGAGGAATTGATCACCCTTAATCTCTTGTTAATAATAGACGAAATCGTGTTGACTGGAATCGACTAGTCTTGCTAGCCTTGAAAGTGCGTAGAGAGTTTTTGGTGTTTCTTTTTGGAGGGTAGTCGGTCACACTTCGCGTGAACCAAGTGGAATGGACTATGTTGCGTAGGAAGGAAATGTGACTTTGAAATTTTGTCGTGTTAACCTAAGATCTATGAGGACTTAGAGTTTGGTGAACCTTCTTTAGTAAACTTGATTTTGAGTGGTGAACTCTTTAAGGGATGTCTAGCTTGTGTCTAGAGTTTGAACTATTGCGACTTTGTAGAGGGTTACGACAGGTGCACGGTTGTCTCAGTGTTAGTGTTAATAATAACTTGTTGAGTTGTTACTCTTACCTTTAGTTTCGAGGACGAAACTTCTTTTTGGTGGGTAGAATGTAAGACCCCATAGAAATACTGTAGCAGAGATTAGATTTTTGATAAAATTAAATAATATTCTTCTTTTTGTTTTTGTATGTTTTAACAGAAATTGAACTGAGATTGAGCATGCGCGTTAGTTTCACATTTGAAAAATGGGCGCAATGATTTTATAAGCTTTAAATGAGTTTAGAAATATTTTTGTCTCGTTCGAACTTTGAAACTAATTTTCTAGTGGTTTTTGAGAAAACGGGCAAGATATACCCGATGATTAAAAATTTTACGGTTTCCTATTTCCATCAAAATTTAAACGGAGACTTTATATATCGTCAGTAATGAGAATTTGATCTCATTATATTTTTCCGAGCTAAGGAGAGAAAATTTATTCGGAATAAAATTTATTCGAAAAATTGTTCAAAAAAATACTACATTTTAAAAGTAATTAAAATTGTTCAAAAACATCAAAACATTCATAACAAAATTAAAAAACAATTTACTCAAAAAGAGTCAAATTATAAGCAAAAATGAGCATATTCCTTTTCAATGAATGAATAAATTTATATGTGCTCCAATGTCTCTCAGCAGAAAATGAATAAAACATATTTTTTTGACAAAATATTCCTAAAAAAATATAAAAATAAAAAAAATGATTTTTTTTTTAATTTTAGAAGCCGTTCGAGTACCCGGTAAGTACCCAGCAAGTACCCAAACCAAAAAATAAAATTCAAAATGGGTGCGGCGTCAGTGTGTACCCACTGAGTACCAGGTGCTTACTGATACCCGGTACTAGTACTCTCCCTAAAGCAGAATACCCGTGCATCACTGATGTTTCGGGATAGTCATTAATCTTCATTATATAATGATTAGGATTAGGATATGCCAAATTAGTGTTCATATTTTTAGAATAATTGTTTTTTTGATTACATATTTTTAGAATAATTTAAAGAAAATAATTAATGTCCTTTTCTAGATTAGTTAATGTTGCTTTATAAATGGAAATTAAGACAGTTGTTAGCAAGTTGTTCTCTATTAATTTACTGATTACTGATTTCACTAAAGAGGCCCAAATTGATTTCATTTTATGGCAGGATTAAGGATATGCCAAGTTTCATTTTATACCAAATTGAGTTTAGTAGTGGATCCTCTGTTTTCCTAATATATTTATATATATAAAAAAAGAATCCTCTGTTTTCCAAATTAACAAAGATGGAAAAATTGTCCATTACTTTGGCACTCACAGGTTAAAAGATGGAAAATTTGCATTAAAATAATGAATGAAAATGAAAAATTATTATGAATATTATTAATAGATGTTCATGTAGATCATTGAGACTCGGGTAATTGGCTTATTATATATATATATATATAGAACATATGTATCACTACAGAATCTTATTGGTGAATAACATAAACTCTATTCTTCTATTATTTTCTTTCATCTCTACTCTTGTTTAGCTTAATTTCATGATATTAGCACGAAACTTTAACCATTGTAAGTCTAATAGTTATATTCTTTTTAAATGGTTCATGTTAATACTTTTTATATTTCCAAAAGAAATATTGAATGATTGTAAAAAAAATTATTTTTTGGTAACCAAAAGTATTCTTCGCGCGCAACTGTAGAAATTAATCTCCACGAAATAACTAAGATTTATTTAAGGGATTGACTTCTCCCGACCAACAAATGCTTCTCCATTTAAGGGGAAAAAAAATCTTTTTTATATTATATTTCATTATATTATAAAAATAAAATAAAAAACGCGTTTAATGTTTTAACCTTTGTACTCTTCCAAACAGAACTTCAACGACCAACTTTGAAGCTTTGAACACAAAACCAACACCAATCGTTGTTTGACAGAACAAAGAACGTGGTAGAACAAGAGATAGAGAGAGAAACTCACACTACAAATTCATCATCATCATCATCATGCACTAGAGAGAGAAAGAGAAAGAGGAGTGTCCTTTGACTGAGCCTAAGCCGGCATAAGCCGACTAAGGTTGTTGTCTGGTTGATGATAATGTTCTTTTTAGTGTCTGAATACGCGTTGAATTTTCCATCACACTTTTCTCTTTCCTCTTAATTCCAATTCAAAGGTCTTCCAAGTAGTAATTTTATTTTTTTTAATTTAGTTTTATGTTTTTATAAGTGTTCTCATATTCACCCCACAACCTTAATTTCATACCCTTTATTTTCCTCCTTGGAAAAATGTTTCTTTTTGTGTTGGGATCTGAATTTCATGTTTGATTGTAAGTTTACTGCTTCAGAATTCAATTGGGTCGGTTTGGAATCTTCAAATATTGGATTCATGGTAGAAAAGTTTCAATCTTTGCTTTTGGATTGTTAAAAAGTGGTAGTTGTAGTTCTGTTTAGTGTGACTATGTTCATGAGTTTTGGTGGGGTTGTTGTAAGAAATTTTGTTGCTTTTGAAGGATAATATTGTAATTGTAATATTACTATATTATTACATAGTTGAAGTGTTGCTATATCTTGCTGCTGCAAAATGGGTTGTATATGTTCCAAGAGTTCAGCTGTTGAAGACAACAATGAAAGTATTTCAAAGAATTTGCAATCAAGTAGCAGAAGAACTTCTGAGTTGAATGTTATGAGGCTGAATTCTTCCAAGAGGGTTGAGGGTGGCGGTGATTTGAGAGTGAAAGCTTCATTGAATGAAAAGAAATCCAATGGTTCAGTGCATTTGTATGATGATCAAAATGGGAGGAAGAAGAAAATTGAGAAGACTGAATTGACTGTTATTGATCATCCTGGACTTGGAAGGGTTCCAAAGGCTATAGAAGGTGAGCAAATTGCGGCTGGTTGGCCGGCGTGGCTTTCTTCTGTTGCTGGTGAGGCTATCAAAGGATGGATACCGCGAAGTGCAAATACTTTTGAAAGGTTGCATAAAGTAAGTTGATGTCTGTTTTTCTGCTCTATTTGTGTATGCAATAAAAATTAGGTTGATATGACTCTTACTTTTAGTACCGATATATGGTTTTAAATCATTGATGCAAAAAATTTAAAACTCAATAATGTTGGTTCCTATGAAAGGAAAGAAAGGGATCAATATTGTTTGATAATTTGATTTGATTATTAGTGTGTTGGTTTGGCGTTCATTGGGTCTTTCTCACGTTTCAAGACAAACTCAACATGAAAATAGAGAAGCTGCAAGTTGTAGCTTTTGGTGGACGTGCATTGAGTTGGAATGCACCGCCAAAACAAACATAGGCTATATAGAATATTGAAACTAGATGTCAAGGTTTCATTTGAAAGTTATTTTGTGTTTTTTCTTGATACTTTGGAGTTCAAGGTAGGGTTAACTTGATTGTTTCTATTGCAAAAAAGAAAATGCGAGAATATGCTAATTAGGATGGTGTAATCTTGTCTTGTTTATATGAGTTAAACTTCTTAAATTGGTGAATGAATGAGGTTATATTCGTTGATATTAATCTATTGATTTAAATGAATAATTTGGTGGCGTTCTGTTATGCAGATTGGGCAAGGAACATATAGTACTGTTTATAAGGCTCGCGATGTGACTAATCAAAAGATTGTTGCATTGAAGAGGGTGCGGTTTGATAATCTTGATCCTGAGAGTGTCAAATTTATGGCAAGGGAAATACATATTCTGCGTAGGCTCGACCATCCAAACATAATCAAATTGGAGGGCTTGATAACATCAGAAACATCTCGCAGCTTGTACCTTGTTTTTGAGTATATGGAACATGACCTAACAGGACTTGCATCAAATCCGAGCATCAAATTCTCCGAACCACAGGTAGGAATGGTTCTTACTTCTTTCGATTCTCTCTGTTGAGAACCTGAGATATGGCCAAATAAGTCTTTATACGGCTTCAACAACTTTCACCCTTTAAGCTAATTTTGGGGTTGAGTTAGGTTAAGCTGCTATTCTAAGATGGCACCTGAGCCTATCATAGATTTGTTATTACGCCACCCGCATTTGTTCATGCTCCAAATTTCCAGACTTGCACATGGCGTGTTTGTTGAGGTCTCATATTGACCGGATAAATGACCTAAGTAGTTTTTATTTGAAATGCCACATATAATTATACCAAGCATTGTCCTCATTTGAAATTGGATAAGTAATCGTGCATGTTTTCTACTCCATTTTTAAAAGAAAACTCCTAAGACATTCTTTTTTGTATGACAGCTGAAATGCTACATGCATCAACTTCTTAGTGGATTGGACCATTGTCATAGTCATGGTGTCCTCCACCGAGACATAAAGGGCTCAAATCTTCTCATCGACAATAATGGTGTTTTAAAGATCGCCGATTTTGGTCTAGCAAATGTTTTTGACTCTCATCACAATATTCCTTTGACAAGCCGTGTAGTAACCCTGTGGTACAGACCACCTGAACTTTTACTTGGAGCAAATCATTATGGGGTTGCAGTGGATTTATGGAGCACTGGTTGCATATTGGGCGAATTATATACAGGCCGGCCCATTTTGCCTGGAAAAACTGAGGTATGATGTTTATGAATCTACTTTCCATCACTTTCATACCAATATGAAGCATTCATACAGACACGTCGACACACCTTTAATTTTAAATATCGATGCTACCTACTATTACTAGTTTTGTATGTTAATAAATGTTTGAGGTGCCTAAAAATTGATTTTAGTTCCTTGTAGGTTGAGCAGTTGCATCGAATTTTTAAACTTTGCGGATCACCATCTGAGGACTATTGGCTTAAGTTGCGGTTGCCACATTCAACAGTATTTAAGCCTCCACACCATTATAGGCGATGTGTTGCGGATACGTTTAAGGAATACTCATCAACTACTCTTAATCTTATAGAGACGCTACTTTCTGTAGATCCGTCACAGCGAGGGACAGCAGCTGCTGCTCTGAAAAGTGAGGTATGCTGGTTTATATACCTCCCAAGTCCAACAAGTAATTATATAATCTGTGAGATTAATCAATACTAATGAGAGGCGTGTGATATTGTGATTCTCCATTCTGAACTTCTCATTTTTTGACAGTTCTTCACATCAGAACCTTTGCCTTGTGATCCATCAAGTTTACCAAAATATCCTCCTAGCAAGGAGATTGATGCTAAAATGCGCGATGAAGCAACCAGAAGGTACCTGATTTACGTTGATTCTAAGTTGAGGCAAAAACAACGATATAAAGCCTATTTCGATAAGATAAACTGATATGTATCATTCTTGTTTGTAATCTTAGGCAAGGAGCTGTTGGAGAGAGGGAACAAAAAGTTGGCTCAGCGGTTAGACAAGAAAAAGGACCTAGGACCGTTGTCTCAACAAAAGACAACACTGACTTAGGCACAACAATACAGGTAATCCTTTTCTTCAATCATGAGGAAGAGTGACTGTTGCTTATTTTTTACGTAACTTTTAGTAATCTTCTTACATTACGTCAATGAATCCATATATATTTAATTTGAAGTATTCTAGTGCTCTTTTTAGTCTTTTCATTTGTGTTCTTTCTACCGAAACTTTTTATCTATTTCCCTCTCACTTTATCTTACTTTTGTCTGGAGCAGCAAGTGAAACATTATTCCATCTCAAAGAACCGAAGCGAATCGACGTATCCTTATAGAGAACATGTGTCCGGGAGTAAGGGTTTCCCACACAAACAATCAGAAGAAGCTAAAGAAACAGAAAATAATTTATCTGGCCACTTTTATAAGAGGCCTTCACATTCAGGCCCATTGGTTCCTGGTTCTGGATGGGCCAGGGGCATGAAGGAAGCTGATAATGGGCCTCCCGTTTCAAACAGAGTGAACCTATCGAAACTTTCCGGGCTAGTAGCATCTAGGACTTTGTTGTCTGAAGATCAGGAGCCAAAACCAGTTCCTTTTATCCATAGAAAACCAATTGAAGTAAGAAAATCTACTGTCGAGGCGACTAATGGTTCAGAGTCAAGAAGAAGGCGGGATAAAAAACGGATTGTTGATCAAAGTCAAATTGTAAATAGAAGAGTCCCTACCGAAAAAACAACTCCGGTTAGTTATTATTTATTTGTTGTTTTTCGTTATTCTTTACTAGTTATCAATGCTTTGGCCTTGTTTTTCGTTTATAGCAGAAGTGTTTATGTATAAGCTATTTCTATAAAAAATATATATAAAATAAAGTCGAACTTTTTTCGTATAACCTATAAACCTTTTTTAACAATATAATTTATAAACTATCTATTTTAATTAATATCCTGAAAATAGATTATGAACATGTCATAAGTAGTTTTCATCAGATATGACAAACAGTCTCACCAGTGCTTATGTTAGTAGATAAGTTCAAATAAGTCAATCTAAACAACCCTTTTTATCTTTGCTGAATAATTGAATGGTGATGTGGGGCTGTATTTCAGGACGGACATGGTTCCAGTGGAAACAAGATATACATGTCAGGTCCATTACTGGCATCAAACAATATGGATCAGATGCTCAAAGACCACGATCGTAAGATCCAAGAGTTTTCAAGACGAGCAAGAGGTGAGAAAGTCCGCGCACAGAGGAAGTAGTCAAAAAAATACATAAGTATTTCTATTTGGTCAGCTGCATGCGTTATTTTTATGATAACATTTATTTATCTCTCAACACTTGAGAGAAAGAGAGAGTGGATTCACTCTTACTGTAACATATATATCATGTAAATTGCAGGCTCTATAACAACAAATTGATCTTTCTCATACAATTCATGTTTCAACCATATATATATAGTATACACAATAATTTAAACTATTTAGATTAGACTAGGAAAAATTATGCATGCGGTTTGTAAGTTTGACCATTTTTTCAGATTGGTTCTTTAAGGTTTTTTCAGCTTCCAAATTAGTCATGTATGTGTACATTCCATGACCTTAATATATACATCAGTTCTTAAAATTGAAGTTTACATATGATTATGTGTCAAAAAAAGAAGTTCATGTATGATTTGAACTTTGAAGTTTTGATGAGGGATTAGTCTCTGCAGTTGCGCGCAGAGGATACCTAGTTCAAACAAAAAACTCATGTTTAAGCAACAAGGAATATAATTTTTAGGATTTATCGGTGTCATTGTGACCTAAAGGTGGAATTGATTATTGAATAATAATAATAATGATAAGACAACAACATATATAAATATTGGTTATGTCACAACAAACAATTTGGTCTTTTAGTGGCAAGTTTATTTGAAGTAAAGAAGCGCTGGTGCAAGTTTATTTTTAGTTTAAATATGGTGTTAGTTCCTACAAATATAACACTTTAATTTTAGTTCTAAAAGATCTTATTTATTTATTTATTTATTTGAATTCAGTTGCTACAGATTCATAAAAGTTGGGTCTCCATTTTTTTCTTCTCTTTATTATACAACCTTCAAGATGTTTATCAAGCCATTTACTCCCTCCATCCCAAAATATATGGGAAAAAAAATAATCTCATTTATTAAGAAAATATAATCATAAGAAAATATAATCATGAGAATTTAAAATATGGTTTTGTGGAGTTTTTTTTGAAATAAGTTGCATAGGAATATGTAAAATAATCTTTTATTGGTTATTGTTTAATGAGAAAAGGAGAGAGAAAGAAAATTAAATGTAATTTGCATTTAATTTTATGAGAATGAGGAAAAACATATTCTTGAAAATAATTTTTCCCTTATATTTTGGGATAAAAAAAAAGTGGTTTTTTCTCTTATATTCTGGGACGGAGGGAGTACTTAATAATTATAGTGCTCACGTTTGATGTTTATCCATTTATGCAACGAGAAATTTATATTTTTTATAAAATTATCAAAATTCTATAAGAATACTATTACTTTTTGGTTTAAATAATGTTCAGGTCCCTGTAAATTCGCGTTTTTGTGATATAAGTCCCTGTAAGTTTTTTTGTTTTAAATAAGTCCTTGCAATTATATGTTTTTTTGAAATTAGTCCCTAAAGTCAAAATCCGCAGGAAAATCTGCAGTTTTCGAGCAGACTTTCCTTCAAATTTTACTGAGAGTGTCAAATTTATGGCAAGGGAAATACATATTCTGCGTAGGCTCGACCATCCAAACATAATCAAATTGGAGGGCTTGATAACATCAGAAACATCTCGCAGCTTGTACCTTGTTTTTGAGTATATGGAACATGACCTAACAGGACTTGCATCAAATCCGAGCATCAAATTCTCCGAACCACAGGTAGGAATGGTTCTTACTTCTTTCGATTCTCTCTGTTGAGAACCTGAGATATGGCCAAATAAGTCTTTATACGGCTTCAACAACTTTCACCCTTTAAGCTAATTTTGGGGTTGAGTTAGGTTAAGCTGCTATTCTAAGATGGCACCTGAGCCTATCATAGATTTGTTATTACGCCACCCGCATTTGTTCATGCTCCAAATTTCCAGACTTGCACATGGCGTGTTTGTTGAGGTCTCATATTGACCGGATAAATGACCTAAGTAGTTTTTATTTGAAATGCCACATATAATTATACCAAGCATTGTCCTCATTTGAAATTGGATAAGTAATCGTGCATGTTTTCTACTCCATTTTTAAAAGAAAACTCCTAAGACATTCTTTTTTGTATGACAGCTGAAATGCTACATGCATCAACTTCTTAGTGGATTGGACCATTGTCATAGTCATGGTGTCCTCCACCGAGACATAAAGGGCTCAAATCTTCTCATCGACAATAATGGTGTTTTAAAGATCGCCGATTTTGGTCTAGCAAATGTTTTTGACTCTCATCACAATATTCCTTTGACAAGCCGTGTAGTAACCCTGTGGTACAGACCACCTGAACTTTTACTTGGAGCAAATCATTATGGGGTTGCAGTGGATTTATGGAGCACTGGTTGCATATTGGGCGAATTATATACAGGCCGGCCCATTTTGCCTGGAAAAACTGAGGTATGATGTTTATGAATCTACTTTCCATCACTTTCATACCAATATGAAGCATTCATACAGACACGTCGACACACCTTTAATTTTAAATATCGATGCTACCTACTATTACTAGTTTTGTATGTTAATAAATGTTTGAGGTGCCTAAAAATTGATTTTAGTTCCTTGTAGGTTGAGCAGTTGCATCGAATTTTTAAACTTTGCGGATCACCATCTGAGGACTATTGGCTTAAGTTGCGGTTGCCACATTCAACAGTATTTAAGCCTCCACACCATTATAGGCGATGTGTTGCGGATACGTTTAAGGAATACTCATCAACTACTCTTAATCTTATAGAGACGCTACTTTCTGTAGATCCGTCACAGCGAGGGACAGCAGCTGCTGCTCTGAAAAGTGAGGTATGCTGGTTTATATACCTCCCAAGTCCAACAAGTAATTATATAATCTGTGAGATTAATCAATACTAATGAGAGGCGTGTGATATTGTGATTCTCCATTCTGAACTTCTCATTTTTTGACAGTTCTTCACATCAGAACCTTTGCCTTGTGATCCATCAAGTTTACCAAAATATCCTCCTAGCAAGGAGATTGATGCTAAAATGCGCGATGAAGCAACCAGAAGGTACCTGATTTACGTTGATTCTAAGTTGAGGCAAAAACAACGATATAAAGCCTATTTCGATAAGATAAACTGATATGTATCATTCTTGTTTGTAATCTTAGGCAAGGAGCTGTTGGAGAGAGGGAACAAAAAGTTGGCTCAGCGGTTAGACAAGAAAAAGGACCTAGGACCGTTGTCTCAACAAAAGACAACACTGACTTAGGCACAACAATACAGGTAATCCTTTTCTTCAATCATGAGGAAGAGTGACTGTTGCTTATTTTATACGTAACTTTTAGTAATCTTCTTACATTACGTCAATGAATCCATATATATTTAATTTGAAGTATTCTAGTGCTCTTTTTAGTCTTTTCACTTGTGTTCTTTCTACCGAAACTTTTTATCTATTTCCCTCTCACTTTATCTTACTTTTGTCTGGAGCAGCAAGTGAAACATTATTCCATCTCAAAGAACCGAAGCGAATCGACGTATCCTTATAGAGAACATGTGTCCGGGAGTAAGGGTTTCCCACACAAACAATCAGAAGAAGCTAAAGAAACAGAAAATAATTTATCTGGCCACTTTTATAAGAGGCCTTCACATTCAGGCCCATTGGTTCCTGGTTCTGGATGGGCCAGGGGCATGAAGGAAGCTGATAATGGGCCTCCCGTTTCAAACAGAGTGAACCTATCGAAACTTTCCGGGCTAGTAGCATCTAGGACTTTGTTGTCTGAAGATCAGGAGCCAAAACCAGTTCCTTTTATCCATAGAAAACCAATTGAAGTAAGAAAATCTACTGTCGAGGCGACTAATGGTTCAGAGTCAAGAAGAAGGCGGGATAAAAAACGGATTGTTGATCAAAGTCAAATTGTAAATAGAAGAGTCCCTACCGAAAAAACAACTCCGGTTAGTTATTATTTATTTGTTGTTTTTCGTTATTCTTTACTAGTTATCAATGCTTTGGCCTTGTTTTTCGTTTATAGCAGAAGTGTTTATGTATAAGCTATTTCTATAAAAAATATATATAAAATAAAGTCGAACTTTTTTCGTATAACCTATAAACCTTTTTTAACAATATAATTTATAAACTATCTATTTTAATTAATATCCTGAAAATAGATTATGAACATGTCATAAGTAGTTTTCATCAGATATGACAAACAGTCTCACCAGTGCTTATGTTAGTAGATAAGTTCAAATAAGTCAATCTAAACAACCCTTTTTATCTTTGCTGAATAATTGAATGGTGATGTGGGGCTGTATTTCAGGACGGACATGGTTCCAGTGGAAACAAGATATACATGTCAGGTCCATTACTGGCATCAAACAATATGGATCAGATGCTCAAAGACCACGATCGTAAGATCCAAGAGTTTTCAAGACGAGCAAGAGGTGAGAAAGTCCGCGCACAGAGGAAGTAGTCAAAAAAATACATAAGTATTTCTATTTGGTCAGCTGCATGCGTTATTTTTATGATAACATTTATTTATCTCTCAACACTTGAGAGAAAGAGAGAGTGGATTCACTCTTACTGTAACATATATATCATGTAAATTGAATGCTCTATAACAACAAATTGATCTTTCTCATACAATTCATGTTTCAACCATATATATATAGTATACACAATAATTTAAACTATTTAGATTAGACTAGGAAAAATTATGCATGCGGTTTGTAAGTTTGACCATTTTTTCAGATTGGTTCTTTAAGGTTTTTTCAGCTTCCAAATTAGTCATGTATGTGTACATTCCATGACCTTAATATATACATCAGTTCTTAAAATTGAAGTTTACATATGATTATGTGTCAAAAAAAGAAGTTCATGTATGATTTGAACTTTGAAGTTTTGATGAGGGATTAGTCTCTGCAGTTGCGCGCAGAGGATACCTAGTTCAAACAAAAAACTCATGTTTAAGCAACAAGGAATATAATTTTTAGGATTTATCGGTGTCATTGTGACCTAAAGGTGGAATTGATTATTGAATAATAATAATAATGATAAGACAACAACATATATAAATATTGGTTATGTCACAACAAACAATTTGGTCTTTTAGTGGCAAGTTTATTTGAAGTAAAGAAGCGCTGGTGCAAGTTTATTTTTAGTTTAAATATGGTGTTAGTTCCTACAAATATAACACTTTAATTTTAGTTCTAAAAGATCTTATTTATTTATTTATTTATTTGAATTCAGTTGCTACAGATTCATAAAAGTTGGGTCTCCATTTTTTTCTTCTCTTTATTATACAACCTTCAAGATGTTTATCAAGCCATTTACTCCCTCCATCCCAAAATATATGGGAAAAAAAATAATCTCATTTATTAAGAAAATATAATCATAAGAAAATATAATCATGAGAATTTAAAATATGGTTTTGTGGAGTTTTTTTTGAAATAAGTTGCATAGGAATATGTAAAATAATCTTTTATTGGTTATTGTTTAATGAGAAAAGGAGAGAGAAAGAAAATTAAATGTAATTTGCATTTAATTTTATGAGAATGAGGAAAAACATATTCTTGAAAATAATTTTTCCCTTATATTTTGGGATAAAAAAAAAGTGGTTTTTTCTCTTATATTCTGGGACGGAGGGAGTACTTAATAATTATAGTGCTCACGTTTGATGTTTATCCATTTATGCAACGAGAAATTTATATTTTTTATAAAATTATCAAAATTCTATAAGAATACTATTACTTTTTGGTTTAAATAATGTTCAGGTCCCTGTAAATTCGCGTTTTTGTGATATAAGTCCCTGTAAGTTTTTTTGTTTTAAATAAGTCCCTGCAATTATATGTTTTTTTGAAATTAGTCCCTAAAGTCAAAATCCGCAGGAAAATCTGCAGTTTTCGAGCAGACTTTCCTTCAAATTTTACTGCGGATTTTGACTTTAGGGACTAATTTCAAAAAAACATATAATTGCAGGGACTTATTTAAAACAAAAAAACTTACAGGGACTTATATCAAAAAAGTGCGAACTTACAGGAACTTAAACATTATTTAAGCCAAAAGTAATGCTTAAATAATGTTTAAGTCCCTGTAAGTTCGCACTTTCAAAAGTAAGGCTTAAATAATGTTTAATTTCTTGGTGCTTATAACTAAAGTCAGCTTGACACTTTCAATTTTGAATTAGACCAAAAAGCATCCAATTCCAGAAGTGATAACAACCAGTTATAAATAATGAGAAAGTTTACAACACAAAGCACCAGTAGTCTAGTGGTAGATTAGTACCCTACCATGGTACAAACCCGGGTTTGATTCTCGGCTAGTGCATTTTTATTTTGTGTTTGATCCATACTCACCGCATTTCAATATTTTTATTTTCTCTTCTCCTAATTTCCTAAAACATTATATTGGCCTCTGTTGTATTTTTGTCTATTGGGCCTCCACTTAATTTTGAAAGTGCTGATTGATATTTATTAATTAATAAAAATTGCTTTTTGCTCCCCTGTCATTCCTCGAGTGCTTTCGGAAATCATCAAAATACTCTACTCGCTACTTAGATAGCTGATCACTATTTTTGTATGTTTATAGGATTAGTGACTGCAAGTGCACAATCGTTGATGAAAAAAAGGTACCGATGCATATAGATGTGTCTAGGTGACATGACATCTCTATATGACATTTAGAAAGCATTAGGAGTTATGTGTTATCTCTAAATAGTAATTGGCATTGTACTTGAATCATTGAGATTGATGGGATAAATTGATTGATGACTTAATTAATAATGATTCAATTATTACGCAAACAATTCCTTGGTGATTATCGGCACACTTAGTTTTCAATATAGCAGAAAACATAATGTTTATTATTGAGATGAAAAATGAATATGTGCATACATTAGGATTAGCACCGTACAGGTTTATAAACCTAATACAAAAAAATATAAATAACAACCTAATTAATATAAATAAAATGGACAGCTGTACTAAATAATGTGATAAACTCTACAGCTGTGTTCACTACTTAATATTAATAAAATAAAATATAAAATATTATTTACATCAATAGCTCCCCTCAAGTTGGACTATGGATAGAACATAGACCCAACTTGGATACAAAGGAAGAAAAAGCAGGGTGATTTGGTGGCTTAGTGAAAACATCAGCAAGTTGCGAAGTGCTTGGTACAGGTAGTAAGTGAATGAGCTTTGATTGAATTTTCTCACGGATCACATGGCAATCAAGTTCAATGTGCTTGCTCCTTTCATGAAAAGTAGGATTGTGAGCTAGATAAATAGCGGACTTGCTATCACAATACACAGAAGCTGGATTTGGAAAGATTATCTTGAAGTCTTGAAAAATGTATTGTAACCATTGAATTTCACAAGTTAAGGAGGCTAAAGCTCTATATTTGGCCTCTGTTGAAGATCTAGAAACAGTATTTTGCTTCTTAGACTTCCAAAAAATTAAAGAAGAGCCAAGTAACACACAAAATCTTGTTATAGATTTTCTTGTTTCAGGGCACCTTGCCCAATCAGAGTCAGCAAAAGCACTAATCTTCAAAGAACTAGAAGTAGGTAAAAAAATCCCTTTGGCCGGATCAGATTTGAGATATTTAAGAATGTGCATGGCTGCATTATAGTGAGGAACCAAAGGTTTAGAAACAAATTGACTCAGATGTTGGACAGACAAACTAATGTCCGGTCGAGTATGTGTCAAATAGAGAAGCCTTCCTATAAGTCTTCTATAAGAAGATGGGTCATCTAAAGGATCACCATCAATGCTGGAAAGTTTAGTAGTAGGATGAAATGGAATAGAGGAAGGCTTTAATCCTAGTAAGCCAGCATCTTCAAGGAGTTCAAGTGTGTATTTCCTTTGATTAACAAAGATCCAAGTGTCAGATCTTGCAATTTCCAAACCTAAGAAGTATCTTAATTTGCCAAGGTCTTTAATTTTGAATTTCTGATCCAAAAACATTTTGACAGTTTGTATCTCATGGATAGAGTTGCCGGCAAGAACAATATCATCAACATATACCAAGAGTGCAGTAAAGTTGTTACGTGTAGACTTTATATATAAAGAATGATCAGATTGTGAAGGAGTATATCCCAAAGAAACTAAAGATGAAGAGAGCTTGGAGTACCATTGTCTACTAGCTTGTTTCAAACCATAAATGGATTTGTGTAATTTACAAACTTTATTGGGTTCACTAGTGGCAGGAAAACCAAGAGGGAGAGACATATACACATCCTCATTTAAATCACCATGCAAGAAAGCATTGTTCACATCCAATTGTTCAAGATGCCATCCCTTGATGGAAGCCAAAGCTAATAAGACCCTAACCATAGTGATTTTGGCAACCAGAGAAAAAGTATCAAAATAATAAACTCCCTCTAATTGAGTATACCCTTTAGCAACAAGCCTAGCCTTGTAACGCTCAATTGAACCATTAGCATGATATTTGACCTTATATACCCATTTACAACCAACAGGAACTTTGCCACTGGGAAGATCAAAAACAGACCAAGTATTGTTCTCATCATGAGCAAGTAATTCAGCATTCATAGCATTCCTCCAACACTCAAATTTGGATGCTTGGGTATAGGTTTTAGATTCAACTATGGCTGAGATTGAACAACAAAAAGCATGATAGTCAGGGGCACAATTATTGTAAGATAACACAGAAGAAAGTGGATAAACATTGTTAGAAGATATTGTAGAATGAGTACCTATAACTGTGTTACAATGAAAATCATCTAAGTATCTAGGGGGATTAATAACTCTAGAAGATTTTCTTAAAGGTGCAGGGTTAGGGATAGGACTAGCTTCCGGTGAGGAAATGGGAGTGGAATCATTGGAACTAGAATCAATGATGGGTGAAAGAGGAAGGTCAGGTTCAAGCATAACAGGAATGGATAAAGAATTAGGATCAGGGTCAGCAAGTAAAGTATGATGCAAATGAGATGCAGATTCAGTTACCACAAGATTTGATAAATGAAAAGGAAAATCATTTTCATAAAAAATTACATTTCTTGAAACAAAAATTTCATGTGAATTTAAATCATAAAGAATATAGCCTTTAGTACCATCTTTGTATCCTAGGAATATGGCTTTTCGTGCTCTAGAATCAAACTTGGTTCTACGAGCTTGTAAAGTGGTTGCATAGCTCAAACAACCAAAAACTTTAAGATGGACAAGAGATGGAGGTTCTTTATGAAGCATTTCATAAGGACACTTGAGATTAAGAAGAGGAGTGAGTAACCTATTAATGATGTGTACAACATGTTGAATGCAAAAATTCCACATTGTTAGAGGTATAAGAGAATGGAAAGAAAGACTCCTAGCCACATTGAGAATGCGTTGATGTTTTCTTTCAACGACTCCATTTTGTTGAGGAGTCTCAACACAAGTCTTTTGATGGAGAATTCCTTTAGAGAGAAAAAAATCACCCATGGCAAATTCAGTGCCATTATCAGACCTAAGACATTTTAAAGTGGTGTGAAACTGATTTTCAATGTAGGCAACAAAGTGAATCAGACTCTTTCTAGTTTCATCTTTAGATTTAAGAAATATAACCCAAGTAAATCTAGAATAATCATCGACAAGAGTTAAAAAATATTTATAGCCTTGCAAAGAAATAGTAGAATAAGGACCCCATAAAGCAGCATGTAAAATATCAAAAGGAGCATTAGATTTCGACATGCTATTAGGAAAAGGTAATTTTCTTTGTTTTGCAAAGTGACAAGAATCACAAGGTGGCATATTATTCTTACTAGGAACAAAAGGAAAATTTCTAGAAATGGCTTGCAAGCCTTTATCACATGGATGGCCTAATCTTAAATGCCATAAAGTAAAATTGCTAGAAACAGAATTACAAAAAGAAGAAACAAAACCAGTGTGATCTGCGGTACTAATGACATATAATCCTCTTTGAATTTTAGCTATACAAATCACTGCCTTGGTACTAATCTGCAAAATTTCACAAGTTTGAGATGTGATGTTTACAAAACAGTCATTGGTACAAACTAATTTATTCACATAAATCAAGTTAACATGAAATGAAGGTATGTAAAGAACATTATGCAAAATGAGAGAAGATGAAATTTGAACAGTGCCAGAAATAGAAGTTAAAATTTGAGACCCATTTGGCAATGAAACAGGAATAGGATTAATGTGCTTATATGAGTTAAAGGTTTTAATGTCATATGTGATATGGTCAGTTGCTCCCGTATCAAGAATCCAAAAATTGGAAGACTTACCATTACTAGTGGATGATTGTGAATGAAAAGCAAGGGGTGTGGTAGAAACTGAGTTTACAGTAGGTGCTGGCTGAGGCTTTGATTGTTGAATAATGCTAATAATGCTATTATACTGATCTTGAGTGAGACCAAGAGGTGGCGTTGTAGTAGTGGAGCACTGTGAATCAGGTAGTGCAGAAGAAGCAATTGTTGCAACTGTGTGAGAGGGCTGAGAAGAATTCTTTCCTTTATTTTAATAACCGGGAGGATAGCCATGTTTAAGCCAACAATTCTCAACAATATGATTAGTGCGATTGCAGTATGTGCACAACCTGTTATGTCCTTTAGGAGCAGAATTTGGTGCTTGTCCTCTTCCTTTTCCATAAGAATTGAATTTCCCATTTTGATTTCCATAGTGAGAACTTGCCAATAGAGCAGTGGAAGGCTCAATCTCAGGAGCATCATGACTAATTGGATTAATAATAGAGTAAGTAAGTTCCCTTTCTTGTTGAATCAACATCTAGAAAACCGTATCAACATCAGGAAGAGGATTCATTAGCATTATTTGAGACTTAGTATTGGAAAAGTGATCATTCAATCCCTTGAGAAAACGAATGACATAATCTTGCTCACGATAAAGTTTGAATGATTCAATCGCACCGCTAGTGCACGCAATTGAACATTTACAAAAAGGAATTGGCCGATAATCAGATATATCGAGATTACCTTGACGAAATCGGTACAATTCTTATTGTAGATCTGAAATGCGAAATATATCGCCTTGAGAAAAACGAGTGCGGAGATTCTTCCAAAGGCCAGCTGCAGAATTAATCCATAAAACAGATCGAGTGACTGATTCAGAAAGGCAGCGATGGATCCAAGCCAAAACCATCGTGTTGCATCGAATCCACGGAGAGTAAAGAGGGTCAAGGGGTGACGGTTTAACAAGAGTGCCGTCGATGAATTTGTCTTTGTTCTTCGAAATCAACGCAATTTGCATGGATCTCGACCATGTGTGATAGTTCTTGTGATCCAAAGGAGGAGAAACCAGAATAACAGCCGGATTTTCATTTGGATGAAGATAATAAGGATTTGCGGAATTTGTAGAGAAATCATAGTAGGTAGCCATTATAAGAACACACGAACAGTGGAGAAAAAAAGAATTCCAAAAGCAAAGTAAAAGATATATTTGTGGAAGAGAGTAGAAAAATGGCTACCAGAGCTATGTGAGCTCTGATACCATATCGGCACACTTAGTTTTCAATATAGCAGGAAACATAATGTTTATTATTGAGATGAAAAATGAATATGTGCATACATTAGGATTAGCACCGTACAGGTTTATAAACCTAATACAAAACAATATAAATAGCAACCTAATTAATGTAAATAAAATGGACAGCTGTACTAACTAATGTGATAAACTATACAGCTGTGTTCACTACTTAATGGTAATAAAATAAAATATAAAATATTATTTACATCAATAGTGATGAATTATCTATTTTCTTTGCTATAACTTGGTTATATGCCTTTGGTGATAAATGTTTGAGTATGTGTGATATATGTCTTATACATGTCTGGGTAAGTTTGATACAAATCTGATACAAATATAAGGATGTTGATACAAATATAAGGATGTTTAAGTTGTATTTATCCAACAGTTTTTATTTTATTAATGTCTGGCATCTATATCTATATCTATATATATATTATTTGAGACCTATTTTCTAAAGTCTAATGTACACATGGCATAACCAAATGAATCCTCTTCTTATATGCATTTAGCAATTAATTCACATAAGTTCAATTTATAAAAATGCAATTAATACTTTTATTTTTTTGTCAAAGCAGTATAAATGGAAATATTACGCAATTATTATTTTTCTTCAAACTTTATTAGCATCTCTTCTAAATAAACTCTCTCATGCATGAGACTCATGACAATAAAAGGAAAAATGGCATATTCCTTTGCAGAATAAGAAATAAACGGAAATATTATATATTATGTAATTGAATGCAATTGAATGGTAGTAATTTGTTTGTTATATATATACGTATGATGACTCTCACTCCTTTTCACGTGTTTACAATAAAATTTTCCATCATCCACATTTGAATATATCTTTTGTTTTGTTTTTGTTTTTTGAATTCATTTTGATGGCTTTTTTTTCTTCATGATAATGTATTAGAATAGACAACATTTTTATATGTACCAATTTCTTATTCTCGTGATCAGTATAGTTTTTTCAATGGTCTTCATTTTGTTGAATATATTTTATTTCATTTATATTTTTTTAGTATAATTTTATTATTTCTCTTTATTTCTTCTATTGTCATACTATAATATTTTTATTTATTTTTTTATTATATTGTGTTTCAGATGCAATTCAGATATATACATAATACAAGACGAAAATATCCTTTTGCAAAGTTACGGTGAGGCAAAGCCTCAATTTTATTGACCTACATATATATTAATCATTATGTAACCGGAAAAAAATTCATTTAGGCTTTGTTTGCGAGTTTGGAGGGGAAGGAAAGGAAAAAAAATTTAAAAAAAAAAGAAGGAAGAAACAAGTGGAAAGAATAGAGGAGTTTGGAGAATTATTTTTTCTTCATAACACAAAAATTCTCCAAAATTGTATTGGATGAGGGGTTTGTAGAGTTTATATGAATTATTCAAATTTAATTAATGTTGTTATACTATTTTAAAATTCATAATATATTAATCATAAATATTTATTTCTCATTCTCTATAAAAAATACTTTCTTTTCTCAAAAAATAAAAAATACTTTCTCAAAAAATGTAAAGGATTTTTCAATTTTTCTCTCTTTTCTCTCCCTTCGAAACCCTCTCCTCCCCTCCAAACTCGCGAACAAAACTTACTCTTTATATCTAATTTGTATTTGTATAGCTAGGCATCACGTTGTACTGTATGAGAATCTCTTATGTATGTGATTTGAATTTTTCTTCTCGACTAATAATTGTAATTAAATATGCTTTTAATTTTTTTTCTTCATTAAAGCACTTATTCTTTTTAGGCTACACATTTTTGCAAAACTAAAAGACATCATTTACTCTTTGTATCGAATTTGTATTTGTATAGGCATCATATATTTACATTGTACTGTATGAGAAGCTCTTATGTATGTGATTTGAATTTTTCTTTTTGACTAATAATTGTAATTAACAATGCTCTTATTTTTTTTTTCATTAAAGCTCTTATTTTTTTAGACTACACATTTTTGCCAAACTAAATCCCAACAAAATTTATTTAATATATATATGATATGTTTATAATCATCTCATAATTCATTATCGAAAAATAATATTCGATATAAGACTTATAGAACGATTAATTTGAGGGTTTAATTTTACTTTTCATTAAGGTTTCATTAAAACTCATAGCAAAATTTGGTATGAACTATTTATGAAAAAAAGTTTTGTATGAATTAATCTACAAAAAATTTACATCAAGAAAAATATTTTTTTTTGAAGCAAGAGAAAAATCTTTTTTATTTATTAATTCTTCTTTTTTTTTCTTTTGAATTTCTTTGGTGGTTTAATTTATTTACTCGGATTTCCAAAATTGAAGATCAAAGTTAGAGACAAACATGACACAACCAAATATATAACATATTATCATAGTATAGAAAATTGTACGCGAAGACTTTGGTATCGTCTAAAAATATATACCTAACAGTTAATACTAGAAGGAACACTTTGGTGATCATTGGACGGGGCAAATTCAGTGAATCTTCATTTTTTGAGTCAGTTTATTGATATTACTTTTGATTTCGTGTGTGAGCTTAACATGTCATATTTAGTGTGGTGTTTAACTAAATATCTCTCACACTGAATACATTATTTATTTTTTTATTTGACAATAGGTTAAATATATTTGTGGTCTCCATAAAATTATAAAATTTTATTTTCAGTCTCTATAAAAAAAATGGCAAATTTTAGCCTCTATAAAAATTTTATCCATGTAAATTTAGCCTCTGTATTTTTCAAAGTTTTAAATATTATTTAATCATCATTAAATTTTTAAATAATGTTTTCATACATGTGTAGAATATTAAAAATTAGTTTTTAACTAAATGTAGAGTATTTGAAAATGAAAAATAATTAAATATGATTTTTTTAAAGTTAATGATAAAAGCAGCATAAATTTCAGCTTAGGGATCAAATTATAGAGTTTTTTTTTAAATACACATTGATTTAACAGTATGCGCTAATAATTCAAATAATTTTTCATGTTATTTTTATTTCATATTTATTTTACTATAAATATCATAAAATTATTTGACTTTTTTGTTTCTTTATGGGCCCTTTTTGACAAAATTATAAGATGTTCATTCATTCAAATTGATAGAGTACATTTGATACAAGTACAAATTCAACACCGTTAAAAATATACAGGATGAATCTGCGAACAAACTCACAGCAATTCAAGTTAATAGCATAAAACGACATATTTGCCTACAAATATTGTGATAAAAATAAAGTAACCGAAATACATATGCATTCGGATCTGCATCTTTGACAAACTTGGTCATCGATTGAATCAGTTGTCGATCAAAGTTGGTCTATCAATCTGAACCAAACAAACACCGCACAAGACGGAAAAAAAGAACACCGCACAAGACGGGTAAACAAGAACACTACACAAGACGGGAAAATAAGAACTCCGCACAAGACGGGAAATCAAAAACACCACACACGATGGGAAAACCAACTAATGTCGCACTAAGACGACGGAATTACAAACAAAAAACCAATAGATGTAAAACCACTTATTTAGATTAAAATGAGAAGAAAAAATATGCTTAAAACTTTTTTATTTATAAAAGTATATTTAAAAGTTAATAAATCTACTAACGTATTTTTTCCCGTGCATGGCACGGGCTCATAAACTAGTTACATTTTATTCAATCATCGTTTGTGATTACTTTCTAACTCTTTGTTTTGTGTAGGTGACTATACTATTGGGGGTGCAGATTCTCAGGTTGTCGTTTCAGTCTTTCATGAAGCTTCGCTCAGGTTGTTGAGAGTCTTTTATTCCTTGTTGTCTTATTTTAATTAAAGATGTATTATTAAAGAGAAGATTTTGTATAAACGGTGATTACAATTTAATTATATTAGTAATGTTTTGAAGTCATATATATATATATATATATATGTGTGTGTGTGTGTGTGTGTGTGTGTGGCTTAAACAATAGATGCATTAGAGCAACTTTATCGCTAGTTACTTAGAGGCTAAGTACTCGATTCTTATATTTTGTTGCCGTTAGGGGGAATATACATGGCGATCCTTAATTCTTATATCTAACAAAAGATCCTTGTGCAAGGATTCAATCCTTAAATTAAAATATACATTCTTTCTCTTTCTCTTTCTCTTTCTCTTTCAGTTTCTTGTTTCATTCTGTTGTTGTTGTTGTTGCAGTGGTGGAGAGAAGAGACGATGAAGAGAAAGGAAGAACTGATGGTGCGGCCATGGGGAGATAGGATACATATCTGTGTCTAACTGAGATACAGTGTAGCGGCAACAACATATCGGTGGCGGTAGATCAGATCGGTGGGACAAATTTGAATTCTGCGATTCCAGTTTCAGGAAGGAATGTAATTTTTTGCTCTTTTGCTTCTTATTTTTTCCTATTCTAGGAAAGTAACTTTTTCCCCTTTCTTTATGTTTCCTCTTCCTGTAATTCAACTGTTCAAGTATTCAATAGTCATCTCCCCAATTTTACAATGTTGTTTGAAAGAATAGCACATGTACGCCAAACACAAATCCATCATCAACTTGAACACGACTTGATGGACCATATTTGGCAGCGACTTGGAGATGAGGACATTGAAAATTAATTTCGTATGTTTCATTTATGTTTATTTCATTTAATATGTATTTTTTATTTATTTTCATTCACATGTCTTTTCTTTCGTCTTTAAATATATTGTATTTTTTTCATTTACTTGGTTCAATTTTAATTATAGCATATTCATTTAAATATTAATTATATCATAAAGGAATTAATATTTAAATTTTAATCAAATTAAATGAAACAAATAGTATAAATATATGTTAAGTACACCAAAGTTATATGTATTTTGGGACCTACTGAATAGTGTTAAGTACACCAAAATAAGAATCTATGGATAAAGTAAAATCTATCTAAATTGCTTAAGAGTTGCTTAATCCTATGTGGCACCGTAGGTTCCACGTGAATAGTGTTAAGAACCCCAATTTAAACGTCTAGGGATAAAGATGCTCTTATTAATACTCTTAAATGTCATGATGTGAGGTGACCATTGAAGTAGCAAAGTTTTTCACAAGAAAGAGGGGGTTTGAATTGTGAACCTTTAAAAATTTAACTATAAATTAACAAACGTTATATTTATCAAGAATAAAATGTAAGACTGATCTTAGATTGATCTAGCAAGTAAAAAATCACACTTATAACAAATATTAAAGAGTGTAGTGCGTGTAGTGTTTTTGTAAAAACTTGAGAAGAGTAAGAAGAACACACAAACAATTTTTATACTGGTTCACCTTTAATCTTGGACTAGTCCTGTTTCTCCACTATGTCTCTTGAGATACTATCGATCTCTAAATACAAATCTTCTTTTGATCTCACACAAGATCAAATTTCTTAATCTACCTTATCCTTAAGGTAACACTCAAACAATATGAACAATTGACTTGAGCAAATCTTTCTTATAAAGAGAAGTGGTTTTGTGTTCTAAACTTTTGTGATAAAATCAACCAAGTTGAAAAAAAGCTTATGAAAATGATATCTCTAAAAACTCACTCTAAGAGTTTATACAAATCCAGTATAATATTTGTGAGCTTTGGAGTGATAGAGATGTAAAGAAGAGCTTTGAGATTGCTTGTATGATAATGATATGATTGCTTTGATGTGTGCTAAACTCTTGCTCTTCAATGTTGATAATGAGGTCTATTTATAAGAAATATTTGAGTCTTCATGCCTTGATCAACAAGTATAGTCGTTACTCACAAGTAACCAGCAAGTGGAGCCTCTGATGACACATAATTTGTGCGTTATTTAGGCCCTTATTCATGAGCTATTTCCTGCCAATATGGTGATCAAACCATGTTTTAATGCAATTTCATTAGTTGATTTAGTTTTTGAGTCTAGAATTATATAATAGAAATAATTATGTAATTTTGTTGAAAAAGAGGTAGTTTAGAGGCAATTTATGTCAAGACATTGAGTTCCGTACAAGTCAACAAGTCAAGCTTCACAAACAGAAAAAAATGAGGGAACATAGTACACTATTGTGAAAGGCATCTTTCAATGGATAAGGATGACAGCTGGCTCGCCAGCTGTCAGCATCACCAAATATTGTACTATGATTAAGTGGTCCTTGCAAATAAAATATCATTTATTCCTTGGGCCTATTCTTACAATTTAAGGTTGCACCCGATCCAAGAAGGATTTGCCTATAAATACACGTCCCAAAACCTAAAAATGTGTGCTTGAGCTTGAACGATTGAAGAAGAGATCTGAGAAGAGCTGCTGCTGCGCCGTTAAGTGCTGCTTAGTCGCAGGACGCGACCGGTGATAACGAGAGGCAGGACAGTGTCTGTAGGAGTATCTATTGCATTGTAATGGGTATCACTACTTTACTTGTTATTGTTGTTGTTGTTGTTTCCATGCTCACTTTGAGGTAAATTCTTTGTAGTTGAGATTATGTGAAGTTTAATATAATGAATGAAATATTTATGTGAAGGAATGATTGTTATTGTGCCATCTTTAACTTTATGCTTTTATGAAAATATATTTATTTCTTTGACTGATCAAGTTAGATTTAAATACAAGTTGCATGTTATGAGACATCTAGCATGTTAATGGAAATAATAAAGTTAATAAGGTTAAGTGAAAGCAGACATGTAATCTCTACATTTTCTTATGGATAAGTTAAGGGTCTTAGTGAGACAACAAACAAGCAAGCGCTTTTCTGAACTCTAATGGGATTAAGAGTGGCCTAGACATAGGATATGCGTTATACCCCGTTTTAATATCTAACGTTGTAAACATACACCACAAGGCAAGCTTGCTCACAGATGGCACGACAGTAGTTATCATTCACTATGCTTCGTTCATACGTTAAATGGATCATGATCTCAGCTAACATTTTATTCTTGTTTTCAACCATCACCTTACTTAATTGTTATTTTATTTATTGTGTTAAAAACTAATTATATTTTGTTACCATTTCAATAGACTAAACCCTTTGAATGAACTTGGAATGTATAACCCTTAATCTATTCCATGTGGCTTCGACACAGTCTTTACTTATTACTTTCTACAATTGACTGTGTATACTTGCACATGTTAAAATAAACCTACCAGCCTCTTCCAAATAAATTTAATCAATTAAATTCCAAGCAGGAGCGTCTAGCAGACCGGTCTGAGACTGATCTTCAGGCAGATGTAATTTGAGGAGCGTGTGGATCCTTTAATTGATGAGCTGGAATGAAAGTACCTTTCTTGCATGACAAGATTAGCCGTTTGAAGTATTTAGCACATGCTGAAATGGCTGTTTGTGAGCTGTCTTCATAATACAACTAAAATCATACTTTATGTCATCAGTCTTAAACTCAAGATAGAGCTGATGAAAGACAATATAAAATTGTTGGAGAATGATGATCGTACAGAGGCATAGTGGATGTGAATAGGAAACAGCTGGTCCTCTTATGTAGGTGTACTTCATTTGTACTTCATTTGTCACTTTCACCTTATATTAAGGAAGACTAGCATAGCCTTTATATAAATAAGTCTTCTTTAATGGTACATGACAACCAATGAAAAAGGTTTGTTGTTGAGTTGTGATTGGTCTATGTATCTATGACATAAAATCTGATAAGAACAAAAATCACATAACACTTGGAGAATTTATCTTGATGCACATGCTTTGATCTTCAATGTCCAATAATGGAAGAATAATATTTATGACAAATATATTCCTTCCTAAATATGAACTTTGCCATGACTGATGAGAATCTTTAACAAAGTGTTAATTTGTCCTATGTATGGTTGAATTATCAATAAATGCAACAAGCTTGTTTATTTGTTCTAACGAACCCAGATCAGAGACCAGTCTTAGACTGATCCTGATACCTTCAAGTTTCTTAACATTATGAATGCATAATAGCTTAAATGATCCATTTCAACCTGTCTTAAGTACACTCAAAAGCACTTATTAGACAACTAAATGATCAGAATTATACTTAAAATATAATTAAATTAGTTTGTTATAATTAAAATATCAAATAAGGATTTTGCCTCAACAACCATACATGCATACATACATATTAATAAGTTTAAATGACATTATCGTCTTTGTATGTACGCATATTTTTTATTTTAAGTTCATGTATCTTTTTTTATTAGAAATTCATCCTATATGTTAAAATCATTTTGATTTATTCCTTAACAGTATGTTTGATACGCGAGAAACAAAGACGAGAGAGAGAATGAAGAGAGAAAGAGGGAAGATAGATCACATTTCTTCTATTTGGAAGACCGAAGAAATTGAGTAGAGATGCCAATTTTGTGTGGGTCCCACACTTTTCTTTTTCTTCGCGGAACTGAAGAGAAACACGAGAGAAAGCTTAACACTTCATTCTTTTCCAGTTTTGCCCTTTTCTTCTTCACAAACAGACAACAACATACAATACTGAAACTAATGAGATCAACACTCATTGTGATGTATAAAACTCGTTGAAGCTCTAGTTGATAACGCTTGCAATAACAAAATTTGGTCAAACAATCTATGAGTGTGTTGAGGGAGGGAAAATTCAAAAAAAAAAAGCTTGAAGATTTTTCTACGGATTTTAACTTTAGAGCCTAAAATCAAATTTTTTAACATACAAAAATGAATTCTTAAAATAAAAAAGATACATGGACTAAAATAAAAATACACGTACATACAGAAACAAAAATATTATTTAAACCTACGTATTAAGATATACATATCCACACATACTATAATGCATGTGCAGCAAGTTGTATATTAATATAGTATTTGTTAGCTGGTGCTACCTTAATCAGCATAGTTTATAATTATTTTGATTTTCTTATAGATTAATTTGATTTTGACCTATATATAAATACGATGGAAATGGATGATGATTACTTAGTAGTACTTCTAATTAGTTAATGATGAATAGCTTTCTCTTTTTTTATCAAATTATTGATGAATACTTTATCTATATTATAAACTGCACTTTGTTTAGGAACCCCGCCATAGCTTAATTAATAATACATATAGTTCATTTTCAAGGTGACACAGCTCAAACTCAAATCTATCCTTTATAAGTAATAATTTTTTATATAAGTAATAATTCTTTTTGACGAGAAAAATAATAATTCTTGTCTACATCATTCATTGGATAAACGGTGTTTCCCTTTTCTCAATTTATATATGTCAAGAATTAAATATATTTTTGTTAGATAATGATCAATTATTGGGTCTAAGCTATTTAGACCCATTAAATTTAGAGTTCATTAGGTTTTACTATATAATATCTCGTAACTATTTTGATATGTAAGCTATTGGTATTCTATTGAAACTCTAGCTAGTTTTGTTTGTTATTCTCTCTTGTTTGGTATCAGTATTGTTGACATGGTATCAGAGTCGGATTAATGACTGCAATGTAGACATTTGACCCTGACCCGCGCGAGGCGTGAGGATGAGTGTTAAATCTGTAGTTGTTGACCCAGACCCACGTTAGGCGTGAGAGTGAGTGTTGAATATGATGTTATTGGAGTTTGTTTGAAGTCTCACATTGCTTAGGTTCCCGGGCCGTTGGATATATAAATATGTGAGGACAACCTCATCCTATGAGCTATCTTTTGGAGTTGAGATCCAAAAATATTTAATAATTTTTAGTTCTTACTTATAATTATGATTTTCTTTATTAAATTTTAACTTCAATTATAACGTTGTAGTTTATAAGAATAGATTCTATTTAATATTTTTATACATAAAATGAATATTTTAGTTTTCAAAATAGGCTTTATAAAATATAAAATAAGAGATTTTTTTTTGACAAGAGATTAAAAGTGAATAATTTTAACTTTTAAGAGACTTAAAATTGTAATGCTTCTAAGTACTAGACTATATTTACTCTTGGATTCGCACGAGTCATATTTAGTTAATAAAATAAATTACTCAAATTATATTAAAATGTTTTACAAAGATGTTTCTTGCAAAAAAAAAAAAAAAACTTGATAATGATTATCTTACCAAATTATAAAGTCAAAAAGAAAATGCTTCTAAAAAAAAAAAAAAAATTATCTTACAAAATTTTATTTTGCAAGAAACATTGTGAATTGTTAAAAGGGAGTGTTATGCAATATAGGTTACTTGTGTTAAACTAAAATGAGTTTGAGAACAAGTCTCTATAAGAAGAACCACTAATAAAAGATAAAAGATAAAAGATCTACTTCTGACAGAAGAATCTACTCCTAATGAATATACAAGAATGCACTGGAAAGTCTCCACTGATGGTCGACCAACTCTGATGGGTAAGATTAGTTCTGACTAGAGTAAGTCGATTCTAAAGACTAATGTACCACCTTTCGGTTCCTACTCATGGTATTTTTTCAATTATAAAACATTTTATTTTTTAGATATATTTTTGAGACACATTTTTTGTATAATTAAGATTAATGAGTCACTTTTAGACAAAAACAAACAAAACTTTTAGACAAAAACAAGTAAATCAAACCAACTAATCTCATCTATTGTTAGAATATGACTCTATGTTAGTTGTCCTTGCTTTCTCTTCTACAAAAGTTGTGTCTTGGGCTCTAAAGAACCGTTGGGATAACTACTTAATGTTGATCTCCAACATGAATTTCAGTCTCCCAATATATAGAGAAAGAAATTATTGTGCAGATAAAATAGCTAATCTAAGCTTATCTTTACCTGCTTTTACCTGGTGTAATCAAATTCCTCCTGTGGTGATAGATTATTTTGGTAGAAACCGTTTGAGAATGCCTTACTTATCGACGAATAGCGTATAGTAAAAACCAATGACTGTAAGTGCACAGTCGTGTCGCGTAGTTTTAAAAGATTGTCGAACTCAAAGGACAAATCTTGAACCATGATCTATTGTTACTTTGTAACTCTAAGGCTAGGGATTAAATTTGAGGTTTGGTTGTCACATTTATAAATTAGAATTAAATAAGATTAATTAATAAGGGAATTACTAGGATGTGATCTTAGTTGCTTCAGAGGGTTCAATATTTAATTTATGCTAGGTAAAAAGTTTAGTTTTTAAAAGAATTAATGCTCAGTTTTTACTATCTGGTATAAACATCAGATCTCGCTAATTTTGGCTTATGCTTAAATAATTCTTACTCTAGTGACAAATTATGGAAACATATAAAAAATTGATTATGGAAAACTCGTTAAAAGCGATCACACAAACTAACAACCGAACCCTATTAGCTCCTAATCTCACATCCTAGCAATATTAAATTAGTTAGACATAACTAAAACAAAAACTAAAGACAAAATAAATAAAAACAGAAATTAAACTAAACATAATAAACTAATAAACTAAAACGGAAAATAAATAAAAGCAATAAAATAAATAAAGATAAGAAAATAAATAAAAACAATAAATAAATAAATAAAAAAAATTAAACAAATAAAAACCTAAATTAATAAATAGACTTTGAGTACAGACGTCGGAACAGTAACTTGAAAGATTACAATATTTAAATTATACAAAACAAAGAACAAATAGTCTTAAGTTTATCTCTCAATCAATTCAAAGGAGTTAGTAATTTTGGTGTATTTTGAAATGAGAATATGAAGACCTATTTATACTAGTGCAACACTGCAAAAAAGTTAGAATTGGCCGATATGGGACTCAACTCGTGTGGCACAAAGGCCACACGATTGATCCATTGGATGGAGGCCGGCGGCCGCGCTAGGTTAAGTGGCTTAGGCCACAAGTAGCTTTGTTTGGTTGCTGGCGCTAGGTTAAGTGGCTTAGGTGATACAACGAAAATGTAGAAATAAATAATAAAAACATATATTAAATTAACTAAATAAATAATATATTTTCCGGCGTATCAATTACTTTAAATTTTTTTAGTTTATCTTTCTTTTGAGGGTTGGGTTGTTTGTCCCCCTCTCTTTTCTTGTATTCTCTTTTATATATATATTTTTTTAGGTTTGCTTTCTAAGCAAGTGTCTTTTGTTCAAAAAAAAAATTATGATAAAAAAGGCATAATTTTTTCAAATAAAAGTATATTATATTAATTTAATTTTTAACTTTTGTTCAGATGCAAATTTTAACTTATTTCTATCTATTTTTTTTCATTATTATTGAGTTGTACCAGACATAAATCATACTCATTTCTATTTTATTTGTATTTTATAAAGAACATATTTTTATTCCTATACTAATACAATTAACCCATTTTATTTGTAATTTTTACGATGACTTATATTTACACTTATATTAATATGAATGCTTCTTTTTATAATTTACATGTGATCAATATTTATACTCATATATTAATACAAGAGTCTAATTTTGTTTTTTTAAATAAATGAGACTTATATATATTTATATTCATATATCAAAACAAGGTCCTATATTTTTTTTTTAATCTGCTACGGCACGGGAGAGAAAATATCATATCATTTAGAATGGGAAGTGGAAGATCATTCTCCAAAGTATTAACTATGATTTATATTTACACTCGTGTTAAATAATATAAATATAAAATCATTTTAACAAATAATTGGAAAATAAAAATTACATGACAAAAAAAATTCATTAATTAAAATTAAATTAAAAAATTAATATCTCAACTAATTTATTTTAACTTTAATTACATATACTAATATAATTTTGAATTTTAACCCGTGCAATACACAAGTTATAGTTAGACTAGTACAGTATATATTAAGCCTTTCAAAACACTTAAAATCAGTGTTTTAAAAACCAGACTGGACTGACCGGTTGAACCGGTGTACCGGTTTGGTCCGGTAGTTAGATCGGATGTGCAGTTAAATTGGACAGAACCGGTCAAAACTGGGGCGAACCGGAGGATTTTTAAAAACCACCCGGTTTAATGATTTTGAGGATTTTTTTTTAAACACACGTTTTTTTTTTATGTTTAATGAAAGCTTTTAAATAGTTAAAATTAAGAGCAGACTTTGAACTCTTGACCTCTTCTTAATAGTAGAAGAACATTGCCACTATGTCATATTTGCATTACTTGTGAATATTTTTACATTTTATTTAATATATTTCATATTTACTTGTATGACTATACTAATTTTATATCAAAAACACATTTGAAAATTTTTCTTCATTTTTTTAGAAACTTTAGATTTTATTCATTATTTGTCCAATGTTAATTTTTTTTTGACTCAGTCCAATGTAAATTTTATTGTTAACTCTCATTTTATATGTATAATTTAACTAATGCTTTTGCGGTAAAAAAACTTATGTTTTAATTTATTATATTTATAATTAAAAAAACATATATTATGATTGCATGTGTGATGACTATGTTTATAATTGAAATTTAAAAAATAAACTTGTGAAATTATGACATTTAAAATTTTTATATTTTTTAGTTGTCATGATTTTTTTTAGAGACCGAGTCGCCGGTTCGACCTATTTAATACATATATAATTTTGTTACAGAGACCGTCTATTCAACCGAGTTATTCGGTTTTATCCGGTTTAGTCATACGGTTCGACCAGTAACCCAGTAGTTCGACCAGTA
Organism: Trifolium dubium; assembly: GCA_951804385.1. Classification (NCBI taxonomy): domain Eukaryota; kingdom Viridiplantae; phylum Streptophyta; class Magnoliopsida; order Fabales; family Fabaceae; genus Trifolium; species Trifolium dubium. Next base: position 18,548,711 of record OX638071.1, on the reverse strand, counting down.
AATCAGTGAACCAGTGTCTTCACCGGTTCAATGCCCGATCCGGGTTTTTAAAACATTGCTTAAAATTATGCCTCTATCCAAACATGCTTTAATATCTCATCTTGATTTCTATATACTTGTCGAGTTTTGATTGGTGAAGTTAAATATAGGAGTAATTGCCAACTTGATGGAAACTGTCATTTTGTGTTTGTCTTATGTCAATTACCAAAACATTATCCCAAATTTGCTATCATAATTAAACTAGTTTACTTTAATCTACATTTGCACTTTTATAGTCCCTTTTGATCATTACTCATATTATAAAATAAGTATTCCCTCATATCTTTATTTCCTACGTGGATTTTTACCTAATGGACCCTTATTGGTTGATGTCACGACTTCCTGATTACAAAGATAGTGGCTAGAAATAATTAAATACCGTGCTCTTAGTGATCCATTTTCAACTTGCTGTTTTCAATGGGAGTTAGATTTTAAAACAATATATTCATACAAGAAAAAGTTGAAAGGAATTTATTGCTTAATTTAAAGGAAGTGATGTGAATGACAATTTTTTCTTTTAAGTATGATTTTGTTGATGAAATTCTTTCAAAAAAGTGTTTGATTAATATATTTTTTTTGGCACAATGATTAATATTATTTAATTAGTTTATAAAATTTTGTCAAAAAAAAAAAATTAGTTTATAAATTTAAAAGGTAAAGGTTCTATTGAAAGGGAAAAACTCACGTCTTGGCTAAATGACACCGACAATTTTGTATGTTGTATAATTAAAACAATTTAAATTAAATTTTGGATTAATATCGACCTTATGTATTTTTTTTTTTAAAATTAAAATATGTCTCCTTTTTAAACGAAAAACTTTTCTCCTTTTGGGTAATGAAAATGAAAATGTTTTAACAAGCTTGAATTTTTATTGAACAAGTTAAGTGTGGACTGTGGAGTGTGATCTATAAAATTATTTCAAAAAGTCCTTGTCAATCGCTTGAAGCCATTGATTGGTAACTGGATCTATGTTGAGGAAGCTGCCTAATTTGCTCCAAGTTGTTCTTGGATGAAAACTAGTACTCTCCAATGAGCTGCCAATCAATTAATATCTGAAAATCTAGTATAACTTTTGGGAAAAAAAAAACAAGTTGTTTGTTTGTTTTGTTTTGCAGTGCATCATTGCGTAGCGCATTTCACTGAAGCTAATATTTTGAACTTCTTTAAAATTGCGGCAATTGGTTATTTGGACGCAATTGGCTCATTTTCAAAAAAAAAATCCCATAATATATATCGTCTCATGTGACATGAGAGTCTATTGAAATTTCCACCATTAATTCATTGCAAATGACAGACACAAAATTTAGCGAAAAATAGATTTTAATGGTTGAGATGTGAGTGTGTGTGTGAATTTAGAAAACTAGTTTCCAGACCCCGTGCCAAGCACGGGTAAAAATGCGTTTGAAAAATGCATTTGTATATTTATATATAAAATGTGATGACTTTTATTTGTGATTTTATAGGTAAGAAATGTGTTTGTCCATTTATAAATAAAATTTGATGACTTTTTTAATTAAAAATTTGATGACTATAATTATATTTTATTTGTAATTTTTATAGATAAATGTTATATGTCTCATATTCATCTACATGCTTGATACATGGTAAAACAAATCAACGGATGAGACCAAAAATTATGTTGTTCCAATAAGGGAAATGTTACTTGTAGCAAAGAATATGACCCCGAACAAAAAATATTAAAAAATAGTTTAATCAACGGATGCTTTGGCCACGTGCATTTTTACTTTAATAGTTTAATTATCTCAATTTTACTTTAATAAAAAATCTATATAAAATGAAAAATCAAGTCTGAGAGCCCGTGTCATGCAAGAGAAAAAATACATTTGTAACTTTATTAACTTTTAAATATACTTTATAAAATTATACTTTTGTACACTTTATTAATAAAAAGCCCATGTGCATATTTTTTCTTCTCTTTTCAATCTATATAAGTGATTTTCATATCTATTAAATTTTCCATTGATTTTGTTTGTGATTCTGTCGTCTTAGTGTGACGTTAGTTTGTTTTCCCATCATGTGCGATGTTCTTGATTTCCTGTCTTGTGCGGTGTTCTTGTTTTCTTGTCTTGTGTGGTGTTCTTGTTTTCCCGTCTGTGGCGATGTTAATGTTTTCCCGTATTGTGCGATATTCCTTTTTTCCTGTCTTGTGCAGTGCTTGTTTGGTTCAGATTGACCGATCGACTTTGCTCAACTACTGATTCCTGATTCAACTAATGACCAAATTTGTCAATGATGCAGATCTAGAGACATATGTATTCCAGTTACTTTATTTTTATCATATTATTTGCAGGCATAAGTATACCGTTTTATGCTATTAACTTAAATAATGTCAATTTATTCGCAGATTCATCCTATATATTTTTAGTGGTGTTGAATTTGTACTTGTATCAGATTCATCCTATAAATTTTGAAAAATAACATAGACTAAATTTACATGGATAAAATTTTTATGTGGACTAAAATTTACCATTTATATAGAGACTAAAAACAAAATTTTATAATTTTATGCAGACTAAAAATATATTTAATACTGAACAGAATAAATAATGTATTCGGTGTGAAAAATACTTTGTTAAATACCACACTAAATATAACATGTTAGACTCACACACTAAATTAAAAGCGATATCAATACACCGATTTAGAAAATGATCATTTGTCCCGTCCATATTACCATTGAATTTGTCCCGTCCAATATAATGATCACCAAAGTGTTCCTTCTACTATTTTTTTTATACAATTTCTAATATTAGCTTTTAAGTATATAATTATGTATTCCATGTATTAATTATATTTTTAAATGATACCAAAATGTTATGTGTACAATTTACTATACTAAAATATTTATGATATAAAAGTGTTCCTTGTATTTTTTTTTTTTGTCATGTAATTATGTATCACTCTAATTATTCATTTTAGCTAAAGATTTACTCTATATATTAAGACTCATCCAATTTTTCGCCTATATTAAGGCTTCGTTTAATTTGGCCCAGTTTTTTTTAAGAGTAAAAGTTGTTTAAACTTAAAAATAATAAAAAGAGAGCTTTACAAATAAAGTAAAAGTTGTTTGGTAATTTATTTTTATATTTAAAAGTACTTATATTTTTTTTTGTATTTTAAACTATTATATTTTGATATAGTTTATACTTTGTATTTATCTTTTTTTTTACACAGTGTATTTTGATATATATATTTTTTGTCGAGACAAATCTCTATATTTTTTTTTCATTAGTATTAAGTTACTTTTTTAATAAGAGTTTTATAAAATATGTGTTTGACCCTACTTATGAGTTAAAATAGAAGTAAACCCAAAATTATAAAATATTCAGTGCACTTTTTTTTAATTTTTTTGAATGTAAGAAATATTCAATGTGCACTATTCTTTATATACAAAATACTTATCATTGTCTTTAAGGAGGTATATTGAAGACACATTTTATTAACTAATTAGAGACAGATTTTTTGTAGTTTAATAATTTTTTTATAAAAATCAATTTTTGATTATAATTTTTAATAATTTTTTCAAAAATCGATTTTTTTAGGTGTAATGTCTTTAAGGATGATTTTTATACCAAATTATTATGCAATGAATGGTTGGTCAATGCATATATTAGCATTTAAGAGTATAATTGTTTAATTTTTGTCTGATTTTTTTTTATACCTACAACATTTATATTCAATGATATAAATGTGAATTGCATATGAGAGGAGATTGATTTTCATGATGCCACGTGTACACAATACTTTAAGAAATGGCTCACAAATAATATATATATATATATATATATATATATATAGATTAATAGAGTCTCAGATTGGATAGCTTTCAAACATCGGTTAGCTTTCAACTTTATAAATATTAAAGATCTCGTAAATACTTAAAAAATGCGTTCAACTTGGTATATTCTTTCAACTTTATAATGAAAACTATATATCCAACGTAAGACCTTAATATTTTTTTTTTTTGACGATGTAAGACCTTATAGAGTTGAAAACTAACAAATGGGTGAAATCTATCCAATATGGGACTCTACTATTTTTAATTCACACTCTAGTACTAATAAATACAAACAATGTGTTTGAATAAGAGAATTTTAATTATGAAGTAATGTAATTTTTATAGGATTATCCAAATTTTGTAATATATATATGAATCTTTGGATATTAAATTTAGAAAAATTTCAAAACGATTAGATTTTACAAAGTATTTTATTAAACTATAAAGTTATAGAATTTTATAAAATTACCTCATCCAAATAAATTTTTTTCACTTTTGTGCTATTATTCTATGAAGATATGTAAATGAATAAATTGTTCAGTTGGGATCGTTTTAAATTGCAAGTTGATGGAATGCCTCTTGATAAGGTTGAAGAGTGACATTTTCTTGTTTCTCTTTCTAATTTAATTATTCTTTGAAAATGATTTATTTGTGGATCCCAAATTTTCATTGCTTTTCTTGCATAAGTCATCATTTTGCTTTAGTGGATATCTGAATGCATTTGTAGATAGATATATTTTTTTTCTCAAGTAATTTAGTGGCTAGAAATTCTATCTTTAAGATAAATAAAGTAGGATGATTAAAATTCGAACCTCGCCTCTTACATATATAATATAATATCCTACCAACTGAGTTAAGTTCACGTCACATATACTCTTTCTTATACAGAAAAGATTGATCACTAATCTATGCTTAGTGGAGTACAATTTATATAAAGGTGACAACTTTTGTACCCTTTCAAGATTTAGAAGTATTTATCCCTACACTATTCAATAATATTTTAATTGATATAAGTTTTATAAACTACGTACACAGTTGGATTGAAAGTTTATATCATACAGATTATTTGTGAAAATTTCAAACAAATCCAAAATCATTTGATATGTTATTGAGACACATCAAAATTAACGGTTTGTATGATTTTTTAAACGCCGTTAATTTTTATGTGTATCAATAACATATCAAATGATTTGTATTTGTCTGAAATTTTACACAAATAATTTATATGATATAAACTTTCAATCCAACGATATATTTTATAAAACTTTATATATCGGTTAAAACATTATTAAATAGTTGGGGATAAATACACCAAATCTTGAAGGAATAGATTAGAAAAAACCCATAAAATGTCCAAATCAGTATATATAGTTCTTTTACACCAATATATGTTTGTGAATGTATGTATATGAACAAATTTTTGCGACCGAAACTATACTTCTCAGTTTTTCCATTCCAACTTGCATATAGATCGATGATATTGTTGTTATTTTTTTTGACGAGCGAGGATGACGTTGTTCTTGTTTTATTATTTATATGCATTATTTATGAATAGCGGTGTTGTTTATTGTTCGTTTATCTTTTATTTTTAAGTAATTAATTTTTATATGTATATATTTATATAATCAAGTAGTAAAATTGTGATTGCAAATACAATTCAATTCATATATATGTAGAAAACTAGAAATTGTAAAAAATTTATTCTTAAAAAAATTCGTATTTAATTTATCTCATAATAAAAAACTAAATATTTTTGAAAAAACATTTTATAATACTTTAAACATGACTAAAAAAAATAATTTAATAGTTGAAGAAAAAAGAAAAAGTTTTGTTTCATACGTCTATTGTAGAATAATTTTGAAAAGAATTAGAAGAGTTGATTTCTTTTTATGGAAACAATAAACAAAATTCAACAATTTATAGAGACAAAAAAATATATTTAAAATAAATCATATATGTGAGATAATTATATCCCATATAATGTCTCAAAGTTTTGTGCAAAGTAACCTTAATTTTACTTGTGTATTTTAAAATTTAATTAATGGGAAATGCTACAGTGCAAGTTCAATGTAGCCTTAATTTTAGATTGCCTCATAGCCTAATTGTGGTATCAGATCTAATATTATATAGGAGTTAATAGCAAATATTAAAGTCTAATTTACAAGTGATACACCATACATAACTTGTATTATTTGTGCATGTTAGACATGACCGGTGTTTAATTCTTCTGGTGTGTATGTTCAAAACCTATTGTAAATCTCCAAATGACCCAAAAAAGAAAATGATAATGATGGATATAATTTATAGTGTTAGGTGTTTATCTCCTACAATATGAGTGAGTTTCAATTTATTCCTATAATATTTTTTTTACTACTCTTTGTAATTTGAAAATTTCATTGGTCACCCACTCAATGTCCCTGGAACTTGAAATCTTCATTTTTACTAACACAACATACTTATAACAAGGGATAAACTAAAACTCACTCACATAGTTACAGGGATAAAGATCTATATTAATAAGTCTACTAGTAGAAATAAAAATTTCAAGTTCATAGATAATAAATTATACGTTATAAATAATAAATTATACGTTATAAAGTACTCCCTCCGTACCACAATATATGTCGTTTTGGGAAAAAAAATTGTACCACAATATATGTCGTTTTACAATACCAATGTAACATTAATTTTGATCTTCCTAAATTTCCCATGCATTTATACTCTTTTTACCAACAAAATTCACTACTCTCTCTCCAACTTTATTATTTTTCCATATACCAACAAAGAGAGAGAAAGGGTAAAAGAAGAAAAACATGTATAATTTTGACAAGATTCATAGAAATTACAAATTTCTTAATATGCGTAAAAATGTCGAAACGACATATATTTTGGTACGGAGGGAGTAAATACTATTCGAGGAAAATTCACTCATATATTAAAGAGATAAATACCTATTTACCCTAATTTATATATAAAAAACGATGAATGATTAGAACCATAATTAAAATATTGTTTGATGTAAAAAGTAATACAAAATTACAAATCAATGACGTATAGATTTTGTTTATAAAATAAAGGAGGAGAGCAACATCCATCAAAATGTACATACATGCATGTCCCAATTTATCCTTATAATAATGTAATAATTCTTTGTCAAAAAAAAATAATGTAATAATTCTTGTTGCTTTGTGCACTTTTTCATCTACTTTATTGCACTTTTTCTATTAAACGAACCTTTTCTCACTTTTCAAGTGTCATAATGAACTTTTTACTGTATGCAACAATACCAAAATAATAATAAAATATTTATTATATATAGTGAAAAGTTTTGTGTAACATTATGGTAGTAACTGTTAAGAATCTTTCTTTGTTGCAAAGTAGGTACACCCTACAACTTAGACATCATTGAAATAAAATTTATAAAAGTAACAAAATACACTCTATGAGACTCTTTCTTACAAAAATATACTTATAAGTTATAAGTTATAGACTTAATTATATATTTGATCTTTTATGTTTATTTTAAATTTTAATTGAGTTCTTTACATTTAAAAAGTTTTAAGTTAATCTTTTTAGTCAAACTTTTGTTTAGATCGTTCACCTAACTAACATATTTTCATACATGGACAATTTAAGAATGTGTCACGTAGAATGTTTAGAAGAAATCAACTTAAAATTTAATAGAAAGTTAGAAGAAATTAATTCAAAATTTAACAATAAAGATAAACTTATGTTGAAATCAGTAACGTAAGGGACCAAATTGAAACTTTTTAAACGTAAAGGACCAAATTAAAACCAAAAATAAACGTATGAAACCGATTATGTGATTAAACCTAAGTTATAACATTTCAAAGTATTTTTTTACGAGAATATATTTATAATAATTCATTAATTAGAATGTTTTACAAGATGTCTGTGACAACTTGTAGGACTTTGTGTAGCGCAGCAGTAAACAATAATAATACAGAAAAATAGTAAAGAGACACAAGTAATTGTTTATCCAGATCAGTGCTAATTCACCTAATCCGGGGGATATACCAATACAGGAAAGTAACCTACATTATCTTGTAGTACTTAGTCTATAGGTCTTATTAGAATAACTCTTATTCAAAGCCTCTCACTAAAACTACTCCAATGAAATTATCTAAGACTCCCCTTAAATATGTTGCTTTCCCAACCAATTATTAATCAAGTTTAAAGATGAGAACAACTCAATAATAACAGTACAAGTTATATTACGACTACGAGCTAGAACTTACACAACAAAAACAATGAACAAAAACAAACAAAAGACTTTATGTAAAACTCTAAGAGCTCCTTAGATTTGATCTCTGTAAATCGGTGAGTCTTTGTTGTGGAGCTAGAACCTCTTTATATAGTAGTTGATAGGCCTTGGGCTTCAAACTTCAATAAAAGATTGACTTCAAAAGTTTGTTGCATAAATCTTCAACTAAATCTTTTTCAACTAAAGATAAAATATTTATTTTTGAAATCAACTTCTAGTTGTTTCAAAAAAGCTGATGGCGCGCACAAAAACAATCATATCATTTGGATATTTATTTGTTTGGACGAACTAAGAGCTCAACAACAAAAATATAAATGTTTGGAATATTGAAAATTAATCTTTTCAAACAAATAATTTTCAACAAAAATATTCAAACAAATAAGATTTGGATATATATTTCTTCTTCACGAAGTAAACAATTGTCAATCCTTAAAGTCTGTTGATTAAAATAAATCAAACGCACAATTATGATCTAATTGAGCAGGTGAGCACAGACTGTGACAAGTGTCTCTGACATCTTTTTTTGAGGAAATGTTGTTTGCCCAAAATGTACAACAACAAAAGGAATAACAAATGATAATAGAGTATTAAATGTACAATTGGGTATATTAAAAATTGTTCAAATATGTGCATGATCACAAGAAATTTTTTATATGATCACTTAGAACATTGAATTTTCAAGAGACAAAATTGAAGTTCAAACAAATTCTGAAGATCAGAAGCAGCCAAGTGAATCAAGCTCTGAAGTATTTCAAAGGCTATCAAGTTTCAAAAGTAGAAGACTTCATAGGTTGAAGTTGTGTATCAAAACTCTGATGATCAATATTGTCAGGTTAAGTTAGAGGATGTTTTTATGTATTCGATGGAAGAATAATCATATAAATCACCTCTGTCTGTTCAAATGATTTTGAAATAATCATAGTACATCATCCTTATTCTTTAAGAATGGAACATATTGTACTTTTGTACTATTTTCACCAAAGTTTGTACTATTACAACTGACGACATACTTAAGGCTCCATAAAAGGTCATCTTCAATGTCATTATTCATTCTTCTGTAAAAAGAGAACCTCTCTTGAAGTAGCAAAGTTTTTTTTACAAGAAAGGGGGTTTGAATTATGAGCGTTTAAAATTACCTAATAAAAATTTCACTTCAAAGCAAACAGAATTGTGTGTGTAGTACTTTGCTTTAAATAAAGATAAGTAAATAGAGCATAACACACAAGCAATTTATACTGGTTCACCCCAATGTAGGGCTAGTCCAGTCCTCACTCTCCGTGAGATTTATCCAGTATGATCTTGAGATACTAACAATCGCAAATACAAAGCCTCCTTGATATAAACCAAGATCAATAGCCTTTAAGCCCTCCAAGCGTAAACTTATTCTAGCCATTCAAGCTAGAAGAATACAACACTTAACCACTCAATCAATAGTTACAAATTTACTTGAGCTTCCTTTCCTTTTTACAAAGAGTGGTTGGATCATAAGCTTACAAATAAACCTAACTATGTTGAGAAGCTTAAGTTACAAAAACACTTAGTTCACTCAAAAGGTATACTGATCCAAGTATATGATTATGAGATCTGAGAGTGAAAGTGATCAAAGAAGAGTTTAGAGAACTTTTACGATAAAGACAAGTAGAAAGATGAATGATTGTATTGAAAACTCTTGCTCTTCAACGGCTCCCAAGGGTGCTATTTATAGCTGATATGCATACTTCATTTATTGGTTTTCAAGTTACTTCAGAGTAGACAAAAACTAGCCATTAGTGTCCATAAGATGACAACTCATATTTTTTTTATGAGAGATAACAAATCTGGAAGAACGTTCTCAACATATTCTTCATGTTCTGTATATGAAGAGTGAGTATTAAAGCTCTTGTCATCAGGAGTGTGTTGGTAGCTTATTCCACATGTCTATATCTTGTAGAATAGCTGAAAATAATCTATCAAAGAATGTGTAAAAAGTTGTACGAAAATGAGAACGTTCTCACATCGTTCTCTAGTTCAACACTAAAACTTGTCTTCAATAAAGGATTTGATGATCATAGTGGAACAACTTGTCCTTACAAGTACAAGACAACTCATAGTAAAGAGCTTGTTGGAGCTTGTTGTCTAGATCTTATTAGCTCATAAATTATCTTCAAATAATAACATCTTGTAATGATCTTGCAAAAGGCTCTTGTGATATTGTGACAATAATAAAGTCATGTTTATTCCTCAAACATGACAAAAAGAGAAAGCTTCTCTTGTCACTATATAATTGTTGCCTAAAATGACTTATGCCCTGTAGAGATCTTGTGAAATAAATTCTCTTGCATAAAGTGCTTATGTTGAAATCATTTGTTGCACCCACAAACTTGCTAGAAAGGAGAATATTCTCTAATCATTCTTATAAAGTGCCAGTTTCGACATAATAAAAGATAGTGATATATAATGAATGAGCTTTTGTTCCTGGCTTATATTAATCATTCAAGAGAACTTGTTAATTAGATCACAAAAAGATCACAATTCACTTAAAATATAATTAAAAATGTTTGTTATAATTAAAACATTCTTATATTCACAAGACCAAGCAACCTCTGAACCTCGGAAATACTCATAGTTGCTTATACACTTTGAATTCTATTATCTCTATATCTTAGAACTAAGTGTTAGAGTCTTCTGAGTTTTGTATTTTGTGAACAACACTGATTGTATGTCAAGTGTTCAAAACACATCTTATCCTTAGAGAAATCTCTTATTTTTGTGTTTGAGCATAGGAAGTTTTCTGCTTGTGTGCTTGAACATTCTATAATATATTTAGTGATTATAGTGAAATCCCTTAAAAGTGTAAAGGGACTAGAATGCTCTTGATCTATGAGAAAAACCAGTATAAAATTGTTGGTGTATTCTTTCTCTCTGCTCTCTCTCTCTCTCTTACTCTTTGTTTTTTATTTGTTTTATCCGCTGCATAACTCTTTTAAACCTTACAATTTTGAAAGAAAAAAAAAAGAAAATAAAACACAATTTAACTCTCCTTGGCCGGTAAGATTGTCTCTTTTAAGACAACAACTCAGAAAATTCATTTGTAGGACTCTTGTTTACTAATATTGAAATTATTGACCTTTTTCTTTTGGTGAAAACATGTAACTTTTGGCCTTTTATTAATAGCTTAGAGTTTAAAAGAATACAAAGATAAAATTTTCATAAAGAAGTATATGCAATATAAAATAATAAATAAGAAGAAAATATGTAAGACTAGAACATGATGATTGAGTTTAAGAAAATGAAATTCGCACTTTAATATGGAATGTACCATATATTCAATTATGTTAAGTTAATCATTTTCATATTTTGTATCAGAAGAGAACATGCCGTAACTAAGGATGGAATATGCGGACATTCAAAACCGATCTCAAGCATATATAGTGAAATGATTATCCCATCAAAAAGGTAATGTATAAAAAATACAACGTGACATATAAAATAAATTACTTTATTTAATAACTAGTGACAAATAAAATAAAATACTTTATTAAACTATAGTGTTGAGATTAAGAGACAGCATAGTCACATTCATACATGTATAAATAGAGTGTGATAGAGGCAGAGCAATTCACATTCATTTCATTATTATTAATATATACTCATGGATAAAGAATTATCATCCATTACTCCGGCCGCCGCTCATCGGAGCTCCGACGATGTTAGTTTTGCTGACACGGTTTTTGGATTTTGGGATGAATTTCAAGACTCATCTGAAAATTCATCTAATTCCGGTAACGATGAAGAAATCAATGAATCGGAAGAAGAAGATTGTGATGATAGCATTTGTACTTTGGAAAAAAATAAATCTTTTTGGGAAGAACAAGATCAACTTCTCAAGGTATTACAATATTAATTCAATGTCTAATTAAATTATACACTCATAGCTATTAAAAAAAACTCAATTCTTTTTTTTCATTTGTGAAGTCAACTTTGTGTAGAAGTAGCTCATGTGAAACAAAGATTAGGCAAGCTACAAAGGAGGTTATGAGAGAATTGAACATGTCTGAGATGCTATGCTTGTGCCACAGACCGGTGGTGGTAGAATTTATGAGCTGCCGGAATTGTTTGCGTAGAAAAATATGTGATCGATTGTTGAATCTTGGCTTCAACTCTGCAATTTGCAAATCTAAATGGAGTAGTTCATCGGAAATTCCATCAGGTGATTAAACTCTCGCACGATTCACTTCTATTTTAACGAAATACTAGACATGTGTCATATTCTTAAAGTTTTATTTTTCATTCAAAATATATTTTTTAGTAATTTTTATTTGTTAAAGAAAGTAAAAATCAAATTTTGAGTAAAAATTGTTGGTTTATAATGTTTGGTATGATCTTTTAAAATGATCAATTGGTATTTAATTTATATTTAATTTTTTTTGAATGCAGGGGAGCATACATATTTGGAAGTGACTGAAAATTCATCAAATGCTAAAAGAGGTGTAATTAAAGTGATTATTGAATTAAACTTTAGAGGTGAATTTGAGATGGCACGTGGTAATGAAGAATACAATCAATTAGTGAGCAGATTACCAGAAATATTTATTGGAAAAGCAGAGAGATTAAGAGTATTGGTTAAGATAATGTGTTCAGCTGCTAAAAAATGCATGAAGGAGAAGAAATTGCATTTAGGGCCATGGAGGAAACAAAAGTATATGCAAGCTAAATGGGTTGGAAAATGTGATAGGTCAATTTTGGAACCATTGCCTAAAGTGTACTCAACTAGTAGGGTAACAAGACCTAAGGCTTCAATGCTCACTTGTGATTTATTATTGGAAAATATTGGAGGGTATTGTACTGCAGTTGAAGTTATCTAAATTAGATGTTTTTTGTTTTTAATTTTGATGAGATTTTTGAATGAGATTTTGAAAATTATAGTATTTATAGTTTATGAGTCCTAGTATTATATGATTATGTTAAATTATTGTAAGAAATATAGTGAGTTAAGTTTATATACTAGATGGCCATAATTTATGTTTTTTTTGACAATAAATAATTGTTGAATGTAGGAATATACTATAATTTGTTTTTGCAGTTGGGGTATTGAGTCAAGTTAAAATGAGTAGATGATACTGAAATAATTTAGTCATTATCTTAACTCACTTTATAAAAGGATTCTGGCAATGTCGTTTTTGAGATTTTAGGTGTCATGTATAAATATTGAAAATGATGTCTTTAATCATTTATGGAAAATGCTAAATAGTGCACCCCATGCACTAGTTAAAGATACTTAATATAGCAAAAAATATATTGGAACTTGTGCGGTCAACACTTATAAAATATTAAAAGTGTTATTTTCAATACAAAACTTACTTATTTTATATGCTTAACTAGTGCATGGGGTGCACTAGTTAGCATGACCCATCATTTATATATTAATAGCTTTAGATTTTTTTGTCAGTATTTGTATATTTTTTTTTATAATCGAAATGGAATTATAAGAAAAATAAGATGTTTTTCAACTCTTACAATTCACAACACCAATGTCAAATTTGTCAAAAAATAAAAAAATACACCAATGTCAAAGACATATTCTTGTATCAAGCCAAATCAAATGTCTCACTTTTGATCCCTTCTTACCTTTTAGCAAATTGCCAAATTGATTGAAATAACTACAAATATTTTCAAAATCAATATAGTGCACTTGCATCTAATTGTAAATTTTCCTTCACACTTGACAATTAAACAACAATACAACATATGATGAATATCTTCAACTTCTCTAAAACAAAAAACACAGGAAAATTATGAAGGATTAGTGATAACACACCCTCTAGTTTCGGTATTTGTATATTAATGTCTTTAAATTTTTCTGCCGGTAAAATTGTAAATAATTTGCTCATGATCAATTTTATTTTGAAAAGATTTTTCATTGATTATTATCAATGTAAAATTACATAATTGATCTCTAATGATATGGTAAATTGAAGTTCAGATTTTCTTTAATTGAACACCTCTGATTTCGTAGATAAAATATTAAGAATTGGAATTTGATCCAGCATTTGGTGTGCGATAAGTTTGATTAAATTCCAATTGATAAAATCAATTGAATAAAGAACAACTAACGAGATAAAGGAAGAAAAGCAACAAACACGGTATGATATGGGAGTTTCCTGGCTTTCGTCGTCCTCGCTGCATCCGGTACGTCTCTCCTAATTCAGCGGAAATCAGAATTGAACACTTTATAGAAAATCTTTGAATTTACATTAATGCACAAGTTTAGGGAATACAAATCAACTTAGAGATTTGACTCTCATTAGTGAAAGGATATGATTGAATTCTTGCTTATGTTACTTATGGGGACATTTAGAACTTACTCACCATAATAAAAGTCTAGTCTTTTTTTTGAAAGGTTTTCAAAATATAAAGGCCAAATGGCAAAAAGAAGATATAAATTGATTATTATTCTTTTTATTAGTCTTTTGAAAATGTCTAAGTATGATTAAATATTTTTTTTGCCAGGAGAAATTTATAGCATTTCATTAATAATAAGATCCTGGATACATGTAGGAATATCAGTAAAATGTTGGAAACTAGTTAAATATGGGGCCGCCCTGACTAACTCATGAGCGACTTCAATGACTTGTCTCCTAGTAAATTCAACATGAGAGTTTGTAAAAGAAGAATGAAACACATTTTTACAAAGTATGATTAAATATGTTAAAGAGTTTTATTGAAGAAAAGTAAGTTTGAAAAAAAGTTCAGAATTTATTTATGAAAAGGTCTTGTGGTTTTGAAAAAGTTTTTCATTGAAATTTTGGATTCTATTTTGTGTTTTAGAAAAAAGGGGCGCATAAACTAACCCTAATTAGCATTTGAAAAATAAAGTGAATTTAGCGCTTTGATTTTAAAAGGATCATGTAGAAAAAGGTTGCGAAGAGTTCTACAATTGATGTTGGATCAATCATAGAACCCTTTTTCTTGGAAATGATTTAGGCATTTTTTTTCTTGCTTTTTGATGTAAAGCGATAAAAAAGTAAATATGCATGCTATGCAATTTCTCATTTTTTTTATTTCTTGCGGAACCCCTGCTTATTACTATTACACTTCCTTCTGTTTTTATTTATTTATTTAGTTTGTTTTATTTATGTTATGCAATTTTCTTTTATTGTAATGTGTGGTTATTTATTAATTGCCTTTTATTTATTTATGCATTGCATTTTTATTATTTTTTTGTATTGTGTGTTTAATTTTAGCCTTGTAATTTGTCATTTATATAGTACATTATTCCTAAATACATTCTAAGTCTAAAATCTAATAAATTAATATGCTAGCCGCAAGACTACTTGACCAAAAAAAAATATATGTATGCAATGCAATGAACACGGGTGCTATGCGTTTGTTTTTCATTTATGGTTGCACGGACCTAAATACAATCTATCTCCAAAATACAAAAGAAAATAAAATAAATGACAAATTTTGAGTCTAAAACTGGGAAACCGGCCATGAACCGATTTCCCAGTTTTAATACCAATTTGATTTTTACCAGACTTGAAAATGCATTTTGAGAATTCGGAATTCATTTTAGATGATATAACATTTTTTTTTGTCGAGATTAGGTTATCCACTGCCGAAAGCAGTGACTATTCCCATCGTTAAATTGAAGACACTTTAAAGGATGGGATAGTTGATCCAAAAATTTATAGTTGCTTCGTACTCAAGGAGATGATCGAACCTTCGACCATTGGTTAATGGATAATAAGCCTCAACCGCTCAACCACACCAAATAAGTTATATGATATAACATTTAAGGGAAAAAAATATACCAAAAAAAATTTTAAGTAAAAAAATACAAACTCGGCCCTCCCCAAAAAATAAACTTAGTTCCGCCACTGCCAGGAGTTAAACCAAACCCGGTCCATGGACAAAATTGATTAATGGAAAATGTTTTTTATGATCTCAAATGCACGAATCCATATTTTTCTACTTTGTTAGAGCCTTGAAACGAAATGAACAAAAGCTTCAAAATCTCAAAGAAATGGTCTCCTCTCTCTCTCTTCACCTTAGGTCCCTTTATATAGTGGTAAATTATGGTTAGTGATAGAAATGTAAGAAACAATTAGGTTAGAGCGAAAAAAAGGTAGTAACTTGAAAATAGAAATGATTTTTGAATTAATGTTAAATGAAAGTTGTACTATAAGATAGTTGTAAGTGCACCAATTCACTCCCATGTTTTAATAATTGTCAAAATCCATGAAAATAGTGTAGAACATATTTTGGCAACATTAGAACTAATTTGACAACGAAAAACTATTTTTAAACTTTGAAAAATTAATTTTGAGGTATTTTGTATCGATACATAATCACTTGTATCGATACAAATGTCCTGAAAAACCTTCAGGCTGATTTTGTGCATTTTGTATCGATACATAATTGACTTGTATCGATACAAATCTGGGCTCTTAGGGGCAGAGAGTCTCCTGTGTATCGAATCATGCTTGCATTTATAGATACACATCAAACTCTCTCAAAAGACCAGAGAATGCATCATGTATCGAATCATGCTCGCATGTATCGATACATATCAGTCAGTTTTTCAAGATACTGGTGTATGTATCGATACAAACACGTTTTTGTATCGATACATAGCTGAAATATTTCAAATTTTGTATGATGTCAAGTGTTTGTATCGATACATACCATCATTTGTATCGATACAAGTTTGTTCTGTTTTGCCTAAATTTGCTCAATTTTATTTTCTCTATAAATAGCAATATGAGTATTTGTTGTAATTGTGAGAAACTATTGGAAAAACACCTGCGATCAGAATTTGAGAGAAATTTTGGATCAAAGCTTCATTCAACACAAGATCATCATCTTCCATCAATTTGCTTTCAATTGAAATTGAGTATGGGATCAATTGAAGATTGGTAGTACGATTGGTCGATAATGTTCGGTGTAATTCGTGGTGAATTAGAATTACGATCGGTTTGATTTGCGTTGAAGGTTTGGTTTCTCATCAAGCATTTAAGATTGTGTAATTCTTGAAGGATCAACACTTAAGGAGCGAGGTAATCAGTTGGACGATCATTACGGGGATTTTCGGGTTGAAGACGGCGTAAAGATTGATCGTTGGAATCAGAGGTAGAAGCTCTGCGACATGTTGAGGTTGAACTTTCAATTTGCATAGATTCGATATAGGGTTATTGGAGTCTTGTAAATTGTGCACTAGTATCAAACAATCGTTTTTAATAATAAACGCTCAAATAATCGTTTTGTGTATTCTCTTCCTTAACTCTTTACTTTACGCATTGCTTTTAATTTCGAATCAATTGAGTTTTTGTGATCGTAAGTATTCATAAAAAGTCAATTGAAAAACTACTTGAATTTTGATTGATTTAGACTTGGTTGTGAAACTTGCTTAGTTAGGTCTTAGATAATTTGAATTCGAAACATTTGCCTTATCAAATTATCATCGTACGATCCAAAGGCTTATACTACATTTCCTTTGATCAAGTGGGTGCAAAGAGACTACCGATCCGGTGGAACTTCCGCGCATTCCCTTTTGAAAAGTTTTTTGAAAAATACATTGTTTAAAAGGGCCACTTAGATAACTTTTGACCTAGTATTTGATTGTATATTGTTAGCTAAAAGTTATATATATATATATATATATATATATATATATATATATATATATATATATATATATATATATATATATATATATATATATATATCCATTTAGATTGCTATATTAAACTTCTAATTTGCTATAGATTTTCTCCCATCTTATAGTAAGTTTCATTTTTTTTTATCAGGTAGTCTAGTGACTAGAAATTTATCTATTAAAGATGAATAAATAGATGTATTAAGGTTTGAACCTCAATATATATTACATATAAATATTCTTTCAACTTAACTAAACTCACGAAACACAGTTTCATTTCTACTTGTACCAAGCGCGGTTTTGTTTATCATTCACAAGTTGACAAAAAATAGTAATATTTTTATTCATTTGTCATTCCCCGATCAAGTTGTAACTTGTAATCACATAATAATAATAATAATAATAATAATAATAATAATAATCTCATACTTATATAAATATCTGTCATATATAATATATAATCGAAATTCCTGAGCCCGTCATGTGTGTGTCTCAATTAATTTTTATTTGTTGGGCATCTCAAAGATCTCCATAGCTGCTTTGAATATGACTTCAAATGCTTTCTCCGTGCATAACTTCAACTTATATTCATCTATGAATCCCTTTGATGTTTTGAAGGTGATTCTTAATATTTTCACATAGCTAATAACTGTGATGTTCAAATCCTACAACCACACATAAGAGGTAAAGCGTGTTAGAAACTCAAATTTATTATATTTTATCTTGTCCAACCCATATGGAAGTGTTTGTATGTTGTGACATATTATATATATATTTTCATTTATACAACATATTTTATCATTTTTTTCTCCAATAAATACAATTGTGAGTTTTTTTAATATAAATAAAATAAGCATTATATCAAAACACTGTATTCCTTTAGCTGTATTTGTAAGTAAAAATTACTTTTTTAATTCATTAAATAATTTATGTATCTAATCTATAATATAATCGATCGAAATTTATGTTTAATATAACTGTGGCAAATCAAACTCATTGCTCGTTCAAAATATGTATTTTTACCAAAAAATGTCAAGTCAAAATAAAACAATATCGTAAAGACTAGAAAATTAAGTGCATGTATGTTGATCGACTGTGAATTCATGAATTGGTTCGTGGTATGACACTATATATATATATATATGGTTTTAGCAAAAACTATAATGTTGAGTTTTAACAAAATTATAGAATGTGAAATTGTCAAATTTACTGTCAATTCAAATATGAAAAAAAACCAATATTTTATTTTATATTTTTATTTTTAAATTCACAAATTTAGAAGGATTGGATTTGTCTAACATAAATTTGTTAAAATTTCAATTTTCACTCGTCGTTTTTTGGATCATTTGTTTGGATTTTGTTTTTAATCAAGTTGTTTTGGGAAGATGATGAAGATTTGAAGATATGAAGATGGTGAATAACAATCACCAAAATCTCAATTTGTTGAATTTTAATAAAAAATATATTTTAAAACATAAAATTTCAATATTTTTTAAATGAAAATAATGAAAAATAGATTATACGTGCATATTATAAAATACTAAGACATAAATGATGAGAAAAAAAAATACGAGACTAAAATGTTACAAATAAATTAAGATATAGACCTAAATAAAAATAAAATAAAAGATTAAAGGGTTTTAAAAAAATGAAATATATATATAGACTTCATATAGTTTTGCCAAACACTACTCCCTTTTATTCAAAATGAGTGTCGCTTTAACTCAAAAAATTTGTTTTAAAATGAATGTCGCTTTTTAATTTCTAATGCAACATTTTTTAATTATACTCTCTAATTACTACTTTATACAATATTTCTAAGAAAACAAAGGAAAAAGTATGGTTAATTTAGTAAAATTACTATTACTTTTAACGTAATAATTGCATTTTTTAATATGTGTTAAAACATCAAAAACGACATTTATTTTAAAACGGAAGGAATAATTTATACCTCAGGTCCACCTGTCATGGTGAAGTACAATCCATTTACTGGATGATTTGCCAAAGACATCTTCTCTATTGGCCCCACCAAGTTTGAGAAAAGAACACTAGAGTGCCCAATTGTGTCATAGATTGTTTTAGCTACTGCCTGAAAACAAACCCAAAAAAACATAGAATACTAATAAATTAAAGAGGCTTCAAAGTATAGTAAGATAATATGTGTTGAATTTTCAATTTTTCATCTACTCATATAATAGTAGAGTCTTAGCTTTTAAAACTATTAATTTATGAATGAAAATAAATACAACATCACATTTTTAGGAGAGTGGTTAAATAATATTAATGTGTCACACACCTCTGGTCCTTTTAATTTCCTCTCCAAATTCATGAGCAAACCTATGAGATGAACACTGAAAGATCGTCTCTTTCTTTCGATTTGTTTCCGGGTTTTCCGAACAAATTCAAGAGAGTCTGATTGATTTAATTTAGGTATTGGTATTTGTAAGAAAGAAAGTTGATTCCCCCAAAGACCTTTGAGCTCTGGTTTTTGCATTTCCTTCAATGATTGATAACCTCCAATATTTCTTGTGTTGAGCATTACCACTGCTGTGGAATTTGATGTTTTTGTCTTCTCATTGATCTCTTCCATGTAAAGTCTAATCCCATAGAAGATCACTCCACAAACCACATCATTTATAGTCTGCACCATGCCAAAATTAATTAAGCTCAATAGTAATATAATTAAGAATTAAATATATTTTTGTTTTTTATTCTGGTCACTAAAAAAATTGCAATGTATATTTCACAAAAATAGTGTGTTTTATTCTTTGGATCTAAGTTGTGTTAGGTTACCGCCACGCCACTGCACATGGATTCGGATCAGTGCAATCGGAGAGAGATAATTGCATTACAGTCAATCATATCTTGACCGTTTGATTAAGATCGGAATTAAGTTTCAAATATTTAGCTTTAACTTTCTATTTAAAACAATTAAAATATAATCCTTAAGATATGGGTCGTCCGATATTGATCGAACGATCCAGATATCCCGACTTAATACAGTGTGACAACACATAATCCAATTCCTAGTGCACATAGTTAGGGGTGTAAATTCAAGGAACAAGTCCCACCTGACACAACCTTATTTATGTCCATAGCCTACTATGGCCAAGAAGTTTACTTAAAGAAATTTAGTTTCATAATCTAGCTACATTAAGGAGCTAAATAGCTAATAATCTTACCACTCCAAGTTTTGATTTGATTTCTTTGATTTGATCAAGAGATAATGAAATGTTTGACAAGCTAACTGACAGAGATTCAATTCCTTCATATCCTGACCTTATAGGTGTTATGTCATCTTTAATCATTCGTGTCTTAAGTATGCTTGATCCAAAATCTGATATGGAGCTAAAAAAGGAAGAGATATCTAAACATAGCTTCTTAAATATGCTATTTTTTGCATATTTAGAATGAAATTTTGGTCCTCGTGAAGGAAAAGACAGAGGAAGAGAAGGGTTATCAGATCTTTGAAGACAAGAAAGAAGAGCACTTATGAGAGAATAACCATCCCCAAGTGCATGATGAATTTTGAATATTATGGTGAAAGCAGCATTGGTTGTTGGATATTTGATAAAATGAATTTCCCAAAGTGGCTTGTCTTGTGGTGTTCTTGAAGCTAGAATACTTGTTACATAATCATTAAGATAATTGTCATATAATTCACATGATGATGAATTTGTGATTTCAGGAAATTTTGGAAACTTTAGGTGCTCTTCAACATTCACTTCAACCTTTTTCCATCTCATCTTTCCATCTTTGTCTCTTACCTATAGAAAATTAATTAAGCCGTCAATAAAAGGGTATATATTTATATTGTTGAACACTCCCATACCAACTTGCATCCCCTAGCTAAAATTCAATGTCATGTTATTATACATTAGTTGGTTTAGTGGTCATTGATATTGAACATTAGTTGATCCTCCACAATTGTGTTTAGGAAGCGACTTAAACCACATAGTATCATAACTAGCCTCAAACTCTGGACTAATAGATCTCTTTCCCCTCAGAATTAGAGGGTAAAAACAAAAGAAATTCAATGTCATGTTATATTTTAACATTAATTTATATTTAAAAAATTAATACTTTAAATTAATTTTGACTAGAGAGTACCGTCAGATTTGATTATTGTTGTGGCTTCCATTCAAGAGTAGTTTACTAGCTAGGTTTATTAATTAAAATTTGAATAATGTTTCACGTGCATACCAAAAAACTACATACACCAATTTGACACCCTTCACAAAATACTAGTTTTAATCTAGTATACATTAAAAACTAGTATACTATTATGTAATTTATTTCATTATTAATAATAGTGGTGGCGGGATGTGGTCAACCACTGTTAGGTTGCCGGATCTCCACCATTGACCAACATGAGATTGTCGGAGCTCTGCCGCCAACTGCCATAGCCATAGGGTCTCATCAGTCACCACCAATGCCAATGGTGGGACGTGGTACACCTATAAGTACTTTTATATTTTGGTAGCTAAAATGTAAAAGGAAAATACTACTACTAATAAAGTAAGAAAGAGATGTAGAACCATAATAGAGGAGAAGCGTGAATTGATAGGGATGAAGAGATCTTTGACCAAAGGTATGGCTAGTGAGACATCAAATGGGATGGCTAGTTCCAGAAAGCCAAAAACATATGAACATATAATAGAGCTGTTGAAATATTGTCCATGAGGACTCACTGGTTCCTCAACTTCTTCATAATTTTTTTTCATTATGATGTGATGTGCGTGCAGTGTTTGTGAGCACAAGAGAGATTTGATGTAAGAATTCTATTTCACAATCTGCCAAGTGGGATCCATGATATATATAGAGTGAACTACTAAATTCGTCTTTAATTGATGCTCTAATATTATTTTTTTGAACAGATAATTGACGCTCTAATATTGATTTGTGAGTTTAAAAATATTTTAAAACTGTCTCCAATTCTTTCAAATTTTACTTATATATATATATATATATATATATATATATATATATATATATATATATTGTCTTTAGTAAGTGGATAAACTTAGGTTAAGTGGATAAATTCAAAATGAGAAAATTCTCCACAACACTGGCTAGTGTATGTCTACATGAGAAAATATTCAAAATGATGAGAAATTATGAAGTGTTTTGTTCAAGTTAAGTTATACTTAATTTTGTTCATGTCATTAATACAACACATGCCATTATAAGAGACTTCACAGTTCACATGTCATTTCATTAATAGATTTCACATGTCAACACATAGGCCGTTTTCTTGTGTGTCAACCACTATGTTTTCTGAAGCTCTATTTGTGGTTGGGGTTGACAGTTTTCTGAAGCTCTTTTCTGGACCTCATGTGATAGAGATGATTTGTGTGTCCAACACTTAATTAGATGTTCTGTGTGGAGAAGGTTCAGCAGTGGCTGGAGATCTTTTATATGCTATCACTCTAGTGGTTAATTTATAGTTAGGCGGACGATGTCCCATGAGGTTATCAGAGTTTGTAGCTGCTGCACCCTTGACACCATTCTTAAAGCCTGATGGAGGGATTCATCCCATTATCGTAGGTATTATTTGGAGACGTTTGGTATCCAAGGTTGCCATGAAAGGTGTCGGTAAAAATATGGCTAAAGATTTGAATGATTTTTAGTTTGGGTTCGAATATCAGGTGGTGCAGAAGCTATTTTGCACAGTGCCAACAGAGTTATGTGCCAGCGACATGGAGATGGTTCATTGACGATGCTCAATATAGATTTCTCGAATGCTTTCAACATGTTTGACCGGTCGGCATTACTACATGAGGTCAGGGTGAGATGTCCATCTATTTCCTTATGGGTGAAATTTTTGTATAGTAAGGCAACAAGGTTGTACTAGAGATGGCAACAGGTAGGGTCGGGTGCGGGTTTAACACTACACAAAGCCGCACCTGAAATCAACACCCGAACCCGAAGTCTATTCGGGTCGTAAAATGATACTCGCAACCGTTGGATTCGGTTTTTTTCACACGAACTCGAACTCGCAACAAGAAAAGAAAAAAAATACAAAAAACTCAAAGAAATTAAGGTCTACAACATTGTAATTATCTAATTTATCTTATATAAAATATTTCATCTCCTTTTAATAACAATTTTTAACATATAAGTAGGGATAATTATGTATAAGTATGGGTAATTATGTAGTTTAACATATAAATGAAGGAAAATAGGATTAGTAAAGCAGAGGAATTTCAAAATTTTCCTTAAGAGATCCTTACGAAGGGGCATGATCATGTGTTTAGGGTTTTACCTCTTGAAGCGTAGAACCCTTGAATCACGGACAAGACGATCACGAACGTTGAAGGTTGAACCACAACGTCTCTAACTAGTCCACACGAGCAGCTTTTCTTCAATCCAAGTGCTAGCTTGTGAATGAAGATCTATGTGAGAGAGATAGAATATTGAGAGAATATTAGGATTCAAGTAACCCTAATATTGTTATGAAAAATCTCTTGATTGTTTTTCTCATGCATGTAGAACTCTTTTACTAGGTCTCTATTTATAGATCTTTCTAATCTTGGTCTACAAGATAAGAATTAAAATAAAAAGCCCACCATATCTTTTATTAGGGCGCGCGCCCCATGAGTCATCATACTCATGTGCGCGCGCGCCCACCATAGTTTATGGTGTACCGCCTTTCATTAATTTGTGATACTTTATCACAATGCATCTTTCTCTCAAGTGTATCGTACCTTACGGTGTTCTCTATTTCTCACTACACTGTCCTTATGTGTGTGACCCTGTAGGTTTCCGTAACGTTGACAATAATATTAAATCAACTTATTTAATATTATAAACATTGAGAGGTTTCTAGCAATACATCAATGCTACTCAAGTTACGGAATGTTTATGTGATCTTAACAAAACATTTAGTGATAATATTAGTCGTGTATAATTACCTCTTTGCCTTTATGTCTATATTAAACACAAGGCATAGACTGTGTCATCCTTGTCCAGTTCAATATTGGGCCCATAGACATTTATCCTGTTATGTAGGATTGACAAATTCCATCTAGGTCACTACTGTCCCTCAGCATGCTTTGTACAAGTACCCATCTACTGCCTTTATGATTATCCAGTTACGGACAATGTTAGATCAGTGATAAAGCACTTGACTCTACATCTAGGGTACATAGTGGTTTCAGGTCGAAGGGCGGTTTACACCATTATCACCATGAGAGTAACTTATGACACATTACATAACATTCCATGTAGTTCTCTCATAGCGGGTCAATCCAATATAAATATTACTCCTAATATTTATATCTATGTCAAGACTTGATAACTCCTTATCCTATGATCCATGAGATGCGATCATCAGTCTATCTTCATAATAGTCTTTATGCTTTAAGGTTATCCCACCTCACCTTAAAGCTTGACTACGGATACTTTAAGAATAACGTCCTTATGTTTAATTTAATCTCATGATTAAGTCACACTTAATATTAAACGGACTATTTATTCTAGGGACTTTATTATTTTGGACTCTTACAAACATAATAAAGAAGTGCCTTATATTATTAATAAATAAAACATTATATTATTAATAAATAATTCGATACAAGTACTTAAAAGTATTGGCCTCTAGGGCTTCTAACAACAACAATAAACGGATTTTGTTTCGGGTGCAGGTTTGAGTGAACCCAAACTCGCACCCGAAATATCGGGTGTCACCCATTGACTCAGATTCCTGTGCGGATGGGGTCCGCGAGTTTGAGTTTTCTTGCCATTCCTAGTTGTACATTGGAGATGGACATATTATATCAGCCACTAGAGTGCAACAAAGAGATCCGTTGGGACCACTACTTTTTGCTCTTGTGTTACACCCTCTTATTGATAAGATTATACACGCTTGCAAGCTTCTTCTTCATGCTTAGTATCTTGATGATGGGACTATCATAGGAGATTCAAGGAAAGTTGTTAAATAAAGAACTTGATATCATTCAGGAGACAGGCTCATGATAAGGTCTTGATCTGAACATTCGTGAAACATAGATTCTTTTGGCCAATTCACCTAGAGAGGGCAACTATTTTGTTTGATAAAAAGTTGTGAGGTGCAATTGAAGATATTGTGGTTGGTGGAGGA
Source organism: Trifolium dubium (assembly GCA_951804385.1). Classification (NCBI taxonomy): domain Eukaryota; kingdom Viridiplantae; phylum Streptophyta; class Magnoliopsida; order Fabales; family Fabaceae; genus Trifolium; species Trifolium dubium. The sequence continues at coordinate 18,522,849 of OX638071.1, read as the reverse complement.
CTTTTTTTTGGGAATTTTCATTAGAGGTTGGCATCTTTAAAAATTAGAGTTGGAGGGTTGGGTTTAAACTCAACAGTAGAGGCCGCCTTTTGCTCTTTGGTTTCTTCTATGGGTATTGGGTATTGCAAGATTATATTGAGAGTAAGTAGAGTATGTGGTATGGACTATGATATTGAGAATGCTTTGAATGGACTATATGATACTATTCCAACTTTTGACGTTAGCAGTTTCACTAGCAAGGACACCCATCCCCTCTAAAGCCCAACATGCTTAGGTGAGTGCACTTTTTAGTAAAATTGTTCAGGACATGGATTTTCTTTTAGCTATTCTCATTGATGATTTATGTCAGCATATGTTGCCAATAGAGTACCATACTATACTCAGATATTGCCTCATGATTCCTTTATTTTGTATTGATGAAGTTTGCACAGGTTATCGTAAGGCATGCTTGGATTCTTTTGGAGAACATGCAATTCACAGTAAGGAGCTACCAGGCTTCAAATATAGACACGCCTTTGTGAGAGATATCTTTTATTATATATTTAGACGGGCAGGAGTATCTATAAAAAAAAGAGGCGCCTGTGAACTTCTTAGCTGACCCACAAGAAGATAGATCGATACTTAGGCCAACATATATTTTGGTGTATGGATGGGTAAGAATAAAGTATGCTTGTGTAGACTTGACTGGGGTTTATCCACTTGTAAAATTAAGGACTCGTGATTTTATTGTGGAACATGCGGCCCTCAAAGTTGGTTCTAACAAGTTGCTAAACATGAAAAAAACATGTTTGGATAATCAACATGTTTTTATACCATCTGCATTTGACACTTTTGATTTTCTAGCACCAAAGACTATGAATGATATTAACTATTCTCGCTGAATAGATGATAACCAATTAGTGATTGTTACTATGGGTTAATTATAAAGACTCCACGAGTCATTTCATTAAAGAATTCCATGGCAATTTAGGAGAATCTACTGTCATCTCTATGTCGAGCTTTGAGATATCTACCTTGGATTGAAGCTCGCTAGAAGTCTATCTATTCAATCTCTTCTCGTTGAAGTAGACTCTCGCAATATTGTTAACCTAATGAAAAATTGTATCACGTCCACTATTACTCTCCAATTTATCTTAAATTACATCCTTCGTTCTCTCAATTTCTTAAATTTGATTGTGCAAGTATCTCATATTTAATGAGAAATTAATATGTGTTTTGATCTTCATGCAAACTTAGATCGCCATGAATCTTTTTATTGAACCAGTATAGACTCTCCATCCTCCTATTTTGGTCATAAGTTTTTTTTTATAGCATATTTTAGTCATAAGTTACACATTGATGTAATGATGAACAACATCCTAAATTGTTCTTAATAAAAAAAAAATATATAATAATGCAACTAGTTCCATATTGTTTTCTTTTTGTCATCAATTATTCTAATGAATAAAATTTCACCTTTAAAAATGATAAGTGGAGTGATTACGTTGTTTTGAACATCAATTTTTACATATAAAATGTAGTATATCGACTAAGCAAAACTACTAATGGAAATGTTCTAGAGTAGTATGTCAAATACCGCTCAGAAATTGCAAAATTCATCAAATACCCGTTTGAAATTTGGAAAAAGACAAATAACCCTTTGAAATTGTAAGATGTCAATCAAATACCCATGTCTCCATTTACTCCGACTATTTTGATGACGTGGATGTTAACTGCGTACGTGGCAAGTGTCTTGCAGACTCCACGTCATAGAGAGTGATTTAAGTGAATAGCCACGTCATAGAGGGGTATTTCACTAAAATTCATCTTCTTTATATGAGAGTTTTCTTCATCACTTTAATGGTTTCTTCTTCATTCATCTCCTTTCCAACATAATGGATAGTGGAATTGATGCTTGTTCAAATTGCAGAAAGATGAAAAAAATAAAAAGCTTATTTTTTTCATGGGTGAGTCTAAGAATCCTAATTTTGTATTTGTTCTCCAACTTCATTTTACCGAAATTTGTAAAAAAGCAGGAAATAAAAATGCAGATATAAGTTTTCTTTAAAAATCTTCTTCTTCTTCAAAAACAAAAACATCTTCAAACTATTCATATGTGTTATTTATCTCCTTCTCATCACTCTATATTTGCTACAAACTCAATAGCAGCGACCCATCTTCTTCATAAAAAGGGTGTTTTTTTGAAAAAAAATTAGCAAAAATTATTCCTTCTATGTAATGTAAAAGTGGATTTTTAGCATCAAATCATTTTTACCATCTAATTAATAAGAAAAAAACTATTATTTTAAAATTTTGGTCAAGTCAATATGTGCTCTTAAAAATGCAAAAATAGTAATATTATCTTAAAGTTTGTGTATTTCATTGATAAAAAGTTCAAAATTTGAATTACATAAACAAATTCCAATAAAACATTACCTTCCTCCGTACACAAATTAAGATATATAATTAATGTTATATGAAAAAAAATTATAAGTTAGTTTACAAAATTATTCTTCATTAATAGTATAAAAAACATTAATTGTAGAATTGAGAGAAGAAATAAAAATAAAGTTACGGGTATAGTAAAAAAAATAGCATTAAATGTTTTATTGATAATGTAAAACGATTTATGTTTAATTAGTACACATTTTTTTCTCAAAACAACTTATATTTTGATACAGAAAAAATACTATATTTAAATCATTAACACGTGCTTTAAAAATAAGTGAAGAATGTTAGTAACACCTCTCTTTTGAACACTCTAATACTTTTTTTTTAGTATTGGTTGAAATTCATGTAAATTTCACTATTTTATGTCTATCTATTTTCAAAGTGAAGGATCCACATAAATTTCAACCTATTAAAAAGACAGTATTAAAAAGTGTTTAAAAGAGAGAATATTATTAACATTCCTCGTCATGTTAATTTTTTCCTTAAAAATTTATATAAGAAAAATGTTAACCAATGCCACAATAACACTAGTTAAGGAAGATTCACCAAAATTATTTCCACTGTCACAAAATAAATGTCCTTCATTCTAAAATTGTTTGTTCCAAAATAAATGACTTATATTATTTATGATATTGGTTTTTTATATTTTACTCTCTTAAAGCAATCATAGATGAGAGAAACAAATACTCAAAAATCTACTATTTTGTTAGACTACTTGGCTATCACTTAGAATCTTGAAAATCTTACTGATATGTATCGAAGCATGCAAGCATGATTCAATACATGATGCATTCTCTGGTCTTTTGAGAGAGTTTGATGTGTATCGATACATAGAAGCATGATTCGATACACAGGAGACTCTCTGCCCCTGAGAGCCCAGACTTGTATCGATACAAGTCAATTATGTATCGATACAAAATGCACAAAATTAGCTTGAAGGATTTTCAAGACATTTGTATCGATACAAAAAAGTGTGTATTGATACAAAATACATTATAAACAGTTTTTCAAAGTTTTAAAATAGTTTTTCGCTGTCAAGTCATCTATAATGTTGCCAAAATATGTTCTACACTATTTTCATGAGTTTTGACAATTATTAAAACATAAGAATGAACTGGTGCACTTACATTTTTAGTATTCTAATGTCTACTATCAATAAAAATATTAAATATTTTTGTAAAAATCATATTCTCTCTCTTTTAATTCAATATTTTATTTAAAATGTATGATTGGTCAACTCTAACAAATAAATTGTGACGGAGAGAGTATTTATTTTTTTTATATTACCTTCGTCCGTCCGTCCGTCCTGATATATAAAACCCATTTTGACTAAATGAGACTATTCATGTAGTATATTGTTTTGACCGTATTTATATATATATATAGAGGGCATATCAAGTGAGAGGAGTCTTATAATGAGAGATGAGAGGAGTGAATATTAGCCATTTGATTAAAATGAATGGTTCAGATCAAATTTTAGCATTTAAAGTGCACTTTATCCATTTTACATCGAACCACTTCTTCCCTTCTAAACCTTTTCTTCTTCTTCCCCTTTCTGTATCCTTTTCAATTTCCATGGATGTAAACTAGACTACCAAAATAAAATCAGTCGTGAATTAAAGCATCAAAATCAGCCTCCCTTTTTCTATTTATTATTAAGAACAATTTATTGATTTTTTTTATTAAGAAAGAATAATTTGTCGATCGATTTAGATCTCCTCTCGCATAAAACAGATGATACAGTATTTATCTGGTGTTGGTTGGTAATGAAACGTGAAGTGGGTGACGACGGAGAGCAATATCGGCCAGCGGAGATGCATCAGATCTTGGCCGGCGGTGATGCTGATGCCTCAGATCTCTTTTTTTCCTCTTGTTTTTTCTCTCAAAAATTTGTATTGGCCTTTCCAATTCCTCTGAAGCAACACTCTTTTTTGTTTTAATATTTGTTATAACAAAGAAAGATGCTAAAAAAATGGAACCGAAGAAATAAAATTTGAAGAAATTGAAGAAATAAACAAACTGCTTCAAAGATAGAAAACGGGGAAGGAGAATAAGAAATGAAGGTGTTGAAATGATTACATGTGTTTGTATAAATTAAGGAGCATGATAAAGATTTGATCAAATGGCTAATATTTATTCCTCTCATCTCTCATTATAAGAATCCTCTCACTTGATATACCCTCTATATATATATATATATATATATATATATATATATATATATATATATTTATTTGAAAGCTCGGTACCTGCCTAAAGACCGACTAATTCGAGGGACCAATCCTACCGCCCACTTGCATATATACATATAAGATCTTGTTTGATTCGTTTTGATGAGTATTTTAAAATATCAAATTTTATAATTTTTACTAATATATAATTAAAAATATTAACGATTAAAATTTTGCATTGACGTACGTATAGTGGTAAAAATGAATTTTATATTTTGAAATTGAAGTAATAAATTATAAAGGGAAGTTAGTACTTGTAGTACTGTAAGTTTTAAATAAACTTTGTACTGCAGGACAGCTATGTTCCTTACATTAAAAGTAAAGCAAAAAATGGTGCTGGACAGGCTATTTTTATTGGTTGGGCCAGTTGAAAAGTTTATCTTATGTCTAGTTTTAAAGGGAACTGAGAAATGGCACAATGATTACTTGAATTTGTGGGTCCGGATTTGCCGGTGTGGGATTAGGAATCTATGCAATGTTTTCACTCTCTCTGTTTCAAATACTACATCTTATTAAAATATAAATCGTTTTAACTATATCACACAAATTAAGAAATGTAATAATTGTTGTATGGAAAAGAGAAATTATGAGTTAGTTTACAAAATTGTCCTTCATTAATGGTATAGAAAAGATAAATTGTAGAAATAAAAGAAGAGAAAGTAATAAATAGTTAAGGGTATAATAAGAAAATTAACATTAAATGATGCATTGGTATTATTAAACGACTTATATTTTGGTACAAATTTTTTTCTCAAAACGACTTATATTTTGGTACGGAGGGAGTAACTGATTAACTCATGTTTGTTAATTAATTAATAGTAGTTACTCCTTCCGTCCCATTATATAAGTCCATTTGACAATTATCACGTTTATTAAGAAATGTTAGTTAATGTAATTATTGTGTGTAATTTGTGTGTAATTTTACTAAATTGTCCTTTGTTTTTATGTATATTTAATTTGATTTTTCATATTTCAATGCAAGTTAGTGTAATAATTAGGGATATGTGTAGGGAAAAAAAATAATAATTGCACATAGTAATTTTCAAAGGAGCTTATATTTTGGGACTAGACTTTTTTTAAAGGGTGCTTATATAATAGGACGGAGGGAGTAATACTTAATACAATTAATTATGTATTTTTAAAAATTATATATTATAAAAATATGTATCGAGATATATAAAACAATATCTTTCATACTAATATTTGCATTTATTGATATATTATTATAAAATATAGTCTAAATAAATTATGTGAATAACACACCTGATCAATTATGTCGATTAATTTAGAACGGAGAGATTACATTTTACTCCAACAAAACATAAAAGTTATCGTTTCTCAGTTATAAATAGAGCACAGTTAAACAAAAAGGAGTTTCTATGGTACATTTGAATAATTCAAATGTACCGGTACATGAAGTCATAAAATGGATAATTAACGATTATTTTTTAAAATTAAAACAACTATTAGTTGATTATTGTATTTTAGAAATAATAATAGCACAAGAAAATATATAATTTCATTGTTTATAATGATTACACTAATATTTTTAATATTTTTCAATAAAATAATTGAATATTGACTATTATGAAGAATAAAAATTAAAAAATATCAAAATTTATATTTTTGACAATTTTGATTAATTGTATTTGATTATTATAATGTTTTTAATGATAAAAAAATTAATAATCAATCAACATAAAATATACTTGATCCGACTATAATTAATTATAAATAAAAATCACTTAGATATATTGAATATTATTATTATTATTTATTTTGGAGAAAGAATGATATTGAATACTACCTCCGTCTCTTTTTATAAGACCCCGTTTGATAAAATTTTACTATTCTCTTATCATGTTTTGACGGTATTTTTTAATAATACGTAGATGTACTAATATTAGCATATAAAATTTTGTTTGATTTGTTTTAAATACTTTCAAAATATCAAAATTTTATAATTTTTACTACTAAATAATTAAAGATATATGTGATCAAAATTAATTATGCATTGGCATATGTGCAGTGGTCAAACGGGGTCTTATATTTAGGGATAGAGGTAGTATTTGTTTGGAATTTTCTTTAGAAATCAATTGTGGCTCTCAAATTCATTTTTACATGAAGCTGCATATACGTAGCTTTTACGGTGAGCTAAATCAATTTTATATGTTCGATGTTTTCATTTCCCATATTGCCCTCTTACATTTACATGTATTGTAGCTTTTCGTTTTGATATTTCCCTTAACATACAAATATATATTAAAATTCATTTTGGTCATATACATTTAAAAGCAATTTTACTATAATATTCAAACAACATTTTTAACCAAAATCAAATTTTCAAAATCAATTCAATTGAAATTATTTTTTGACAGCGCTAAATCCAACATATATACTTAGTACGGAGTGAGTATAAAATTAAACAAATTTCTTGCTACAAAACACTAAAAACGTATATGATAGAATAAAGAGAAATATTCAAAGTAGCAGCTTACAGTATACAAAGAGAAGAAACCTACCATAACTATGTTTGGGAACGATAGTTTATAACTAACGAATGATAGCTGATAATTGATAAGATATTATTTTAACCAAAAACATTAGCTTATAGTTGATGGCTCATTAGTATTTGAAATTGTGCACTTTGATTATACAAAGGTAAAAAGATAGTACTTTTTTTTAGACATAATTATTATTCGTAAAATCCTTAATTAACATATGTCGTTAGTTAGGGCATAAGTTAACATGACCATTAAAATATTTAAAATTCATATCAAATTAATATATATCTTCATTAACCTTTTTAAAGATATTGTTTTCATTATTTATAAACAAATATTTGTATAAACGTATATTTTTATAGTTATTGTAAATTATCTCTGAAATGCATGGAAGATGAGACCTATGACCAGTGGCGGAGCCACTCAAGGGCAAGAGGGGGCTGTAGCCCCCCTTGCTATTTTCAAACTTTCTTTAATACTAGTAGTCGATTATTATGTATTATTATGTATTTTTTTAGATACTATATATACATATTATTATATATTGAGTCTTTCGTTAAAAATAGTCTTTTAGTTATGTCAAATATAAAAGTAATAGTAATAATAATAATAATAGGATAAAACAAATAAAAATAGTCTTTCGGAATTTGTCCACTATTGTTGAATTATGTCAAAAAGACAAGTAAATTAAATTTGTATTCATTGATTGATCGACTGTTACGACTTGTTTTGACTATTCACGTGTCAACAACAACCATTGAACGTGCTTTCATATCATATTTCTTTTCACCAAATCAATTTTAAAATTCAATTACCACACCTAATATTACCCATCAATGAAAACCCATCCAAATACATAGATCTACTATTTTCTCGGAATTAATTCATTAATGATTCTATAGAAGCAATCTAATGTATGATTTTTTTTTATGTAGTTTAATTTTCTTATAATTAACTTTTTTTGACTTTGTATAACTAACTTTTTGTATGCTATATAATTTTCCTATTTCATTTAAATATTTTAATAAATTTTAGTCGCTCATCTAGATTTTTTTTACTGGCTCCGCCACTGCCTATGACTACAATTGTATTTTCTTCAAATTGACGACACCATTATGAATCGGTATACATATACCTTGTACAAATTAAAATATAACAAAAAAATGCAAAAAAATTATCCAAAAAATGTAGTAAAATGTAAAAAAAAAAAAAAAAAATACAAGATGCACATATATGAATTGAAAAAGTAGTACTATTCTATTTTTAATTATCAAAATAATAAATCATATAAAGTAAAAATGAATTTTAGATAAACTAATAAGGGGTAGAAATGGATGGAAAAATGATAAGCTCTAAGCTATAAGTTCAAAAATAAATTATAAACTAGTAAAATAACTTATAAGTTCTTTTTGAAAAGACTCTTACTAAACAAATCTTTTTTTGTTAAGTGAGATACTAAGTTATAAGCTTAAATTTTAATATTGCCAAACAAAGCTCAACTTCAAGAAATAAATCAACTTACTCGGGCCACGATGAATTCTTAGCAAGAGATGGCCAAAAAGATACCAGTTAGGTACGTGGCCATATTAAACAAGGAAAATGATAACTAGTGCTCTTGGGGCAATGGTTAAGAATCACAAATATAGTAAAAGTATATTGAAATTTGTGTAATCAAAATCATAAGGATATATAAAATGTTGTTTCCAATGTAAACTTACTACTTTTATTACCTTAACTAAAGGCACTAGTTAACAAGACCCATTAAACAATCCCAAAAGATGAGTTTTAGAGTTTAGACTATAAAAAACTACTCGCTCACTCTATTCTAATAAGTATGCTGTTGCAGAAATGCTAATCCACAATTTTGATCTTTAATTTTTAAAGTGAGTAGATGGAAAATTTATTGGAAAACATATTTTTACTGTTTGGTTGCAACATCATCAGTTGGAAAGAAATATTATTTTTGGCAGGTCTCATGCCAAAAAACTTTCCCTCCATAATTGAGGAGAAAGTTGACAAGGTGAATAAAAGATAAAATAAGCCTTCTTTTTTAGGGTTAATTATTTTTTAATTATCTTTTTTAGGGTTAATTATCAGTTGTTTTATCCCTGTAAATTGGTTTTGTTGTTTTACCCCCTGGAATATAAGATTTTGTGTTTTATCACCTTAGACTCAAGTCAACCATACTATAACCGCCGCAAAATATAATTTAATGAGGGTTTTAATCCTATGCAAAAAAACCTCGCAAAATATAATTTAACGTGTGTTTTAAACCGCCGCAAAATATAAATTTTAGCGACGATTTTAAACTGCCGCAAAACAAAACTGCCGCAAATTATATTATTAATTGACTGAATCCAAAGGATAAAACACAAAATCTTATTTTACAAAAGATAAAGCAACAAATTTTTTTACAGAATGGTAAAGCAACTTTGATCTATTTTAGTAAAAGGTAACTAACCCTCTTTTTTATTATATTATACTATATTTGTTACATCACATGCTACTTTTTTTTTCTTTTCAATTAATTTCCTTTATAATTATAATTAATTAATATGCAACATAAATAAAACCTCCAATATTAAATGGAACATTGACGTCTATTGATTGCACCATCATATTTATATACCTCTTAATCTTATTATTAAAAAAATATTTCAATATAATTAAATAAATTAATTACACATATATTAAATATGTGGATATTTTAATCATTTTTAAAAAATATATCATTCTTTTTTCTTACTTTCCATTTACTTTCACTCACATCAAACAACTAAAAATTCATTTCACTTTCTACTTTCTTTGTTTCCTTTAACAAATTTTTTTTTTCAATTTCTTTCATCTTAGTTTCTTTTATCATCCAAACAAAGTCTAAATCACATGCCATATTTTGCTAAAAACAGCACAGGATGCAAAAGTACAAATGGAGTAAAAGCATCCTCTTAAATCTTACCGTAAATAAAGCCACAGAAAGATTCCAAAATCATGACTACATGACTTACCAAAGGAGTAACTTCACTCCCACCAACTCTAAAAACCACCAGTATGAATTAAATGAGAAACATAAATTATTTCCCTGCAATCATGGCGGACCCAAGTAGAGACATGGTGTTGCACCTAAATTTTTTGTATTATACGAAAAAATAGGTTTAAATAATGTTCAGGTCCTCGTAAGTTTGCGTTTTTGTTTTATAAAAGTCCCTATAAGTTTTTTTGTTTTAAGTAAGTCCTTGCAATTATATGTTTTTTTTGAAATTAATCCTTAAAGTCAAAATCCGCAGGAAAATTTGAAATAAAATCTGCTCGAAAACTGCGGATTTTGACTTTAGGAACTAATTTCAAAAAAACATATAATTGCAGGGATTTATTTAAAACAAAAAAAACTTACAGGGATTTATGTCAAAAAAGTGCAAACTTACGGGGACCTGAACATTATTTAAGCCAAAAAAATATTAACATGAGTTCTTAGAGTATTTTCAATGATAAAATTTTAAGATACCCATTTTTAAGATTTTAAATGGGCTTATATGTGCCAACTCAACTTTAACTTTATGATACTTATAATTTTTTTAATCCAATGTGTGAATTCATCTTTAAGTTGTTTAACTCAAAACTATCATTTCTCTCCCTTCCATATTTTTATATTTTCTTTCTGATTTTTACATTCTTAATTGCATGTAATTAATATATTAATTGTATGAAACCCATTTTTTGGTACCTTAAATAAACAACTTTAAATCTATAGAACGAAAAATCTTACATGGCAAGAAATATCTATGAATCATGATACTTCTATTGAATATACTCTTAGAATAAATGCATCAGTTTTAAGATTATATTGCATCAGTTTTAAGATTATATTACCAATTTTATATTCTTAACATATACAATTTTATAATGCTTTTAGATCATTATGTTAACATGACCCAAATTTAAATTAAATATCAATTTTATTTGACTAATTTTTTATTATATTTTGAAATAGAGGATGTAATATATTTATGACTTAAATATGTAAAACGTCATTGTACTTTGGAGTCGTTTGAGTTTTAGTTCCAATACATCAAAAAAAATTTAAATTGACTCTGTACTTTTTAAAAGTAAAATGAAAGTATATGTCCACTTTAAAAAAATTTTGAAGTAAAAGGATTAAAATTTAAGTGACCCAAAATTAGGGGTGGCAATATGAGAATGCCCGCCCCGTTTAGGCCCGTCCCGCTCAAGCCCGCTTAAAAATGAGACCAGTCGAATCAATTTAGATGACCGAGTCTAAAATTCAACTTCACCTCGTTTATTGGCGGACATGCGAGTTAGCGCGCCAGAGGCCCACGTCCCGCCAATTTTTTTTTGCGGTGTTTAGTGTTTACATTATAAATATTATATTGAATATTGATGTTTTTTTTTTTTTTTTTTAAGAAACAGCTAAATTTGTGAGAAACTCAAATTTATAAGACAAATACGTTATTAACAAATATAGCAACATAATTAATAAATTCGACATAATTAATATAAAAAATGATATAGAGCGACGGCGAAAACAATTCTAAAGTTGGATCAGATCAAGCTACTTATACAGTGGTGAAAACAATCCTCGTGTGAATAAGTAGAAAAAACCTAAGTTTCTTAAATAAGTGTTTTTAATGGATTAGATCAAACCACTTATTATTTTAATGAATTTTATATAAATGTTAAAATAAAAAGCGAGTTAAACAGGCTGGCTCACCCTCGCCTCGCCCCCACCCATTTTTTGACGAACCGAGTGGGGCGAATCTCACAGAAAAACCGAATTTAAAACTTTGATTCAACCCACCAAAATTAGTGAGTTAAACGAACCAGCCTGACGGGTCAGACCCATTTTACCACCCTACCCAAAATACAGATACATTTTACATATTTAAACTTATATTTATTTTTTGACGTTGTCCTTTAATTATATAATAAACATATATCAATGAAGTGATGGATCGTTAATTGCTGTAGCATATTAATCTACTATGGAAACAGATTTCGTACCGTAACTGCGTCAACATAGTTATTGGATCAACAGTCCGATTTCAATCAACAATTAAATTTATTTTAGTACATATATAAATTTAACCATCCGTAAGCACAAGAGATGTTGTTTATAGGAAAAATGAAGTAAAAGAGAATGACTTGGTCATATATAAGAAGCATAAAAGTCAAGGTATTTTAATTAAAAAAAGACATTCCATCTTAAATTAACTCCATTCTATAATTTCTTTTTATTCTCCCAATTTTAAAAAATTCCCTTTATCACTCGTTTTAATTTATTTCAAGTGGGTTATTACAATTTACCTCCTTAAATAAATTTCGTTTTCGAAATTGTAAAACTTTTACTTCGAACTAAAGATACATCTAAATTGATATGATGATAGTTTCTTAGCACTTATGTTTCCAATATCCACATTACTACTCCGTCCGGCCAAATAATCTTACTCATAAATTCTCCATTTCCAGTTGTACTCCCGTATCTATATTCTACTTCCTCTCGATTCACGATATTTGGGTCGACTTACCTAAATTAATCTGCAGTATTATTATCAACTACTCATAGTACTTTACTTCTTTAATCCTCTATCCTCGAGACACTACATCAATTGATCTCCCTAACATTCATCTTGATGCACACTCTGATCATTGATACACATCATCGTACTTATTACTATCGTCAAAGTTCTGCTACTTAAGTTTGATGGTTTCTATTGTTTCTTCTTCATCTAACTAACTACTTCTCTGGGTTCTTACCGTTTGGACTTCTTAGGTCTGCTTTAGTTCTCTTAGACATAATATTCTGCCTACCATACACAATACTGAGTTGATAAGACTCAACATGTGACCGATTTCAGAATAAACAACCAAGACTCTGAAGGGTCAAAACTACTTATCAATTGAATTATAATGACCCTTATCAAGGTTCGGTTTGAACCGACCTGCTCTGATACCAATTAAAAAGAGACATTCCATCTTAAATTAACTCCATTCTTTAATTTCTTTTCATTCTCCCAATTTTTAAAAATTCCCTTTATCACTCGTTTTAATTTATTTCAAGTGGGTTATTACAATATATATATATATATATATATATATATATATTTACGGATGTCTCTCTCCTGCTATTTTTCCTATGTGGCATCTTCTCCTTTATCACTTGATTACATGACAACTTATTAGAGCCTTTTTCCAATAAAGGTCAATCAAAAAGGCACACGCTTCGATTCCTACTCAAGACACTATTTCAATTATGAGATATTTTATTTTATTTTTTAGATTCTTTTCCAATTAAACAAGGCAAATAATTAATCAACAAAAATAATGTTTTTAAATCATATTCCGTATTATATAATAAATACATCAAGGGAGTATTCAAGATAGGAAAAGGTTCTGATAACAATACTCCAAGAATTCTCCAAGATTCATCTCTCTTTCTAATCTTGTGTACCCTCTCTCTCCCTTGTTCTCCTTTCCTTAGCACCTTCCCCTAAGGTTTATGAAGTTTATGTTCTCCGTCGAATTGACGATTTTGAGTTCTCCTTTGTGAAGTGTGGTGTTATCGCTTTCCTCTAGCTTTCCTTTTCTGTTTTCTTCTTTACCTCTTTGCTTTGGTACTATGGCATCTCAAATGGATACTACACCTAACAAACGTGTTAACCAAGATACCAACATCCAACATGAATCATCAGTCAGAGAAGTGGACATCAATTGACCTCGAAAGGTTCAAAAACTCTTCATCCGCCACCCTGAACAAAACAGAGCTACCATTCAAATGCCAAATTTCATGGGGCCAATCCCCACCATCATGCACCATGAAGATAATGAATTCCTGCAATATAATTCCAACAAGCTGCACAATGTAGAAGATTAACATCAAGAACATCTCAACTTTCAACAAGATCATCCAAGAAATACCCAACAATCCCCAAGAATGCAGCCTGAGGAAAAATTCAATAACAACGCCTCTCCTAGTCATGATGAAGGTTCTTTCTGCATGTATAAGGAAAAACACATAATAAAAGGAATTAAGTAGTGCAAGAACAGTCTAGTGGGTAAGATTTTGTCATCCAAAACAATTCCCAAACAGATCATACATAACACTTTAATGGGGGTATGGGGAAATCCACAAGGCGGTACTATCACTGAAATTGAAGGAGGAATGCTCCTTATTACTATGAATATGGAAAGTGACAATCAAAGGGCTGTGAGAGGTAACCCATGGATGTAACACCCTCAAATCCCAACCAATATTATTAATATAAAACGGTATTTATTTATTAAAAGGGTGTCACATCTAAATTTAACGAGACAATTTGTTTCTTTTATCCAAAAATACACAGCGGAAAATTGAATTTTAAATAAGAAATATTTTCCTAGAAGTCTAAATTTAAAATTAAAATCTTAAAAGCAAATAATTCAACATAGTTCCAAAAGTTTCCAACAACGATTTAATAAAGTTCCATAAGACATAAATGAAGTTTAATACAAATTAATGAAGTTCCCCAAGGTTGCGTATCAAGAGCGACTCCGAAAAAAACTAAAAGCGATAAAATGGAACAGCTCCTAATGCCATCTCAAAACCAACAGCTAAACCTGATCACCTATCTGGAAATCTACGGTTGCACACCGTAGGACCAAGCCAGAGAGGGACAAAGAAAAGAATACAAGGATGAGTAGCAAAACCAAATAAGAAAACTGAAATTAAAGATAAATGAGACATAGTAGCACTTAAGAAGGAAAGACAATAAAACAAATTTCCGTCGTAGTAAAAATAAATTTCAGTTCTTCCTACGGGAAGTCAAAGCTCACGTAGTTCTTCCTAAAAATCCTACTTTTGCACTTTCAGTAATATCCTAATTTTGTTAGTACCTTCCCGTAATATCCTAATTTTGCTAGTACCTTCCTCTGATTCCAACGATCAATCCTTACACCGTTTTCAACCCGAAAACCCTTGTAATGATTGTCCAGCTGATTACCTCGCTCCAAAGTGTTGATCCTTCAAGATTTCTTCTCAATCTTGAATGCTTGATGAGAAACCAAACCTTCAACGCAAATCAACCAGATTGCAATTCTGATTCACCGCGAATTGCACCGAACGTTATCGACCAATTGCACTAAGAACCTTCGATAGATCCCATACTCAATCTCTAATTGATTGTGAATTGATGGAAGATGATGATCCTGTATTGAATGAAGCTTTGATCCAAAATTTCTCCAAAATTTTGATCACAAGTGTTTTCCCAATGGTTTCTCACACTTACAACAAACCTCATATTGCTATTTATAGGGAAAATACAATTGAGCAAATTTAGGCAAAATATAATAGAAGTGTATCGATACAAAAGTTTGTGTGTATCGATACACACTCCTAATAGCGTACAAAATTTGAAAAAATTGAGCTATGTATCGATACAAAAACGTGTTTGTATTGATACATACACCAGTATCTTGAAAATCTGACTGATATGTATCGAAGCATGCAAGCATGATTCGATACATAATGCATTCTCTGGTCTTTTGTGAGAGTTTGATGTGTATTGATACACGCAAGCATGATTCGATACACAGGAGACCCTCTGCCCCTGAGAGCCCAGACTTGTATCGATACAAGTGAGATATGTATCGATACAAAATGCACAAAATTAGCCTGAAGGATTTTCAGGACATTTGTATCGATACAAGTAAGTGTGTATCGATACAAAATACTTTAAAAACAGTTTTTCAAAGTTTTAAAATAGTTTTTCGCTTTCAAGTCATTTATAATGTTGCCAAAATATGTTCTACACTATTTTCATGAGTTTTGACAATTATTAAAACATAGGAGTGAACTGGTGCACTTACATTGGCTATCACTTAGAAGGGGGGTTGAATAAGTGACTTCTTAAACAATGTGGTTTTAAAAATTATCAAATGTGCATAACCCCACCAGATCGGTAGTCTACTTTGCACCCACTTGAATAAAGTAAAAGTAGTATTAAGCCGTGAACCGAATGATGATTAAATCGAATTAAGATAATGCTTTGAAATTAAATACCTAAGATAAACCAATTCAAACAACACACAACAAGTTAATCGATCAAGTTTCACAAATCGCAACTCAAACACAATCAATTGAATTTTAACGAACACTTAAAGTATGCAAAATTCAATTGTTATCGAATTAACAAATAATACGAAATTAAGGAGTTAAAGGATAGAGAGAACGCAAACACATGATATGGGAGTTCCCTTGGCTTTCGTGTCGTCCTCGCGTTCGGCCGGTATGTCTCCCCCCAAATCGACAAACCGATGATTTGAGATTTTTATTAAAAATCTTATTCACTTGATACAATGTGCACAAATCTTCAAAGACTACAACACATAAGACTATACAAAATCTACACTTTCTTCACCTATGCCGCTTCGATGAAATTTGTGCGAAAACATTAACGCACCTCCAAGCTTCTACCTCTAATTCCAACGATTGATCCTCACACCGTTCTTAACCCAAGAACCCTTGTGACAATCGTCTACTTGATTACCTCGCTTGATTGTGTTGATCCTTCAAGAATTCTTCTCGTTCTTGAATACTTGATGAGAAAGCAATCCTTCAACCTAATTCAACCCGATCGCAATTCTGATTCACCGCTAATTGCACCAAACGTTATCAATCAATTGCACTAATAACCCTCGATTGATCTCATACTCAATCTCAAATGGATTGTGAATTGATAGAAGATGATGAACTTGTGTTGAATGCTCTTTGATCTAAAACTTTTCTAAAATTCTGATCAAAAGTGTTTTTCCAAAGGTTTCTCACACTTACAACAAAACCCCATGATGCTATTTATAGAGAAAATAGAATGTAGCAAATTTAGGCACAATTTAACTGATATGTATCGATACAAAGGTTAGTGGGTATCGATACAAACCCCTGACAGCGTACAAAATGCCCCTTTGGGCTGGTTTGGCATGGGCTACATGTTTTATGCTCTTTGTGTAAGTGCACCAGTTCATTCCCTTGGAATAATTGTCAAAACACATGAAAATAGAGTGGAACATATTTTGGCAACATTAGAAATGACTTGACAGCGAAAAACTATTTTTAATCTTTGAAAAATTGATTTTAAGGTTCTTTGTATCGATACATAATTACTTGTATCGATACAAATGTCCTGAAACTGCTTCAGACTGATTTTGAGCATTTTGTATCGATACATACTTCATTTGTATCGATACATAAACTGGTGTTCAGGGGCAGAGAGTCACTTGTGTATCGAATCATGCTTGCATGTATTGATACACACTTAATTCTCTCAAAACACCAGAGAACGCATTGAGTATCGAATCATGCTTGCATGCTTCGATACATATCAGTCAGGTTTTCATGAAACTGATATATGTATCGATACATACTCGTGTTTGTATCGATACATAGGTCAAATATTTCAAATTTGAACGCTGGTCAAGGTGTTTGTATCGATACATACATCATATATATCGATACAAGTCTGTTCTGTTTTGCCTAAATTTGCTCAATTCTATTTTCTCTATAAATAGCAATATGAGTTTTTGTTGTATGTGTGAGAATCCATCTGAAAAACACATTTGATCAAGGTTTAAGAGAAATTTTGGATCAAAGACTTATTCAACACAAGTTCTTCATCTTCTATCAAATAACTTCAAATTTGAGATTGAGTATGGGATCAATCAAGGGTTCGTAGTTGATTCGGTGGATAACGTTCAGTGCAATTCGCGGTGAATCAGAATTGCGATCGAGTTGAGTTGTGTTGGAGGTTTGGATTTTCATCAAGGGATTCAAGATTGAGCGATATCTTGAAGGTTCAACATCGAGGAAGCGAGGGAATCAGCTGGACGTTTGGTGCGAAGGTTTTCGGTTCAAAGACGGCGCAAGATTGGGACGTTGGAATCAGAGGTTGAAGCTTCACGAGGTGTTGAGATTACATAGCTCAATTTGCATTAGATTGAATAGGGTTATTCGAGTCTTTGTAAATTGTGCACTATCAAAGCGTTTTTTAATAAATTGCTCAAATCGTCCTTTTGACGATTTGATGGGACACGTACCCGGCCGACCGCGAGGACGACACGAAAGCTGCGGGAACTCCCTAATCATCTGTTTGCGTCTTTCTATCCCTACACTCTTTACTTTTCGTATTGTTGATTAATTTGATCAATTGAATTAGGTGATCGTAAGTGTTCATCGTAATTCAATTGAATTGAAATTTGAATTGTGATTGTGTAACGTGATAGTTGAAACTTGTTGATTTTGTTTGTGTTAGAAATTTGATTGCAAAACATAACCTAAATTCAATTTGTCGTTAATTGCTCCAAGGCTTATACTACATTTCCTTTGATCGAAGGGTGCAAAGTAGACTATCGATCCGGTAGCCTTCTGCGTACTCGAATTTTTTTTTGAAAAACTCGTTGTATAGAAAGAGTCACTTATTCACCCCCCTCTAAGTGATCGCCATATAGTCTAACACTTTGCACCTCCATTTTGAGTGCTTTTTTCTCAATTCTCTTCTCCGACCTATTTTATTCAACAAAACTGAAACGGAAACAAATACCGGCATAAAAAGAGACAAATGAAATAAAAACATATGAAATGCAACTAAAAGTTCATGTAAAATAAGCTAAAAATATGATATGATTTCGTTTCATCACACTTGCCGAGTTAGTTCGCCAAATGTAAACCCACGCTGTCCAGATGCAACAACAAGGTAACATTCTCGCTAAGCTTAGTAGAAAGAGGTGAACAATGAAAGATAAAGAGGTGAGCAACGAAGGAGAAACTACGGAGAACAATTCGTTGCAGGGAGAGTCACGTCTTGCTGGGAAGAAAGTTAAGCTTCCGGTATTTGATGGAGATGATCCAGTTGCTTGGATTACCAGAGCTGAGATGGAGCAAATATCTGACTATCTCTACTGCTGTGTGGAAATGTTTTTTTTTTAAGAGTGTAGAATTATTTTCTACTTTATTCTACTAATTGCATGAATTAAGGGGGAGGAATTTATTTTTCCTAGTCCTTAAGTTTGATTTGTCTTGAAGCTTCTGTTTTCATCTGGGAATTCACTGTGAGAATAAATACAAATGAAATTGATAACCAAACCCTCCCTCTCAACAGTAATGCTCAAGAAATCGTCTCCATAGAAACTATTCAACACAGAGAAATAATTTGTGTTCCATATAATTAACATACTTCCCAATAAACCCTCAGGTCACGTCATCACCCAATTGACCTCCGAGTGACCCCATAGATTGTGAATCATGTAATCTTCAATAATCGATTTTTTTGTCTCTTGAAGAATGCATACATCAAAAGCCCTTTTTTGTAAAAAAGAGCTCTAGAATCTCCTCTTAGCACTGCCGCCCCACCCCCTCATATTCATTGACACCACCTTCATGATAAAACATTGTTTGGCTGCCCCCTTCTTACTACTTCCATAGCATCTCTACATTCATTATTATGTATTGAAGTAGCAAAGTTTTTCACAAGAAAGGGGGGGTTTGAATTGTGACTGTTTAAAATTACCTATTAAAAATTTCACTTCAAGATAAACAGAAGAGATTGATCTGAGATCAATCTGGTTAGTTAATAAAACTTAATGTAGAAGTGAATAGTGTGTGTAGTGCTTTGCTTTAAATAAAGAGAGATAAAGAGATAATAGCACACAAGCAATTTATACTGGTTCACCCCAATGTAGGGCTAGTCCAGTCCTCACTCTCCGTGAGATTAATCCACTAAGATCTTGAGATACTAACGATCTCAAATACACAACCTCCTTGATCTAAACCAAGATCAATAGCTTTTAAGCCCTCCAAGCTTAAACCTATTCCAACCCTTCAGGCTGAAAGGATACAACACCAAAACACTCAATCAATAGTTACGTATTGACTTGAGCTTCCTTTCCTTTTTTACAAAGAGTTTGTTGGATCACAAGCTTACAAATAAACTCAACCACGTTGAGAAGCTTAAGTTACAAAAACACTTAGTTCACTCTAAAGATATACTGATCCAAGTATATGATGATGAGATCTGAGAGTGAAAGTGATCAAAGAAGAGCTTGGAAAAACTTGTGTAATAAAGACAAGTAGAGAGATGAAAGATTGTATTGAAAGCTCGTGCTCTTCAAAGTCTCCAAGGATGCTATTTATAGCTGATGTGAATACTTCAATCCTTGGTCATCAAGTTGCTTCAGAGGAGCCAAAAACTAGCCGTTTGAAGTCCATAAGATGACAGCTCATTGTACTTGATGAAAGATAATAAATCTGCCAGAATGTTCCCAGCATGTTCTTCACGTTCTGGTTGTGGAGAGTGAGTATTTAAAGCTCTTGAAATCAGGAGCGTGTTGGTAACTTATTTATCTAGGCTATACGTTGTTGGATAGCTGCTTAAAGTCAAATACCAACACCTGTAGACAGCTAGAAAGAATATATCAAAGAATGTGCAAAAGGCTGTCCAGACGGGAGAACGTTCTCACATCGTTCTTTTGTTCATTTGCTGATGAAAGTCTTCATATAAAGGAAGACGGTTGCTTGCTGGACAAGTTACCATATTAGAAAGTCTTGTGGAGTGTTTATGAGCCAGCTGGTCTTCTTATCCTCTTGCTATACAAGTGTACACCAAAAGTACACATAGCCTCCATAGATGTAGACAAAGGACATAGGATAAAATATAAAACTTGTCCTTGCAAGTACAACACAACTCATAGTCAAGAGTGTGTTGTCTAAATATTGTTGGCCCATAAAATGTCCTTGAATAGTGACAGCTTGCAATGCTCTAGTAGAAGGCTCCTTGAAACATTGAATATTAAATTCATGTTTAATTCTTCAACCAAGACTAAAATGGAAATCTTCTCTTGTCACTATTTGCTTCTTGCCTAAAATGACTTATGCACTATTGAGATCTTGTGAATAAAAGTCCTTGCATAAAGTTCATGTTTGTCTTGTGATAGGTAGTTATAAATAAGTGCTTTATGTTGAAAAGCTTTGCACGCGCAGTCTTGCCAGAAGAGAGAATGTTCCCAGATCATTCTCATAAAGTGCCAGTTTCAACATAATAAAGAATGGTGATATATAATGAATAAGCTTTTGTTCCTGTCTTATATTAATCACTCAAACGCACTTGTTAGATCACAATGAGATCAGAATTCACTTAGAATATAATTAAAGATGTTTGTCATAATTAAAACATCAAATTAGGATTTTGCCTCAACAATCTCCCCCTTTTTGATGATGACAAACTTCTTGAATTAGATTTTAATTGAGATTCTGATTAAACAAAAAGTGATGATACTTGTGATTAATTTAAATAAGCTCCCCCTCAATTTGAGCATTCATTACCAAAAGTGATAAAATCTTAAAGATGCAAAATAAGATTTGGGAGCAACATATGAATCAAACATAATACTTTAATCATTCAAAACTCTCATTCAGAGAGTGATACAAACATTTGCAAAGCACAAAGATTAAAGCCAAAAGGTTCAAAGATCATACAACCTAGTTTAGAAAATAAAATACATAATAAGAGAAGTTCTTTTAGTAGTAGCAAAAGGAAGAACTTCCCAAAATATTTAATCTCTAAACAGACAGATTAAACACAAGTTTCAGCACACCTACTTAAACTAACTCCCCCTCATTTTCTTAATTCATTCTCCCCCTTTTGTCAACATCTAAAAGGGTAGGGTGGAGTTTTGCAACGCAAGCAACTACTCATGAGTTGCAGGTTCATTGACTGGTGCAGGGGTTGGATCAGTTGGACTGGATTCATCAGAGGAAGTGGAAGCATCTTGCTGAGGGAAAGCATCAAAGTGTGGTATAGGGTTTGGTGGTGGAGGTTTCATTCCAAAATGAGGGCAGACAGTGGTGGTGAACCACTCTCTCATAACCTGAGATTCCAACATCATAAACATCATGATTGAGTTCTGAATTGACAATCCCTCAAAAAGTTTCTTAATATCTTTCCTAGTCTTGGACGATTGTTTCTCAAGTTTAGACCTTTTAACTGGCCTAGGATCAATCTCAGATTGTTCTTTTTCAGCAGCAGTAGCAGTTCCTTGAGCAGGTGAACAGAAAGAGTTCAAAGTTCCAAATGAACTTGGAATTGATGGTATGGTGCTATTGGTAAAAACAGCAGTAGGCATTTTTGGATAGCTTGGACTGGAATTGACAAATCCTTTGACAAAATCAGAGTCAAGGTGAGAGCTTTGAGATGAGCTCATGATTGGTGAAAAAGTTGAGTTAAAAGGCATGGCAGAGATTAGATCTTTAAGAGACTTACCAGCTCTTTGTGGTTCAGTAGGACAAACAGGAGCACTAAGAGTTGAATCAGAGTGGAGTGAGGTATTGAGTGATGATGGAATGGTATCAGATGGGTTACCTTCAGAAGCAGCAGTTTTTTCAGTGTTCAGAATGTTCTGAGAATGTGCTAACATAGCATGCAGAATTTCACTCCAATTTTCATTCTCATACACAACTCTCTTTCTTTTTCCACCAACTTCTCCCTCTTCATTAATCTCTTTCTTCATATGGCTAATGTTCTTAGCAGTGTAAGTCTGACAATAGTTATCAGAGACTTCACGCTTGAAATCAACTTGAGTTTTTCTAAAAAATTTGGTTAACAACATGCCATAGGGGATAGCAATTCTGGTATGCCTAGAAAGAGCAGTTTTGATCATGTTTTGGATGATGACATAGGGAAGATTAAGCTTGATACCTTTAGCCAAATGATAGAGAACCATCATATCATTATCAGTGACCTTTTCCATGCTTCCAAGCCTTGGAAAGATGACATATTGGCACATGTTGTGCAATGCCTTGAACTCCTTCTTCAGAGTAGATGCTTTAGGTTCTTCCATTTGAACTCCTTCAGGTGTGAAGAGATCAAAGATCAATTGGTTTCTGCTAACACCCAGCATATCATACCAAGATGAGCCAAACACCATGTTTCCTTCACATGGGATTTTTAGAGTTTCAGCAATGATTTCAGGGGTAAGCTTAATCTCTCTTCCTTTCACAGTTGAAATAATGAGATTTTTGTCAAAATGCACATCAGCATTGAAGTAAAAGGATTGGACAAGATGTGGAAAGGTGGTGTCTTTGGTTCTAAAGAAATCTGTCCATTTGAGTGGATCAGTATACTTGTAAAGGTTCATCCCAGTGTTGTACAAGCTTTCAAATTGATACACTCTTCCAGAGGCAACTGGCTTCACCTTCCAATAGGTATCAAATTCTTCTTGTTTCTCAGGAATGACAAGAGGAATTCGAATAAACATGTTCTTAGGAACCATGTTTATGAGTAAATCTTTCCCTTTTCCTTTCTTCTTTTCAGCCATAGTTTCCTTCTCAGTCAAAGGTTCTTTCACAGAAGATGAAGGATTTGATTTTGTTTTAGAACCAGTTTTTGGGGGTTTTGAAATGGAGGTTGGTTCAGACTTAGTGGTTTGAGAAGGTTGAGCCAAGTTTTCTTCTGAGAGAGTGTTCTCAAAATCAGAGTCAATAGTGTAGATGGTTTCATCTATGACTGGCTTTCTTCCAGTGCCTAATCCACAGAGAATCCGATTTGATCTTCTCACTTGAGAACGATCAATTGATTTGGTTTTCTTTGTTTTTACCAAGACAGGAGGAGTTTCAGCAATGCTTGGAACAACAATCGTTGGGATTGGAGAAGTAACATTGACAGATGGTTGAGTTTGGGTGAGATTGATTTCTTCTTCAACAGTGTTTGTTTGAAGTGGTTCAGAAATGGGGTTGGGAACTTCATCAAAGTTGGTTTGTAATGGTTGCATGTTTAATGTTTCTTCTTCAGTTTCAATTGACGGTTGAGGGTTGACGGTTTCTTCTGGAGATTGTGGGTCTGTTTCAGAGTCAGGAATGTCATCAATCCATTTTAGGAGTAATGGAGGTGATGGTGGTGGTGGTGGTGAACGAGAAGGAGACGAAGATGATGATGACAGTGAGTTTTTGCGGAGAGTTTTCTTGGCAGTGACTTTGGTTCTTGCCATTTTGTTTAGAAACAAAGGGTTTTGATAACTGATTTCAGGGAGAGAGAGAGAGAGAGAGAGAGAGAGAGAAGAACGGTTTAGTTTTTGAGAAGAAGAGAGTTGGAATATGAAGGGAAAAGGAGACTTGGGAAGAGGAGTAAAAAGGTAGAGTAGGTGTACTTGTAAATAGTGTTTAGTGTCCTTAACATAGATAATGTAACATTATTTAATAAAACTAATGATAGCTAATGATGTACTAGTGACCTATGCTAAGGAAAGAAGTTAGAGAAGCTTAGTCCAAAGTTAACTAAGAATTCAAAACTGACTAATTTGGAGCCAAAACACACATTTTAACACACAATCACACAGTGAAAACATAGAACATTCTGAGAGTGTTCTGAAAATAATTAATTTGGATTTTGTATTAAATTTAATTTTTCTTTGATAAAGTTAAAACGATCCTCAACTAATGGTTTTGTAAAAATGTCAGCTAATTGATTTTCAGTGTCAACAAAAATTAATTCAACATCTTTCCTACTAACATGATCACGTATGAAATGATGCTTAATTTCTATATGTTTTGATCTTGAATGCTGTATGGGATTCTTAGATAAATTAATTGCACTAGTATTATCACAAAGAATCTTAATGCTTGTGTACCTTAGTGAAAAGTCTTCAAGTTGGTTTTTGATCCATATCACTTGAGAACAACAATTAGCTGCAGACACATATTCTGCTTCTGTTGTTGATAGTGCTATGGTATTTTGCTTTCTACAGCACCAACTAACAAGAGCTTCACCAAGAAATTGACATGCTCCACTTGTGCTTTTTCTTTCCATTTTATCACCAGCATAGTCAGCATCACAATATGCTTTTAGTTCAAAATGTGATCCTTTCTTGTACCACAAGCCAACATTTGGTGTTCCAACCAAATATCTAAAAATTCTTTTGACTGCAGTTAGATGAGATTCCTTTGGAGAAGATTGAAATCTTGCACATAGACCCACTGAGAACACAATGTCTGGTCTACTAGCAGTTAAATAGAGAAGTGAACCAATCATTCCTCTATATTCTTTCTCAGAAACATCTCTTCCTTTTTCATCTTTGTCTAAGCTTGTTGATGGGTGCATTGGAGTAGACATGATTTTTGCTTCATTCATCTTATATTTTTTAAGAAGATCTTTGATGTACTTTTCTTGACTAATAAAAATACCATCTTCTAATTGCTTGATTTGTAATCCAAGAAAAAATCTAAGCTCACCCATCATACTCATTTCAAATTCACTTTGCATTAGGTTGGAAAATTCTTCACACATTTTCTCATTAGTAGCACCAAAAATAATATCATCAACATATACTTGCACAATTAATAGATCATCCTTGTTTGTTTTTCTAAAAAGTGTTGTATCAATTTTTCCTCTTGTAAAATTATTTTTAAGCAAAAACAAACTTAATCTTTCATACCATGCTCTAGGTGCTTGCTTAAGGCCATAAAGAGCTTTTGTAAGTTTGAAAACATGATTAGTTTTATGTTGATCTATGAACCCAGGAGGTTGATGAACATAAACTTCCTCATTTAGAAAACCATTTAAGAAAGCACTTTTAACATCCATTTGAAAGAGTTTTAGATTTTTATGAGATGCATATGCAAGTAAAATTCTAATTGCTTCTAACCTGGCCACTGGAGCAAATGTTTCATCATAGTCAATACCTTCTTGTTGATTGTACCCTTGAGCTACAAGTCTTCCCTTTTTCCTTAAGACTTTACCATCTTCATCCAATTTATTTCTAAAGACCCATCTTGTTCCAATGATTGAGTGATTTTGAGGTTTAGGAACCAAATTCCATACTTCATTCTTTTCAAATTGAAGCAGCTCTTCTTCCATAGCTTCTACCCAAGATTTATCAATAATGGCTTCATCTATTGTTCTTGGTTCTATTTGAGAGATCATTGCCAGATTTTTCTCTTCATTTTGTAAAGACCTCCTAGTTTTCACGCCATCTTCTGTATTACCAATGATCTGATCTGGTGGATGATTGTTGACTAATCTCCAAGATTTTGGAGGTTCTTGAGTGACCAATTCAGGTTCCTTTTCTGGTTCTTTATCTTGAGAATCAGATTGGTCAGAACTTACAACTTTAACTACTTCATCATCAGATTCCTTGTAGTTTGATTGTTCTTCAAACTCATCAAACTTTACGTGCGTAGTTTCTTCCATAGTTTGAGTTCTTAAATTATAAACTCTGTAAGCTTTTGAAGTAGTAGAGTATCCTAAGAATATTCCCTTGTCTGACTTTGAATCAAACTTTCCTAGGTTATCTTTGATGTTCAAAATAAAACAGTAACATCCAAAAATACGAAAATATGAAATGTTTGGTTTCCTATCTTTCCAAAGTTCATAAGGTGTTTTGTTCAAAAATTTTCTAATAGTAACTCTATTCAAGATATAGCAAGAAGTATTTACTGCCTCAGCCCCAAAATATTTTTCAACATTTGATTCATTAATCATTGTTCTTGCCATCTCTTGTAGTGTTCTATTTTTTCTTTCAACAACTCCATTTTGTTGAGGAGTTCTTGGACAAGAAAAATTATGAGAAATGCCATTATCATTAAAGAAGGTTTCAAATTGAGAGTTTTCAAATTCTCCACCATGATCACTTCTTACTGAGATAATGTTAGTCCCTTTCTCATTTTGAACTTTTAAACAAAAAGTTTTAAATGCTTCAAAAGCCTCATCTTTATTTTTAAGAAAAAGAACCCAAGTAAATCTTGAAAAGTCATCAACAATCACAAAGCCATAATTTTTACCTCCTAGGCTAGTAGTTTTGACTGGACCAAATAAATCAATGTGAAGCATTTCAAGAGGTTTTTTAGTTGAAATAAAGTCTTTAGGCTTGAAACTACTTTTGACTTGTTTTCCTCTTGTGCATGATTCACACACTTTATCAATGTCAAAACTTATGCTTGGTAATCCTCTTACTAGATCAAGTTTTGAAAGTTTTGAAATGGTATTCATACTTACATGACCAACCCTTTTGTGCCAAATCCATTTGTCTTTATCTAAAGAGATAAAACAAGTTTCAGCAGGGAGTTCATCTAGGTATAGCTCATACACATTCTTTTTCCTTGATCCAATAAACAGTACATTACCAGATGAGGTTTTAACTTCACATGAGTTTGGTTTAAAGACAACTTTAAGTCCTTCATCACACAATTGACTGATACTTATCAGATTGTGTTTAAGACCATCCACATAGTGAACATTCTCAATCTTACCTGAGTTTTTCTTACCAATTGTACCTTTACCTTTGATGGTTCCTGTTTCATTGTTTCCAAAAGTCACTGTACCTCCTTTTTTCTTTTCAAGAGATAGAAAACATTGTTTATCTCCTGTCATATGTCTTGAGCAACCACTGTCCAAGTACCAAGGCTTGTTCTTTGTTGCTAGAAGACATTCCTGCATTTTGGTTTAGTAGTTTCTTAGGTACCCATAACTTAGTGGGTCCTTGAGGGTTAGTCTTTTCATTTTTATAAAATCTTTTTCTCTGCAGATAGAATGGTTTTGCATTGTATCTCTTAGTATATCTTTGTCTCAGGAGATTGTTCTGAGAATGTTCTAGTTTCCTATGTTCTCTTTCTTGTTTAGCCTTTTTATAACAAAAAGGTTCAATGTGACCATCTCTATGACAGTAAGTACACTTATACTTTTGTATTCTCTTATTTCTCTCTGGAACAAAAAAGTTTTCATATAGTTTCTTATTTTGAAGAGTTCTAAAACCTATTCCAGTTTTGTTAGAAGTTGCAACTTGTGAGCCTATAATATTTTCAAAGGTTTCTGTAGATTTTACAAAAGAGTTTAAGTCTTTTTCTAATTTAGAAATCTTTTGTTTTAAGTTATTGTTTTCTTCCATGATTTTAGGACATTCTGAAATTTCTTTGATTGTTTTAATTTCATCAATTTCTAATCTATGAGTTTTCCTAATGTCAATAATAATTTCTTTTAGAGTAATATTATCAGCTTTGTATGCATCTCTTTCTAATCTAAGTTTTTCAATTTCTTTTAAGTATTGGTCATTCTTTTGAGCTGTGATTTGGGAGTCATATAATAAGTTGTCAAACAGATGCTCAGTTTTTTGACAAGAAGCACAAGGTTCAAGTGTTACCTCATCATTGTTTGATCTTGTCATGAGACAGACATTTGCTTCAAGTTCATCATCTTCTTCTTGATATTCATCTAGCTCATCCCATGTAGCCATCATAGATTTTCTTTTGATCTGAGATGTCTTTAGTTTTGATTTTTGGCATTCATTTTTGTAGTGACCAAATTGGTTGCATCCATAGCATTGTATTTTGCTCATGTCAACTTCTGGTTTTGCACCATTCCTTTTGTTTGGGAATGATTTCTTCAGTTGATTTCTTCTAACCATTAATCTTTGAATTCTTCTAGATAAGAGAGCAAATTCCTCTTCATTATCTTCTTGAAGAGTGTCATCATTTTCTGAAGATTCATCATTCTTAGAATATTCTTCATTTTGAGATTTCAAGGCAACCATCTTTCTTTTTACTGGTTTATCCTCCTGAAGAATAGATTCATGAATCTTCAGAGATCCCATTAGATCATCTATACTGAGTTTAGATAAGTCCTTTGCTTCAGTAATAGCTGTCACTATATGTCTCCAACTTCTTGGTAGTGCTCTTAGGATTTTTCTTATTTTTTCATGAGCAGTGTAGGTTTTCCCAAGAGAACTTAGCTCATTTGTAATGACAGTGAATCTTCCATACATTTGATCTATGGTTTCATCTTCGTTCATTTCAAATAGTTCAAACTTTCTTACTCCGAGATCAATCTTAGTTTCTTTTATGATACTTGATCCTTCATGATGGTTTTGCAAAGTGTTCCACATTTCTTTGGCAGTTTTGCATTGCATGATCCTGTCATGTTCTTCTCTATTCAGGGCACTTTTAATGAATAGTTTGGCTCTTTGATTGAGAAGTACTCTATCAGATTCTTGAGTGGTCCATTCTTCTGGTGTTTTTGGCTTTGTTGAATCTTTAGGCAGTGGTGGCTCATATTCCCCAATTTCAATTACTGACCACATGTGATTGTCTTGTGATCTTAGAAATAGTTCCATCTTATCTTTCCAGTAGTAATAATCTTCTCCTTCAAATAGAGGTGGTCTATTTGAAGATCCTCCTTCTGAAATAAACTTTGCGCCTTTAGCCATTACTTCCTTCCTGAATCTTTTCCTCTAGCACTTGTTAGATGCTCAACCTTAGAGGCAGAGCTCTGATGCCAATTGAAGTAGCAAAGTTTTTCACAAGAAAGGGGGGGTTTGAATTGTGACTGTTTAAAATTACCTATTAAAAATTTCACTTCAAGATAAACAGAAGAGATTGATCTGAGATCAATCTGGTTAGTTAATAAAACTAAATGTAGAAGTGAATAGTGTGTGTAGTGCTTTGCTTTAAATAAAGAGAGATAAAGAGATAATAGCACACAAGCAATTTATACTGGTTCACCCCAATGTAGGGCTAGTCCAGTCCTCACTCTCCGTGAGATTAATCCACTAAGATCTTGAGATACTAACGATCTCAAATACACAACCTCCTTGATCTAAACCAAGATCAATAGCTTTTAAGCCCTCCAAGCTTAAACCTATTCCAACCCTTCAGGCTGAAAGGATACAACACCAAAACACTCAATCAATAGTTACGTATTGACTTGAGCTTCCTTTCCTTTTTTACAAAGAGTTTGTTGGATCACAAGCTTACAAATAAACTCAACCACGTTGAGAAGCTTAAGTTACAAAAACACTTAGTTCACTCTAAAGATATACTGATCCAAGTATATGATGATGAGATCTGAGAGTGAAAGTGATCAAAGAAGAGCTTGGAAAAACTTGTGTAATAAAGACAAGTAGAGAGATGAAAGATTGTATTGAAAGCTCGTGCTCTTCAAAGTCTCCAAGGATGCTATTTATAGCTGATGTGAATACTTCAATCCTTGGTCATCAAGTTGCTTCAGAGGAGCCAAAAACTAGCCGTTTGAAGTCCATAAGATGACAGCTCATTGTACTTGATGAAAGATAATAAATCTGCCAGAATGTTCCCAGCATGTTCTTCACGTTCTGGTTGTGGAGAGTGAGTATTTAAAGCTCTTGAAATCAGGAGCGTGTTGGTAACTTATTTATCTAGGCTATACGTTGTTGGATAGCTGCTTAAAGTCAAATACCAACACCTGTAGACAGCTAGAAAGAATATATCAAAGAATGTGCAAAAGGCTGTCCAGACGGGAGAACGTTCTCACATCGTTCTTTTGTTCATTTGCTGATGAAAGTCTTCATATAAAGGAAGACGGTTGCTTGCTGGACAAGTTACCATATTAGAAAGTCTTGTGGAGTGTTTATGAGCCAGCTGGTCTTCTTATCCTCTTGTTATACAAGTGTACACCAAAAGTACACATAGCCTCCATAGATGTAGACAAAGGACATAGGATAAAATATAAAACTTGTCCTTGCAAGTACAACACAACTCATAGTCAAGAGTGTGTTGTCTAAATATTGTTGGCCCATAAAATGTCCTTGAATAGTGACAGCTTGCAATGCTCTAGTAGAAGGCTCCTTGAAACATTGAATATTAAATTCATGTTTAATTCTTCAACCAAGACTAAAATGGAAATCTTCTCTTGTCACTATTTGCTTCTTGCCTAAAATGACTTATGCACTGTTGAGATCTTGTGAATAAAAGTCCTTGCATAAAGTTCATGTTTGTCTTGTGATAGGTAGTTATAAATAAGTGCTTTATGTTGAAAAGCTTTGCACGCGCAGTCTTGCCAGAAGAGAGAATGTTCCCAGATCATTCTCATAAAGTGCCAGTTTCAACATAATAAAGAATGGTGATATATAATGAATAAGCTTTTGTTCCTGTCTTATATTAATCACTCAAACGCACTTGTTAGATCACAATGAGATCAGAATTCACTTAGAATATAATTAAAGATGTTTGTCATAATTAAAACATCAAATTAGGATTTTGCCTCAACATGTATGTCTTGAACACACTCTTCTGCAACACCCTTACTCTTCTTACAGACGGAATTCACCTCCACCTCCAACTCAACCGCACGATTCCACACTTTATTAGCAACTTTTTTATCATAATTTCTAGAAAAATACTGTTGCAGTTCTGAATATCCGTCGAAGAGATAGAATTGCTAAGCATGAAATCCCCAGCTGAAGAATCTGTACCGCCGATATTATTGGAATTGATGAAATTTGAAGGACAGCCGCGCACTACTCCTCAGTTGCTGAAACAGAACCCCCTCCCCGTTCACCCTTAGTTGCCGTCGAAGAAAGCCTGGAAGTAGAGGTCGAAGCTGATGAAGCAGATCTGGTCTTGTATTTCGTATGAACACTTTTGACAAGAGATTATTGTTTTCTCATAGTGGGCGAAATGCAAAAAGCAAGTGTTCCTTTCTATTTGTTTGGAGCTGTTGGCTTCTTTGGAGAGAAAATAATTGATGGGCCTGCTTTTAGAAGATTGTAAGCATTACTAGGCCCATCACTATATACACTGCTTCCTCATACCACCATTCAGAGAATTGTTACTACTCCTCAACTATAACTGAGATTCTTTGCTAGCCATACCCCCTTCACTAGTTTGAATTGATTTTGGTAATGGATTGAGCCCGCCTACTCCATCCACCTGGCCCAAATCATTGCCCAAAATCCCATTCTTACTAGTCTCCTTCTCCACACTTCTATCCACACCCCCTGCACTAGTTTGAATTGATTTTGATAATGGATTTAGCCCAACTACACAAACCTCCTGGCCCAATTCATTGTCCGAAAACCCATTTGTCATACCCCAAATTTTACCCGCTTTATTTTATTATTATGGCAACTTTCTTTTGAATGTGTAGGTTAGTTGAATTGGTGATTTACTTGAGACTAAGAGTGTTAGTAGCTTAGGGTCATGGGTTCAAACCCAATTAGTGACTCTTTTTCTTTTGTTTGTCATTACCTTTTTTATTATTATTTGTTTTTTGTCCCCTTCGTTTTATTTTTCTTTCTTTCTTTTAATGTATATATTGGTTTTTAACTATTTTGTTCACATAATATAAAATATAAAAAAATCAAATATAAAAAAAAACAGCAACAAAAGGGGAAGAGTACCGAAAATTAGAAAGAAAAAAAAAAGCAGTGGAAACAACAAGAAAAAACGAGACTTTGGGGAAAAGAAAAAAAATCAGAAACGAAATTTTGCATCACAATCCCTTTGTAACAAAATTCAACAAAAAGGGTAAAGGATTTACATCAAATTCTATCCCAATCAGTCCCCAAAAAATAGCAAATTCAAGCCTAATTCTCCACTGTAAATACATAGTCAATTCATAGTTCAAAACTCACAAAAAATTTTGGAAAAAAACAGCGAGCATAGAGCAAAAACACCAAACCCAAAGGTGAGTTAACTTTCTACACATCGTAGAAAATTAAACAACCTCCTTCTGTTCTGTCCTTTTTTATCGTCTTTGTTGTTTGTTCTGTTTATTTTCCTTTCCTTGTCTTTTTTAAATTTACTTCTTTAATTGTTTATTTTATCAAGTGGGTTGTCGTTGCAATATGGCTTTGAAGCCACTTGTTATTTGGATACCCTGTTCTACATTTCAACCGGCCTTATCATTTTAATTTAGTATGTTCTGCTTAAGTTATTAAATCATGTCATAGTACAAAAATAGCAGAATAGTATAAAGCCTAAAAATAGATGTTAACCTCTTTGCTTTTAATTTTAAAATAAATTCATTATAATGAAATAAAAAAGAGATGTACGGAAGTACATCCGTTCATCTCTCGAACGATTAAAGTCTTGGTGCACACCTTGCTGGCTGATTGTTCGTCTTCCATAAACAAACATAAATCTAATAAAACAAATATGGATTAAAAAAGGGACACCGGAATGTACATTCATCCCTCCCTCGAATAATCGAAGATTTAGGGAACGCTTTTACTACCGGTTACTTGTCTTCCATTCTTAAAAAACATCAACACATCAAATTAAGTTTTTGCCTTCAGGCCAAAAAAAAAAAATCAAATTTAAAGTCTTATTCATAAATGAACATGTTTGCAATCAATTCAAACGTGATACAGACAAAGCTTAACCCTCCATCGTACGAGCGTATATACAAGCGGCGTTTAACCACAAGAATGCGATTAAATCATCGTTCACTAAAAACACTAAACAACTTGTATCCAAAACTACGTAGCTTTGATTACCTCATCGCACCGGAGGATACGTAGGAGCAAGGTCAATATCTTGTCAAGCATAATAATAAAACACTTAAATTTCCCCCTTTTTGTAAATATCTCTTAAATAAAATAATAAATTCAATAATTAAAAAACATGTAAACAAACTTTAAATGAGTATGCTAATACCTTCCCCTTGCATAACAAACTCTCAGACCCAAAGATGGTTGCGACGACCGTCTTTCCTTTAAATTTAAGATTTTATATTTTTCTTTAAAAATAAAATTCGGTGGCGACTCCGTGTCATTCCGAATGTCCTAAACGCTCGGACGATTTTCACGGCGCGATACCATTCTTACTAGTCCCCTTCTCTACCCTTCTATCCACACCCCCTGTGTTAATCTGGATTGGATTTGTTAGTGGTTGGAGCCCACCTACTCCATCCCACTGGCCCAACTCATTTCCACAAAGACCATTCAAATGATTGATATTCCAACTTATAACATTAAGAAAATCACTCTACGCACCCTCCTTATTTCTCTTTTCCCCTCTAACTACCCCTTTTGCCCTTACTTGCGCTTCAGAGGGGTTCGGATAATATTATCCGAATTTCCCATACAAGTTCGGAAACAAAAATCCGAACTTAGCAGTTTACAAAACCGGAAAACGCGATTGGCAGATCGTAGGGGTTAGGAAAAAATAATCCTAACTGGTTAGGGAAAAGTAATCTGAACCACATGAACCTGTCTTACTTAAGTTCAGCTGCAACTTACTTTCTCCAACTTCTTCTACACACAATCAAAAAATCTCTTCACAAAATTATCTCATTTGGTTGAATTGAAGATCTAAACTCAACATTGGAACATTAGAGAGTGATTTGCACACACTTTGGGGTGATTAAATGAAAGATTACCTTATGTTGACGCTCCAAAGTGTGTGCAAATCTCTCTAATGTTCCAATATTGAGTTTAGATCTTCAAGCCAACCAAATGAGATAGGTTTGAGAAGAGATTTTTTGATTGTGTGTAGAAGAAGTTGGGAAAAGTGATCTATAGCTGAACTTAAGTAAGATAGGTTCAGGTTCGGATTATTTTTTTCTAACTAGTTAGGATTATATATCCCTAACTAGTTCGGATTATTTTTCCCTAACTAGCTCGGATTTGTTTTTCCAAACTTTCACTAAAAAATATATCGGATAAAATTTCTCGAACTGTTTTTTCTCATGATTTAATTCAGAATATTTTATCCGAACCGCTTTCTTAGTGTAAAATGAAGGGCAAATTGGAATTTCAGGGAGGTAATTGAGAAGTGTAGGGGGGGGGGGCGGAGAGTAATTTTCTAACATTAAACCAAATGTTGCTATTTTGATGACAGGCTTGACTGCCATTATTGAACACTACTTTAATTTGTTTCTAGCTTTCCAGACATCACCTCGTGTACACTTTAACCTACAACTACCATTTCTTTCTGCCCGGCTGCCATATTACTCTAGGTTACAAAATTAAAGTGTTTCATAGTAATTTTTATAAACTCACCGTAATTTCAAACATGTGATGGTAAATCACATGTAGAATACAAAATTAAAACTAAATGTCGTTTAGCATCGTGGCAAAAAATTAGCTCGTAACAGGGGATTTTCCTTTTAGTAGATTTACTATTAGATTAGATATTATGGAAGTTTAATTTTTTAAATGTGGTTAAAACTCGGTTGTTATTTTTTTTTCTTTTTAGCTTTCTTAGGAGAAGTCCCCTTAGCTTCCAAACATGGGATCAAAATCATAGTTTTTTCTATCAAGTCCAACGTCATTCACCATTAAACCAACTTGGTTAGTATTAGTTACAAAGCTTTAATTTTACACTAATTGTAATGAATTTTTTTCTCATTCATACAATTTTAAAGTTCATATTTCTATCATAGTTTACTATTCTATTCGTTGGACTCTACCATGTTTGTCACGCTAGCGTGATATTTTGTAGAAATTACACTTTGTTGTATTTGATTTCACGGCGTGAACATGTTTTCACCTATAATACTATAATTTCTTGCTTCTCAAAAACCACAGTAAGGTTGTCTCAAAAACGGAAAATTTAGAATAGCACCCCTTGTTCAAATATGGGTTTATAACTTTTTTGTAAACTTATGATAATTCACGGTAATTTTGGCAAAATTCATAATAACTTGAAACATGGACTAATTGTTTATATGTACTTCCTTGCTCCGTATTCAATAACAAGTCAATTTATAAAAAAAATTATCACAAATTTTAAATTGTTTTACAACATCAATGAAACATTGATATTTTTTTTCTACCATTACCTCTACTATTAATCTTTGGAAAATGCTAAATAGTGCCCCTTAATTTTTTCTTTAATTCTTTTACTTTTACTTTCACATACATACCAGTATGTGTTAACCAAAGATAATTTATGATGGAGGTAATAAATTTTGGAATATGTTGGTAGTTATAGTATCATAAAGATGATTTCTCTCAAAATAAAAGAGAAAGGTGATAAGTCACCCTCATTGTATAAGTTTTATCATCTCTCTCCTTATAGTACTAGTAGTGGTGTCATCATCCGATTACTGTTAGCACGTTTGCTATTAATTTTTCTACCAAAAAAACCGTTTGCTTTTAATTCCAAGGAGTAATTTCTTGTGAAGAATCACATAAATCTTGTACCCTACACAATACGTTATCGTCTTAAAAATAAAATATGGATCGTTTTAGCATATGTTTTACGCCTATACAAGAGCTAGAAGTAGTCATCACTTATTCCTAAATTTCTATATTAGAGAAAATATGGTCAATCACCATCTTGTCGGCTTATAGTCCAATTGGGCAAAAAAGTCTGACAAATGGAATAACTTCGTGAGGAGAAGAACAAACATAGAGTACACCATAATTCTCTAAAAAAGAAAGGATAAACATCACAAGCTCTGAAATTTTCAACTATGATGATTTTGAGGTTGAATCCTTTGAGATGAGTGTAGGTGGCTGAAATAAAAGTTAGCAATCCTCATAGTAAAGTAGAAAAAACTAAAATTCTCTTGTAAGTCTATTATCATAATAAAAATATTGATTCAATGGGACTTGTGAGTACTAAATATATCTTGCTATGAGATTTAACTACAAATAATAGTATTTTTGTATTAGAAAAAATATTTTTAATTATTTAAAAGATTGACAACACAAATTTTAAGAAAAATTTCCTGTTTTTAGTTTCCTTGACAAGTTCTCAAGAGCATTAGTTAATATGACCATTTAAATAAAATAAAACATTTTAGAATTATAGATTTCATTTTTTATGAATCAAAATTATAGATTTTATGACAAAGATAAATTTCAAATTCCAATCTTTTCTTTTGCTATGGAAACTCTATTTATAAACGAAATGAGGTTCGGGATGTAGAACCTGAAGTATATGCGGAGTTTTGGGGCTACATGTACCATTTCGGGTTCTAGATCCCGAATGGGCCTGCACCCCCCAAAACTCCGCACAAACTTCAGGTTCTACATCCCGAACTTTATTTTGGAATCTACGTCCCGAATTTTGCTTAAATACCCTCCACTACAAAAAACGTGTCTGATAACGGCGGTTTATTAGGGGAGGTTTAGAGAAACCCCCACAAATTGTGTTAAAATGTGACATGTGAGGAAATGCTTTACAAATTTAGCGGGGGATCACGAACCGCCGCAAAATAATGACTTAATATCTACGCGGACCCAAAATTTTCAATTTCCTATCGTCATTTTCATGAAACCCTAATTCTCTCTTTTGTCTCTCTCACTCCTCCTCCCGTCGCAACACCACCGTCGCCAGGATGATACCAGCGGTTCATAATAACTGCCGCCAGTAATTGAGAAATTTTCTAAATCAGCATATATAGTCTGATATTCTCATGATAGGAACAATTACCCTATATCACCTGAAGAGCTTTTAGACTATTCTCATATTTCATGGCTCTTACTCTTGTACAATCTTATAGTTCTGACACCTACTTCACCTATTTCATGGTCCTTCGATCGATGTCTTACATCATGCATCATGATCTCATAATTAGCTTATCTTATTGTGCCCGCTTAAACATCACCTTGATAATTAAGATTTGTCTAACTATAATGCCATTTTACTCAACACTCCTCCAATGGGTGTGTTAAAATATTCCAATAAATTTCAACAATAAATAATGAAATTAACATTCAACGAAATTGTATTGACATGCTACATCCATGCCATTATTGCAACTCCAACAATTTATATTATAAATTAGAATATAAATTCCCTACTAAATGCTGAAAACTAAACTTGTTGACAAATAATGAAATTACTCTTCAAACTCACACTAAAAACCTCACTTGCCCCTCTCTTTCTCCATAGATTATTTATTTAATCTTTGTTTTTGTTGGAATCTCCTTTGATGCTTTGGATACGACCTCAAAAGCTTTTAACATGCACAACTTGAACTTTTGTTCATCAATCAAGTCCTTTTGTGTTTTCATAGTAATTCTTAATGTTCTTGTATAGCTCATAACTGCAATATCTATACTCTGCAACCACAAAGAATAACACGTTACGGCGACACATTTATATATTCGTATCTCAATAAGACATTGTAAAAATGAACCATATGTGTGACTTTATAAGTAGTTATGATCACCTCGGGTGCACCAGACATTATAAAGTACAAGCCTTTCACCGGATGATTCGCCAAAGCCATAGGTTCCACAGGCCCAATCAAATTGGACATAACAACACTTGAATTTCTCAATGTACCATATATATGTTTAGCAACTGCCTGCAACACATGTTTATAGCTCAAGCCAATTCAAAACCATGAAACAAATAAAAGATTAAAAGCTTGTTAATTTTGATATCTAAAATATTTGGATAGCAACTTTTTCCACCTAAAATTATTTCGAATGTACACATTTGAAGAAGAAAAAAAAAACATAACTTTTATACACTTCCGAACAAATCAAGAACTTTTGTTTCGTCCAGATGTGTGCTTTTCAAATCATGTTTGTTCTTTTTTAAAACAAATATACCCCCTCTATCTCAAAATATAAGACAAAATTGATCAACAAAACAGAAGTAATTAATCCATATTTTTAACCAAATTCATCAAATTTTTTTGACTAATTTTCTCTTATATTTTGTGACGGAAGAATTACATTACATATATATACATACCTCATGCCCTCTTAGTTTGAGCATCATATCCAAAAGCCATTCAATAAGAAAAACAGTGAAAGTATTTCTCTTCCTCTTGATTATTTGTTGTGATTTCCAAATAAATTCTAAGGGGTTTGATAGACTTGTCTTGCTTAAATTTGGGATAGCTAAATGTAAGAAAGAAATATGATTCCCCCAAGGAGAATTTGAATCAGCCTTCATCATATCTTGGATTGACTGGTAACTTCCAATATTCCTAGTACTAAGCAACACCAATCCTGTTGAGTTTGATGTTATTGCCTTATTGTCAATCTCTTGCATGTATAGTCTAATTCCATAGAAAATTATCCCTGTAATCACATCATTTATGGTCTGCAATACCCAAAAAAAATTATATTAATTAGTACTAGGTTAGCTTAATTTGATGAAAGATATATACTCCTATTCGCTAAACAACATTCAATTATTAGTATTCATTGAATAACTGATTATCTGGTATATAAATCAAATACATCAGTTATTCAATTAATCTAAAAAATGAATATTTACTTATAATTGTGGACTATGGAAGTATATATATATATATATATATATATATATATATATATAGGATTGCTAATTTCGACTGTGGGTCAAAGTTAGTAATGTATGGTCCGCATGTAATTACTTAGTGCACCCCCCATTATCTTCGCGCACCCCCAACTACTCATAAGTCCCCCACATGCACCCCCATATAATTACACATAAATCATACTTGCTAACTTCGACCCACATGGTCAAAGTTAGCAGCCCCATATACGGATAGTACTACCACAATTATAAAACTATAATTGTAAGAAAATTTCGTTTTAGAGAGATGGTTATATAATCTCTAAATCTAATATTTGTATTACAACAAATTTTTAATTTAAATCAAACGGTCAATACAACTGCTGCGATAGAAGAGGATATAATTTGCAAATTGTTTGCAATACCATACTTCAATGGAAGACTATCCACCAACATACAAATTATATAAATTGTTTTTAATTTCTTATAAAATTCAGTAATCCAGCTCAAATACCAACTAACTCAAAGAGTTCAATCCCATTATTCACTTGCAGATGCTCCATTTAAAGCTATAGTTTGTCTGCATGGACTAACTCATACTAAAATCGGCATCGTGAGAAATCAAATCTGAGACTTTGGAAGAAGCACTCTATAAGATCTCAAGTCAACACTCAACACTACAACCAACTCAATTGGATAACAAATTGTATACATATTTAAATTAATCTTACCACTCCAAGCTTAGACTTGATTGTTTTGATTTCATCAAGAGAGAATGATAGATTTGTTAGTGCACAAGGAAGAAACTCTGAACCTTCCACACCATTCCATATAGGTGTTTTGTCATCTTTAATTATAGAACTTTTGGCTACACTCCATCCAAAATCAGAAATGGAATTGAAAAGTGAGGATATGGTTGAAGGAAACCACTTGAAAAAGCTTTTCTTTGGAGTTAACAATTGTGATGATTTGCGGTTAGGAAATGACAAAGGAAGTGAAGGGTCATCAGCTCTATGAAGACAAGAAAGAAGAGCACCCATTAGAGAGTAACCATCACCAAGTGCATGATGAAGTTTGAATATTATGGTGAAAGCAGCATTGCTTGTTGGATACTTGATAAGATGAATTTCCCAAAGGGGTTTGTTTTGTGGTGTTCTTTCTATTAATATTTTTGACACATAATCATCAAAATGTTTATCATACAATTTAATTGACTCGTTTTGCGGGAATATTGGAACTTTTAAATGATCTCTAGCGTTCACCTCTACTTTTTTCCACTTCATTTTTCCATCTTCATCTCTCACCTATATACATGTAGCATGCATATATACACATGTTAATATTTAATTTATATTATAAGCAAAAATTAGTAAGGAAAATTAAACATTAAAAATTAAATATAATGTACCATTATGGAGGAGAAGCGTGGATTGATAGGTAAGAAAACATGTTGGAGCAAATACATAGCTTGAGTGTCGTTAAGTGGAATTTCTAATTCCAAAAATCCGAAAACATATGAACATAAGGGTGCTGTGTTGAAGTATTGTCCACTTGGGCTTACGGGCTCTGTTACATCTTCAATGTTCTCCATTGATGATTATAGTATTATGCACTAAGCAATGTGTTAGAAAGTAGAGAATACTTATAGAATGCCAGCACAGTTTGAACCCCTCACATCTAGTCTAGTGTGACATTCATGGATTAAAAGTTAAAACTTCTAAAAAGAAGGTATATAATTGATTCAAAAAAAATTGAGCGCATTTATTTTTTTGAACAATATTTAAGCGCATTTATGATATGTGTCTAATATGGATCCGGTTCAAATATGGATCTTACTATATTTTTTTTACTCCGTATTTGATTTACATAGTCTTGCATCTAGGGTGAGTGAGTAGGTAATATTGGTTGATAGGAGTCTATCGTCTAGTCTATATCACACACATGTTGGATTGAGTTATTTTTAAATAGAAAATGTTATGACTGTTATATAAGTTTATTTAACTAAAAGAGTAAATTTATGGATAAATCTACTATACACAAACTATACAAGTTGTGCATAGTGCACAAGCCGTTAATATCAAACGAATACGAATTTTACAAAATTCACTTTTGATTTGAATTATATATCAGATTTAAATTTTATAAAACATAATTTGGTCTGGCTTATTCTCATTCTATCTTATTTTATAGTGATGCTTTTTTTCTTGTTTAATAGTAAGCTAATTGTTAGAAATTTCACCTTTACGATAGATAAGTGGGATGATCATGATTCGAATTCTATCTCCTGCATATATAATGCAATGTCCTACTAACGAGATAAATAAAATGACAAAATTGCAAATTTTAATAAAGAAGTAATATTTAGTCAAAAAAATATAGAAGTAATATATTTTTTCTCTTGACGTGGCTTTTGAAGGTGTAAAAAATAATGAGTACTAAATGAAAGGATCCACCGGTTTCAAAATGGTGTGGTCGAAGGACTGACATCGTGGTCAATATGTCAAATTGTCAATGCTTGATCATAAATGTCTCTGACAATATGAACGTACGTTAAATGATTCATTTTGGCCTACATCACTATAAACTACACACCATATACAATTTTTGCTTATAAAAAACACACCTTGTATAATTTTTAATTACCTCTTTTTACATTCTAGTAGAAACATAAAATTCTCTTTTTAAATTCTCTTTTGTGTCTACAATAGATAATAAATAAATAAATAAATAAATAAATGAAGATTCGACTCGATTAATATATATTGGATGTTAATGTTTTTAACAATTAAATTAGAGTTATTAGCATTTTTTTGCTAATGATTAAGATATCAAACAAGTACTACTGAGATACTCCTTATATTTTAAAATAAGTGTCACGTCGTTTGTAATATTTGTACATCAATTAAAAAAAATGTATTGATATTTTTAAAAATGATTAATTACTTTTTACCTCTATATAATATAAGTTAAAGTTGTTTTACTTCTGTAAATTTTTTTATTGTTTTATTCTCTGTAATATAAGATTTTGTGTTTTATCACCCATGATTCAGTCAACCATAATATAATTTGCGGCTGTTTTGTTTTGCGACGGTTTAAAATCTTCGCAAAAATTATATTTTACGGTAGTTTAAAACCCTCGCTGAAATTATATTTCACGACGGTTTTTTTTACAGTGGTTTTTTCGCTGCGGTATATTATGTGTTAGTGTTTTACATGTTGGCTACATTATTAATAAACAACTACAACAAGATGTTTGACAACATGTTCCAACATGTGCGTACCGGACCTGTGGTATATATGCATAAATACGAGCGCAATCTTCTTTAAAGATTTGATTCAATTTTATGTGTTTAATTTGCACACGAAGCAGTGCATAATTCATCAGAATCTTAAGGAAGCTCTCTAGACCTAATTATTTTGTAAAATATATTTGGCTTCATGGAAACATAATATTTCATTCTAAAATATGTTGGATTACTTAACAAGCAAGATACCAACCTGTGAAGCCCATCATAGATCTGCTCAACACGTTCTTTATTGGATATAAATATTCTAAGAAGCAACCTTAGAAGATCACTGAAACCAAGAACTAAAAGGAGAAGAGTCTTTTGAGTTTGAATCTTTTGTAAGCCTCTCTTGCATGATATTGATACTAGGATTGACATGTTTAATTGAGTTTTAACTCAAATGTTTGCGCTCTGAAACTTTTAAGCAAAGAGCATATGTTTAAATCACTCAAAACTTTTAAGCACGAGTGAGGTTAGTTTACATTAGAGTTAGTTTTCAAAATACTGGTTATTCATTGATATACCCGAGGTGTATTACTTATAGGAGTGAGCAGGGGTTCTCATGTTTAGGCTTTGAATTAGTTTTACTTAGTGGATTTTCTCTTGAATTGGTATCCCCTAGAATAGGTGACATTGCACTGAACTAGTTTAACAAATACTCTGTGTTATTTACATTTTAGTATTTATATTTTGTGTTATTATTTGTG
Organism: Trifolium dubium; assembly: GCA_951804385.1. Lineage (NCBI taxonomy): Eukaryota > Viridiplantae > Streptophyta > Magnoliopsida > Fabales > Fabaceae > Trifolium > Trifolium dubium. Next base: position 18,479,724 of record OX638071.1, on the reverse strand, counting down.
TTTCATGTCAGTACGGTGTTGGAAAATCACACGCAACATTCTGTTGGTGTTGGAACATCACGTAGAACATCTGTTGCTGACGTGGCAGAAATTTCATTATAGTTGACTTGAGTCCAGGGGCATAAAACACAAAATCTTATATTATAGGGAGTAAAACAACAAAAAAAATTTACAAGAGGTAAAGCAACTTTGGTCTATTTTACATGAGGTAAAATGCAATTAACCATTTCAAAAATATGACATTTTTATTAAATAATACTATTAGCAATTGGTCAAAGATATAATGATTTTAAAATAGGGTTTTGCTATAACACACCTATGAAGGTGTGCATTAGCATCATTCACCTTGTTTAAGTCTACACTAAAAATTTCTCTCTCTCTCTTCAATTTGGAATTTTTTATTATTTTATAAAGAGGGTGAATGATGATAATGCACATCATGGGTGTGTTTGTTACTTTATAAAAATAATAAAAAATTCCAAATTGAAGAGAGAAATTTTTTTAGTGTAGAGTTAAACAAGGTGAATGATGCTAATGCACACCTTCATGGGTGTGTTATAGCAAAACCCTTTAAAATAATATATGTTTTTATCATTTATTTCTACATTTCTGATGTATTAAGTTGGTACTTTTATGTTTTTCAGTCAGTTGTCCCGGAAGCAGTTGAAAAGGACACATTGAACCAAACGAAGAAATTAGACCAAAAAGACACGAAAAATAGGCGAAAACACAGCTGGACCCACACCACACGCTCCCTCACACATGCATTATGGACTCAACCATGCCTCCACGCGCGCGACAGCACACCACACGCCCGCTAAACCCTCCACGTGTGCGCTGTCCTTACGCGCGTCCGCCAGATGCTCCCAAATGGCATCCGTGTAGCCCACGGTGCCCTTCCCAACTCCTATTGGTCCTCTATCCGCGTGATTAATCGTGTGGCCTTCATGCCACACGAATTGAAGCCCATATCGGCCCAAATTTGTTTCTTTAATTTGTAGCGTTTTATTAGTATAAATAGGTCTTCATTCTCTCATTTCAAAACACACAAAGATCACCACTTCTTTGAGTAATTGAGAGATAAACTTAGGACTTTTGAAATTTCTAGCGCTCAGTAGTAAGATGCTTTAGCAATTGCTACAACATCTACACACAACACAGATAACAATAAAAGCGATAAAGAGCATAAACGTAAATAACACAGATGTTTGTTGAACCAGTTCGGCGCAAATAGCCCTAGTTTGGGGGATACCAATCCAGGAAGGAATCCACTAAAATAGCCCTAGTTCAAAGACCTCAGTAAACGCCCCGTTTACGTCTCCTCACCTAGCAACCACCCGTGCAACTCAACCTAGGAACTCCTAGATCAAAGGCGCCCCGCCTTACTTCCTAACTAACAACACACACACAAGTGTTGTATACAAACAAACAATCTGTTATGGTGAGAACACACTCAAACATAAAATTGACTTCGTACCTACAGGCTTAGGAGCAATCACACAATAAACAAAACACACAGCCTATGTCCTTAGCATGTATCAACGTGATACAGGAAAAGGCTCACAAGTTCACTAGGTAAAAATAGGATTACACACGCTTTAGTGAACACAATAAAATTCCCACAAACCTAAATAGGTTTTACACAAGTATATATAGAGTCTTCATGCTGGACTTGACTTGTTCCTAAAGAATAGGAGTCTTCAAAAATATATCCAATAACACTTCAGAAAAAATAAAATAATTCCTAAAATATAGGAGATATATTTTAGAATTAAATCTTCACACAAGAGATTACTTGTGACACAAGGCGAACGTGTTGTGCCAGCTGTGCTTTAAAAAATATAATTTCTAAAACAAATCTTCTTCAAGATATCTTTCAGAAATAACAAAAGCGCACGCGCCTAAAGCTTCATGACTTACATACTCAGATGCTACAGTATTTTCTAGAGCATGTGACAAAATGAGTTTTTGCAAAATTATAGCCAACATACAAAAACGCCAACAATCTCTCCCTTTGGCAAATTTTGGCTAAAACACTTTTGATCAGCATGCACAAAAATAATTCTTCAAATCAACTTCAATTTATAGCTAAGAAGAATATAACATAACTTGAATGCATATTAGCTAACTGTAATACCCTAATTTTCCGCTTTTTAAAATAAATATTTTATTTAAAAATTATTTCTTATTTTTCATAAGAAATACCAAAAATAGTTTTTTTAGATAATTTTTACTTACAATTTATCTTTATTTCTTTTAATTGTCGCAATTTATCTTTTTATATGAAAAATAGGAAAAAATATTCAAAAATGGTTTTTATCTTTGTATTTAAGTTTACATTTTATGTCTATATTTTGCTATATTTTTATTTGCATTTTGCTTCCACTTTTTTATGTTATTTGCATTTTATCTTTTTCCTTATGATATTTTCTTTGATTTTTTAAACCAATCCCCATTTGCCATCTCATTTTCTTTTTCTATTTTTTATCTCATTTCACATTTTAAGATAAATAGGAAAATATCTTTTATTCAGTTTCACCCTTTTTACCCTTCAAAATTCAGAAATCACAAAATAACGCCAAAAGTTATGAGGCCCTATAAATAGGACATCATTTATTGCAACCCTAAGGAGATCACTGTTCACACATTCTTTCAGACTCCATTCTCTCTTCTCTTCTCTCTCGTGCCGTTCTCCCTTTTCATCCCTCCAAACCCTAAAAACTTCCTCACTCAAATTCACCATCAAAACTCCATTAAAACCCAAAATCATTAAAAGATAAAACGTTCATCTCGTTCTCCTCTATCCATTGGTACTTAAATCGCTTCCTAATTCGCGAAAACGGCTCCGAATCGTCCCGGTCCGAAACCAAAAAACGCAAGAACTAAAAAGGTAGATACGATGCGATTTTGAACGAGTTTGCGTGCGTTTTTGCTTGATTTGTAACTGGAATCATGTTTAAAACTTTTTCCATTAATTAATTTGACTGAATCGTGACTGAAAACGTGTTTACTTTTTTTGCTCCGTTCGGATTTTCGTTCGTGTACTGTGATTTAAGCTTCGTTTCTTATTTTTGATTCTCGATCTGTTATCTATGCGAAAACCGTGCGAAATGGTATATTCATACGTTAGATTTGATGAAGGTTTGGTGTTGTAGTGTTTCTCCCGAGTCAACTCGCCATTTCAATGGGTGCTATAGGACTCACCGAGTCCCTGACTCGGTCCCTTGGAGAAGAAGAAGATCCCGCGACGTGGCAGCCTGCGATTGGCGCCTGCGCGGGTTAGTATTTGGACATCTGGGTCGGGTTAGATCCGGACCCGACCCGGTTCATTTCCTTTTGTTTTTGTGTGGTTTCAGAAATGGATATTGGGCCAGCTTAAGCCCATTCTGATTTTTGTTTGTTGTTTTTTTTGTGAATGTTGTTCACACACCCTGAACATGCTATCTACACCCCCTCTTGCTTGTGATTAGAAACTGGGCTTAGCCCCAAATCTGTTTTACTGTGCCTGCACCCCTGATGTGCTGCGCGCACCCCCTCTTTGTGAGCTGAATTGGGCTTTGAGCCCATGATTTCTGTTTTTTTTTTTTTTTTTTCTGTTTGTTATGCACACCTCCTTTCTTTCTTTCTTTTTTCTCTTATTTTAGATTAAAAAACGAATTAAAAAAGTAATTAGTCTCTGACGCATGACTTTGACTGATTAATTTTTTAATTCGGAGATTTTACAACTTAGATTAGAAAAAGTGGATTAAAAAAGTAATTAGTCTCTGACGCATGACTTTGACTGATTAATTTTTTAATTCGGAGTTTTGAAATTTAGATTAGGAAAAATGGATTAAAAATAAATGGTCACTGACGCATGACTGTGGCTAAGTTATTTTTAATTCGAATCTTTAAAACTTTAAAATTAGAACTCCTTTGAGAAATCACGAGACAGAGCCTGACGCATGACTTGTCTTTGTCTCAACTTTTGACCTTGACTTTTAAGTCAACTTTTGACTTTGACTACTTAGTTCGACTTTTTAGTTGACTTTTCATGTTGACTTTTAGGTTGACTTTTTATAGTTGACTTTTTCCTACTCGACTGAATTATGCTGTTTGCTTATAATTGTTAGATGATTCATTTCTCTTTGTCTGATACATGGTTACTTGCTTATATGTTCATATCTGATGCATTTTTAATTATTCAGTACATTGATTATATGTCATCTGCATTCATGCATTTACATTCTTCTCTTCTCCTACCTTTCTTTTTCTTTTTCTATTCTGAACTGGAAAACTCTGAAAACAGCTTAAATAATATATTGAATGAAAAGAGATGTCTGACGCATGACTTTCATTTCTTGAATAGTCCAAGTACCTGCCGCATGGCTCGCGACTGAGGACTATTCTCATTCACTGAATAATTCCTTAGAAAATCTAAAAGACACTCAACCCACTCAACTGCTTTTTCTGCCTCTGTGCAGTCAACTCTTTTTCAACTGCCCTTGTGGAGTCAAATCTTTTTCAACTTCATTTTCCTAAATGGACGGTGCTTTATCCATTCCCCTGATACAAACAAACGCTTAAGCCTCAATTGAGTATACAAGCAATACTGTTGTATCAGTGGAATGCGACTTAAGCATCGTTACCAACAAACAAAATCTTTCTTTTCAGGAAGAACTACGTGAGCTTTGACTTCCTCATTGTACTTGGGGGATACGTAGGAGCGAGAGCCTCTCTCGTCAAGCCAAATAATAAAAAACTCTTTTTTCCCTTTTCTGTTCAATACGCGGTAATTTATTTCTTTTTATGCGGTTATCTCTGTTTATGCAAACCAAAATTCCTCAAACGGTTCCCGTTGAGTGCAACGGATATGAGGGGGTGTTAACGTCTTCCCCTCATGTAACCAACTCCCGAACCCGATCTTTTAAGGTTTTATCATTATTTTCCTTTCCCCTCATGGGATAAATAAAATATGGTGGCGGCTTCATTGTTTACATTTGTGCATTGCATCTTATCATTGCATATCTGTATATTTTTTGCGCCGGGTACTACACTAACCATGTATCAGAGGCATGCACAGCGGATAAGAAACAATTAGCCTCAAACATAATCAGACTTAATCTCTCATAGTGGATTCCAGAAAATAGCAACAGCTTCAAAAAGCTACAACAGACTGTAAGGACTAGGAAAAATAAAATTTTCCCCCTTAAGTCAACAATACTCCTCCTTCGGATATACTTCCCCTCAATGGTTGGTACGTAGGAGTAACTAGATAAGGAATATAAACACATATACTACACTCCCCCTGTCTTCATGGCAGATAGATATAAGAGAATGCAATCATGCAATAACCTTCAAAAACAAAACTACTGCTAACTACTAATGTGGTATCAGAGCATATCAGAGCAATAAACTTCAAACTTCTTCAACCTTCAAGAGCAGTACTAATACTCCCCCTTTTTAGCCAAATAATTTGGCAAAAGGAAAAGAACATCATATTGTCAGAACACATAAGCAAGGAATAAAACCACATAGTACTTATTACAAACCATCAGCACACATAGGTGCATATAAATTCCAGGGCTTCACCCACAAGAAGAACATATCATCAGAAGCAACAAAAAAAGAAAATAGAGTATTAAAACTCAGCACTTCCTTCAGAGTCCTCCACAACCAAGTCTTGATCATGAGCAGCTAGCTCTTCAGCTTCCAGGGTTTGAATAACATGATCTACCAAGAACTTCTTATCATCCAGAGCCTTACTCACAACCTTGAGATCAGCAATCATTTGCTGTCTACTGAGCAGAGCAGATTTGCCTTTGGCGGATGCTAGAGCAATATCTACAGCATGTGATTTTTCCAAAAACCTAGAGTCTAAAGTAATATCTGATTCTCTTTTAACAGCCTCATTAGTAGAAAAACATAGCTCAGGATATTGTTGCAGGATAATATCACAAATAATGTTGGAAAAGCAATAGGAATTTGTGTAGCATTTGTCTTCCTATGTGCTATAGTTTGGTAAAAAATAAATTCACCAAAATTAAAAGCAGATTTGGTACCTATAGCATAGATAAACTTACTCAGCACCCTTGAGACATCAATGGAATGGGTAGTAGGCTCCCAATTAGCAGCTACAATCTTGTTCAGAATAACATACTTTGTAGAAAGCTTTGCAGCAGACAAATTATTCTTCATTGGCCACTCCTTAACCAGATCACCAGTAATGGTCTTGCAAATTTGATTCTGAGTTACCTCCAAGTCAGCTACCTCTTCAGCACTCTTGCCTAGGTATTCATTGATTACTGCATGTGAGAAATTAACACATTTACCACGCACAAAAACCTGCCTATATTCAGCACTCATAGAATCACCACAATCAGTTCCTATGTTTACAATGAATTCCCTCACCAGCTTGGTATAGCATTTCCCCAAGCTTTTCACAGTCTTCACCAAACAAGCTGCTTCAATAACCTCCATGAGTTCTTGTAGATTCAGCAAATCATGATGTAGGTTTCTTTCAACAGCAATTCTTCTTTCATAAATAAATTTCCATCTAGAGGCATCTTCCTCATGATGAAAGGACACATTATCTAGGGGCACAGATGGAACATTTTTAGCCCTTTTTCTCGCTGTGTCTACTGGCTTGTCAGATGTGCTAGTATCTTCAACAACATCTTCAACAACATCTTCTTCAACAACAAAGTCACTATCAGATGACTCATGCTTCCTTTTCATAGTCTTCTTCTTAGTCTCAGTAGAAAGAACAAGCTTGCTCTTTGTTCTTCCAGGAGCATATTTCACAAGTTGTGTACCTGTTTGAGAATCAGAGAGGGTATGATCCTCTATTTCCAGTTCAGCAGACTTCATGCTCTCATCATTTTGAGAGATCTCAACATTATCACCAGACACAATTTCTTCTGCATTCTCTGAAGTGTCTGGAACATCAGATGCTCTACCATCAGTTGCAGCATTTTGAAAAGTAAAACAATGATTACGGCAGAGGCAGTTATTAAAAAACACAATCGTTCCCTGATTAGCGTGCACCCTATGAAGGTAGGGAGGAGAGTCAGTTGCACGCATTTTCAGAGTTAACTGTTATGGATTTTCAAATAGGCAAATTCCCGATTTGCCCCTCAACCTTTCAAATTATTTTGCATCTAGTGCCTTTATAAAAATATCAGCAAGTTGTTCATCGGTAGCTACATGTTCAAGTGTGACAACCTTTTCTTCAACAAGATCTCTAATAAAATGATGCCTTATATCAATATGTTTAGTCCTACTATGTTGAATAGGATTTTTGGAAATGTTAATGACACTCATGTTGTCATAGTATAATGTCATAGCATTTTGTACCACATTGTCTTCCTTCAACACTTGCTTCATCCATACAAGTTGAGCATAACTACTACCAGCTGCAATATATTCTACTTCAGCAGTTGATAGAGATACAAAGTTTTGTTTCTTACTAAACCAAGAGATGAGATTATTTCCTAGGAAGAAACATGCTCCTGAAGTGCTTTTTCTGTCATCTGCACTTCTACTAACATAGAATTATCACTATGACAATACAAGATTCCATAGTCACATGTCCCACTCACATATTTTAAAATTCTTTTGACTTTTGTGAGGTGACTCATCTTAGGTTTAGCTTGATATCTTGCACATACTCTTACAACAAATGTAATATCAGGTCTGCTTGCTGTGAGATACAGTAAGTTTCCAATCATACTCCTATAGAGACTTTGATCAACACTAATTCCTTTTTCATCTTTGGTAAGCTTCAAATGTGTTGCTGCTGGTGTGCTTTTGGTGCTAGCATTCTCCATACCAAACTTTTTCACAATATTTCTTGCATACTTACTTTGAGACACAAATATAGTATTCTCCATTTGTTTGACTTGGAGCCCAAGAAAGAAAGTTAGTACACCCACTAAATTCATCTCAAATTCTGATTGCATATGTTTTACGAATAGCTGGACCATCTGATCAGACTTGTTTTTGTAGACCCATTTTGTACCAATTACTTTCACATTTTTAGTTCTAGGCACAAGATCACACACTTCATTCCTCTTGAATTGATCCAGTTCTTCCTGCATGTCATTAATCAAAAACTCATCTATAAGTGCTTCCTTGAAATTCTTGAGTTCATCTTTTGAGACAAAACATGAGTTAGACACCACATCTTGCTTTCTTCCTGTAACAATGCCTTGATCAAGTTCTCCAATAATAAGCTCTTTTGGATGATTTTTCTGGACTCTTGTAGATGGAACTTTGTTAGGTTTAGCACCACTTGATTCACAGTCATCATCTTCCTTTTCAGTTTCAGATACCTCGTCCTGCTGGACAGATGCTATAGAGATTACTGGAGCATCTGATCTCTTATCTTTACTAGAGTCAACTACAACAACATTAAAGGATTCCATCATTACTTTAGTGACCAAGCAAGTTGACACGCCAACTTCTTCTTGAGGTTCCCATAAGTAACAATTATCTTTTGATCTCACACCCTTCATTAAGACTTCTCCCTCTTTATTAGTGACTAGACATTGAGAATTTGTGAAGTTTACTATTAACCCTTGATCACATAGTTGACTGATACTGATTACATTAGCTGTTAGACCTTTCACTAGCAAGACCTTTGTAAGTTTAGGTAGACCCTTTTTGACCAAGTTTCCTATTCCCTAGATTTCACCTTTAGCACCATCACCAAAAGTAACAAAGCTTGTTGAATAAGATTTTATATCAACCAAATAGCTTTCAATTCCGGTCATGTGCCTGGAACAACCACTGTCAAAGTACCAATCTTCCCTAGATGTTGCTCTTAGAGATGTGTGAGCAATGAATGCCACAGAGTCTTCTTTAGGTTTCCACTCCTTCTTGACAAGCTTGCTGGGTTTTGCTTGATACACCTTCTTGGGATATCCATACAGCATGAAGCAAAACGGTTTTATATGCCCTTTTCTCGCACAGTAGTGACATATCCATGGTTGAAATTTTTCTTTGACTCCCAGATGCTGCACAGATTGCTGGAGCAACTAACTTGACCTTATTGGAAATGTTTCTTTGAGAGGTGTGTACATAGTACTCTGATTATAATTCATCTTTTTGTTAAGCCTCTCATAATTAAATCCAATAGCTTTTGGCCTACCTGGATTTTGTTGAACCAGAATCTCATCTAATTTTTCAGTACCATTAGTCATCATAGAAACAAGTTTCTTTTGCTCTTTAATTTTCGAGTTCAACAAAATCACCTCTTCTGTTGTTCATTAGTTTTGCACACTTCTGCACTCCTAATACATAGCTCCTTGTAAGAAGCTGCCAACTTATCAAAGGTTAATTCTTCATCACATGATTCTTCATCAGATAAACATACTCCTGTCAGAGCACGGATGTGTTTTGCAGTCTCAGACTCAACTTCCTCCTCAGAACTATCCCCATCTGACCAAGTAACGGTCATATCTTTCTTCTGCCTCTTCAGATATGTTCCACATTCAGTTATAATGTGGCCATAGCCTTCACACTCATGACACTGGACCCCTTTGTTTTGAGTCGGTCTATCATCAGTATTTGGCCTCCTTTGAAAATTTGTGTTTTAGTTAGAGTCATATGATCTACCCTGAGCAGATGTTCTAGCATTTCCTCCATCATTGTTTGATATGGGTCTTCTATCCATGGATCTGAGAACTTTGTTAAGTTGTTCTCCAAGCTGCACCATAGTATTTGATAAGCTTTCATCAGTGTCTAAAGTACTTTCAACACCATCTTCGTCCGTGTTTGAAATAAAGGCAACACTTTTATTTTTCTTGTTTGACCTCTCATTGATTTTCAACTCAAATGTTTGAAGAGACCCAATCAACTCATCAAGTTTTATATTACCAATATCTTGTGCCTCCTCTATTGCACATACTTTCATATCAAACCTTTTGGGTAGAGATCTCAGAATCTTACTAACTTCTCATCAGACATCTTTTCTCCCAATGATTCAAAGGAGTTAGCATTTCTAGCACATTCATATGAAAATCATGAACACTTTCCTCTTCCTTCATCTTGAGATTCTCAAACTGAGTTGTTAAAATTTGAAGCTTTGATTTTTTTTACCTTCTGAGTACCTTCATGAGTAGTTTTTAAAATATTCCAAGCATCTTTGGCAACAGTACATTGTTTAATCTGTCTAAACATGTTTGCATCCACTCCATTAAATAAAGCATTTAGAGCTTTGAAATTTCCAATTGCTGTAGTGTCTTCAGCCTGAGACCATTCTTCTTCAGGTTAAGCTCTTCAGTATCAACATTATTAGCATCTTTTACTTTAGGATGATCCCATCCTTTAAGCACAGCCTTCCAAGCCCTGCCATCTAGTGATTTCAAGAAAGCCGTCATACGACACTTCCAAATATCATAGTTAGAGCCATTCAGCAGGGGTGGTCTAATCATCATTCCTCCTTCTTTATCCATTATGCTAGAAATAGTTCCCTGAGCTCACCCAAACAAGCAGGGTGCCTGCTCTGATGCCAATTGAAATTTCTGGCGCTCAGTAGTAAGATGCTTTAGCAATTGCTACAGCGTCTACACACAACACAGATAACAAAAAAAGCGATAAAGAGCATAAACGTAAATAACACAGATGTTTGTTGACCCAGTTCGGCGCAAATAGCCCTAGTCTGGGGGATACCAATCCAGGAAGGAATCCACTAAAATAGCCCTAGTTCAAAGACCTCATTAAACGCCCCGTTTACGTCTCCTCACCTAGCAACCACCCGTGCAACTCAACCTAGGAACTCCTAGATCAAAGGCGCCCCGCCTTACTTCCTAACTAACAACACACACACAAGTGTTGTATACAAACAAACAATCTGTTATGGTGAGAACACACTCAAACACAGAATTGACTCCGTACCTACAGGCTTAGGAGCAATCACACAATAAACAAAACACACAGCCTATGTCCTTAGCATGTATCAATGTGATACAGGAAAAGGCTCACAAGTTCACTAGGTAAAAATAGGATTACACACGCTTTAGTGAACACAATAAAATTCCCACAAACCTAAATAGGTTTTACATAAGTATATATAGAGTCTTCATGCTGGGCTTGACTTGTTCCTAAAGAATAGGAGTCTTCAAAAATATATCCAATAACACTTCAGAAAAAAAAAAATAATTCCTAAAATATAGGAGATATATTTTAGAATTAAATCTTCACACAAGAGATTACTTGTGACACAAGGCGAACGTGTTGTGCCAGCTGTGCTTTAAAAAATATAATTTCTAAAACAAATCTTCTTCAAGATATCTTTCAGAAATAACAAAACGCGCACGTGCCTAAAGCTTCAGAACACACAGACTCAGATGCTACAGCATTTTCTAGAGCATGTGACAAAATGAGTTTTTGCAAAATTATAGCCAACATACAAAAACGCCAACAACTTTTATTCTTTGTTTTGTATGATCTCAATATTGTAATCTTTCCAGTTGATGCTCTGGTGTCTGTACTCAGAGTCTTTTTATTAATTCAGGTTTATATTTATTTTCTTGCTTATATTTATTTATTTTCTTGTCTTTATTTATTTTATTGCTTTTATTTATTTATTCCGTAGTAATTTATTAGTTTATCATATGTTTAGTTAATTTCTGTCTATTTATTTATTATGCATTTAGTTTTAGTCTTATTTATGTCTAACTAATTTAATATTGCTAGGATGTAGGATTAGGAGCTAACAGGGCTCGATAGTTAGTTTGTGCGATCGCTTTTAATGAGTTTTCTGTAATCAGTTTTTAATTATACGTTTCTATAATTTGTCACGAGAGTGAGAATTATTTAAAGCATAGACCAAATTAGCGAGAGTTGCGGTTTATAGCGGATTGTAAAACTGTGCACTAATTCTAAAGACCGCAAGAGCAATTTAGGATTAGTGAAATTATATTGTTTTCCAAAAAGCATTTATACAAGTGGATGGAAGCGAGCGAGAACCGGCATTTATTTTATATGAATGTAATACTAGTCAAATTAGCGAGAGCTGCGATTAGTATTTTTAAGATAATATAATTCTTTTGAAAACTAAATTTTTTACCTAGCACAAATTAAATACTAAACCCTGTGAAGGAACTAAGGTTACATCTTAGTAAGATTTGTGGTTATTTGCCCTTTAAACTACTCAATAATATTTTAATCAATATAAATTTTATAAAATATATTGTTGGATTGGAAATTTAGATATCCTATAGATTATTTGTGTAAAATTTCAGATGAACCGAAATTATTTGATATGTTAATGAAACATATCAAAATTAATGGTTTGGGTGATTATTTATACGCCGTTAATCTTTGTGCCTCAATAACATATCAAATGATTTTAAATTTGTCTGAAATTTTATACAAATGATCTATATGATATAAACTTTCAATTATATCAGTTAAAACATTATTGAGTGGTTGATGGGTAAATACATCTAAATTTTGAAAGAATAGATTAGAAAAAATCAGAAAAATTTATTTAAAACTATACTACTTATAAATTAGAATATAGGTTCCCACTTATTGTTGAAACTAAACTTGACAATTGACATGTAATGAATTATTCTTCAAACCCACATTAAAACTCTCACTTTCCCTCTCTTTCTTCATATATAGACCAAGTTTATCATATTCATTGTTTTGAAACACATAGATAAGTTTATTTAATCTTTGTTTTGCTGGGAATCTCCATTGCTATCTTGGATATGTCCTCAAAAGCTCTTATCATGCACAACTTGAACTTCTGTTCATCAATAAAGCCTTTATGTGTTTTCAAAGTAATTCTTAATGTTTTTGTATAGCTCATAACTGCAATATTTATACTCTGCAACCAAAAAAGGATTACATGTTATGTTATGGTAACAAATTAATGGAATCAGATTTGCCGCGGTTACAACAAGCTACATGTAACAGAAATTTATGATTTTAGTTAATTAAGAGTTACCTCAGGTCCACCGGTCATTGTAAAATACAAGCCTTTAACAGGATGATTTGCCAAAGCCATTGGCTCCACAGGCCCAATCAAATTGGATATGACCACACTTGAATTTCTCAATGTACCATAAATATGTTTAGCAACTGCCTACAACAAATGTTAAGCTTTTCAATGTCATAATGATACAAATAAAAGAAATGGATAAAAGCTTTTTCCACCTCAAATCACTTGGAATGTACACATCTATATAAATGTAAAATATTGTGTTGTCTAAACATTCAATCCGGATTGCTTGCCGTCAAAACTATATGTAGTTAAGAGAAAGTCGGCCGTCCTATCAAAATTCGACAGACTAAATTTAAAACAATTAACTCTTATTAAACTATTTTAAATTATATATATAATATTTTAAATATAACCAAAATTATTGGTTTTAAAAAAAAAAATTGAATTGTCCAATTTTGATTGGTCAACCAGGTTTTTCCTGACAGTAAACAATCTAAATTCCCAAACATGTACTTCAAGACAAAACAATAATTATTTAGATATGTGTACTTCCTAAATTATGTATGATTTTTTTAAAAAAATTGGGGTGAGTAAAGTTGACCAATTTACATATATACTCACCTCATGTCCTCTTAATTTCAGTTCCATATCCAAAAGCCATTCAATAAGATAAACAGTGAAAGTATTTCTCTTCCTCTTTATTATTGTTTGTGCATTCCAAACAAATTCTAAGGGGTTAGATAGACTGGCCTTGCTTAACTTGGGGATAGATACATGTAAGAAGGAAATATGATTCCCCCAAGGAGATTTTGAATTAGGCTTTGTCATTTCTTGAATTGATTGGTAATTTCCAATATTTCTAGTGCTAAGCAACACCAATCCAGTAGAATTTGATGTTATTGTCTTATTGTCAATCTCTTGCATGTATAGCCTAATCCCATAGAAAATGATCCCAGTAATCACATCATTTATTGTCTGCAAAGTTATAACTAGTTTAGCTTAATTAATTTGATGAAACATATATAGTAGTAGTACCACAATTAAAAAACCAATAATAAAATGACCACAACAAATTGTATGAATCTGGATCATCTACAACAATAGGGTAGAACCGGCCTTGTATATTACTAAGTCTAAAACGAATTTTGTGATGAGATTTTTTAAAGTTCCTACTAATATTTAGTAAAAATTACTAAATTTGGGTTTAAATTTTATGTTAATTACATTTTAGGCTACAAAACTGTAGATAGAAATAAGAATCAATGATAAAATCAATTGATCTAATATTGTAAAATATGAGTTCTTTTATAAAGTAATTTATTTTATATTTTTGAAGGTTTGAAAGTAATTTGTTTTGAAGATTTAATTTACCATTGGACCGGCCCTACAATAAAAATTGTTAGATTTAATAGAAATGCAACTTTATCGACAGTTAGATTTACAAAGAGAAATTCTCTCTCTAAATCTAACAGTTGATACGGCTACATCACTATACTGCAGTGATAGAGGATCTAATTTTCAAATCGTATACTACATATATAACTAAAAATTAACCATACCACTCCAAGCTTAGACTTGATATTTTTGATTTCATCAAGAGAGAAAGATAAGTTTGATAGTACACAAGGTTGAAACTCTAGACCTTCGTCATCACCATTCCATATAGGTGTTTTGTCATCTTTAATAATTGAACTTTTGACTACACTCCATCCAAAATCAGTGAAGGAATTGAAAAAGGAGAATATGGTTGAAGGAAACTTTTTCAAAAAACTTTTCTTAGAAGGTAACATTAATTGTGATGATTTACGGTTAGGAAAAGACAAAGGAAGAGAAGGGTCATCAGCTCTTTGAAGACATGAAAGAAGAGCACCCATTAGAGAATAACCATCACCAAGTGCATGATGAAGTTTGAATATTAAAGTGCCTTTAGCATTGCTTGTTGGATATTTAATCAAATGAATTTCCCAAAGTGGTTTGTCTTGTGGTGTCCTTTCCATTAATATTTTTGACACATAATCATCAAAATATTGATCATATAGTTCAATTGACTCATTTTGAGGGAATATTGGAATCTTTATATGATCTTTAGGATTCACCTCTACTTTTTTCCATTTCATTTTCTCATTTTTGTCTTTCACCTATATATACATATATACAAGTACATGTTAATTAATAATATTTATCATATGAAAAACATGTAAGGAAAAACAAAATAAACACAACATATATAAAAATGTACCATTATGGAGGAGAAGCGTGGATTGACAGGTAAAAAGACATGTTGGAACAAATACATAGTTTGAGAGTCATCAATTGGAATTTGTGATTCCAAAAATCCAAAAACATATGAACATAAAAGTGGAGTGTTGAAGAATTGTCCACTTGGACTTACTGGCTCTGTTACATCTTCAAAGTTGTCCATTGGTGTGTTAGGAATAGGAAGTAGAGACTAATTAAGTTGAATATATAAAGATTGAACGGTGATCTCTTGGTACTTATAGCTAATAAGTTTCTTGTAGTGAATTGATGATGGTTGCATGCTAGCACAAATTACATATAAGGTCTTAAAATTAATTTATAAGAAAAGAAGGGACATCTCTTATTTGTATTCACGTCAGTTAGATAGGATCTAAAACTTATATGTCTAATATGGATATGGACACTAGAGCTGTCAAAACGGGCAGTCCGGACGGCCACCTGGCTTCATCAGGTCGGGTTAAAATGTCTGGATAAAATATGGACTTTAAAAAATAATGTCCGAGTCCGGCCCTACACGGGCTAGCAGGCTTTTAGATAAGCCCGGCCGGTATGTTTGCTTGTTTTTTATTTTTTTGAACTAAAAAAATCATTTTAATAGAAGAAAAAATTAAACATTTCAAATTGATTATAATAAAATATAGACATATTACATATATCATAACAAACATGTTTTGAGCACCAAAAAAAAAAATAAGACTCTTAATTTATCCAATATAAGTTATCAATCAACCAAAAGAACATAAACTAAATTCAAATAATTTTCTAAAAAACTAAGTTCAAGTATGATTAAAGTATCAATTTTTGGAGAATTTGACTTGTATTGAGTGAGCTTAATATTAATAAGAAATAGCGAAAGAATATTTTTTCTCCTCCATCATTCTTAGTGGGTTAGACAAAAAATATATATTATGCAGGCTAGTGAGCAGCCCGCGGCCCATTTGGATAAGCCCATGTTTCATGTAGATATAAGTGGGCCGGGCTAAAAAGCCCGGATGACAATTCAGGCACATATTTTAAAGTCCAAGCCTCTATGTTTTAACAGGCTTGTCAGGCCGGCCCATACGGACTAACCCATTTTGACGTCTCTAATGGACACGGGACATCTCTAATTTTAGTAAGTTTTAATAAAATTATAATTTTTTTCTTTTTTGACGCATAATGGCCTATATTAGACACATATTTTCTTTTGTGTTACAACTTTGAATTTTCTTTGTACACAAATTTGAATGCAAAAAAAATTTCTTTTACTTCTTTAACTATTATTCTGACACTAGTTAACATGACCCTTAAATTTATCATGAAATACTAATAAGTTAGTCTCTGAAATTAAAAAAAAAGTTCAATCAATAAAATATGGCTTTGTCTAATGGGGACATTAGAAAATTCTAATGTGCCGGTATATTTGGCTTTTAAAACCCCCCCGACTGTCACGCGCGTCCTCAGCTCCCCTTCAGCGTCTCACGCGCTCCCAACACATCCCAACTAGCATGCCCCTAGTTTTTTTTAAATCATTTTTGCTATGGAATGCTTTTAGAAATTTGTACGCTAAAATAATTTTTGCTGTGGAATAGTTTCAGAGATATGTACTTCAAAACTATTAGATGTACATAATCATGCCAAAACAATTTTATTTTGGAATGGTTTCAGATATTTTTACTCCAAAAACATTTTGATGTGGAATGGTTTCAAAGATCGAAAATAATTAGATGTACTTAATCATGCCAAAGTCATTTTGCTTGTGGAATGGTTTCAGAGTGTTGTACTCCAAAACCTTAATTATGGTACATGTTTTAGTATGTAATTTTAAATTAAAATATAGCTATATAATCATCGAAAATTGGTTTTTTATAATATGTACTTCAAAGAAACAAAAATAAAAATAAAATAAGCCTTATCGTTATTTCAGAAATTAAGACAGAGTGTAGTGGAGTGATTTGAAAAAATAGACAATTGTTATTGAATAAAAATGTAAAATAATTTTACACCATCAATTCTAATGGCTTTCTCAAAATATAATCGTATAAAAGATTTTCTTGAAAAATAAAAAGGACACAATTTGATTATCTTTATTTTATTTTAGTATTAGGAAGCTACACTTGAGAGGCTTCTGCATATTAGGCATGGTCGTACGGTAAAATATATTTATGAAAAGAATTTATTTTTTGTTATTATATATTTAATTAATTATTTCCACTTTTGTGTAAAACAAAATAATTGTTCCACTTTCTTTCATAACGACAGCAAGAAAAGGCACCAATAATATCAGAGATGCATGGGTCGTTCTCCGAGATAACAATATGAGAGATGGGTCATCTAGTGTTTTGGTTACAAGAGATGGGTATCTGCTCTAGTGTTTAAATATACCAACTGCCAACAATAATTTGTATAAATTATTAAAAGATACCAATCTATTTTAAATAGGAAATGCCAAAGTAAAATTATAAAAATAATTCGAACATTTTCTAAGATTATGATTTGAAAAAGGCTTAAATACGTAAAAGGTCCATATATTTTGAGGTCACTT
This sequence comes from Trifolium dubium, assembly GCA_951804385.1. Classification (NCBI taxonomy): domain Eukaryota; kingdom Viridiplantae; phylum Streptophyta; class Magnoliopsida; order Fabales; family Fabaceae; genus Trifolium; species Trifolium dubium. The sequence goes on along the minus strand of OX638071.1, from coordinate 18,462,004 downwards.
AAGTTTTAGTTCTTGTATTTTAAATTTTTTTCAAATTGACCCTGTATTTTCATTTTATTTTCGCAAACATCTCTGGAACCATCTAGTCCTACCGTGGTTCAAATATTTTTGAGAGATTTTTGTTCTAACCTGACAAAATTTGATTCAAACTATTTTGTGATCTCAAAGAAAAAAGAAGAACAACAAAAAACAACAGATTAATGTTAGCACAAGGAATTATTCTACCCGGGTCAAAATAAATACTTTCAAAAAGTTTTTATTTGAATAGGTTATCTTTGTTTTTTTGGTCGAAACCGGGGTATCTACCGCCGAACGCAGTGACTAATCCCTCGCTAGATTGGAGGCACCTCGATGGGTGGGATAGCTGGCCCAAGAATTTAAAGTTGCTCTATACCTAAGGCGAAGATCGAACGCTTGACCCTTAATTAAGGGAGGATAAGCCTCAACCGCTCAACCACACCCTTTGAGTTAATAGGTTATCTTTGTGTTTTCTGATTTTTTTTCCGTATTTTCTTTTTGAGGAGTTTCGTTTAAATCGCCTATTTTTATACTTTTTTCTCCTTTATTTAAAATTATTTTTACTGCTTTAAAAAAAAACTTGTTTTTTACAATGCTAATTGCTAATGTTCATTCTCTAGTAGTAGCCTAGTAGGTAATGATGGTGTTTAATTCCTACAACCAACACCCACCCCAACACCGCAAGCCTAGAAGCTTGGAGATGATAATTGACGTTTACTAACATCTATTTTCATTGAATGCATTTTTAAATATTATTTTTTGACATTTAAATTAAACTAATTTAATTGTTTGTATAAAATATTTATGTAACATATGTTATTAATTGGCTACACGTTTCTGCCCTAGCATACAAATCAGAATTTCATGATCAATAAGCAAGTGAGTGTCACAACTTAACAGTGAAAGGCTTGCATGCAAGGAAAATTAATTATACATAACAACAATATGCCTTTTGGTTCGTTGGAGGTTATATATATATGTGTCAATATTATGTGTTAGTATCATTATCGCAAGATTTGACTTAGATGAATGAAAATAAGAACAGATGGCGTTTAATTATTCAGTTGGGCCAGTATTTATTCCTTAGTACCAATATATATATCATTTTTTTACTATTTCAGACAAATTAAAAATATAATTATTATTGTTGTATGGAAAAGATAAATTATGGGTTAGTTTACAAAATTATTTTTCATTAGTGGTATGTGAAAGATAAATTATAACATTAAAAGAAGAAAGAAAAATAATTAATTAAGATTATAAGAAAAAAAATAACATTAAATATTTCATTAGATAATGTAAAACGACATATTGTATTATAATTTTTTTTTTCAAAACGACATATGTTTTAGTACGGAAGGAGTATTAAAAAACTTAACTTGAAGTTAGTTTTGTAACTTTCATTAAAATTGTTCTTTAATTTACACCCATTTTACTAATTTAGACCCCTTTTTATTTTGGACAAAAAAACCCTCACTTCTTCTTCTTTAATAAATTTTAAAACCTTCAATCCTTGTCTCCTTCTACTTTGTCACTCCACAATCTCAACTGTTTCCATGTTTTACCATCGATTTCATGACACTGTATTGGTTCTTGGCTTCATGCATCCAAATGGACTTACTAATGATTTCAAAATATGTGCGTGAGCATAACTATATATAGGCTTAAAAATAAAACAAAATTGAAACTATAGATAAGCTTATAAATTAATATATACTGAAACAAAAAAAATATCTTTTTGGATTGGACTGTTTTTAATTAGAATCGCAAATTGAATTATAATTAGAAAATAGATTTCGTAAAAAAAAAACATAGTTAGTTTACATTACACAGTGCCGGTTCCGACATTTTGGAGGTCCGAGGCAAATAATTAAAATAGACCCTTAATAAAAAAAATTGTACCAAAAAAAAAATATACTATATACTATTTTTTTTAAGAAAACATCATCTATTTAAATTATAAATAACATCAACAACTTCAAAATTAGTCATTTATCTATGTAACTAACATAATAAAAAGATCATATTCTAATCAATATCATCAAAATATATTTAACTACTTAAACATGAAACGCGAAACAACATTTTTTTTTAGATATTTATTACTACATTCTTTAAATCAAATATGATTGAACCTATAATAATAGAACTATTTTTTTTATGAGGCCCTTAAAATTTGGAGGCCCGAGGATGAAGCCTATATTGCCTAGCTTCATCACCGGGCCTGACATTACATAATATTGTTACAGAATTTCTATTTTTTTAATTAGTTAAATAAAAATTGACATAATTGTCTTTCTATTTAAAACTTATTTTGTGAAATGACAAGAGGTAGTTTTTGTTCAAATATAAAGGTGTACATTAATTATTAACTTTGATCCACGTGATCTAAATTAACCATCTATATATATATATATATATATATATATATATATATATATGAGTTGCTAAATTACATAATTATATCCACCTAAAATCATGAAATTTAATTTTTAACTTTCAAACACACCAACTCTGCAACAAAAGTATTTTGTGACGGATTCATGAATTTTGAATAGTGTGGGCACCATATTATAAATTTACAACAAATTTATATACTCGATCCATCCAAAAATATAAGAAAAACAAATTTAATTTTTTTTGTCCCAAAATATAAAGCAAAAACATAAATTTATATTTTCAAAAAAATTTATTCTCTTATCTTTTCAATAATCAAACATTGTTTTACATTTTTTCGTTCAATTTTTTTCAAAGAAAATACTAAAAAACATATTTCCAATTATTATGCTTTACTTTATTTTCTTAATAAGTGTGATTTTTTTTCTTCTTATAATATGGAACGAAAGGAATATATGTTACATTTCATTTTAAAAATATAAATATACATTTTTTACGGGAATCCATATTTTAAAAATATTGAATAATTTTCTCATTTTCAATGTAAGCCTTAAAATAAAAATTGTGAAATTTGTGTGAACTTTAAAACAAAAGTTGTAGAATTTGTATAGACTAAATGATCAATTATCAATTCATATTATATAATATATACACTAAAAAAAATTATGAAAAAGTTAATGCAGGCAATTGCCCTCATATAAAACTATGTGGATCCTTCCCTAACACTAATAAACTTTGCAAACCCACAAAAATCCAATTCCATATACACCACGAAGAGATTTTTTCATCCTTATTAATTACAGTACCACCGTTTGTATTCGGTTTGACCCACCCATGCATGTTTCAATGAGGCTGTGTTTGTGTGTTTGATCACAAATCAATTATTTTAGCTATGATAATGACAACTTTTAATTCCTACAACAACTGACAGCGTTATCCTAAAATCTTCAAGATAATAAGTGGTGTTTTTTTTAATATTAGTAATAATATACTAATTTTTTTATATGGAAAGTTAGAAACATATTTTAAAATATCTTCAATTGTAGTAGTAGTTTATATAATCCTTTATTTGCCCCATTACTTCTTCATGGGCCAAGCTAAGATGGGATTCGTTCAGTAGCTAACTGCTTGATTATAATCTCCTTTTTTAGCTTAAATATGTAAAAAATCTCTGTAATTTAGGATAACTTGAATTATAGTTCATGTACTTTAAAAAAAAATTAAATTAATTATATATTTTCATTTTACTTTTAAAAATATCTCTGGATCAATTTTTTTGAGACATGTCACTTTTTTAATTATGTGACATTGATGACTCACCTATTTTTACATGGATGGACTAAATTGCCCTTGTCAGTTATGTTAGTGATGCAAAAAGACTAAAATGTCCTTCTTCTTCTCTTCTTCAAAATACAAACACGATAAGAAAAAAAGAAATTGTAATTAAACCGTAAACACTGATAAGCTTACAAAACTTTGTCGGGAGTGAAGAATCAGAAACTTGGTTTAATTGATAAACTCTCATAAATTACAAAACAATCTAAATCAAGCATATACAAGACACACTTAGAACAAAAAGCTTACATAACTTCAGTATGCTTCTTTCTTTCTTTTCTTTTTTTCTTATCGTGTTTGTATTTTGAAGAAGCTTCTTTCTTTCTTTCTTTCTTTTCCTTTTATCTTATCGTGTTTGTATTTTGAAGAAGAGAAGAAGAAGGGCATTTTGGTCTTTTTGCATCACTCCTATAAGTGACAAAGGTAATTTAGTTCGTCCATGTAAAAATAAGTGAGTCATCAATGCCACATCATCCAAAAAGTGGCATGTCATCAAAAAATTGGTCAAGGACTTTTTTAAAAATAAAATGAAAGTACAAGGTCAATTTGATAATTTTTTGAAGTATAGAGAATAAAATTCAAGTGACCCCAAACTATAGGACCTTTTACATATTGTAGCCTTAATTTTTCAACTGATTTATGAATAAGACCAACGCAAGAAGAACGATTAAGAATATTGTGAGCATCAACAGGAGGGACTCAATTGACTAAACTTCTTAAACTCCTTAGCGGTGATCCATGTTATTCGCATGATTAAAGAATATCATGAATAAAGAAGTGGCGGTATATCATGATTAAAGAATATCATGGTTCGTAGCAATAATATTGATTTCTTAGCTATTCAAGAAACTAAGTTGGAAGGTATTTCTGATTCTCTTTGTTACAACTTATGGGGATCGAGTTATTGTAGCTGGGTTTTTTTTACCTTCGGTAGGTAGAAGTGGCAGTATTTTGTCGATTTGGCGTGAGTCCCATAATTTGCTTATTTTTTCTTTTAAGGGGGAAGGTTTTGTAGGTGTATGCTTGGAGTGGGGGATGTTGAAAACAATTTGCTTTGTGGTTAATGTGTATTTGAAATGCGACATCAACTCAAAGCGGAGTTTGTGGTATAATTTAATTAGATGTAAAAGGGGTATAGGCGATGATAGATGATATGTGGTGGGTTATTTTAATGCGTGTGTAGGGGGGAGGAGCGGGTTGGGGTGAATAGTGGAGATGGTGTGATGTCCTCCGTGGAAAGTGTGGAGTTTAATAACTTTCTTGATGAGCTTGATTTGGTAGATCTCCCTCTACTTGGAAGGAAATTCACTTGGTATCAAGTAGGTGGAAGGGCGATAAGTAGGATTGATAGAGTTCTTATCTCAGATGAATGGGCGTCAAAATAGGGTGGTGGTTCCCTTTGGGTGCTTCCTAGAGATGTGTCGGATCATTGTCATTTGATTCTAAAGTATCTCCAACATGTTTGGGGTCCAAAACCGTTTATGGGTGTTAATATTTTGCTAACATTCATGGATATGGCTTGTAACTTCCTAAATTGTAGACGCGGTGTTATCCCCTTCAAGTATCTTGGCCTTCCGGTAGGGGCTAATCCCAAGAGTGCTTCCACGTGGGATCCCCTTTTGGTACACCTCTGAAATCGTTTGCTCTTTGGGTGGAATAAGCATATTAGCCTCGGTAGTAGGATTGTGTTAATCAACGCGGTTTTAAATGTCATTCCGATTTTCTTTCTCTCCTTTATGAAGATGTCGGTGAGTGTTTGGAAGAAAGTAGTAAGTATTCAACGCTAATTTCTTTGGGGAGGAGTGAGAGGTGGTAAAAAGGTTAATTGGGTGAAGTGGTCGAATATTTGTAAGGAGAAAAGTCGTGGTGGACTTGGCGTGCGAGATGTTACATTTGTCAATTTAAACATTTTGACGAAATGGAGTTGGCGACTTCTCCAACTTGGGATGCCCCTCTGGAAGGAGGTGCTAGTTGAAGGTGTGAAAAACACAAGAAGGGGGGGTTGAATTGTGTTTTGGTATTTTGAAAACTTCTGCTAAGTTCTGAAGCTTATCAGAAGCACCAGCGGATAAAGAAACACAATTAACACACTCACACAAGAGAGTAAGGATAGAGAGAGACGAGACAAGCAATTTTATACTGGTTCCTCTCACAAATCGAGAGTAGTCCAGTCCCCTTGCACTTCCAAGGGATTTCACTATAATCACCTAGATTATTACAATGCTCAAACACACTAGTAAGAGACTTCCTACTTGCTCAAGCACACTAGCAAGAGACTTCCTACTTGCTCAAGCACACTAGCAAGAGGCTTCCTAATATAAAAGAAATAAAAATAGAAAGTGATAAACACTTGATTATAAAATCAAGAGTTTTCTCAAGATTACAACTCAAGACTCTTAAGACTCTAACACAGAATTCCTAATGAATTAGAAAAACAGAGTGTCAGAAGCACAACAGAAATAGTTTCAGAAGCAGTGCTTTCAGTCTTATGTAAAGGAGTAAAGTTGTATAAGTGCGTGCGTTGTTGTAGTTTTGTAACTTTTTGTCTTCAAAAAGAGATTCTCTATTTATATGTGAAGAGAAAATAGAGACGTTTGAAGATAATGACCGTTGCAAAGGTCATTTTCAAGCCAGCTGTGAAAAGGACAAGGTAACATGGGATATTTGCCAATTCTGGTAATGCTTATCCTGTTATTCCTTTTGCTTGAGAATATTCGCCCTTATGGAGTAAAATAGTACTAACGTCACAATCCTTGATGATAAGGTTGTAGTACTATGATGTATCAATCAATCACAGCCTTTAATTCAAATGATTTCCAATCATTGAATCACTATCAGTTAACACTGACTTTTCTGGCTTGTTATTCAGAGCCTATGTATCAGACATATGCTTTTGATATCTTCAGCTTCTGAAACTGTTGGTCTTCTCCATACGTTGCTTCTGATTCAACATTAATCTTCTGAGATGACTTGCTTCTGATTAGCGTTTCTTCTGATATCTTAGCTTCTGATGTCCATGCTTCTGATATCCATGCTAATGCTTTGTTTCAGAGCTTAATTTAATCAACATAATTTATTTAATCTGCACACTTAAAATTAAATATTAAAATACCCTATTGTTCATTAATACTTTGTTATCATCAAAACACTAAGAGTTAGATTCTGAACATCCTTTGTTCCAACAATCTCCCCCTTTTTGATTGATGACAAATCTAGTATTAATTAACAATGGTTGTTATTTTAATTTACTATGTTCAACAGAGGTTCATAAGCTTTGCACGCTCCCCCTAAGTTGTAACATTTAGTAATTAAAATAGTTTAAGAATATAATTTTATTTTGACTCAAATTCTTCATATTTTGACTCTTAGAGACTAGTTTTGTAAGCTCTCCCCTTGAGTCTGATAATTAATGGAAAAATTGCACTCTTTCCATTTATCATCATATGAAGAACTTAGTTCAACATAAAATATTATTCTCCAGAATAAAGAAACAGATAAAATAATCTACAAAAAAAACGTAAAATTAAAAGGATTCTTTTAATTGGTTTCAGTTATTAGCGCTTCTAATCTCAATAATTAATGACTCTTACTCCCCCTTTTGTCATCAAACAAAAACAGTTTGTATAAAAAGAAGTAAAGACATTTAAAAAGCGCGTAAAAAGATCAGTAAAAACAACTTTCAAGGAGTCAAGTCAGGAAAACAGTTACAACAACTCCATTAAATGGATTTGTCTGATTCCAAGAACTGAGAGACTTTGACTCTATAAAAAAAAGTCTATAAAAGAAGAGCGCAACACCATTACAATTTACTCAACACTTCCACACATTATTATCAAAAATAATGGATAAGGATAGAAGAGCAAATAAGGGTAAGGCTCCCCAAGAAGTGAAGAAAGAAGAATCACCACAAAAAACAAAACCAAAAGCAAATAAGGTTAAGGGTGAAGCATCTTCTTCAGTTCCATTAAGAAGAAGTTATAGAACCAGATCAAAAACAAAGCCACAACCACCAGTATACATCAATCTTTCATCAGATTCTGATGATACTGATTCTGATTATAGAGAATTTCTCAGAACATATGATCCAGATCAATGTGAAGGTTCTTCAGAAGGATCCTCTTCTGGTTCTAATAAGCCAGATTTTGATTATCTGAGGTACTTGGAGAATTATCATTCTCCAACAGAAACTTCAGGCTCTGGTGACTCACAGAAGTCAGATTTAGATTCTAAATAGATTTAGGATCTTATGTAATGATATTCTATTTAATCAATAAAGATTTATGGTTCTGTTTTGAAATCTTTTTCTATAATTTCTTTGTGTTTGACATAATTTTGCAAAAACATATTTGAACTAAAACAATGCAAACAGTTAACAGCAAACAAAACAAATTAAGTAAGCAAAAGAAGTTCATGCAATTAACAGAAATTAAACTTGTTCAAATATTACAATCACTTAAAAACAATTTTGTGCGCAAACATAGAATCCTAGGGTTGAGATGAGGAGGGGTTAGAAGGAAGTCTTGAGATAAGCAACATCATCATCTTCTCAAGAGCTTTGTCAGACTTCTCAGCATTCTTGTTGATAGTTTCTTTCAGATCCATCTGATTAGTCTTGACCTCTTCCAATCCAGCTTCCAGCACTAAGAGTTTATCTCTCTGTTCTCTTTGAATCTGTTCAACTCTTAGAATCCTAGTTGCAGCAGCATCAGAACTTTCAATCATTTGTGTATCAAAACTTAGCACATTAACATCTTCTTCCAGCATCATCTTCTGTTCCAGACTTCTCTGTTCTCTTTCCTTAGCTTTTAGAACTTCCATCTCATCATGTGATAAGTTAGTTAACATCAATCTTTTCTTTTGAAGAGCACTTCCAAATGCATTTTCAAAAGAGTCAGTGAATAGCAGATGTTCATAAACTAACTCATCAACATACTTTTTCTTCAAAGCAGCCATGATCAACCTCTGAGCATTATCAATCTCATCAAACTTTTCAACAATCTGACTTGGCATAATACCACGTTCAGATTTTAAGCTGTGCATTCTTCTAACATCATTATTAACAAGCCTTGATAAAATCTCAATGCTACAAACAGTTTGGTTAGAGTGTTGAGTTTGAATGCTTTCTAGGATAGATTGATAAGTGATTTCAGGCTCAAAAACAGTTTGATTGATATGTTGTTCAAGGTTAGATGGAGGTGAGACTGGGGATTGAGGTGATGAAGGTATACTAACAGTGAATTCAGGTTGTGAAGATGATTGAGTTAAAGGATTGACAATCTCTATGGTTGGAATGGAAGGTTGAGTGATATGTGGAGGAGTGTCAACATGAATTGGAGTGGGGATGGGATTAGTGTGATCAGATTCAGTATCAGAATCAGAACTGACATCACTAAGAGGATCACCATATTTTTCTTTAAGCTTATCAAGACCTGATTTCTCAGAAGGAGAAGGTATAACAACAGAAGGTTTGGAGGGGGTTTCAGGTAGGATGTTAGTTTCTGCATGAATGGTTTGAGGTGACAAATGTTCAGATAACATATCTAAAACATTTGGTTCTGATACAGGTTCAGATGAAGGTTTGGTTGGAGAAGGTTTCACAAAAACAGGCTCAAGAACAGGTTCATCATTTCTAGATTGAGATTCAACAGACTCATTAATAAAAGCATTAGAAGATGTACCTTGATGTTTCTGACGTTTGTGAGCAGCTCTTTCTCTGGCTATCTTCTTCTTCTTCAATATCAGAGGTTCATCATCATCCTCTTCTTCTTCATCAGATTCAACAAAAATCTTCCTCTTGTTTTTGTTGTTGTCCTCATCCTTCTTGGACCTATCTTCTCTCCTCAGATTCTCAATCTGTTCTTCTGTTAAGATCTTGACACCACCAATTGAAGGAGTTTTCAGCTTTACTCTATCTCTTGTCATAGTGGTCTTTATCACAAAATCTTGTTTCTGATCAAAACCAAGTTTGGTGATATCCACTTCATCTCCAGGAGTTTCCAATCCATACTTATCCTTCCAGTGATTGAAACATCCATCAGCAATCTTCTTTCCTTCTTCAACATCAACAGCAGGAAAGGAAGAATCAATCACTTCTTCTTCTTTGTTCATTAGCAAAGGGTTGTTAGGAACCACAACCTTACCTTTTACTAAGAACATCTTCTTTAGAGACTTTCCATCAACAACTCTTGATTCCAAAAAGGTAGGTTTAACAAAACTTGGGTAGTTTTCTTTAAGAATCTCATGAAAGTTGCTCAGATAGAATATGTGAGATAGCAACCTAACATGATGACAGTTGGTGTGATTCTTCTCCATACTGCTTTTAATCATTTCACAGAGATGATCAAAAATGTATTTAGCCATATTCATTTTGACAAAGCTGTGAAGATAATACATGAAGTATTTCTGTTCAGAAGAAATGCAGTCAGTTCCACCCACTTTTGTAGCAATAGACTCAAACAGTACCTTGTAAACACTTTTGAAGAATGTTTTCAAATCTTTTTGTCCATTTGAAGTGACATTCTCAAACAGAGTTGCTTGAACAGTTGGATCTTGTGGCTTAGTCCTATAACCAGCAAGATGAATTCCTTGATTTTGTAGGTTTAAAACCTTTGCAATATGATCTGCAGTGATTTTGATATCCATACCAGCAATGTTGGATCTAATTTCAGTTTGGGTAAACTCAGGAAGACCCAACTCTTTTCTTGATTTTCCTTTCAACATAGGATTTTTCTTCACCAGATTTTGAACTTCAATATAAGCTAACTGCTTATCATACACATACGCCTTCATCCAAAATTCTTTTACCATCTCTTCAAAGATTGGACCATTCAGAATCATGAAGTAGCGTTCTAACCCTTGATAGTAGAACATCTTCTGTAAATCAAAACCATTTGCTTTCAGACTTTCAAAATCCACCCGTTTCTCTACCATGCACTTTAACTCATTAAACTTGAAGGTCATAGAGTCTTTTTTGATTGAGAACTTCTTTTGATTTTCCAAATCAACGATGGGTTTTACGGAAATAGAAGCAGTAGAAGATGACGATGCCATTGTTGAGGGTTAGGGTTTTGGTTTTGCTAGAGAGGGAAGAAAGAAAATTGAAGAGTTGGAGGTTTAGAGAGAATATGAAAAAGTGTGGGTTGTGATCGTGTTTGTGTGCAAGTGATAAAAGTGTATATTTTTAGAAAACAAACAAACAGTACAACACATAAAAGGACAGAATAGTCATATTCATTTTAAGCGCTAAACTCATCATAAACCAATACTCATCTAATTGCAAGATGACACGTGTATTAGAAAATTATTTAAATAACTGGTGCGTTAGTGGTCAGCAGTTAAAAAAAAAGGTAAACTGTTCCACTACCACATCAGAACCATTCTTTTGATTCTGATACTTATCAGAATTAGTCATACATCAGAACTTCTGACCTTGAGGTTCTGAGGTTCAACATCTTCTGATCCTTATCAGATTTTAAAAACAGTTTTACTCAAACGAACTTAACAATCAGGAACAAACACCATGTTGAGATTTTTCTTTATGAAATCAAATCTTTCAACAGCCAAAGGTTTTGTACAAATATCAGCCCATTGTCTTTCAGTATCAACAAACTTGATATCTATAACACCTTTCTCAACATAATCTCTTATAAAATGATGTTTGATCTCAATATGTTTTGCTCTAGAGTGTAAAATAGGATTTTTGGAAAGCTGAATGGCTGCAGTGTTATCACAATATAAAGGTATATAGTGACTGCTTATATGATAATCTTCTAATTGATATTTCATCCAAAGAAGTTGTGTGCAACATTTTGCAGCTGAAATGTATTCTGCTTCTGCTGTGGACATAGCAATGGTGGTCTGCCTCTTGCTACACCAGGAGATAAGATTTTCACCCATAAATTGGCAACTGCCACTTGTTGATTTTCTTTCAAGTTTATCTCCAGCATAATCAGCGTCACAGAATCCATTTAACTCATATTTCTTGGATTTCTTATAAAGTAATCCAAAATTACAAGTAGCTTTCAGATATCTAAATATTCTCTTCACAGCAGTGAGATGAGATTCTCTAGGATCTGATTGAAATCTTGCACACAAGCATACAGAGAACATAATATCAGGTCTAGATGCAGTTAGATAGAGTAGAGAACCAATCATACCTCTATATAACTTCTGATCAACTTTGCCTTCAGATTCATCCAGACTCATGCTTGTTGTTGGATGCATTGGAGTATTCATTGGTTTATAGTCTTCAAGATTGAACTTCTTCAGAAGATCCTTTGTATATTTGGTTTGATGAATGTAAGTTCCTTCCTTTGTTTGTTTGATTTGAATTCCAAGAAAGAACTTCATCTCTCCCATCATGCTCATTTCAAATTCTTTTTCCATTAACTTAGAGAAATTCTTGCATAGAGTAGCATTAGTTGAACCAAAAACAATATCATCAACATAGATCTGAACGATCAGAATGTCTTTCTTCAAGGTTTTTCTAAATAGTGTACAGTCAACTTGTCCTTTTTCAAAACCATTATCAACCAAAAAGTTACTCAGTCTATCATACCAAGCTCTAGGAGCTTGTTTAAGACCATAAAGTGACTTTTGCAGTTTATAAACATGATCAGGATTTTGAATATTTTCAAAACCAGGAGGTTGTTTGACATATACTTCTTCAGTAATAAAACCTTTAAGAAATGCACTCTTCACATCCATTTGATATAAAGTAATATCAAGGTTAACTGCATAGGAAAGAAATAACCTGATTGCATCCAATCTTGCAACTGGAGCAAAAGTTTCTGTGTAGTCAATTCCTTCCTGTTGACTGTAACCTTGTGCAACTAATCTTGCTTTGTTTCTAGTTACTTCTCCTTTCTCATTGAGCTTGTTTCTGAACACCCATTTTGTTCCAATAATGTTCTTGTCTTTTGGTCTAGGAACTAGATTCCAAACTTCATTTCTGTCAAACTGATGTAGTTCATCTTTCATAGCTAAGATCCAAGCTTTTTCTTTGAGAGCTTCATCAATAGTCTTTGGTTCATTGAGAGAAACCAAACTGACCATTGCATCTTCATTGTGTGAGCTTGATCTTGTTTTTCTAGGACTTTCTTTGTTTCCAATGATCAAATCTTCTGGATGAGATGACTTATATTTGAATGAATTCTTCTTAATAGCTTCTTCAATCTCAGCATCAGAATCACTATCAATTTGAGGAGTTGGAACATCTTCAGAAGGAGCAGTTTCTGGATCATCAGAAGTTGTCTCAGGTTCTGAACTCTTGTTAACCTCTACAGTTTCAACTTCTGAATCTGGATTATCTGCAATAACTTCAACTAGCTCTGACTTATCATCATCAGGCTCTTTGTCATCAAATCTTACATGCATAGATTCTTCAACCGTGTTAGTTTCAGAATTATACACTCTGTATGACTTAGAGCGTTCAGAATATCCAATAAAGATACCCTTAGAAGCTTTAGAGTCAAATTTCTTTAGATGAACTTTAGAATTCAGAATGTAACATGTACAATCAAATTGATGAAAATAAGAAATATCAGGTTTTCTTCCTTTGAATAATTCATATGCTGTTTTATTCAATAAAGGTCTGATATAGATCCTATTTTGAATATAACAAGCAGTGTTTATTGCTTCTGCCCAAAAATGTTTTGCTAGGTTAGTTTCATGCATCATGGTTCTGGCCATTTCTTGTAAAGATCTGTTCTTTCTCTCTACAACCCCATTTTGCTGTGGAGTTCTAGGAGATGAGAACTCATGAAGAATTCCATTGTTATCACAATAGATTTCAAAAGGTTCATTTTCAAACTCACCACCATGATCACTTCTAACCTTGACAATTTTCAAGTCTTTTTCAACTTGTATTTGAGTGCAGAAGGTTTTAAACACATAATATGTATCATCCTTGGATCTAAGGAATTTAACCCATGTCCATCTACTGAAATCATCTACAATGACAAGTCCATACTTCTTACCATTTATTGAAGCAGTACTAACTGGTCCAAATAGATCAATATGAAGCAGTTCCAAAGGCCTTGTGGTAGAGACAATGTTTTTATCTTTAAAAGAGCTTTTGAAAAGCTTTCCTTTTTGACAAGGACCACAAATTGTGTCTGACTGATATTTTAGAACAGGTAGGCCTCTCACAAGATCTTGACTACTTAGCTTAGAGATTAATCTCCAGTTAGCATGTCCTAATCTTTTGTGCCAGACCCACTTTTCTTCACTCAGAGTCAGAAGACAGACAACTTGTTGTTCTACTAATTCAAAAAGATTGATTTTGTAAACATTGCCTTTCCTTTTTCCTTTGAAAACTACAGACTTATCAGAGTATCTGTTTACAGTACATGTATTCTTATTAAAAACAACTTCATAACCATTATCACATAATTGGCTTATGCTAAGAAGGTTATGATAAAGTCCATCAACAAGAAGAACATCAGAAATAGTAGAGAAGGAATTACCTACTGTACCAGTACCAATTATTGTGCCTTTTTGGTTCCCACCAAATCCTACAGATCCTCCCTTTTTCAGATTCAGGGTGAGGAATAAATGCTTTTCTCCCGTCATGTGTCGAGAGCAGCCACTGTCTAGGTACCATGTACTTGAGTTTTTCTCTTTTTGAGTGCAAACCTGCAACATAAATTATTTCAGATTTTGGTACCCACAACTTGTTGGGTCCTGATGGGTTAGTGTAGGCCTTGTAGAAGTATGATTTTTGAAAACCAGTTTGAGGAGCATACTTCTTCTTGCCAAAATTTCTTATAGGTTTCACAGACTTTGTATCAGAAGTACTAGCTTCTGAAGTTCTCAGAACCTTAGTTGGTTTAGGAACTGGTCTCTTCAGAATCTTTACTTTTGAGTATCTCATTTTTGAATTTGAGTTATCAAGAATCACTGAATTGTTATCTTCTGAGACTTTTGATTTGCCCTTATTCAAAACAGAAGTTTGTGAAACTTTTTCAGAGTTACCAGTTTCTGATATGAAAGTAGAATAGAGAGGAGGAGGTGTTTTGCTCAAACAAACAGACTGACTTGATATTTCTTTATCAGAAGATGCAGAATAACCAAGTCCATATCCTTTGTTCTTGCTCACACTGTAAATCATGGAAGCAACTTTGCTCTTGTTAACATTTTGTTTAACAAACTCATGAAGAGCAACTTCGTGCTTATCATGTGATTTGTTACAAGCAACACAACCTTCTTCAAGCTCTTTAATTTTCAAAAGAGATTTATTATATTGAGATTGAAGTTGGTCAGATTTCTCTGTAAGCAAGTCAATTTTAGTTTTTAAACTTTTGAAATCATTTGACTTGTTTATGTATTGTTTCATAGTGTCTCTGAGAGCAATAAGAAGCTTATCATGAGGAAGTTTAGAAATTACCTCATCAATATCATCAGTGTCAGATTCATTCTCCATATCAGACTCATTATCAGAAGATGTTGTAGCCATAAGTGCTATATTTGCTTCCTCATCATCTTCTTCAGTATCTGATAACTTCTCAAGATCTTCAAAAGTAGCCATAAGACTTTTCTTCATTCTGTTCTTGAAGTTGCCCTTTTTTCCTTTATCATTTGAGTTCAAATCAGGACAATCAGCAATAAAATGACCAGTCTTTTTGCAGTTGAAACAGCTATTTTTAGAACCATCTTTCTTGTCTTTAGAATTGGAGCTTTTGTTCCCATAACTCTTAGAACCAGAACTTCTTCCAGAAGCTTTGTTGTTTTTGTACTTATTCCATTTCCTGAACTTTGAAAGCAGAGCAAAGAGTTCCTCATCTGATCCATCCTCCTGTTCATCTACAGAAGATTCATCAGCATCAGATTCAATAACTTTAGCCTTTAAAGCTTTAGGAGATTTCAAAGTAGCTGGCAGGGCCAATGACTTTGATTTCTTCTTGGGCTCATCAGAAGCTAATTCCATCTCGTGACTTATGAGAGAACTAGTTAACTCTTCTAGGCTTAAGGTATTGAGATCTTTTGCTTCTTGTATAGCAGTGACCTTAGGTCTCCACTTGGGTGGTAAACACCTCAGAATCTTCTTAACATGATCAGCAGTAGTATAACTTTTCTTTAAGACTCCAAGACCAGAAACCAAGATTTTAAACCTTGCATACATTTCTTCAATGCTCTCTGTGTCTTTCATCTTAAACATTTCATATTGATGAACCAGAAGATTAGCCTTTGCTTCTTTCACTTGTTGGTTTCCTTCATAAGTAGCACACAAAGAGTCATAAATACCCTTAGCACTAGATCTGTTTCCAAGTTTCAAAAACTCATCATGAGTGATACAGCTAGCAAGGATAGAAATAGCTCTGTTGTGTCTCTTCCATTCTTTCTTTTGTTCAGCTGTGAAGGTCTTCTTTACAGCTGCTGTTGTCTTACCATCTTCATCAAGCTTATCTTGAAAGCTAACACCTTCTTCAATGATATCCCACAAACCTTCATCTTCAGCTATGATATGAGGATAGATTTTGTATTTCCACCAGTTGAAGGTTGATTGATCACCATTGAACTTGGGTGCTTTGCTATAAGTTCCACCAGTTTTCTCAGACTTTTCAGAATTGTAATCATATGGAATAGCAACTTTCTTTGGACTTGAATCTTCAGACATGGTGTTTTTCAGGATCTTTTTGTCTCACTGTTAAGTGATGCGTAACAAACCGGAGCTCTAGATACCAATTGAAGGTGTGAAAAACACAAGAAGGGGGGGTTGAATTGTGTTTTGGTATTTTGAAAACTTCTGCTAAGTTCTGAAGCTTATCAGAAGCACCAGCGAATAAAGAAACACAATTAACACACTCACACAAGAGAGTAAGGATAGAGAGAGAGACGAGACAAGCAATTTTATACTGGTTCCTCTCACAAATCGAGAGTAGTCCAGTCCTCTTGCACTTCCAAGGGATTTCACTATAATCACCTAGATTATTACAATGCTCAAACACACTAGTAAGAGACTTCCTACTTGCTCAAGCACACTAGCAAGAGACTTTCTACTTGCTCAAGCACACTAGCAAGAGGCTTCCTAATATAAAAGAAATAAAAATAGAAAGTGATAAACACTTGATTATAAAATCAAGAGTTTTCTCAAGATTACAACTCAAGACTCTTAAGACTCTAACACAGAATTCCTAATGAATTAGAAAAACAGAGTGTCAGAAGCACAACAGAAATAGTTTCAGAAGCAGTGCTTTCAGTCTTATGTAAAGGAGTAAAGTTGTATAAGTGTGTGCGTTGTTGTAGTTTTGTAACTTTTTGTCTTCAAAAAAGAGATTCTCTATTTATATGTGAAGAGAAAATAGAGACGTTTGAAGATAATGACCGTTGCAAAGGTCATTTTCAAGCCAGTTGTGAAAAGGACAAGGTAACATGGGATATTTGCCAATTCTGGTAATGCTTATCCTGTTATTCCTTTTGCTTGAGAATATTCTCCCTTATGGAGTAAAATAGTACTAACGTCACAATCCTTGATGATAAGGTTGTAGTACTATGATGTATCAATCAATCACAACCTTTAATTCAAATGATTTCCAATCATTGAATCACTATCAGTTAACACTGACTTTTCTGGCTTGTTATTCAGAGCCTATGTATCAGACATATGCTTCTGATATCTTCAGCTTCTGAAACTGTTGGTCTTCTCCATACGTTGCTTCTGATTCAACATTAATCTTCTGAGATGACTTGCTTCTGATTAGCGTTTCTTCTGATATCTTAGCTTCTGATGTCCATGCTTCTGATATCCATGCTAATGCTTTGTTTCAGAGCTTAATTTAATCAACATAATTTATTTAATCTGCACACTTAAAATTAAATATTAAAATACTCTATTGTTCATTAATACTTTGTTATCATCAAAACACTAAGAGTTAGATTCTGAACATCCTTTGTTCCAACACTAGTTGCAAAATATGAGAATCACATTCTTAAATTTGTGGATTGAAGTAATCGTAGAAATCCAGTTTCGTCTTCCAAGTGGTTGAAGGACATTTGCGCTTTGGAAAGTGTGGTTATATCCAAAAATTGGCTTGCGGATTCCCTTGTCCGGAGAGTTGGAAATGGTAGATCTACTTTATTTTGGATGTCGAATTGGTAGGTGATTCTCCCCTAGCTACCCGCTTCCCCCGTTTGTATTCCATTTCTAATCAGTAAGAGAGCTTGGTTGATGAGGTTTTCGTACGTGGGGGGTTGACGGAAATTGGTCACTCTCTTGGCGGAGGTATTTATTCCAACGGAAGTTGGTCATTCTCTTGTTAGAGATTTTGGTGCCGGTGTCTTTATTGTTGAGGAGGATTCTTGGCGGTGGGTTCCGAACCCGGATGAAGTTTTTTCGATAAGCTCGACTTATAATTATCTCGCCGGAGAATTGAGATCCGCGAATGTGCCTTGATTCGGAGGTGGCGCGGGTTTTTCATCTTATTTGGGAGAGTCTAACACCTTCTAAGGTAATTGCCTTCTCTTGGCAATTGTTATATGATAGGTTACCTACTAGGAGCAATCTTGACTACCGACTCATTCTTGATTCGGAGGCGCATAGGAATTGTGTGGGGTGCGTGGGGATTGTTGAATCATCCAATCACCTCTTTCTTTATTGCTCAAGTTCTATCTCGATTTGGTATGAGATTTTTAATTGATTGGGAGTGGTAATAGTTATCCCTCAAAGTTTATTGGTGTTTCTTGAGTTGTTTAGCTGTGTGGCGAAAAATAATAAAGTTCGCCAAGGTTTCTTGATGATTTGGCATGCTTCACTTAGGTCTATTTGGAAAGCTAGAAATGCCATGATTTTTGCGAATGACTCCTTTCACCCAAAGGAATTGGTTGAAAATATTAAAGTTTTGAGTTGGAAGTGGAGCTTAGCTAGGTTGAAGATGCCTCCTTACTTGTTTTATGAGTACAAATGTGATCCGAGTGATTGTTTATGTTGTTGTGCGTAGCTTGGGGTTGTGTCCAGTAGAGGTGTAGCTTTTATTTTTCTAGCTTTGTTTTGGTGTGGGGTTGTTTTTTGCCCCTTAGGAGTTGTACTGTTGGGGCGTTCCCCCTTTGTCCCTTTTCTTTTTGCTTCTCTTGTACTCCCTGTTATAGAGTTGCTTAATAATATTTGTCATTTCAAAAAAAAAAAAATTGCACCAATAAAACCAAATAGAAAGAGATGCTCCAATTCTAAGGATGTTACCACTCTCCTCTTTGGTGAGGTTCCAATCAATACAAACATGAAAGCTTATTCTAAAAAAATAAGCTGAATGTTTTTGACGTAGAACAGCTGTCCGAAAATGTGAATAAATATAGAATCTCAAGTTCTTCTTTCCTTATCAAATAGTCTAATGACTATAAATATCGTCGAGTTCAAATCTCAGTTGTTACATTTTACATATATAATGTGATACCCTACAAACTAAATTATGCTTGACCTTCCATTATGCATGTCAGCGTGTACACTTTTTCTAGTACTTTTTTTTTTGACAAATTATTACCTCTGTTTAGTAAACAAAAAAAAATACCTCTTGTATATTAAGAAGAACAAAAATGAATTCTCAATTTTTTATGCATGGTCAAGGCATGAAATACGTAACTGGTTTTTGAAACCACTGAATTTTAATATTTACTTTTGTAGAAAAACCATTAAGATGTGATGTGATTGAACGACGTTATATCGTGTTTACAAATTCATGCCGATGCATTGATGCACATAGAAACTTCAACACCGTTACACCACTGATATAGTTTCAATTTAACTTCATGAAGCAATAGCGCACAACATTTTGACATGGTGAAGCTCGTTTACAATATTATAGAAAACTAACAGCCAGAGAAATTTATAAGTTGAGAACAAGCCACATGGACACTGACACTAACAAAAGATGTAATCTTTTTGACACCGGACATGACATTGACAAGGACACGGACACAGCGAGAGATAACAAGAACTAGTTAAGATTTCTGAACAACCATATCAATTAAATAGTTCACACTAGCATCAACTTAAAGAATTGGAAATGGCTGGTTGATAAATTTATATCCAAATTCTGCAGCATAAGCCACAAACAATGAACAACAAGAAAGCATAGCTTTATCAAAACAATAGCATTACCAATCCCATTCCCATGCTGAATCTAAACCACCTCTTGAAACTTTCTAAAAAGAAATCCCCGACAAGAAGTTTGAGTCATTTTCATACACAACTAAATATATGAAACAAAATCTAAAATAACCAACTCTTTTTTGTACTAATTACACTTGAAAGAGGAAGAATAAAAGGAAAATATCAGTATAACAACCTCCTCTTATATTGTTGATCCATAACTTAATTGCTCTAAGCATTTGATCTATATCTACTTTGGAGATGTAATTTTGGACTCTATCACACTTGACATTGTTTGATTGTCAACAACTACAATAAGCACCACAATTTGTTCCCAAACTCAAGCATCAGCATTGAAGTTTAGGCCAAGTTCATAATGTTACAAGGATGAAGCTGACATTGACAGAAAGTCCTAAATTAATCACCACCCAAAAGAAATATATCAACCATACAGCCATACCAAGTTATGAAAAAAACAGAAGGAACGTTATTTTAAATTCTAACAAGGAACCGTTGTTATTAAAAACATAAAATAAGTAGAATTTAGGTTTGACATACTCTAAAATTGGATTTGGCTAGTAGCCTAGGACAATATGTATGGGCTAAATATCCAAGTCAGTGTTTGAAATCGTATCATAGAATCAACCTACTAGTCTTCCACACTATCAATATTACAAAAAGATATGAAGCTACAAAATGTTAATCTAGTTCATCTTTCTATTTGAATCCCATCATCAAATGCATCTTTGATATTAACCCAATTTCAAAATCATCCCTGAAGTTACTAAGTCAATGTCATTTTTATTTTTTGAATGGCAACCAATTCAATGTCATTATATTTTAGTCTATGTAATTACCAACAAAGACAAACCTAATATTGATGATTTGGGGATTAGGGTGATACTTGATACAGTAACAACACTACAATATCAATGACCAAATTGGGTATCTATTGTTCTGTTTAATTTTGAATATTGCCCCAATACAAAATAGTGAAAATACAAATCATCATATTTTTTGCTTATTTCTTACATGTATACAACCAAATAATATCATGATTGCATAAAGTTCATACCGAATTGCAATTAGGGAAATGCAATGTGTTGTTCAAGTGATGTGACGAGGAGGAAATTGGCCTTTCTTGAGAAATGAGAGAGAGTATTCAGCAGCATCAATTAAGTCAGCAATGTTATGCAAAGACCGTTCATCAGAACCCACCCAAAACATTGAATGCACCTTTGTTTTCCTCGCAATTCTCGCTGCGAAGGTCAGTGCTAACGAAGGAGAATTCAGGCTTCGCAGTATCTGACGATATAGCGACAGAACTCGAGCTCTGTTCCTATGCAAATCCTCTGCGGTCGCTCATATCACACCCTTTCCCATTCTGCAACACACCAAAGCTAAGTTTTAAGTTAAATTAAATAGAAATTAAAAAATAACACATCAAATTAACTTAGAAATATTGAACCTCAGATCCTGAAATTGATTCATGAGTTACAACGACGGAGTGACGGACAAATTTAGCAATGGCATTGGTAGATTTTAAAGATGGAGTCAAATCAATGTTTAAAAAACCGAATCACAAATCAAACTAGCAAGACCTTCGGCCATGGTTTAATTGGTTCAACCAATTCAATCATGGTTGAATCTTGATACAAAATAAAATTAAAAAAAAGCATAGTGAATCAACATTCAACACCAAAGACACAGTCTACCTGTGTTACATTTTTAACATTGATAAAGACCAGAATTTAAAATTGACAGTCCTAAGCATCATTATTTAGCTATATCAACGGAAGCATCTCAACAATTGAACAAATGAAAAACACTTACTTGACTACTTGGTATCTAAAACCTTAAAAGAAATCAGAATTGAATTGGAACTAAAACCAATCGATGTTTCATTGTCACAATGAGGACCGAAAAAAAGAAGGGAAGAAGGGGAAGGCAAACCTGGACAAGAGAGCTGCAAAGGTCGTGACAGCGGGAGCGGGACAGTATGTGGCAGGCCAGCGGCAGGCAAATTGGGGATTCTCTCTGAATGAAAACTGGAAAGCAATTGCACGGGAGTGACAAGAATTAGGGATTTTTTTCCAAAAAAAAATTCGGTTTATGCGGGTATCAGTTTACGGTTTTTTAGTAGGATTTCCACGGTTTAGTAAGATGCAGAAGAAGAAAAAAAAAGAAGTAAGAAACCAGATTCAAAGATGAGAAGAAACAGAAAACATTGAGAACTGAAGAAATCTATCACAAATAATACAACTTTTAACAAACTAAACAAATTCATTGAGTTTATAAAAAGTCAAACACGGTTCATTCAGTTTATAAAATTTAAAATA
This sequence comes from Trifolium dubium, assembly GCA_951804385.1. Classification (NCBI taxonomy): domain Eukaryota; kingdom Viridiplantae; phylum Streptophyta; class Magnoliopsida; order Fabales; family Fabaceae; genus Trifolium; species Trifolium dubium. Next base: position 18,439,834 of record OX638071.1, on the reverse strand, counting down.
TGGTTTATTGTAAGAGCAAATCCCAAAAAATAAGAAGTAAAATGGATAGCCAAGAAACATACAAAAGTTGATACAACTTCCAAACCACAACCAGTAAGAGAAGCATCAAAACTAACAAGACGAATTACAACAAGACAACAACAAAAATTCAGGAAAACATTTATTTATGCATACTCCATATAAGTTGTACTTGAGGACCTAAGATAGTTAATACACCGAGAACATACAACCACACTAAAAACAAAAATGCAAACAAACTACTACTACATAACAGCCTACACCAGAGGAGCAGAAACAGACAGCCCCAATCAATACACCCAAAACGCCCTTACCAAACCAAAAAATTACACAAAAACTGAACCAAATTGAAGAACCAAACTGAACTGATCCTTTTTAAACTGAACTTTATAATAAAGTTTCAGAACCAAATTGTGTTTATAAAAACAATTTATTTCACCAAACCATTCATAAAAAACTAAAACCAAACTCTAACCAACTATGAACCGTATCTTGGTTAAGTTTACTCCCAAATCAAATCAAATAAGAAAAAATTAAGATTAAAACTAAAATTAGACACAAATTGAAATCTATTTTCAAATATGAATCAACGCCACTATCCAATTGAGCTACTGTCACATGGTAATACAAGACAATTTCATGCACCAAACCATTCTAAAACACTAAAACCAAACTATGAACCGTATCTTGGTCAAGTTTACTCACAAACCAAATCAAATAAGCAAAACTTAAGATTAAAAATTTGGGAATGGTGATACAAGACAGTTGAGCTACATCCACATGGTAATGGTAATACAAGACAATTTAGTGCACTAACATAACATAAAAATTTGGGAATGGTGAGTAGAATTATGAAATTGTTACCTTACAAAAACCACGTAAATTAAGCGGAATTGAAGATAAGAGTGAGGCAAAAGAAGACCAAATCAAACCTGTAACATAGAGAAAGAGTGAAGAAAATGTAAGTAATCTGTTAACTAATCTCTTAATAAACAAATATACATTATGTACTAATCTATTAACTAATATGTTACTAAACAAATCTACATTATGTACTAATCTGTTAACTAATCTCTTAATAACTAATCTATTACTCTAAGTTGTGGTAATAAAGATTACACACTTGGTAATATACAGTCTGCCTAGGCCGAACTGCTGCGGCAATTTCGTAAAGTAGTTACACATAAGTTTAAACTTAAGTAAAACAAAAACTAGTGATTTTTTTATCAGTACAGAAGTAGATGCAAACAAAATGAGAGAAAATCGTAAGTAGAAGAAAATCAAACATAAATCGTTCATAATTGCAAGAAAATCAGAAGAAAACAAACGAAATCTGCGTGAATGCAACAACATGAAAAGGAAATCTCTATAATGAACAAAAAAAAAGTGAATGAAATCGAAAGAAAACTTACAAATGAGAGAAGAACAGAGAGGAATCAGGAGAGATGAAAAGCGAGGAGGCGTCCGGCGATGAATCAAACTAGTTCGGATTTCGGATTTCATTTTTATAACAATTAATTTGGCTCATTTTTCGAGAAGCCAAACTACATTCACCTTCAAAATAAAATACGCAGGTAGAAGCAGAACACGCACAACACAAGCAAACATAGAAATTATTGTTTATTTGGTTTATGTTATTATTGTAAGTCGTTTGAAAAATAGAGCTTAAAATATATCTTGTTTGAAAAAAAATAATAGCCGATATTATACCAGAAAAAAAAAGTTGTGTACCGAGTATAGTATCCGATCCAAACCGACTAGTTCGGATCAGATTCATTTTTGAAAACCGAGTCAAACCGACCTAAACCGCACCAATTGAAAGTTCATTGGTTCGGACATCGGATTCACTCGAAACCGGTCCAATTACTCCCCTATCTATCTCTATAATATCTCTATGATCTATCTCTATCTATATCTCTATCTCTATAATATATATTTACGAATGTATCTCTCCTACACTTTTTCCTACGTGGCATTCTCTCAATTATTTTAATCTTACGTGTCATTTTCTACTTAATTTTATACTACATATATTTAGTTAGGAGCTTTAGCAAGAGGAACATGGTTTAAATCCCACCAACAACAAAATAATCTATTTTCATGATATATTTTTTTATATCTCAAAAAAAATGATATATATTTTTACTTAGATTTAGTTAAGAGTTTTAGCAAGAGTAACATGGTTCAATTCCCATTAACAACAAAAACTCTATTTTTATGATATATATATATATATATATATATATATATATATATATATACCAAGAGGGGTTCGGAAGCGGATAAACGTTATTAGATGTTAGAAAATGGAAAATAGAAGAGCAGACAGACTGCTTAACAAGAGTAAAAGATTATTAAAATATGTGCAGAATAAATAAAGAAATATAAACAGGAGGCTTAGCCTTCCATAAACAAGTAAATAATGTAAAGACAATAAATTAAAGCATAAAAGAAGATCAGAACGATGGCAGAGCCAAGCAGGACTGATTAAAGAAAGAAGAGAAAAGATTGAAGTCACAAGATTGATTAAGATTGAAAAGAAAAGATTGTAGAAAGCTTACAAGAAGAACTCAGAATGCTAGCTCTGACTCTCTCTACAACTCTCTATGATTGTAGTAACTAAGGGTGCCTCTACAACAATGCAAGGCATGCCTATAAATAGGAAAAATAAAAGCTACTGTTGCTACAGAACAGGTTGTAACCGGAACTGTTTCTACAGGAGAAAAGATTCTTTCTGTTTTTTTTTTTTTTTTTTAAGTTAAAATTTCTTGCTACATAATTGAAAAATACAAATAATTGAAGATTACAAGAGGATAATTTTTCTTGAATTTTTTTTTTTTTTTCAACCTTGTGAGAAGTCTATCAGGGAATACTCTGCATAGATGTCTTCATTTGGAATTGATGATGATGATGATGGAGAGGATGGAAGTTCTTGCTTTTCTTTCTTCTTTTCTTGATCTTGAGCCAAAAGTCTGAGGACTTCTTGTAGATTTTCTACCATTTCATCTCCAGACGATGAGGCTGCTAAGGCTGCTGTAATGCAAGCCTTTTGATTGAGGAACAAACAATTTTGAGGATCTGCAATCTGCAGATATTTTGGATTAGTTTTGAACCATTCAATAACACTTTCTTTTGTGGCTTTAGAAGCGTCGAACTTAGGCCACCACTTGACATATGCTTGTTTTTGAAGTATAGGCAGGACTTTTGAATTAGGATTTTGCCCGTACTTGTATTGCCATGAAAAAATCCAGGTTAATGAAAGTTTTGTAAAGAAATTTAATTCAATTGGTAGTTTGTCAAAATCTCTATTGAATCTTTTGTCAAATACTTGAAAGCCATCTTGGACTTCTGATGGAAGGATTTGGACGATGGGACCAAAATAATCCCACCAACGAAGGAACCAGTTTGGGAATGTATAATTAACTCCCGTTTTGAAGTATATAAGCCATGAATGTTTGTTGGTTTTGTTTTGTTTCCATAAGACATATGTCCAGGCATTTACATAATCCCAATAGTTGTAACCAATATGATCAAATGCTTGGGAGAATGTTCTGGTCTTGTTCGGATTCTGTCCAAAAGATTCCGGGGTCATAATTTTGAGGATTTGAAAAGTTGAATGCGTAATATTAGACGCATCCTTAGGATCTCTATAATGTTTGATTGCTATGGAATCTGTGTCCACTAAGATAAATTCATAAAATTTTTGGGATTTGTTAACTGATAAAGGTTGGAAATGGAATCCCGGTGGGAAAATCTTAGGGGGAACTTTGTTTGGGTTTGGGTCCCAATATTCAGGTTCCATTTGGATTACTGGCCAAAATTTGGATTTGGGAATGTAGTTTGTTTGGGGATTTTGGTTATTTGTTTGGTTTTGGTATTGTACTACATTAGTTACTTCAGGTTTGGACACTAATTGACTAGAAGGTTTAGGATTGACTTGTATTGCTTTATTTTTTAGAACTTCAATAATTTGATCTAAGGAATCTTGTTCCTCTTCTTCATCAACAATACTTGCCCAGGTCTTGCTGGGGAGGCTTACAAGGCCTTGTTCTTGAAAAGCTAAGAGAGTTTGGATAGGAAAGGCATAATCTGCTTTTGATTGTTTGGCTGTATCAATTGTGGTTTTTTCAATAAATTGGTTTTGGGTAGATGACCCAATGGATTGGTTTTGGGTGGATGACCCAATTGATTGGTTTTGGGTGGATGACCCAAGAGTTGATGATCTTGTTTGCCTTGCTGGTAATCCAGCTATAACCATATCTGTTGAAATTCTACCTCCTCGAGAAGAGGTAGACTTTGCCGTTCTCGGCATCCTATTCTTTACCCTGTAAGTATTCACGAGTGAGATAGTCAGGGAGAGCATTTTCTGAGCCTTTGAGATATTCAATTTCAAAATCAAAAACACTTAATATTGCTTGCCATCTAGCAAAAATCTGTTTTGAAGCTAAATTTTTTACATCCTTTTGTAAAATATCTTTTGCAGATTTACAATCCACACGAACTAAAAACTTTTGGTTAAGTAAATCAGATTGGAATTTTGAAATAGATAAAACAATAGCTAAAACTTCTTTTTTAACAGTAGAATAATTTTGCTGTGCAGGGTTCCAATGTTTTGATGTAAAAGCAATAGTTTTAGGATACCACCATAACCAATATCGGAAGCATCCGTTTCAACAATTTTGAATGCTTGAGGAATAGGAAGGTAAAGACACGGGAGGTGCTTTACTTGATCTTTTATTGTTTTAACCACATTGGTATGAATATCAGTCCAAGGAGGAGGTTCCTTTTTAAGTCTATCATGAAGCGGTTTTATAATATTGCTTAACTGAGGGAAGAAATCATAAACATAATTTAAACAACCTAAGAAGCGCTGTAGTTGGGTTTTATCAATGATTTGGTTGGGAAATTTATCGGCAAACTCAATTGCTCTATGGATAGGGATAATGGTGCCTTGATGTATATTGTGACCAAGGAATCTGATTTTTGTTTGAAAAAGATTAATTTTTGTCTTAGAAACAGCAAGACCATTTTTCTTAATAGTGGAGATAAATATATTGATGTGCTTAAAATGTTCATCTATAGATTGGGAAAATATCAACACATCATCTATATAGACTATGGTAAACTTTGAAAAAGGATTAAAGATGTCATTCATAATTTTTTGAAATTCAGAAGGAGCATTCTTTAGACCAAAAGGCATGACATTCCATTCATATTGCCCAAAAGGAACTGCGAACGCTGTTTTGTAACGATCTTCTTCTTTAATCTCAATTTGCCAAAATCCTGACTTCATATCAAACTTAGAAAAGATTTTGGCGTCATGCAGACGATTTAAAAGATCTTCTTTATTCGGAATAGGATAACGGATCCAGCTTAAAGCTTGATTGAGAGGTTTGTAATTTATGACAAGACGAGGAACACCTCTTTCAATCTCAGCCTGTTTATTAACATAAAAGGCTGAGCAAGACCAAGGACTTTTGCTTTTTCTAATGAATCCTTTTGTTAAAAGATCTTTTATTTCTTTTTGACAAATCTGAAGAAGTTCATTATTCATTTGAATAGGTCTAGCCTTAGTAGGTATAAGCTTCTCTTGAAAATCCTTTTCATAAGGAAGATCAACGATATGCTGTTTTCTTTCCCAAAAGGCATTAGGAATATCAGAACAAATTGTAGATTGTATATGATCCAAGAGTGTCTGGATTCTTTGTTTGATATTTGGTTGTTGAATCTGTCTATCGATATTTTTAAAAGAAATCTCTTCTTTTAGAAAGTTAATTTGATTTTGTTTGTAATGAATTGGGTTTAAATCTCTAATAATAGGTTTCCTAATAAATTTAAAAATAATAGATTGACCCAAATGCTGAGTAATAATTCCTTCATTAGTTATTTGTAAAGGGAAAAGAGATCTTATGAAAGGAGTTCCTAAGATTACCTTATTTTTAAGATTTTTGACCAATAAAAAGGGGGTCTCAATCTTGAGGTTTTGATTTTCAATTATAGTAGTAGATAACTTATAATTGATTTTAAGTTTTGAACCATTAGCAGTGCTAAGTTGTTCAGAGGTTTTCTCAAAGTACTTTGTAGGAATAAGACCTTCTAAAATACAGTTAGAATCAGCCCCAGTATCAAAGAGAGCCGTAGTTTCAAGGATAAATTCTTTTATAACAATTTTGATATTTATGTAAAATTTTTGAATCTTAAGTTGATTGATTAAACCCAAGAAGTCATCTTCCTCTTGGTTTCCTTGATACTGGGTACTAACATGGTTAGTAGGATTGGTTGGATACACTTCAGTCGGATTATCATCTACACCTTCATATTGTTGTAATTGATCTAAGATTATATGATGACTATTTTGAGTTTGTTTTAACTCTCGTATTTCAATTTTAAGAGTATTTATCTCATGCTAGAGATCTTGAATAGTGACAGGTTTAGTTGTAGCTTTTTCAAGTCTTTTGAAAGTATCAGTAAGATTAAACTTATTGGCTACAAGAGGATTTCTAGTTGGTTTAGTCACAAGAGAGGATTTTAATTTTTCAAGATAAACTTTCTTAACATGAGGATCAGTGATAGCATTTATGGCTTCAAAAAGGAGATCTTGTTCCTTTGTTAAAACATTAATTTGGCTAGAAGAACCAGACTCATCTTCGGATAAGTCATCATTTTGAACTTGATTTAAATCATCAGAAGAACTAGGAATAGAGTCCTCGTCAGAGGTTTCGATTAACAAATTATTAATACGTTCTTCCAAATCTTGATCAAGATTTAAGGATTTTAATTTACCTTTTAATCTACAATATTTACTGACGTGACCGGGTTTATTGCAATTATAGCAAACAACCGGAGACCTAGCTTTTCTAGAAAAATTATTATTGAAAGGGACATGATTTTCTGGCTTAACCTCCTGGTGGGGTGGTTTTCTATAAGGTCTATGGGGTTTCCTCTTATAGAATTTCGGCTTAGGAGGACCATGCTTGGGAGGACCATGCTTGGGTCTGGATTTTGGTTTCTTAGAACAAGGTAAACCAAATTGTTCACAAAAGGTTCCCATATCTTTAAGGTTGATGGATTTTTCTTTAGCAAGCTGTTTTTGGATTTTGTCATCTTGACAAATCTTAAGAGCTACCTTTTGTATGTAAGCTATTAATTGTCCATAGCTTAACTGATCATAAGGAATATCTCCATTAGGATTTTGACCCCTAAGTTTTTCTCTAACTTTGTCTCCTAAGGATTTGGGAAGTCCTGCAAGGAATTTTTCTTTCCAAAAAGGCTGATGACTATCATCTCTAGTGTAAACCCTAGTAAGAAAAGTATCTTTGTACCACCTAAAATCTCCTAGAATTCTACACTTGAGATTGGATAAAAGCTCACCAGACCTATCCTTAATAAGAGACGGATCACCAATAAAATGTTGGGCTATAGTAAAAATTAAGGTATTGACAGCATCAGCTATAGACGCTCCATCACTAAGGATGGGAGTTCCATCAGAATCAGTTTTAACGGCAGTGAGAATTAATTGTTTTTCATTCTCTGTGAGATAATTATCCCACCAACCTTTTAACTGACCTGAAAATCCAGCAACTAAGATTTCTACAATAAAAGTTTCAGGACAATCATTAGCTGTTTCATAGGCAGTAGCCACCATTGTCATGTTTTGAAGAATCTTAGTTATGCCATATTCATTTTGACCATCTATGTTCCATTCATAGACATTATTAGCACTAAAACTTTTAAAATTTGATTCATTTTCTTCAAGTAAGAGGTCAGGAGCAGTTGCTCTGGGATAATAAAGCTTGGTTTGTTTCTTCCAATTGAGCTTAGGGCCAGTTATAACAGGATTAACACTGATATCTGAATCTTCACTACAACAGAGGTGATATGTTGTCCTATCATGTTTATCGATTTAGTTCCCGGAGAAGGACTATCAGGGACAGTTGCATTGAGGAATTTTAATTTCTCGTTAACAATATCAAGGAGTTCACTCTTAACTTCCTCTTTTATTTTTTTGTTTGAGCTAGAAGATTGTAAATCTTTCTTAATTTGTTTAGACATCTTATAAGGCTTAAACAAAGGTTTCTCAATTAAATTAGAGGATGTTGATGTTGATGCTTGGCCGAGGTTGTTAACAACGGGTTTTTTCCCTAAATTTTCTCCTAAAGCTTGGAGATATTTATTAGTATAATTAGATTGTTCAATAAGGCTCTTAATATCATTAGAGCAAACCGGTTCATTATCCATTTTGGTTTTGAATGGAGAAGCCATGACAGAAATATTATTATTTTTGAGGTTTAGTTTAAAAGGAGTGTTAGGAGGAAAGTCAGATTGGACAATTTCTCCATTTTTTAAATGCCAAATAGTAATGACATTAGTAGTTCTTTCACCAATTATATCAGTTTGAAAAGGATAATCGATATAATTTTTTATGGTGTAAGCATGAAACCAATCAAAAAATGGAATGTTAAGCTCAACTTTGTTTAAGAATTTATAAAATTCTTCTTGTATAGAAACCCTTTTGTTGCCCTTATAATTTTGAAAGAACCATTCTCTATGAGGAGACCATTCCTCAGAATAGAATTCTTTCTTAAGGGATTCCTTATCTATAATGAACTTATACGACATCATAACGTTCATTAAGGGAGGAAAATGTTAGGGATTGGATAGTTCTTTGATCGTCATCTTCTCTTTGATAGGTAGGCCTTACTGGGGTAGTTGTTTCGAGACCTTGTAAATGAATTGTTGACCCATCATGGGTAGGTTCAGTTCGGATGGATCTAGGAATAGAAAAAGACCTTCTAGAAACAGCTGACCTAAAGTCTTCCATTGTTGGATTATCAGATCTAACAGATATGGACATAAAGAAGGAATTTCTTCTGTTGAAGATTAGTTCTACCCTTCCCGTTTGATGTTGAATTAATTCTTGAAAGTCAGGAGTAATACGAGGCTGGGCTGGTGTTGCCCTATCTAAAGCCCATCTCTCAGGAAGAGTTATGTCACTCCACTGAATTGTTTTTGGCACAATAACATTGGCTTTACTCTCATCTGTGAGAAATAAAGTTGTTTCTCCAGATTTGTCGCATTTTGTTTTAAGGTAATTGGACCTTATAGAATTCATAACTTTATATTGAACTCTATAAACTAAGGTGATAGATACAGATCCTTCTTTCATATCATAACCATGAAGTTTAACATTTAGAAAAAGGACATCTAAAATATTTTTATCATCCAAACTTATAGTTAAGTCAGGAAAACAATTGAAAAAGATTGGTCCATGACTAAGACTGGATTCTACCGTTTCTAGGAGTGAATCCTCAAAACGATTGTGTCTTATGTCTCTCAAGCAGAGGAGTACCGCTACATCAAGAGAGCCCCTCGTGAGAGGCTTGAGACCTACTTGAACACTTCCTATGTGCATGTAATTGTATTTTTTACTTAAGTGTTCTTTAATACTTTTTTCAGAAAGGAGATGAATTTCTTCGTCGTCCGATTTTAGTTTGAATTTTTGTTCAACAGTCCTAATTATATAGTCAGATCTATGGAAGAAAGATCCATCAGGTTTGTAAAGTTCTTTAGGAGATATTTTGGGTATTTCCCAATTATCTAATTCTTGATTAATATCTTCAAAGTGAATTTCTTCTTTGAAGACTTTGTTTGAAAACGATTGAGTTTGAGGTTCACTGATTGAAGAAGAAGAAGGTTGAGAAGATCTACAAGAGAAACGTGAGGAAAATGATCGGAGCATAAATATGGTTTTGATTTCCTCACCCATTAATATCATCGCCATCACTTGGTTGGTTAGAAATATAATTATTAAATATGAGTTAATAATTTATTCCCTAAATTATTCTTTAGAATTAATCAAAAACTAAAGTTTTATAGCCAAACCATCATAAGAACTATTATTACTGTTTTTATTAGTCCGGATCTAAATATCCCATAAAACATCGACAAATTAGACTTATTGCCCATTAATGGGTCTTATTGCTACAGTTGTACAGAATAATTAGATCTAGAATAATTGTCTTTACTGTTCATGAATAATAGATCTGGAATGATAGGCCTTTAATTAGTATATATTTACTTTTTTCTTTTGACAAAATATATTTTTAGTTATACTACATAGATTTAATTAGGAATTTTAGCAAAAGTAACTTAGTTCAATTCTATCCAACAAAAAAATATATATTTTTATGATGATTTTTTTTTACTTAATTGTTTTATCTTTTGGTACATTAACCATAATTTTTAAAAAGTTATTAAAGTTTTCACATGACAATGAGGTACATGGTTTTGATTTCCACCAACACCTAAAACTATATTTTTATGATTTTTTTTTTGAAGTAATTTTATGATATTTTATTGCTTATGAAAAACATTTACACTTATATTAATATGACTATCATTTTTTTGTAATTATACGGGATTAAGATTTATATGAATACTAGTATGTTAGCCCGTGCCGTGCACGGGATTATTTTCTTTTTTAATATTATTTTTTAATTTATTCTAAATTATTATTTGATTACTTCATTTTATTATTCAATAATAATTTGAGATATTATATGTTATGAGTTGTTTAAATATAAAGTATTGGAGTAAATAAATTTTTTGACAGATATTTTTTTAAATCACAAAACTCTCACATTTTTTCGCCGAAAAAAAAAACTCACATTCAGCGAATTTTAACGTTTATTATAGATTTATTCAACTTAATTTCATCAAACTACATTTTTTTTTTTAAATACAATGTAAAATAAAAATATTTTTTCATCATCTTTTCACCTTGTTTCGTAGTAATTCATATATAAATTTTAAAAAAATACATAGAAATATACACCTTGCATATCACGAAACACCCACATTTTTTCGTCAACTGAATCTCATCAAACTACATATTTTTATAAATACAATGTAAATTAAGATATATTTTCCCATCATTCTCTCACTTTGTTTCAACTTAGTTAGTAGTAATCTAGATGTAAATTTTTAGAACAAAAAAAATTCAAATAAATAGACAACCTTGCATATCACAAAACTCACACATTTTTTCGTTTCTAGTCCTCATTAAAATTACAAAAAAGATAGGGTCGTGTATTAATATATGGGTATAAATATTGATCATCGTGTAAATTATAAAATCAAAAGACACTCATATTAATAGGAGTGTTAATATAAGTCATATTATAAAAAATAGGTTTTCCGTATTAATATGTGTATAAATATCTAAGTTCTTATTAAAAAAAGTTTTTCGTCTCGTATTAATAAATTTCGTATTAAAACATTCGTATATTTATAATTCCGTAAAAACTACAAAAAAATAGTCCTCTTATTAATATATGGGTAGAAATATAAATCCTCATAGAAATATACGTTCTCGTAAAATTACAAAAAAAAATCTCTAGAGAATGATCTCCCACGTTTTCGTATTAATATATGGTTTTTATTTTTAAAATAGGTAGACGTTCATTTTACATTGATTTTATTTAAATATGAAAAATAATACTCTAGAGAGTGATCTCTCACTTTTCGTTCTCAACAATATGATATTTTCTCTCCCGTCATCGTAGAAATTATTAAAAGAATTATAAACCTTGTATGATATATGAATGTAAATATAAATCACGTGTAAATTAAAAAAAAAAAGACACTTGTATTATTATATTAGTATAAATATTTATCCCGTGTAAATTACAAAAAAAAAGTTATATTAATATAAAAGTAAATAATTTTCATAAGCAATAAAATAAAATATCATAAAATTGCTTCAAAAAAATCATAAAAATATAGTTTTAGTTGTTGGTGGAATCAAACTGTGTATCTCATAGTAAATTTTGTTCGTGAGAGAGACTTAGATGACACACATTAACTTTGATTCATTAGATATTGTTTCGTGAAATTTTGTTCATGAGAGAGACCTCCGTAAATAAAATTTATAGATGACACCCAACATTTTTTCATCTTGTTTCAAAATATTTCGCAGAAATTCAAGTGTAAATTTTAAGAACAACAAAAAAATACAAAGAAATAGAAATTCATGCATATTACAGAACTTCAACATTTTATTGTAAGAAAAAGAAACTCTCACATTCAATCATCTTCCTTCATTTATTGTAGATTTATTCAACTAAATCTCATCAAACTACATTTTTTTTAATAAAATATAGTGTAACTTAAGATATATTCTCACACTGTTCTTCCATCTTGTTTCATAGTAATCTACATGTAAATTTCAAAAAAAAAAATACAAATAAACAGACAACCTTGCATATGATATCACAAAATTCCCACATTTTTTTCTTCGGAAAATAACTCTTTTACATTCAGTGATCTTCCTACGTTTATTGTAGATTTATTCAAGTTAATCCAATCAAACTATATTTTTTCAATACAATGTAAATTAAGATATTTTTTTCGTCGTTATCTCACCTTCTTTTTTCAACTTGTTTCGTAATAATCTACATATAAATTTCAAGAAAAAAATACAAATAAATAGACAACTTTGCATATCACAATACTCCCACTTTTTTTTTGTCAAAAAAAATTCACATTTAGTTATCTTCCTACATTTATTATAGATTTATTCATCTGAATATGATCAAACTACTTTTTTTTGTTAAATTTAAGATATCTCTTTTCCCATCATTCTCTCACCTTATTTCAACTTGTTTCATAATAATCAACATATATATTTCTAAAACAAAATAATAAAATAAAAAAATAGCCAACCTTGAATAGTACAAAACACTTTTTTTTTTGTCAAAAAAAAACTTTCATATTCAGTAATGTTCCTACGTTTATTATAGATTTATTCAACTGAATCTCATAAGACTACATATTTTTATTCATTGATAAGTTTGGTGTATCACTTGTGTTTCAATAAACTAATTCGCGACTATTTTTTTTTTGTTAGAATGAATTGTTAAAAATCGTTACTTGATATTGTATAAGTATTTCATATCATTTTTTTTTGTATTGATTTAGAACAATTTTCTTTAATAGAGCGTTTATGTTAAAGTTTTAGAATTGAACTACATTTATAATAGATTTTTTAAAAAAACATTTTTTCTAGATTTCTTCAACTGAATCTCATCAAACTATATATTTTTTTATAAATGTTTATTGTAGATTTATTCAACTAAATCTCATCAAACTACATTTTTTTTAAATACAGTATATATTTAAATATATTTCTCCATCGTTCTCTCACCTTCTCAATTCAACCTATTTCGTACTAATCTACAAGTAAATTTCAAATAACAAAAAAAGAGTACAAGTCCTTGATAACCTTGCATATCACAAAATCTTCACTATTTTTTTTGTTATAAATTAAGTGTTAAAATCTATTTTGTGTTTGTTAACCTTTATAAGTGATTTTGACATTAAATAATTTAAAGATTATCTTTTAGAGATTTTACAAAAATATAGAATCTATTTTGTGTTTGTTTACCTTTATAAAAATTACTTTTGATAAAAAAAATCTTTAACTTGTTTGAATGCAACCATATAAAAGTGATTTTGTATGACAAAATGACCATAAAGAACATTCAAATATAATATATCATATAAAATAAATATATCCCAACAAATTTCTAATTTTTTTGTATGAAATTTTTTGACACTTTTTTTCTCTTTCCTCTAAAAAAGCTATACAAAAATCTAATAAAACCACCTTCAAATTTTTAGCAATTTTTAGATTATTTTTAGATCTGATTATTTTTAAAAGCTATAACAAACATATGTCATTTTATAAAAATTGATATTTTTTTTAAAATAAGTAATTATTTTTTAAAAAAACTATAACAAACGGCCAATATATGTCTCTTAATTCTTACAAAAAAAAAATATGTCTCTTAATTGATATTTCCTCTGTTCCTTTTTATTTGTCATTTTAGAAAGAAAGAAAAAAGATCAAATTAGGCCGTTTGTTAATTAGTATATATTTACTTTTTTCTTTTGACAAAATATATTTTTAGTTATACTACATAAATTTAATTAGGAATTTTAGCAAAAGTAACTTAGTTCAATTCTATCCAACAAAAAAATATATATTTTTATGATGATTTTTTTTTACTTAATTGTTTTATCTTTTGGTACATTAACCATAATTTTTAAAAAGTTATTAATCTCTATAATATATATTTACGGATGTATCTCTCATAAAGTTTTCACATGACAATGAGGTACATGGTTTTGATTTCCACCAACACCTAAAACTATATTTTTATTTTTGAAGTAATTTTATGATATTTTATTGCTTATGAAAAACATTTACACTTATATTAATATGACTATCATTTTTTTGTAATTATACGGGATTAAGATTTATATGAATATATTAAAACAAGTGCTTGTTTTTTTTTTTGGGTATTTTACATGAGACTTATATTTATATTTTTATATCAATACAAGGTCTATATTTTATTTATAATTTCTACGACGACGGGAGAAAAAATATCATATTGTTGAGAATTGAAAGTAATAGATCACTCACTAGAGTATTTTATCCTTTTAAATCTGAACATTTGTATTATTTTTATATTTGAATAAAATCAATATAAAATGAACCTCTACGAAATATAAAAATATAAACCATATACTAATATGTAGACTTTTCTTTTGTAATTTTACGAGAACATATATTTCGATGAGAACCTATATTTGCACTCATATATTAATACAGAGACTATTTTCTAATAATTTTCTACAAGAGCTATATTTATACTCATGTGCGGAGTTTTATTTGTAATTTTTATGGAATTAAATTTCTAATAATGTTTTAATATGAAATTTATTAATACGAAACAAAATGCTTTTTTTATAGGAACTTAAATATTTATACACATATAAATACGAAAAACCTATTTTTTTTACTATAGCTTATATTTACACTCTTATTAATACGAGTGTCTTTTGATTTTATAATTTACACGAGGACCAATATATTTATACTCATATATTAATACACAACCCTATCTTTTTTGTAATTTCAATGGGACTAGAAACGAAACACCATATTGTTCGATATGAGGAGCATGAGATCACTCTCCACCCTATTTAATCTCTTTAAAATCGCTAAATATTTTATATTTTTCATATTAAAATAATAGAAATATAAAATCAATTTCAACAAATAATTGGAAAAATAAAAATTACTTGACAAAATATTCATTAATTAATATTATTAAATTAAAAAAAATAATATCTCTACTAATCTACTTTAACTTTAATACTAACATATACAATAATCTTAAATATTAACCCGTGCATTGCACGGGTCAGTTATAACTTTAATACTAACTTATGAGTAGTTACACGGTTTGATTCCCACCAACAACTAAAACTATATTTTATGATTTTATTTCATATGAAAAATATTTCCACTTATATAAATATTACTGTATTTTTATTTTGTAATTTCACAAGTTCAATATTTATATCAATATATTAATATAAGCGCTTAATTTTATTTTGTAATTTACATGAGACTTATATTTATATTCATATATTAATAAAATGTCTATATTTTTTTTATAATTTCTATGGTGATGGGAGATAAAATACAATATTGTTGACAAAAGAAAGTAGGAGATTGTTGGAACAAAGGATGTTCAGAATCTGACTCTTAGTGTTTTGATGATAACAAAGTATTAATGAACAATAGGGTATTTTTGATATTTAATTTTAAGTGTGCAGGTTAAATATATTATGTTGATTAAATTAAGCTCTGAAACAAAGCATTAGCATAGATATCAGAAGTATAGATATCAGAAGTATGGACATCAGAAGCATGGACATCAGAAGCTAAGATATCAGAAGCAACGCTAATCAGAAGCAAGTCATCTCAGAAGATTAATGTTGAATCAGAAGCAACGTATGGAGAAGACCAACAGTTTCAGAAGCTGAAGACATCAGAAGCATATGTCTGATACATAGGCTCTGAATAACAAGCCAGAAAAGTCAGTGTTAACTGATAGTGATTCAATGATTGGAAATCATTTGAATTAAAGGTTGTGATTGATTGTTACATCATAGTACTACAACCTTATCATCAAGGATTGTGACGTTAGTACTATTTTACTCCATAAGGGCGAATATTCTCAAGCAAAAGGAATTACAGGATAAGCATTACCAGAATTGGCAAATATCCCATGTTACCTTGTCCTTTTCACAGCTGGCTTGAAAACGACCTCTGCAACGGTCATTATCTTCAAACGTCTCTATTTTTCCTCTTCACATATAAATAGAGAAACTCTCTTTGAAGATCAAGGTTACAAAAACTACAACAACAACAACAACAACACACACACTGATACAACTTTACTCCTTTACATAAGACTGAAAGCACTGCTTCTGAAACTATTTTCTGTTGTGCTTCTGACACTCTGTTTTTTTCTAATTCATTAGGAATTCTGTGTTAGAGTCTTAAGAGTCTTGAGTTGTAATCTTAAGAAACCTCTTGATTTTATAATCAAGTGTTTATCACTTTCTATCTTATTTCTTTTATATTAGGAAGCCTCTTGCTAGTGTGCTTGAGCAAGTAGGAAGTCTCTTACTAGTGTGTTTGAGCATTGTAATAGTCTAGGTGATTATAGTGAAATCCCTTGGAAGTGCAAGGGGACTGGACTACTCTCGTTTTGTGAGAGGAACCAGTATAAATTTGCTTGTCTCGCTTCTCTCTCTCTCCTTACTCTTTTGTGTGAGTGTGTTAATTGTGTTTCTTTATCCGCTGGTGCTTCTGATAAGCTTCAGAACTTAGCAGAAGTTTTTCAAAATACCAAAACACAATTCAACCCCCCCCTTCTTGTGTTTTTCACACCTTCAATTGGTATCTAGAGCTCCGGTTTGTTACGCATCACTTAACAGTGAGACAAAAAGATCCTGAAAAACACAATGTCTGAAGATTCAAGTTCAAAGAATGTTGCTATTCCATATGATTACAATTCTGAAAAGTCTGAGAAAACTGGTGGAACTTATAGCAAAGCACCCAAGTTCAATGGTGATCAATCAACCTTCAACTGGTGGAAATACAAAATCTATCCTCATATCATTGCTGAAGATGAAGGTTTGTGGGATATCATTGAAGAAGGTGTTAGTTTTCAAGATAAGCTTGATGAAGATGGTAAAACAACAGCAGCTGTAAAGAAGACCTTCACAGCTGAACAAAAGAAAGAATGGAAGAGACACAACAGAGCTATTTCTATCCTTGCTAGCTGTATCACTCATGATGAGTTCTTGAAACTTGGAAACAGATCTAGTGCTAAGGGTATCTATGACTCTTTGTGTGCTACTTATGAAGGAAACCAACAAGTGAAAGAAGCAAAGGCTAATCTTCTGGTTCATCAGTATGAAATGTTTAAGATGAAAGACACAGAAAGCATTGAAGAAATGTATGCAAGGTTTAAAATCTTGGTTTCTGGTCTTGGAGTCTTAAAGAAAAGTTATACCACTGCTGATCATGTTAAGAAGATTCTGAGGTGTTTACCACCCAAGTGGAGACCTAAGGTCACTGCTATACAAGAAGCAAAAGATCTCAATACCTTAAGTCTAGAAGGGTTAACTAGTTCTCTCATAAGTCACGAGATGGAACTAGCTTCTGATGAGCCTAAGAAGAAATCAAAGTCATTGGCTTTGCCAGCAACTTTGAAATCTCCTAAAGCTTTAAAGGCTAAAGTTATTGAATCTGATGCTGATGAATCTTCTGTAGATGAACAGGAGGATGGATCAGATGAGGAACTCTTTGCTCTGCTTTCAAAGTTTAGGAAATGGAATAAGTACAAAAACAACAAAGCTTCTGGAAGAAGTTCTGGTTCTAAGAGTTATGGGAACAAAAGCTCCAATTCTAAAGACAAGAAAGATAGTTCTAAAAATAGCTGTTTCAACTGCAAGAAGACTGGTCATTTTATTGCTGATTGTCCTGATTTGAACTCAAATGATAAAGGGAAAAAGGGCAACTTCAAGAACAGAATGAAGAAAAGTCTTATGGCTACTTTTGAAGATCTTGAGAGGTTATCAGATACTGAAGAAGATGATGAGGAAGCAAATATAGCACTTATGGCTACAACATCTTCTGATAATGAATCTGATATGGAGAATGAATCTGACACTGATGATATTGATGAGGTAATTTCTAAACTTCCTCATGATAAGCTTCTTATTGCTCTCAAAGACACTATGAAGCAATACATAAACAAGTCAAATGATTTCAAAAGTTTAAAAACTAAAATTGACTTGCTTACAGAGAAATCTGACCAACTTCAATCTCAATATAATGAATCTCTTTTGAAAATTAAAGAGCTTGAAGAAGGTTGTGTTGCTTGTAACAAATCACATGATAAGCACGAAATTGCTCTTCATGAGTTTGTTAAACAAAATGTTAACAAGAGCAAAGTAGCTTCCATGATTTACAGTGTGAGCAAAAACAAAGGATATGGACTTGGTTATTCTGCATCTTCTGATAAAGAAAAATCAAGTCAGTCTGTTTGTTTGAGCAAAACACCTCCTCCTCTCTATTCTACTTTCACATCAGAAACTGGTAACTCTGAGAAAGTTTCACAAACTTCTGCTTTGAATAAGGGCAAATCAAAAGTCTCAGAAGATAACAATTCAGTGATTCTTGATAACTCAAATTCAAAAATGAGATACTCAGAAGTAAAGATTCTGAAGAGACCAGTTCCTAAACCAACTAAGGTTCTGAGAACTTCAGAAGCTAGTACTTCTGATACAAAGTCTGTGAAACCTATTAGAAGTTTTGGCAAGAAGAAGTATGTTCCTCAAACTGGTTTTCAAAAATCATACTTCTACAAGGCCTACACTAACCCATCAGGACCCAACAAGTTGTGGGTACCAAAATCTGAAATAGTTTATGTTGCAGGTTTGCACTCAAAAAGAGAAAAACTCAAGTACATGGTACCTGGACAGTGGCTGCTCTCGACACATGACGGGAGAAAAACATTTATTCCTCACCCTGAATCTGAAAAAGGGAGGATCTGTAGGATTTGGTGGGAACCAAAAAGGCACAATAATTGGTACTGGTACAGTAGGTAATTCCTTTTCTACTATTTCTGATGTTCTTCTTGTTGATGGATTTTATCATAACCTTCTTAGCATAAGCCAATTATGTGACAATGGTTATGAAGTGGTGTTTAATAAGAACACATGTAGTGTAAACAGATATTCTGATAAGTCTGTAGTTTTCAAAGGAAAAAGGAAAGGCAATGTTTACAAAATCAATCTTTTTGAATTAGTAGAACAACAAGTTGTTTGTCTTCTGACTCTGAGTGAAGAAAAGTGGGTCTGGCACAAAAGATTAGGACATGCTAACTGGAGATTAATCTCTAAGCTAAGTAGTCAAGATCTTGTGAGAGGCCTACCTGTTTTAAAATATCAGTCAGACACAATTTGTGGTCCTTGTCAAAAAGGAAAGCTTTTCAAAAGCTCTTTTAAAGATAAAAACATTGTCTCTACCACAAGACCTTTGGAACTGCTTCATATTGATTTATTTGGACCAGTCAGTACTGCTTCAATAAATGGTAAGAAGTATGGACTTGTCATTGTAGATGATTTCAGTAGATGGACATGGGTTAGATTCCTGAGATCCAAGGAGGATACATATTATGTGTTTAAAACCTTCTGCACTCAAATACAAGTTGAAAAAGACTTGAAAATTGTCAAGGTTAGAAGTGATCATGGTGGTGAGTTTGAAAATGAACCTTTTGAAATCTATTGTGAAAACAATGGAATTCTTCATGAGTTCTCATCTCCTAGAACTCCACAGCAAAATGGGGTTGTAGAGAGAAAGAACAGATCTTTACAAGAAATGGCCAGAACCATGATGCATGAAACTAACCTAGCAAAACATTTTTGGGCAGAAGCAATAAACACTGCTTGTTATATTCAAAATAGGATCTATATCAGACCTTTATTGAATAAAACAGCATATGAATTGTTCAAAGGAATAAAACCTGATATTTCTTATTTTCATCAATTTGGTTGTACATGTTACATTC
Source organism: Trifolium dubium (assembly GCA_951804385.1). Classification (NCBI taxonomy): domain Eukaryota; kingdom Viridiplantae; phylum Streptophyta; class Magnoliopsida; order Fabales; family Fabaceae; genus Trifolium; species Trifolium dubium. Next base: position 18,419,813 of record OX638071.1, on the reverse strand, counting down.
TGAATTCTAAAGTTCATTTAAAGAAATTTGACTCTAAAGCTTCTAAGGGTATCTTTATTGGATATTCTGAACGTTCTAAGTCATACAGAGTGTATAATTCTGAAACAAACACTGTTGAAGAATCTATGCATGTAAGATTTGATGACAAAGAGCCTGATGATGATAAGTCAGAGCTAGTTGAAGTTATTGCAGATAATCCAGATTCAGAAGTTGAAACTGTAGAGGTTAACAAGAGTTCAGAACCTGAGACAACTTCTGATGATCAAGAAACTGCTCCTTCTGAAGATGTTCCAACTCCTCAAATTGATAGTGATTCTGATGCTGAGATTGAAGAAGTTACTAAGAAAAATTCATTCAAATATAAGTCATCTCATCCAGAAGATTTGATCATTGGAAATAAAGAAAGTCCTAGAAAAACAAGATCAAGCTCACATAATGAAGATGCAATGGTCAGTTTGGTTTCTCTCAATGAACCAAAGACTATTGATGAAGCTCTCAAAGAAAAAGCTTGGATCTTAGCTATGAAAGATGAACTACATCAGTTTGACAGAAATGAAGTTTGGAATCTAGTTCCTAGACCAAAAGACAAGAACATTATTGGAACAAAATGGGTATTCAGAAACAAGCTCAATGAGAAAGGAGAAGTAACTAGAAACAAAGCAAGATTAGTTGCACAAGGTTACAGTCAACAGGAAGGAATTGATTACACAGAAACTTTTGCTCCAGTTGCAAGATTGGATGCAATCAGGTTATTTCTTTCCTATGCAGTTAACCTTGGTATTACTTTATATCAAATGGATGTGAAGAGTGCATTTCTTAAAGGTTTTATTACTGAAGAAGTATATGTCAAACAACCTCCTGGTTTTGAAAATATTCAAAATCCTGATCATGTTTATAAACTGCAAAAGTCACTTTATGGTCTTAAACAAGCTCCTTGAGCTTGGTATGATAGACTGAGTAATTTTTTGGTTGATAATGGTTTTGAAAAAGGACAAGTTGACTGTACACTATTTAGAAAAACCTTAAAGAAAGACATTCTGATCGTTCAGATCTATGTTGATGATATTGTTTTTGGTTCAACTAATGCTACTCTATGCAAGAATTTCTCTAAGTTAATGGAAAAAGAATTTGAAATGAGCATGATGGGAGAGATGAAGTTCTTTCTTGGAATTCAAATCAATCAAACAAAGGAAGGAACTTACATTCATCAAACCAAATATACAAAGGATCTCTTGAAGAAATTCAATCTTGAAGATTGTAAGCCAATGAATACTCCAATGCATCCAACAACAAGCATGAGTCTAGATGAATCTGAAGGCAAAGTTGATCAGAAGTTATATAGAGGTATGATTGGTTCTCTACTCTATCTAACTGCATCTAGACCTGATATTATGTTCTCTGTATGCTTGTGTGCAAGATTTCAATCAGATCCTAGAGAATCTCATCTCACTGCTGTGAAGAGAATCTTTAGATATCTGAAAGCTACTTGTAATTTTGGATTACTTTATAAGAAATCCAAGAAATATGAGTTAAATGGATTCAGTGACGCTGATTATGCTGGAGATAAACTTGAAAGAAAATCAACAAGTGGCAGTTGCCAATTTATGGGTGAAAATCTTATCTCCTGGTGTAGCAAGAGGCAGACCACCATTGCTATGTCCACAGCAGAAGCAGAATACATTTCAGCTGCAAAATGTTGCACACAACTTCTTTGGATGAAATATCAATTAGAAGATTATCATATAAGCAGTCACTATATACCTTTATATTGTGATAACACTGCAGCCATTCAGCTTTCTAAAAATCCCATTTTACACTCTAGAGCAAAACATATTGAGATCAAACATCATTTTATAAGAGATTATGTTGAGAAAGGTGTTATAGATATCAAGTTTGTTGATACTGAAAAACAATGGGCTGATATTTGTACAAAACCTTTGGCTGTTGAAAGATTTGATTTCATAAAGAAAAATCTCAACATGGTGTTTGTTCCTGATTGTTAAGTTCTTTTGAGTAAAACTGTTTTCAAAATCTGATAAGGATCAGAAGATGTTGAACCTCAGAACCTCAAGGTCAGAAGTTCTGATGTATGACTACTTCTGATAAGTATCAGAATCAAAAGAATGGTTCTGATGTGGTATTGGAACAGTTTACAACCTTTCTTTTTTTAACTGCTGTCCACTAACGCATCAGTTATTTAAATAATTTTCTAATACACGTGTCGTTTTGCAATTAGATGAGTATTGGTTTATGATGAGTTTAGCGCTTAAAATGAATATGACTACTCTGTCCTTTTTGTGTGTTGTACTGTTTGTTTGTTTTCTAAAAATATACACTTATATCACTTGCACACAAACACGTTCACAACCCACACTTTTTCATATTCTCTCTAAACTTCCAACTCTTCAGTTCTCTTTCTTCCCTCTCTAGCAAAACCAAAACCCTAACCCTCAACAATGGCATCATCATCTGCTCTCACTCCTTCTGTTAAACCTATCGTTGATTTGGAAAATCAAAGAAAGTACAAGATCAGAAAGGATACTATGGATTTCAAGTTTGAAAGTTTAAAGAGCATCGTAGAAAAACGGGTTGATTTTGAAAGTCTAAAAGCTAATGGATTCGATTTACAAGAAATGTTCTACTATCAAGGATTAGAACGATACTTCAATATTCTAAATGGTCCTATCTATGAAGGTATGGTTAAAGAGTTTTGGATGAAAGCATACGTTTTTGACAAACAATCTGCGTATGTTGAAGTTCAAAATCTGGTGAAGAAAAACCCTATGCTGAAAGGGAAATCTAGAAAGGAATTGGGTCTTCCTGAGATAACCCAAACGGAAATAAGGTCAGACATTGCTGGAATGGATATCAAGATTACTGCTGATCACATTGCAAAAGCTTTGAATCTACCAAATCATGGTATTCAACTGTCTAGTTTCAAGACTAAGCCACAAGATCCAACAGTTCAAGCAACCTTGTTTGAAAATGTTAACTCAAGTGTACAGAGAGATTTGAAACCGTTTTTCAAATCTGTTTACAAGGTGATGTTTGAATCAATTGCTACAAAGGTTGGTGGCACTGACTGTATTTCTTCTGAACAGAAATACTTCATGCATTTTCTTCATGGTATGATCAGAATGAATATGGCAAAATACATTTTTGATCATCTGTGTGAAGTTATCAAAAATAGCATTGAAAAAGGTCACGCCAACTGTCATCATGTTAGATTGCTGTCACACATCTTTTATCTAAGCAACTTCCATGAGATTCTGAAAAAGAATTATCCAACTTTTGTCAAGTCTTCTTATATGGAATCAAGGATTGTTGATGGTAAGTCCTTGAAGAAGATGTTCTTAATCAAAGGGAAAGTTGTTGTTCCTAACAACCCTTTGCTTATGAACAAACAAGAAGAAGTTTTTGAATCAACCTTTCCTGCTGTGGATATTGAACAAGGAAAGAAGATTGCTGATGGTCTGTTTAATCATTGGAATGAGGAGTATGGTCTGGAAACTCCTGGAAACGAGGTTGATATATCCAAGCTAGGATTTGATCAGAAACAAGATTTTGTGATGAAGACTGCTGTCACCAGAGATAGAGTCAAAATCAAACAACCTTCTGTTGGTAGTGTTAAGATTTTGACAGAACAAGAGCTTGAAGATAAGGAAAAGGAAGCAAGGTCTAAGAAGTTTGAGGACAAGAACAAAAACAAGAGGAAAATGGTTGATGTGTCTGTTGAAGAATCTGATGATGATGATGATGAACCTTTGATAACAAAGAGAGAGAGAATTGCCAGAGATAGAGCTGCTCACAAACGTCAGAAGCATCAAGGTACATCTTCTAATACTATTAATAATGAGCCTGCAGAATCTCAATTTAGAAATAAACCTGCTTCTGAGCCTGTTTTTAAAATTCCTTCTCCAATCAAACCATCATCTGACCCTGAATCTGAACCAAATGTTTTAGATATGTTATCTGAACATTTGTCACCTCAAACCATTCATGCAGAAACAAACATCCTACCTGAAACCCCCTCCAAACCTTCTGTTGTTATACCTTCTCCTTCTGAGAAATCAGGACTTGATAAGCTTAAAGAAAAATTTGGTGATCCTCTTAGTGATGTCAGTTCTGATTCTGATACTGAATCTGATAACACTAATCCCATTCCCACTCAAATTCATGTTGACATTTCTCCACATGTCACTCAACCTTCCATCCCAACCATAGAGATTGTTAATCCTTTAACTCAATCATCTTCACAACCTGAATTCACTGTTAGCATACCTTCATCGCCTCAATCCCCAGTCTCACCTCCATCTAACCTTGAGCAAAATATCAACCAAACTGTTTTTGAGCCTGAAATAACTTATCAATCCATTATTGAAAGCATTCAAACCCAACACTCTAACCAAACAGTTTCTAGCATTGAGATTCTAGCTAGGCTTGTTAATAATGATGTTAGAAGAATGCACAGCTTAAAGTCTGAACGAGGCATTATGCCAAGTCAAATTGTTGAAAAGTTTGATGAGATTGACAATGCTCAGAGGTTGATCATAGCTGCTCTGAAGAAGAAGTATGTTGATGAATTAGTTTATGAACATCTGCAGTTTACTGACTCTTTTGAAAATGCATTTGGAAGTGCTCTTCAAAAGAAAAGACTGATGTTAACTAACTTATCACATGATGAGATGGAAGCTCTGAGGGCTGAAGAAAGGAAACAAAGGTTACTAGAACAGAAACTGATGATGCAAGAAGATGTAAATGTTTTGACTACTAGTGACTTTGATACTGTTATGGTTGAAAGTTCTGATGCTGCTGCTACTAGGATTCTAAAGGTTGAACAGATTCAAAGAGAACAAAGAGATAAACTCTTAGTGCTGGAAGCTGGTTTGGAAGAAGTCAAGACTAATCAGATGGATTTGAAAGAAACTATCAACAAGAATGCTGAGAAGTCTGACAAAGCTCTTGAGAAGATGATGATGTTGCTTCTCTCAAGACTTCCTTCTAAACCCTCCTCATCTCAACCCTAGGATTCTATGTTTGCGCACAATTTTTTTTTTAAGTGGTTGTAATATTTGAACAAATTTTAATTCTGTTAATTGCATGAACATCTTTTGCTTACTTAATTTGTTTTGTTTGCTGTTAACTGTTTGCATTGTTTTAGTTCAAATATGTTTTTTTTTTTACAAAATTATGTCAAACACAAAGAAATTATAGAAAAAGATTTCAAAACAGAACCATAAATCTTTATTGATTAAATAGAATATCATTACATAAGGTCCTAAATCTATTTAGAATCTAAATCTGACTTCTGTGAGTCACCAGAGCCTGAGGTTTCTGTTGGAGAATGATAATTCTCCAAGTACCTCAGATAATCAAAATCTGGCTTATCAGAACCAGAAGAGGATTCTTCTGAAGAACATTCACACTGTTCTGGATCATATGTTCTGAGAAATTCTCTGTAATCAGAATCAGTATCATCAGAATCTGATGAGAGATTGATGTATACTGGTGGTTGTGGCTTTGCTTTTGATCTGGTTCTATAACTTCTTAATGGAACTGAAGAAGATGCTTCACCCTTAACCTTCTTTGTTTTTGGTTTTGTTTTCTGTGGTGATTCTTCTTTCTTCACTTCTTGGGGAGCCTTACCCTTATTTGCTCTTCTATCCTTATCCATTATTTCTGATAATAATGTGTGGAAGTGTTGAGTAAATTGTAATGGTGTTGCGCTCTTCTTTTATAAACTTTTTAAAGAGTCATAGTCTCTTAGTTCTTGGAATCAAACAATCCCTTTAATGGTATTGTTGTAACTGTTTTCCTGACTTGACTCCTTGAAAGTTGTGTTTTTCACTAATCTTTTTACGCGCTTTTTAAATACTTTTACTTCTTTTTATACAAACTGTTTTTGTTTGATGACAAAAGGGGGAGTAATAGTCATTAATTAATGAGATTTGAAGCGCTAATAACTGAAACCAATTAAAAGAATCTGTTTTTTTTGTTTACGTTTTTGTTGATTATTTTATCTGTTCATTTATTCTGGAGAATAATATTTTATGTTGAACTAAGTTATTCATATGATGATAAATGGAAAAAGTGCAATTTTTCCATTAATTATCAGACTCAGGGGGAGAGCTTACAAAACTAGTCTCTAAGAGTCAAAATATGAAGAATTTGAGTGAAAAATAAAATTATATTCTTAAACTATTTTAATTACTAAATGTTACAACTTAGGGGGAGCGTGCAAAGCTTATGAACCTCTGTTGAACATAGTAAATTAAAATAACAACCATTGTTAATTAATACTAGATTTGTCATCAATCAAAAAGGGGGAGATTGTTGGAACAAAGGATGTTCAGAATCTGACTCTTAGTGTTTTGATGATAACAAAGTATTAATGAACAATAGGGTATTTTTGATATTTAATTTTAAGTGTGCAGGTTAAATATATTATGTTGATTAAATTAAGCTCTGAAACAAAGCATTAGCATAGATATCAGAAGTATAGATATCAGAAGTATGGACATCAGAAGCATGGACATCAGAAGCTAAGATATCAGAAGCAACGCTAATCAGAAGCAAGTCATCTCAGAAGATTAATGTTGAATCAGAAGCAACGTATGGAGAAGACCAACAGTTTCAGAAGCTGAAGACATCAGAAGCATATGTCTGATACATAGGCTCTGAATAACAAGCCAGAAAAGTCAGTGTTAACTGATAGTGATTCAATGATTGGAAATCATTTGAATTAAAGGTTGTGATTGATTGTTACATCATAGTACTACAACCTTATCATCAAGGATTGTGACGTTAGTACTATTTTACTCCATAAGGGCGAATATTCTCAAGCAAAAGGAATTACAGGATAAGCATTACCAGAATTGGCAAATATCCCATGTTACCTTGTCCTTTTCACAGCTGGCTTGAAAATGACCTCTGCAACGGTCATTATCTTCAAACGTCTCTATTTTTCCTCTTCACATATAAATAGAGAAACTCTCTTTGAAGATCAAGGTTACAAAAACTACAACAACAACAACAACAACAACACACACACTGATACAACTTTACTCCTTTACATAAGACTGAAAGCACTGCTTCTGAAACTATTTTCTGTTGTGCTTCTGACACTCTGTTTTTTTCTAATTCATTAGGAATTCTGTGTTAGAGTCTTAAGAGTCTTGAGTTGTAATCTTAAGAAACCTCTTGATTTTATAATCAAGTGTTTATCACTTTCTATCTTATTTCTTTTATATTAGGAAGCCTCTTGCTAGTGTGCTTGAGCAAGTAGGAAGTCTCTTACTAGTGTGTTTGAGCATTGTAATAGTCTAGGTGATTATAGTGAAATCCCTTGGAAGTGCAAGGGGACTGGACTACTCTCGTTTTGTGAGAGGAACCAGTATAAATTTGCTTGTCTCGCTTCTCTCTCTCTCCTTACTCTTTTGTGTGAGTGTGTTAATTGTGTTTCTTTATCCGCTGGTGCTTCTGATAAGCTTCAGAACTTAGCAGAAGTTTTTCAAAATACCAAAACACAATTCAACCCCCCCCCTTCTTGTGTTTTTCACACCTTCAGAGATCACTCTCTAGAGTATTTAATCCTTTTAAATATTTAAATTTTTATTAATTTTCATATTTGAATAAAATCAATATAAAATAAACTCGTACGTAATATAAAAATAAAAATCATATACTAATACGAAGAATTTTTTTGTAATTTTACAAGAACATATATTTTTACGAGAACCTATATTTATACCCATGTATTAATATGGGGACATTTTTTTATTATAATTTCTAGAGGACCTATATTTATATTCATGTACGAGGTTTACTTTTTTGTAATTTTTATGGAATTATATTTCTACGAATGTTTTAATATGAGGTTTATTAATACGAGTTGAAGGACATTTTTTTTATGGGAACTTAAATATTTATACACATATTAATATGAGAAACCTATTTTTTTTATTATGAGTTATATTTACACTCATATTAAAACGAATGTCATTTGATTTTATAATTTACACAGGATCAATATTTATACTCATATATTAATACTTGACTCTATCTTTTTGTAATTTCAATCGGGACTAGAGGGAAAACACCACATTGTTCGAAACGGGAAGTGGTAGATCACTCTCTACCCTATTTTATCTCTTTAAAATCACTAAATATATATCATTTTTCGTATTTAAATAATATAAATATAAAATCAATTCGACAAATAATTGATAAAATAAAAATTACTTGACAAAAAAATTCCTTAATTAAAAAATAAGATTTAAAAAATATTAAATTAAAAAACTAATATAATAATTAATATACTTTAACATTAATTACATATACTATTATAATTTTGAATATTAACCCGTGCAAATACTTTGCACGGGTAAGTTATACTAGTACCAGGCCCGGCCCTCTGGGGTGTGCCGGGTGAGCCACCGCACAGGGCCTCAAAAAATTAGGGGCCTCTAAATATTTCTATGTGTCTATTAAAATTTTAATATATGTATAAAAAAATAATGACTTTGTTATTGCTTAAAAATATTTGTTTTTGTTAAAGAAATAGATTTAGTAGACATATTTTTAATTTGAAAAGTAATTTTGTGATCTATTGTAAATTACATATGTTCATTTTTAAGCATAAAATTTTCTCAAAGAAAATTGATGTATTTGGTTAAAAAATTAGATTATATACATTAACTTTGGTTGACTAATTTTGCATTATATTTTGAGACGGAGTGAGAATTAATTAAGGTTACTATAAAAGAAAAACAGTGAGAATTCATTATATTTTATGGTTATATCAATAAGATCTCATCTTTATTTCTCCCAACATTTTGTTTTTCTTTTGGTCAAATAGTCTAGTGGCTACAAATTTCACCTATAAAATGCAATGTTAAACTTAGTTGGCATGAGGACATTGCATTTTATAGGTGAAATTTGTAGCCACTAGACGATTTGACCAAAAGAAAAACAAAATGTTGGGAGAAATAAAGATGAGATCTTATTGATATATTATTAAACTTTTTGAAAGGTGTGATTTAATTTGGTTTTCTAACATAGTTATTGACTATTTTGTCATAATTGTCTCGATAAAATGATTTGATTTATGTAAGTTAAAATATATTATGTTGTTATTGATTAAATTATAAATCTTTTTATTCTAACTACTATTTTTTTTATGTTATTTATAATTTAAATTAAAAATTGATTCTTTTTTTAAAAAATTACATTTTTTTTATTAAAAGCCTCTTTTTAATATTTATACAAGGCCACTAAAAACACCGGGCCGGCTCTGACTAGTACCTTGAATTTGTCATCAAGATAATCACGTGTAACTCTAACATTTGCTCATTTTGTTTTTTTTATTTCAAATAGTTTGCTTTTTTTTGGTACGGTCATAGTTTGGTATTACTTAATCTTTTAATTTTTAATTTATTATTATATTAAAAGTATTAAAAAAACATTATTTATTTATTAACGATTCGACCCAGGTCCAACCACAATTGAACTTTTGAATCATTAAACCAGTACCTATACCGGTTTGATGACCGGTCCGATTTTGATTACCTTGCTTGCTTACTAATCTGTTAACTAATCTATTACTCTAAGCTGTGGTAATAAAGATTACACACTTGGCAATATACAGTCTGCCTAGGCCGAACTACTGCGGCAATTTCGTAGAGTAGTTACACATTTTTTATACAACACAACTGACAGGAAATTAAGAGTACATTACAAATTTAATCAAAAATTGATTTTGTATTTGCTAAAAGTAAGTAATCCGTATCATGGCACGTCATTCATTTCTACTTTGATCAAACTTCCCTTCTCATAAGCCAATAATTACACACAACACTTACATGCAATATAATGAATGTCAACTGTTATACAATTTTTATTTAGAAATAACATTATCCATAATTTTTTGAAAGACATTGTATTATTCCGACTAATTGCAAGGATAGAGAAACTAAATTATCACTCAGGGTAATTGAAATATTATCGTTTTATTATTTATTATAAAAAGTGTTGCTTTAGATTCTAAAAGACCCCTAAAACTTCACTCTAAATTCATAACCCCATAAACTTCAAAACCACAACAGCTTCAATAATACATCCATTATAAACTCACTTACCAGGAGAAGAAGAAAACCGAGGAAGAATAGGATTACGGTTCTGGGGTTTATCGATTTTGGGTTTAGGGTTAAATCGAAGATGAAAGGGTTTTTGGAGGAACGATTCTGCGTGTTGTTTTGGAGGAACGATTTCGAAGATGAAAGGGTTTTCGTGGAGGAACGATAGGAACAATTTCGAGTTGAGATTTACGTAGAGTGTGGTCAAGTGAGGAACGGTTCGAGAAGCTAGATGAAATCTGAAGCTAGATTGAGGAACGGTCAATACATTGAGAAGGGAGGAACGGTTCTGGGTTTCGCAATTTGAGGAACGGTTCTGGGTTTTGAGTTGATGAAAGTGAGGTTCTGCGTTTTGATTTTTAAGTTCTCCGTTGATGAAGCTAGATGGAAACTGAAGCTAGATGAAAGGGTTTTGCGTTGAGTTTTTTGGTTAGGTTCTGGGTTTTGCCTTTGAGAAGCTACATGGAGAGTTGTTCGTTTGATCTACAAATTTTAAATACTTGACAGAACAGTACAGGATAGTACAAGACAGAACAATACAGGGCAAATATTTATTGTTTTAAATAAATTTTGTTATGATGGAGTGTACTGGAAAAAATGTTATTTTGATGTTTTAGACAACTTTTGCAGTGGACAAAAAATTGTCTAGTGGTTCAGACAAGAAAATCTGTTTTTGTTCAGTCTCTTAACCTCCAGTTTGTCCAATCCTAGGAACAGTTTCAAAATCAAATACAGTACAACTGAAATTGTCTTTTCCAGTCTCTTATTTTTTTAGCAGATCAAACGTAGGAACAGTTTCAAAATCAAATACAGTACAACTGAAATTGTCTTTTCCAGTCTCTTATTTTTTTAGCAGATCAAACGCACCCGGAAACTGAATAGCTTGTGGGCTCTTTTGATTTTAGGTTTAGAACCAAAAAATAACCTTTGCGCCTTTTTTTTATTTTAATAAATTTTATTCTGCTTTATAATAATGCTATCTAACAATTATGTCAATAATAGCGTTTTCTATAAAGCGCTATTCAAAGAGTCTCTAGTAATAGTGCCCGCGATATAAGCGCTATTGAAACTCTCTATCTATTTTTTTATTTATTTGTTAATTAACCTATAATAGCGCTTTTTATAAAAGTGCTATTATATATACCACCATATAATAGCGCCCGCAAATAAAGCGCTATCGTAGACATCTGCATCTATGTTTTAATAGCGCTTGTCAGAAAAGCGCTATTAAATAGGCGCTACTATATGCCAAAATTGTAGTAGTGTTGAAGAGGAACATTGTGATAGACTCACACTTGAGAGGAGTATTGAAGAAAAAAAATGTTAGAACTTTACCACATTTCTCAAATCTCCACATTTTTAACCATTGTGGAACTTCACCACACTACTCACACTTGTTTTTCTCAATACTCCCTCTAGAGTGTGAGTAGTGTGGGCAAGTCCCACTTTGGTTAGAAATTTAAAGATTTGAACATTTATAAGTGAAAAGACCCATAAATCCAACATCTTATGGTTTTGGGTAGAAGTCTTATGTCCAACTCACTTGTATCAATGATTTTGGCCCAAAGTGAACGATCCCTCGAGTTGCCCCGTCCCCGTGTTCTATGTTCTAATAGTGGTATCAAAACTCTGACTTACTTGTATCAGAATTCTCTACTGGAAGAGTAGGAGGTGAACATTGTGATAGACTCACACTTGAGAGGAGTGTTGAAAAAAACAAATGTGAGAAAGTCTCACATGAACATGTATAAGTGAGAGTGTTGTTAACTTAACATTATCTAATTGTATGTCTATTTAAATATTTTCAATTATCTCTTAGCCTTTCCTAGAACTTTTACCACTTCAATAGTTTAGGTTGAATGTCAAATCCAATTACGAGTTCATATAGATGATTTCGCAACTATGATGTTTTTCAATTTGGATCCATGAATTTCCTTTATAATTTGTTTAGTTGTTAATAGTGTGTGTTTGCCTTTTCTCTCTATTTTAGGGTCAATTTATACATATAATCACCCCCTCCTAATTGTTTTAACTCTCTATTTATAAGTGTTTTTTCACATATATTTGGTGTTTCTTTAAGTTGTTTTATGATTTTGTCGTCTTATAGTGTGACGTTGTTTGTTTTGGTTTCCCGTCATAATGCGGTGTATTTTGTTTTTCCGTCTTAGTGCGGTGTATTTGGTTTTGACGCCTTTGTGCGATATTTATTTTGTTTCAGGTTAAAGGATTAAGTTCAATTTAGTGCAGTTCATATCAATGACTTTTGTGTCATCAACGCTACAGATTTGGAGGCAAGAACATTCTGAACACTACAATATAGTCAAATATGTAGGCTTATGCAATTTTCCTTTTATGCTATTAACATGGATGTTGTGAGTTTGTTCACAGATTCATCCGTTTTTTTTTTGTTTGAGATTATGTATTTGTATTGCATCAACGTAAAACTTCGATTATTCCGCTTTTACATACATATTTTTCCACAATGGTATACAGATTTAAGTTCAATCTAGTGCAGTTTATATTAATGACTTTTGTATCATCAGCTATACAAATTTAAAGGTTCAGACATTTCAAACGCTATAATATAGTCAAATATGTAGACTTATGCAATGTTTCTTTTATGCTATTATAATGGATGTTGTGAGTTTGTTTGTTGATCATCCATTTTGTTTTTAGATATTATGAATTTGTATTGCATCGATGTAAGGAAACTACAATGATAAAACACTGACAAAGAAAAAATCTTGCTCGATTTGTCCAAATTATGAGAGAAAACACATAAGACCCGCTTGTTATTTCAATCTATCCACGTGAACGAAGAAAGTCCAAACAAAAACCTCGATTATTCCGCTTTTACATAGTTGTCCACAGTCACTCTTCTCGCTTTCCAATGTTGTGTTTCATGCTTATCGTGACAGCAACGGTAACCTATTAATAAAAAACATTTTCATTTATTGGAGAACATTCTCGTGTTTTAAAAATAATGTCACTCATCTCTCTCTGTCTCTCTCTCTCTCACCCTTCCTATCATCTAATGTCACTCATCTCTCTCTGTCTCTCTCTCTCTCACCCTTCATCTCTAATATATTTCATTCATCATACTTTTTAGTGTGATGTTTGTTTCGATTTCACGTAATAGTGCCGTGTATTTTGTTTTCCCGTCTTAAGTTCAATTTAGTGTAGTTCATATCAATGACTTTTGTGTCATCAATGCTACAGATTTGGAGGCAAGGAAATTCCAAACACTGTAATATAGTCAAATATGTAGGCTTATGTAATTTTCCTTTTATGCTATTAACATGGATGTTGCGAGTTTGTTCGCACATTATCCGTTTTTTTTAGAGATTATGAATTTGTATTGCATCGATGTAAAGAAACTACAATGAACAAAAAATTGACAAAGAAAAAATCTTGCCCGATTTGTCCAAATTATAAAGAGAGAAAACACATAAGTCTCGCTTCTTGTTTCAATCTATCCACGTAAACGAAGAAATTCCAAACAAAAACCTCGATTATTCCGATTTTGCATAGTTGTCCACATTCACTCTTCTCGCTTTCCAATGTTGTGTTTAATGTTTATCGTGAGAGCAGCTGTAACTTATTAATAAAAAACATTGGCATTTAGTGAAAAATATTCTCGTTTTTTTTTAAATGATGTCACTCATCTCTCTCTCCCTTCCTATCATCTCTAAGATTTTTCATTCATCATACTTTCTTCTATCTAACCAAATATAATAAACATTACTTTTTTGTTAATAACACTTTAAAGGAATTGTTTTTATGTATAGAGGCTTTTTAAGCATTGATTCAATTATAGTGTCATTCTTCACCATTACATTATATTAACACAATTACAATAAAAGAAGAAGAAGAAGAAGAATAAAATTGACTATGATGTCCGATGGAAAATGAATCTTCTCCTTATTCGTTAGCACATAAATGCAAGGATATGAGAAAGAGATAATTGAGAGAGATAGAGAGGATAGAGGAGAGAAAATGAGAAGTTAAGAGATTAATTTGAAGATTAATTTTTAGGACTCGGAGTATTTAAATCAATTATATCCATGGTTCAACAACACTCGTCCATATATTGATCCAACATCTTTAATAATATTTTTGTACAACTTTAACAAATAGCTCAAACTCAATCGTAATTCACAAAGAAAGAAATTAAAAGAACAAATTCAAGCACGCATTAAAATCATAAATCAAGGAACAATTTATTTCTCATCATATCAAATCCAACTACAAATCTCATAGCAAAAAAAACTAATAAACAAGCCCTGCATACCCACTCAACACCAAAACCACCCAAACTACAACACCAAAACCCACACTCAAACCAACAGAACTTGCTTTGGATGGAGACGGCGCCGGAGTATCCAAAGCGGACGAGTCAATCTGCGGAGTCGACAAGGCGCTTTCCGGCTGAGGAGACGGTGCAGGTGCAACGCTGGTAATAGGTTGTTGTCTGTGTCTAACAGCCATGACTAAAACAATAACTTTTTCACCATGTTTGCAATTTTCAACATTTCCACTGATGAAGTAATAGAGACCTGAATCACTTAGCTTAAATCTTGAATCACCACTGCCCATTTTTTGAATTGGATTGTTGGTGTTACAAGAATCATAGTCCTCCTTTTTCACCACAAGAACCGAATCATTCTCTTTATTGTACTTGAAATCTGAAATATTGTCACAAAATAAAAACAATTTATTGTAATGTTAAGAAATTAAATAATTAATTAATACTGCCTTAGTTCCATATTATAAGAGACAAATGTAATTTTAAATTCATTAAGAAATTGATGTATCTGGTTGATAATATAGACCAAATACATCAATTTTTTAATGAATCCAGAAAATAGATCTGTCTCACACGGAGGTAGTAATAATGAATTATACTTACGGAGTGTGTCGTTGATTTGAAACCTATTAGATTGAGCCCAGTGATTGTAGTAATCAGAAGGTTTCAGAACCCAACCTTCTTTGCCACCAACATGAAACTCCTTTGCTTCTAGCAGCATTGGAGGCAACAAAAACAAAAGACCGAGAAACATCACAGAAGCCATTTGCAACTTTACTATGTATCTATGCAGAGAAAGTATGGTAATTGGTATGTGAAAAATGATGTGAAGTCATGGATATATATAGATGGAAATGAGAGAGACTAGAGATAACCGTTGAGAAGTAGTAGAGCATGGGGAATGCATATACAGAAGGGGCTAAGAATATGTTTGCTGGTATTGGTAATAGGTTAGACGTTTCTCAGTTTTTTCTACCACTGTTATGTTTACACATGGCAACATGCATGAGACTCTACCTTTTGTTAACAAAATGGTCATTTCTGCATTCAGCACATTCTCTATCGTTGGATTAAGATCAGGTGGGTCTTAATTTTAATATAACTTTTAATTTGTTTATCGGTTTTTAAAATTTGATTCGTAATATCTTGATTTGAATGCATAAATATATTTTCAATCCCTAGAAATATATTTTTTCTAAAAATTATTTTAGTTTTTATAAGTATATCATTTTTTTTGTTTTGGTCTTTGATATTTATTTTAGTTATAAAACACATACAAATATATTTTAATTCGTTTTATTAGTAAGATAGAACGATAAAAACAAAAGAAAAATATTTCTCCTTTTATCTTTAAACTTTGGCCCTTTTAAAATTTTGATAAACTAAATCTTTTTTACCTTTACTTTACTAAGAAAGAAAAAAATTCATTTAATGAATTTTTTTTCTTTTGATAATTTTTATTTTTATTTAATGAACATTTAAATTTTTATAATTGTACATTAGTTTTTTAAAAGAACCAAAATTTTATGACAAAACTAAAATACTAAAAGGATCAAAGGTGGGAGTAATGTTTTCATGATAAAAAAACAAAACATTAATTTATCAAAATATGTCCCTTCGGGAACATCCGATAA
Organism: Trifolium dubium; assembly: GCA_951804385.1. Taxonomy (NCBI): domain Eukaryota; kingdom Viridiplantae; phylum Streptophyta; class Magnoliopsida; order Fabales; family Fabaceae; genus Trifolium; species Trifolium dubium. Next base: position 18,403,740 of record OX638071.1, on the reverse strand, counting down.
AATAATATTATGAAAATAAAAAATTTATTCTATCAATTTAAATGAATGAATATTATTTATTTTTAATAAAAAAAATATATAAAATTTATCGAAGTTATAGAAAAAATATATCACCATTAGATTTGGTTGTATAAAACTTATGAACTAATTATAAAGAAACTATTAAAGAAGCAATTTTTTTGTTGCAATTTAAAGATACAATTTTATTTCAAAATTGAAATATGAAAAGCAGTATCCGTAGGATAACTCAAGTGGTATGAGCTAGGGGACATATGGGTGGGATATGAGAAGGTTTAAGGATCAATTTTTAGTATGAGCAATTTATCTTTTCGATATACCAAAAAAATGAAATATGAAAAGCATTTTTGGTTTACTCAAATTGAATTTATTTGTATATGACAAGGGAATGGTGATTATGATCATGTAAGCATGTGATAGTAACAAATATAGAACCAGTGGTGTAGTTTGGATTTTTATAGAGCCTGGGCAAAATTTTAATCGTAAACGTAACATAGTGCGCTATATAAACCAGGAGACAAATTTCCTTTTTGAGACTTCTTTGCGAAGCATGATCGAATAATATCAACATCATTAAGTGACTTGAATATCTCCCGCTCAGTGTAACATATCATCAAGTCATTGAACCACACATCGTCGACCTTGTTGCGTAAGTTAGACTTGATAATCTTAATTGTTGAAAAAGCTCTTTCAACGGATGCTGTCAACACCGGCAATGTCAAAGCCAACTCAATAAGTTTTAACCGTCAATTGGGTCGGAACATTTTTTATTAAATACATATTTGTATAAATAAATAATTATTTACAAAAAGTAATATAATTTTCATATATATATATATATATATGGGGGCTGCTAACATCCTCCCACCTAAAATTTAAATCATGTGGGAGAAAGTTAGCAAACCTCCACCCACCAAATTGCTCCGCGCCCCCCCCCCCATATTTTTCTCCGCGCGCCCCTCCACCCACCCCCAAAACCCCCCCACCCATTTGCTTCGCGCGCCCCCCAACCCACCCCCCCCTCCACCCCATATTTTTTATTTTATTTTTTAATTGTTTTTTTTTTACTTTTTTTTATTAATTGAATTTATTTTATTGATTAAACTAAAATCATGCCCAAACTATTTTGGGGGTGGAATAATTTCAAAATGGATCTTTGAAACCATAAACATTGTTTTTTTTGAAGAAGCTAAACTAACCCACCTAAATTGTCACTGGAGGGAATCGAACCTGAGACCTTGAGGAGGAGCATACTCCCAGGTCCCAAGCCAATACCACCAGGCCAACCCAAGTGGGTTAACCATAAACATTGTTAAATGGTTTCAAGACGTTATAAACTGAAACCATTAGTATGATCTAATGGTTTCGATCCCCTAAATAGAAAAAAAGTTGAGTCAAATATTAATACAAGATGATTATGACTGAAAATCATAAAATAGATCTTTGAAACCATAAACATTGTTAAATGGTTTCAAGACGTTATAAACTGAAACCATTAGTATGTTCTAATGGTTTCGATACCCTAAATAGAAAAAATTGAGTCAAATATTAATACAAGATGATATAGTTTCTAATAAAGTAAAAAAACAATGAAATTATTATTGTTAAATGGATTTAAATAATGATTATGACTGAAATCATAAAATAGATCTTTGAAACCATAAACATTGTTAAATGGTTTCAAGACGTTATAAACTGAAACCATTAGTATGTTCTAATGGTTTCGATACCCTAAATAGAAAAAATTGAGTCAAATATTAATACAAGATGATATAGTTTCTAATAAAGTAAAAAAACAATGAAATTATTATTGTTAAATGGATTTAAATAATGATTATGACTAAAATCATAAAATAGATCTTTGAAACCATAAACATTGTTAAATGGTTTCAAGACGTTATAAACTAAAACCATTAGTATGTTCTAATGGTTTCTAATGGTTTAATACCCTAAAAAAGAAAAAAAATTGAGTCAAATATTAAAACAAGATGATATGGTTTCTATCAGTGATACACGGGTACTCTATTTTAGGAAGAGTATCAGTATCGGGTACCGGTAAGCACTCGGTACTTAGTGGGTACGCACCGACGCCGCACCCTTTTTTTATTTTTATTTTTTGGTCTGGGTACTTGTCGGGTACTTACCGGGTACTTGAACGGCTCATAAAATTAAAAAAAATCATTTTTTTTGTTTTATATTTTTTTAGAAATATTTTGTCAAAAAAAATATCTTTTATTCATCTTATGTTGAGAGAAATTGAAGTATATATAGATTTATTCAAAAAGAGCTGAAGATTTAATTTTTATTCATACAAATCTTCGTATTTTGTCAAGAAAGAGTTAAAATTATAATGAATGAGCAACAAGAATGTGGAATATTGGTGGAGATGAATTGAATCTATTTGATTGAGCTGATATTCTTGAAGTTGTTAATCTTTCTATTGATGAACCTGAACTAGAGGCCTTTTAAATGATGATGAAGGGGGAAATATTGAGATTCAATTTTGACTAGATGTATAATTGATATTTTTAAAATGTTTTTTTATCGCTTATAATTTGACTCTTTTTGAGCAAATTGTTTTTTAATTTGTTATGATTGTTTTGATGTTTTTGAACAAATTTAATTAATTTTAAAGTGTGGTATATTTTATGTTTAATTATGTGTTTTAATAGTATGTTTTTATTATTTTATTTAGATAATTATATTAAAAATAAAATTATACTAACGTACCCGTACTTTAGTTTTTTATCAAATAGCGTACGCCTTACCCGTACCAATACCGGGTACTGGTACCATACCCGTACCATGGCAACGCTGGTTTCTAATAAAGTAAAAAAAACAATGAAATTGAGTTAAATAATGATTATGACTGAAATCACAAAATAAATCTTTGATACCATTAATATTGTTAAATGATTTCAAGATGTTATAAACTGAAACCATTAGTATGGTATAATGGTTTCGATACCCTAAAATAATTTAACAATAATAATGAAATTATTATTATTAAATTATTATTAGTATGTCAAAACCATCTTTGCTGTCGAATGATTTCAGATATTAGAATGCCAAAACCATTTGATACACTTAATAGTTTTTATGTTAATTGTCATAAATAATTCATAATTATAGTACATTTTTAGTATATAATTTTAAATCAAAATAAAGCTATAAACATTGAAAATATATTCTTATAATATTTAATTCAAATGAATAACAAAAATTAAAAAAAAGTTTTAAAAAAAACATCAAAAAAAAAAAAAAAATAAATGGGTTGGGGGGTTGGGGGGCGCGTGCAGCAATTGGGGTGGAGGGGGGGTGGGGGGCGCGCGAAGTAATTGGGGGCGCGCGTGAGTAAGGGGGTGTGTGGGGGGCGCGGAGAAATCTAGCAAGAGGAGGTTTGCTAACTTCCTCCCACATAGGTGGAAGTTAGCATTTCCCTATATATATATATATATATATATATATACATATTAGCAAGTCTCATCCCACATGTTTTACGCCCCGCACACCTCATATATATAGATATTTCTCGCGCGGCCCCCATCCACCTCCCATTTCTCACGCACCTCCACCCACCCCCACTTCTCACGCACCTCCACCCACCCCCACTTCTCACGCACCCCCCCATATATATGGGGGTGCGCGAGTAAAACATGTGGGAGGAAGCTTGCTAACTTCCTCCGTTAATCAAGTTGGTCCTAATCGTTAAAAAATTCCCAAAACGTTAAGTTCTAATCAGTGAAGGTGCATACGGTGCACCTGCGTCGTCTTCCTTGAGTTCAAAACGGCCGCCACCACACTTACAAAGAACGGAAACAAACAACCGACCACACTATTCCACTCATTTTTTCACGTAGAGTCTAGATATAACATCAAAAAAACTTGTATAAACGTGAATGAACGAAAAATTGATCGGAGAAAACAACGTTAAAACGCCTTTCCGGCGAAAAAAAAGATACAAACGAACAAATAACAAGTCAATACACGTGTATACGATTACAAATCATGCAAAATTAGTGACGAAAACTGTAAGTGCACCAGTTCACTCCCATGTTTTAATAATTGTCAAAACCCATGAAAATAGTGTAGAACATATTTTGGCAACATTAGAAACAACTTGAGAGCGATCGAAGGTATTTTGAGGTATTTTGTATCGATACATAATCACTTGTATCGATACAAATGTCCTGAAACTACTTCAGACTGATTTTGAACATTTTGTATCGATACATATATCATTTGTATCGATACATAGACTGGTGTTTAGGGGCAGAGAATCACTTGTGTATCGAATCATGCTTGCATGTATCGATACACACCTAATTCTCTCAAGACATCAGAGAAAGCATTGTGTATCGAATCATGCTTGCATGCTTCGATACATATCAGTCAGGTTTTCAAGAAACTGATATATGTATCGATACATATTCGTGTTTGTATCGATACATAGGTCAAATATTTCAAATTTGAACGCTGGTCAAGGTGTTTGTATCGATACATACACCATATGTATCGATACAAGTCTGTTCTGTTTTGCCTAAATTTGCTCAATTCTATTTTCACTATAAATAGCAATGTGAGTGTTTGTTGTAAGTGTGAGAATCCATCTGAAAAACACATTTGATCAAGGTTTAAGAGAAATTTTGGATCAAAGACTTATTCAACACAAGTTCTTCATCTTCTATCAAGTCACTTCAAATTTGAGATTGAGTATGGGATCAATCGAAGGTTCGTAGTTGATTCGGTGGATAATGTTCGGTGCAATTCGCGGTGAATCAGAATTGCGATCGAGTTGAGTTGTGTTGGAGGTTTGGATTTTCATCAAGGGTTTCAAGATTGTGCGATATCTTGAAGGTTCAACATCTAGGAAGCGAAGGAATCAGCTGGACGTTCGGTGCGAAGGTTTTCGGTACGAAGACGGCGCAAGATTGGGACGTTGGAATCAGAGGTTGAAGCTTCTAGAATTGTTGAGATTACTTGGCTCAATTTGCATTAGATTGAATAGGGTTATTTGAGTCTTTGTAAATTGTGCACTATCAAAGCGTTTTTTAATAAATTGCTCAAATCGTCCTTTTGACGATATGGGGGGAGACGTACCTGGCTCGAAGCGAGGACGACGTGAAAGCCAAGGGAACTCCCTAATCATCTGGTTGTGTTTTTCTATCCCTACACTTTTACTTTTTGCTTTGTTGATTAATTGAATCAATTGAATTTGTGATCGTAAGTGTTCACCGCAATTCAATTGATTTGAGACTTGAATTTGTGATTGTGTTTCGTGATTGTGAAACTTGTTGATTTTGTTTGTGTTAGAATTTTGATTACAAAACATAAACCTAAATTCAATTTGTCGCTAATTGTTCTAAGGCTTATACTACATTTCCTTTGATCGAAGGGTGCAAAGTAGACTATTGATCCGGTAGCCTTCCGCGTACTCGAAATATTTTTTAAAACCTCGTTGTATAGAAAGAGTCACTTATTCACCCCCCTCTAAGTGATCGCCATATAGTCTAACAAGTGGCATCAAGAGCCCGATTTGATTTTAAACGATTAAATCGAGTAATTTGTGCCTACTATTAGAAGACATGGCGTTTGCACCCAAAGGGGCATACAATAGGGCTCCTATATTCAATGGATACCATTTCGATTATTGGAAAAGTAGTATGCGCATTCACATCAATTCTTTTGATGGTGATGTGTGGGATGCCATTGAAAACGGTCGCTTTGTTCCAACCACGACCGATGCCAATGGTGTCGTCACTAATACGCCTATGGCACAATGGACGGTTGACGACAAAAAGAAGGTCAATTACGATGCGAAAGCTCAAAACATTTTAATCTCATCCTTAGGGATTGAGCAATTCTATCATGTTTCGCATTGTACTACGGCTAAGGATATGTGGGACACATTGGTCACCCACTTTGAGGGTACCAATGAAGTCAAAATTTCTAAGATAAACACATTAAACCAAGAGTTTGAATTGTTTCATATGATTGATGGTGAAACCATTGAAAGCATGCAATAACGATTTGTGAAAATTATCAACAAGTTACAAGGTCTCGGTAGACCAATCACAAATCAAGATGCTACTAATAAAATTTTGAGGTGTTTAACTAGGTCTTGGCAACCAAAGGTCACCGCGATACAAGAAGCGAATGATCTTACTCAACTAAGCCTCACCGTTTTATTTGGCAAGCTTAAGGAACATGAGCACGTGCTAAGTGTGCTAGAAAAGAAAGAGAAAAGCGGGAAAAAGGATAAACATGGTGATAAAGAAAAAGAGAAGGAGAAGAAGTCCAACGCTCTAAAGACTTCAAGTTCCAAGTCCAAAGGTAAAGAGCAAGAGGAGAGAAGCTTAAGTGATGAAGAATGGGAAGACCGTGAAATGGAGTTATTTGTTCGAAGATTTTACAAGTATGCAAAGGCACGTGGTATAAAGTTTTCGAAGGAAAATGGTCCCAAGTCACGAAAGCAATCAAGGGATGATATAGAAAATGAGAAGAGCAAGCCTAGTAGAAAGTGTTATGAATGTGGCAAATCCGATCATTTAAAACCGGAATGTCCTTTCTATAACAAAAGAAAGGGAAAATCCTCCAAGAAAAATCACAAGGGTAAAAGAGCTTATGTTGCTTGGGATAGCTCAAGTGAAGAAGGATCTAGGTCCAATAGCTCAAGTGAAGAGGAGGAAGAACGCGCTCATGTTGTACTCATGAATGATTCACCTTGTAAAGGCAAGAAACATCACAAACGTCAAGTAAGTGATTCTAGCTCTATCTCTAATGATAATCCCTCATATGATGAACTTCAAAACGCTTTTGAAAAACTATATGGTGAAGCCACTAATGCATTTAAGAAATTGGCTAAAAGGAAGAAAGTGATTTCTCTCTTAGAGTCACAAATTGAAACATTACAAGATGAATTAGAGGCAATAAAACTTACCATGGTAAATTCAAAAGATGATTTTGATAATTCATCAAAGCATGAATGTGATTCTTGTTATATTTGGCAAGGAGAATTGAAAAACCTTCAAGCTAAATTAGATAAGACTCATATGTCATCTGGGAATGATTGTGATGCTTGTTGTATTTGGCAAGAAGAGGTGAAAACCCTTCAAACCAAATTAGACGAAGCCCTTGTACCAAAAGTTACTTTTGTGGATGTGCCAAGGAGTTTTAACAAGCCTAAGATTAGGCCTTCTAAAAATGACAAATTTGTTAAAAAGAAATTGATTCCCAAAAGTAAAATTTTGAGTCACAAGGATCATTCCAATGTTATATGTTATTATTGTTGTACTAAGGGACACACTATTGCAAAGTGTCAAACAAGAAAAGTTTTGATACCAAAAGGCATAATGCAATGGATACCTAAGTCCAACAAAGCTCGCACTAACCACATAGGACCCAATGAAGATTGGGGACCTTTTTCAAGTGTTTAAAGTTTTAGGAAAACGTCTTTAACCATTGAAAAGAGACACCGACAACAATGAAGTTCAAGACATACTAAGGTGTAAAGGGATGAGAAATGATTTAACTCAATACTAATGAAAGTTATGGAGCTTGATCACCTCCTAATGCTTGATACTTAAGGGAAGATTCTTATCTCAACCTTATTCTTTATTCCTCACTTTGCATTTATGTTTTCTTTTGTGTGGTTCTTTGCTCATATACATATATTCCTAATTTAATATGAAATTTGCTATGATATTTGTCTAAACCTCTATTTCCAAAAATTTTGCTCAATGATATTGATAAGTTGTTGAGACTCATATGTAAAAATGGGGATTTGACAAAGATCATGACAAACAACATATTAAGCTCATATCATTGCTTGTATATGTTTGTTTATTAGTATAATATATTGTTGTGCATAAAATGTAAATGCTTTGTCTTGCTACCTTGAATGAATAATGTGAATTTTTGCTTTTATAAGTTTTGGTCACATTCATAATACTTGTACCTTGGTGAATAGATATGTTTCATACATTCATATTTTGTATGAGGTCATATAGATTTTTTTACATCTTTTTGTTTGTTGTAAATCTATGACTTTAATACTAATGTAAAATTGTATGACATTATGAATACTTTCACATATGAATAGTTTATGCATGATGGTTTATCATGATGGTTTATGTATGTATATGTTTATTTGTCCTCTCATATGTGACTTTGTGTGCATACATACATATATATCTACATATAAATAATCTTGGTACTTTGATACATCTATGTGAATGTTTTATCTTGCATCTATGGTTTAACATGTGTTCTCATGTTATGATATGCTTTGATATGGTTTTGCTCACATGCATAAGTATGTACCTTATTGATTATATGTTTTTCATACATACATGTTATTTGGAAGTCATAAAAATTATTTTTTCAAACTTATAAGTTCATGTGTTTTGAGAAAATTTGAAAATAATGCATTTTGGATCGATACAAATGAAATTTATATTGATACATGGTAGTTATTCTGCAGAATTTCAAAATAAACTAATATGTATCGATACATATAACTTTTGTATCGATACATACATCAGTCTGAGACAGATACAGTCTCATGTATCGATACATATGCGATTTTGTATCGATACATGCTGCAGAAAGCTTACTTGTATCGATACATACATCAGTTTGTATCGATACATACGCGTGATAACAGTTATTTGTATCAGTTTTCATTCATTCATTCATCAAACTTCATACTCTTACTCTCCTGAACCGAACCCTTCTCTAAAACACACATTTCCAATTCTCCAATCTCCCTCAAAACTCAACCAAAATTCACAAAACTTGACCCTAAACCACTTCAAATTCATTACCCATTAATATTCCTTCATCAATTTGGTGGTTCAAGTATCAAATTCTTCTCATTCAAGACAAGGGTTTCAAATTGGGATTTGTGAATTCTTCAACTTCTTCAATCAAATTCAAGGTAATTCGTTCTTCTACTGATTCTACTAGAAATGGCTCCTAGGACTAAGACTAGAAAAGGAAAAGAAGTAGAAAGTAGTAGCAATCTTGGTTCAACCCTAGAAATTAAGGAAGATGATTTTGTTCACAAGGATTGTCTAGTTGCTTATATGGAATATTGTAGAAGTAGAAGTATCATCCATCAGAAGGCTGTGAGTGCTGATACTCTTGAGAAAATGAATTTGAATGATGTTGCTGAAATCATAAATAGGGAAAACCTTGATATTTTCTGTAATCTGAAAACAAGGTATAAGGATACATTGGTTAGGATATTTTATGCTGGGTTACAAGAGAGGAATGGTGCTGAATTTGAATTTCGTTGGGGACGTAAGGTGTATAAATTCAGTGCAAATATGTGGTTTGACTTATTTGAGATAAGGACTGGTACTCGGATAACAGGTGAAGAATTGGTGACCTATACTGATTTAACTGAAATCGACTATGATTCTGATGTATTTACATGTTCAATCACTAGAAATGCAAATGTTCCGGAAACTATGGGAACCGGTAAACTGACTGTGAATGCTAGAGTCATATATTGGATTTTGAGTCACATTCTGCGTCCTAAAAGTGCTGCTTCTAGGATGGATAAAAATGATATAGAGTTGATGTTTATGCTACTTGAGGATGGTAAGGTGGATTGGCCACATTATATTGTGAGTAGGATGTTTGACATGAGGAATTCTAGCTGGGATCAAGGTTTTGGATATTGTAGCCTAATTGGAAGTATCTTGGAACACTTTCAACTTGCACAAAACCTTCCTATTGAATACAACAATTCTGGAAAGCTTCAAATCTTCAGTAACACACAAATGACAAAGATGCATTGGTACTTGAACAATAACAATGGTTATGATTACCGAGGTCCTGCATCTGACAATGAGGAAGAAGGCGAAGGTGCTGCTCTAAGGGCTAGGAGACCAAGGAGAAATGTTAGGCAACAAGATGATGGTGAAGGTCAAGCTGAGCAAGGTGGTAATTGGAATGAATTGATGGACACGCTAAGGAATATGAGCATGCAACAAACCACCTTCTACAATGAGTACACTCAAAACTACCAAGCCCAAAGTGCTAGAATTGAAGAGTTGTACAACAACACTAATGAGCTTCGAACCCATGTGAATACTCGCTTTGATGAAATGCAAGCTCAAATGCAAGCCTACTACCAACCTAACCCTCCTCCTAACTCGGATAATATGGATGAATGAGCATGATGCATAATTGTTGTCTTTGTAGCATTTTCACTTCTTTTACCGCATGAACAATATTTCTTTGTTATTTCTTATGACTTTATTTCAATTTGGTTGTACGGATAATTTTAATGTTGTCATGTTTTGGACAACATTACATTTTGGTTTGTATGACTTTATATTTTAGGATAATTTGTTTATGTATGGATGATATGTTATGTTTATGCATTGGTTGCATGTTTTGTTTATTTCGTCCCGTATATTGATATGTTAATTCTTTATAATGACGATGTTGTTCCAATATTCATGCTTTGGTTTTGGTTTGTTGTTCTACATTCCATATTTGTCATGATATTTGGTTTTCGCCATTGGATTATCCTTGCATATCTTGTACGTATTTATATTGATTAGGATATTCATCATAAAGTGCATTTCGATAAATGTAAGTGCACGATATGACCATGTTAAAAACGTTTTAATACTTGATATTTCTAACAAGTTCTCTTCTTCTTTTTGATATGGTCAAAGGGGGAGAGATTTGGATTGCACAAGCTAAGGAAAGAACTCTTGATTATCAACATATCAAACGCATTATGGCATCAACTCAGGGGGAGCGTGCTTATGGTTAGCCTTGATGTTTGCGTCTGTATACATATTGCTATTTTATTGCATATTAGGTATAGGCTTAGTTTAGCTTATGCAAAGTTTTGACAATTATCAAAAAGGGGGAGAATGTAAGTGCACTAGTTCACTCCCATGTTTTAATAATTGTCAAAACCCATGAAAATAGTGTAGAACATATTTTGGCAACATTAGAAACAACTTGACAGCGAAAAACTATTTTTAAACTTTGAAAAATTGATTTTGAGGTATTTTGTATCGATACATAATCAATTGTATCGATACAAATGTCCTGAAACTACTTCAGACTGATTTTGAACATTTTGTATCGATACATATATCATTTGTATCGATACATAGACTGGTGTTCAGGGGCAGAGAATCACTTGTGTATCGAATCATGCTTGCATGTATCGATACACACCTAATTCTCTCAAGACACCAGAGAAAGCATTGTGTATCGAATCATGCTTGCATGCTTCGATACATATCAGTCAGGTTTTCAAGAAACTGATATATGTATCAATACATATTCGTGTTTGTATCGATACATAGGTCAAATATTTCAAATTTGAACGCTGGTCAAGGTGTTTGTATCGATACATACACCATATGTACCGATACAAGTCTGTTCTGTTTTGCCTAAATTTGCTCAATTCTATTTTCACTATAAATAGCAATGTGAGTGTTTGTTGTAAGTGTGAGAATCCATCTGAAAAACACATTTGATCAAGGTTTAAGAGAAATTTTGGATCAAAGACTTATTCAACACAAGTTCTTCATCTTCTATCAAGTCACTTCAAATTTGAGATTGAGTATGGGATCAATCGAACGTTCGTAGTTGATTCGGTGAATAACGTTCGGTGCAATTTGCGGTGAATCAGAATTGCGATCGAGTTGAGTTGTGTTGGAGGTTTGGATTTTCATCAAGGGTTTCAAGATTGTGCGATATCTTGAAGGTTCAACATCTAGGAAGCGAAGGAATCAGCTGGACGTTCGGTGCGAAGGTTTTTGGTACGAAGACAACGCAAGATTGGGACGTTGGAATCAGAGGTTGAAGCTTCTAGAATTGTTGAGATTACTTGGCTCAATTTGCATTAGATTGAATAGGGTTATTCGAGTCTTTGTAATATCAAAGCGTTTTTTAATAAATTGCTCAAATCGTCCTTTTGACGATTTGGGGGGAGACGTACCTGGCCCGAAGCGAGGACGACGTGAAAGCCAAGGGAACTCCCTAATCATCTGGTTGTGTTTTTCTATCCCTACACTTTTACTTTTCGTTTTGTTGATTAATTGAATCAATTGAATTCGTGATCGTAAGTGTTCACCGCAATTCAATTGATTTGAGACTTGAATTTGTGATTGTGTTTCGTGATTGTGAAACTTGTTGATTTTGTTTGTGTTAGAATTTTGATTACAAAACATAAACCTAAATTCAATTTGTCGCTAATTGTTCTAAGGCTTATACTACATTTCCTTTGATCGAAGGGTGCAAAGTAGACTATCGATCCAGTAGCCTTCCGCGTACTCGAAATATTTTTTAAAACCTGGTTGTATAGAAAGAGTCACTTATTCACCCCCCCCCCCCCCTCTAAGTAATCGCCATATAGTCTAACAAAAAAGTTCGAAAATGTTTCCAACTAGACCTTCTTGTTTCTTGCGGTTTTCAAGTTCAGATCTAGAGATTTCTGTGTCGTTTTTGGCATTTCTGAGGTTGGATTATTGATCAACGAAGTTCTTAGCTTCGGAACACTATGTTAATCGTTTGATTTGAGTGAATTTGATGGTTTTATGGATGGTGGTCGGCGATGGAGTAGGGGAGAATTGGGGAGGGACGGTGGAGACGAGATACCAGTGAAATTTTTTATTTTTTTTAAATAAATAATTATTGGCGGCCTACCACAAAATTAGTGCATTTAAAACATATCAATAACCTAATAACCGGGTGAATCACACATTCTTCCAGCCAGGCAGCGCCGCTCAAGCTCAAATTTATGCAAACAACAGCTTTGAAACACGAACTAGCTTTTTCCCAGCTCGATCAACATTCTCAATCAAATGAGCCGTTAATGAACTAGCTTTTTCCCACTCCTGAAGTGGGCGAGTAACACGAGATTGTCGTTGGTGACGGTGAGACGAGTTTGTCGAAAGGGAGAGCAGAGAGTGTCGCGAACAATGAAAGAAGGGGGTGATTTCTTGTTCTTGACGGTGAGTTTCGTGTGTTTTTGCCCTTTCTTTTCTTATTTTTGCCCGTTTTTATTTTAGTTTTTTCTCAACAAAAAAAATTCTTTTCGGCCAAGCCCGGGCAAGTGCCCAGGCATGCCTGGCCTTAAAATCGCCCCTATATAGAACTCTACTAAGTATGTGATAGTGACAAATAAAGAGGTCCACTTAACATGTGATAGTTGCAAATAAAAAAAAATGCTCCACTAAACATATGAAAGTGGCGCACCAAAAGCACCATTATCTCTTATTTATTTTAATTGTAATGATTCAACACAGTATTATAATAATAAGTGGCTGAAATCTCTTTGTTTTTTAGTTAAATTTTATGTGTTATATTTGTCAAAAAAAAAACTTTTATGTGTTATTTAATCATAAGTCATTCCTATAAAAAGGAGGCGTGTGACCCTTGTCAAACCAATGAATTTTGTTTAGTTTTACACTTTGTGTAATGAAGAGTATTTGCTCTTAGATTCTGGATTCGATCAAAATTGATCTTATAAAAAAATCAATCACTCTATATAGGCTTATCATTCTCTCTTGAATTAGTAAAAGTGGCGCCGCTTCTATACTCTTTCATTTCTTCTCTTTTCTTTACTTACTTTGTTTCATTATATCCTAAATGTGTTTATGTCAAATTCAATCATTTTCTCATTTGTGAACAAAGCATTCTTCATACAAACAATTTACTTTCCATTGAATCACAAAATTTCACAAGTCCAAATTTCACAACAGCAATAAATCATGAATTTTCAAAGGTAATACATAACTTTCATCAATTAATGTTTATCACAGACTAAATTTATATAAATTTTGAATAAACCCCAAATTGGTTTATGTATTTATAACTCACTTTCAAATAGGTCATGATTCTTTCAATATTTTAAAATAATCTATCTCAATGTCTTCGTCAACATCAATTTTCTAACTTTGTTAAATGTGATGACGTTGATAAAAAGCAATTTAATTAATTACTTTCCAAATTTTATCCCCTTTAGATTTTAATCTTTTGTGGGGTGAGTGATTGTAGTACCCGGCGCAAAAAATATACAGATATGCAGTGATGAAATGCAATGCACAAATGTAAACAATGAAGCCGCCACCATATTTTATTTATCCCGTGAGGGGAAAGGAAAATAATGATAAAACCTTGAAAAGATCGGGTTCGGGAGTTGGTTACATGAGGGGAAGACGTTAACACCCCTTCATATCCGTTGTACTCAACGGGAACCATTTGAGGAATTTTGGTTTGCATAAACAGAGATAACCGTATAAAAGAAAATACAATACCGCAAATTGAACAGAAAAGGGAAAAAAGAGTTTTTTATTATTCGGCTTGACGAGAGAGGCTCTCGCTCCTACGTATCCCCCAAGTACAATGAGGAAGTCAAAGCTCACGTAGTTCTTCCTGAAAAGAAAGATTTGTGTGTTGGTTGTTTTTAGTGAACGATGCTTAGGTCACATTCCACTAATACAACAGTATGCTTGTATGCTTGCTTCGGAGGCTTAAGCGTTTGTCTGTAGCAGGGGAATGGATAAAGCACTATCCGTTTAGGAAAACAGTTGAAAAGAGATTTGACTGCGCAAGAGCAGTGGAAAAGAGTTGACTGCACGGAGGCAGGAAAAAGAAATGGAAGTGAGTTGAGTTATTTTTAGTGTTTTTGAGATTATTCAGTTGAATGAGAATTGAACACCATCCAGTCATACGTCACAGACTGTTCAATTCGAGCCGAACGGGACATACGTCGCATTCCCTCCTTTTCATTCAAATATTTAAAGTTAATTAATTAAAGTGAGAATAGTCCACCATCCGGGACATACGTCACAGACTGTCCTATTCGAATCAAGCGGACATACGTCACACTCTCTCCTTTTCGCTTTAATTAACTAAACTGAGCTTCATTAATTAAAATGAGAATAGTCCACCATCCGGGACATACGTCACAGACTGTCCTATTCGAATCAAGCGGACATACGTCACACTCTCCTCTTTTCACTTTAATTAACTAGCTAAGAATCACCAATTAAAATGAGAGTAGTCCACCATCCGGGACATACGTCACAGACTGTCCTACCCGAGCCGAGCGGTCATACGTCACACTCCCTCTTTTTCATTTTAATTGATTCATCAGTTCTTTTGTTTTATTTGAGAAGAGAAAAAGAAAGAAAAACCAATCCAGAGAAAAAGGATAGAAGAGTATCAGATGAAATGACAGATGCATATGAATATGAGATGCATGAGAGATATAATAATAAGCATAGATAAGAGAATACAATGATATAATCAATTAAATACACAAATTATCAATTAAACGATCATGAAACAATCATCAAATCATGGCATAAGTCTTAATCGAACGCGAAAAGAATTTATCGGATTATAAATAAATTTATCGAACGATAAATAAATTTAACGAGCATTAAATAAATTTACCGAACGATAAATAAATTTATCGAACAATAAATAAATATAATAAACATTAAATTTATTATCAAACGATAAATAAATTTATCGCGCGATAAATAATTCAAGCGTAAAAGCGGGGTGCAGCAGAAAAAAGATGGTGTAAACAGAAATTAAAAAAACAGAAACTGGGCCCAAAATGGGTGACCCAGTCCATTTTACTCATACCGGGCCGGGTCTGGATCAAAACCGGGTCAATCCGACCCGTCCGCGTGTGGGAAGTAGATCCTGGCCGGATCCACCCAGAGAGTGACACGTGTCACTCTCACCCACCATCTTCCTCATCCACACGAGTTAGTGACTCGGTGGGTTTGAAAAACCATTAACGAGTCACAAGACTCGGCTTACAACAACAACAACGAATTCAAACGGTCACCGAATCAGGCAAATGAATAGTCGATTTGATAGTACTCTCCGCGTAGATCACGAATATATCATTAGTTTTCACAATCGGTGTTTGTACAGGATGAAAAAGACCACGCAAGTTTGAATCTAAAATTTCAAAAATGATTTTCACATGAAAACGAGTAAAAACAACGATTGAAACAAGTTTATAGATGTTCCAGAAGCACAAATTGTTCGTTATCTACCTTCGATTCTGAGCGAAATGACCGATTCGGAATTTTTGGTTTTTCCGTGACTTTGGAGCTCCGATGCGCTGCTTTCCGTTCGTTTTTTGATCAATCAGAGCTTGGATTTGAGTTCAGGAGGGTCCAAACTATAAGAAATGAGTATTTGATTGTTGATTTTGGGTGGTTTTAGAGTAGTTGAATTTTCCGGCGAGGGGTGGCTCGGATCCGGCGGTTTCCGGCGTGTTTGGCGGCGTTTTTGGTGAAATTAACGATGGATTATTGATGAGAAGATGATTAGGAAGCTAATGGTGTTTTCGGATTTTGATTTGGATGAGTTTTGAAAAATGGGTGGTGGTTTTCCGGCGACCGGAGGTGGTTTTCCGGCGGTGGTCGCCGGAAAAGTGTTGGTGGAGGAAGGAGGAAGGATTTTCTGATTTTTTTGGGAATTGTGTAGAGAATGATTGTTAAGAATTGAGTGATGTGAGGTTTGTATTTATAGTGGAATATTAGGTTAGATGACATTTTTGTAATAATGGTGTAATTTTGGGTTAAGGGGAGATTAATACAAAAAGGGTAATGAAAATGATTAAGTGGTTGAGATGATGATGTGGCATAATGTGATTGGCCATTGGAAAAAGATATTTGTGATGAAAAAGAATAAAATGTTTTATTGATAAAAATAAAATATTTTTGATGCTTTTAAAATTATGATGCGATGAAAATAAAAAATGAACGAATGAAAACGAAATGAAACATATTTTTTGTGATTTTATGCAAAATTAATGAAAGACGCGAAAAGATTATTTTTGAAACTATTTTTGGGCATTTCTTATAAAAATAAGAAACAATTTTCAAAATAGAATATTTATTTACAAAAAGCGGAAAATTAGGGTATTACAGTGATAATTGAGGGCTGCTAACTACGACCATGTGGGTCGAAGTTAGCAAGTATGACCCATGTAAAAAATACAAGGGGGTGGGGGGCGCGCAGGGGGGTGTGGTGAGCAAGGGGCGTGCGGAGTAGAAGTGGGGGAGACGGAGAAATTACATGGTTCATACTTGCTAACTTTGACCCACATGGTTCAAAGTTAGCTAACTTTGACCCACATAGTTCAAAGTTAGCAATCCCATATATATATATATATATATATATATATATATATATATATATATGAATAGAAGGTAATCGTGCAACAAGCTGCGCCGCTACCTCTTTTTGAATTGCAAAGTTCATTCTTTTAAAAACTACATCCATAGAACTAGGAGAAACAATGTTGTTATGCATGACCTTTTGAACTCTATTTAAAAGATTCACAACCTCTGGTGCTAGAAAACCAAAAGTGTCAAATGCGAATGGTATAAAAGCATGTTGATTATCCGAACATGCTTTTTCATGTTTAGCAACTTTGCTTGAAGCAGCTTAGAGGGCCGCTTGTCCCACAATGAAATCGTGAGTCCTCAATCCCACAAGTGGAGAAACCTCAGTCAAGTCTATGCACGCATGTTTGTTGAGGAAAAGTCTCTTTGGTACTTGTTTTAATGACAACAAACCTTATAGAATAAATGTTAAGTTTTATGAATGGTGAACTACTGATGTTTGCACTTGAGTTTTTTTTAATGAAAGCTAGATAATGATAAAAGTGGACAAGCTATACACCACTACATCAACAAGTGCATTTTATATACTCAACGATGAAATAATTCGAGTTGCATCAGATAATGACAACAATATCATCACAAGCTTCAAGAAGATATTTAAAGAATGTTGTTTCCATCATTAGAAGAATTTATTGAAGAATTAAGCAAGAAAATAGGCTTCATGGTTAATGGTCTTCTTCATCATGTATTGATTATTCAAGGAAGAATATGAAGTTAATAGTTGAAGAATAAGAACGGAAAAAACCTACATCACAAGTTACATAAAGATTATATTTGATGTTGTATCACATTGGGTTTTATGTTACATGCTTTAAGGTTTTACTACTACAAAAGGAATTGTGGATACGCGGAATCTTAAATGTTTACTCAAAGTATCATCCCACCAAGACTTCTTAAGATGAGAATATTTGAGAATGATTTCACAAGTTTTCATAAGAGCGTATGCATATTTGATCTCTGGACTGCATTTTGTTTTTGCTCAAGAACATTTATCAAGCTTAAAGCATTTACTGATAAGTCAACCATGTCAAAGACAAATTAACACTTTTGTTGAAGATTCTCATCAGTTATTGCAAAGTTCATTTTAGGAAGGAATATATTTGTCATAAATTATATTCTTCCATTATTGGACAAATTGAAGAACAAAGCATGTGCTTAAAGACTAAGATGATTCTCCAAGTGTTTTGTTATTTATGTTCTTATCATATCAGATTTACAGAGTTACAAAGACAAATCAAATTACAACAAGTGTTATCTATGTGTTGGCATGTACTTTTATGAAAGTATTATAATGGAGCTTCTCTCATACCTTTATTCCTTATTCTATAGATAAGTACAAAGCAAGGACAATAGGTATATAGCAATGATAGAGGAACCAGCTGTATATTACCACTATGTCAAGTACAAACATCATTCTCCAACAATTTTATATTGTCTTTCATCAGCTCTGTCTTGAGGCTGGTCTAAGACTGATAACATAAAGATTGATTTTATGTGTACTTTAAAGACAGCTCACAAACAGCTATTTTATCATGTGCAAATTATCTCCAACGGCTAATCTTGTTCCCCAAGCATTGTACTTTCATTTCAGCTCATCAATCAAAGGCTCCACACGCTCCTCCATTTATATCTGTTTGAAGATCAGTCTCAGACCGGTCTGCCAGAAGCTTACTTTTGAAGATTAATATATTATTTTAATTGGACAAAGGCTCCACTTGCTAGTTACTTGTAAGTAACGGCTATACTTGTTGATCAAGACATGAAGACATAAATATTTTCTATAAATAGGCCTTCATTTCAACTTGGAAGAATAAGAGTTCAAACTACAAATCATCAATCACTTGTTTTTCTTAACAAGACATAAAACTCTTCTTTTCATCACTCAAACTCAAAAAGAAAATTGTAATTTGAGATCAGTAGTATCTCAGGATTATAGTGGAAATCTCACGGGCGTAGGGACTGGACAAGCCCAGGATTCGGGTGAACCAGTATAACTTTTGTGTGTGCATTTCTCTTACCTTTAATAGGGATGGCAGAAGCTTCCAAATCCGCGGGCCCCGAAACCGAACCAGAGTTGACTGGGTTTGGGTTCGGGTTCGGGTGACACCCGATATTTCGGGTTTGGGTTTGGGTAGTGTCAAACCCACACCCGAAACCCGAAACCACACCCGTTATATATTAAATTATATAATTATCTCTCTTACATTAGCATATTGTAGATTATTTTAACGTTGTAGACTATTTTTCATCCTTATTTTAATGTTGACAATAATGTTAGCATGTTGTAGACCGTAATTTCGTTAAATTTTTCGTTCTTTTTTTTACTTTTGTTAATATAATTTCAGGTTCAGGTTCGGGTGTGAAAACCCGAACCTAACGGGTTTGGGTTTGGGTACTATTTTGTCACCCGAAAACCCCTTTGGGTTCGGGTTTAGGTTTACCCGATATTTCGGGTTCGGGTTTGGGTACTGCCAAACCCACACCCGACCTTACCCGTTGTCATCCCTAACCTTTAACTTTTTATTTACTGTAAACACACATCACACAAACCACTTCATTTACATTTAATTTATTTCCACGCAGTAGACAACGCTCTCAGATTAATCTAAGAACAATCTAAGAACATTCTCAGAACAATCTCTTTTATTGTTTTACAACTAACCAAACATTTTGAGAACATTCTCATGCTTAATCTTGAAGTTTTGTTGAATATATAACCTTGTTATTTTATCCAAGTATACATTTGAGACCCCTTTATAGATTGCAGGATTAAATTTTAAAAGGGTCACAATTCAAACCCCCTTTTCTTGTGACTATTTCTCCCACTTCAATGTTTTCCTCCAACCCATCCATAAATCAAAATGTCTGCTGGTCTAAGTGTCGATCTTCTTTCTGGTGGGTCAGTTAAGAAGTTCACATGCGCCTATTTTTTTACGGATTTCCCGCCCGTCTAAATATATCATAAAAGACATCTCTCACAAAGTCATGCCTATATTTGAAGCCTGGAAGTTCCTTACAATGAACTGCATGTTCCCCAAATGAGTCCAAACATGCCTTACGACAAACTGGACACACTTCATCAATAGGAAATAAAGAAATCATGAGGCGATATCGCAGGATGGTACGATACTCTACCGGCGAAATGATTAAATTAAATTAATGTAGTTAGTGTAAAATTTAAATCAAATATATCAAATTTTATTTCAGAGGAAGATTTCATTAAAAATATGCAAGAAATGATTGGTTTTTGTTGAGCTGTCAAAATGGACTGCCCATTTCGGCCGGCTCAGACGGACAACGAGTTTTATCAATTTTTATTTTGAACAAAAAAGTCAATTTTATTGAGAAAAAAATGAAACATTCTAAATAGATTTTAAAAAAATTTAAATTTTATTGAGAAAAAAATGAAACATTCAAATATATCATAACAATGTTTTAAGCAACAAAAAAAAAGAGTAAGAATCAGTTTTAAATTATCCAAAACAAATTATTAATGAACTAAAATAACATAAACTAAGTTTAAATAATTTTCTAAAATAAATTAAGTTCAAGTATGAGTAAAGTAACAATTTTTGGAGCAGCTTGGGGCTCATCCTTTCTTAATCAAGGGTCAGAGTTCAATCATCATCTTAAGTATGGAGCAGCTTTAAATCATTGGGCTAGTTATCCCACTCATCGAGGTGCCTCCAATCTAGCGAGGGAGTCTTTGCGTTCCGATGATACTCCGGTCTCGACGAAAAAAGTAACAATTTTTTGAGGATTATATATATAAGAAATATATTATGAAAGAATATTTTTTTTCTCATCCATCATTCTTAGTGGGATTAGCAAACAAAAACACGAACATTCATGCAGACTAGCGAACGGCACGCGGTCCATACAGATAAACCCATATTTTATTTTAAGATCCATGTGGGTTAACTAGGGGTGATCATATCCGAACCAATCCAAAAGTAAAACCGCAAACCGAATCAATCCAAACCGAAACTGCAAAAAACCGCATTTAGTTAAAACTGCACGGATCTTTTTTCTATTAAACCACGCGGTTTGGTTAGGTTCGCGATTTTCATTTCATAAAACCGAACTAAACCGAACCAAACCGCAATACTTAACTTAACTCTATCAACTAGAAACATTCAACCAGCGTTGCCACGGTACGGGTACGATACCGGTACCCGGTACTGGTACGGGTACAGGATACGCCATTTTATAAAAATACTAAGGTACGGGTACGTTAGTATAATTTTTTTTTAATATAATTATATAAATAAAATAATAAAAACATACTATTAAAACACATAATTAAACATAAAAAATATCACACTTTAAAAGAGCGACCTCTAGTTCAGGTTCATCGAGAGAAAGATTAGCAACTTTAAGAATATCAGTTCAATTAATTAGATCCAATTCATCTCCACCAATATTCCACATTATTGTTGCTCCTTCATTATAATTCTTATTCTTTCTTGATAAAAGACGAAGATTTATATGAATAAGAACTACATACCAAAAAATATGAATAAGAACTAAATGTTCAGCTCTCTTTGGATTGGCTTATTCCTTTTCAATGAGTGAATAAATCCATATGTGATCTAATTTCTCTCAGCAGAAGATGAATAAAAGATATTTTTTTTGACAAAATATTCCTAAAAAAATATAAAAAATGAATTTTTTTAGTTTTAAGAGATGTTCGAGTACCCGGTAAGTACCGGGCAAGTACCCAAACAAAAAAAAAAGGGTGCGGCGTCGGTGCGTACCTACTGAGTACCGGGTGCTTACCGATACCCGGTATGTACCCAGTACCAGTACTCTTCTTAGTGCCCGTTTGACCCGGCTTATTTTCTACTTTTCAATTTAGCTTAAACGAAATAGAGAAGTATAAAATTGAATTTAACCATATTTCTCTTTAAAAGTATTAAAGAAATAAAGTAAAGAAGTAAAAAATAAA
Organism: Trifolium dubium; assembly: GCA_951804385.1. Lineage (NCBI taxonomy): Eukaryota > Viridiplantae > Streptophyta > Magnoliopsida > Fabales > Fabaceae > Trifolium > Trifolium dubium. The sequence continues at coordinate 18,381,570 of OX638071.1, read as the reverse complement.
AAAAAGTAGAATCAAACACATTTTTTTTCTACTTTACTATTTTTAAGGAGAAGAAAAAAAGTAGAAAATAAGCCCGGCCAAACGGGCACTTAAAACGGAGTACCCGTGCATCACTGCATTCAACCTATTACACAATCCAACTTAACAAACTCAATCCAAATTGAATCTATAAAATAGTATGTTGTCAAAATATATCATTTTATGTGATTAAGAACAATAATGTTGTTATTAAAAATAAGCTTTTTTTATAAGATATAAAAAGTTTTAGGATAAATGCAATTTCTCTGTTTCATATAAAAGTAAATAATAAAATACTAATATTTTTTATTTTTATTTGGTAATAAGTTGATAATATTGTCATGTTTTGTATACAGTATCTTGATAAACAAAAACCGAACCGATTCAAACTGCATTGGTTTAGTTTGGATAACTTTTCAAAAAATCAACCGAACTACATACATTTTTATCTCGCAGATAAGTTGACTTTTGTATTCAAAATCGGACCGAACTGCACGGCGATCATCCTTAGTTAACCCATATTAATTTTTGTGATACAAAGCCAAAATTATACGGCGGCACCGAAAAAGGAATACCGAGAAATTGTTCGCCGCAGATAATGCATTTGGCGGTTAACAATCAATTACATTACATTTCGAAAAAACAACATTAAAAAAACAAATAAGAATCATCAAAATCGAATCTTTGAGTTTGAATCTCTCTCTCTCTCTCTCGATGTCGCTGAAGACTCTGAAAGAAACACTGAGACATTGCACAACCCAACAATCACAATCACAACCACAACCATCTTCATCCCAATCCATTCTCCGCGATTTCGATTCCAACTTCCCAATTCACAGAAAACCTCCTAAATCCTCTCTTGCCGATCAGCTTCGCCTCCTTGATGACCCCGACGACGATCATCCACCGTTTCAGCCTCACAATTTCCTTACCCAACAAAACCACTCTAAAACCCAACAACAACAAGTTCAAGAAGAAGAGGAAGAAGATGACGAAGATGAAGAGCCAGAGATAAAGAGGGTGAAATTCAGTTCCTCCAAATCTTCTCAGTTTCAATTTGATCATACTGGACCCTTTGAGCCTTTGGTACTTTCTTCGGATGGAGAACTTCCTTTGGTTCAGGTTTTCATTATTTATTTATTGCATTTTATGCTTAATTTTATTATTTATAGTACAATGATTAGGTTAATTCAATGCAGTTATGACTTATGAGTTATTTATATTGCTACTTACTTATAAGTTAAGTGAATGATTTGGTATGTATGACCATTATCAGACTTGATTATACTACTAGTAAAATCAATTGGCTATTCATAGTTATGAAACACCGGATACGACATGTTGGCACAATTTATGTTTGGTTCTGTGGTGAGAAAAATTGATTTGAAGATAAAGTAATTTATGTTTGGATATATTCATGCAAAAGTGAGTTGAACAAAAAATTTGAGTGTAAAAATCAATTCTAGAAATAGAAGCTACGATTTCTAGCTTTAAGTAGAATCAGTTCTACACCTCTAGAATCAATTCTAGCCACTGTAGAATTGAAACATAGAATAATTGAATGTGTTGGTTTCAGACATTGACACTGACACGTGTCGAACACTAGACATCCATTTGATACAAAGTGTAGGTGCTACAGAGATTCTTAGTAGTGAGTAGATTTCCCAATGGCGGGTTCAACTAGGACATCATGTGTTTTCTTTTTAATTATTTCTGTCTGATATTTTGCTGTTTAGTTTTTACTTTATCATGTTTATGAATTTGTTTAATGCGGTGGTTTTTATATACATGATCGTGAGTAGTACTTTATCTATCGGTATTCAGCAGAGCAGACATTTAGAGTTTGTAATATGAATCATTTGATGTTTTGATTTTGTACTGAAATTTGAAACAAAATTAAATTGTGAGACTACTGTTTCAGGTTCCTGCATCTATAAATTGTAGGCTGCTTGAGCATCAGAGAGCGGGAGTGAAGTTTCTGTATGATTTGTACAAGAACAATCATGGAGGCATTCTTGGAGATGACATGTGAGTTACACATTTATCTTCCTCTTCTCACTTTCATCAGACACAATGCTTTATTTGTATAATTTGGAAATTCTAACGGATTGAGACCTATCTTATAGACAGCATTGTGATGGAACTTTCTTGGTTTTCTGCTTTCATCTACTGCATGCTTATATAATATTTACTATTAGGAGTCCCGAGAACCCTGTTATGCAAACCATGGTGGAATACAATGCATTTTACTTCTCTGAAATATTAACTTTCTCAACTTAAGCCTCTAAGGTTTTCTTTTTTATCACAACCCACTTGATTCATTGAGGGGAAATGCTTTGGGATACAAGAATTTATGCTATTGAATTGTTTATTTTTAGTCAACTGCTTCTTGTTTTAAAATTTTAAAGAAATTTAGCACTGTGTAAATTTCTATCTTGCTTCTCAAGTAGGCCTTTGTCATTAAATTAACAAATGTTTGCACTCTACTTCATCTTTGCGTTTTCCTTTTGAAACTTCTAAAACTTCTGTGTGTACGTCTTCTGCTAGTATTTGAGCCCTATAATACTAAATGTGTGGATTTTATCTTATGTTTTGTATCCATATTATTTGTTGGTATACTTTGCTGCTATTTTTTGTGAGATTTGGTTCTTTTTATCTTAGCTCTGGCTCTAGTTACTAAGTTGAAGTTCTTTTTTGCGCATTGAAATTTGAAACAGGGGTCTTGGAAAGACCATTCAAGCAATAGCATTTCTTGCTGCCATATTTGGTAAAGAAGGAGACTCTACTCTAACTGAGAAGCGAGTGGAGAAAAGACACCCTGTATTAATAATTTGTCCATCTTCCGTTATTCAAAACTGGGAGAGTGAATTCTCTAAGTGGTCCAACTTTAGCGTTTCCAGTTATCACGGTGCAAACCGCGATTTGGTATATGATAAATTGGAGGCAAATGGAGTGGAGGTACTTATTACCAGTTTTGACACTTATAGGATTCATGGCAGCAGTTCCTTGTCAGATATCCAATGGAATATTGTGATTATTGATGAGGCACATCGACTTAAGAATGAGAAATCGAAACTCTATATTGCATGTTTAAAAATTAAAACCCTGCGGCGATATGGTCTTACTGGGACTGTAATGCAAAATAAGATCTTAGAATTGTTCAATATCTTTGATTTGGTTGCACCTGGATCCCTTGGAACACGTGAACACTTCCGTGAGTTTTATGATGAACCCCTTAAACATGGTCAGAGGTCCACTGCTCCTGATAGGTTTGTCCAAATTGCTAATAAGAGAAAACAACACCTTGCTGCGGTTCTTAATAAATATATGTTGAGAAGGACAAAGGAAGAAACCATAGGGCATCTTATGATGGGGAAGGAAGATAACATTGTTTTTTGTGCAATGAGTGATTTGCAAAAACGTGTTTACAGGAGAATGATCCAACTTCCAGACATTCAGTGCCTTATAAATAAGGACCGACCTTGTAGTTGTGGTAGCCCTCTCACTCAAGCTGAATGTTGCAAAAGGACGGTACCGGATGGAGCTATTTGGCCTTATCTTCACAAAGATAACCTCGATGAAGGATGTGATTCATGCCCCTTTTGCATTGTCCTTCCATGCCTTGTCAAGCTACAACAGGTTAAGTGAAATCTTTTAAAAATTTATCTCTCATTTTGAACACACTGTCATTGCAAAGTATCCTTAAAGGCTAATTTGTTCGTAGCACTGGATTTTCTCTCTGGTAATTATAGGAAACTATTATGATTCAGCTCTATAATTGTAACATGGAAGAGAAAGAAAGGCAATGGATTATCTTGAGATGAGATGTTTGTTATCTGTTAAGATTACAGTAGATGGTGACAAGCATATGGATATGCATATTCAAATTAAAAAGGATGTGATTTGATAATAAATTTAAATCATGAATGTGAAACTCTTCACTCTTTATTACATGGTGGTGGATGTTGCTCGTAGTTCTTAGTCATCACAATGTTGGAGGAACTTCGCTGTGTGTTATGTTATAGATTAAAAACGTTAGAGACGGATTTGATTACTGTTTCCTTCTCAATACTCGTTTCTTGTTCTCAATACTTGTTTTCTGTTTCTTGTTCTCACATTATCTTGAATATTACTGTTTCTTTATGCCAGATAAGCAATCACCTTGAGCTGATTAAGCCAAACCCCAAAGATGACCCTGAAAAACAAGTTAAAGATGCAAAGTTTGCTGCTGCTGTCTATGGCCCAGACATTGACTTAGTTGGTGGGAGCATGCAGAATGAGAGTTTCCTCAGTCTAAGTGATGCAAAACATTGTGGCAAAATGCGAGCACTTGAAAAGCTATTGTTGTCATGGTTTTCAAATGGCGACAAAGTTCTTTTGTTTAGCTATTCTGTAAGGTGAGTAGTTGATATATTATACCTTCAGATCATGTTTGATACTTTTATTGTGTAACTTGTAAGTTAGGATAAGTTTACCACAATACTGTACCCAAAAAAAAGTTTACCACAATATTGATTGAAATTTTTGGTATTATACTCTAATTTTTGTCTTTTTAGATTCATTGTTTTAAACTTAAATGTGTAAGTTAGGGTTATAGAGAACTTCCTCTTATCTATTGCCTCAAGACCATAGTTGTATCTTTTGGTATCGGGGTTATTGAACATTGTTGGCGTTAATAGTCTGCTATCTGCATGTTCGGTATTATTTTATTTATGCTGTTTAACTAGAGCTACTCTTTCCAGGATGTTGGACATACTGGAGAAATTTATCATACGAAAAGGCTACTGCTTCTCAAGACTTGATGGGTCCACTCCAACTAATTTACGTCAGTCTCTGGTTGACGATTTCAACTCTAGTCCAAGCAAACAAGTATATCTCAAACTTAATAGTTGAATAAGCATTTTCTGGTTCAATTTGTTATTGGGCTCATGTTTATTATTTTAGGTGTTTCTGATATCAACTCGTGCTGGTGGGCTGGGATTGAACCTTGTCAGTGCAAACCGTGTTGTAATATTTGATCCCAACTGGAATCCTTCACAAGACTTACAGGCTCAGGACAGGTCTTTTCGATATGGACAGAAACGGCATGTTGTGGTATTCCGTCTTCTCTCAGCTGGTTCACTTGAAGAACTAGTTTATTCTCGTCAGGTGTACAAGCAGCAGCTATCAAACATTGCTGTCTCTGGAAAGATGGAAAAACGATATTTTGAAGGTGTCCAGGTACCGAAATCTATATATTTTGATGTTGCAATTATTTTCATTTGTTTTGTAATAATTCTAAAAATTATTAGTTTCCTTGCAGGATTGCAAAGAATTTAAAGGGGAGCTTTTTGGAATTTGCAATTTATTTCGAGATTTATCTGATAAACTATTTACCAGTGAGATTATTGAATTGCATGTGACGAGTGAAAAAGACGGGCTTAAAACAGAACAGCAGAAAAAAATAAATATTTCAGAAGAAACAAGTTTATTAGACACAGAGTCTGAACCCAGGTTATGTTCTGAATCTGCGAGGACAACAACAAGTAAACCAGATATCGAATGTTCTGAATCTGCGAGGCCAACAACAAGTAAACCAGATATCGAATTTGAAGACCTCGGTATGTTTCACACAATCCTATTTCGCAATCACTGAAATTCCTTGTTTTCTTTCGTTTTAAATCTGTTCAGTAAGGAAACAGTTAGGAAGTTGGTGAAATGATAACTTCATTACCTTCTAAGATATAGCAGAAGACTTTTCACTGAACATTTTTTTGAGGTGATCATGCACATGTCTACATATGCATAAAAATGATGGTAAAACAAATTTGATTTATTAGCACTGTCCAGATTTATTTTTCCATTCACCATACCATGAAAAAAGAATATGGGAAATTGGATGCATCAGCTTCTTCCTATTAAATCTTTGCTTTGTAACTGTGGCCATTGAAATGAGGGAGTAAAGAGTCTAAGATTTAATTATTCTTTGGCAAAATACACTAGTGGTCATTTATCTTATTTATTTGTAACATTTTGGTCCTTTATCTTTGTTTTTTTTTATCTATTTGGTCCTTTATTTTATTTATTTGTAACACTTTAGTCCATTTTTTTTTTATTTCCATCTAATTAACTAATGGTTTGTATCTTTAGGCATAGTTTACACTCATCGCAATGAAGACGTTGTCAACTCCCGACCAGCCCAACCAGTGATTCAAGAGCAGTTATCTACCAGTGGCATCCCTTCAAGTAATGGCCTAAGCAAGCCAAGCATCTCTTTAGTCAATCAAACAAAAAAAACAGATTGTGTATCTAAAAAATCGAAAGTTACTTCGATTTATGAAAGAAAGAGAGCACGGTTTAGTCTCCTTGCAGAATCTATGGGCATGGGAGAGCTTGCATTTAGCAAATGGTTACTATCAGCCACTCCAGTAGAGAGAGAAGAAGTGCTTATAGACTATAAAAAGAAAAAGACTAAATATGCATTTAGTTCTTGTAATCTTAATGAACTTTGGTTTTAGTCCCTGAAAGAATATTTTTCCATCTTTTGGCAAATTGTTGCTATCAGCCACTCCAGTAGAATATTTTTTTTTTTTTTTTAAGGACTAAAACCAAAATTAGTTTACAGGGACCAAATGCATATTTTGCCCAAAAGAAAAGGACTAATTGTTTTTTTTTGACAAAAAAATATTAATTAGTTGAGTAGTGTATATATAGACAATTTTACCTTTTACAAATTGAATTCAGTAGATATAGCTTGTCATGAAAACATTGTAACTTTTATTTATTTGAATCTTAATGTTTATTAGTATTTTCACATGAAAAAAATATTTAATTGTTTCTGTTGATATAATTTAAATTCAAATAATCTTTTATAATTTAGTATATGTTGCAACTTTAATCAAAGCTAATTGATTATTGTCCACTATGATCCATCAGGTTGTTTAAAATGTAAAAATTAGCAGACATAGATCCAAGTCTTCTCATAAATTCTCATTTTCATTCCAATTCCAATCCACTACAAAGCAGAAAACTTGAAATATTTGTTTCTAAAGTATGTTTTCGTTTCATTGAAATTCTTCATTCTACATGGAGAACACAAAATTTTTAACTATTTATAACATCATCCCAGCTTCACTTTTTCTGCTTTTGATTCCTCCCTAAAGCTTCAAACAACCTTCTCATAATACTGAATCTATTTTCTCTGCATTTTGAATCTGGAGATTGGTTTTGAAGGTTGAGAACCAGAAACCTGTTAATATACCAAACTCATCATCATCATTGTAGATTTCAGTCAATGATAAAACTGCAAAGGAACATAGTACAAAAGCCATGTTTACAAGCAAATTTTTTTTTTATTTAAGAACAACCACACAATACTCATTAATCTACCTGTGAAGTTGAACTTTGTTCCCTTGAAGCTTTTTTCAAATTCTCAGCATGCTCTACGATTGAGCCTGTGAAAGCCTGCAAAAAAAATTTATTCACAAGTTATCAACTGCTGTATATTTTTGTAGCAGGGCAATATGGCTCGCGAGGGAAAGATTGCAAAGATTAAACAAACCTTGCGACTATCAAATGATGGTTGCGAAGTTTGGGGTTGAACCTATAAAGGAAATAATTGTACATGTCAAACATGAACTCTCCTGAGATCTTAAGCTGTAGTTTCCGTCAAGATCTTTGAAACATTTTAACTTTTAAAGCAACTGTTCAAGAGTCTGATCAGATCATTCATTCTTTTCCTAACTTACGATTATTCTTTTTATCAAAATGCCCTTTTACTCAATACAGTTTAAGGCATACCAAAGGATTTCATCGAAGGATTTGCATACCTCAGTTTTTGATGCAGAAATTTCTTGAGATGCCTTTTCTCTAGGAAGTACGGAAGGTTTCACAATGGGGTCAATGGATTTCACATTTTGTGCTAAAAGTTTCCCTTCTGGTAGAACAGACAAACAGAAAATTAATTCTAGAATGGACGGAACAGCGCAGGCAGCCATTATAGATAACGGAACCATGAAAAATGCATATGCAAAGAAAATGAGTGCACAGAGAACTTATTGAATACCAACCTCTGACCTGAGATTGAACAGCCAAGTTTGCAAACTGCATTTTCAAAATCAGAATGTAAAAATATATTCTTTTTCAGCTGAGTAGTTATATAACATATTAAACAACTTAGAGGCTGAAATAAGATGATAGGAAGATACATCATTCTTACATTCAAATGATCAGCTACATCTTCTTGATGATTATGTTTTTTCAGAAACTCGTTTGCTGAATTTCTATTGTTTGTCTGGTCCAGTGGTATGACTTGATTACTACCCTACCTCATAGAAAATGAATCGTAAGATATCACAGTTCATTGTTCTCCTATAAGCAAAGATTGGTAAACAATAAACAACAAATTGATCAAGGTACCACTTCTGGATTTTGGGGACTGTTATCAACAGGTCTCTGATAAGGACTATCATCAAAATCAACAGTAGTTTCCTCATCTTGATCACTGCAATCACCATTCTTTTCAGCAAGCTCTTCCTTTTTCTCAAGTTCATCCATTAAAGATAAAAAAGAAGCATAGTCCATTTTTTTGTCTGTATCATTCCCAAAACTAGGAGCATCTTCAATAGGTGAATCTGAAAAAGAGAAAAGAATATTGACATTGCGTTCAATCATAATTTCAATATTTTCATCTAATTAGAAGTATGGTCATTGGTTGGTGCAATGTTCAAACCTAGCGAATGAAACAGTTTAAATTAAAAGGGTGTAATGATACAAATATATGCCCCCATTCAACATCAAACGTAGAATAACAACATTGAACGAAAAAATGAAAGACAAGAAAACAAGAAATTTAAAAGAAAGCAAGTTAATAAAATCCGTCCAAGAAAAGAAAAAATTATGTTAACTAAGAAGTAAAACTTGAAATTAACAGAAACTGCTGTACAAAATATTTATGTAACCAGCCTAAGGACAAAACGTTACATGTATAAGTTGAAATTGTGAGTTTTTAGAAAGAATAAAAAAAAAAGGAAAGACTTCAAAATATGATTATGATTCAAAAATTTGGCAATATCCTCTCTTTAAAGGGATACAAGACTCCTAATCCTAATTGAATAGGGAAACAAATCATGATAGTAACCAAGTGAACTCCTCTGAGATAAGATACATACATAATGCAACAGGATCATTTAAGATAATATCAAGATGTCAATAAACACTTGGAACTAACAACGAAACAAACAGATGGTCGTTTCATTTGGGTTGAGACGAGACAGACTGGAACAACAGCTGAAATAGGTCGACAAAGAAGTGAACAAAGGTGAGGCTAGGCAGCATAGAACACAGCAAAAATTTGTCAAACAGAACCATCATGTTGGCTCCAACATGACTAATAACAGCAGTGGGTGAGTCAAACATGTCAAGACAATCACAAGCAAAACCAAAATTGTTATGGAGCACAGTTATGAATAGTGTCAACAAGTAGAACCACCTATGGTACACATAGCTCATGAAACAACTGCAGCAAAGGTGGTCAAACTATAGCCCAGTAGAGTCAACAGATGCCGACAAACTGGACAAGACATATGGCGAGAGTCGAGATCAAACGAAGGTCAGCAGCTAGATCATGCAAAGGTGACAGCTATGAAGCTTCGAGGGATGGCTCATTGGCGGTCTTCATGACTGATAGAGGTGTCGGAATGGCAAACATTTGACAACTACTTGATTGACCAGTGCTCAATGACTATTGAAGCCCTAAAATGAACTTTGTATTGAAAAAAGGTAGGATCTGTATTTGTGTATGGTTGATTTGAAGTATAGAGTTCCATATTTTTGTAAGGTTTTTCATTCTTTGGGGAACTTGGAAGCTGAATAGTGTTAGCTGGTCGCATAGGATGGTAAGGCTCTGACACCATGTTGAAATTGAGTTTTAGATAAAAGAATGTATAAAAAGTTAAAAATATGATTATGATTGATGATACCAAAAGAGTGAGCACCAAACCCTTATTTATAGAGAATAGAGATACAAGACTCATAATCCTAATAGTATGGTGAAACAAATTATGATATTAATTAAGTGATAAGGAAACTAATCTAAAGAGATAAGACGAGAAACTAATCCTATGAGATGACTCCATATAATAGTAAGATATTATGAGATATTTTTCTTATAGTCTATGGTATACACTATACATACGAGCCAGATAGTTTTAAATGGATATCTATCCACAAGTATTTTGATCCACTACTGAGCATAAGTATTCTTCTGGGTTCGTGTTGTGCTGTAAAACTGATTTGAACAATAAAAATTACACGAAGAAACATTATTTTAATCTATGAGTGGTACTATATTACTATAAGAAAGCTGAGAGTTAGTTGAAAATGTAAGAAAAGAGATGGGAAAAAGGTTGTAAGTAGTGCAAACTGAGAATTGTACATAACAAAATGTTAAGTGAAAGGTTTTTAGTGTTTAAAATGAGAGACCAGGAAATCTTTGTAATGACTAATGAACATAGAGTATCATCCTATAGAAAAATAAAACTTTGGAAAGGCGAGAACATGCCTGATTCAGATTCACATTCCTCTTCGTCAGACTCTTCCTCGTCCTCCACATATTCTTCCCTTATTTCCACAAGACCCCCCTGCACAATTAAACCACAACAGCAATTAATATTTTATGCAAAATCCACGGTGAGTTTGACGAAATCACATTGACACCGTGATTCTGTTGAAGCTTTAAAATTAGCTTTTGTCAAAATCATTGTTTCACACTATGACTCTGTCAAAAACTCACCGTCAATTCAAACATGCACCAAGTTACCATGTATAGTCAGCAACAATTAAAATTAAAGAGAAACAAACAACAAACCCACAGCAATGTTCTAAAAAATTGATCACACTAACCAGTCCACCACTAATAAACCTTGTTTCCGTTTTGAACATTACCAAGCTAAACCACAAATTTATGCAAGAAGCTAGCAATAAATAACACATTGATGCATAAATTTACCAAGTTCAGCCACAGGTGCATGTTTGGCATCACGATGGGTATCTCAGAATTACGGTGACCCGCTGTGATTTTGCAGAAGCGACTACAACTAGTAGCTTCTACAAATTCTGAAATATTCACCGTGATACCAAACATACGCTAAAACAGTTAAAATTGCTTCAATACAAACAAGGGAAGTTGTGAGACAAACCGCTACTTCAGAATCAGTGACATTGATAAACGATGCAAGGTTGTTGATCATAGCCTGGAGAGATTCAACTTGTGAATCCAATGACTTCCCTCTTCGTTGCAAAATCTCAATTGTTTGCTTTGAACTTCTGTCTGCATAATACCCTTCTCCCAAAAGAACCTAACAACCAAAAACCCTTCATCACTAAAAACCAAAAAATTGAAAAACAAAATCACATTCAATTTTCAACCAAAAAAAAACACACCTTGAACTCATTGGTATGAATCAAACAACCAGGGAAGAATGCTGCTTTCCCAAACGGAACCTGATAAACCCCATTTCAAATATCAAAACTTTTTCACAAAGGGTAATCAAAAAAAGCAAAAAAAAAAGAAAAAGAAAAAGAAAAAAGAAGATTAATTGACTTGCCATGACATGGTGAGAGAGTTGTTCGGGGAGTTTGTGGACCAGGTTGATAAGGTTGTTGTTGTCGTTGATGAAACCTCGGAGACGGTGGAGTTCGTTGTTCTTTTCGGCGATGGCATCTTGAACGTGCTTGGTGGCCTTGTGAACTTCCTCTGCGGAGAACTGTGAGTCGAGTGGTATCACACTGCCTTTTCTTTTTGGTCCTCCCATTTTCCTAGACGCCGCCGACGCCCTTTACTGTGCGGTTTCTCTGCCTTGAGTGCAGGGACGGATCCAGACTTAAAATTCTGGTGTGGCCAAAATTTTAAACACTATAAAAATTCATTTAAAAAATTTAGAATTTAATGATAATTAAATAAATTTAGTTTTAGTAGCTATTAAAACTATGTGGAAAAAAATTTATAAGAACTAAAAATATAATAAAAATTAAATAAAGATTAAATATAGAATTTTTTAACAAGATATGAATTTTTTAAACGGTAAAAGTTCAAGATAAAAATAAAAAAAATTATGATCTAAAAATTAAATTTTGAGCTCATTTTTTTTAAGAAATTTTTTATGATGTTCTAACTAACATAATTGCAACCCAAAGGGTGTGATTGAGCGGTTGGGGCTCATCCTCCCTTAACCAAGGGTCAAGGGTTCGATCCTCACTTTGGCTATGGAACAACTTTAAAAATTATTGGGTCTGCTATCCCATCCATAGAGGTACCTCCAATCTAACGAGGGATTAGTAATTGCGTTCGGCGGTAGATACCCCAATCTCAATCAAAAAAACTAACATAATTGCAAAAAAATAATTCAAAAATACACGTTGAACTGAGCAATAAGAACCAAAAGTAAGTGCATAGTAATTTTCTACACAATAAAATTTAAAAATTAAATAAAGATTAAACTTAAAATATTGATCTTTTGATTAAAATCTAACGAATCACATTAAAAGGTGCAATTTAAGTTAGCACGTGACTTTTTTTTAGTTCTTGCTAAGGGTCTCCTTCCTCCCAAATCCCAATCCCTTCTACCTCCTTGTTTTCTCCCAAAAAAAAGTCATTTGCTGATGAGGCAAAATAGAATTCGAACAACATCAGTCCAGTCTTTCTTTCTTGTAAAAATCATCCCCAAGCATATATATATATAAGAAAAAAAATTACAAAACCACTGTGGCCTTGGCCACATATGGTCTCAACATAGATCCGTCACTGCTTGAGTGACGGTTCTCTCGACGAGTAGAGAGGTTGTGCGTGAGTGAGTTTTGAAACTCCAAGATGAATTGAAGCTTTCTCTACACTTTTTTCTTTTTTTTTTTCTTTTTTCTTCTTAAGTTAAAACTAGTAAGAGTTATTTTTTTATTGTTTTTGGTCGAGATCGGGGTATCCACGTGACTATTCCTCGCTAGATTGGAGCCACCTCGATGGGTGGGATAGCTGGCCAAGGATTTAAACCTTCGACCATTGGTTAAGGGAACTAGTAAGAGAGTTATACTTATACTTATAGTTAAAAATATTTTTTTTTAATTTTTTTTTATAAATAACTAAAAATAGTTAAAATATTTTAATCAATATTTTAATCACTCATTAAATAATTTTTCATTCAATATTTTTTATAAAAATTTCAGCGATAAAATGATATTATCCCCGTGAATCTACTAAAAAATTTAACAATGATAAAATTAACAATCTCCTCATGAATTTATTCTTGCATAATAACAATACTTTGGTCAGCTTTTGTTCGGGATAGACAAATACTTGATGGGATACTCATAGCGAATGAGATAGTGGGCGAGGCTCGCAAGCATAAGAAAGAGTTGATGTTGTTCAAAGTGGAATTTGAGAAAGCCTATGATTCAGTAGATTGGGGCTATATAGAGGATGTGATGAGACGGATGTCTTTCCCGACTTTATAGAGAAAATGATCAAAGAATGTATTTGTACGGCTACTGCGTATGTGCTCGTCAATGGTAGCCCTACGAATGAGTTTCTGCTTAAGAGAGGCTAAGACAGGGGGATCCGCTTTCCCCTTTTCTCTTATTATTGGCGGGAGAGGGTTTGAACGTCTTGATGAATTCGATGTCTGCGCGAGGAACTTGTTCACGGGGGTTATAATGTGGGTTCAATGGATAACGTGACTGTTTCACATCTTCAGTTTACTGATGACACCCTTCTCTTGGAGGTCAAGAATTGGGCTAATGTGAGGGCTTTGCGGGCTGTTCTGGTGCTTTCTGAGGTCATGTCAGGGTGGAAGGTGAACTTCCATAAAAGTATGTTAGTTGGGGTCAACATTCCCGACTATTGGTTAATCGAGGCAGCGGGTGCACTGAGGTCAAGAGTGGGTAAGATTCCTTTTGTTTATCTGGGCCTTCCTATTGGGGGTGATCCGAGGCGGTTAGGTTTTTGGGAACCGGTTCTGACGCGTGTTAAAAAGAGATTGTTTGATTGGAAAAGTCGTTTCTTGTCTTATGATGGTCGTCTGGTGTTGCTCAAATTCGTTTTGACCTATCTTCCTGTCTATGTTCTTTCTTTCTTCAAAGCTCCCACAAGTATCATTTTTCTCTTGAGTCGCTTCTGATTAAATTTTTTTGGGGAGGGGGTGAGGATTCTAGGAAATTTTCTTGGGTTAGCTAGAACGCCATTTGTATGCGTAGGGAATACGGAGGTCTGGGGGTTAGGAGGCTGAGGAAGTTTAACATTGCTCTGATGGGGAAGTGGTGTTGAAGGATGTTAGTGGATAGGAGGTTTTTGGTTTAGGGTGTTACTTGCTACATATGGGGTTGAGGGAGGTCGGTTGCGAGTTCGAGGGAGGAGAGGCTCTTCGTGGTGGAGGGAGGTAGGGAGGATTAAGGATGATGATGTTGGGTTAGGGGGTGGATGGTTTTAAGAGGTTGTGGAGAGACGGGTTGGACATAGGAGAGATTCTTTCTTTTGGACGGATCCTTGGTTGGATGGGGTTCCTTTACGTGTGAGGTTTGGTCGTCTGTTTGAGTTGACATAGACCAAACAGAGTACGGTTGCTGAGATGTCTGCGTTAGGATGGGAGGCAGGTGGGCAGGCGTGGGTGTGGCAGAGATCGTTATGGGTGTGGGAGACGGAGATGTTAGAGGAGTGTTAGGTTTTACTTCAGGGTTTTCAGTTGCAGGAGCATGTTTTAGATTTTTGGTGGTGGCGATACAATCCTAATAGGGGGTATTCAGTCAGTGGTGTGCATCAGTTATTGACCACTCAGGATGGGGTTATTCTAGAGGATGCAGCGACTCTTATTTGGCACAAACAAGTTCCTTTGAAGGTTTCTTTACTTGCATGGAGACTTTTACGAGACAGGTTGCCTACGAGGACTAATTTGTTTCGTAGAGGCATTTTATCATCAGAGGCTCAGTAATGTGTTTCAGGTTGCGACGCTATTGAGACAGCTCATCATCTTTTCTTCACCGTGATGTTTTTGGCTCTCTGTGGAGGCGTGTCCGGTCGTGGATTGGTTTCGAGATGGTGGATCCTCTGACATCAGCAACTCACTTTCTCCAGTTTGTCTATGCAGCAGGCAGTCGTTGGGATCGTAGGTCTTTCATGCAGATCATTTGGCTTGTTTGTGTTTGGGTTGTGTGGACAGAGAGGAATCAGCGTCTTTTCACTCATTCAGTGCAGTCGATTTCTAATTTGATGGATCAAGTTCAGCGGTACTCTTTTTGGTGGATGAGGTCCACGAATCTTGGTTTTGCAGTTCATTTTCATAGGTGTTGTTTAGATCCTTTGTTCTATTTAGGTTGTTGACCCTTGTCGTTTTTGTTTTTTCTTTTTTCTGATCTACACTGTGATGTAAACGATGTGGGTTTACCCTAGCACACCTTGTGCTGGGGGCCACTTTTTTCTTGGTTATATATATATATATATATATATATATATATATATTATTTTGGCTTGTTCAAAAAAACAATACTTTGGTCAACCTTTTTAATAATAATAATAATATATAATTGTTACTACCAAAAACTATTTCACGTGTTCTTTAACAATAGATATTAAACCGATAAATTTAATTAAGAAGTGTTTTTGTTTATAATTTAAAAATTGATTTAATAGTCTTTTAATTTTTCATAAGCAACTGCTTGCTAAAAAAAAACTATAAGTATGTCCTGTTTATATAAACATGTAATAGAATTGTAAAATTCTTTGATATCGATTGAATTAAATAAATTAAAGTTTGGAGCAATTTAATTTCAAACCCATTTTTTCTCCCACAAAGAAGGAAGGTAAGAAGTTGAAAGAAAAGAAAGAAGAAGGGACAAATTTTGTTTTGTCTCATAAAAAGTACAAAAATGTTATCAAAATATTTTAAGTGTGGCATAAAAAGTACAAAAAATTGTCATAATATTTTAAACGTACTATAATAGCTTTTGTTAAGCAAATATATTTTTAGCCTCAATTTTACTGAGTTGTCAGCTCAAATGGAAAGGGCAGTTTGGACTTTAGACGAACATCTTACTTTCTTATATTAATAGGATGTTGCATTTTTTTACGCTTTAAAATTACTTTTTGTGCCCCTATTCATTTCTTGCGCTCTTCAAAATGACCAGAATATATACCTTCCTATCAATGTAGTTAACTCGGTGTCCCCGTAGAATAGCTCAAGTGGTAAGAGTTGGGAGACATATGAGTTTAGTAGGGGGATGTTCAGGGTTCAATTCCTCAGGGAAGAAATTTATATTTCTGATGTACCAAAAAAAAAAGTTAACTTAGTTCACACACACACTGTATATTTTTATGACCCAATTGGTCTGCACCATTCACACTCATGAATGAAAATATTATGAAAAAAATACAATTCGTTGTAACAAAATCAAACAATTTATTATCTAAAGATTCAGTATCCAACATAAAAGTAGCAATTTCTCAATGAAACAACTTGAGCAAAACCCAATTTGGAAAAGCCAAGATAGTAAGGCAGAAAATTCCTAACCCCAAATTACAAAATAGGGTCCAGACTTGCTACTTGTGCTATAAAAGCACTGCCTCAAATATCAAAACAGCTAAAATAATATTGAACCATTAACTAACCAGTATATCAAAAAGCTAAAATAATATTGAACCATTAACAATTCTAAATATGATCCTTGTGTTGTGGTGAAGGTTAGAGATCCTCAAACAGAACAAAAAGGGAAAAAAAACGCAAGAACACAAACCTGTTATACTACTCTTCTTCATTCAATCGAAATTTCCGAACACAAATTGGAGGATTCAGTCGCGAGGATTCATTCGAACTTGCAGAAGGCGAAATCGAATTTGCAGAGGAACGGCGGAAAAAAAGGGTTTCTGCGAACGAAATCGAAATTGCAGAGAGGAACGGCGAAATCGAGGTTGGAGGAAAGGAGCAGCGGAATGCAAAGGTTGAAGGAGAGGAACGATTCTTGTGGATGGATCTGAGAGAACAAAGAAAAAAAGGGTTTCAAGTTTTGATCGTGCAAAAAAAAAGAAGAGGAAAATAAAGCCAAACAAAAAAAGGTTGAATCCATACCAAAAAAAAAGAAAAGGTTGAACCGCCCCACTACACACAAAAAACCGCCGGTCCAGTAAACTTAATCGGCGGTTCACCAAAACCGCCACAAACCGACACACTTATTATTATTTTCCTGTATTACCGGCGGTTTTAGGAAAACCGCCACAATCAATGTGCCGTTATTTGCCAGTTTTTTGTAGTGATTTAATTAATGAACCTTATAAAAATTTATTTTGATTGGCACTAAAACGGCTGTGATATAATATCGACCAATCACACACACCGTATAATTCTACGATTGATAGCTCTTTTTTTTAGTCACTCGCTTATACAATAGTTTATTTAAAATATTTATTTTAGAGGTGAAAGAATGATACACACTTTAACTACTAAATTATGTTTTATTCAAAAAATATTCATTAGAGATGACGGAAGTGTGAGGGGACAAAAAAAATTAATTTTATAAGGTTTGATACTTAGGTAACAAATTGTCTTTTTTTCTTTTCAATTTTTTAATTTAACATATTCGCTACCTAACCAGTGTGATGAATAAATTTGGAAAGGTGCAAGACTCATAGGGGCACAAAAAGTAATTTTTTTTATTGTTATTTGTTGGGCTTTGATAAACATGTATGAGATATTCTACCCTTTGGGAGGTAATAGGTTAGGCCGAGTTAGACTTTGTCAAGTTTGAATCTAGTCTGTCAAAAAACTCAAGACTTAAATATGATTTATAGCCTGTTGTAGACTTAATTTTTAAGTCTGACATATAGCCCTTGAAAAGTTTGATCTAGCTTGTTAGCATGTTTAAAAGTTTATTTCATATGAACATATTAAATAATTAATTATATTTATATTTAAATACATTAATCAACTAATTCACCAATGAGATTAAACTCTTTTTGATCTATAAAAAACAGTCTAGCATAGTTTGAAAAAACGGTCTTGCATAGTTTGAGACAATATAGGTTAGGCCGTAGGCCATTGTAGCTGGTTTAGCCTATTCTCACCCTACTCCACACACACACCTTGCACATACCCCTCCTAATGCGGCTGTGAGTGATCAAACTGTAATCATCCATGCGATATTCAATCAATTAAATTAAATCATTAACTATTTAAATCAAACAATTAAATTATTTTTTTTATTATAAAATAATTTAACTATTTTACTTTCAATTAATTATATTTTAGGTGTTCTATTTTATGAATTTATATTTTAAATCATAATTTCAAGACTCTTCTTTTATTTCCACGATCTGTTTTTCTCTTTTCATTTTTCTATTTTCTTCCTCGTTTTTTCTGGTTCGATCAATTATGATCGCGCTCATCACCGTCCAATTCCATCGTCACCGAAACCCCACTTCATCCCCGTTCAAATACAAAACTTTGATTTAGGGCTTGTTAGTTTTTGATTTTGTTTAATATTTCTAATTAGTTTAACTAAATCTATATTTTTAAATATTTTATTTTACATCAAACTTATTATTTTATCATATATTTATAATATTAATATTTAATAAAAAATAAATTATAATTTAGATAGCTAAAAACTGATCCCAATTAAACAACACTAGTTTGTGTAGTACCCCAATTTTGGACGTACAAATCCGATTTACAATTTCATGCATAAAAATATACAAAAAAATATTTTATTTCTTTTTCATGCATTTTTCGTATTTTAATTATTTTTCTTAAATATCCTTTTATTTCTAAATATTTCATTTTTATTTCTCTTTATTTTAAATAGTTCGCATTTTAGTGTAAAAGTTCAAAAATATCAAAAATAGTATTTTTCTTACTTTACGAGCATTTTATATTTTATTATCATATATTTCAAAATATCAAAAAGATTTACATTTTCTTACGCTTTATCACATTTTATTTCAACTTATTTCATCTTCACCTTTTTATCTCAAAATTTATCAAAAATAGTAAAAATCATATCATTGCACCTCACCTTTTTTATTTCATTTTCATTTACCATTTATTTTATTTACTCTTTTCCACAATATTACAAAAATATCATTTAACCTAATTTTCTTCTATAAATACAAACCTCACATCACTCAATTATTAACCATCAATTCTCACAATACCCAACACCACAAAAATCAGAAAAGTCACAATTTCCAAGAGCCAATCAGATTCCGGCACCGGAATCTACTTCCGGTCGCCGGAAAATTCAACCACCACAACCCATTTTTCAAAACTCCTCCAAATCGAAATCTAAAAACACCATTAGCTTCCTCATGATCTCTACATCACAGATCCATCGTTAATTTCATAAAAAAACGATCCACAAACGGCCGGAAAAACACGATTCCGTCACCACCCTTCGCCGGAAAACTCAAAACTTCCAATCCTCACCAAATCTCAAAAACGATTAAACAAAAAGCATCTAAATGTTGTTCTGAACACGAATTCATTGTTAATTTCATCAAAAACGTACCGGAATTGTTCAGATCGGAGCTATCTTCGCCGGATAAAAGGAAGTGATCAATCGAAGTCGTTACAGTGATCCGTTTTGACTGATTTTAATTGGGTTACGTTCGTATACGTGCTCTGAACCTTTTCCAATGTTCAGATTTCGCTAATTTGGCCGGAAAAGGGACTTTGGTGTTTCAAACCCGTTCGGTTTTGCGCGCGTTTCCACCATTTGTGAGTTTCCTTTTGGTGGATCTGAGACCATATTTGGAATCAGTAGGTGATTCCGAGTCAGGTGGTGCTTTTCATCGCAAGTTTTGGACCTCCATAGCTATTTCCGTCCGTTACTCACCGCGCCGGCCAGAGCTCCAAATTTTCCGGTGACTATAAAAAATTCTAAGGTTGAAGAAGAAGTTCCCAGCGCCACGTGGCGCGTTCTGGTTGGATAGATCAGTTTACTCGCGCGCCCCCTTTTTTCTCTTCGCACCCCCACTGGTCTCTTGGATCCGGTTCGGTTTTGTGATTTGGTTCATGGGTCAATATTGACCTGGTCCGGTTTGAAAGCCTTGGGCTGAATTGAGTTGGGTTTGTTACTATTCTGCACCAGCGAACTTACTTTCTGCACGCGCGTTTTCTGGCATACACCCCCCTCCTGGACTCCCTTCAATTGGGCTTTGGACCTATTCTTTTCTGATCTGTTTTGCTGTTTGCTACACCTATTTCAGGTTTGCACCCCTTTACTCACTTCATTCATTTGCATGCATTTTATTATCATTTTTTTTTAGCTTATTGAGTCTAAATTTTACACTAATATTTTAGGGATCCTTTTGAGACTTATTTCTTTTTTTAGCTTCTTTTTTTAGTTGCTTATTTTTGATTATTTGTTAGTACTAGCTTATTTCAATAAGTGTTTGTTTGGAACAATAGCTTATGGTAAGCTTGTTGAGCATAAACCCTTACACTAATATTTTAAGAAACTTTTTTGAGTTTTAAATTTTAATTTCTAAGTTTCATTGATATGTTTTGTTCTTGCATATGTTCGATTATTATTTGTTTTTGCTCTTTTCATGATATATGTCTCATATTCACATTTTTGCATCATATTTTACATTACATTTTCATGCCAATTTACATGATATCTACATGCTACATTTTTTTACATTATACTACATATTATTACATGACATTTCACACTACAATTTCACAATACATGTTTCACTACACATTTTTACATGCATACATGCATTTGCATTTAGGATAGGACAATATACCATTTAAAATGCATGTTAGAGACAATATTTTACTTTATAAAATTATTGAGCTCTAGCATTAGCATTAATAGTTAAGGACCATTTTTTGGCCTAAATTCATTTCTTTCATGCTCGTTAATTGAGTCATTTTTTTTCTTCAGTTTTAAAATTGTATGCTCATATGCGATGATATTTTATATGACTTTGTACTCTTTGCATTTTTCATCCTTTGTCACATTCACATTAAATCTCACATTGCATTTTCACCCACACACTTCACATCAATATTCGACATTTTGTTTTCTTTTCTTCGTAAGTGCATTTCATACTCATGTTTATTTCTCCGCTTGCATTTTATTGCCTTTTATTATTTTTTCATTTGATTCGATATGGTTGTAATAATTATTCGATTTGGTTGTAATAGCGTAGGACTTTATTGCTTTTGACACATCACACACAACGCTAAAAAACCAAGCATAAAAACGAACTTTCATTTCCGAAGAGGCGCGTTAGTAATTTTCTTTAGAAAAAAAATAGAAAACAAATAAACAACTTCTTCTCTCTCAAATAAAAATTCTTTAGTCCAAATCCAAATTAGTCGCACGATTAGTTTAGGTTTAAATTAAATTTACTTTTATGTCACAACTTTCTCTTCTCAATCCAATCTCCACATGCACACACTTTTCTTTCTTTACATATTCTCCCTCCATTTCTTACAACTTCTCTCTCATATTCTTAAGCACATTAAAAGCAATGAAAAGTAATAAACTAGAGGTTACCATGGAGTACCATGGGCGTTTAGGATGCTAATACCTTCCCTAAGCGTAACTAACCCCCGAGCTTAGAATCTCTCTTTTTAAACGGTTTTCGACACTTTCCCCTCTTTGGAAATGAAAGGTCAATGTTAGTGGTGGAAATCCCAAAATCCTCGCAACAGTTTGGATCGGATTGGAATTTTTTATTTGATCATCCAAAACTGAACCGGATTGCAAATAATTTTATATTTGGATTTGATGAGTTTTTGCCTTAAATCGATTCACACCGAATTGTGGACATCCCTATTGAAAAATCACGTACAAACAAAGTAGAGGGATCGAGATTTTAACCTCAGTCATGGATGTTCAGTCTAATAATTTCTATATATTTTTATCAATTAATTAAGGTAGAATTCCTAAATTTATTTTTTTTCAATTTTAATATGTATAATTATTATGCAAAAAAAAAAGTGTAGCATCCATAAAAATTAAAAAATTAAGCTTGAGTGGTCGCTTAAACCCCGTGATGAAGGGCCCATGTGCACTTTTTTGGTGGTAATATAATCATTTGTGTTTCTCTTTAAATATTTATACATTAAAATCAAACTAAAAATATGGTAAAAATATCCAAATTTAAGATAATTTAGTTCAGGCAAATTCTGATATTAATTAGTTCAACTCAACTCTTAACTACAGTTGCAGAATTGAACTGTAGTCTTTTCTATCAAGTCTAGTATTAGTTATCAGACTAACTAACATTTAGTTAAGTTAATTAGATTAAATGAATCTAGTGTTATTTCTTTTATGGAAAATGCTAATTAATACAACAAATACAATAATTAATGAATCAAATATAATAAAAATATCTTGAAGCATGTATGTATAAACAACTTTTTAAAAGTATAAAGAAATATAATTTTAAATACAAAATTTACTTTTTTTTTTATTTCGTTAAGTAGTGTACAACAAGG
This sequence comes from Trifolium dubium, assembly GCA_951804385.1. Lineage (NCBI taxonomy): Eukaryota > Viridiplantae > Streptophyta > Magnoliopsida > Fabales > Fabaceae > Trifolium > Trifolium dubium. Next base: position 18,359,083 of record OX638071.1, on the reverse strand, counting down.
TGCACTAGTTAACACTTCTTTTATTTGTCAAACCAGTGAACCACATTTTTTTTTTGTTTTTGGTTACATAAACCACATTTATTTAATTATTTGATAGTTAAACTTTTTTTTTGTTCACAAGAACAAAATTATTTCATTTCTAGTAAAATAGTGTTTGTAATATAGGTCGGACTGTTTTGTAAAAAAAAAAATATAGGTCGGACTGTAATTGAAAATTGTGGAACTAGTGTAAGATCTTGATGCCCTTGTAAGGGTATGAGCCGTAAGGTTTGCTTGTCTCCGAATAAAACTAACTTTAAAGTTTTGCAAATTATTTAAAAGAGCTTTACATTTTCTAATAATTGTGTCATATTCGGCTACATTTGTAAGGTTTCCAACGACTCCACCCACTACCAACTTGCAATCGAGCTCGATGGTAACGCGTTGAACTCCCAACTCTCTTAACCATAATACCACTTCATATAATCCAATAGCTTCAGTCTCTTAAGGTGGAATATTTGCCTCTCTCCATAGCGACTTAACTCTCACAAAGTTACCTTTCTAATCACGGATACACATACCGATTCCGAAACTTGTAGCTCCGTTGAAAATTGTGGCATACACATTACACTTAAACTCTCCTACTACTGGTTTACACCACCTGCTACCATTACCACCATAGTTGTTGATTGTGTTGATCACTTAGCTTGCACTAGTTGCAGCATAGTTGAAAGGTTGAGTTATTAATATTATACTCTTTTTTTCAACATATAAGAAATAATAAAGTCATCATAAATTCATATATAAAATGAAGAGATTGGGAATCGAATTCCGGTCATTGACATTTATTTTATTTCAAAAGAAAAAGAAAAATCTACATTCTATTATAATTTATACTAACATTTTCATAAATAAAAAAGAAGAGTAATCCGTTAACTCCAAAAGTAACTCTGAAATGAGTTACACCGTTTAATATCTAATTATTCACAATGAATTTTATCAATCAAACCGTTGATTATTATCATTATATATCAATGATCAAGTGCACATATTTTTATATAAATCTAAAATTTGTAGGTATGTAATCTAAACATTGATATCTACTTGTATTTTTTAAAAACTTATTATACGTTAATTTGAAATTATTTAATGATGTATCAAATAGTTTTAAAATTTCATAAAAATGTGTAGAGTTGATCTATTCAATAAGAACTTTTAATTGAACACTTGGATTGGTGAAAATCATCATGAATAATGACATATTAAGTGGAGTAATTCGTCTCAGAGTTATTTCTCGAGTCAACGGGACCTCTCATCAATAAAAATTCTCCCTCCGATCATAATTATAAACAACTTTTACTTTTTAAATATATTTAATAACTAATGTATGTAGTCTTTTTTTTCTTTTGGTACATCGAAATTATAAATGTTCCCACCATGATTTGAACTCTGGACTCCCCTACCCAACTCATGTTCCAAACCCTTATCACTTGAGTAATCTTACGAAGATGTATGTAGTCGAATTATTAACCAAATACTACATTAATTATTGAATATTTAAAAAGTGAAAGTTGATTATAATTATGAGGAAAATTATAAACATTACCCTTAGGGCAATGATTAAGGAAGTAAAAGTGGTAAATAAACACTTGAAACTTGTGCATTCAACTTTTCTAAACTAATAAAACTAATAAAAGTGGTAAAGTAGTAATCTTATTTAGTGGTTTGAAGACACTAGTTAACAAGACCCTCATGAGAGACCGTAATTATGACAAGAAAAGAGTAGTACAAACTTAGTTTTGGGTTGCGCGTGCAAACACCTCCCAGAGGGAGCGTGTGTAAAATCTCCCAGCTGTATGAGACCAAAGCCAGCATCACTTAGAACAGTTACACCCAACCTCGTCAACTACTGCTTCAATTCCAAAATACTATTTTCTTTTCTTTTGTTTTTCTTCTCATCATACAAAAAATTTAATCTTTTTCATTATCACAATTATTATTATTATTATTATTAATTATAACAAAGTTGGTTTCATTTGGTAGATAACCTTGCTGGTGAAGCGAATTTTGGTGTTTTGTTTTTTTGAAGTCGTTGGTCTTTCACTTTCTTTCTATCTTCATCAAATCAACCTCTTGTGACTCGTTGTTGTGACTCACTGATTCACTCGTTTGACTCCTTTTGAAGCAACCCTTTTGTTTTTTAAGCTATTTCCTTTGATGGGTTTTGAATTTTTCTGTTGGATTCACTGCAATCAGAATCAGCTACTTGAATTGGGAACTGGGTTTTTGACATAACAAACATTCTTTTTGTGACATGGTTTGTTTGGGGTTTGATATGGTTGAGGTTGAAGCTCAAAGGTTGGAACTTTGTTTGGTTAAGAGGAAGGAAGTGACAAGGCTTGTGTTTGGTTGGTTGGTGTTTTTGTTGTTTCTTAGTCCTGTGGTTGGTCTCAGACCCTTAAGGGATAAAACTGGTTCATGGGGTGATGAGGTTTGTTTATCAAATTCTAATTCATTTCATTGTTATTTGATTTAGTTGTTTTGCTTTTTTACTTGATTTTTTGTGGATGATGGTAATTGTTTATGCATGTTGTAAGTTTGAACATAATTATTGTCAGTAATGTTATTTTGGTCTTAATATTAATGAGTTGTATTTTGATTATTTAAGCCCTAATGAGTTGCATTAGGTGTCACTGTTTTCTCTGCCCTTTTGGTTGTGGTTTTGTCCTGTTGTGAATTTGGGAGGAGCATGATATTTGGGGTTTAAGGTCAGATTGGAATCAAACAAAACAATGTGGTTTGGTCTAAGGGCTAAAGGTGTTTTCACATAGGTTGAAAAGAGATAAGTAATAATATGTTTAGAATCTCTAGAAATGGATTAAGAAATAGTACTTGTTTTTTCTTTATTGGGTTCCTATGTTAAAATGTACTTAATTGCATATATTTGGGGTGACTTTGTGTTTTCCTTTTGACGAAGTACTATAAATTTGAGTTTAACCCTGAAATCACTCGAGGGTAGAGAAATTTCATAAAATTCTCACAATGAACGATTATAGCTATCTTGTTGTGATATAGTGTTTGTCATATTCTGTTGATTGGAATTTCGAACAATTAACAATCAGAATTGGCACTTGTAAACAACATTGCCTTGTTTTCAAAATTCAAACAATCAGTTTCTCCCAATTCTTGTAGTTGCGCACATTAGCACAACTTGCATTTATAAATAGCTGATACACTTTTGAATCCAAAATGAAAAACACATTAGATCAGTTAGGACCATTTAACTTTGATATGTGGTTTTGATGCAACAACACCTTTGAATTCCTCCTAGGATTTTGTTTTACCATAAGACATATCTTTAGTGCTACTGATAATTGACTTTCCTTACTTGTATTTTAATGTTTGTGGCAAATTACATCAACTTCCTTGTTTGTCATTGCTGTTTTCAGTGGATTTTTTCCGGAAAAGACGAAAGCGACTTAGGTCCATTTTCACAATGGAATATAACTGGAACTTACAGAGGTTGGTGTTCTTACAGATGTGTACATTTAGAAATTTAGATTGACTGTTTTGAGGTATATTTTGAAGCTGGCATGTAAATTTTTATTATAGCCGCGAAATAACTGTAAACTTATGGCATTTAGATTGGTCATGTAAAATTAAAAGGAATTTGTGCAACTTACGAAAATATGCTTCGTTTTTAAGTGACTGTCATCTTGTCGTAAACTTTATTTATTAGTTTGTCAATTTGATGATTCATATTGATAATGCCCTCCTTGAATGCAGGGACTTGGAAGTTTCTAGATACTACAAATGGCTCTTATAGATTTCCAGATATCAGAAAAATAAATGGAAATTCTGTAATTGAATTAGTTAGTACACCCACAAAGATAACCGGTGTACATTATGTTCAGGTGAGATGTCAAGCTAAATAGCTAGTTTCAGAAAGAAGTCAGCCTTTTAATATGCAACATGACTTCTTTATTTGTTTTATTACTTGTTTTAAAATATAGGTCCTACCTTAATAGAGAGCCTTATTTTATTTATTTGCTTGTTTATATTGATATTGTGAATATTCATTGGAAATGTCCATAGATTTAGCGTTGCCTTTAAGTTAGTGAAGTTTGATTGAAACCTGTACTCTTGATACACTGAAGAATTGTGCTATATATCTCCTTTCGTTTTGTTATGCTGTTTTTCCTAGCTGCATGCATAGTTCATTATTGTTATGAGTATCTTATTCATATTTAAGGGATAACTTATAAATGAAATAATCTTTGCTAAAAATATGATATAATATGTACAGATCCTAGAGCTATACAATGTCACTGTTGCTGAATCAAGTCTATTTTAAATATCATTTTTGTATGTGTATGTTTATGCATTTATCATAATTTAATCTAGGGATTGAAACCAAACTTTTGAGATCTCATACCGAAATACATTACCCTTTGGCCACCTAAATAATAACATATCGTTGAATTAGTGAGAGTTTGTAAAGTTTCAGTCATGTTAAATTCTTACAGAAGTTTCAGTCAAATAGTTAGGGTCCGTTTGTTTTAGAAATTTGGTGAAATTGATTTCTTAAGAATTGATGTTAAGAAATGTTTTCGAAAACAATAATCAAGCTTAAAAAAATTGTGTTTGGAAATGGACTGATATTTTGAAAGTGAATTCACTCTTTTGAAGTGTAAACAAGAAAAATAGTGTGGGTCCCACACTTCTGCTCAACCCAATAGCAGCAAAAAACACATTTCCCTACTACATATTTAAACCCAAGAAAATTAAATCAAATGCAAATGAAAGCATAGACCGTGTTAAACATCAACTAAACATATTGTTATTCTTCTGAAGTTTTATTTATCTTTTTCACGTATTTTATCAGGGAGTAGTTATATTCCATGATGTGTTTGACAACGAATACAATGTTGGTGGTGCTCAAATCAAAATAGAAGGTGTATATATATGGCCTTTCAGACAACTTCGAATGGTAGCCAACAGGTGAACAATGATACAATGTGCATCTCAAGTTTATTATGCCTAATTAATTGCATTTCGATGTCTTGCTGCGTTGAGAGACTGGACTAATTTGTTTTCATCCTATTTTGGCATGAATCTTTGAATCAGTTTTTATTTCTGATTTTTGTTGAATTGTACCTTATTAGATGATCATAATGTATTTACAATTGAAGTAGTAAATACATTATCTAATGTACTGGGGATTTGTTTTCCTCCTATTGCAGCGGAAAAGAGGGAGGGTTGAATCAAGATGGAGATTATATTTTATCCAATCCGTATCATCTGGTATTGCATCTTTCTTGATGTATCGTTCATTGTACACATTTGTTATAACTTGTCGCATATAATTATCTTAAAAACCACGTTTGATTTTAGTGAATATATTATAAATAACACGACCTATGTTGCTTTTGGGAGTACAACGAGCATTCAAAATACTTAGTTGCTATATATTTGGTTTGGTGTATACAGCTTGGAGTTTTCTCGTCTCAAGTATTCCAAGAATCTTCGCGACATACAATGTGGAGAAGAAAGCATTGTAAATTTTCTGATTTTACGTTGAATTTTTTTTTGGTTGGTTCGCGCTGTACCACTAACTTTTTCTATTTTTGGTTGTTGTCCTCTTGACAGCTCCATTGCATGGCATGGACAAAAATTGTAATGTTGAAATTTCAGCACGGGTTTCACGCTTGTCATCGTCAAAACACGGTACATGAGTTCTGTGAGCGTTAATAAGGATTTATATTTATTTAAATGGTTTATTATTTTAGTATCATCGTTAACCAAGTTGTTACACACTTCTTATAGAAGGGGAGCATGACTCTTTTCAGCTGGAAGGGTTAATGGAAAGTCCGTCTGTGGATGACGATGGAGATTGCATCTCACCATTACAGTTAAATGCAACATCTATTAATATTGGAGTATACTACAATAAAGCAGTGAACTACACCTTGATGGTTACTTTTGTATCCTTCCATCATCTATACTATTTTTTACTTTAAGCCAACATTAATTTCTGTTACGGTGTCAGTGTGAGCTCCTTAATGTATATATTAGATCTCATTCTTGCAAGTTCTTCTATTGATTCGGCAAATGGAGCATAGCAATACACAATCTGTAAGAATTTTCTTCCAAATTTTATTCTAAATTTCAGTTTATAGATTTAATGAAGCACAAACACTGTTCGGATTAGGAGTGTCCCGGTGTCGGACACGAGTGTTCCGACACCGACACTTTCTCGAATTTTATCATCGTCAAAACTCGGTTACATTGAATAATATCATTTTCTCAAATTTTATCCGTGTCAACGTGTCAATGTCTGTGTCGTGTCCGATGTCCATGTATGTGTCTGTGATTCATCATTTAACCAATGGAAGTAATATAGTCGATTTGATATTTGAACGAATATGCTGGAGAGTGTTCGTTTAATTAGTTTATAAATATACGAATATAAAAACTTTATGATTCTTATATACCACTGCAGGGGGCTGCTAAGGTTTCAATAATAATGATCGGTCAACAAGCTATAGTGGATGCTTATCTTTGCCTTGTACATTTGACTGCGGGAATACTAGTTGGTAAGTTTTGAATTTGAATGTCTCGGATTTTCATATAATCATTGAAAATTTTCTGTTCAAATTAATTAAAGTAAATTGTCATTTTTGTTACAATTGTTACTTTCTTCCATGCAGAGTCCTTGTTCAATGCTTTTGCAACTGCTGCATTCTTCAAGTTTGTAGTTTTCTCAATATTTGAGATGAGATATCTACTTGCCATTTGGAAGGCAAGTCGGCCTTTGAGTAACGGTGAAGGTTGGGAGATAATGAGGCGTGAGCTTTCGGTTTTATACAGCCGTTTCTGTAAGTACTCGTTTGGAATCCAAGTTTATGTTAGCAATCTGTTTTTGTGATCTCATTGTTACTGATCACACGTGTTTGCCATGGGGTCTCGGGCCTATTTCGATAAACTTATTTGAACTTATCTACTGGTATAAACATTCACGAGGTTCGTTGGGAAAACTTATGGAAACAACTTATGACATGTCCATTTAGCAAAACAAAAACTTATGACATGTCCATAAGTTGTTTTCAGCTTATTTCCATATGCTCTCTAAGATAGCTTATGAAATCAACTTATAGCGTATATAAAACAGTTTTACTTTATTTTATCTTTTGTTATAGATATAGCTTATACGTAAGCACTTATGCTAGAAGCGCTTAATTAAGTTGTTATTCCAAACATAGTCTTATTTTAACTGTTCAACTTTTCTGGCAGATGGGATCCTGTTGGGGGGGATTCTGTTCATGTATGAATTCCACAATTATTTGAGACCTATTCTGCTTCTTGTATACTCCTTTTGGATACCTCAGATAATCACCAACGTTGTTCGTGATTCACGCAAACCATTGCATCCTCATTATATATTAGGCATAACCGTCACTCGGCTAGCAATCCCTTTATACGTTTTTGGTTGTCCGAACAATTTCTTACGCATAGAACCAGATCAGAGCTGGTGTGTTTGTTTGATTTTATTTACTGGATTTCAAGCCGCAATTCTCCTTCTTCAGCATTATCTCGGCTCCCGTTGGTTCATTCCTCATCAGGTTGGGCCTAACTCCATTCTCAATTAATACATTTTTACCAAGTCTGAAATTCATCCAACAATCTAACTTTATCTTTCATGCATTACAGATTCTACCTGAGAAATACAGCTATTATAGGAGGTCTTCTCAGGATACAAATCACGCCACAGATTGTGTTATTTGCATGACAGCCATTGATCTCACGCCACGATCAAATGATTGCATGGTAAGTAAATATAATCTTTGTTTGTTTGAATTAATCTTTGCAATCTTGATTAAGTCTAAGACACGCCTACTTTTATTCACAGGTGACGCCTTGTGATCATTTTTTCCACACCGGCTGTTTACAAAGATGGATGGATATAAAGATGGAGTGCCCAACATGCCGGCGCCCGCTCCCACCTGCATGAATAGATTTTCAAATTGTTCATATAAATAGGATCAACTGACACCGCCCAACTCGAATATAATTTCGGTAATATGCTTAAGAAAAGGCTATTATATTTATTCTTAGCTTCATCTTAATTTCATTGGTAATTAGTAACACCATTTCAACTCAAGTGTTAAGTTTAAATTTTACAATATTTTTTTTGCTTCGCAGGTTGAGATCATAGAATCATATTCGGTATAATTGAGGTTCAGTACAAGGCGGATATACAACACTTCTGATAATTGTATCATGCAACATCTGTTTATAGCCGATTGATTAATAGTTCTTTTTTTAACTGGTTAGTGATTGTGTCAATGATTAATAATGTTGTATATCTGGAATTCCATAAGATAATCTTGAGTTCCACCCTTGGCTTTCGGTACATCTCTTTATTTTCCATATATGTATAACTAGTCGGAGTACCCTTGCAACGCACTGGGATAAAAATGTCTTCATAGGAATTTATAAATAGATACACAGTTCGCAAAAAGCTGAAATATTACAACATCCAATTGAAAATTGAAAGCTGTTTAATATATTTGATATTTTTTTTTAATTAAAGCTATTCTTTTAGAAAAAATTAGAGTGAAGGAATGATGTTCGAGTTTAATGTATGAAAGATCTCATGAATCAAAGAGAACTCACTAAAGAGATTTAAGTTTACCTCTCTTCAAGAATATTAGCGAGACTCGAATTCAGGACCTCCGAATCCAAAACATGTATTTTTACCCTTGGTGTTCAATTAAAGCTATTTTTTGGTTTGTGAAAAACAACTAAGTGTACATAGAATTATAAAGGGGAGTATATTTATTATATTATAGTAGCAAATAAGTACAATTTCCCTTTAAATAATTTTTCAAGGATATATTAATAAAAGAAGAAAATATTCAATTAAAACAACCAAAACCTCAATATCTTCGATGGGGGAGGCTTATTCCCATAAACTTGAAAGGGCCGGAGAATGTTTAGACTAGTGACGAGTTTGGTAAAATCAAAGTGTAATTATATTAGAAGCTTCAAAGTGTAGTTTTTATTATTGGTATACTGTGACTCTATCAAACTTACTGTGAATTATTTTTTTTTTTAAAGGCAAACTTACCGTAAATTTATACACTAAATCACAAATACTTAAACATACCGTCTATTTCAGCTTGGATGTAACACTTTCCAAGTTACAAAGATTACAATACATTACAATATAGAGATATGAACTAACATAACACATTAAAACACAGTATTTACAAGGTAATTTTCCTAACTCAAATTTGAACTTTTATTAATCAACACAAACACTTTGCTCAAGGTGAAGGGTAGCTTGGTGCAACAAGAGGTGCAGCAGAAACAGGCATTGCTGCTGCTGGAATTGCAGAAGGTGGAATAGCCACAGAACCAGCACTAGCATTATTCCCAAAACCACCTTCAACACAACAAATCTCAAAGCAATCAACTGGTGGCTGTTTAAGATTGTCACTACATTCCTTTTCACTCCTCTGCTGTTTCTTGTCCGGCAAGCAATTGCGTCGATCATCAAAAACTATTTTCTTTGATGTCAAATTCTTACAAATACCTTCTTCTTCACAGAAGAAATTGTAAGAAAAAGTGAAATTGACCAAGTTTGGTAACTCACAAACTCCCATAGGAACTATTCCACTCATCATATTATGTCCTAAATTTAACTGTTCCAAATGAGATAACCCTGCAAGACTATAAGGTATAGGACCAACAATATTGTTAAAACTCACATCCAAAACTCTCAATTTGTATAGAAAACCAACTTGTTGCGGAAGACAACCTGAAATGCTTGTGTTGATTAAGAGAAGCTCTTCTAAAGTATCGGCGAAGTTTACTATGCTTTCTGGTAAACATCCTCCAAATTTGTTATTAGCGAAAACCATGACAGAAGCTTTGCTTTTTCCTAAATTTCTTGGAATAGAACTTGTAAAGCGATTGTTATTAACGAAAAAAGCATCGAAAGGTTTGTTGAAAAGCTGAGGAGGTAACGGACCTTCAAATTCATTGTAACGAAGGTCGAGGTAGACAAGGGAAGGAAGTGAAAGAACGACCAAAGGAAAAGGACCGACAAATCTATTGTTGCTAAGGTCAAGCTCATAGAGATGAGTTAGGTTGGTGAAGGTTTTTGGAATGATGCCGCAGAAACGGTTGCTATTGAGATGGAGAAGTGAAAGGTCACATAGGAAGCCTAATTCATCAGGTAGGAAACCGGCTATGTCTGCATGGTTTAGGTCAATGCCGGCGACAACTGTTAGTTTAGGATCATCAAGAGATGGAGCACAGTAGATACCTGTATAGTTGCAAACTAAAGGACCTACCCAATTGGCAGTGATGTTTTTTGGGTCTGAGTAGATCACATCCTTCCATGCTTGCAGCGCAAGAAAAGCGCGATAGAGTCTTGGGTTTAATGGTGGATTATGGAGGTTCTTGTTGTGCCTATGTTGGTGCTTATGAATGTTGGTTATGCTGTGTTTTGCGTTAAGGTTTTTGAAGAAACAAGATAAATATAGAAAAAAGAGGAATAAGACACAAGTGGTAAAGGAATAACAAGATGGAGTTGAAGCCATTGTTTTGTGAGATTAATAAAATGAGCGAAGCAATGTATATATTCATGTAAGAGAATAAAGAGCTCTTTCACTTTCAAACCATAAAGGCAAGGTCTTTTGTTCAATCATGTTGTATTTTGCTCATGTTTTAGATTAGCATAATCCAAAATGAGTTGAAAATGATAGATTCGGATTCCATACATTAAATGTGTGACACAATAATTAACATCGACTATCTGATTTCAAATCAATTGTGTAGATTATTTAAAGATGATTTCGTAAAGGCCTAATATGAATTGACTAATCTAAAATCAATGATCAAGATCGATTAATGCATGTAAAATACATGTATTTTTAATGTAGAGAATCTGAATCGCGAAAAACAACATCAAAATAATCAAAATTCACAACAACCATGTTAAAGTGATGGTTAACCGTTACATAAACCTATTGGGTTATTGTTATAGTTGTAGGTTTATTTTCTACCAATGAGGTTCTAGATTAGATACAAAGTCAAATAGTGTAATTGATTTATTTTGCACTTGACTAAGAAACTTGAAGAGGAGGAACAAGCGCATTATAAGGACTTATCTCCTTCCATGTTGTTTTCATAGTAGTTTGAGTGGAATTTAGACAAATTCGCTTTCTTTAAACCAAAGGGATATCAAAGAATTTTGTACAACAATTAGCTTCAAATAATCAAGGTCCTGTTTGGCTACTACCCCTGCTTGAAGATTTCATATTCATGTCCAACAAGGAAATTGATTACTATGATTATTTTCTTATCTTTCCTATTCATAAACAAATGCTTGAACACTCTAGATTCTAGAGTACACATGGCTATCCATTTTCTCATAACTCACCGTTTCAACCTTAACGTTTGGATTTCGAATCCAATTATGAATAACTAGATTTCTTTATTTAACAAATTTAAAGTTTATCCGTCAAAAAAAAAAAACAAATTTAAAGTTTACACACTTTAAGTACTAGCTTAGGTTAGAGTTTAGCATGTAACCTCAAAGTGCCGAGTTCAAATTTAAAGTTTTGATTTATTGCAAAGTCAAGCTTAATAACATAAATAATAATTGTCAAAAAAAAAAAACAAATAATAATCAAAACTAAACTCAAGGGCCACTCGAATAAATAAATCCTAATACAGCCGAGGGTAATTTGAGAGATTGAATAACTGATTTCAGAACTATATAAATTTCTCACAAGAAAAGTACTTCTGAAGCTTTTGTTGTTTAGATAACCAAATTATTATAAAATGGCAAAAGCTAACATATACTCAAAGGGCAGACAATAATCAACTTCATATAAAACTATTTCTATCAAAAAGTTGTGCATTTAACTTTTAAAAAATCAAATTATTGTATTTTTTTAATACAATAATAATACTTTTACATTCCTTAACATGTTCTCTTATGGCACACATTAGCAAGATCTTAGGACCTTAGGGCACACATTAGCAAATTCCAATGCAGTTTTACTATATTAGATTTCTTTAACTAGTACATGAGATGCACTAGTTAGCATTTTCAAAATTTAAACTTTTAAATACCACCTTGTAAAGTATACTTGAACTAAACTTAAACAGACCAATGTATAATCAAACTTCTACAGTAATTACCAAGCTTGAACTATATAAAATGTATCCCCCAGAGAATTGCATTTCAACAAAACATTGCAACCAAAACGATTCTTAATTGTTGAACCAAAAGATGGTCTGAAACTGCAAGACTATAGTAAGCTCATAACATGTAACAACCAAATGAAATTTAAGTTCACAAAACTATAATCACTTAATAGAAAGGCCCTAATTCAGGAAAATATTAATAGCACTTAAAGATCCAAAATTATCCAAATCACACCGGAACACAAACACAAGTATTCCAAGTAGTTATCGTCATCATTTAGCCGCCACCAGAACCATACTTCTTTCCAAACAAGACCAGCTGGAGCTTGTCATAACCAGCAAGCACTCCAGCACCAGCAACAGCACGTAATATGTTTGCGCCAGCACCTTTGAAAAGAGATTTAGTTCCCTCTTTTGCAACAATTGTTTGGAATGCATGCAAAGAGCTCTTATACTTCACAGCTTCTCCAGAAGTCATCATCATTCTTCTACGCACAGTGTCAATGGGATAAGAAGCCAGACCAGCACCAATTGTGATGGCCCATCCCAAAAGGAAACTAGCAAAGAAACTATCCTGTTAACAAGAAGAGTACCATAGATAAGAAAATGATAAACATAAGCTACAATAATGGGGACTAAAAGAGAGTCAAAATTCAATTGTAGAATTACAAATTTCCCATGTTCAATTAAAGTTTCAAGTTTCGTAGTCATGTGGTCTAGGATATAAAGTTGTTTAACAGAGAAAGAGATAACCATTACTAGTTGTAGGTGATTGAATACTAACATGCTTACAGATAATGTGCCAATTAACTATACTTGCATTCTTAAAGCATAATTTTCAAATTGTATTAAAGTCGTACAAAAACATATTCACATTAACATATTCATTCAAGCTAATCATTTATATTCAACAAAACATTGCTTGAGTGCCTGACTAACATAAAACCAGCTAAAGAGCAGTAGTTTTAATCTAACATGGCACATTAAGAAATATCACATTTCATATTCAAATTCAAAGTTTGTACATACCTGCATGTCACCAACCAAAACAACTGGTTTCAGAGAATCATACATTCCAAAGTAAAGACCACGGTACACTATAATTCCAACACAGGAGATGTTGAATCCACGATAAAGGCCGGCAATGCCATCAGACTGTAAGGTTTTCTTGTAAACATCAACCATTCCATTAAACTGCCTCTCACCACCCTTCTTTGCAGCCTTGGCATCATTTGCCAAACGGGTACGGGCATAGTCCAAAGAATAGACAAACAAGAGTGAGGAAGCCCCAGCTGCCCCACCAGATGCTAAATTCCCAGCAAACCACTTCCAATAGCCATCTTTGTCTTTTTTAAAGTTGAAAAGCCTCTTGAAGTAATCCTTAAACGCAAAATTCAGAGCCTAAAAGGTAAAAAGGAGGAAATTAGTAATGAACGAAACAGCACATGGTAACTACATAAGGTCATAACCAACAGTCAAACACCAATTCACGAACATCACAGTCAAATGAAAAAGAGATAACATGTCTCTTATGTCTTGGGATGTACCTGTAAAAAGCAAGAAAGCTATGAAATAAAATCCTTGCACTTCCAAAATATATAAGCTAATTTGAAAATAGAATAAAACAGCATGATCAAAACCTAAACAAGACAACAGATGGGAAGAGGCATCATAATGCATGTATATTGTTGAAAGAAAATTTGGAAGTGATATTCTGAAGATCTAGAGGAACATCTCATGACATGACACTAGAATAATAGTGATACCAAGTTCTTAGAATAGAGGCAAAAGATTGTGAAGACGGCCGCAACTATAAAATTATTTTAAAAGATCACAAGAACATAAAATCAGATTATAACCTGAGTAGGGAAATATCTGATAACATTAGCAGTATTGCCTCTCCACAGAGCAATCACACCCTCATCCTTCATGGTTCGAGCAAAACAATCACCAATTCCCTTATACGGCTCTGATAACCTGCCACTCTTAAGCATTTCATCCTGGTTTTGGATAAGCAATTTAACTCGCTCAATAGGAGCAGCAGCTGTCTTAGACACAGCAGCAGACACTCCTCCCATCAGAAAATCTACCAAAAACCCAGTCGCTCCTTTCTCTGATGGAGCAGGCACCATAATTGACGATAGAGGCGACCCAATCGCCAAACCAGAATTCTGCAATCCTCCATTAGCAAAAGTACCAGATGTAGAATAACTTCTTGAGTTCACGTTGGGGCTAAGTCTTGACACCAAATAAGAATGCCCGCCTAACTTCTGAGCAACTGATGGATACTGTGGTCCATCGGCCATGATTACAAACTACAAAGTGACCTACAAAAATCAAACCATAACAACAAAATGCATATTTAAACATTCCTGGCTACTCGTACCAAATTGAAACACATTAATACAATTAACAAAACAACGTACAAAATAGCATTCACAAAGTTACATACACATAGTCAGTATACTAGAAAGATAACATATAACAACAACAATAAACAATTTATTTTCCCACTATGTAGAGTCCGTTACAGTGACCAGTATGAAGCACGGACACTTCCCGGAATAGGCGTGTCCCGGTGTCAAATACGGGTCATATCCGACACCAACACTACGTTTACATTGAAATATATCATTTTCTCAACAAAAAAAAAAAAACTATCATTGTCGACTTGTCGGTGTCGTGTCAGTGCTTCATGACCACTATAACAAATGCAATCAATAAAGATCTAAAGTTAAATCAAAATTCAAGTATCTGACTAAGCAAGAATCAACTATTAATAAATCAAGTAAATAGTAGCAACAAAAAAGACGATCGCAGAGGAAAATAATAAACAAGTAAAAATCAGTGTGAAACTAAACAAGAACAAAAAAAAAACGGTTGAGAAAATGGTGATACCAGAAGAGAGTCTTCGTTTAGATCGCGAAGTAGGGAAGAAGAAAGATTAGAGTGACTGAAAATGAGTATAAATGGAGACAGAAAATGAAAAGACTAGGGTTTTATATGTAATGACGTTTATGCCCTTTTATTATATGTTGAAAGACCTAGTCTGCGCAATGCGCGTGACTAACAGAAGGGTTAAACGTTTTCAATTCTTTTACTTTGTGCTTATCAAAAAAAAAAAATTTATTTTACTTTGTTTTTCTAGGTAGTAATTTTGGGTGCGTTTGTTTCAGTTTTTTTTTTAAAAAAATCTATTTTTTTTATAAAAAATTTATTTTTTTTATTTTACTTGTGTTTGTTTCAGATTTTATAAAAATGATTTTTTTAAAAAAATTATTTTTCTCTTCAAAATAAAAAACTATTTTGAATAGCTTAATAACTTTTTTCAAAATCTATTTTTTTAAGAGCATGAACCATGTATTTGTTATCAAAAATGATTTTTTTAATTATAAACAAATACAAAACAACTTTAGATTTTTTTCAAAATCTCTACAAAATAAATCTATTTTTTCAAAATAGATTTTTTTAAAAAAATTTATTAATCTCAAACAAACGCACCCTTTATTTGGAGGAGGAAGAGGGTCAAATGCAATTAATTAATTAATTATATCTTTATCTATATGTGTCTCTAAAAAGAATTGTTTGTGATTATTATGTCCAAAAAAAAATTGTTCGTAATTATAAACTTAATACAATTGGTAAGGACATTGGGTAGATATTAAAGTTTTAAGTTTCGATAGTCATTAAGCTACAATCTTATAAAAAATCTATGTGTCTGATATTCATTATTTATTATTTTAATTATGATTTTCTTTACACGGATTATTTAAAGACCAATACTTGTGATTTGGAGGAGAGCACAAAACCAACACAGTCCGAATAATTCCCAGCTTCTACAGAGGAGTGTAAGTAGGTGGATAAAACCTCAACGTGGTCGGTATAAATACAATATTGATAATAAGGTTGGTATAGGTATGTGTATCCGAGACGACTAATGTCGGTTTGTTTTTGCTAAAATATAATGGATTTCGCTATTCTTGATGTGGATATAGGGGAAGCTCTTGGCCTTCTTAGTGCATTAAAGTGGGTTCATGACTTACGCTTGAAAGATGTTGATTTAGAGCTTGATTCCCAAAATGTTGTTACACGATTTCATAGCAAAAGAGATGACATGTCTGAGTTTCGTGATGTTATTAGAGATTGCTTACTTATGTACAACTCATATTTTCGTCAAAAAAAAAAAATGCTTGTGGTTTCTCTCTTATCCTCTATTTTGACCAAGTTAAACATTAAGAATTTAAATCCGAGAGTTTCGAAGGTAGTTATGCTTTCCCTTCTCAAAATCTTCTTCTATACAAATCTAAGTGTATGTTTGCTTTGACTTTTAAAAGAGCCAAAAACAATTTTAGGGTTTGTTTAGATTGATGGTATATAATAAAGCGGAGCAGAATGGAATTGAACGGAGTGGATTGGAACGGAACGGAACATAGATTTCATTCCATTGTTTGGAAATTGAACGGAATGGAATGAGTTATACCTTTTTTATTCCAATTATACCCTTTATTTATAAAATTTTAATACCATGCATTTTCTACTCAATTCAACCAATAAATTTCATATATTTCATTACTAATTCATTGTCCAAACCATAATAACACTCTTAATTCAACATAAACAACCAAATTAATAGAGAAAATGGTAGTGACCACTAGCCACCAAATCACACAAGTCACCCTAAAACTATAATTGCGTAAAAAAAAGATCAGCAAGTAGCCAAAGGTACTATCTTATTCTACACTAAAAAACACTATCTTATTGGTAAAAAAATGTATTATCATATATAAAATAATACTATTGTAGTATATAATGTCAAACCAAATAGTAGTACTAATTTAATAAAAAACGAAGAGAATAAGAGGAGACAAAGAGTATATATGATTTGAATTTTTTTTATACTCTAATATAATAACAAGAATAATAAAATTAGTTTGTACGAAAAAAAATTGGTTGTAAGAAGAAGAGTAGATTAGGGAGGAAAGATACACTAATATAAAATTGGTTTGTACCAAAAAAATGATTTTAGAAGAAGAAAAGATTAGGAGGGAAGATAAACTAATATAAAATTGGTTTGTAACAAAAAAAAAATTAGTTGCAAAAGAAGAGAAGACGAGGGAGAGGGAAGAAAGAAAGTTTAATAACAAATTTTTTTATTTTATTTTACTTGCCTTTTCAAAGAAAAAAAGTAAAACAAATAGGGATAAAAATGTATTTATGTTATTAATTTATTTCATTCTATTGCATACACCCCAAATTGAGCGGAATGGAAAATTGGATAAATGAGTGTGTAATACCCTAATTTTTGCGCTTTTGAAAATAAATATTTTATTTAAAAATTATTTCTTATTTTCCATAAGAAATACAAAAATAGGTTTTTTGATAATTTTGTTTTACAATTTATCCTTCTCTTTTATTTCTTTGGGCCCGTTTGGTGCGCCGGATAGATAGAGACAAGATATGATAAGAATTGAATAATAATACGATATGATAGTGACAAGATTAGCACATATCATGTCATGTGTTTGGTGCACACATGATAAGAGAAAAAAAAAGAGTAATTGGATAACTTAGCCGAAAAGAAGGATTAAAATAACAAAGAGTAATTGGATAAGCTTAATGGTAAGTTAAATTTATCCTTTTCTATTGGTGCACCAAACAACGAATTAAAACAAAATTGCAAAACTTTAACATATCTTGTTTCCTAACCTGAGTACCAAACGGGCCCTTAAAATATAGCAATTTACCTTTTTTTACATAAAATAGCAAAAATATTTGAAAATTGTTTTCATCTCTTTATTTAAGTATATATTTTATTTTTATTTTTTTTTCCTATATTTTTATTTACCTTTTTATTCATTTTTACTTAGCATTTTTGCATTTTTATCCCTTTAGAGTTTTTCTTGACCAATTGTGTGATGTCACCTCATCCCTTCACATTTTTATTCTTTTTTTCATCTCTTACTAATCAGAATTTTGACCCCATTTTCCATTTTTTTTCTTTTTACCCTCAAAAACCCATTATTACACAATAACCCCAACCCTAAAATTTTTGATATAAATAGAGAGAGGGTTATTACAACCCTAGTTTTGGAGCACAATTTTTTTTTCTCTCTTCTCTCACCGCGCGGCAGATCTAATATGCTCTCTCCTCTCTCATTTTTCACACTCTCAAACCCTAGATCTATATTCATCAAACCCGCCCCAAATCTCTCAAAATCAACATCAAAACAACAAATAACCTTAATCAAAAAGCTTCTACTCGTGGTTCTCCTTCCATTTCCTCTCCGATCTCGCTCGTTTCCAGCAACTACGGCTCCAAGATCCTTGAATCCGAAAGCAAGAAGTTCAAAATTGTCCAAGGTTCGGTTCATCAACTTGAACCGTGTTTTAATCTCCTCTTTCTCATTTCATTATGCTTCATACTCATATTCATGCATTTTGAACCGTTTGTAATTTGATTTAATTGTTTGAACTCGTTTTGCCATGTAAATTTGTTTGGTTCGTATGCTTTTCTTTTTCTTTCGTTTCTGTTCTGTTTAAATCAATTTGTAATTTCTGGACTTGTAGTAAAAAATTTGATGCAGAACCATTGTTAATGCTATGAATATATAAACATGATTTGAACTGATTATGAAAAGATGATGAACAGGCCTTAAAATTTTCGTTTTCACTTCCGATCTCTTGCTTCTGTTACGATCGTTGTTTTCCGTTTGTTTGGGTTTCGATTACTAAAACTCACCTTCGATTTGTTTTCCTTGCGAAACAACGCGTTAAATGGTATATGGGGTTGTTAAATCTAGCCTAGATTCGTTTCTGTTTGGTAATACCGAGTTCTGACTCGGCGATTTTAATGGTGACGACCGAGTCACCGAGTCATTTGACTCGCCCGAGTGAAAGAATGAAGAGGACGGACACGTGTCAAGTCCTCATTGGCTGTTTTGTTTTGTTTCTGAGTTGGGTTAATGACCGGGTCGGGTCACACCCATTTGACCCGGCCCAGTTTTGAAATGGTAAATCTGAATCTGATATGGGCTTCACATCTGGCCCATTTGTTTTTTTTGTGATTTTATTTTTTTGTGTCTTGCTAAACACAATCCCCTTGGTTGTTATCTGCACCCCCTGCTGAAGGGGTATAGATTGGGCCTTAAGCCCATTTTTGTATTCTGTTTGTGTTGTGTGAATTGCTTGTCTGTACCCCCAGTTTTGATATTTGCACCCCTCCCTCTGAATCTGTAAAAATGGGCCTTAAGCCTAGTTTTTCTTTTCTGTTTTGTTTTTACATTTTCTGTTTATACCTCCTTTTCCTGTTTTCTGCACTCCCTTGTTGATTGATGGGTTTTGGGCCCTTAAAGCCCATTTTTTCAGCATGTTATTATTTTGTATTGATTAATTTGATGTTTCGATGATTTATTTAATTTTGCGACAATATTTTGATACGGAAAACTTTTGTTTAAAAATAATTAGAATAAGGATAAATTAAGCACTTGACGGATGACTTGCGGTTTGATTTATTGTTATTCCGGTTATTTTTAAAAAAGATGAAAATGTTAAAGAAAAATGAATAAGGATAAATTAAGCACTTGACGGATGACTTGCGGTTTAATTTATCGTTATTTATTTTCTTTAAAGTTGTAAACCTTTGTTAGTGAAAAAAACGAGTAATGATAAAATGAGCACTTGACGGATGACTTGCGGTTCAATTTATCATTATTCCGGACTTTTAAAAATAAATAAAACACGTTAGTTAAAAAAGGATAAGAAGGAGCATGACGGATGACTCGTTTCGTCTTATTTTATTTTAACTAATCGTATCCTTTTTTTGTTTGACTGATATCTTGTTGAATTAATTATTTGCTTTGATGACTTAATTATAACTGTTCAGCATCATCCTTATCTATTCATTTGCATCTCTATCATCTTCTACCTCTTTCTTTTTCTTTTTGCTTATCTGAACTGGAATTTGTGGAAATCTTTGCTAAGAAGTAGAATAAGAATAAATCAGTCATTGACGGATGACTTGCGGCTTTGAGTTTATTCTCGTTCTAAAAACCTAAAATACTTATTAATTAAAAATGAGATAGAAGGAGCCTGACGGATGACTCGTTTCCGGCTATTCTCACTTTTTAATTAATTCAATAATAAACTGAATGAAACGGCGGAGCTTGACGGATGACTTGTCTTTGCTAGGATAACCTCGTCCTTGACGGATGACTTGTGGCAATGAGGTTATCCACATTCACTAAACAATATCCCAAAATCTTAAAAGACACTCAACCCACACAACTGTTTTTCCTGCCCTTGTGCAGTCAACTTTTTTTTCAACTTTCAAACTCTTTTTTCTTTCATCTGTTTTCTTAAATGGATGGTGCTTTATCCGTTCACCTGATTCTGACAAACGCTTAAACCTCAGTTGAGTATACAAGCAATACTGTTGTCTCAGTGGAATGCGACCTAAGCATCGTTCACTTAAAAACAACCAACAAACAAAATCTTTCTTTTTAGGAAGAACTACGTGAGCTTTGAGTTCCTCATTGTACTTGGGGGATACGTAGGAGCGAGAGCCGCTCTCGTCAAGCCAAATAATAAAAAAAAAAACTCTTTTTTCCTTTTCTGTTCAATGTGCGGTATTTTATTTCTTTTTATGCGGTTATCTCTGTTTATGCAAACCAAAATTCCTCAAATGGTTCCCGTTGAGTACAACGGATATGAGGGGGTGTTAACGCCTTCCCCTCATGTAACCAACTCCCGAACCCGATCTTTAAGGTTTTATCATTATTTTCCTTTCCCCTCACGGGATAAATAAAATATGGTGGCGGCTTCATTGTTTACATTTGTGCATTGCATTCATTTATTGCATATCTGTATATTTTTTGCGCTGGGTACTACAGAGTGATATTAGATAGAATGAGTTCCATCATAAGAAAATTGGATAAAAAATTTGTGTTGTGGTTTAGTGGAAGACAATAATTCTGTTTTTGTCTTGTCCCTTGCCACCCAATTTCTCCAATCTCTGAAACAGTTTTATAATTAAACACAGTATAACTGGGCTTGTCATGTCTAATCATTTATTTTTAGCATATCAAACATACCTACATGTCAAACAAAATAAATCATCATTCCAATTTATTTTTTTCTCACAATCATCCAAATTTCTTGGCATCTATAAACAAAAAACATTATACTAAAAACAACTTTTTTTTAACCACAATTATCATACAAACAGTCTCAATCTGCAATCTAAATCAAGAGTAGATGAAACTAAGTCACTAGTGGTCCAGAAGAAATCAAACATGCTGAAATGAAATAGTAAGTGCTATGAAACTAATGTTGGCAAGGTGAAGGGGTTGTAGACGTAGAAGACAATTTTAAGAGACCAATGTGAAATGATCTATTATCCTAAAAGTTTAAATTGTTAAAAATTGTCAGATCAATCATTTTATATTATTTTTAACACGTCCTTTCACGCAAGAATTCATTGGGCTTGAAGCATGAATAATGTATAGGCCCATCTATTATTAAATTCCACATTTTGATTAGAAAGTGAGGGGAGCGGGGATCAAACTTTAGACCACTTAGTCATAGAAGTTCTGATACTATGTCAGAATTTAAGAGCTTATACTCAACCACAAAAACTAGCTTGAGAGGTGAAGTTTGCACTACATTTTTAAAGGCTATTTATGTCATATCTTTAACTAATACGAAACTTCTAACATACATCTTCATGTTCAGAACTGAACAAGTTAAAACATGAAATCAACGATAACGAATAGTCCAAATGTAAGAGGTTTACACAACAAACAACCAAATCTATCTTTTTTTGTGAAGAAATGTCAAAAGACAAGAAAAAAATAATTGAAATTCCACTTATCTCATTGAAAAATAAATTACAAAATTAACTTACAGTGAAGCCAAAGTTTTAGATTTGTATAGAAGAAGACGTTGAGAAGAGAAAACAAAACTACCTTGGAAACTCTCTCCAATTTGAGTTCCTAATTTTGACTTGGTCAAAATAAATTGTGAGAGAGAAACCGCAGTAAATTATGCTTACAGATTATTGGTTCAATGTCCCGCCACGTCATTCGCAAATTCTCGTGATGGTAATATTCGCGAGATTAAGAATTACTCTTCTTTTTAATATTTATTAATGAAAGAGTCTTAATGATATATTAAGATGTTTATGTATACTTCTAGCGGATACTTGGGGTGTTTCTTTTGTCAGAGAGAGTCTTTTGTTTTTCTTTTCCTTTTGTTCTCTCTTGTAACCAAACAAAAAAATGTTTATGATATGCCTATGTTAAGTACTTCTTAAGTACATATCACAATAGTAATTAACTGTATTATGTTTAATCACATATCAACAATTGATTGGCATTGTAGGTACACACGTACATAATGGCTAAACAGTCATAAATTGCTTACAAATTACACCGCACTGAATTTACACATTTACACCATTGAAAAAGTTACATGTTATGCTAATGCATGGCCAATAAAGGAAATCTCTTTACACTTTAGTTTGTTTCTAAAGTAAGCAAAAAAGGATGATATATCCTTGTTTCACTTTCAAATATTGTAATCTTTAACCCAATAAAATTCACGGTTACATACACCTGCACACCCTGTAAAAACATTAACATTAGAAGAGTCTTGTCAGTAAGTAAGGAGTGTGATGGAAAACGGAAAAATGCGTACCTTACCTTCGTAAAGGATTATATTTAGACAGTAAAGGTGATGTATAATAGTCTTAAAACACTAAGCAGAACACAGAGAAACCCTTTGCTTCGCGAGTAATTCCTTGAGTTTCTTTACACGTTGAGGATCGGAGACTATATGATCCTGGAAGGACTTCTTCAATTCCTGCAGCAACTTCCTATCATCACGGCAGGGGTAGTTATTAAGCATCTTAGTAAAGAAATTCTTCCAAAGATCGACGTTCCAGTAACTGTTTCATTCAACAAACAAAATATATCAGAATAAAAATTGAAGTTGAAAACAAAAGGAAGGGTCTGCTGTGGGACTATAGCTTCCAAATTGATTTTAGCAAAATGGCATAGGGAAATTAAAAGGTGACTAAATTTTTACTAAATGGTCCATTAACAACAAATCATAGAATCATACAGAAGTAGCAATTGGCATGCAACTATAAAATGAGGTACATACCGTTTAAAGGGTAGTCTGGGAAAGTACATAGAGCTCCCATCAGATGATTCTTTCTTAACAATTTCCATATAGCAATTATGCAGCATTGTATGGGCAACACCGCAAAGGCCATACGCATCTACCTGTTAACAAATGATACAGAAGAGCAATGTTAAAGGCAGTCAATCACGAGTGATATTGCATTTGTAGTGTAATTGAAGTAGTGACTCACCTGAAATTTCCATGGCTTATCCTCCTGCATCTCAATGCATCGAAAACCAGAAGTTCTACAATCTCCCTTAAATATTGTGTGATCTGGAAAGAGATGAAGATCAATCCCTCTTCCCCAATCAACAAGGCAAAGACCCTGAGAGATGAAAAAAAAACAATTTATACATCATAGTGATAAAAAAATTTATTGTATCTTCAGGAGAAAAATTGACCTGATCACCCCAAGAACCGCTTCGGTCTAAGAACCCATCTTCTGTGAGGTTACCCCTGCAAAATAACAAGAAATAATGAGTACCACACAAATGGTAATCATCTAAGCTACTTGTTGCAATGCTTCAATATTAACATGCATTACTTGGCAAAATGAAAATCTCTGAAGCATATTTGATAGCAAGTTTTATCTCAATCAAAGGTCTTAAAACACCATGAGTACATCCTTCTGCCAGTAAAAGTGGAAAACCATGTTTGTATGCCAATATCAACGATACATTAAATTTCACTCCTGTAAAAGATCAACCCTTTTGCTTCAAAAGTAACTATTGAAAGACTTTCATCAAAGTCATTTACGAGTCATTATTCAAAATGATAAATTACCGCGTGAGTTTTGTAAGAATGATGTAGAATCTACAAATCAAATATTTTTTTTTTTAATTCAAATGCCTATTTGCATTTGCAGTGTGAGTAGACACGGTTATGCCACATGGACGCAAAGAAATTAGATTTATTTCCATTCCGTACAAATGAATTTAGATGAAGTGATAGAAAAATCAAGGTCAGAAGTTGGTTGTGGCTAAATGCAAGAGTTGGAAAAAATTTCTTTCTCTAAGTGGTGGTCAAATCCTGTTTTATGTATGTCTTCTTACTTACTGTAACTCATTTAACACATCTTGATGTATTTGGACAGGGGTACCCCTTGTACTCTAATACTCCAATCTATTACTATAGTTGTCCTATAGAAAAAAGGACGATACATTACTAGAAACAGTCTTACAGAAAGGCTTTATAAACCCACATCATTAAATACAAAAGAATATAATAACACTACAAAAATAACGGGTTGAAAATATCCCTACTTTTAGATATAGAAGTCATACCCTCATAAATTAAGATGGGGAAAATTTACATATTTGCAGTCTTACAAGATACAAACAATGAGAAGGGACAGATTATCAATGTAAAAGATAACGAAAATTGAAGTGTTAGAATTGCGTGAATGTACAAAATTGAGGTTTGTTAAAGTAAGAGACAAGCATGAACTACAACAGAAGCAAAAATTTACCTAGAATAGCGAATAAGCAGATTATCAGGCTTGAAATCACCATGAATCAAGCCAACATCATGCAAAGTTTCGATCATGTGCAACATTTCTGTTGTGTAATAAATGCACAATACTTCTTCCATGGATTTATTTATGACCAAATATGAGTTGATGACATCCTGCATAGAATTTTCAGTTAAACTTTAATAACACAGGATGTTTAAGAAGATAATGAGGGAAATCAAAGGAAGTTACTGACCTGTAGTGTCCCATTAGCTAAATAGTTACAGACGAGTATGCTACAGTCAGAATAGAGATGAATTCTATGAGCGAAACCATAGCTTGACCTCTGATATAGTAAGATGTCAGAGAACTCAGAATAAGTAGATGTTCATAGAAAAAGCAGTTTGATGGTATAATCGATATTAGCATACTTCTCTGCCAGAGATGCGCTGATCAAGCTGGCGATATAGGTAAAATTCCCAAGGGAAAGCTGGCTTTTGTATCTGTCAAATTTCAAAATACAAACTGATGAGACAATATGTTGTAGTTCTACATCTAGGGAAATAATTTGTAAAACCGTCATCACCTTTAGTGCCACAACATCATCCGGGTCACCGTTGACATTTGCCTTGTATACTTGGGCAAAACCACCCTGTCCAGCACAGCCCTTGATATGGTACTTCATTCCACCTTTGGATGTCATGACAAGGACAACCATAAGCAATTGTTTGTAAGATAAACTGAAACTTTTATCCAAGGAAGCAGCTTATGGAAATAAATAGTAAGCCTAGCTCTTCAAGACGAACTAAACACTTGGGATATGTAATAAATTCAAACTCAAGAAAGATTGCCCATTTCATAGTAAGTTAAATTTCTTTATCGTTTCATAATTGTCACAACTAAGAGTCTACAGTTATATGGGCCGATAAGATAACAATGGAATTATAACACAGATTATGAGACATAAGGTAATGAACTAAAAAGCAAGCTATTCTTCGCATACAAAATTTTGCCAAGGGTAAACTCAAATAAACACACTCTTAGTGTTGTCAAATAGCAGCCATGGCAGATTACATTTGCGGATTTTTCAATTTGTGAAAATTGGCGACAACATGGCATTTAATAAGCCAAAATGGTGGCTTACAATGGCAGATTTTTTGGCTTCTGCCATACGCAATCAATAACACTGCATACTTTTCTAAAAATGATCTAAATTCACCATTGGGAGGTAAAGTTTTAGTGACATTAGAAGAGTTAATACATCTTTTTTGCATCTAGATATGAACTAGACATGTGAAACAAATGACTGTGGACAAACTATTCCTCTTCAACATATTTTTTAATGTTGATAGGAAGAAGCATCAGAATAGATCTCATAACAAAATGGCCTAATGCAGAAAGTATAGGCAACAAACAAATTCATATAAAATTCATAGTAAGTTAAATTTCTTTATCGTTTCATAATTGTCACAACTAAGAGTCTACAGTTATATGGGCCGATAAGATAACAATGGAATTATAACACAGATTATGAGACATAAGGTAATGAACTAAAAAGCAAGCTATTCTTCGCATACAAAATTTTGCCAAGGGTAAACTCAAATAAACACACTCTTAGTGTTGTCAAATAGCAGCCATGGCAGATTACATTTGCGGATTTTTCAATTTGTGAAAATTGGCGACAACATGGCATTTAATAAGCCAAAATGGTGGCTTACAATGGCAGATTTTTTGGCTTCTGCCATACGCAATCAATAACACTGCATACTTTTCTAAAAATGATCTAAATTCACCATTGGGAGGTAAAGTTTTAGTGACATTAGAAGAGTTAATACATCTTTTTTGCATCTAGATATGAACTAGACATGTGAAACAAATGACTGTGGACAAACTATTCCTCTTCAACATATTTTTTAATGTTGATAGGAAGAAGCATCAGAATAGATCTCATAACAAAATGGCCTAATGCAGAAAGTATAGGCAACAAACAAATTCATATAAAATTAACTTTTGGAGAGTTATTCATACATATACAAAGAGCGGAAAAGCAATCAGACAACTACACCTAAATATGATCAATACTTGAGATTATGTTGAGATAACTACCTATATCTATAACTTTATTCCTCGATGCATTCTTCAAAGTGGATAAGGCCACTTTTCCTGTATAAGGTTTAGTGCTTGAACGATACCCCTGAAATGTATTTAACAATGTGTAAGGGAACATAATCTTTGTCAAATGCATTAAATTTAAATATGTAGGTAACAAAGGATCAAATGTCTCACGTCATATTTTGCAATTAAAGGATTTATCTTCTCCAAAAGGTCATTCAGAGTAGAGGAGTCCCATGGATTAATGCCATCTTTTTCCAATGTAGCAGATTCTTTATAATCAGCCTGAAATTAGAATTACATAAGAATTCTTAAATTGATATTTGGAAATCTTAAATTGAGCTGAGACAATGTTGAGGAAACAATGGCAGAGACCATGAAGAATAGGGATATATAAAAGTTTGCTCAATTTTTAACTGTATGGGATTGCTCACTTTTCCAATATGATTTCATACCTTCTGGCTTGAAGCAGCGATACATATTTCAGACATTCTACTGAGAAATAAGGTATGTGCCTTCTCCAACCACTTAATTGGCTCTGCATTTCTGTCAAACATTGACCAAACACAAAATTAGAATTACAATCCTTATTTGGAAATATCTCACACCAACAAACCAGAATAAAACACACTAACTTATGTAGATGTATTTACAAAATCTTATCTAAAACACTAACTTGGAAATGCCGAGCTTATAAATGGTGTTGGCATCAAGTAATCTACCCTTAGCTTCAAAAAAACACGCAGAATACACATAAAGTGAAGCGTCGTTGGCACACACATTACTATCCAGCATTCGTTTAAAAACACTGTCAAAATCCGCACTAACATCCATCTGCATACAGAAAACCAACAAAACCAAGTTGAGATTATAAATTCCAAGCTTATAAAGCAACATGTACTCTTCATATCCAAACAGTATAACAGTTTGTTGTTTGCATACAATAGCTAATTGTTACTCACATTGGTTATCAGTGTAAAATTAATTTACTCTCGTTGAACTTTAAATCGCTATATTTAAAAACGAACCAAGCGAGCATGCTAATGGCAAATATAAATTAGGTTTAGTGACTGTAACTAATTTTACACCGATAACCAATGTGAGTGATTTAATTTCAAGGTATCTAAAACGATATTTACTTACATAAAGGAACCAGATCTTGAGAAATCTGGGATCGTTTCTGTAGCGGTGATTGTCTTTGAATTTATCGATGCAATTTGAGAGTAACACGGTGAGATTATGAGTGGAAGTGGTGGAATCTTCTTCTAGGGCTTTTTTGATTGACCTGAATTCACAAAATGCAGAAAATTCATGAGAATGTGAAATTTATTGTAAATGTGTGTGTGAAATAGAGATAGAGATAGAGAAGAGTGTAACCGGAGAAAGGGCAAGAGAGGATCGTCAACGGCGGTTCTGAAAGCCGGTGAGTGGTGGAGCGTGGTGGCCATTGAGTTGAGGTGTTTACTTTTTTTGTTTGTGAAAGAGAGTAATGACGGAAGCGCGGTAGGAAATGGAAAATTAATTTGAATTTGTTTGAACTTTGAAATATCCGAGTCACTCTTATAAAATAAATAAATATCCGAGTCCCATGCTACGACACAGATACGATACGATACAAATACGACGATACGAGAAAAATTTTAAAATTTAAAATACAATATGGTTAAGATACTTTAATAAAAAATTAATTTTATAGATGTAAAATATATAAAATAACTAAAATTGATAATAAAGAAATATTTATATCATTAAAATTATCAAAACAAGTGAATTTACATATCTTAAGTACTACTATTATCTAAAAAGTGAGTCATGCGTATTTCTACTAATGTTCTATAATATCATCACTCATTGAATATATTCTTCATATTTTTTTTCACAAGAGTTGAAAATTTATATGCACGTAAACCAAATCTTTAACACTTTTTAGATCCATTTTATTTTTTTTTCAAAGAATAAATAAAATATAAATATTGAATACTTCTCAGATACGTATCGAAAATGAACCAAAATAGGTATCGGAAGTATCAGACAAGTATCGCAGAAGTTTCGAATTTATTTTTTTTAAAATATAAAATTTAATCATTGGATACTTTTCTGATATGCATCGGGGCTTCATAGATCACATGGTTTGGATTGTGCTAGAAACCATCAAATTAGTCACTAATATTTTTTAGGACATCTTAAAATAGACTGTTTAGATTATAGATATTTTCAATAAATCTCTTTCCAATTAGATTATAATATGATATTAAAAATTCAAGGTTTAAATAATGAATTGGTCAGTTCGCGCGTCTTTGGAATTAATTTTTGAATATTAAATTTATTTTAGAAATATTTAGCTAAGACCAAATGTTAATTGGTTTAGTATTGATTAACACTAAATTTGGTAGGAAAAACTGTGGTTCAATCCCCCAACTGCATTTAGAATGAGACTGAAATTACTTGATACTAGAAATCGTCCCAAATTTTAGAAGAATAAGATCTCCTTTTCCTAAGGATCAGAATGTGAAAACTAAAAAAAATTAGCTAAGAAAAAAAATAAAACACCAGAATTTGTATAAGACTCTTAAATAAATAAGTTCATGATTCTATTAAAAAAATGAGGAGTGAGAGACTTTTTGATAGAAAAAAAACTGGTGTTATTAAAACAAGACTTTTATAAAATATAAACAAGTCTTGTGGTATTAAAAAAAAAATTTAGGACTACAAAATTTATTGATATTCGATTGAGATTTCACGTGACTTATAAAATGTCTCTTAGTATTTAAAAATCTATAGATTTTGATGAAATCTTATAAAAAATGAATTTGATGAAATTTTTTAATTAAAAACACCAATCATAACAATCTCACACAAACCTTCAAGACTTTTTTATTTTTCCAAAGACTTTTCTTCTATAGTTATTGTCTATATTCAGGGTTTCTTTCTATCTTTTTTTCTTTCTTCCATCATTCTATATGTCCATATTATTTTCATATCTCCATCATTGGTGAAAAAAACATTAATTAATGCCCCGGTTCTCTCATTCTGTTCACTATCATTATATTATTATATCTAATAGTTATCAATTTTCAACAAATATATCAATTTTTAATTTTTATCGTTATATTGTTTTATTGATATCAATTCGTTTTATGGTTAATAAAATTGATCAAAGGACGAATTTCAAGAAAAACCGCATTCAATCTATGGGTAGAACAATTTTTTATCGAGTTTACTTACTTCGCCCCTAAAAACTAGATGGTTGATATTTGATACTAACAAAAAATCAAAAGATTTGTAGGAACTAGACGATGGAGTATTATTTAGAAGATAATTTGTTTTTGTGGAATTTAAAATCAAAATCATATTATTATTATTTACTAAAAAAATCATAGTTCTTAAATCTTAAAAATATAGTGTACCAAAAAAAAAATCTTAAAAATATATAAAGTCTTTTGAAATCTTAAAAGTCTATGTTATAAATCTATTAAAATCCAAATGAAAAAATCCTGGTTATAAAAAGTCATTCAAAAAAATCTTAAAAGTCAATAGAATCTTACAAAGTCTTTTAAAATTCTCAAAATTTATTTTGTTAAAAAATCTCTTAAAATCTCAATTGAATACACCCTCTTAAAGTTCTTTTTGTTTCTTTCCTTTTTTTTTTTCATTTTATGAAATTTATTTAAGAGTAATATACAAATTCTGATGGTTTGTTATTTTATTAGCGGCGCAACTTGTTGTCCGTTTACTTGTTATTCAAGTGTAATTATTTATTTTCATATATATATATATATATATATATATATATATATATATATAATAAAAGCATTATTACTTAAAAAGAAAATATCACATGGACAAATATATTTGTTAATTATATTAGCTATTTATCAATTAGGAGTCTTAGTTGATTAATGGTCAAATTAAGTAAAAGGCTAAGTAAATTTCTATTTTGATAATTAATTAATTGATTAATTAGTTGGTATAAACTCAATATGAGTGGATGTTCTGTAGGATATCTCAAGTGGTAAGAATTGAGGGAGGGACATATGAGTTAAGTAGGGGCAAGTGGTCAAAAGATCAATTCTTGGCGAGAGCAATTTATCTTCCAATGTAGAAAAAATATGAGTGGATGTCCGGATATTTGGACGATCTATTAACGGAATAATGGAAAACATATGGTCATCCAATATGAAAGAGGATATGATCCCAATCATAGATGTCAATAGCGCGCTATAGTGGCGCCGTAGCGTAGCGTAGCGCTGCCGGAGATACTAAAGCGTGCCGTAAAATATGGGTTAATTTTTGATCGACGCTTAGGCGAAGTCGATCAAAGCGTGCCGTAAAATATGGACCCTAATGAATGTTGAATGAATATTGAAATATATTTATAAACTACATGAAATAGCGCGCTATAGTGCTACCCGCTGTCCGCTATAGCAAATTTGGGGTTGACAGCGTACGCTACGCTATCCACCATTAACAACTATGATCCCAATAAACAAATTTAACTAATTAATTGCTCAAAAAAAAAATGACACCAAGTTTTATAGGGACTATATTTGAAAGAAATTCTTGTTTGCAGCTAATTTTATAGGGACGCATATTTAACCACCAATGCTCAAATGGTAAAGACATATTTAACCAAAAAAAAAGCTATATTCTTCGACAAACTACGTACACCAAGTTTGTAACAACACAAGTGATTGTTTTATGATCAAGTTGCTGTTAACTATGTTGTGAAGATTTCAATATCTGACTTATGTATTTAGGATATAAAAGTGATGCTTCATTAATATGTATAAGTTGCGGATGAGCCATTTTAAGCTTTAGCTTTACAT
Source organism: Trifolium dubium (assembly GCA_951804385.1). Taxonomy (NCBI): domain Eukaryota; kingdom Viridiplantae; phylum Streptophyta; class Magnoliopsida; order Fabales; family Fabaceae; genus Trifolium; species Trifolium dubium. The sequence goes on along the minus strand of OX638071.1, from coordinate 18,327,310 downwards.
CTAATCTTTAAAGTTGCTGCAGCACAGTTTATGACAAGCCCAATTGATGAAATCATAAACTTATATATTGGATCAATGGCTTTAAATCAATTCTTCTAGACATATCCTCAACAAACACATAATCTTAGTTTAGCTATTATGGTTAAAATGTTGATTTGGTATCACAAATTGTTGATACATTTTGGAAAAAATTTACATCAAAGAATACAGATTTTAACTATTACACTATTACAGAAACACCTAGGGAAGGTGTCAAGGATTCAAGAGTTCTTGAACACCAAACTTTGATCACAAATTGTATAACTCCAGTCATCTCATGTTGGCAGAAGGACTTGAGACTGCGGAACCATTGAATATCTTCCGTCTTCTTTGGAGAACACGCAAATTTGGTGATTTTGGTTTTGTTGTTTTAGAAGTCCTGATGCAATAACAATAGAATGCAGATAACTTATAAGTGTTCAATAATAGAAATTCGGGGAAAAAGTATAGTGTAGTTTCAGATGCACAACTTACTTTTGGGGACAAAATGGATTATCAAAATTTGGAACTGGTCTAGCATGAGGAACCATTGTCTTTCTCATCTGTTTCAGTGCCTTCTCTTCCTCCATCTGCATTTTCACAATCACATGTTCACAATCAATAAATGACCCAACTAAATTTATGCACTAACAATATCAGCAAATTATCCATTCATACCATTTTAGCTGCTTCGCTCTCCTCTCTGTATCGCTTGTACATCATTTCTTTATCCTTAATCTGTAAAAATTAGTTGAGAATGGGTAAGACTATTTCTTCCGGCGGTTATCTATCCTAAATTGTTTCCTGTTAAAGGCAAAAGGGACTGATTAATTTTATTACCCTCTCATCAAATTGTGCTCTATCCACAGCTCGATGATTCAAATGTAAATCAAACTCTTTAACTTCTGTAAGAGGTTTGCGGACTTTCTCTGGAACTGGGATTGGGTCTCTACAAGAAGACATCCATATGAAAATAATAAATCAGTTCACCACTTCTTTTATTTCTTCATTGAAAATATGCATGCTTGAAAATAACACATTGGTTGTTTAAAAATTCTTAAGAAAATATGCATGCTTAAAAAAGTCTTGATTTCTCACTCTTTTAATATTGGCTGTGCCTTAAATTTTCTCATCTTTCTTTCCTCTCTTTCCATTCTAAGTCTATCTTCTTGTTCCTTTTGCATTTCTTCCTCATGTCTCACTAGGCTCTCCAATTGAAATGGCTCTGGTTTTGTGCATTGCTTGGGTTCTGGCTTTGGTGGGATCTGCAAATATGAGTAGTTTTAATAATAATATTGTAAACAATTTGAAGTGTGTAATGAACTTATGCACATTTGGTACCACGGGATAGTCAGTGGTATAGGGGTATGGGTTAGCCTTGGGAACCCTTGTTGCTTCCTCTTCCAATTCTTTCTGCAAAAGTTCCATAATCAATTTCTTCTCTTTCTCAGCTCCTCTTTCCTGACACATGATTAAGATTGTTGGTATCAGCTTACTGTATGATAAACGTGTCAAGTTTCAAACAATGGAAAGAAATGAACCTCGGTGTGAAGATGGAATGGATTTGGAGTAGTGACTTTTGGAATTGTATTGCGGTTACAAGCAGGTTCAGACTTCAACGAAAGCTGCAGAGTGGAAAGAAAAAAAAGTTAATGATCTTGAATGTCACAGAAAGATGAAGAAACTAATACATTACATTACATAATAATTACATAATATATACATACTACAATCTTTTACTGTATATTCTAAAATATATTGGAAGCTGGTTGTATATTTTTCTGTATACTGTGTACTATTCACCTTGTCAAATAAATCAGCCACGGCGGCAGTAGATGGAGGAAACCTCTCATTTGTTGCAAAGTGAAATTCTTGAGGTTCGGTAGCATGTTTCTTCATATGGCAGAATATTCCAATATCCCCTTTACTTTCAAAGATCTGAAAGATATATACTATTGGGTTAGCTAAATGATAGAATGAAAGTTCATAGAATTTAACATCATAGTTAGCTTGGCACTATTACCTTCTTATTTAGAGGTCTTGCCTTGAATTTAGGGATCTTCTCAAGTTCCTCTTGCTCTATTTCTAACGAGCTTTTCACCGTTGGTGGGCGGGCCCTTAGAGATGTTTGGAGGAGTGGAGGTTTAGGTGCAGTAAGATGAGGTTTTGATGAATTCTCCTGTTTCAATAAAAAAAAAAAAAAGTGACTATTGGATCCAAAATGAATGAAAAAGCCAATGGATTATCCTGTGGCTAAAATACCTTATGTTGAGATTGAGACACCTCCGATGAGGCTTTTGAAGCTGAATCTGAATTTTGATGAGCCCTAGCCAGCGTTTCTAGACGGAATTCCTGATGAAAATGGAATTGTTAGTTCAATAAACACACATTTGTCAAATAACAATATTGTTTTATTCTTAGGTCTGGTTTACCTTAAACTCAGGTGGTTGGGGTGTGCTTCTTGGCATGGGAGGCAAACTTGAAGTTTGCAGAATCTATAATGAATAAAGAGAAACATAAATTGAAGCAATAAGAAAGAACACCAATTTGGCTATGAGAAAATAGTAGCTTAAAATCACCAAAATAAATATAAATAAACAGTACCTTCTTATTCACTGGTCGTGCCTTGAATTTTGGCATCTTAGCCATCATTTCTTCCTCAAGTTCAGCAGCACTCTTCACTCTAGCTGGGCGAGCACGCTGATTTGTCTCAAATTCAGGTTCCTTAGGCCTTGTCAGTGTGAGTTTTGGTTTCGTCTGGATCAAGGAAGTGTCATTATAGATAATTAGTGAAAAAGTATTCAAACACTCCAAGGTGCAATGAAAAGGTAAACAGAGAAGATCAAAGAAGTGAAGTTGATTGATCATTACATGGGAAAAAGTGTTATGCAGTGGCAGGTCTCTCGTACTAGACTGGAATTTCTTCATCATTTCTGCCATTGATACAAATGGTGCAGATGCGGGTGTTTTTGGTGTTTCGCGAACATAAACCTTTACATAAGAATTCAATAAACATTTATCAAAAAGATAAAAAAAATTGAAACAAAGGAAACTGATTGTATAAGAAACAAAGAATAGTAGAACCGGAGAAAGGGCGAAAGGGAAATATCTAAAGTATAGACAAAAACAAACCTTTCTGTCCTCTTTGTGAATTTTGCTAGTACTTGAACAATAACCCAATTTCGACTTATCATGAGGAAACGTTTGAGGCTTTGGATTCAGAATCTGGATAGTTCAAAAATAAAAATTAAAGAATATATTTCGATTAAAACCAGAAAACAAAAAATGTTTTAACAATTACCTGTCTAGTTTTTCCGCCTTCCAATTTTTGCCTCTTAATAGCTTGATTCTCTTGGACGAAGTGGGGAGTTCCTGCAGTGCTCTTCATGGCTGCTGATGGTAACCGAGTTTTGGTATTTGTGGCTACCTTCTTAGAGTTCTGTTGCTTCTTGGAATTAGTGGAAGCGGTATTGACATTTTTCCGCAATGCCGGATTTGGTGTGCAAACATCTTTTCCTACTTCAACAGATGCTTCTGTGGATGTTGCTACTTTTAAGCTCTCCCCTTTATGATCACTCATTTCTTTACCAACAGCATCCTGATTGATAGATATTTTATGAGAAGATAGTAATAACAACTAGGAAACAAGTTTGTTATGTGGTGCAAAAATTACCACAATTATTACCTCGACAGAAGTTGGATTATTTTCTTCTTTGGCCTCGCAGGATGGTGCATCGTCTTTCTTATTAGTTGAAATCTGAAAGATATAGAATAGATTTATGAATCATGAGAAATGGTATAAACACAACCAAGAACTAAATTGTTACGGGAATACAAAATTGACAAACTAATCACCGTGTGAGAAACAGTTGTAAGCTTTTCTTCCTTGGCTTCATCACGTTCCTTTATCTTGCGACTCATGCTCTCTGATTGTGTATCCGAAACATTATCTTCAACATTTGCTGACATCTATAAACAATGGTTAATCAATTAATTGAACAAAACTAAATTCAAATACACATTATAACAAATGAAGCACCAGTGATGAAGTACCTTCGGCATATTATCAGCTTGATCACTAAAATCACACAAGGTATCTACGGTAATGGATCTACTAGCCTTGATTTTAGGCATGAATGCTGCAAAAAATTGAAAATCCAACCAAGTAAAACTTTAGCACATGATAAAAACAAAAAACTACAGGGATTCAAATCCTTGAAAAGCAATTCATCTAAGAATTCGAAGGCTGTTGCAACATAATCGAAACACAATTTCCTATATAATGAAATCATATAAAATTCACTTAGCATAAAATTATAAATTATAGCGTCTGAAGCCCAATTACTAAGTGAAAATGAAAACTTCAGCATAATCAAATAGCATAGAAACCATAACCAACTAAAATTCTGAAAACCTATAAAAAACAACACCGTATCGAACAAGATTCAACAACATACTGAAGTAGCAAGCGAATCAAAGAAGAATTCACAAACATAAAAGAATCAATCAAGAAAAACAAGTATCAAACAAGAACAAAACCCTAATTCCTTCAATCCTAATTTCACTATTTCATTCTAACAAAAAAAAAAACCAACCCTATCGATCTCCACAAACACTAAAATCAAAGTTCCTAACAATCTACAAATGCGATTCAATCCTTCAAAGAACAAACCCTATCACAATCCTTCTATCTTCCAATTGAATTTCTCTAAAAATGAAAATTCGTGCGAAGAGAAAAAAAGAGTACTTGATTATGAAAAATGTTAATTTCTAACAAATAGATCTAAGAATCTTTGTAATTCATTCGAAGCGTTAGTTACTGAAGAAAGAAGAGATTGCTTACGAGAAGGAGCGTATGAAAGAGCGGTATGAAACCAGAGTTCAGCCCTACGGATTTCCTCGTCGGATTCGCCTTTCATGAAATCGAAGAATCTCGGAGCAGAGAATTCGTAAGTTTCATCGATGATAGTTGTTCCGCCGCCGGTTGCCTCTGCTACCGCCATTTTGAATTCCGATTAGGGATTGTGTGAAATTGGGGATGAATGATTAATTAATAATTAATAAATAACAAATAATAAGAATAAATATATGAATAGAGAGTAGAGTGTGTTTGGTTTGGAGTATGGAGGCAAGTGTGTGGTAAAGGAAAGAAATGAAGAGGTAGAGGGAAGGAGAAGGAGTGTTGCTCTGTAATTGTCGAAGAAGTGTAACGGTTAATTCTCTAACGGTCGGAAAACTTTTTTGAACAGTGATATATAATGAAGCGAAAATGCATTTTTTGTAACGGCTATTTTTCTTGTCTTAATTAGGCAATTTTTTTTTTTTTTATTTATTTATTATATTCCTTTTTCTGAATAAGTATTTCATATTTGTTTATTTTCATTAGGGAAATGTTAAAATGTGCCCTTAGGGCACATGTTAAGGATTCAAATGAGAAAACTTTATTTTGAAAATTGTGCATTGAAACTCTCAAAAGTTAAAATATTAACTTTTATTTTAAAAATTTACTACTTTTAACATCTTAAAATGTGCCCTTAGAGCACGTGTTAACATGACCCTTTTCATTAATACATTTCTCACTATTTTTTTTTACTGATTCTCACACTTTTTTTCATACGATTTTTTATTATAATTTATAAGGGTTGAATATGTTTTTGGTTCATATAAAATGGGATCTTCTAAGTTTAGTCATTTCTTAATTTTTATTATATTTTTAATCCTTTGTTTCTTGCATATAGTTTTAGTCCATACTAAAACTAAATTTGCTTAATTATAATTAAACTCATAAATTTTTGAATGATTTTTTATGAGCATGTTTAAAATATCATATATAATTTATTTATTAAAATTTTGAATTTTTTTTAACATAATGTGAATTAAATATGAATTTTTCAAATTCTTTCTTTGAGTGTATGCCACAACCTTACTTTAAGGGTGATTCAATCTCAATCAAAATTTCAGAAGAGGAATATGCTAAAGGTGTTGACAGTTGCAAGAACAATCTTCACGGTTGCCTCATTTTGAAGAAAGGTAAAAAAGCTCCCACATGTAGGGAACTCCGATCAATTCTTTCTACTTTGTGGAAATCCATCTCAGCCTGGAGCATGATTTCACTTGGCAAAAGCTATTTCGAATTTGAATTCTCATCAATGGTAGACCTTAGGTGCATTTGGTCAGCTGGTGCTTTGAACATTAAACCGGGAGTGCTCAGATTTTCTTAATGGGTTCAAGATTTTAATCCGGGTACTCAAAAGCAATCAAATGTTCAGGTATGGGTTAGATTTTGTGACTTACCGCAAGAATATTGACGATACAAAACTCTTTTTGAAATTGCTTGTGCCATTGGAACCTCAATCTCTCTTGATGATTCGACTAAAAACCATGTTTTTGGTCATTATGCTAGAATTTTAATCGACGTTGACTTAGATAATATTTTACATGAATCTATTTTGGTTGAGAGGGAAGGGTTTGCCTTTTATGTAGGAGTTATCTATGAAAGAATGCCTTCATACTGCACTAATTGTCAAATTGTTGGACATCACATCTCCAATTGCAACAAACTCATCCAAATGAAACTTTCAGAGGCACCATTGAAAGAAAAAAAAGGAACAAAACAACAATAGACATAAAACTCATAAAGATTCTTGGAGAAGTATCCCTGCTCCTTCAAAGGTTGTTAATGATATTGTTGTTGGTGCACATATTCTAGAAAAGGATAATGACCAAGTTTCAAGGGGTGCTGCATGTTGCAGTAAAACCATTGTAGCAGAAGATCCTCTAATTGATATAATAAGGTCTAAAGAGGTTCTAACTAGAGAGGTTGTGGGAGAACCCTTAAATCTTGAGGAAGAAATTCTTAGTTTTTCTGTTGAAACAACTCCTATGCTACAGGTAGAGAATTTGAGAGAGGAAACTCAGAGCAACAAACTTCCAGATATGCGTATTATTGGTCCTTGGGAGAATGCAGTCACTGATCAAGATTATATTCAAGATACTCCTTTTGATGATGTTATGAATCCAAACGTTGCTCATGATCTAGAGATTTTGCAGCAACACTGGAAGGGCAGTAATGAGCCCGATTGTGGGCGTAGGATCTATACCAATGAGGAAGAGAAGGAGGCTGCTATCAATTTTTTGAAGAATCGTGCTTCTAGGGAAAAGCCTTTCATTGAGGTGGTGTCTAAGGCCAGGAAAAAACAGAAGGGTTTTCAGGTTCACAATACCCGCTCTAAGGGTAGGCTACCGAATTAATCTATTGCTTTCTTTCTTTTTTTTAGGTTGTTTTGTTGTGGTTTTATTTTTCTTTTTTTTTCCTTGAGAAGGTTTTGGCCCTTGTCCCCCTTCTCCTTTTGTACTTGCTACTTGTTTTTATATATCTAGGGTGTGACATACCATCTGCACCCCATTTGCTTAAAAAAAATATTGAATTTTTAAAATAACAAAATTACGAGATAAAAGTAACAAAAATCATAACATAGAAATCAAATTTTGAGCTCACTTTTTTGGATGAACATTTTACAATGATCTAAACATACTTACGAAAAAATCATTCAAAAATACATGTTGATTTACCAGTAGAGACCAAAACCGAGTGCATAATTTTTTAGGGACTAAAAATTTAACAAAAAGTAAATAAAAATTAAACTTAGAAGGTCACTATTTTATAGGAATTAAAAACATATTTAACCTTAAGTATGATTTTAACAACGGCATAAGTTCAAAAAAGATGAAAAATTACATAGGAAATCAAACTAGAGATGGTACAATTCAGCACACATCTACAATCAAGTGTCTAATCTTATCAAGGGCACTCCTTATTAGTCTCTATATAAGAATGTTAAACTTTCACTTCCCAAGTTAATGATATAATACTTGAATTGGATCTCATTCACCAAAGAATATAATACATCATAGTACTATGAGTTCTTCATTTCTTGATAATTTGGACAACCACAACAACATCAACATTACGCTCAAGTTGATGAATCCACATTCTATATACATCAAACCTTCCACCGCACACCATAGTTCAACCACATACGCACTACATGTGCCAAGAAACTTTGAAAAATCACCAATTCATTCATCATAGTTATCACACTAAACCACCGCACCCGATTATTTTCATATATTTACAAGTGCCATCAATATTTAGCTTCATCCATCCACCATCCGGAGGCTTCCATCCGATATAGTGCAACATATCTTAATAGATTATAAATAATTGATATATAATAACTTATTATTTTAGTTATTGATTATGATTAATCCATAAAATCCAACATGCATCTGATATAGTTAACATTTCTATGCACCTATTGTTGTTGTTAGAAGCCCTATAGGCCAATACTTTTAAGTACTTATACCGAATTATTTATTAATAATATAATATTTTATTTATTAATAATATGAGGCACTTCTTTATTATGTTTGTAAGAGTCCAAAATAATAAAGTCCCTAGAATAAATAGTCCGTTTAATATTAAGTGTGACTTAATCATGAGATTAAATTAAACATAAGGACATTATTCTTAAAGTATCCGTAGTCGAGCTTTATGGTGAGGTGGGATAACCTTAAAGCATATAGACTATTATGAAGATAAACTGATGATCGCATCTCATGGATCATAGGATAAGAAGTTATCAAGTCTTGACATAGATATAAATATTAGGAGTAATATTTATATTGGATTGACCCGCTATGAGAGTACTACATTCAAAGTGTCATAAGTTACTCTCATGGTGATAATGGTGTAAACCGCCCTTAGACCTGAAACCACTTTGAACCCTAGATGTAGAGTCAAGTACTTTGTCGCTGATCTAACGTTATCCGTAACAGGATAATCATAAAGGCAGTTGATGTGTACTTCACAAAGCATGCAGAGGGACAGTAGTGTCCTAGATGGAATTTGCCAATCCTGTATAACAGGATAAATGTCTTGGTACCAATATTGAACTGGACAAGGATGACACAATGTATGCCTTGTGTTCAATATAGACATAGGGGCAAAGGGGAATTATACACGCATATATTATCACTAAGGTTATGTTCAGATCACATGTAATTTCTTGTAACTTGGGTAGCATTGATATTTTGCTAGATACCGCTCAATGTTTATTATATTAAATAGAAAATTTAATATAATTGCCAACGTTACGGAAACCTACAGGGTCACACACATAAGGACAGTCTAATATGAGATTGAGATAATTAAGGAATACCGTAAGATACGTTATACCGAAGAGGAATATGGAATGTGATAAGGGTATCACGGTAATTAAACAAGCAAGAACACCGTAAGGTATGGTGGCCATGCGCACACATGAGCGCACACCGTAGGGTTTTGTTTAATGGGCTTTTGTTTTTCTTATTGCCCAAGACAAGTGTTTGTCTTGGTGCACAAGACAAAGAGTTTTATAAATAGAACCCTTGTACTAGAGTTTCACATACTAGTAGACAACATGAGAAAAACAAGAGATTTTCATAAGAATATTAGGGTTACTTGAATCCTAATATTTTCTCTAGATTCTATCTCTCTCACATAGTTCTTCATTCACAAGGTAGCACTTGGATTGAAGAAATGTTGTTCGTGTGGACTAGTTAGAGACGTTGCGGTTCAACCTTCAACGTTCATGATTATCTTGTCCGTGATTCAAGGGTTCTACGCTTCAAGAGGTAAAACCCTAAACACATGATCATGCCCCTTCGTAAGGATCTCTTAGGGAAAATTTTGAAATTCCGCTGCTATTACTAATCCTTTTTTCCTTCACCTATATAGCAAGACCACAATCCCTCAACACATATGCAAGCTTGTCTATTCTTCTCTACAATAATCACATCTACAGCATTACAAATCCTCATTTTAGCTTTATTCTCTTATTTCAATTACCTGTTGTGGTTAACAAGCCATATGATATGAAGCACCTATTTTTATTTTATGTGATACCAAATGTCCAACAATATATTATCAACATTTGGATTATTGAATTTACATAAGATTTGATACATAGTGACAACATATTTTATTTGCTTGAGGAGGCAATATATAACATGGTGGCCAATGGCCAACCATACAACTAGATTCAATTCCAATTCCCTTCATTATTTACCAACTCATTAACTTGAGCTTGTAACAAATTTTCTGGTATATTAATGTCCAACTCTATACGCGTAAACCCACGTCAATCCAAGCATATCATTCCAAACTTCAACATTTATTGTTCATATTTGTATTTCTCCAAATGAATCTTCTCTGGAGTTTCTGAATTTCCTCTAAACAAGCTTTAGGAATCCGGTTTGTCATCATAGGATATAATATATGGAAATAGCTTCAATAACACTTTTCGCCAACATAGCTCTCCCAACAAAAGAGCGATGATTTGCGCCTTCCAATATGCTAATCTCGCATTTAACTTGATCAATTATATACTGATAATCCGTACGACATGGAACTTTCCTAGTAACCGGGACACCAAGCTAAGATATTAGGTGCGTTTGTTTAAGCTTTTAAAAAAAGTGATTTTTTCTTAAAAAGATCCGGAGATTTGTATAGGTTTTGAAGAAAATTTAAAACTACTTTTTGTTTGTTTACTGTCGCGCCGCGAAAATCGCCCGAGCGTTTAGGACACTCGGCATGACACAGAGTCGCCACCGAATTTTTTTAAAGGAAAAATATCGATAAAACTTAAAATAATGGAAGGATGGTCATCGCAACCATTTCCAAGTTCGGGAGTTGGTTATGCAAGGGGAAGGTATTAGCACCCCTCACATCCGTTGTACTCAACGGGAACCTCCTAATTAATTCTAGGGTATTAAGTGATTTTGTAGAGTTTTATTTACATGTTTTTTATATTAGATTTAATGGAATTCTTATTTATAAGTGGGGGAAAAAATTAAGTTTTTTCTCAAACTCGAGTGTAGAGCTTCACTTGACAGAAAATAATCCACCCCACAATATATATTTATACATGAAAAATAATAAATAAATAAAACAATTACAATAAAGTACAAATAAAATAAAACATGTAAATAAAACAAAACACTTAACCCTGGAACTAAAAGGATAGGCCTAACTCTCTAAGTCCCCAGCAGAGTCGCTAGCTGTCGCGCCGCGAAAATCGCTCGAGCGTTTAGGACACTCGGAATGACACAGAGTCGCCACCGAATTTTTTTTAAGGAAAAAATATCGATAAAACCTAAAATAATGGAAGGATGGTCATCGCAACCATTTCCAAGTTCGGGAGTTGGTTATGCAAGGGGAAGGTATTAGCACCCCTCACATCCGTTGTACTCAACGGGAACCTCCTAATTAGTTCTAGGGTATTAAAATACTTTTTAAAGTTTATTTACATGTTTTTTATTTATTAGATTTTTATTTACTATTAAATATATTTACAAAAAGGGAAAAATTTGCATTTTTTATTATTATGCTTGACAAGATGACTCTTGCTCCTACGTATCCTCCGGTGCGATGAGGAAATCAAAGCTACGTAGTTCTGGGTCTAAGTTGTTGGTTGGTGTTTTTTAAGGAACGATGTTTTAATCGCATTCTTGTGGTTAAACGCCGCTTGTATGCTCACACGGTGGAGGCTTAAGCTTTGTTTGTATCACGTTTGAATGGATTGCAAACATGTTCGTTTTATGAAAAAGAGTTTTGTTTTGATTTTTGCATTGGCCCGAAGGTGAAAAAAATTAGTTTGATGTGTTGGTATTTTTTAATGTTCCTTTTTTTATATGAGTTGGGGCGGAAGACAAATTATTAGTAAACTAAGTGTACACAAAGCCACCAATAATTCGAGAGAAAAACGAAAGTGCATTCGTCATCTTTTTTTTAATCCAAGATTAAAATAAAATTAATATTTGTACTTTCCTAAAAATTTATAGTACTGTTTTTGATATGTACATCATATTTAAATTAAATTAGATAGTTATGTTTAAAATCCAATTAAGTTTGTTTTAAATGAAACAAAAGGGGTTCTATCATCCACTAAGTCCAAATCTAGCTATTCACAAAATGACACGGCTGATCTAATTTTATTATTTTAAAATTAAAATTAAGAGAGAAACACATTATATACATATATGCACATGAAAAATTGAACGGCCAAAAGGTATACAACTACTACTACAACTCACATGGATATATACATACACAATTATACATATTATATATCAGTACATGAACGCATAAAACCAACACGTACCAAAACAGGTTGCAAACATGAAACCAAAACAGAAACGGGAAACAAACAGAGAAACATACCGCGTCAATTTCTTTCCTTTCGATCCAGTGGTTCTGCGGTTGCTAACAACGGCGATCGCGGCGGTACGAGAGTGGTCCGAGAGAGAGAACCGACGGCGGGGAGATGCGGAGAAAGCCGGTGTGTTGAACAGCAGCGACAGAAATAGTTCAAGTCTGAACGGCGGCGGCGATTTATATCAATTTGTTCTTGTTTCTTTTCTCTTATTCTGTCTGCTCTATTTTCCCTTCTTTGCTACTGGTTATTTGGATGTTATTACTACGGTGATGATTATGAGTTGTTAGAGGTGGTTTTGTGATTGTATTTTGATAGTGGTGTTCCCCCGTAAAAACAAAGAGAGAAAGAAATTTGGCTTTTGGTTCTTTGTAAAAATTGGTGTATGGAGGAATTGGTTTTTGTGTGTGTGGAGAAATTTTGTGGTATGAATGAAGAATTGGTGTGTGTATTATTGTGTAGAAAGGACCCCTATTTATAGTTTTGAATTAGGTCTACTAAAACTTGAATGAATCTTGGGGAGATTTGCTTTGAAAATTAGTATGGACATATTTGCTTGATTTTTATGATTGATTTGCTCTTATTTTATGTTTTAGTGTTAATTCTCTTGCTTGCTCTTCAAGACCAAAGATTTGCTTTTATTTTGTTTAATTTACTTCTTTTTTATATTTTTGTGTCTTTTCTTATTTTCTTTCTACACAAGTCTATACATTTTCTTTCTTTTTATATATATATGCTTTATTTTTATAATTTTGGACAAACAAAAAAAAGATGATAAAATATATTTTAATAGAAAAAGTTTCTTGTCAGAAAAATAATTAAAATTGACTAAAATAAATATGTACTAAAAATTCAGAGGGTAAAATTTGGGGTATGACATTTACAATAATGAAGATTTATTGTGCTTCCATTGACTTCACTTTGCATATGGTATTTGATGTTCAAAAAATTGATTTTGAAAATAGCTTTTTATTTTGAAGAAAAAAAATAATTTTTTTACTAAAATAATTTTTAGAAAAATATGAAACAAACACAAGTAAAATAAAAAAATAGATTTAAAAAAAATAGATTTTTTTTGCTAAATAATCTAAAATAAACGGGGCAATTTTCTAAGCTGTCCAGTTTCCAAAAAACCTGATAATTGGCCAAGTATGGATCGCATAATGATGACACTCTGTTGTCACGTAATTTTTATATGTAATTCCATGAATTATGGAGCTCACAGCATGTTAAAACAGCAAAGAAAACGAAGAAAATGAAGGATTGCACTAATTATCAAATCGTGCCACGATTTCCAGATCGTGTCACGATTCGCTTGGCAGGAAGTACATCAGTTTGAAGCAGTGGGATCGTGTCACGATTTACTTAAATCGTGGCACGATTTTGCGGCATAATTTCATCTATTTAAGCTGAAGTCAGATCTTTTTGCTAGGGTTACGAATTTTGGAGAGAGAAAGTGCGATTTCGACATCAAAGACTGAAGAAAGAGGCGATTACATCAACTCTTATTCATTCATATGTATGCTTTAATTCTTTCCTTGATTATGATATTTGAATACTCAATCATGAGTAACTAAATCTCATAGAGATTAGGTCTTGAGATGTTCTTAATGCTTTTTATAAATTGATCACTTATAACATGAATTCGTGAGAATGAATGACTACTGACCATAGCTTTCAACCTAGACCTAATTGAATTGTTCAAATAAACATGGTTAGTCTAGGGATGGATAATCGTTTGTTTGTGATAATAAGTTAACGTTCTTAAAACCTTCGAAGAATATTAGATCACCTAAGGGATTAGGGACTGTAATCTGAGAAGCGGGTCCTAAGTCAAGGGATTGATTAGAGCTATTTTGTTAACTATCGTAAAACTAGAGAAGTATTCATAAGGAATAGGTGCAGTGTACCAATTAGAGTAACTCAGATGACTCGAAAGACCTCTCATCTCTGTCTTAATTTTCAAAACAAATTTATCTTTTGTTAACTGAAATCTTATGCAAACACTCCCCCCTTGTTATTTAAATTTACATTTTAAATTGAATACAATTGTTCTATTGAGATTGAAACAATCCTTGTGGATACGAATTTAATTATTACTTAACGACGAATTTAGTTCACTTGCTAAAATTGTCATCAAGTTTTTGGCGCCGTTGCCGGGGATTGTTGATTAATTTTAACAAGGCAATTTATTTTACTTAGGATTTTTATTTATTTATTTTTCAGTTTTATATATTTTTAAAAAAACAAGTTGTGTTCTTCATGTTTATTTTATTGTGTTGTACGCTACTGAAAAGTTTCCTTGAGTTTTGTAGCAATGACAGAAATTTTGTATGAGAATATACTTATTGATAATGATGAGATTGCTATTCTTCGTTATCAATTATTAAGATCAAGACTTGAGGAAAGATACAGGGAAATAGATATACAGAGACTTAAAGAGAGATGTGTCTATTGTGATCAAAATCATGATTGTGAGTATAATAAGAAACCTTGTAGAAAGGATGAAGAACCACAAGTGATCATGATCAATTACAATTCACAACTCAAAAGTATATTGGATGAATTTTGGAGTTCCAATTAAGTTCCCTGTGATAAATTTGAAGTGTAGTGTGATAAATCTCATTGGGGAAGCAAATGAGTGTGAGAAAAAGTTGGTTGAGATGGAGATGAAACAACATGCCGTTGTGGAAAAAGAAAATGATTTTTTGAAAAACAAAAATAATGGCATAAGAGAGGAATCAAAAGTGACTAATGTAGATCTCTATTGGACATTTGAATCTCAACCAATGAATAGTGAAGAGAAAGATCACTTGCAAAAGGAGTCTTTAAATTAGAAAAACACATATTCTGAAAGCTTATTTAATTGGTCATGGGAGCATTTGCCTCTCTATCTCAAGTTCATAGAATTCCTACCAAACAAAAGGAAGAAGAAGGTTGATGTGTTTTTTCTGTCATATATGCCACCCTAACAATGGTCAGAGGTCAAGCTAATGACTTTAAAGAAGCGCTTAATGGGAGGCAACCCATCATTATTTAATTTTCTGCAATTTTTTATTATTATTAGTCAACTAGTTTGGATGTCATTTGCTGACAACCCCCTCTGTTTTATATCTTATTTCTTGTTTATTATTGATGAATTTGCTTGCTAATTGATATTTACCAGTTTAGTAACAATTTTGTGGTCAAGTGGTATTCTGGAAGTTCTTATGGAGGGGTGACTTGAATTTCAAAGGTGAAGTGTACGGCGTGTGTTAGGTGGTCACAACTCCCAGAAATCTCAATTGTAAGGTTCATACACTACTAGAAAAAGTTTAAATATCGACGGAATTTAGAGACGAAATTTATTTCATCTCTATTAGAGACGGAATTAGAGACAGAAAAAAGTGTTTAGAGACAAAAATTAAAATATATGTACTAGTGACGGATTTTAGAGACAGGAAGATTTGTCTCAAAAATACTTCGTCTCTAAATCTGTCTCGATTTAATTAGTTTTTTAATTTATAAATAAAAAGTAATTGGAGACAGATGTTAGAGACGGATTTTTATTATGTCTAATAACTTTCGTCTCTGTATCCGTCTCTAACCAGTCAACTTGTTATTATAGTAGTCAAGCATCTGTTAGAGACAGAATTTATTCGTCTCTGAAATAATCTGTCTCTAAAATCCATCTCTAAACAAAATAACATCGAAGATTCATCCCGCCAAAAAATTTTCCGCCCAATTTTTTATTGTCCGCCAAAATTTTTAGAGTTAAAAATATTTTTGGTTCCTATAAAATGTAGAACTTCTAAGTTTAGTCCTTACTTAATTTTTATTATATTTTAAGTCTCTTAATTTGTTTCTTCCATATATTGTTAGTCTCTACTAATTATAGCCAAATTTTTATTTTTCAATTTACTTATAATGAGTGTTCCGTGCAGTTATATTTCTAGAATTTGCATAATTTCTCTATTGTTGATTGGTCTATGTCATTTTCACACTAAGGCAATTTGCTTGCTCCTCTGAGCCTTTGCAGCCTACCCTGATGTTACATGAAATTTTTTCCTTTTTGAAAACCAATTTGAGCCGATAGATTTAGAACTTTTTGATTCGGTGACAAACTACATTATAAGCCTAGAGACTGTTAGTTATTGACCCATATGTTACTTTTGAGTTAGGCTAATTAGGATGTTGGTAAACAATAAGTTTGGGGTTGCTATTGAAATTTGCAACCAACTAAGTTTGGGGTGGGGGTACGAGAGATTCATTCAAAAAAAAATGCATGAAAATCATGAAAAATGCACAAATAGGTGTATTCAAAAAAATTGAAAATGAAAAAAAAAAGAGAAAAGAAAAAGAAGGGACTCGAAATGAATATCAAAATGACAATGGTTTGATTGTCCCAATAATAATCTCTAGTACCTTTATAAATTGATGAATGAAAAGTGAATGTGGGAATGAGTTGATGTTTTAATATCCGTAGGAATGCCTAACTCAAAAACTTTGTGTAGCCTACTTATCCAAATATTATTCCACCTATACCTAAGCCTCGTTATAACCTTTAAAAAAGACCTTAAAGTGTGAAATGACATGAACTTTGATTGACATTTAGAAAATTTTCAAACTTATGGTAATATGTAGATTTGCACGTCGATTGAGTGAACCCTTATCATATTGTTGCGTGGAGGTTTGAATGGTGGATGTAGACAAGTCAAACTAGCTCATCTTTCGCTAGTAAGGAGATAAACTTTAGGGTACTACCACTTGATGATTGAATTATTATTTTACAGTCATTTATCATTTTTGCAAGTAGATTCCTTGAGGACAAGGAATGATTCAAGTTTGGGGTTGTGAGGACAAGGAATAATTATTTTCACGTATTTTCACAATTTGTCTATACAGAGGACAAACAAGTAAGGGGAAATTTTGATGAATCAATCCATTTATATTGACATAACTTATGTCTTATGTGTAATGGTACAAAAATTATTAGAAGAAGTTTAAGCTTCATCGGGTTTAACATGATGTCAAAGTAAGAGTGTCTTTCGATAAATTCATTTGCTTGATTTTATTAAATGATTTTAAAATTTATATAGACCTTGTTTCACCGAAGAGATTTTTTTAGATAGCTTAGTAAGATTAAAATTTGAACCTCTTTCGATAAGTTTACAGGGACATTTTATTGTTGGCCTATTGGTTGAATAATTAATTCAAAGAATTTTAAAATGGAGAGATTTTGCAAAATATCTTGTCAAAGAAAAAAAATTAACTTTTAAGATTTATTTCTTATTCAATGTAGTATAGTGTAATTTATAGTACTTTGGTCCTTATAATTGTTTCAAACTAATATAAATTGATCTTCATATTTGTTAAATTTTACAAAATTGATCCCTATAAAATGAAGAATGAAAATTTTTATTACTTTATTTAAACAAAAATATTAAGAAATAAAAATAATTAAATTGAAACGTTTGAATTGTTTGAAATTTTAATTTTGCATAGGACTTTCATTTAACCTTTTCCTTTTGATAAATAAAATATGAATTATAAAGAGTTCAAGGGATACACAAACCCTTATAGTTCAAAGCAAGTTATTATATGCTTTGTAGACATACTATAGGATTGTTACACTAATAAAAAAAAACAGTAATTTAAATAACAATCTGCTCTACCACTAAACCATATCCAACAAATGGTTTTGATATTATCAATGAAGGACAAAACATTTACCACCTTCCCCTGAATAAAATATTGTTTTCCCCCATATACACCAAGGGTCTGTTTGGCAAAATTAGCTTATAGCTGATAGCTTAAAGTTTATAGCCGATGGCTGATAGCTGATAGCTAATAGCTTATGACTGATAGTGATAAGCTAATTGAAGTGTTTGGTAAAATTAGCGGTTGAACTAGCTGATAAATGTAAAATGACATAAAAGGACATTTTTAATTCATAATAAAATATCTTGTAAAAATTTATAATAAAATCTATATTAAAGTACTATTTAAAATATTTGGAATTTATTAATTTAATATAATTTTTATATATATTTTAAACATAATTTTATTGTTTGAAATTTATTTTAATTTTTTTCATATCATAACAATTACATAAATTAAAAGATGAACTGCTGACAAAAAATTAATCAAAAATAACTCATAAAAGCTATAAGCTATAAGCTAAAACGCTATATGGAATAGCGTTTGAAAAATAAGCTAAAAGTCAGTAAAATAAGCTAAAAGCTAATTTTGAAAAGACCTTGGGTCTGTTTGGGAAGCTAAAAAATTAGCTTATAGCTTAAAGCTTATAGCTTATAAGCTCACAAGCTCTGTTTGGTAACTGAATTTTATCATGAGCTTATAGCTTATTTTACTAGCTTATAGCTTATTTTTGAAACGCTATTTCAAGTAGCTTATGAGCTTATAGCTTATAGCTTATCATATTTTGTTCCATATTTACCCTTATTATTTTATTTAAATCCACTTTTGCCCTCTATCATATTTTGGAAAGACCTTACCAAACAGGGCTTTTTTTGGCAAATGAGCTTATAAGCTATAAGCTCAAAATAGGTGCTTGCCAAACAGACCCCAAGTAACCGTTAGCCAAATCAAATTATCAACTTTTCAGACTTTTTTTTAGATTTGATGAAAGCGCGAAATGAATCAAAAAGTTTCCATCCTACCTCCCAACTTATAATAGAATCACAACCCATCCAATTGAACACATTCTTCCACACATTAAAAATATAAGGACAACGGAAGAATAAATGATTAATATCCTTTGAATATGTACCGCATAAAGGACAAAGTAAATCATGCGAGTTAGAAACAAGGGCGGAATTACTCGAAGGTCAAGGTAAGGCCATAGCCCACCCCTTATCTCATTGTTTTTATAGGTATATATACATATTTTTCTTTAGTGTATATAATACTACCTCCGTTCCTTATTATAAGGGACAAGTCACTTTTTAGATACATTGAATAATTAATGTATCTAATCTGTATATTGATCAGATACATTAATTATTCAATGTATCTAAAAAGTGACTTGTCCCTTATAATAAGGAACGGAGGTAGTATATATTAGTATTTGCAATTAAATACTAGTAATATGATGTGGTCCGGTGGTTATGGAAGCCCCCACAAAGTCATTTTTATCATTTTATTGCTATTTTAAACAAAAAACCCATAAAATTGTAATATGTAAGACTACTTGAACTCTGATCTTTTACGTAAAATTAATATGAACATACCACTACATTATAATTGATAAATGTTATATTTTATTCAAAACATATATATTCATACTTTTTTTTTGACAATAACATATATATTCATACTATAAACAAGAAAATATAAAAAGAATATTTTATGGCCCTCTCCATAAAATAGTTCTAACTCCGCTACTAGTTAAAAAGAATATCTTTTCATACTAAAGCTTCACGTGTTGGTAGTCTCTCTAATAATAATCTTCAACCAAAAACACACCTTAAGAGGATTTTCATTTAACTTATTAAAACACACTTTAAGAGGCTTCAAGGTGTGAAACTATTGACAGAAAAGCTAAATGGATATATGATATATGAAATTTTTTCGTTAGGTCCCTTAATATGTTTTAAGGTCTCCCAATATGCTTTAAAAATTTGGCGGAACTAAGAACAAATTGAGGAATCTAAAGAGAATTTTTCATAATATATATAGGTACATAATTTAGGTCCAAAAGATGTGTCATGTGTCATGGTATTGGGATTCAAAAGTTTGGGCCTTAAAATTTTGAGATCTACCAATTTTTTTTAGATCGTCATAATAATAGTGATATATTATATTGTCATAAATGTTTATAAAATATCATACGTACGTACATCTATAGTTTAGTCACAAAATATCAAATGGGTCGCAATTCTCAGCATGTTGTTTTTGTGTAAAGTATAATTTTAGTTCTGTCATTTTTAATTAAATTAAAAGTGGAAAAGAGGATTTTTATTATTCATTGACACTAATGAATATTCTACAATTGTTTTTAGCAGAATTTAAATTCAATACTTTATATTTACGGTATTAAATTCGTACCACCGAGTTAACATGTCAAATGTAAAACTTATTCTTTTTTTTGGTACATCAAAAATATAAATTATTTTCGGCAAGAATCAAACCCTAGACTTTCTCCTACTCAACCCATATGCTCCCAACTCAACAACTAAATCATTACAATATTTCGACCAAATTTAATCTTTGATTAATATACATTTTTCCTTATATTTACAATTTACATAGAATTAATTATGGCAGTAAAGTACTCAAAGAATCCAAATTTGTCAAAGTTTTGTGTATATTTTTGTCACTATGGGATGGTAAATTAAGGAATCAAGAAACACAATAACTTTGGTTCCCTTTACATGCTACTACCTCAATCTTTAAATATAAGATTATGATTGATCACTGTAAAAATTATATAAATTTGATATTTTAAAAATATTCATCAAAATAAATCTAACAAGATCTTATATATTACTTCATCCGTCCCAAAATAATTGTCAATCAGTTCATGTTTGCCAATGTACAATTATGATTGTTGATATCTTTATTCTAAATATTATAAAAATTGTATATCTTAAAAATTATCATTGAGACAAATCAAACAATATCTTATATATTAATATTTGCATTTACATATTAGTAAAAAAATATGGTCAAAATAAATTATGTAAATAGTGCACATTGATCAACTATGACAATTATTTTGGGACGGAGAAAATAATATTTATATCCATATATATTATTAATAAAATACGGTCAAAACAAGTACGATTTAAGCAAACATAATCTTAATTATATTATACTTCCGCCGTCCTAAATTGTAAGAGTAAAAAATAAAAATCACACTTATTAAGAAAAAGTAAAATATAATGATTAAATGTAAGTTTTTTAATAAAAAGGTTGTATGAAAATATGTATAAATAATTTTGATTGGTTATTGATTTTGGAAAAGGTAAGAGAGAGAGTGAACTTTTCTTAAAAATATGAAAATTTGTATTTTTTTCTCTTATATTTTAAAACAAAAAAAATTGATTTTTTTCTCATACATTATGAGACGTAGGGAGTATTACCCGACTCCAACCTTGAAGTTGTCACTTACTCACTTATATGTCACATGAAATTCAACAGCCAAACCATCAAATATTGAACAAGTGTCATGGTTGCCCCCTCCCTTCCATTATGAATACTAGAAATAAACCCGCGTGTTGCCCGGATTCAATTAAATTATAAATTAAAATATTTATATAAATGAAAATTAATAATTATGATAAGTATAATTAAATTGTTAAATGAAAAATAATTTTATTTATTCCTTTAAAATTGTAATTATTAAAAATATTTGATATTTTATTTTTACCAAAATAATTTTGGATATTTGTTATCTTAAAATTGAGAGAAAATTTTAAAATATGTAAAGTGTGTAGTATTCAATTTATTTACGTTTTTTTTTTCTTGAATTAAAGAATATAATATATTCAATTTATTTAAATTTAACATAAATATAGTTTAATATGTAAGGAATATGTTTTAATATATTTTATAAATATTATTTTTTTACTTCATTTTTTATAAATATATGTTAATAAGTAAATATGCATAATGATAATTTTACAGTTATAGTTGCATTATAGGAATCTCTAAGATTTACTCAAATAAAAAAAATCCCTAAGGTCAAACATAATTATTTGTATTAATTATAATTAATCTTTTATATATTAATTTTATTTATCTTAGTTTTTTAATTTTAAAGAGAAGACACATGGTAATGTTTAATCAGAGATTAGAAATATTTTTAGAGTGTCAATAAGCATAATACTTGTTTAGGAGCTTGAGTAGCTTCTCTTTATAAATAAACTATGTAATTAAAATAATTTTATAAATAAAAAATAATAATTGTGATAAGTATATTTACATTGCTAAATGATAATTTTTTCATGGGATCTCATTAAAAAAAATTACGTTTGAAAAAGTATATAACTGCTTACTCCTTAAGGTACAAAATAGCTTATTTACTTGCTTCCCTCTCGTTCTTTTGAAGTTTCTTCTCACATAATCACTTAGTGGAATTTATCCCAATTAAGAGTCCCGGTTTTTTAATCTATATTGTTTGGTTTACATTTTTCTTTACTTGGTCTTTTATTTTATTTTTTTGTTTCTGTTTTTCTTGGTGATGTTTGTTCCTACAAATATATTGTTAGTTTTTGTCTCTCTTATTTAATAATATTTGCTTAAATATATTGTTTATATTTCTTTTTGACAAATATTTAGTTTATATTTAATATTATATAAATTTGAATATATTTTTTTTTGAAAATATATAAGTTTTTATGATGATTTCATATATTTGAATTTAGGTCTAGTTATTTGGCTCAGATAAAGATATATAGTTTATTATTTAAAAAAAATTGTCATCTTACTATTTGCATAAAAAATGTCATTTTGTTTTTACAAATATCTAACTATTTTATTTTAAGTCAAACTTAAACATTATTTTAAATCAAATTAATAATTTTGGAATATTTAGTGAATTTTAATTGTGTGTAAATGTGTATAAATATATGTTTGATTATATTTTACAAATATATGTAAATATATATGTTTTAATATCTAAAGTTTCAACAATGTCCAAAATTTATTTTGAAGTATGCGCATCAACGAATTCTGTAATTGATGATTTTGTCTTTTCATCCTTTCATCATATCCTCATAAAATTATGCACTAATATTTCATTGATTTCTTTTAAAATTTCTTCTCAAACAATCGCTTGTAGAATTATATCCCATATTTTATTGATCTGAATTTTTTTTATATGCTTAATTCTTATTCTCTCTCTCTCTCTCTCTCTCTCTCTCTCTCTCCCTCTCTCTCTCTTAACATTTTTATTTTATTTTGAGGTATTTATTCTCTCACATTTTGTCTTTTTTTTGTTTTTTAATTTAACAATTTTTATTCTTGTTTTAAATTTACTATAGTAGCGCTTATTAGAATGTAATACTCTTATTACATATAAATAAAAGAATGTAATACTCTTTTTTATTGTATATAAGTATATAAGAGTACTTTTAAATCATATATTTTTCGTTTATTATATGCAATCATTAATATAATTATATGACTATTTATTTAGAAAAAATTAAAATTGATATGATAATAAGTTTTGTGACTTAAAAATTTTCCTAGTTTAATATATTTTTTTGAATAAGTGTCCTTTAATAATATTATTAGCATAAGGGTGTGAATTGAATTGTAAGAAGATATATCATTTCACAATGTTTCAAAGCATGTTTTAATAGAATTGAATTGTAAGAAGTTACATAATTTCACAATACCTTTTATAGTTATTGAAAGCTTTTTCTATATTGTGCCACATCATCACAACTAGTATAAGTTACCCGTGCAAAGCACGGGTTAATTTTTACATATAAAAATATAAATTGTTTGATTATGATATAAGTTTTTTTTTAAAGTATTTTAATAATAATTAAATTTAAAGATATTTATTTTTAAATGTGTATATAATATTTTGGAAAAAAATTTGGAGTTTAACTTACATTGTTGGATGCTGTACCCATAGAGAAAATTTAGGTACATGAGTATCTACCACTTGTCTCATATATAATTGACGTTGTATTTCTTTGTATTGATTTTAATAATAATATAAAAATCATCATATTTTGATTAGTTAGAATTTTTTTTTCAATAATTCCAATGAATATAATTTATTTGGTAAGAGTCGAGACGTCCCAATCAGAGTTTGAAATCAAGATACTCTACCTAATTATTTTAAGAGGTAAATTTTTAACCACTAAACTACTTGGCAAGAAAGAAAAATAAAATTCGTGCACAATATTTAATTTCTAGAATTAATTTTATTTTTACCTTGTCCATTTATTTTAACATTTTAACCATATAAAATGAATATTAGGTTAACTGAAATCTATATATATTTTTTCATCGATAATTCAACTGATAAAAAATTTCCACAGTGATATTTTAAATAACAAAGAAGAAGAAAAAAAAATTTATTGATTAAAGAGATTTTAACTCAATTACTTGATTTTAACTCCCTAAGTTTCACAATTATTCGATTTTAGTCACCTAAATTTCAATTGTTCTATTTTGGCCCACAAGTTTACCCCATTTTGCATTTTCTAGTTCTATTGACTTTTTTTAATTAAAATTACTGATGTGGTATTTTAAATAAAATATGATTTTAAGTGTGTTTGTATCCCGTGTGTTTTCTTATAATTTTTTGAATGTGTGTGTATCCCGTGTGTTTCTAAATGATGTCTTGAATGTGTGTGTATCACGTGTGTTTTCCTATAAAATTTTAAAAAAAAAATTATATTGAATGATATCTTGAATTTGTTTGTATCCCATGTGATTTTTCACAGAGATTTTGCATCGTTAATTCATTAATTTGATTTTAACGAACTCCCTATGTTTCACAATTGTTTGATTTTGGTCACTTAAATTTCAATTGTTCAATTTTGGCCATCAAGTTTACCCAATTTTGCATTTTCTAGTCCCATTGACTTTATTTAATTAAAAATTACTTATGTGGTATTTGAAATAAAATATGCTTTTAAACTTATTTGTACCGCTTATGTTTTCTGATAGTTTTTTTTAATGTGTGTACCCGTGTGTTTCTAAATGCTATCTTGAATGTGTGTGTATCCCTTGTGTTTTCTTATAAATTTTTTAAGAAAAAAATTAATTATATTGAATGGTATATTGATTATGTGTCTATCCCGTGTGATTTTCCTTAGAGGTTTTCTATTGATAATTCAATTAGATTTTTACTCCTAAATTTCACTGTTGGTCAATTTTAATAACCTAAATTTTAATAGTTCAATTTTGGCCCTCAAGTTTACCACGTTTTGTATTTCCTAACCCCGTTGTCTTTTTTTAAATAAAAGTCTTTTTTTCAAAAATAATTACTAATGTGGTATTTTAAATAAAATATGTTTTTAAGTGTGTTTGTATCCCGTGTGTTTTCTTATAATTTTTTGATTGCGTGTACTCTATGTATTTCTAAATGGTACCTTGAATGGTGTATCCCATGTGTTTTCTTATAAATTTTTTAAATAAAAATATTTATATTAAATGATATTTTAATGTGTGTGTATCGTGTGTGTTTTTCCACAGAAATTTTGCATTGATAATTCAATTACTTGATTTTAACTCACAAAATTTCACAATTGCTCGATTTTAATAACTTAAATTTCATAATTACTTGATTTGTGTGGATAACTAATGAAAGTTGACTCAATTGATAAAAATTGATTGATTTTGATCAAGAAATTTAGCCTAAATTTTTATAGGAAGTTATTATTTATTTAAACTTGATCATAATAATATTAATTATTTTTCATTTATATTATGTGCATTATAGAGTATTAAAAATTAATCTTTTTACAAATTAGAGTATTAAATTACTAACGTGGTATTTTAAATAAAATATGTTTACCACATTTTGTATTTCCTAGCCCTGTTGTCATTTTTTAAATAAAAATTACTAACGTGGTATTTTAAATAAAATATGTTTTTAAGTGTGTTTGTATCCCGTGTTTTTTCTTATAATTTTTTGAATGTTTGTGTACCCCTTGTGTTTTTAAATGATATCTTGAATGTGTGTGCATCACGTGTGTTTTGCTATAAAAATTAAAAAAAAAACTAATAATTATATTGAATGGTATCTTGAATTTGTTTGTATCCCATGTGATTTTCCACATAGATTTTGCATCGCTAATTCAATTATTTGATTTTAACGAACTCCCTAAGTTTCACAATTGTTTGATTTTAGTCACCTAAATTTTAATTGTTCGATTTTGGCCCTCAAGTTTACCCCATTTTGCATTTCCTAGTCCCGTTGACTTTCTTTTTAAATTAAAATTTACTTATGTGGTATTTTAAATAAAATATGCTTTTAAATTTATTTGTACCCTGTGTGTTTTCTTATAATTTTTTAATGTGTGTGCCCCGTGTGTTTCTAAATGGTATTTTGAATGTGTGTGTATCCCTTGTGTTTTCTTATAAATTCGTTAAGAAAAAAATTAAATATATTGAATGATGTATTGACTATGTGTGTATCATGTGTGATTTTCTACAGAGGTTTTGTATTGATAATTCAATTATTTGATTTTAACCCCCTAAATTTTACAGTTGTTCAATTTTGATAACCTAAATTTCAATTGTTCAATTTTGGCCCTCAAGTTTATCACGTTTTGAATTTCCTAGCCTTGTTGTCTTTTTTTAAATAAAATTCTTTTTTAAATAAGAATTACTAATGTGGTATTTTAAATGAAATATGTTTTTAAATGTGTTTGTATCCCGTGTGTTTTCTTACAATTTTTTGATTGCGTGTATCCTATGTATTTCTAAATGGTACCTTGGATGGTGTATCCCATGTGTTTTCTTATAATTTTTTTTAAAAAAATAATTATATTGAATGGTATCTTAATGTGTGTGTATCCCGTGTGATTTTCCACAGAGATTTTACATTGATAATTCAATTACTTGATTTTAACTCACAAAATTTCACAATTGCTCGATTTTAATAGTTTAAATTTCATAATTGCTTGATTTGTGTGGATAACTAAGAAAGTTGACTCAATTGATAAAAAATGATTGATTTTGATCAAGAACTTTAGCCTAAAATTTTTAGGAAGTTATTATTTATTTAAACTTGATCATAATAATATTAATTATTTTTCTTTTATATTATGTGCATTATAGAATATTAAAAATAAATCTTTTTACAAATAAGAGTATTAAATTAATTACATAATTTTTTTTTACAATTAAATAAATAATTTTTCTAAAAAAATCTTCTCAATTAAATCTCATTAATGTGTCTTATGAAGTAATAAATACTCGATGAATGTGAGAATAGCATTTAATTATTTCCTAAAATAGTTTTTTTATTGTGGATTCGTAAATAGTATATTCCTAGTATAAGTTACCCGTGCAAAGCACGGGATAGTTTTAACTTATAAAAATCTAAATTGTTTGATTATGATATAAGTTTTTTTTTAAAAATTATTTAAATAATAATTAAATTTAAATGTACATATTTTTATAATAAATTTTAAAGTATATTTGTTTACTTATTTTTAAATGTGTAAATAATATTTTGGAAAAAATTTTGGTATCCAACTTCATTGTTGGATACTGTACTCTATAGAGAAAATTTAGGAACCTGCATATCTACCACTTGTCTCACATATAATTTACATTGTATTTCTTTGTATTAATTTTAATAATAATATAAAAATCATCATATTTTGATTACTTTGAATTTTTTAAGCAATAATCCCTATGAATATAATTTAGTTCGTAAGAGTCGAGACATCATCATATGTTTTTAAATGTGTTTGTACATCGTGTGTGTTTTTATAATTTTTTGAATGCGTGCGCACCGTGTGTTTCTAAATGGTATCTCGAATGTGTATTTATCCCGTGTGTTTTCTTATAAATTTTTTAAGAAAATAAAAATTATATTGATTTGTATCTTGACTATGTGTATCGCCGTGTTTTAAAATAAAAACTACTTATGGTATTTAAATAAAATATGTTTTAAAATGTGTTTGTACACCACGTGTTTTCTTATAATTTTTTAAATGTGTGTGTACTCTGTGTGTTTCTAAATGGTATCTTGAATGTGTATGTATCCCGTGTGTTTTCTTATAAAAATTTTAAGAAAATAAAAATTATATTGAATTGTATTTTGATTGTGTGTATCCCCATGTGATTTTCCACAGAGGTTTTGCATAGATAATTCAATTACTTGATTTTAACTCCCTAAATATCACATTTGCTCGACTTTTGTAACTTAAATTTCAATTGTTCGATTTTGTCCTTCAAGTTTATCACGTTTATATTTCTTAGCCCCGTTGACTTTTTTAAAATAAAAATTACTTATGGTATTTTAAATAAAATATGTTTTTAAATTTGTTTGTACTCCTTGTGTTTTCTTATAACTTTTTGAATGTGCGTGTGTTCCTCTGTGATTTTTCACAGAGATTTTGCGTAGATAATTCAATTACTTGATTTTAATTCCCTAAATTTCACAATTGCTCGATTTTAGTAACCTAAATTTCAATTGTTCGATTTTGGCCTTCAAATTTATCACATTTTATATTTCCCAGCCCCGTTGACTTTTTAAAATAAAATTTACATATGGTATTTTAAATAAAATATGTTTTTAAATTTGTTTGTACCCCGCGTGTTTTCTTATAATTTTTTGAATGCGTGTGTATCCCGTGTATTTCTAAATAGTATCTTGAATATGTGCGTATCCCGTGTGTTTTCTTATATAAATTTTAAGAAAATAAAAATTATATTGAATGATATCTTGACTGTGTGTATTCTCGTGTGATTTTCCACAGAGGTTTTGCATAGATAATTCAATTACTTGATTTTAACTCCCTAAATTTCACAATTGCTCAATTTTAGTAACTTAAATTTCAATTGTTCGATTTTGGCCTTCAAGTTTATCACATTTTGCATTTCCTAGCCCCATCGACTTTTTTAAAATAAAAATTAGTTATGGTATTTTAAATAAAATATGTTTCTAAATGGTATCTTGAATGTTTGTATCCCGTATGTTTTCTAGTAAAAATAATTATATTAAATGATATCTTAATTTGTGTGTATCCCGTGTGATTTTTCACAGTGATTTTGCATCGATAATTCTATTACTTGATTTTGAATCCATAAATCATAAATTTTACAATTGCTCGATTTTAGTAACCTAAATTTCATAATTGCTTGATTTGTAACAAAGACCAAAATGAATTAATTTTATATTTGAAGTAGTAAATTATTTATGTACCAAAAAAAAAGTAGTAAATTATTTTTGATGCCTTAATTTTTTGATTAGAGCATGGGATGGATAAATAGCGGGGAACGAATTATTTCATGTGTAATTTATATATGAGAGAATAATGTGTGTTGTTTTTGCTCCGAAGGAATCCTATAAAGTGTGTTGTTTTTCTTCATGGATCTCTTACCATTCATCAAAAGATAATTCATTCCTATAAATAGCGTGTTGTTTTTGCTCCGAAAATATTGACAAAATACTTGTTTAGAGCAAAAACATTTAATGTAAATTTATAATTTAATCCACCCACGGGGTAGAAAAGTTATACTTGATTTGTTTTTTCTTTCTATTTTTTCGAGTTCATATTCACTAAAAAAAATTGTTTTGTTGTTAAAAAAAAATAGAAGTAATGAAAGGTGATCTACTTTTTCATATGATTTAAGCTTAATAAATTGAGTAGGGGCATATGTAAAGAAAGAAAGAAAATGGTGTCAACTCATTAAAATGATGGGTGAAAGAAAATCCATTAAATTAACAATAGGATAAAAATCCATTAGAGAGGGGTATCAGGTATCAAATGTTTAATTTTGGCTTTCACGTTTATCCCATTTTGTATTTTTTAATCCCGTTGACTTTTTTAAATAAAAAAATACTAATTTTGTAATTTAAATAAATTTAAATATCCTTTTAAATGTGTTTATACCCCGTGTATTTTCTTATAAAAAGATTCGTCGCCGTTCTCTAAATTTTGAAAGGAAATGTGAAATTGCAAGGAGAATATTCTAAATTTCCTATCAAATATAGTTTTACAAAATTCAATCATTATTTTTATTGTAATTTAGCAAATTTGTATAAATGTTATGTATTTCTTCATAAGTCTTCATTTGCTCCCCTGTCAAGAATAAAAATAGGATATAAGCATGAAAATATCACTTCAGACTGATTAATTTTTACTTATAAAAATATAAATTTACAATATATTTACATTATAAACTAAATATATTATATTTTTAAATAAATTTACAATAATGTGTATGATCTATTTTGGTGAAGTACATAAATGTGAATTAATTGGCTATATAAATTAGGAAAGTTCTAAATTTATTTATATTTCCAAATAAATATTATATTGAACTCATCATATTATTTCTTTGCAATTTAACTGTAATATAAATTTTGAAATTCTATTTTTTCCAATTTAGTTTATAACGTAAATTATATTTTAATTATTTTGCGAAGTTTAATTTTTTTTATTCTAGATTTCTGATTTCTTTTTTTTTTCAAAAAATTTAAGGCGTAAATATTTACATTTTTGTATAGCATAAATTATATTTTATATTTCTTGCTTATTATATTGTATTTATTCAAAATTTGAAATTATAATAGGCACAAATTATATACTTTCAAAACCTTCAACTTAATAAATATTCTACTGCATTGTGAATTGTCTCTCAAGAACTTATTATAAAACATGTCGCATAAATTATTTTCTTAATTAATATTTGACAACAAACGTTGTCTAGTTTAAAGTACATGCATTGAACAATATATTATAGTGAGATTTAAGAGTTCATCTTCTCATAACTACTTTTCGAATTAATATATAGATATAAATATTAATATTTTGCTAAAAAACACGTGCACAGAAAATATTTCATAACAAAATCATTCATCAATTTCTACCAAAATAAATTATTCATCAATAATTATTATTTTCGATCGCGTGATACATCAAAAAGTGTTCTTATATAAAAATCTTATCTTCATAGTTTTCATTACTATCACATACCTGCAAAAATAAAATAAAATAAAAGAGGGAATCATAAAAAATAAGAGAAGGATAGAATAAATAAAAAGTTAAAGAAAAGCAAATATCACTACAAATACGAATTAAAAATTAGAAAAGAGTAGAAAAAATAGAAATAGCAAAAATGTTAAAAGCATATTGAAATGCCGTGATGGAAGATGGTTGAAGGAAAAAACAATATTTATAATAAAAAGTACACAATCAATTCATAATAAAAAAATATTTGTAATTAATAGCATTCATATGACCAGATTTTATTATGTGCATTTTGATTTTTATTCTCAATAATAAAGGAATAATAATGGAATATGCTTTTGGTTAAATGAGAATATTAGTGGCTTTTATTATTATTTTTTATATTTATTTTGAATAAAAAAATAAGAAATTCAAAAAATTCTAAACTAAGTTAAAATAGTATTAAATTTAAATATGTTATTTCACGTGATGAATTTTTTTTAAAATTATACACCAATTTATTTCTTTTTATGTTGTTAAAATATTTTATATATTTTTAAAAGGCTTCAACTAAAAATATTTTAGACATAAAATAATAAATTATTTGTTTTTAAAAATTATTTGAATTATAGAAATAATAATTTGAATATGAAAATTAGAATTAGAATTCATTTATTTTTATATAGGCGAAAAATGAAAAAAAATTTAAAAAATATTCTAAACTAATAAATTAAAATAGTACTATTAAATATATTGTTTCACGTAATGAATTTTTTATTTTATGTTGTTAAAATAATTTTATATTTTTAAAAGGACTGACCGTGTGTAAATATTGGTTTTGGAAGATAAATGCCAACGTGAGATAAGTCATGGTAAATTTTATATTTATTCTCCTAAATAGCTATGGTGTCATGGTAATTTTTTTTGTTGTTTGAAAAATATAATTTTTAAAAATAAAGACTTATGAATATGATTTAAAATATGATTTTACATAAATTATTTTCACAATTAAAATTCAATAAAAATTACATTAATGAGCCTTATGAAGTAGTGATCATGGACATAATAAATGCTCGATGAATGTGAGAAGAGCATTTAAAGATTTCTTAAAATAATTTTCTTATAGTGGATTCGTAAATAGTATATTATATAGATATAGATGCTTATCTAGGAGCTAATGGAGCTTCCCTTTATATATATAAGATTCTTTCTAGGGAAAGAAATAAAAACTACAGTTACATGTTTTTAAAGCACTGATATGGTTGTAAAAAGTTTGGTTTGTGTCATCATGACATGGCAAGAGCCTAACACTATTTTCTCCTGATTAAATGAAATCTATTTGGACTATTATAATCAACAAAATAAAAAAATTGAAAGTTTTAAATATAAGTAAAAGTAACCTCTAATCATTACAATTAATATTATTTTTACAAATATATCCCTACTTTTTTCATATTTCCATGATTATAGCAGTTGGGGTAAAATTAGAAAGTATATTTGACTTAATTGCTTTAGACATTTTTCTTAAAGAAAAACTTTTCGTAAATTTATTTATATATGAGACCGGAGTAGTACCATGTTGCAATGAAAGACAAAAAATTAGCTTTAAACAGGTGAATTAACGTCATGTCT
The DNA here is from genome assembly GCA_951804385.1 of Trifolium dubium. NCBI lineage: Eukaryota > Viridiplantae > Streptophyta > Magnoliopsida > Fabales > Fabaceae > Trifolium > Trifolium dubium. The sequence goes on along the minus strand of OX638071.1, from coordinate 18,294,804 downwards.
AACAAGTACCAAGTGGTGGATGGTGAATAAATTAAGAAAATAATACTTTAACGAATATAAATTTTATAAAATACACTGTTAAATTAAAAATTTATATTATATAGATATATTATCCATGCCAAATTTTAAAGAAATCGAAAATTATTTAATATATGAATATGATTGAGATCCATCAAGATTTAACGATTATGAGTTTTTATTGAATACTGTTGATCTTGATGAATCTCAATAAACATCAAATAATTTTTAATTTTTTTAAATTTTCATAAATATTTTAATATTTAATATAAACTTTTAATTCAATAATAAATTTTGTAAAATTCAGATTCTTTATAATATTTTTTGTAACTTGTGCACAATATTAATATACTACTTAATCTAGTGGTGCGCATGCATGTTATTAGACAAAGCTGTAAATTAATCCGCAATGTTGCAAGTACTCGTATTAGAACATAAAATAAGAAATTTTATAAGGAAAATGTTAAATAGTGCTCCTGGGGTACTAGTTAAGCTCCTTAAAAAAGAAATTTTGTCTTGGAACTTGTGCATTTAATATCTCTATCTTGGAACTTGTGCATTACTTTTATCTTTTATTTTCTTTTTTAGTATGCTTAACAAGTGCCCCGGGGGCACTGTTTAGCATTACCCTATTTGAAAGAAATTCATAATTAACTACTCCCTCCGTACCACAATATAAGCCGTTTTGGGAAAAAAATTTGTACCAAAATATAAGTTGTTTTACAATATCAATGCAACATTTAATGCTAATTTTCTTATTATACCCTTAACTATTTATTACTCTCTCTTCTTTTACTTCTATAATTTATCTTTTCCATACCATTAATGAAAGACAATTTTGTAAACTAACTCATAATTTTTCTTTTTCATACAACAATGATTACATTTCTTAATTTGTGTGATATGGTCAAAACGACTTATATTTTGGTACGGAGGGAGTAATTTACTTTCTCTCTACATATATAGTCAAATATATTTGGTCAGTAATACTTCATCCGTTGACTATATCACACAAATTAAGAAATATAATTAATGTTGTATGGAAAAGAGAAAATATGAGTTAATTTACAAAATTGTCATTCATTAATGGTATGAAAAAGATAAATTGAAGAAGTATAAGAAGATAGAGTAATAAATAGTTAAGAGTATAATAAAAATAATATTAATTAAATGCTTCATAGGTATTGTAAAATGACTTATATTTTAGCACAATTTTTTTATCCACGAAAGTATTAGTTGGAAACCACAATCCAAAGGGAAGTCCGCATAAGACGTGTTTTCTACGAATTTTTGGTTCAAATTCGTAGGGAATTCCGCAAAAAAATAACATATTTATAGTAGTGAATCAAATAAGACGACGAAATTTGAGCTGTCTTGCCAAACAAGGTGAAATGTTTCCAACTATATCAAAAGAGATTGCATAGATACCCAACCATCCAAAAATACAATCCCAAAATACGATCGCATTGAACTTAATTAGTTTAGTAAAATAATGCAATTAGACCTAATTTTCAATTATTATCACTGCAATTAAGTGACATAGCATCATTAGAACCTAACTTTCAATTATTATCACTGCAATTAAGCGACATAGCAGCATAATAAATCAACCAATGTTTTGGTAGGCTTTTATAACATCACATAATACATGTCTATATCTAGTGAGCTGAGCTCATGAATTGGCAAGGATGGCATTGTATTTTATAGGTAAAAATTAGAGTTCGAATCTCATACATTCTATTTATTTATTTATTTGAAGAGTGGAATTTTTATCCACACAATACATAACATCATTTTGTGGTTTGATCGTTTCACTTAATTTATCTGAATAAAGTGAACCATTATTATAAATATTTTTTTGGCAGACTCAAGACCGATCCTGACTATTTGGTGACTCAGGTCAAATAATAAAAAAAACTTAATAAAAATTAAACACAGAATATATAAAAATTAAAAAAGAATAATTCTATATTTATTAATTCGTAAATAATACAAATAACATAAAAAATAGGCATTCATCTATGTAATAACATGAAAAAAGTATATCGTAAACAATTTTAATTGTTTTAATTAGTAGAATATGTTTTTTTTTTTTTAAATCCGTGGACATGGGTGTAAACAATAATACTAAATACACATAGTATATTTTTTTTGAGGTCCTGGATAGTGGCCCGCTTGGCCTGGTCCAGGGTCAGCCCTACAACACTAAGACCATGTAAAATGGCCTGTTTTTTGAGGTGTTGAATCACTATTTGCACAGAAAAAATCAGACCACAGATTAAATTCAATGCGCTAGAGTTGAACAGATTAAGCTCATGTGAATCTGACACGTAGAGCCACGTGGCCGCGCGCCATTCGCCGAAGCAGGGCGCGTGCGCTACAATAGCGACAGGCGCGCGTGAGTTGCAGTCTGGACGCGGAGAGAGAAATGAGTGAAGATAAATGAGGACACATGGCGTAACGCGATTGGCTGGGCGGTTTTTTATTACATCTTTATCTTTAAACTCAATTATTTCACAGCAAAATAATTTTTTATATTTTTATTTTTTCACCAAAATTCGTAAAAAAAAATTCTCTATAAATAGAGACTTGGTTCATTTCATTTGGACACATAAAAAAATCCGAATTTTTCACTCTCTTAATCATATTATTAGTATTTATTAGTGTTAATTTTGAAATTTAAGTATTTTTTTAGTAAAATGAATCCCAATAATCATTTGTGTGATGTATTACATTCGATGTTAAGAAAATTAAAAAAAAAAATTAACTTTTTTTGTTAAGTGTTCATTATTTTAATTTAATGTTAATCGATAATTGTAATTTTATTTAATCATAAAAACAAAATTTTAAATTTAAATAAGAATGTAAAATAAAAAGTGGTGGGGTAGAGTGTTTAATGAAAAAACTATTGGAGATAATAAAAATTGAATGTGTGTTGAATGATGATGTGGAGTGTAAAAAGTGATAAAGTGGGTGTTGAATTTTGAAACCATTGAACATGGTCTAATATAATTTTTTTTTGGATACATGCATTATTATAATTTTTTGTGATCTAATCTAGCTAGTAATTTTAAATTTTACTCTTAAAATAGTTAAGTGAGATGTTCGAAGGTTAAACCACAATTGCTTCATATAAAATATAATATTTTTATCAACTGAGTTAAATTCACAAAGACTATAATTTTTTTTTGATGCAGCGACTATAACTTTTAATAGTAGCAAAATGTATCATTTTTGTGGTCCTTTTTCATTGAAGATTTTAGCTAAAAAAACAATCGGGCCAAATATTTTTGTTCTTTTTTTTACTAAAAAAAATATTTTTGTTTGTGGTAGTACAGTTTAAACACTTTTCAAAAACACATTTTAAGAGTCAAAAGCAATATCCGGGAGATATTGATAAAGTAAAAGAAATGGAGCTAACTTTTATTTTATTTTATTTTTTATATTGGTCAAATTAAAGAACAATTCCCCCATGCATGAAATCCATAATTTTTAGTTAACTAAAACCCAAAAAGAAAGGAACATCCAAAATTGGCAGGTTCTAAGTGTGGTCTAAAGTTTTTCTTTTATGTAAAGTGTTTGTTTAAAGTGAATCGATATTTAAAAATATATTGTTCGAAATATTAACGACGATTATATTGTCTTTATGAAATAAAAACTTGCAGTTCTATTGTCTTCACATCAAGACTATGGTCTTATTGATATCAATATGACAAATAAGAAAAATTAAATTAATATATTTTCTCTTATTTTTACCTAAATTTTTTTATAATATATACCTGTATAAAAAAAATTCCAAACTTCCTCAGTAATGTTAAAAGAAAAGTGTTTCTTTTTATTTTTGGTACAAAAGAGAAGTATTTCTAGCTACTGACCTACCGTTAGTTACCACATTCTAACAATAAAATATAAATGATATATGAACTAACTATAAATTATTTTTTTGAAGAAATTAAATGAATTATCTTTAAAAAGTCATCTAAATATAAAGTGTGTTTGAGATGACATCAAAATGAAAAGTTTTTCGTGAAGATACAATATTAAAGTTATTTTTATGGTTGTTACTAGTTCGATGTGATGTCTTTGAGTGACCGTCTTAAAATATAATTGAAAAAAAATTATTTTTCTTTGTATCAAAATATAAAAAAAAAACTATTTTCAATAATATTTATGTTTTGCTTTATTCTCATAAAATTAAATAAAAATTGCATTTAATTTTGCTTCTCTCTCATTTCCTCAATAAACAATAATCAATAAAAAATAGTTTTGCTGTCAAAAAAAAAAAAATAAATAAAAAATAGTTTTACACCTTCTTATGCAACTTATTTCAAGAAAAACCATACAAAATCATATTTCAAATTCTCATGATTATTTTTTTAATAAATGTGATTGATGACACGAAATCATATCGTATTTTTAGCTTAGTTTAGGTGAACTTTAGTTGCATTTGCATATGTTTTTAATTCATTTATGTCTTTTTATGCGGGTATTTGTTTTGTTTTTAGTTTTGTCTAATAAAATAGGTCGGAGAAGAGAATTGAGCAAAAAGGGCAAAAAACGCAGCAAAAAGGGGTGCAAAGCACAAGATTCGCGCAGCCCACCAAAGGAGCCCAGCACAAAGGGGCATTTGCCCCCATCAGGCTGGTGGCGCCCGCCACCAACTCTGTGGCGCCCGCCACAGAGTCCAAATCCAATTGGAACTGCTTTTTGCGCAACGTGGGGAGCAAGCACGCGTCTGATCAACTTTTTTCCCCAATCGTACGGTTATTGGATAAAATCAAAAGTGAAGCCTATCTTTCCTATTTTCATGGATCGTAGAAGTTAAAAATCCTCTATAAATAGAAGCTTGATTCTCAGAACAGACTACGCTTTATTTTCTTTTATTTCAGTCAGTTTAAATTTCCCGCATTGTAAACTGTCTCGGTTCTTCCACATCGGAAGTCCGATTTTAATTCCGTTTTCAATTCCCTGTCAAGAATTTTACCTTCTTTAATTCAAGCAAGTTTATTCAGCAATTCTCTCCAGGTTTTTATTTAATGTTTTTATTTAATTATTTATTTATGTTTAATTTGATTTACTGTTTTTGTTTATTTAATTTCTTAATTATGTCTAGCTAAATTTCCTAGATATCGGTATGTAAACTAATTCTCCGAAGGGAGTTTAATGATGATTTAGCGCGCGCACCTAAACTATTTTTCTTATTCGAATTCCTAATTTTAAAACTCCTATGCTTTGAGTGAGAAAAACAAAGCAACTAAGGTTAAAATCAATAGAGCGAGAGTTTGAGGTTTTAACTAGATAGTAGGAATTTGATATTAATCTTTGAACGAGCGAGAGCCACGTTAGGATTAATTAGAACTAATTGATTTTCAAAATATACTTTCGAAACTGAGGTGGTATAAAAGTGACAGCAAAACCCCTAGTCTAGATTGTATGGTTTTTATCAACAAAACGAGAGTGTGAGGTTTAGACCTTTAAATTAAGAAAGTTCTTCTGAAAAATAAACCCCTTTCCACGCGCGCTATTAATTCATTAAATTCCCGATGGTTAATTAAGTTACATACCGATATCCCGCTTTTATTTAATTAATTCAATTCTTAATTTTAATTTAATTTCTAAATATTCTAAACCAACCCTAAAACTCATTAGCCTTAGATTTACACCGTAACGGTAGAAATACGGTAGTTCGATTATTGGTCCCTGTGGATTCGATATCTTTTAAAACTACGCGACGAGACTGTGCACTTGCGGTCAATCAAATCTATTGATACACAAATCGTCGATCAAGTTTTTGGCGCCGTTGCCGGGGACCAATTTAGTCGATATTGTAACTCCGTCGTTACAACGTAGAGACTAAGACAACTTTAATTTTCTGTTAAAAATTTAAAAAATCGAAATAAAATAAAATAAAATATAATAAACAATTCTAGGATAGTCCTTTGAGCTTAAATGTACAACTCAAACCCTTTTTATAATGACTATCCTCAAAATTTTAACTACCCTAATCAAAATTGCCCATATAACTACCAGCCTCAACCGTCCCTATACTCCGAGGGACAATACCTTAACTCTCAGTACAGTTACTATCCTCCATATTCAAACCCTCAAGAGTTTGTCAGTCCTAGCCTATTAGCAGCATATAATGAATTTATGGAAAAGTCCGCTAAGGCTAGTCACGAGCACCGACTTAGAGAAATAATGAGGGAACACGAGCTTATAAATGAACAGATTAGACAAAACAGTCTCGAAACCCAAAGGCTGCTCGACGCCATGGTTGCCTCAACAGCGACTTCCCAAGAGTCGCTGGAGACACTGATCACCCAGTTCACCAAAACAACCATAGAACCCTCTTACGAGAGACAAGTAGACGTCGTAGCAAACGTTAATGAAAGCGAGATTGAGAGGCCCAGTGAGGACGGTAATGATGTTGAGAGTTTCAGCGAGGAAAGAGTGGAGATCGAAGAAGCATCACCGATAATCCTCCCTAGTGAGGTAGTCGAAGAGGTAGAGAAGGAAACACCACATGTTTCCCCTGCTCCCTACAATCCACCAATCCTTGTTCCTCAAGAGATAGTAGAGGCTAAAGTAGACCCAATTCCCAAAACATGTGAAAAGAAAAAGAATGTAAAAATCAATGCACATAGGGATAAGGGCGCAAATAGAAAGAGTAAATTAGGGGAAAGAAAATTTGAGGATAACGTTAGTGCAAAGAGGATGAGGGTAACATTTGGGAAGGCAAATAAAAGCCCTAAAACAAAAGAGAGAAGGACACCTGAGATTGAACCAAAACCCCCACCTAAAATCAGTAAATCCTTTTTTCTCTCAAAACGTAAGATAATAGAAGAGGGCAGGGAAGCTGAACTGCCCTATAAGAGAAAAAAGAGAAAGAGTGAGGGGTATGTGAGAATACTTGATAAGTGGCCATGGAAATCGTTCCCGATTAGGCCACCGCAAGAGAGGTAAAACTCTAAACTGTCGAGCTCACCGACACTAAACAAAGCGCTCGGTGGGAGGCAACCCACATATAGGTTTTAGTTTCGCTTAAATAATAATAATTTTGCTTGTGTCACTAGTTGTTGCTTATTTTTCTGTTCTATTATGTTTTAAAGAAGTAAAGCGGTATTTATATAACTTGTTTCTCACTCACATTTTTGGTATATGTTTTTCAACTCTATTTTTAGATACCTTTTCTTTCTTACACGATGTATCGAGCTGAGAATCATGATATCAGGTTCAGAGGAGTAGAACAGGCCAAAGACTATGAGATTCTGGCTCAGAGAGATATGCACCTATCCATCTACCCTGACAATGCTACTATGGAGAAGTTAGGAATCCGAGAGAGTGTGATGTTCTTGCTTAATGAGGTCGGGTGGACCAGCTTTGCTGTGGGAAGGAGATTTAGCTCTTACCGTAACTTAACCCTCGAGTTCCTAAGCTCATTTTCCTATCACCCTGAGATTGGAAAAGGATTCAGAAGAGGCCTTATAAACTTTAGAATGTTCAACATTGACTACACCTTCAACAACCAAGAAATGGCCAACCTCCTAGGTTTTCCGAGTGATCAACATGTTGTCACATCTGTCGAGGAGGACATATTCCGTTACCGTGAGCTAGACTACTTTTGAGGAAAAATCTCAGGAGAGGGGTTTGCTGATTATGAAAACATTCGTTCTGAAGACATACACAACCCAGCCTTCCGTTACTTCCATAAAATCCTAGCCCACACTCTTTTCGGAAAGGAAGAAAACATCACCTCTGTGTCCCGTGAGGAGCTTTTTATCATGTTATGTGCTACACAGTCCCGACCTGTCAATGGGGCCACCTTTATGATGAGTAACCTACATAAGATAACCCTTGAGTGCCAAGGACCCATCCTGATAGGTGGCCTAGTTACCATGATTGCCGATGCTATTGGACTGCGATTCCCCCTTAACCAGCTCCAACCTTTGGGAGAAATCCGACGCATGGATATAAACTTCTGCTTCAACCGTGGCCTTATAGGAAATCTAGGAGCCGACAAGTTTGACCTCCTCATCAATAACCAAGTCATGCCCCATTTTACCTTGCCTAACCAGAGAACGAGCATTCATGACAAAAACAATTGGCTTTATGATTTGGAAGAACCACAGTATACACCCCTGACACCTCCATCTTCACCCCAAGCCTACCTAGACCTTGACACCGATCTCTCTGAATCTGATCCAAGTGAATCTCATGGTTTTACTCCTACTGCTACCTCTCCTGTTGCTTCTGCTCCTGCTGCCGATGCCCCTGTGGGGCCACCGACCGTATCTTTGGCTATGTTCGAAGCATTGCAAGCTAAAGCTAATGCAATGGAGGCCGAGCTGACTAAGTTGCGCGCGGAATTTTATGCTTTCTTGGATACCGCCGCCGCGCAAGTAGAGAATATTTGGGATGAGTTAGGCTTTGTGGTGAATGAAGTCGAACATAATCGTAGTGGCTAGGACCGTCCCAACGTGTTTACCGCATTCCTAGGATTTTTATTTAATTTTCCTTGCCTTAGAATAAATAAATCCTAGAAAATTTTCTTTATTAGTAGTATGATTTGATTTTCAGAAAATTTGCAATGACTATATTTAAATTGATTTAGTTTATGAATAAAAACTCCTGTGAGAGACCGTTTGTTTTTATATTCTTGTGTGCTCATATGCATTTTCTTGTGAATAATTGCTCTGTGATAGAAATTTAATATTGTGCCAATTTTAGCCTGTTAGAACTAAATTCAACTGTGTGCAAGCTGTGCTATTTCTTTTAGACAGGTATAGGTATTGATTCAATTGCACAACAACACGCTACAGGACGAAAATGGCCTAGAATCACAACAATTGGCCTTGTGGCGGCCGCCATGACACTGGTGGCGCGCGCCACAGAATGGAAATACATGATTTTGGCAAATTTTGTGCAGAAAGAAGCGTGTTACAGTAAGCCTGTCTTTGTATTGAATGATTTTTGTCCTTGAAGGTTTGGAAAGGAATTGATTCTCTCTGTAATGTAGACAACATCATTAAGTTTTCATTCAATTTTCCAACTACACATCACTACACTATTTCCACTCTTTTCCACTATAAATTCACATTTCATGATACACTCACTTCACACCATAGTTCTCATTTCACAGAGAGTTTCTTCCTTTCATTTTTACTAAGAGTCTTTCAAGCTAAGGTAAGTAAAGGTCATGGCACAACAAGAGGAGTATGCAATCAACTTCCAAAATGGAGGGCAAGCTAGGCTCTACCGACTCCTCCTCCAAAAGGAGTACGAACCCACGAGGTATGCCGATGATCTTTGCCTCGAAACTTTAGGATTATCAGATAGCGTGCAATACTTGATTCGATCGCTCAAACTAGACTTTTTGTTTTCTTTTAAGGACCCCGTTTATGTCCAACTTACCGCGGAGTTCCTTAGTTCTCTAGAACTTAACCCTACCCCCGACCGTGTGAAGTTCCGTTTGTTTAATGTTGATTACAACTTTAGCTTTGATGAGTTAGCCAGGTTGTTGCACCTACCACACGGCGAGGGAGTACTAGATGAGTTACCAACACAAGTGGGGTGGTTAGAAGCCGCGAGAGCACTTTGGTGGGGTTTAACCGGTAAGGAAACAAATAGTTTTGAAGGAAATAGAGCGTCCCTAATCCAAAACCCCGCTATCCGATACTTTCGCCAATTACTAGCCTGCACCGTCTTTGGTCGTTATAGTTCTAACAAGGTCAATGAAAAAGAGCTATTTTTGTTATTCACTCACAGCGTTTCAAGAGAAAAGGTCAATATTGCCCGACTTATGATGGATCACATGTTTTCAATGGTTAAGTCAAAAGGGGCAATTGTTTTTGGTGGTCTTGTCACAACCTTAGCACGCTTACTAAACCATGGGGCACAACTTTCTACCCTCACCCCACTTGAGTCCCGTACCATTGATCTAGATATGGTACGCAATATGAAACTAGTGAAAACAAGGGGTGATGGGAAATTCATTCTGATGATTGATAACAGAGCCTGCCCCGATGTCATCCTCCCTGACCCCGCACGCATAAATGTGCGCACCAGAGACAATTACAGTTTCCTCCCCGACCCTGCTGTTCCCCAATGGATGGTGCCAAACGCACCTGTTGATGAGGGAGAGAGTGACGAGCACGAGGAGGAGGAGCGCGAGGGTCCGAGCGTTAACGCACACACCACACACACTTCTTCTGGCTATTTTACAGGTACTTCCTCTGGAGCTGGTCATGAGAGCGGGTCTGCCACCCTTGATACTATTTTGGATGAAATGAGGCAGCGCTCTATACTTGATTCCCAGAGAGACCAACATGTTCAGGATATCCAGACACGCCAGACAGAGATGATGGTGATGATGCAGCAGTTCCAGGTTGACCAGCGTGGTTTGATTGATGGCATGGCGGACATGACTTTGCGCATGGACGAGTTCGATGACTATTTTCACCAGTTGGGTGCAGTTCCTCCACAGCATGAGAGGCGCACGAGGAGGCGCGGCCCAGGCCGCCAGTAGCTTGGTCTCACAGGTTTTCACTTTCTCTCCTACCTTTAGTCGTTGCATTGAGGACAATGCTCGATTTAAGTGTGGGGGAGGAAGCTTTATCGCTTTCCTTTACTTTTCAGTCATTTATTTTAGCATGCATAATAAAAACTTTAGGATAGTTCACTTAGATCGAGTAGTTTTTGCGTGTTGGTTTTGTTTTGTCTAATTTTTCTCATTTCTTGAGCCATACCAAAAATTTTCTTGTGAAAAGCAAAAGTATTGAGTTCTGATGCTTGATGTTGATTGTCTGAAAGTATATAGGTTGTTTGCACTATCTAGGCTATTTTGTGAAAGTTGGGTAACGGTTAGATAAAATCAATACCGTTTTAACACCCGAGATTCCCAGAAATGTGTAAAATTGATTTGAGTACTAGTTTTGATAATACCTTGAACTTGAGTTTTAATGAACCCTCAGTAGTTTATCTAAGCAGTCGGCACCATCTCAAGGCACAAACTAAGTGGGAAACCGAAGAATATAAGTGAATGATTTTGATTATAAATGTTATGAATGCTATTGGTTGATTCCTTGGAATAATAAATGAAAATTCAGCAAAAGTTGAAACATGAGAAGGAAAAAAATACCATAGTATAGAAACTCATTAGTAGTTGGTTCAGAGGTGTCTGATTCTGAACTTGGTAGGGCGGGTTACGATCCGATCCCCCGCAACTGCGAAGTGGGTAAAGCAAATAGGGGTTACCAAACTTATGTTATCAGCACCCCGCGCTATATGATGATCATAATCACTAACAGGTTTCCTACCATGGGCGTGTACAAGATAACGGGCTTAATGTGATTGCGCTAGAATGAAAAGGGGAAATGAAACTTAGGAGAGAGGTAGAGTCAAAAGGAAATGCTTCAGGTCTGTTTTCATGTAATGGGAGTCTTTTGTGTCATTGCGGTGTTTTTGTTATTTGCACTGTTATTTGATTTTCATAGCTTAGCCGGCAACCACGTATGAGTAGGATGATCGTGTCATGTGTTTTTACTTGTGCTATGCAATTCACTATTCTTTCATGCTTGAGGACAAGCAATGGTTCAAGTGTGGGAGAATTTGATGACACGAAATCATATCGTATTTTTAGCTTAGTTTAGGTGAACTTTAGTTGCATTTGCATATGTTTTTAATTCATTTATGTCTTTTTATGCGGGTATTTGTTTTGTTTTTAGTTTTGTCTAATAAAATAGGTCGGAGAAGAGAATTGAGCAAAAAGGGCCAAAAACGCAGCAAAAAGGGGGTGCAAAGCACAAGATTCGCGCAGCCCACCAAAGGAGCCCAGCACAAAGGGGCATTTGCCCCCATCAGGCTGGTGGCGCCCGCCACCAACTCTGTGGCGCCCGCCACAGAGTCCAAATCCAATTGGAACTGCTTTTTGCGCAACGTGGGGAGCAAGCACGCGTCTGATCAACTGTTTTCCCCAATCGTACGGCTATTGGATAAAATCAAAAGTGAAGCCTATCTTTCCTATTTTCATGGATCGTAGAAGTTAAAAATCCTCTATAAATAGAAGCTTGATTCTCATAACAGACTACGCTTTATTTTCTTTTATTTCAGTCAGTTTAAATTTCCCGCATTGTAAACTGTCTCGGTTCTTCCACATCGGAAGTCCGATTTTAATTCCGTTTTCAATTCCCTGTCAAGAATTTTACCTTCTTTAATTCAAGCAAGTTTATTCAGCAATTCTCTCCAGGTTTTTATTTAATGTTTTTATTTAATTATTTATTTATGTTTAATTTGATTTACTGTTTTTGTTTATTTAATTTCTTAATTATGTCTAGCTAAATTTCCTAGATATCGGTATGTAAACTAATTCTCCGAAGGGAGTTTAATGATGATTTAGCGCGCGCACCTAAACTATTTTTCTTATTCGAATTCCTAATTTTAAAACTCCTATGCTTTGAGTGAGAAAAACAAAGCAACTAAGGTTAAAATCAATAGAGCGAGAGTTTGAGGTTTTAACTAGATAGTAGGAATTTGATATTAATCTTTGAACGAGCGAGAGCCACGTTAGGATTAATTAGAACTAATTGATTTTCAAAATATACTTTCGAAACTGAGGTGGTATAAAAGTGACAGCAAAACCCCTAGTCTAGATTGTATGGTTTTTATCAACAAAACGAGAGTGTGAGGTTTAGACCTTTAAATTAAGAAAGTTCTTCTGAAAAATAAACCCCTTTCCACGCGCGCTATTAATTCATTAAATTCCCGATGGTTAATTAAGTTACATACCGATATCCCGCTTTTATTTAATTAATTCAATTCTTAATTTTAATTTAATTTCTAAATATTCTAAACCAACCCTAAAACTCATTAGCCTTAGATTTACACCGTAACGGTAGAAATACGGTAGTTCGATTATTGGTCCCTGTGGATTCGATATCTTTTAAAACTACGCAACGAGACTGTGCACTTGCGGTCAATCAAATCTATTGATACACAAATCGTCGATCAGTGATTATATTTTTCCCTTATATTTTGAGACCGAAAAAATATAATTTTTATTTTTTTCTCTTATAATATAGAACAGAGAGTACTTCTCTTATGACTACTTAATAGTAGCTGAATATGATTTATTTGTGAAAAAAAGTAAGTAAATTATGATTTTGAATCAAACATGCCTAACTTTTCACACGTAAATCTTATATTATTGATGTATTAAGTACATGAGTTATAGAAATCTCACCATATATTAGTTTTTTGAATAAAATTATGATGCAACAATTATGTAATTATTCTTACCCCCATATAAGATCCATATTGTTTGCTCCCCCTAACTAACATACACATCATCCATTATTAGAATTCAAGATTTATCTTTTTTAATAAAGTTTTACCCAACATTTTTAATTACTTTGTCTAGGTGCATAGTTGAACATGCCTTCAAAATTGGGCACATCATATCATACCATATCATAATATTAATATGAAAAAACAGAATTGCAGCACACATAGGCAAAATAGATGACTGCAATGAATTGTGAAATTGCCACATACCCTCTTTTGCATGCTCACACCAAATGTTATGCTGCCACGCACACAATCCCATCTCTCTTTCTCTCTCTACTTTCTCTCTCATCTCATTTACCTATATATACACACACTCTCACTCACCTCTTCATTCCCTCTCTACATCTTCACTTCATTTTTTTTTTCTTCATATAATCATAATTATATTTTTATTATTTTATATAACTCAAGAAATGAGTAGTGTACTTTGTGAAGAGCAACAAAAAATTCTCCTTTCTCTCAAAAAATCTTTGACTCTTAGAGACACTAATATGATGGACAACATCCCACCAAGGAAGCTGCTCACCCGCCGACAACCACCTACTACCACTGCCGACATGTTTTCCGACGAGGATCCATATTCCTCCGACCACTTCCGCATGTACGAGTTCAAAATCCGGCGCTGCACCCGAAGCCGGAGCCACGACTGGACAGATTGTCCTTTCGCCCATCCGGGCGAAAAGGCACGCCGTCGTGACCCCCTTAGGTTTCAATATTCTGGTGAGGTGTGTCCTGATTATCGCCGCGGAAACTGCGAACGCGGTGATGCTTGTGAATTTTCCCACGGAGTTTTTGAGTGCTGGTTGCACCCTTCAAGGTATAGAACTGAAGCTTGTAAAGATGGAAAAAATTGTAAGCGTAAAATTTGTTTTTTTGCTCATACACCCCGTCAACTAAGAGTTTTGCTATTGCCACCCCCTCCTACAACTCCTCAAAAAAACAACAAAAATTGTTGTTCAAATTGTTGTTCTTTTTGTCATTGCTGTTCAAATTCTTCATCTTCTTCTTCACCCACTTCAATTTTGTTAAGTGGGCCACATTTTTCTTCTTCAAATTCACCACCTTTATCACCTTTGTCAAATTCAAATGCCAAGGATGTGCATGTTCTTAATGAGCTTATTAGATCTATGGAAAGTTTCAATTTTGGTGATGACATTCTTCATGAGGCTAATTCCCCTGCTTCTGCTTCCAAATTGAATTGGATTAACAATAACAATAATAATCCTAATTATGTTGCTAATTCTTCATTGGGTTGTGGAAAATATTATAATTCAAGTGGTGGTAACTTTTTGAAGGAAGAAGAGAGGATGAAGGTTGTTGATGATGATGTTGTTGCTAACCCAGATTTTGGATGGGTGAATGAGTTGCTGATGTAGCTGATATGATGACGACAATGTTGCTGATGTTGATATGATTATGATGATGAATTGATGGTGATTTAATTAAGTAATTAAGTGTAGATATAGTAATGGGATCATGTGACAATAAATATGATCCTTAATTGGCTTGCTTGGCCTCTATTTCTAATTGTAATTTAATTCTTGTTTATTACTTTCTGAATTTGTACTTTTGTGAAAATTTTAAATTATTATGTATTTCTTTCTTTCCAAAATAATTGATTCGATTATGTGTATTTTTCATGTAAGTTATTTTGATTCCTATCTTTTTATTAAAATATGAAATACTCAAAATAATGGGTTTAATTGCACTTTTAGTCATCTTATTTTATATGTTTTACAATTTTGGTCCCCCATTTTAAAATCTAGCATTCTAGTCCCTCAATTTTGATTTTTTTTATTTTTTTTATTTTGCAATTTTGGTCTCTTCATTTTAAAATCAAACATGCTAGCTCCTCTATTTTAATTTTTGTTGTACTTTTGGTCCCTAATCTATTTTTTTCACCAAAAAACAATAAAAAAATAATTTAAAAAAATTAAACAAATAAAATTAATAAATAAAGTTATTATTTATTTATTGTTTTTAAATTATTTATTTGTTTTCAAATTATAAGGTAAAATCCATCGAGATGCCTTCAATCTAGATTTGTTAATGCATTTGGCGGTAAATATCCCGATCTCGATAAAAAAATTATAAGGTAAATAATTTTTTTTGGTCGAGACCGGATATCCCTACCAAATGCAGTGACTATTTCCTCGTTAGATTGGAGGCACCTCGATGGGTAGAATAGCTGAAATAGATAATAACTTTAACACAAAAAAAATCTTAAATAAATTTATGATAAAATTATTTTTTAACTTTATTTTAATCAGCTTTTAAGTTTTTATAGCTTATAGTAACTTATAAATTTTTTCGTCAAAAAAAAGAACTTATAATTAATAAGTTTAAAACAAAAAAATCTTGAAAAATAAAGTTTTAAACAAATAAATAATATAAATCTTAAAAGAAATAAATAATTTAAATCAAATAAAGAATTTGAAAACAATAAATAAATAATAAGTTTATTTATTAATTTTATTTGTTTTTTATAAAAAAAATTTATTCAATGTTATTATTTACTTATTGTTTTTTGGGGAACAAAATAAATTGGGGATCAAAAGTGCAACAAAAATTAAAATAGAAAGGCTAGAATGTTTGATTTTGAAAATGGGGACTAAAATTGAAACAAAAATCAAAATAGGGGGTTAAAATGTTTGATTTTAAAATGAAAGGACCAAAATTACAAAACATATAAAAGAGGGGGAGCAAAAGTGCAATTAAGCCCAAAATAATGAATGTAGTTTTCAAAAATTACTTTTTTTTTTTATATAAAAAGGTAGTGAAAAGGTTTAGCAGTGCAGCTTATTGTTTGTATACTTTTTATTCATATGTAATTATCTATATATATATATATATATATATATATATATATATATTTGATAGAATAAAAAAATTCATTTTATTTTTGTTATATGGATGGATAAATTGTGTGGAAAAGGATAAGAGCTGAGTTGTAAGGAGTAACAAACAGATCATGCCATAAGCTCTGTTTATTAAGATTTTGATTTTTTTTTTTTTTTTTGAAAGGTTAAGATTTTGATTTTGTTGGATATATTTTTGGGTTGTTAATTTATTTTATTTATCTTGTAATATTCTTGTTATTATACGTGGTAAGGTCCTTACGTGTGACTAGGATGTTAC
Source organism: Trifolium dubium (assembly GCA_951804385.1). Classification (NCBI taxonomy): domain Eukaryota; kingdom Viridiplantae; phylum Streptophyta; class Magnoliopsida; order Fabales; family Fabaceae; genus Trifolium; species Trifolium dubium. The sequence continues at coordinate 18,278,307 of OX638071.1, read as the reverse complement.
GTGATTCTGAGTTAGTCCAAGGCATATCTTTACACATGGCGACCATGCAAATGTTATGGAAGCCCAGTTTTATTAATATAACAAATTTACAAAGTTTTACCTTTTTTCTATGTGCACATTTTAACATTTTTTATATTATAATTTTTCAAAATGTTTAATAATTAAAATTTATGGTTTCATATGAATAAATAGAGTATTTAAAGTTTCAAGTGATTTGTATTCAGTTCAAATACAACGATTTCAATTTCAAACTCTACATGCATGTTACATATAAATATTTCTATCAATTGATTTACGAAAACAGTCGTTTTAAAATATGAATAAGAATAAGATTACTAGCAAGTTCCCGTGGCAGTTCACATACATACATGATAAATAAAATTTAATCTTATGGATATGATTAATTTGTTGTACATATAATTAATAGTGTTTATAGTGTTCCTTAAGTATAAGAAAACTAGCTATAGCTAAATGTTTGGTCCACCCTATCGACAAAACAAATTCGATCGGTACAATTACAATTGCTTCAATTTAATGAAGTCATTTCATTTCATCATGCATAACTTGTTTGCTCATGTTGAAGATTTCTAGGTCCAATGAGTTTTGACAAATTTCTTTAACACAATACATATTATATTCTTATACAAATAGTTGCATATATAATTTGTTAGTTAGAGTAGGTATGGATCGTGTGGCAAAATTGTTACAATTAATGGATGTGCTAATGCTTAGTTAATTATAAGGTTATATATATGTTCATGAGTTTTGGGGATCCGGATCTCCATAATCCATATTGATTTTTGTTGGGAAAAACTCCTCAACAAAGAATAATAAATAAAGAATAAGAAGAGAAGCTTATCAAAAAAAAAAAAAAGAATAAGAAGAGAATAAACTAAAAAAGAGGATATTGAATTATTGAGAAAAGTGTATATATTTATATGATCTCTTAACACCTAAATATAAATGAAGTAAATGTAACTACTTCCTAAAAACAAGTTGACTAACAAGTAACAACTAACTAATTCATTCCAGTTGGCATAACTACAACTGAAATTAACAACCTTAAAAGGATCAAAACACAATAAACTAGAAAAATTAAAAAAACTGTCAAAAAAAGTACTAACTTCTGATACTACAACTTCAGATACTGCAGCTTCTCACAGAACAGCTTATGATACAGTAGCTTCTCACAAAACAGCTTCTAATGCAGATGCAATAACTACTAACACAATAGTTTCTTATACGATTACTTGAGTTATACATGGGAACCAATAATTTTGTATGTTAATGTAGGACTATTAATTAATTGAAGGAATTAATCATATGTACTAAATTATTTTTTGACATGGACATGCATGTGGGGAGGGACCTTAGTGTACGAGACATTATTACAAATGTTTGTTATTAAGATGGCTATTTCATTTATGGTCAAAAAAAAAAAGATGGCTATTTCAGTCTCATGAGCGTAACTCACTTAGTAGGACGTTGTATTATATATATAGAGAGGGTCGGAGTTCGAACCCATATCATCTCACTTATCTACTTTAAGGGTGGAATTTTTAATCTTGAAGCTACTTGACAAAAAAAATGGCTATTTCATTTTAGCTTTCAAATTATATATATAACATCATCAAAAGTTTGATTCAAAACGAATTGGATTCTGATCATTATCAATCTAGCATTATACAATTTATTATCTTTGCTGGTAAAAAATAACTAAATTATCATTTTCTCAATGCCTAGTGCAGTATTTCGTTTAGGGCTTAGTCTAATATGCCGTGCACAAGTTCACTAATATCATATAAATCAATTATGTTAAATTTTAAAGAGATCAAAAATCATTTGATATAATATTGAACCTCTTAACTCCTAATTTTTAAAAAATTTGGCATGGTTATATAATCTATATAATATAAACTTTCAATACAACTGTGAATTTTATAATATTCGTATTCGTTTTATAATGTTATTATAACTTGTGCACGGTGAAAGACTCCGTGAAATCTTTCACCATAGACTTGGCCTTCGTTTAGTCATTATTTATTCATTCTTTTCACGTTTCAGTGACTGAAATGCACATTTTACAAATAAAAAGTTAGGGATAATCTTATAGATATAAAATTTTCATCATCATCTAGTTAGGGATAATCTTCATATGCAACAGTAGTAATTGTGAAATTTCAGACCACATTCCTCTAGAACTTTTTCTTTGAAAAATATAAAAATTCTAACTATGTGTAAAACGTAAAACCAAAACCTCGTATAAAACTTCCTCCATATATAACAAAATCAAATAAATTATTGATGTATTTAACCAATAATAAATTAGTCAAAATAGTAAGGATATTGGACCTCTTAAATTGATAGTTAGGAGTTCGATTCCTAATAACTCCTAATTCTCCGATCCCAAAACCAATTTCTTTTTACATTTCATTATGTCTAAGAAAATTTGAAGTGGGTATACCAATATATATATATATATATATATAGTACGAAGAGTAAGAAAATTTGAATATTCACAAATTAGTATATACCTATTCAATTGGATTTAGATCCAACACAGGTAAGAGCTATTAATACATAAGCATGCTTTGTTCAAAAAAAAAAAAATACATAAGCATGCTACGATCCATGACTCCATAATTAAAAGAAAGTGGAGGGACATTAAAATGCTATAGATCAAAAGTGGGATAACGTACCATTCTTTGATAGCGTAATATTTGTTTCCTAGGAAGCAAACTTATCTCAAAGAGACAGCTAAGGCAGTGAAGGAATGAATGACCCATAAAGTTGTGTATGGAATAAGTCATTCGGTGGGGTTAATTTCAATTCTTGGTTTGGTGAGGTACTGCACTACTCCCTTTGTTTTAAAATTAGTGTTTTTTTTAGCTTAAAAATTATTTTACCGTCTAATTATTACTTTACAATTCTAAGGAAAATAAACCAAAAAAGTCAGGTTAATTAATAAAAGGGCTAGTATTATTTTGACATCATGATTACATTTTTTAATATGTATGTAATAAAACTATTAACTAACACTCGTTTTAAAACAGAGAGATGACTGAATTGATAATTTAGTTTTAACACATTTATTCTTAGCTGCTGATCAAAAATAGAAGACTAAGAATGACATTATATTAAATTATTAAATTTATAATGTATAAATATATATAAATCGTTTGATCATCAATCGACGATCGAGATCAACTACTACATGCAATTGCGTGTAAATGCTACAGCAGCGGATCTCAATTCGTGACTATTGCCATAAACTCACACCTTATGGTGTGGGAATGGGGGAGCAACCCATGCTAAAATTGACCTATTTTTGGGACCTCATGTTGTGCCCTTTACCTTTCTTTGTGTCATAATTTCAAAATTCTTTTGTAGAAGATCAATTAAAAACAACAACTTTTGTGGGACAAGAAGCCCATACATACTTACTGATGCTTTTCTTTACCTAAGTGAATGAAACTACCGACACTTAGGAATGGGTACATCATTTCTTTGTCATATAGGCTAATATAATGATGCATGCATATGCATTTTTGGATGCAGATTGCTACTCATATACATTACATTCTTACTGCTCATGCACTTTTATGTATGCTAGTTGTTAGGTGAGAAAATGTCACACAGTTGATACTTGAAAATCGCTCAAAACTTTGATGCCCGACGCAAATTAAAGATCATGATTGTTTAGTTAGAATAATAACATATCGATGACGATTGAACAAAAACTAGAGAAAATGGATATAAATTGAACTTTGAGGTATTAATGTCCGTTTTTTTGTCCCAAACCGTCACCGATTTAGTTACCATTATGTTGTGAGGACGATTAATATCATGAGTTTATGAGTTTCTGCTTATAAAATGTGATGCTTGTCATTTTTAGGTTTTCAACTATCGATATCATGTATCATATGAGATACTTTTCTGTAGACTCTACAAATGAAGTTAGTATGTATTTTCATTTTTAATTCACTGTGGTTGAGTTATGACAAGGGTTGTTCTAGTAATATTATATTATTATTCACCAATTTAAAAGTTGTCTCATTATTTTCATAGCATTCAAATGGACAGTGGTAACTAAATTTGTGTCCATCTACCGATTGAATGTTAACATATAACTTTAATTGTACGAATCACCAATGTCTCCTTAAAATCTGCTGCTGCTACTTCTACTACTACTACCAGTGAATAAAGCTGCCATCCGGATGTAGAGGTCATTTTCTTGGATTTAATAGCGTTGCTTTCGGCCATGCAGAACATTAATTTCTAATTCTTTTAATTAAAGATTACCATTCAATTCTATAATTGTACTCCCTTTTTAAGTTCATTGAATAATAACTGATGTATCAGATTTATATGTCAGTTGAAATACATCATATTCATTGAACTTGAAATGTTCACTTTTACTTATAATAAGGCTGGAGGAAATAACATATATAACCCCACTTTTAAATGGAGAGGGTTACATAGACCTACGCTGGCTACTTGGCTGTACTTTAACATCAATTAATACTTATTAAGATTAATTCTTTTTTAATAAGCTCATCAAGTGTGATTTTAAAAGTATAATATTGTATTTTGTTTGTTAAGCAAATTAGTGATTAATCATGTCAATTTTTAGAGTTTGATCAGTTGTGAACTTCATGATTAGACCTCCTTCATTGCTGCTTAGCTCACCGACCGAGATAACCATAGCCTTAACTAAGGCTGAAAATTAACAAATGGTGTTACTGTTCCGGGAGATCTTCCAATGGAATTTGGAGAATATGCTAATAGAGGTTCATTTATAATAGTTATGTTTTTCAGTTGAGTTATTGATATGGGCGAAACATCGTTTCTATAGCTCTCGGCCGGGCTCAATGGTGCCGAGAGACAAAATTGGTCCCGCCAATCATTCAAATATCCTACTGGAAGTACATGATGGCAAGAATTCGACCCATCCTTGCTGCAACTTTGAGCTGGATGGAAATTATAGTTTCTATCAAAATATAGCTAGCTGATGCAATGTATACAGATTTCAGCGAAAAGAAAAAGTGGAGAACAAAGTGACATTGACATGTGCAATGATCAATGTCATCCATGGTCTATTAATAGACCATGCCTACTTTAGAACAACACCTTTAATATGAATATCATATTATATAATAAATTATGCAAAGAAACAGACTGAAATTCTCAGAAAAAACAAACCAGTATATATATATATATATATATATATATATATATATATATATATATGCAATTATCCAACATGATGGATGTCACCAAAACATGGTTCGAAGGACATAGGGTTGAAGTGTTAAGGAGGCCATGAGTGTTTGAGTTCCGCTCCCTCTGCTAACAAAAATAATTATATAGAAACTTACATTTTTTCGTTCAAAGAAAAACATAGTTCTTTAGTATGATATTAATAGAAAATTCACCCAATCAATAAATAAATTGATTCAAGTGGTAAGGGTCTTCGTCCGCTTAAGCATGTGGTCAGGGGTTTGATTCCTGACCATAGTCACCAAGTTCGCAATTCGTTTCGGTACGTGGTACGAATTCGGGCGGTTCGTAACCCTTAAAGTATTCGGTACGTTGAGGTATACAGAGTCGGTACGCTTTTGGTACGTGGTACGTTCTAAACAGAAAAGGAAAAAAAAAATACTGTGTAAACTACTCCTATACTATGAGATTTGTTAATATAGATAAAAATTGGAAGTCCCACATCGGTGGGTTTGTAAAAATTGAAAAGCTAACTTGGCTATAAATATGTACCAGTAGTGAAACACTCTATTCATTAATGTGAGATGTGAGATACATCATGCATTTGCATTAATGGGTTCAGTGTTAATTTCTAGTTTCCATTGCCCAATGCAGTTATTAAATTTTTTCTCCATTTTTCCTGGTTTCTAGTACTGTTCGGTTTTTCATTTCTTGCGAATTCTATGTGAATTTGCGTGAACCAATTGTATAAAGTACCGCGAACCGGTAACCAATTCGCGGTTCACCAGTAAACCAGCGAATTATGTGACTATGTTTCTGACTCATGTGTATGCAGAAAATTTGGTTATGGTAACTTTCAATATCAATGATCTGTTCTGGCTCATCCCACATTGCTTGGAACTCGAGGCTAATGGTAGTTTTTTATATACAATATGTCATACATCTTAAACCACCGAGGCGCCTTTTCTACCAAAGAAAAGGACAAAACCGTGACGGGTAAAATTCCAAAGCAGACAATCTCTTGAAGATGTAGACTTGAGGTCGGGTCGGAACATACCTTCATTTATCCCCACAGATAAATCTGAGTTCTGTACGGACAGCAATTGATAATTGGTTATTATCAATGTCTTTACCAAATTAACAGCAAATGAACTAGAATTTATAAGCTTGTTCCAATATGTATAGTCTATTTAAGTGAAGCCAAGGATTAACTTTTTTGAAGAACGAATTCAAGAAAGTGAGAAGAATTGGTGACCACTAACCAGGGATGAGAGCAAAGGATTACCTTTCCAGTGAACAAATTCATGAAAGTGAAACAATCACAAAATAATCTTACGAAAATTGTAATGAAGAATTCATAGCACACATGTGGAACTTAATTATAAAATTCTAGATCGATCAATTTCAATACCATTTTAAGAATTCATCAGCAGCCCGCGCGTACAAAATGGCTAATATCAACAAAGTAGAGATTGAAAGAAAGAAAAAATTACTAAGAGAATGTGATAAGGGCCCTAAATATACTACAAAAATAAGGGTTTGAAATTGTTTTCTGTCTAAATAAAGGTCGTAGACTCCAACAGGTTACTACATTATACCTAATACCAACGAAGGAAATCCTTCTAAATTAGTCGGTCTAACTATTCCAAATGTAAGTAAATTATTTCAACATTCGAAACATGTTCATTTTTCTTTATTATATTATTAATGTGTATCTCTTATGTTGATGTAATGGCTATTTGTAATGTTCAAACCAAAACAGACAATTACTATGCTATGATGAATGTGTTGCTGCTTCATATATATTAAGTCCTTTAAAAATTGATAAAATCTCTGGTCAGCAATAATACTTCACAATAAAATTAGATTATATCAAGAAATAGCAATCACAAATTGAAACAAACCAAAATATGCACCAGCATCAAATATGACACCTTATATCCATTCTACATGATTCAAATATCCTACTGTTAAAAAAATAAACCGGCAGAGCAATCAGCCCTCTGCTTGAAGTGTCATAGATGAACAAGGTTTTTTCACTTTGTAAAGGACCAAATATATACAAAATAACGACACATTCATCAGTCAATGTATCAACATAAGAGATATGCATTAATAAGATAATAAAGAAAAATATATTCAGAACGTTGAAATAATTTACTTACATTTGAAATAGTCAGACTAACTAATTTATAAGGACTTGCTTTGTTGGTATTATGTATAATGTAGGAAAATTTCTCTTTTGCCCCCCCCCCCACATTTCTCTTTAACCCCCCGAATCTCCAAAATACCCTTGAAAATAGGCATAAAAACCAATTCGTGAGATAGGTCCCGAATTTCAATTTGTGACGCACGTCCCGAATTGGAGGCATCGGTGCATGAATTAACCCCCCAGTTAATTTTGTGAGATAGGTCCCGAACCCCAATTCGGGACGCAAAACCCGAATTAAAGCCCAAACCCCCCAGAACAACTTTGTCAAATTCCGTCACCTTTTTCACCGATGGCACAATTTGTAAGTATTCTTACAGCAGCACAGGATAGATACGACATGTTAATCTTGGAAGGAACAAATATTGGTCTAAGATTATAAATACTCAAGTGTCATTTGGGTGATTGTAAAAACAAAAGTTTCCTTCTATTGATAACATCATTTTTTATATAGCAGCAGTTAGGAGTGAAACTTGCATCAGCAGAAATATGAAGTTAACTTGGTATTCCATTTAGTGCGGATGATTTGTCCACAAACCAACTTAATAGAAAATCAAGAAGCATCACAAAATTAATGTAATCTTACTACATATAGAACACCCCAGAAGGAAAACAGAAGAAAAAAACTACCAAGAGTTACCCCATTTATAAGATATATTCGAATAATTTTTCATGTTAGTTTTGGAAAAATTTCGGGACTTGGATCCCAAATCCTAGTTCGGGATGCTCGTCACGAATTTTTGCACCTGGAGAGGAAAATTACAATATTTCGGGGCGGGGGTAAAGAGAAATTTTCATAATGTAGTAACCTGTTGGACTCTCAGTTGTTACAAAAACCTTTTTATGACCTTTATTTTTACTTGACGATGATGGAGAAAACAATTTCAAACCCTTACTTTTGTAGTACGTTTAGGGTCCTTATCACATTCTCTTAGTAACTTCTCATTTCTTCCAATCTCTACACTATTGATATTATGTATTTTGAATTTTGAACGCCCGAGCTGCTGATGAATTTTTAAAACAGTATTGAAATTGATCGATTTAGAATTTTATAAGTCTCATGTTTGTGCAATGAATTCTTCATTACAATTTTCATCAGATCATTTTTTTAATTGTTTCACTTTCTTGAATTCATTCATTTTCTAGAAAAGTAATCATTTGCTCTAATAGAAATTGTCCCTTGAGTTCTAAAAGTTGTGGGAAGGAAAACAAAACAATAAAGGGTTGGGGTAAATTGAAAAACATTTTGAAAAAGAATGCATAATAATCAAAGAGCCAAAATTCAAAGCAACTTATGAATATATAAACAAACATTAAATAGTTAACACCATAAAACCCTCAACCACATGATATTTCTCCCACAACTACGTTTTGGAGGGGGCAGGAACCATATTAATTGGTTGGTCTAGTGGTGAAAACAAAACAAAAAATCCTATATTGTCCGGAAGTCCTAACTCAGAAAATATTAAAATTGTTAGGTCGGATGACCAGGGTTCGAAAATTCCGATATGGCTTACCATTTCGTCTACCTACAAAAAAATATTCCTATATTGATGTAATGCAACCAGAAGAAAAGCAAACAATTTTATCAAAATTTTCAAACTATTATATCCTACAAAGAAGAAAGAGGGAAATAACGATGGGGTGGTACCTGTACCTACAGATTAGTGATTCTAATGGAGTAGTATATATCTACCCTTTGAATATGCTATCTTCGTATTGTATTGTATACCTACAAATACGATTAATGTCTTCCAACATTGTCTGTCATTCCTATAACCACACAAAAAATTCATTGAGGTATTTTGTCAAAAAGTTGGTCTACAAAACTAAATCCTAAACATTACTATGTTAATTTACAATGAACCAAACCATTACAGACCAACAATCAATTTTATCATATACTAATACATTATTGCAATGCATATTACTCAAATTAGATTAGTTTAAACAAGTTGTACAACAACCTTTTTGACAAAAAAAAAAAGGTAACATAAGTATGTAATGATGCAAAATGACATTAAGCACACAATATACTACTCAACTGGCTACCAAGATAAATGTATGCAAATTTTCCTTACACTTTACATTATGACAACCAAACCAGCATATAATAAATAGAAAGAAAAGTAATGATTTTAACAAAACAACATTCATACCATGTGTTGCATTACCAACAATTTAACCCCCGAACCACATATGCTTACATTTAAACTTAATTAGAATCAGCAGCAAAATTACTCGCTATCCCTCAAAGCTAGTGCAAGAAGTTTACTATACTACTCTGATTTCATCATTATTCTAAGATTTGTTCTTGGTGTGGCAATTTCAAGATTCAACAAATGATACAACATTCGATTTTAAGGTTCAACAATGACAATGACAAAAAAAACATTCAATTTCAATTTTAAGGTTTAACCTAAAATAAAAAATTCAATATATAACAATAGAGATCAACAAGAAAAAACATGAATAAAGGATAATACCTTTCAATTTGGATTTTGTAGAGTGGGAAAGTGTTCAGAATGAGGTTTTTCGCTGTCGAGTGAGGAGAAAGGTTTGCGTGACAGAAAGGTTATGGAGTCGTCAAGGAGTATAGAAAAAAGGTCTGTTGCTACTAGTATATTATTGTTTGCATTGCAGGATGCACACAAATGCGCGCCTTCTGTGGTATTTTGAGATTTTTTGGGGGGGGGGGGGGGGGGGGGGGGTGGTGTTAAAAAGCAATTTTCACCTCAAAATTCCTACAAAATTTTAGAAAAATTGCTCAATAACCCCCCCTATAGTCTTCTTTCCCCCCCTAACTGACTTTTTTGCCCTTAGGGGATTTTTGTGTAAAATTCGGGACGTAGATCCCGAAATACACTTCGTGTGCCTGCACCCCCAAAACTCACTTAGAAATCATTTCATCAGCATCGAGGCTGAACTTAAAAACTTGTACCACTTCGGGATCTAGATCCCGAAGTGGTGCCTGCACCTCCCAAAACTCCGCACACACTTCGGGTTCTACATCCCGAACCTCAGTTCGGGATCTACGTCCCGAATTGAAGGGTAATTTGGGGTTTTAGGGGGTTAAAGAGAGTATAGAGGGGGCGAAAGAGCAATTTTCAAATTTTAGGCTTACATATATGAGCTTGGGCCAAAAAAGTTCATTTATATTTGGGCTAGATTTTTTGAAGTCAAATCCGCCCAAGCCTATGGACGAAAATTGCTCTTCCCGCCCCTCAATATACTCCCACACCCCCCAAACTGACTAAAATACCCTTTCGCATCCTAAAATACGAACTGAAATTTGTTTCGTATTATAAAAAACGAACGGTTTGTAACATACAAATACACCTTGAACAAACGAAGTGTTTATTTGTTAGGCTATGTTGTATGAGTTCGCATTTTAAAATGCGAACTGGATTTTCAATTCGTATGTTAAAATACGAAATGTGTCAAGTTCGCATTTTAAAATGCGAACGCATACAACATAGCCTAACAAATAAACAATTCGTTTGTTCAAGGTGTATTTGTATGCTTCTTTGAAGCTTCTAGTTCTTTAGCACTATGTCATGGACGGATCCACGTACCATGAACTTAGTCACCACACATAACCATACAGAATTGGGTTTCCATGTTCTTTGCATTAACCATTCTCATTGGTTACTGCTAAGCTTAAAAAATGTATTAAATTTGTTTCGAGAAAAATAACAAACAAAATATAGGTATTGCAATTCTGCAGTGGTTGAGTTATTTACCATTGATTTAGAACCCTAATTTGATTTAAAACGGTATAATTATCAAATTCCATAAAACCCCTAAATTGATTTAGAACCCTAAAACTATCAATTTCCATAAAACCCCTAATTTTGAACCCTAAATCGCATAACCCTTCCAAATCATTGAGTAGAAATCACACTTACTTGTGGAGTAGAAATTGTTGTTGTGAAGTTTGATGCAAATAAATCGTTGAATCTTCCTTTGTTGTGACCGATTCTGGGTTCAAAATCGCATGACCTTCTCTCTACCCCCTTCGTATTGCATATTGCGTAATGATGATGGATTTCGTTTATATGAGACTCGTTCGTATGTTACGATACGAAACTAGGCGCGTTCGCATGATATAATGCGAACCAAAAACCAGTTCGTATTTTAAAATACTATTGCTACGCAGGTCAAATTTTGAGGGTATTTTGGGATAATTGGGGGGTGTGGGAGCATTTTGAGGGGCGGGAAGAGCAGTTTTCCCTATGGACTAAAGGGCTGGTGCATCAGCCCGGCCCTTTTAACGGTTCTACGTGTTAACATGTGCCTTAATGGTGTTAATAATAGAAATACAAAATAGCAAGTAAAGACAAAACGGCTAGGGTTCCAATAAAATACCAGAATATCATTAACATTGCACAACATAAAATAAGGACTACAAGAGAATTAATAATAATACTTAATAGACTTTAACTTACTAGTATAAAGTCCAATAACTTATGATGATAACAAGTTGAATTGTTGTACTTTTAAGATTTTAATTTAAATCAATGTTGAGTTCTTCGTGGTGGTGATGATGATGATGATGATGATGATGATGGACGAAAAAGATTGATTTTTTTTTTGTATGAAGTTGAATTTTAATATTAAATTTTTTTCATTTTCTTTGATTTTTATAATTAAAAAAAATAAAAATTATACCTATTGACTGACTTAGCTAAAAAATAAATAAATAAAAAGCCACGTGTGAACGTGCCACGTTAAGATTCTGCCCAATCAGACGCATTGTTGTGCAGCCAGGGAATCTAAAAAAATTAGGGTTAAATATATATTTAGTCCCTATAAATATATTAAATTTCATTTTTAGTCCCCATAAAAATTTTCAGCAGGTTTTAGTCCCTCGAGTATTTTCTATCATTATTTTTTGTCTCTATTTTTCATTCAAGTCGAGTATATCGTTTGAAATTTTAAATTTTTTTCCGCTAACATGTTTAGTACATTATAGGGACCTCTATTACAAAAGTTGAATTTTTTTAAAATAGATTAATTTAATATGAATTTTTTAAGTTTTTTGCCTTTAAAAATTCATAAATAATTCATCTTATGTTAAAAAATTCTAATTTTTTGTGGGAGAGGTTCTTATAATATTATAAACATGGAATCAAAAAATCATTCAAAAATGTGAAAGTATACAAGAGTTGATTTAAAAGTAGGGACCAAAAATTAATAGAGAAAATATTTGAGGGACTAAAAGTTGATGAAATTGTTTATGGGGACTAAAAACAAAATTCGAGATATTGATAGGGACCAAAAACATATTTAACTCAAAAATTATAGAGAGAATTGCAAAACTCGCCTACTTTGTAGGGGGTATTGGCTCATTTAATCAAAACAAAACAAAACAAATGAAATTAACGAGCACCTTTTACGAACTAACTTCAATAGCAAGCACACAGTGAGACGACATGCCGAGAACAATTCAGGAGAACCAATCAAAACAAAAAGCAAACACATTCTCAAATATTTGGGATTCGACAACTGAAGCCATAAGTTATTCAAGGCGGGTCGAAATAAGCTTTAGATACTATCTTAACAATAGAAATATAAAATAGCAAGTAAAGAGAATACGGCTAGAGTTCCAATAATATCATTAGCATTGCATAACATAAAATAAGATAAAGACTACAAGAGAATTTATAATAATATCTAATAGACTTTAATTTACTAATATAAAGACCCAATAATTTAAGCTCGATAATTTATTATCTAACAAAAAGCACATATTTTATGGTTAGCTTCTTTATGGTGTATTCGGAAAATGCGAAATAATTGTATCTTCCAGAATGTACCGGTTGATGTGTCTCATACGGTGGATCAGATTCGACTTCAGGTATGGTGGTGGTTGAAGGCAAAGCGAAAGGATTTCTTAGTTACATATAACATGTGGTATTCTAAGCCTTGGGAGAGTTTAGGATGGCGGGGTGATTAACTGGCCTTTTGCTGTCGGCCTATTTTTGTCTTCCTGCTCCTGTTTTTGATTTGGTTGTAACATTCACTTTGTGACAGTTTTGTATCTGACAATCTCTTTTCGTCTAGATGAGCATCCCTTGTGCTTTTCTAGTGCTGTAATATAAAAAAACAAAAGGCACATATTAAGGTAACTAATTATATAAATTTTGAATTTAATAATACAAAAAACATTAATGTTTTTTGACAAAAAAATTAAAAATGTGAATACATAAGTTTTAAGAAAATGTTTTTATATTAGTATTTTTAACATGTGCTCTTAGGCACATTTTATCATTTCTCAAATTTTAAATTCTTATAATAATAGTTATATATTTTTAATGTTCGAATATCATATGTTAATTAATAGATTAGTGGTTGATTATGATTTTGTAAGTACAAAGTCTTATCATATGTTAATCCGATATTTATTTAAAAAAAAAAAACTACAATTTTTTATTGAAATCCATTTTTAATGTTCAAATAGAGCTTCCAAATTGTCAGAACCGGCGGAATACTAGCATGACCCACTAAGGCAAATGTTAACATGTGCCCTAAGGGCACATATTAAGAAACTTAATAAAGAAAAATTCTTCTAAAAAACCGTGCATTCACTTTTTAAATGGTCAAATCTTGTATTTTCCAATACAAAAAATTTTAAAATGACAATAGTTTTGAGATGGAGGGATTATGTGTCATTGACATACATGTTAGTATTCCGCCGGTTCTGACAATTTGGAAGCTCTATTTGAACATTAAAAATGGATTTCAATAAAAAATTGTAGCTTTTTTTTTTTAAATGGGTCATACTAACTAGTGCACCCCATGCACTAGTTAAACATATAAAATAAGTAAGTTTTGTATTGAAAACAACACTTTTAATATTTTATAAGTGTTGACCGCACAAGTTCCAATGTATTTTTTGCTATATTAAGACCATCTCCAATGGTGGGTTCTTATGGATTAGTACTTATTAAGAACTAGTACTTAATAGGTACTCTCATTGGAGAATATGAAAAAATGGTACCTATTAAGTACCTATTCTTAAATAAGAACTTTCTCTTTCTTGGTTCTTATGGGGTCCCACACACTTTTATATATTATTTTTATTCTCTCACATACTTTATGACATAATAATAATTTATAAATGATATAGAGTTACTTGTGAGACCTATTAAGAACTTTTTTAGAGAGGTGTTGGGTTGGAGGGATTGAGTGCTTATTAAGTACTATTATTAAAAAATTATAAATAAATGATGTGTAATGGTAGAACCCTTCAAGTACTCAAAAATGGAGTTCTCCATTAGAGATGATCTAAGTATTTTTAACTAGTGCATGGGGTGCACTATTTTGCATTTTTCTAATTTTTGTTGTTTCTTAATCCACGTATATAACTCTAAAAGGACAATAGTTTTAGGACGGAGAGAGTATTAAATTATCTAAATATAATTATGTAAAAACAAAATGTTATGCAGTTGCAATCCACAAGTCATACTCGATGATTGAAAATAGCATATGATTTTTTTTTTCTTCAATATTTATAGTATGATGATCATTGATGAGCAATGTTCATTGAACATATACAGGCTTCAATATTTATAAGATACATCATACATCTCCTGATCAGTTGTGAGTTCCAAGTTCCAACTACTGATATGTTGTTGTCTCCTGAGCTGCCCCTGTATGGCTGTATCAACTACTACCAAGTGTTGCGTATCAGCTGAAATCTATTGTGGGCCTGCTTAATTATAAATCATTCGGATCATGTAGCAAAAGAAAAATAAATAATTTATAAATCATTATAAATCATTCGTAAATACGGAGTGGATATGTCATAATCACGATGATCTAGTGTTTTAAAAACCGAATCGGACCAGCCGATCGAATCAAAGGTCAACCGGTCCGGTCTGGTATTTAGATCGGATATGCAGTCGGGCCGAGAAAAACTGGTATGAACCGGCCCAAACTGGAAAAAACCGGCGAACCGGGCGGTTTTGTCAAACCGGCCGGTTTAATGCATGTCACCCAGTTTTGTTTTTTTTCCGAAATTTGAATTTTTTGTTGATTTTTTTTTTGGGCGAATTTTTTTTTATTCATTCTTTCCATTTTTTTTTGTGGGCTTTTTTTCTTTTCATTTTTTTGTTGATTTTGAACAAAGAGTCTAAATGTTTAAAGATAAAGAAAAACTGTCATCACTAAGGTTTGAACTCATGACCTCAACCACTAGGCTAAGTTGTTGTTTTGTAAACATATTCACTTTGTATATTTAATATAATGCATATCCTTATATTATTATTTTTTTTTTATTCTGTCAAAAAAAAAAAAAAATTTATTGAAAACAGTTTTCTTACAAGTTTTGATTTATTTAAGAATCGAACTTTTTGTATCATTGACTTTAGATTTTATCTATTGTTTGTCTAATATTGATTTAATTGTTCAATATTTTTACATTTATAATATCTATTACTTATGCGGTAAAAAAATACAAATGATTTTAATTTATTATATTTATAATTAAAATACATATGTTATAACTAAAATATATATTTTATAGTTTTTCTTTTTAAAAAATGAATATGTGTATATTCTCCGGTTATATCCAATTTTATACATATAATTATTTTTTATATAGACTGAGTTACAAAACTGAGTTATTTGATTTAATCAGGTTTAATCATCCTAATTTATTTAATTTTTTTAACACTTTATAAATGTTAAATATTTTTAAAGACTTATCTTACTTATATTAAAACATATGTGAAAATATTTTATATTATCTTATTTATTTGTTGTATGTGTGATGACTATGTCTAAAATTTAAATTTAAAAAATGATTATATTTTATTTAGGTGTCATGATTTTTTTAGAGACAGAGTCGTCCGTTTCGATCCGGTTCGACCGGTTTAATTACTATATAGTTTTATTATATATACCGGTTCATTCCACCAGTTTGATCCGGTTTAATCATGCGGTTCGACCAGTCACCCGGGGGTTCGACCAGTGAACCAGTAGCCTCACTGGTTCGATGACCGGTCCGGTTTTTAAAACATTGCGATGATCTACGGTAATTTTATAGAAGGTACAATTTTTAACTTTTACACGTAGCTTCTATAAAATTACAATAGGTAACCATAACTCTGACACATTTACCGTTATCTCTATTATTATTATATACATTACAATAGGTTCACGGAGCTCTCTCGTGCATTCTCGGGAAAATTTGCTTACGTGTTATTATTATTATTATTATATACATTACGATAGGTTCACGGAGCTCTCTCGTGCATTCTCGGGAAAATTTGCTTACGTGGCATTCAATTAGAGCTTCTCTAAGATTTTTTTTTTATATTTTTTTAGATATTTTTTTTAGCATAATTTGGTTACATTCTTAGAAAAATTTGCTTAGGTGTTATTATGCACTTTTTGATTGACAATTTTATTCAATTTTGTCATTTAGTTTAATAGACCGATGTTTTCACTCATTGATTATTATACATTATTACTCACATTGATAGAATTAATCATAAATTTGTTTGGTGACATATATTATTTTCGGTAATACATTTTGATTTAATACTCTCTCCATTCCTTTTTATTTGTCGTTTTGTAAAAAATATTTGTTTCTAATTATTTGTCGTTTTGACAATTTAGGTTATATTTTACCTATTATACCTTTCTTTCTAATTTTTTCTAACAAAGTTTGTTTTTTTTTTTACATAAAGTTTGTTATAAATTTTGCACCAAAAGATAAAAGTTTGTTACAATTTTTTATTTGGTGATTTTAATTTTTTTGAAAGAGAAAGTGTGTATCTTCTGATGTACCAAAAAAAAGGAAAGAGAAAGTGTGTGTGCAAAAAAAAAAAATAGAAATTTATTGGGGGATTAAAATTAGAATATATATTCTAAAAAGAAGGGTATAATAGGAAAATAAGATGCAAAAATACATCTTCTTAATTTGATCTTTTTTCTTTTTTTTTTTAAAATGACAAATAAAAAGGAACAAAGGGAATATCAATTAAGAGACATATTTTTTTTTGTAAGGATTAAGAGACATATAGTAACCGTTTGTTATAGTTTTTTTTTAAAAAAAATATTACTTATTTTTAAAAAAATATAACTTTTTATAAAATAACATATGTTTGTTATAGCTATATAAAATAATCAGATCTAAAAATAATCTAAAAATTGCTAAAAATTTGAAGATGGTATTATTAGCTTTTTGTATAGATTTTTTAGAGAAAAGAGATAATAAGTGTTACAAAATTTCATACAAAAAATTTAGAAATTTGTTGGGATATATTTATTTTATATGATATATTATATTTGGATGTTCTTTATGATAATTTTGTCATACAAAATCACTTTTATATGGTTGCATTCAAACAAGTTAAAGATTTTTTTTATATCAAAAATTTCTAAAATATTAAGAGTCGATTTTAACACTTAATTTATAACAAAAAAAATAGTGAGGATTTTGTGATATTATGCAAGGTTATCAAGGAATTGTACTTTTGTTTTGTTATTTGAAATTTACATGTAGATTAGTACGAAAAGGTTGAATTGAGAAGGTGAGAGAACGATGGAGAAATCTATTTAAATATATACTGTATTTAAAAAAAATATGTAGTTTAATGAGATTTAGTTGAATAAATCTACAATAAAATTTATAAGAAAAATACATATAGTTTGATGAGATTCAGTTTAATAAATCTAAAATAAATGTTTTTTTAAAAATCTATTATAAAGGTTGTTCAATTCTAAAACTTTAACATAAACGCGCTCTATTGAAGAAAATTGTTCTAAATCACAAAAAAAGATTATATGAAATAGTTAAACAATATCAAGGAACGATTTTTGACACTTAATTCTAACAAAAAAAACAGTGGCGAATTAGTTTATTGAAATACAAGTGATACACCAAACTTATCAATGAATAAAAATATGTAGTCTTATGAGAGTCAGCTGAATAAATCTATAATAAAAGTAGGAACATTATTGAATATGAAAGTTTTTTTTGACAAAAAAAAGTGTTTTGTACTATTCAAGGTTGTCTATTTTTTTATTTTGTTTTGGAAATATATATGTGGATTACTATGAAACAAGTTGAAACAAGGTGAGAGAATGATAAGAAAAGAGATATCTTAAATTTAACAAAAAAAGTAATTTGATTATATTCAGATGAATAAATCTATAATAAATGTAGGATGATAAATAAATGTGAATTTTTTTTTTGACAAAAAAATGTGGGAGTTTTGTGATATGCAAAATTGTCTATTTTATTTGTATTTTTTTTCTTGAAATTTATATGTAGATTATTACGAAACAAGTTGAAAAAAGAAGGTGAGATAACGAAGAAAAAAATATCTTAATTTACATTGTATTTAAAAAATATAGTTTGGTTGGATTAACTTGAATAAATCTATAATAAACGTAGAAAGATCACTGAATGTGAGAGTTATTTTCCGGAAAAAAAAATGTGGGAATTTTGTGATATGCAAGGTTGTTTGTATATTTGTATTTTTTTTTTTAAATTTACATGTGGATTACTATGAAACAAGATGGAAGAATAGTGTGAGAATACATCTTAATTTACACTATATTTTTTTTAAAA
Source organism: Trifolium dubium (assembly GCA_951804385.1). Lineage (NCBI taxonomy): Eukaryota > Viridiplantae > Streptophyta > Magnoliopsida > Fabales > Fabaceae > Trifolium > Trifolium dubium. The sequence goes on along the minus strand of OX638071.1, from coordinate 18,259,291 downwards.
AAAATGTAGTTTGATAGATTTAGTAGAATAAATCTACAGTAAATGAAAGAAGATGATTGAATGTGAGAGTCTTTTTTTACAATAAAATGTGGAAGTTCTATAATATGCATGAATTTCTATTTCTTTGTATTTTTTTGTTGTTCTTCAAATTTACATGTGAATTTCTGCGAAATATGTTGAAACAAGATGAAAGAATGTTTGGTGTCATCTATGATTTATTTTTACGGAGGTCTCTCTCATGAACAAAATTTCACGAAACAATCTATAATGAATCAAAGTTTATGTGTGTCATCTATGTCTCTCTCTCACGAACAAAATTTAGTATGAGATACACAGTTCGATTCCACCAACAACTAAAACTATATTTTTATGATTTTTTTGAAGCAATTTTATGATATTTTATTTTATTGCTTATGAAAAATATTTACACCTATATTAATATAATTTTTTTTTGTAATTTACACGGGATAAATATTTATACTAATATAATAATACAAGTGCCTATTTTTTTTTTTAATTTACACGTGATTTATATTTATATTCATATATCATACAAGGTTTATATTTCTTTTAATAATTTCTACGATCACGGGAGAGAAAATATCATATTGTTGAGAACCGAAAGTGAGAGATCACAGTCTAGAGTATTATTTTTCATATTTAAATAAAATCAATATAAAATGAACGTCTACGTAATTTAAAAATAAAAACCATATATTAATACGAGAATATGGGAGATCACTCTCTAGAAATTATTTTTTGGTAATTTTACGAGAACGTATATTTCTATGAGGAGTTATATTTCTACCCATATATTAATAAGAGTACTATTTTTTTTGTGTAATTTCTACAAGAGCTATATTTATACTCATGTACGGGTTTTTTTTTATAGTTTTTACGGAATTATATATCTACGAATGTTTTAATACAAAATTTATTAATATGAGACGAAAATTTTTTTTAATAGGAACTTAAATATTTATACTCATATTAATACGGAAAACCTATTTTTTATAATATGACTTATATTAATACTCCTATTAATATGAGTGTCTTTTGATTTTATAATTTACACGATGATCAATATTTATACCCATATATTAATACACTACACTATCTTTTTTGTAATTTCAATGAGGACTAGAAACAAAAAAATGTGTGAGTTGTGTGATATGCAAAGTTGTCTATTTATTTGAATTTTTTTTGTTCTAAAAATTTACATCTAGATTACTACTAACCAAGTTGAAACAAAGTGAGAGATTGATGGGAAAATATATCTTAATTTACATTGTATTTATAAAAACATGTAGTTTGATGAGATTCAGTTGACGAAAAATGTGGGTGTTTTGTGATATGCAAGGTTTTCTATTTCTATGTATTTTTTTTAATTTATATATGAATTACTACGAAACAAGGTGAAAAGATGATTAAAAATATATTTTATTTTACATTGTATTTAAAAAAAATGTAGTTTGATGAAATTAAGTTGAATAAATCTATAATAAACATTAAAATTCGCTTAATGTGAGTTTTTTTTGTGGCGAAAAAATATGAGAGTTTTGTGATTTAAAAAAATATCTGTAAAAAAATATATTTACTCCAACAATTTATTTTTAAACAACTCATAAGATATAATATCTCAAATTATTATTGAATAATAAAATAAAGTAATCAAATAATAATTTAGAATAAATTAAAAAGTAATATTAAAAAAGAAAATAATCTCGTGCACGGCACGGGCTAACATACTAGTACTAGAATAAACTTAAATTAGATTAAGGGTCTGTTTGGCAAAAACAGCGGATGACTGATAAGCTAGCTTTTAGCTTATAGCTGATAGCTTATAGCTGATGACTGATAGCTGATGGCTGATGACTTTTAGCTGATAAGCTAATTGAAGTGTTTGGTAAAATTAGCGGTTCAGTTAATAACAAATGTATAATGACAAAAAAGGACATTCAAAATTATTAATAATTTATATTTAAGTTATATTGAATTTAATAATTTAAATTTATTAATTTAATATAAATATATAGTATTATTATCTTAATATAAATTACATCAATAAAATATACTCAACGAATAATAAAAAAATAGTGAGCATCTCATAATGAAAATATTGTAACTAAAATAAACAATAAATTCATAACAAAAAATAGAAACAACAACATATTGTACCAAAAATAATAATAATAACATACAGTACTGTGTAGTTTCGTAAAAACAAAAATACTATGTGTACCTATTATTAACATATGTAACCAGAGTGTGTCAAATAAAAATATACAACCAAAAAAAAAAGAAGAAAAAACTCATATGCCAGAACAAAAAACAAGCAAAGCTATAAAAAAAAAAAACTCACTTGCCGGCAAAAAAAAAAAAGCACAAAAGATAAATGGTAGTATCTCGTAAAATTAAACTCATAATAATAAATTGTAGTATAATTAATAGTGCAGGACATATGTGTATTTTAGTTAAAATGATAAGGGTAAAAATGGAATAAAATGTGATAAGTTATAAGCTATAAGCTAAAACGCTATATGAAATAGCGTTTGGAAAATAAGCTAAAAGCTAGTAAAATAAGCTATAAACTCATGTCCAAAACATTTTATCAAACAGAGTTTATTTTTTCAAACGAGCTTATAAGCTATAAGGTAAAAGCTATAAACTCATTTTTATACTTGCCAAACAGACCCTAACAAGCTTGCTTGCAATTGGAAAAAATACTTCTCCTTCTCCTCCTTGTTTGGTGAAGGATTTGGATCGCTAAATATATATATCTTCATACGAAACTTTAATCAATTGTTGGACAAATAAGTGACACTATTTTCATTTTTCTTTTACATGAATGAATGAAAGGGACATTATTTTCTTTTTTTTTTATAGAAAAATGTTAGTTCTTAGTGTATAATTAGTATATTGTCAATTTTTTTTTTCTTTGTCATGATTCAAACCCTAGACCTCCACTAGCTTCTTAACCTTTAACTTAACTGGTCAGTTTAACCAGTTGAACTAGCCATGTAGGGTTGGGAATAGGCCAAGCCGATCTATAAGGCCTACGGTCTAGCCTACTCAGGCTCAGGTCAGGTCGGCCTATTTACTAAAAAGGTCAGGCTCAGACTTTAAAAATAGCCTATTTTATTTAAATAAGTCAGACTTAAAGCCTAATAGGTCAACCTATATATACATAATTATTTTTTTACATATAAAAATATACATAATTATTAAAACTTACTTTTATATCATATAAAATTAGTTGTGATTATGTTTTGACCTATTTAAAAAAAATAGGTAATATAGAATATATAAAAAGCCTTTATGTAATATAGACTTTTAAATAGGCTATATTGCGAATTTAAAAAAAAAATATAAACTATAATATAAAATAAATAAAAAAATTAAAATTTTTATGTGATGTAGACTTTTATATAGGTTATAAGTCCATGTCAGAATTTTAAATAGGCTAGACCAAGTCAAAAAAATTGATTTTAAATAGGCCACTTAAGTCTAAAAAATTTCCTAGACCAGGCTCAGACCTGCCAAAGTCTGGTTTGGCCTGACCTAACCTATTCCTAACACTATATCCAAGGACATTATTTCTTTATGTTATATCAAAAATTGAAAATTGATTTTATTCGGAAAAAGAAAAAACTGATAAGAAAACAAAATTGTATTATGTAAAATATAAATATATTGTGTTTACCAAAAGTGTGAGTTGCCCATGTAAAAGTATATATGTCCTTCGATATAAATTTGAACTATAGCCAAAAAAAAAGATTTTCAAAGAATCTTGGTCGGTAATTAAGAAAGTGAAAAGTAATCTTATCAAAAACAAAACTGTTGGTCAATTTTTTTAAAGCTTTTTGTTGACTCAAATCATATTATGTTGCTTTTAATTTGAGTATTCTGTTTAAAGATTAAATCATGTGTTATGTCTTCAAGTTATAGTATAATTTTTTCTTTGACTATTTTGTGGTAGACTGTATTTTTCTTCTTTTGTAATATTAAACTACTTTACATTTCTTTGCATGATACACCTTATACTAAAGGAGTTTGTTTTGTTTTTTAATATATTCAATTAACTTCAAAAAAAAAAAGTTGAATCCATAATTTTTATTCAAACAATTTATATTGGTTTTTTCAACAAGCGTCTTAATGTTTCTCTTTAACATTTTCCATTCTTAAACAAAATATTGCTATAGTCATTTCTAATTTGTTAGATGTATTATTATCATTTAGTATTATTCTTTAACACTTAATCGAAATAAATTTATATTATTTCAATGATTTAATTAATCTTTTATTTGTGACAATTAGACAATTAGTTAAGAAAATATTTGAAGCCTTTTTTGTATGCACTTATTTTGAGACAAAGAGAGTATTAATTATGCCATGTATTTTTTTTAACTGCATAATTATGCCGTATATTAAATAATATGCGCTTTGTTTGAAAATGCATGTAACTTTAGTAGTAATGTAATTTTATTTTAACAGTAGTGCTATATAGCACGACATGGTTGCCGAACGACATGCACGACGCGCACATATTTGATATATAGTATTTTTTTATTGAAATATTATTTATGCAATTTTGTGTTTTTAAGTTGTTTTTTTCGAGATCAGGGTATCCACTGCTGAACGCAGTGACTATTCTCCTCATTAGGTTGGAGGCACCTCAAAGGGTGGGATAGCTGACCCAGAGATTTAAAGTTGTTCCATACTTAAGGCGAAAATCGAATCATCGATCATTGGTTAAAGAATGATGAGCTCCAACCGCTCAATCACACCCTTTGGATTATGTTTTTAAGTTTTACCAACAAAGATACTACCTCCGTCTCTAAATATTAGACCATGTTTGATCAATGCACTACGCTAATGCACAATTTTGATCACTAATATATTTAATTATTTAGCAGTAAAATTATAAAAATTTGATTTTTTCAAAAGACGCATCCAAACAAATCAAACAAGATTTTATATACTAACATTTATATCTATATATTATTAAAAATATAGTTAAAATGTGATAAATGAATAGTACAATTTAATCAAATAGAGTATTATATTTATCAACGGAGGTAGTAATATAATAAACGATAAATTAATTTGTTTGTGTTATCAGATAAAATTTTTAAGATTTATTTTGAAATAATATTTTTATGTTATTTCACAACCCAACAATTAGATCAGATCTTATTATAACATATATATTCTCAAGTAAATAAATAAAAAATTAAATCAAATGCTAATAAGTTAATGGCATTTAAGAGAGAGAGAGAGAGCTTTGCAATGAGACGAAGGAATAGTGTCGTACACTTTAGCATTATTCTTATTTTAAAATGAATCGAAATCTTTTTTTTTCATTAATGAATCGAAATCTTACTTTTCAATAAAAATATTTTTCAAATTTATTTTATAACTATTACTATATATAAATATTTTCAAGAAAATAAATCGAAATAATAAAATTAATTATTTTTACCACCTATTTAATCTGATTTGATATTAAGTAGTTTCAATATTCTTTCAGACATAATTGTGGATGATCAAAACTGTATTATTCCCTAGTTAATTTAATGTCAAACATTCTAATATACTACTCTAATTTCAAATATAAATAAAATTTAGTCAACAAAAATAAATATATTTGATCTAAAATTTATAATAAATATATTAATTTTCTTTACCTAAATTTTACTTATACTAGTATAAATTACCCGTGCAAAGCACGGGTTAAATTTTAATTATAAAATTATAATTTGTTTTTTAGTATAATATAAGTTATTTTTTAAATTATTTTAACAATAATTAAATTTAAATATACATGTTTTTATAATAAAATTTTAAGGTATATTTGTTAATTTATTTTTGAAGATGTCTATAATATTTTGAAAAAATATTTGGTGCCCTACATACATTTGTTGGATATCGTACTCCGTAGAAAAAATTTAAGGACTTGAGTATCTATTATTTGTCTCACATATAATTGATGTTTTATTTATTTTTATTGATTTTAATAATATTATAAAAATCATGATATTTTGAATAGTTGGAATTTTTTGTGCGATAATCCCATGAATATTAATTTAGTTGTTAAGAGACGTCACAATTTGAAGGATTCACAGTTTAAAATGAGGATATCCTGCCTATTTATTATAAAATGTGAATTTTTTACCACTAAACTACTTGGCAGGAAAGGAAAAATTTTCTTGCACAATATTTAATTTCTAGACTTAAATTATTTTACCCTATCCATTTATTTTAATATTTTAACCATATAAAATGAATATTATGTCAACTGAAATATATATATATATATATATATATATATATATTACTTGTATCTTGTGTGTTTTCTTATAATTTTTTGAATGTGTGTGTGTATCCTGTGTGTTTTTCTTATAATTTATCCCGTGTGTTTTCTTAAAAATTTTAAGAAAAAAATAATTATATTGAACGGTATCTTGAATATGTGTGTGTAACCGGTGTGATTTTCCACAAAGATTTTGCATCGGTCGATAATTCAATTATTTGATTTTAACTCATTAAGTTTCACAATTGTTCGATTTGAATCACCTAAATTTCAATTGTTCGATTTTGACCATCAAGTTTATCCCGTTTTGCATTTCCTAGCCATGTTGACTCTTTTTTAAATAAAATTTACTTATGTTGTATTTTAATTAAAATGTGCTTTTAAATGTGTTTGTACCCCGTGTATTTTCAATCTTATAATTTTTTTGAACATGTATGTACCCCTCGTGTTTCTAAATGTTATCTTGAATGTGTGTGTATCTCGTGTGATTTTCCACAGAGATTTTACATCGATAATTCAATCACTTAATTTTAACTCCCTATATTTCACAACTGCTCGATTTTAGTCACTTAAATTTCAATTGTTCGATTTTGGTCATCGAGTTTACATCGTTTTGCATTTTTTAGCCGTTGACTTTTTTTTAAATAAAAATTACTTATGTGGTATTTCAAATCAAATATGCTTTTAAATGTGTTTCTATCTTGTATGTTTTCTTATGATTTTTTGAATGTGCGTGTGTAACCCGTGTGTTTCTAAATGTTATCATGAATGTGTATGTGTCCCGTGTGATTTTTCACATAAATTTTACATTGATAATTCAATTATTTGATTTTAACTCCTCAAGTTTCACAATTGCTCGATTTTAGTCACATAAATTTTAATTATTCGAATTTAGCCCTCAAGTTTACCTCGTTTTGCATTTCATAGCACCGTTGTCTTTTTTTAAATAAAAATTACTTATGTTGTATTTTAAATAAAATATGCTTTTAAATGTTATTGTACTTCGTGTGTTTTCTTATAAACTTTTGAATGTATATGTATTCCATGTGTTTTTAAATGGTATCTTGAATGTGTGTTTATCCCATGTGTTTTCTTAAAAATTTTAAGAAAAAAATAATTATATTGAACGGTATCTTGAATATGTGTGTGTAACCGGTGTGATTTTCCACAAAGATTTTGCATCGGTCGATAATTAAATTATTTGATTTTAACTCACTAAGTTTCACAATTGTTCGATTTAAGTCACCTAAATTTCAATTTTTTTGATTTTGACCATCATGTTTATCCCGTTTTGCATTTCCTAGCCCTGTTGACTCTTTTTTAAATAAAATTTACTTATGTTGTATTTTAATTAAAACGTGATTTTAAATGTGTTTGTACCCCGTGTATTTTTAATCTTATAATTTTTTTGAATATGTATGTACCCCTCGTGTTTTTAAATGATACCTTGAATGTGTGTTTATTTTCCACAAAGTTTTTGCATCGATTGATAATTCAATAATTTTCCACAAAGTTTTTGCATCGATTGATAATTCAATTTATTGCTTGATGGCAAGGAAGAAAGCATTAAAATATTTCCTTAAAAAATTTGTTTGTACCCTGTGTGTTTTCTTATAATTTTTTTAATGTGTGTGCCCTGTGTGTTTCTAAATGGTATCTTGAATGTGTGTGTATCCCGTGTGTTTTCTTATAAATTTTATAAAGAAAAAATAATTATATTGAATGGTATATTGACTGTGTGTCTATCCCGTGTGATTTTCCACAGAGGTTTTGTATTGATAATTAAATTATTTGATTTTAACTCCTTAAATTTCACAATTGTTCAATTTTAGTAACCTAAATTTCTATTGTTCAATTTTGGCCCTCAAGTTTACCACATTTTGAATTTCCTAGTCTCGTTGTCTTTTTTTAAATAAAATTTACTAATGTGATATTTTAAATAAAATCGTCTTTTAAGTGTGTTTGTATTCCGTGTGTTTTCTTATAATTTTTTGAATGTGTGTGTATCCCGTGTGTTTCTAAATGATATCTTGAATGTGTGTGTATCAAGTGTGTTTTCGTATAAAACAATTTAAAAAATAATAATTATATTGAATGGTATCTTGAATTTGTTTGTATCCCAAATTAAATAATTTATGAATAATTTACAGCCTGGTTGGTTTAGGGTTGAATGTGTAGGCGGCTTCCAATTTGAATTAGGTTATTTGGTTATAAACACTATTGAATACTTTCTACATGTATACCTCCAATTCAATAAAAAAAATATATATTTAAATTATTGAATTCTTTCTACATGCCTCCAATTCACGGATTTTTTTATTTTTTATTATTGAATTCTTTTTATATGTATCTAATTCAATAAATCTTACTACAAAATTACTCCATACCTTGAATTTCTACATTTGTCACGTAAATTAATTTAAATAAATCATTTGGTCTATTCAATAAAAATCACATTAAGTAGTCATCATTGGCGTAATAAATGTTGGATGAATGTGAGAAGAGCATTTAATAGCTTCCTTAAATAGTTTTCTCATAGAGTGAATTCGTAAATAGTATATTATATAGATATAGATTCCTAATATTAATCATTAATTCGCCGAAATTAAAAAACATGAGTATGTGCTACTTTAACATACCCGTTGGTGTCAAGTTCGATTGTTGTCATCTTAGACGTTTTTCCCGTCCTAACAAATTGCTTTGTAGGACCAACAGCAGTAAGAAGCCCAATCACATCTAGATAAATGAAGAAATTTACGCTATTAGAAGACTTGACAATAATAGTATCTTAAACCATTAGATTAAAAAACTTGATAAATGTACTAACCAATCAAATAGCTATTGTCAAAGGATTCTAGAAATAAATCAGGTGGATTTGCAAAAGCAAATGCCTGAAGTGGAACAGTTGGATTTTCAGCCTTTGTGACAACAGATTCGAATTCAATGTTTACTATGAGCGGATTCCTTGTAGTACGAAATTCGCCAGAAGCGTTTTTAGTACTGAATCGGCTTATTACATAAACAGATCCCTCTGTAAGTTGTTTGCTAAACTTATAAATCAAGGTTTTTCTTACAGAACAGTGGATTCTTTGACCCTGCAAAATTTTTTACAAAATGCAGGAATATTAAAAAAGAAGCAAATTTGTTCTACAAAAGTAAAATACAGATTAATGAAATTCATACGTTAGAATCAATAAGAACCATCTCAATTGAAGTTGGAGACTGCTTTGAGGTGTTGTCCTTCACGATCCAGAGTCGCATGACTTTGACAAGCAACATACAATCCCCAGTTCTAGCAGTATCCGGTTTGATTTCAGCAATTAGGTGTGTGGATTTTGTTTCCATTTCAAAAAGAAAGTTTTTTTAGTTTGACACTTTTCAAAAAAAAAGTTGAAAAATATTACAATTAGTGCTTAATAAAACGTGAGATGAGTGTGTGTGTGTTTTTTGAAAAAGTATTTCTGAGTCTCTTATTTATAGTCCATAAAATATAAACCCTAATTTGGTTAATGGTTGATTTTGGGCTCAGGTTATTAATTCCAATTGGGAGGGAAAATTGGCAGCTACAAATTTGAATTGTCAAGGTATTTAATTTGAATCAGTCACAAATTAATGTACGTAGTATATTAAAGGTATTTAATTGAATCCTTTCTATTTCTACATTTGTTACCATAAATTGTAATACCTTGAATACCTTGTAAATTTACAGCCTGGTTCATTTTAGGGTTGGTTTAGAGTTGATTTTTGGCGGCTTCCAATTTGAATTAGGTTATAAACCCTAATTAAATTCTTTCTATATGTATGCCTCAAATTCAATAAAAAATAAAAAATAAAAAATATATTTAAATTAATTTCGTAAATGTCTTTTTACAATTAAGTAAATCATTTTTCCAATAAAAATCTGAATAATTTATTTTTTTGACTAAATCTGAATAATTTATTATTTATAGGTTAAAAATATTTGTTTTTATTATTTAGTATTACATATAATTATAGCAAAATTAAAAATATATTTAAATTAATTACGTAAATGTCTTTTTTCAATTAAATATTTTTTTTTTGGTATATTTTTTCAATTAAATATGATTTCACAGTTTTTTTTTATTATTCAGTGCTCATAAAAATATACAAACGGGCAGCATATAACAGTGCTCATAAAAATCTCATTAATCTTGTCAAAAAAAAATCTCATTAGTCTCTCACCAAACAAACCCGTGTGAAGATAATAAATCCCGTTTTCAATTTCAAAACCCGTTTTCAACTTGTCTCTCACCAAAAAATAAAAAAATCTCATTAATGTCTCTTATAAAATAATAAATGCTGGATGATTGTGAGAAGAGTTTTGAACATTTCCAAAAATAATTTTTTTTAGTGGATTCATAAATAGTATATTATATAGATTTTAATTATTCGAATTTAGCCCTCAAGTTTACCTCGTTTTGCATTTCATAGCACCGTTGTCTTTTTTTAAATAAAAATTACTTATGTTGTATTTTAAATAAAATATGCTTTTAAATGTTATTGTACTTCGTGTGTTTTCTTATAAACTTTTGAATGTATATGTATTCCATGTGTTTCTAAATGGTATCTTGAATGTGTGTTTATCCCATGTGTTTTCTTAAAAATTTTAAGAAAAAAATAATTATATTGAACGGTATCTTGAATATGTGTGTGTAACCGGTGTGATTTTCCACAAAGATTTTGCATCGGTCGATAATTAAATTATTTGATTTTAACTCACTAAGTTTCACAATTGTTCGATTTAAGTCACCTAAATTTCAATTTTTTTGATTTTGACCATCATGTTTATCCCGTTTTGCATTTCCTAGCCCTGTTGACTCTTTTTTAAATAAAATTTACTTATGTTGTATTTTAATTAAAACGTGATTTTAAATGTGTTTGTACCCCGTGTATTTTTAATCTTATAATTTTTTTGAATATGTATGTACCCCTCGTGTTTTTAAATGATACCTTGAATGTGTGTTTATTTTCCACAAAGTTTTTGCATCGATTGATAATTCAATAATTTTCCACAAAGTTTTTGCATCGATTGATAATTCAATTTATTGCTTGATGGCAAGGAAGAAAGCATTAAAATATTTCCTTAAAAAATTTGTTTGTACCCTGTGTGTTTTCTTATAATTTTTTTAATGTGTGTGCCCTGTGTGTTTCTAAATGGTATCTTGAATGTGTGTGTATCCCGTGTGTTTTCTTATAAATTTTATAAAGAAAAAATAATTATATTGAATGGTATATTGACTGTGTGTCTATCCCGTGTGATTTTCCACAGAGGTTTTGTATTGATAATTAAATTATTTGATTTTAACTCCTTAAATTTCACAATTGTTCAATTTTAGTAACCTAAATTTCTATTGTTCAATTTTGGCCCTCAAGTTTACCACATTTTGAATTTCCTAGTCTCGTTGTCTTTTTTTAAATAAAATTTACTAATGTGATATTTTAAATAAAATCGTCTTTTAAGTGTGTTTGTATTCCGTGTGTTTTCTTATAATTTTTTGAATGTGTGTGTATCCCGTGTGTTTCTAAATGATATCTTGAATGTGTGTGTATCAAGTGTGTTTTCGTATAAAACAATTTAAAAAATAATAATTATATTGAATGGTATCTTGAATTTGTTTGTATCCCAAATTAAATAATTTATGAATAATTTACAGCCTGGTTGGTTTAGGGTTGAATGTGTAGGCGGCTTCCAATTTGAATTAGGTTATTTGGTTATAAACACTATTGAATACTTTCTACATGTATACCTCCAATTCAATAAAAAAAAAATATATTTAAATTATTGAATTCTTTCTACATGCCTCCAATTCACGGATTTTTTTATTTTTTATTATTGAATTCTTTTTATATGTATCTAATTCAATAAATCTTACTACAAAATTACTCCATACCTTGAATTTCTACATTTGTCACGTAAATTAATTTAAATAAATCATTTGGTCTATTCAATAAAAATCACATTAAGTAGTCATCATTGGCGTAATAAATGTTGGATGAATGTGAGAAGAACATTTAATAGCTTCCTTAAATAGTTTTCTCATAGAGTGAATTCGTAAATAGTATATTATATAGATATAGATTCCTAATATTAATCATTAATTCGCCGAAATTAAAAAACATGAGTATGTGCTACTTTAACATACCCGTTGGTGTCAAGTTCGATTGTTGTCATCTTAGACGTTTTTCCCGTCCTAACAAATTGCTTTGTAGGACCAACAGCAGTAAGAAGCCCAATCACATCTAGATAAATGAAGAAATTTACGCTATTAGAAGACTTGACAATAATAGTATCTTAAACCATTAGATTAAAAAACTTGATAAATGTACTAACCAATCAAATAGCTATTGTCAAAGGATTCTAGAAATAAATCAGGTGGATTTGCAAAAGCAAATGCCTGAAGTGGAACAGTTGGATTTTCAGCCTTTGTGACAACAGATTCGAATTCAATGTTTACTATGAGCGGATTCCTTGTAGTACGAAATTCGCCAGAAGCGTTTTTAGTACTGAATCGGCTTATTACATAAACAGATCCCTCTGTAAGTTGTTTGCTAAACTTATAAATCAAGGTTTTTCTTACAGAACAGTGGATTCTTTGACCCTGCAAAATTTTTTACAAAATGCAGGAATATTAAAAAAGAAGCAAATTTGTTCTACAAAAGTAAAATACAGATTAATGAAATTCATACGTTAGAATCAATAAGAACCATCTCAATTGAAGTTGGAGACTGCTTTGAGGTGTTGTCCTTCACGATCCAGAGTCGCATGACTTTGACAAGCAACATACAATCCCCAGTTCTAGCAGTATCCGGTTTGATTTCAGCAATTAGGTGTGTGGATTTTGTTTCCATTTCAAAAAGAAAGTTTTTTTAGTTTGACACTTTTCAAAAAAAAAGTTGAAAAATATTACAATTAGTGCTTAATAAAACGTGAGATGAGTGTGTGTGTGTTTTTTGAAAAAGTATTTCTGAGTCTCTTATTTATAGTCCATAAAATATAAACCCTAATTTGGTTAATGGTTGATTTTGGGCTCAGGTTATTAATTCCAATTGGGAGGGAAAATTGGCAGCTACAAATTTGAATTGTCAAGGTATTTAATTTGAATCAGTCACAAATTAATGTACGTAGTATATTAAAGGTATTTAATTGAATCCTTTCTATTTCTACATTTGTTACCATAAATTGTAATACCTTGAATACCTTGTAAATTTACAGCCTGGTTCATTTTAGGGTTGGTTTAGAGTTGATTTTCGGCGGCTTCCAATTTGAATTAGGTTATAAACCCTAATTAAATTCTTTCTATATGTATGCCTCAAATTCAATAAAAAATAAAAAATAAAAAATATATTTAAATTAATTTCGTAAATGTCTTTTTACAATTAAGTAAATCATTTTTCCAATAAAAATCTGAATAATTTATTTTTTGACTAAATCTGAATAATTTATTATTTATAGGTTAAAAATATTTGTTTTTATTATTTAGTATTACATATAATTATAGCAAAATTAAAAATATATTTAAATTAATTACGTAAATGTCTTTTTTCAATTAAATATTTTTTTTTGGTATATTTTTTCAATTAAATATGATTTCACAGTTTTTTTTTATTATTCAGTGCTCATAAAAATATACAAACGGGCAGCATATAACAGTGCTCATAAAAATCTCATTAATCTTGTCAAAAAAAAATCTCATTAGTCTCTCACCAAACAAACCCGTGTGAAGATAATAAATCCCGTTTTCAATTTCAAAACCCGTTTTCAACTTGTCTCTCACCAAAAAATAAAAAAATCTCATTAATGTCTCTTATAAAATAATAAATGCTGGATTGATTGTGAGAAGAGTTTTGAACATTTCCAAAAATAATTTTTTTTAGTGGATTCATAAATAGTATATTATATAGATTTTAATTATTCGAATTTAGCCCTCAAGTTTACCTCGTTTTGCATTTCATAGCACCGTTGTCTTTTTTTAAATAAAAATTACTTATGTTGTATTTTAAATAAAATATGCTTTTAAATGTTATTGTACTTCGTGTGTTTTCTTATAAACTTTTGAATGTATATGTATTCCATGTGTTTCTAAATGGTATCTTGAATGTGTGTTTATCCCATGTGTTTTCTTAAAAATTTTAAGAAAAAAATAATTATATTGAACGGTATCTTGAATATGTGTGTGTAACCGGTGTGATTTTCCACAAAGATTTTGCATCGGTCGATAATTAAATTATTTGATTTTAACTCACTAAGTTTCACAATTGTTCGATTTAAGTCACCTAAATTTCAATTTTTTTGATTTTGACCATCATGTTTATCCCGTTTTGCATTTCCTAGCCCTGTTGACTCTTTTTTAAATAAAATTTACTTATGTTGTATTTTAATTAAAACGTGATTTTAAATGTGTTTGTACCCCGTGTATTTTTAATCTTATAATTTTTTTTGAATATGTATGTACCCCTCGTGTTTTTAAATGATACCTTGAATGTGTGTTTATTTTCCACAAAGTTTTTGCATCGATTGATAATTCAATAATTTTCCACAAAGTTTTTGCATCGATTGATAATTCAATTTATTGCTTGATGGCAAGGAAGAAAGCATTAAAATATTTCCTTAAAAAATTTGTTTGTACCCTGTGTGTTTTCTTATAATTTTTTTAATGTGTGTGCCCTGTGTGTTTCTAAATGGTATCTTGAATGTGTGTGTATCCCGTGTGTTTTCTTATAAATTTTATAAAGAAAAAATAATTATATTGAATGGTATATTGACTGTGTGTCTATCCCGTGTGATTTTCCACAGAGGTTTTGTATTGATAATTAAATTATTTAATTTTAACTCCTTAAATTTCACAATTGTTCAATTTTAGTAACCTAAATTTCTATTGTTCAATTTTGGCCCTCAAGTTTACCACATTTTGAATTTCCTAGTCTCGTTGTCTTTTTTTAAATAAAATTTACTAATGTGATATTTTAAATAAAATCGTCTTTTAAGTGTGTTTGTATTCCGTGTGTTTTCTTATAATTTTTTGAATGTGTGTGTATCCCGTGTGTTTCTAAATGATATCTTGAATGTGTGTGTATCAAGTGTGTTTTCGTATAAAACAATTTAAAAAATAATAATTATATTGAATGGTATCTTGAATTTGTTTGTATCCCAAATTAAATAATTTATGAATAATTTACAGCCTGGTTGGTTTAGGGTTGAATGTGTAGGCGGCTTCCAATTTGAATTAGGTTATTTGGTTATAAACACTATTGAATACTTTCTACATGTATACCTCCAATTCAATAAAAAAAAAATATATTTAAATTATTGAATTCTTTCTACATGCCTCCAATTCACGGATTTTTTTATTTTTTATTATTGAATTCTTTTTATATGTATCTAATTCAATAAATCTTACTACAAAATTACTCCATACCTTGAATTTCTACATTTGTCACGTAAATTAATTTAAATAAATCATTTGGTCTATTCAATAAAAATCACATTAAGTAGTCATCATTGGCGTAATAAATGTTGGATGAATGTGAGAAGAGCATTTAATAGTTTCCTTAAATAGTTTTCTCATAGAGTGAATTCGTAAATAGTATATTATATAGATATAGATTCCTAATATTAATCATTAATTCGCCGAAATTAAAAAACATGAGTATGTGCTACTTTAACATACCCGTTGGTGTCAAGTTCGATTGTTGTCATCTTAGACGTTTTTCCCGTCCTAACAAATTGCTTTGTAGGACCAACAGCAGTAAGAAGCCCAATCACATCTAGATAAATGAAGAAATTTACGCTATTAGAAGACTTGACAATAATAGTATCTTAAACCATTAGATTAAAAAACTTGATAAATGTACTAACCAATCAAATAGCTATTGTCAAAGGATTCTAGAAATAAATCAGGTGGATTTGCAAAAGCAAATGCCTGAAGTGGAACAGTTGGATTTTCAGCCTTTGTGACAACAGATTCGAATTCAATGTTTACTATGAGCGGATTCCTTGTAGTACGAAATTCGCCAGAAGCGTTTTTAGTACTGAATCGGCTTATTACATAAACAGATCCCTCTGTAAGTTGTTTGCTAAACTTATAAATCAAGGTTTTTCTTACAGAACAGTGGATTCTTTGACCCTGCAATTTTTTTTACAAAATGCAGGAATATTAAAAAAGAAGCAAATTTGTTCTACAAAAGTAAAATACAGATTAATGAAATTCATACGTTAGAATCAATAAGAACCATCTCAATTGAAGTTGGAGACTGCTTTGAGGTGTTGTCCTTCACGATCCAGAGTCGCATGACTTTGACAAGCAACATACAATCCCCAGTTCTAGCAGTATCCGGTTTGATTTCAGCAATTAGGTGTGTGGATTTTGTTTCCATTTCAAAAAGAAAGTTTTTTTAGTTTGACACTTTTCAAAAAGAAAGTTGAAAAATATTACAATTAGTGCTTAATAAAACGTGAGATGAGTGTGTGTGTGTTTTTTGAAAAAGTATTTCTGAGTCTCTTATTTATAGTCCATAAAATATAAACCCTAATTTGGTTAATGGTTGATTTTGGGCTCAGGTTATTAATTCCAATTGGGAGGGAAAATTGGCAGCTACAAATTTGAATTGTCAAGGTATTTAATTTGAATCAGTCACAAATTAATGTACGTAGTATATTAAAGGTATTTAATTGAATCCTTTCTATTTCTACATTTGTTACCATAAATTGTAATACCTTGAATACCTTGTAAATTTACAGCCTGGTTCATTTAGGGTTGGTTTAGAGTTGATTTTTGGCGGCTTCCAATTTGAATTAGGTTATAAACCCTAATTAAATTCTTTCTATATGTATGCCTCAAATTCAATAAAAAATAAAAAATAAAAAATATATTTAAATTAATTTCGTAAATGTCTTTTTACAATTAAGTAAATCATTTTTCCAATAAAAATCTGAATAATTTATTTTTTTGACTAAATCTGAATAATTTATTATTTATAGGTTAAAAATATTTGTTTTTATTATTTAGTATTACATATAATTATAGCAAAATTAAAAATATATTTAATTAATTACGTAAATGTCTTTTTTCAATTAAATATTTTTTTTTGGTATATTTTTTCAATTAAATATGATTTCACAGTTTTTTTTTATTATTCAGTGCTCATAAAAATATACAAACGGGCAGCATATAACAGTGCTCATAAAAATCTCATTAATCTTGTCAAAAAAAAATCTCATTAGTCTCTCACCAAACAAACCCGTGTGAAGATAATAAATCCCGTTTTCAATTTCAAAACCCGTTTTCAACTTGTCTCTCACCAAAAAATAAAAAAATCTCATTAATGTCTCTTATAAAATAATAAATGCTGGATGATTGTGAGAAGAGTTTTGAACATTTCCAAAAATAATTTTTTTTAGTGGATTCATAAATAGTATATTATATAGATTTGAAATCGAAGGAAGTACATGTTTAAAATTTTAAACACATTCATATTCATAAAATGCCCGACCAAGTTGATATCTCCCAAACCTTTTGATTTTTTCAAATTACTTTAAAAGAAAATGTTAACTAAGGCCTCTGGAGTATTTCTTAAACATTTTAAATAATAAGATTTTATATAAGGGTTTTTCTATAACACACCCATGAAGGTGTGCATTAGCATTATTCACCTTATTTAATTCTACACTAAATAATTTCTCTCTCTTTAATTTGGAATTTTTTGTTATTTTATAAAGAGGGTGAATGATGATAATGCACATCATGGGTGTGTTTGTTATTTTATAAAAATAATAAAAAATTCCAAATTGAAGAGAGAGAAATTTTTTTAATATAAAATTAAACAAAGTGAATGATGTTAATGCACACTTTTATGGGTGTGCTATATCAAAACCCTTTATAAATTATTATTAAAATATATAAATTTAACACATTAAAAATATAATGTTTAATTTTAAAATAATTTTTAAATGGAATACATAAAGAGTAGTCGAGACATTGGCCAGATGCTACTTTAAAAAGTAACCCAAAAATGTGATACTCACTTCGTCTCAAAGTAATTGACTTAGTACTTGTCAAAATTATTTGTTCTAAAATAATTGTTCTATATTATTTATAATATTGTTTTTTTTAATATTTAAATATCTACTGTAACACCCCGATTTCCCAATAATTATTTTAGTTAATTTTTAAGTGTTATTTTAAAAATAGCAACACAAGGGTGTCACATCCTTTTCCAAATTAAAACTAATTACTAGAGTAATTTAAACTTGCAGCGAAATTTAAATCCAAAATAAAAATATATTTCCAACAAAGTCTGAATATATAATTAAGTATCGCAAGGTAACAAATTTCTAAAACTTTCATAAAGGATTCAACAAAGTTCCGAAGATTTTAAAATAATAATTCCAAAAGCAATAAATGAAGTTCCCCAAGTCATGTATCCAGAGCGACTCCAAAAGACTCAAAACAAAAAGATAAATCGACTCCTAATGCCATCTCGAAGAGCGAAACTAAGCTTGGACTCTTACCTGAAAACTACGGTTGCACACCGTAGGGCCAAGCCAGAGGGGAAATGTAAAGGTGAGCACAAAACATCAAATGATAACCGAAGTACAATAGCAAGAAGAGATAGCAAGACAAGTACCAAAGAAATCACCATAGCGGGTGAACCCGCGCCTATCCACAATCGAACAAAATATGCAAGTCATATAGCACAAGTCAGATTCACCACACACAATACTTAAATTAAAGATTCACTATATGGTACCAAGGGTCGGAAGCACGAGTTATAATTATCGGCATTCCTCATCGACAAATTTTGGAATACCGAGTTAAGTGTATCGGACAATCCACAACAACAAATTTTGGAATACCGAGTTAATTGTATCGGACTATCCACAACAACAAATTTTACAACAAATTTTGGAATACCGAGTTAATTGTATCGGACTATCCGCAATAACAAATTATGGAATACCGAGTTAATTGTATCGGACTTCCTCAAAATCAAAAGGGCAGAAGCACGAGTTAAATGTATCGGCCTTCTTTCAAGTCGAAACAACGACAGAGATTTGACTCAATAATGAATGCATGATCATATATCTCAATGCTCAAACAACAAATAAAGTACACAACAACATCTCAAAAATCAAAGGTTAGGCATGACTCAAAATCAAATTAAATCTCAAAATCAAAAATTGCTCAAATATCCAATTCTCAAGAACAACTCAAAATCAAATTAAGGAGGCAAGAATAGAAGCTACTGTCATCAATAGAAGCTACTGAAACAAATCTAAATAAGCTCAAAATTAAATACTAAGGAATAAAACGATTAAGGAATCAAAGAATTTGTTCACAAAATCATTAGTTATCAAAGTCTTACAATTCAAAACAATTCTAGAAAAAGGATATTTAATACTTTATTATAACATCTCATAAGACTCAGTTTTCATAAAAAAATATGTTTTTATCAAAACTAGTAAATTGGACGAATTTAAAAACGAAGTGACTCAATTTCATAGAAATTCCAGGATCGAATTCAAGCTATATAATAGATGTTTTAGAGGAGATCAAACTCAAAGGAATCAAAAGAAAATCAAAGAACACAAAAGCAAATCCCAAATAAAACATAGAACACGAATAATGCTATATTCAAAAATAGCAACAAATCAAAACATTCTTAGAGATGAGGTTCAATTCCACTTTACCTACTAATGACCCAATCCAATTGAAAAGTATACGTTGAAATAGTCCTAAATATTTTTAATTGAAGTTGTTACTTGTAGTATTACTATATTATATTGCACTACACCTATATGCATCTCGTGTCCATATTTCCTTTCTTTCATGTTTATTTATTTAATTATTCATTTATGTAAAACAAACCAAAAACAATATTCACACTATGCATGTCCGGTTCAACGCCGGCAACCATGCACGACCTTCATCCTATGTAAAATCTAAAATCCCAATTACATAAAACTCCATTATAAAATTCAATCCTTTTAATTTGACTACTCAAACTCATAGTTTTTTTTCTTCAAAGTTTTATACCAACCCTTTTTATGGAGAACTGAGGAACAACACAACTCCAATAGATATTTCACACCAGTTCAATAATCATAGCAGAGTATAAAAATAAAATCACAATAACAACAACAGGAACACAATTCGAAATAGAAAAAGAATCCAAAACATTATCAAACATCAAGTAGCAAGAAAGTGGTAAAAACATGAAAAAGGACGTCAAGCTATATTCTTGTATTCAAACTTCAGAAAATCATAGAGATGGTGCAAAGCTCCCTTACCTTAATTCCTAGCAGTAAACTCTCTTTTTCTAAGGTTGTTGATTTCCAATTTGTTCTTCTTCTCCCCAATCACAAAGCTTCTCTCTTATTCTTATGTACTTCTAGTGTTTTACTGTTTTTAGCAAAAGTGGTAAACCCTAATTTTTTCTTAAAATTATCTATTTATAAAAAGTAATTGCATTAACTTTTCCAAAAAGAAAGGAATTGATCTTAAAAAAAAATCTGATTTCTAAACATATCTTTTAAAGGATATTATTTCATCTTTTTTTTTTTATTTTGACTAAATAAAAAAAAATACTATTCTCACTCCTCATAAAAAAAATAGACAAATTTACTAATACACCTCACCTTTTTCCTTTAGTTTACATTCCTCATATCTTCTCCCAAATTTCTATATTTATTTCTATGGTTTACTAATCTAAAGTCTCCTCTCTAATTATCCCATTGAATCCCACACAAACATATCCATAAAAACTATTAAAAACATAGTAGATTATTATTAATATACTACTAATAATATATAATAATATTAATATTATCCAATAATAATAATAAATTAATACTACTAATTTTGGGGTGTTACAACTCTCCCCCCCTTTAGAATTTTCGCCCTCGAAAATTACTTAAATCATACCCCCACCATTTTTCTCAATCGATCCAAACAAAAATTCAATTTATCACTAAAGAGCTATTTTAATTTTGTTAACTTCGTAAGTAAGTAGTCTATCATTTGTCTCTCATACTACTTAGTGTTAACATCATTAAAAGATTAGAGTACTTTATCACTCATAACATGAATAGATAGCTCACAAAACCTACGAAAACATATCCCTTAGAAATTCATTTAATTACCATTTTAAGGAAAACAATAGTGACAAAAAAAAAAAAAGCATATTTAGCAAAAATAAAAGTTATAGTGACAAGACATCAACAAACAAACCATCAGACTAAGAATTATCTCCTAAAACTACGAAATCCATAAAATAACACTCAAGCCATATATGAAGCCATACATAGTCAAATATCTCTAGTTAACAAATTATGGTTCTCACATTTCATAAAAGTTACTTTTCTAGTTAGAATTACTTTTCTAGTTAGAATAAACTAATCACTCTCCTATCGTATAAAATCGATATTTTCTTAAATTAAGTTGCCTTTATGCTATGCAGAAAACAATACTCCTTAATTTGTATTACATGAAATCAATTAACCAAAGAACTCATAAACATCAAGACAACATTTTTATTATGAAATTCTACATATATATAACTAATAACACACTCTCTTACTAAGTAACATGTTCATAAATTGCTATTCTTGAGTCACAAATCAAACATATTTATAATCATGTAATGGTCCTAAAAGACAACTTAAGGAAACTAGTCAATTACATATTAAATTCATATTATTTTACACAATTTAAATAATGTTATAAATTTTCTTAAAATCAACGGACAGCACAAAAAACACTCTCTTAAAACATGTTGCAAAACAACACATTTGAAAGTACATTTCACAAATTCACGAATCACCAAGTTGTTCTTAAAAAAAAAATCATAATAAAAGATAGTTATAATTTTTTTTTCCATTAATCTATAATAGAATGCAATGCACATGTAGGGTCACACTAATTCAAGTCTAACACTTTATTAACACATGAACACATACACAAGAGCACACAAACATCTTGGTGACATTTCTCTCACCTAAATTATAAAATTAAAAATTAGACCATGGTAAGAAAAGATGAATATTTCATAATAATTAGCTCTAATTAGCTCAATAATTAGTACGTCACAGAAGATAATACTGTAATTAGTTTAACATGACGTACAATTGATTTGGTAAAATAAAACCTTTAAAACTTGATCGAGTATCACATTCACTAATTTTATTCCAGAAAAAAATAGCATAGTTACTTACTATAATTTACAAATAACAAAAAAACATATAATTTTTTTTATAGTAATAGTTTTTCACATGTTATAAATTAAAACATATGTCAAATATATTCTATAATTCACTTATTTAATTTAATCAAATCACATAACTCCTAACACAATTAGTAAACCAAACTATTAATTTTATTAACATGCTCAAGCTGTAACTAAATTTACATATGATAAAACAAATTTTAAATGTCCTACATACTTCAATTAAAATTTTACAATCAAAAGCAAAGAAAACAAACATTTAAGCAAGTATGACAAAACATTACCTATGAGTTAAACAATAAATATAATTTGAAACTCAACACTTATATTAATATTAATTTACAGAATTAAAACATGTATCTAGATTCAAACACCAAATTAAAATCATCCACATAAAACAATCATATAACACAAGAATTAAAGTCACAATCCATGTAAAAAATCAAATAAAATAACATGTTAAAAAAAGTTACAGTGACTAAGGTGCAAGTGTAACTACAATAATCAAATTTAACATAAGAGAACACACGACTAAAAGGCAGACGCGACTGACATAAATTCCACTTAATCTAAATGAACAGACTTGCTCTGAATGACACATGACAGACACATAACCCACATAGCTGAATTAGACCGACCTGCTCTGATACCAACTTGTAACACCCCGATTTCCCAATAATTATTTTAGTTAATTTTTAAGTGTTATTTTAAAAATAGCAACACAAGGGTGTCACATCCTTTTCCAAATTAAAACTAATTACTAGAGTAATTTAAACTTGCAGCGAAATTTAAATCCAAAATAAAAATATATTTCCAACAAAGTCTGAATATATAATTAAGTATCGCAAGGTAACAAATTTCTAAAACTTTCATAAAGGATTCAACAAAGTTCCGAAGATTTTAAAATAATAATTCCAAAAGCAATAAATGAAGTTCCCCAAGTCATGTATCCAGAGCGACTCCAAAAGACTCAAAACAAAAAGATAAATCGACTCCTAATGCCATCTCGAAGAGCGAAACTAAGCTTGGACTCTTACCTGAAAACTACGGTTGCACACCGTAGGGCCAAGCCAGAGGGGAAATGTAAAGGTGAGCACAAAACATCAAATGATAACCGAAGTACAATAGCAAGAAGAGATAGCAAGACAAGTACCAAAGAAATCACCATAGCGGGTGAACCCGCGCCTATCCACAATCGAACAAAATATGCAAGTCATATAGCACAAGTCAGATTCACCACACACAATACTTAAATTAAAGATTCACTATATGGTACCAAGGGTCGGAAGCACGAGTTATAATTATCGGCATTCCTCATCGACAAATTTTGGAATACCGAGTTAAGTGTATCGGACAATCCACAACAACAAATTTTGGAATACCGAGTTAATTGTATCGGACTATCCACAACAACAAATTTTACAACAAATTTTGGAATACCGAGTTAATTGTATCGGACTATCCGCAATAACAAATTATGGAATACCGAGTTAATTGTATCGGACTTCCTCAAAATCAAAAGGGCAGAAGCACGAGTTAAATGTATCGGCCTTCTTTCAAGTCGAAACAACGACAGAGATTTGACTCAATAATGAATGCATGATCATATATCTCAATGCTCAAACAACAAATAAAGTACACAACAACATCTCAAAAATCAAAGGTTAGGCATGACTCAAAATCAAATTAAATCTCAAAATCAAAAATTGCTCAAATATCCAATTCTCAAGAACAACTCAAAATCAAATTAAGGAGGCAAGAATAGAAGCTACTGTCATCAATAGAAGCTACTGAAACAAATCTAAATAAGCTCAAAATTAAATACTAAGGAATAAAACGATTAAGGAATCAAAGAATTTGTTCACAAAATCATTAGTTATCAAAGTCTTACAATTCAAAACAATTCTAGAAAAAGGATATTTAATACTTTATTATAACATCTCATAAGACTCAGTTTTCATAAAAAAATATGTTTTTATCAAAACTAGTAAATTGGACGAATTTAAAAACGAAGTGACTCAATTTCATAGAAATTCCAGGATCGAATTCAAGCTATATAATAGATGTTTTAGAGGAGATCAAACTCAAAGGAATCAAAAGAAAATCAAAGAACACAAAAGCAAATCCCAAATAAAACATAGAACACGAATAATGCTATATTCAAAAATAGCAACAAATCAAAACATTCTTAGAGATGAGGTTCAATTCCACTTTACCTACTAATGACCCAATCCAATTGAAAAGTATACGTTGAAATAGTCCTAAATATTTTTAATTGAAGTTGTTACTTGTAGTATTACTATATTATATTGCACTACACCTATATGCATCTCGTGTCCATATTTCCTTTCTTTCATGTTTATTTATTTAATTATTCATTTATGTAAAACAAACCAAAAACAATATTCACACTATGCATGTCCGGTTCAACGCCGGCAACCATGCACGACCTTCATCCTATGTAAAATCTAAAATCCCAATTACATAAAACTCCATTATAAAATTCAATCCTTTTAATTTGACTACTCAAACTCATAGTTTTTTTTCTTCAAAGTTTTATACCAACCCTTTTTATGGAGAACTGAGGAACAACACAACTCCAATAGATATTTCACACCAGTTCAATAATCATAGCAGAGTATAAAAATAAAATCACAATAACAACAACAGGAACACAATTCGAAATAGAAAAAGAATCCAAAACATTATCAAACATCAAGTAGCAAGAAAGTGGTAAAAACATGAAAAAGGACGTCAAGCTATATTCTTGTATTCAAACTTCAGAAAATCATAGAGATGGTGCAAAGCTCCCTTACCTTAATTCCTAGCAGTAAACTCTCTTTTTCTAAGGTTGTTGATTTCCAATTTGTTCTTCTTCTCCCCAATCACAAAGCTTCTCTCTTATTCTTATGTACTTCTAGTGTTTTACTGTTTTTAGCAAAAGTGGTAAACCCTAATTTTTTCTTAAAATTATCTATTTATAAAAAGTAATTGCATTAACTTTTCCAAAAAGAAAGGAATTGATCTTAAAAAAAAATCTGATTTCTAAACATATCTTTTAAAGGATATTATTTCATCTTTTTTTTTTTATTTTGACTAAATAAAAAAAAATACTATTCTCACTCCTCATAAAAAAAATAGACAAATTTACTAATACACCTCACCTTTTTCCTTTAGTTTACATTCCTCATATCTTCTCCCAAATTTCTATATTTATTTCTATGGTTTACTAATCTAAAGTCTCCTCTCTAATTATCCCATTGAATCCCACACAAACATATCCATAAAAACTATTAAAAACATAGTAGATTATTATTAATATACTACTAATAATATATAATAATATTAATATTATCCAATAATAATAATAAATTAATACTACTAATTTTGGGGTGTTACATCTACTACCGATAAAAAATAAAAATATTTGTTTTCATGAACTTAACTCAATTGATAAAGGATATTGCACATTTGTGCAGGGACCGAAGTTTGAACCTTGTATATCCACTTATTCATCTTTAATGGATGAATTTTTAACCGTTAGGCTATCTGGCCAAAACAAAAGTGAAAATATTTTTATAAAATATTTTATCTTTCATTTACACATTTTTTTAAATATGTGAAATAATTTGAAACAAATGTTTATGGGATGGAAGGAGTACTAAGAGCATCTCCATCGGTCTGTTCTTTCTCGGTTCGTGGAAGCAAGAACCCATTTTTTTCATTTTATTACCATTGGAGTCCGCCAGGTGGAATAGTCGTTCCGTCATGAAGTAACGTTCTTGAAGCAATGGAATTGTTCTTTTAATAATAAAAAATTCGTGAATAAATTCTGAAAATTAATCAACTTTCCATCCCACCATCAACTTACATAAAACCCACAAAAGAAGAAAATCTAGTAACTACTCTCAAGAAGAAATACCCACACCTTGCTCACAAAAAAAAAAAAAAACACTGAAGAAAATATGCAGAGGTTGGAAACTTCATACAACTATAAATCAAAGATCCAAGCTTGACAAGAGAAGTTGAAACAATGGGTCGGATCTTGGCTTGCTGAGATGGGAATGTGAAAATGGAAAACATATGAAACGCAGATCTGTGCGACTTTGTCACAGACATGCAATTAAACTTAAATCTGAGATGAGAAAGAGAGAGATGAGTTCAAATGGGAAAGATAGTTTGATTGAAGACGATATAGAAATGGAGTTATGAAGATGAGTTGAAGATGAAGAATGAAAACTTTGAAGTTTCTCGGTGCTTCTTCATCTAGAGAAAATTAATTTTAACAATTCTGAAAAATAATACATTTTTTTAATTTGTAGTGGGACCCATTTTAAGTTCTTTACTTGTTCACCAATAGAGCAAAAATTAATTGAGTTCCTTTGAGCTTAGGTGGAGAAATGGGCCCCACAAAGAACCAAGGAAAAAAAATGACCGATAAAGATGCTCTAAAAAATATGGGCATTTAGAAAATGATTAATTTACTGGAGTGCCCCTAAAATTTGGTTGTTTGTGATTGAGATGGAATCATGGAAACATCCTTGCCATACCCTTTGTTCTTGATGTGAAGCAAAGCAAGTGAATAAATTGGCGGTTGTGTCAGATTGACTAGTGACCGCCGCAGCCGCTGTCACGTGGCACCTTAACACATGACACAACACTTTCTCCCTACCCTACCACACTTAATTTATCTCACCAACTCTCTCTCTCTGGCGGCAAAGAAAGAAACTTCCCCCACTCACCTCTTTTCTTTAATTCTTTATCCTCTCCCAGGCGTCTTCTATTTTTTTCACCCAAATTATTGTTTGCAATTTTAATCAAATATTATCCCCGTTTCTTAATATAAGAGATACTAGTATAACTAATCCGTGCATTAATATTCAAAAATTATATTAATTTTTGTAGTTAAAGTAGATTACTTGATATATTAAATTTTTAATTTAATTTTAATATTTTGAATGTTATTTTTAATTAATCTATTTTTTTATCAAGTAATTGTTTTTTCCAATCCAATTACTTGTTTAATTCATTTTATATTTATATTATTTAAATACAAAAAATAATACTCTAAATTTAGGCATTTTAAAAGAATAAAATAGGGTGGAGAGTGATCTTCCACTCTCCGTTTCTAATAATGTGGTTTTTTCTTTTCCGTTCAGTAGAAATTACAAAAAAGATAAGGTCATGTAATAATATATGAATAAAAATATTGGTCTCGTATAAATTACAACATTAAAAAATACTCTTATCAATTATGAGTATAATATAAATTATAGTTAAAAAAAATAGGTTTTCCGTATTAATATTTATTTAAGATTCCATAGAAAAAAAGTCCATATTAATAAACCTCTTATTAAAATATTTTCAAAAATATAACTTCGTAAAAATTACAAAAAGGTCCTAGAGAGTGATCTCTCACACTCCATTATCAATAATATGATATTTTATCTCTCCTCCCTATAGAAATTATAATAAGAAATTATACAGATTGTATTATTGATATATGAATATAAATATATGTTTCACGTAAATTACCAAAAAATTAGGCACTTGTATTAATACTATCAATACAAATATTGATCCGTGAAAATTAATAAAAAAAACACTTGTAACAATTGTTTGGTTACAATACGTTGTAAATCAATTGAATTTTAACTCAATATTCATCAAAAATATTTATCTCAAATTATTATTTTTGATAAAAATCTCAAAAAAAAAAAATTGGAAAAATTAATTTAATTTGTTTGTTTTTTCCAAAAATGACTCATTAATCTTAGTTATACCAAAGACAAATATCACCTAATAAAGAATTATATCTATATATTAAAAGAATGTGAGTAAAGAATTCCAATTGAAATTCTTGTCATAAAAAATAAATTAATTTACCGATATATTTGTACCAAAATAATAGTTCACTACAAATATTTCAACATTTTTTTGGCTAGGAAGCAAATAATATTTTAATATTTTTTTGAAACGGAATAATATTTTAATATTGAACCAACCAACATCAACGCATAAAAATATAACCAACAAAAAATAATGCATAAAATAAATTTTGTATAAAAAAGTTCATATAATAAAATAACTAAAAAGATATTAGTAGTTGATTATGATTATTGAAAGGTTGAACCATGTCTCTTTCACTAAAGTTAATTTATTCATGAATAAAATATAAAAAAAACTGTTATTTTGTCTTTGATGGAAATCGAACCACGTTTCTCTAGATAAAGTAATAAAATTAAGGAGAAGATGACACATATGATTTTGTTCATTGAGAGAATGACACCAAGGAAAATGAGATATCGTAAATATATTATATAGAGATTGTAATTTTTAAATTTATTATAAAATTTATGTATTTAGACTATAATAAAGATTAAATGCATCAATTTTTAAATGAATATAAAAAGTGTATTGTCTCTTAAAATAAAGAACGGAGATAGTATATTTCATGCTAAAGAATGCAATATTTTTATTAAGAATACAACGGTTTCTAATATATTCACTAGTGTGTTTGTTTTTAGTTCAATGTGATCTTTTTCTAGCTCATCTATAAGTCTCACATTGCTTGGAACTCGGAACTAATGATAGTTTATACACAACACGTCACACTCCTCAAACCAACCGAGACGTCTTTTCTACAAAGGATAAAACCTTGATGGGTAAATCCAAAAGCGGACAATCTCTCGGAAATGTAGACTTGAGGTCGGATCGGAACATACTCTCATTTATTCCCCGCAGATAAATCCGAGTTATGTTCGAAATAGTGACGCCGTTTGTGGGGACGAAAAATTCGTTATCAAATCACAGCCCTTAGCCTCGACTGGGGGGAGAATCTGTTATGGCTCATCTATAAGTCTCACATCGCTTGGAACTCGAGCCTAATGGTAGTTTATATACAACACGCCACACTCCTCAAATCAACCGAGACACCTTTATTATAAAAGACAAAACCGTGACGGATTAACCTTAACGGACAATCTCTCAAAAAGTTAGACTTAAGATCGGGTCGGAACATATATACCATTATTTATCTCCCGTAAATAAATTTAAGTTCTGTTAAGAACATATTTGATTTTTAAATTGAGTAAAACTCTTCCTCATATCATTAGTCTTGATGGAAAAGTGAGATATTTTTTATGTTGATCAAATTGAGAACTTTATCAACAAATAAATTTAAATGTTATTCTTTCTATAGAAATATATTTTTTCTCATTTTCGACATTTGTAATTGTAGGGGTTAGAATAGACCAGACCGACTTACATTAACATAAATCACGTCAGATCTTTTTATTGGTGGATTAAAAATATAATATATATTTAAAAAAGAGTATAATAGGAAAATAAGGTGTAAAAATAGACTCTCATATTTTGGTTTTTTATTTCTTCTAAAACGACAAGTAAAAAGGAATGGAGGGACTATAGATTAAAGAAAAGAATTGTGTACATTTTACTTAAGAGATTGACATTAAAAGGAACTAGGAGATTAAGGTTGAGAGTTTTACCACCTCTCACTGATGAGATGAGTTGCGTGTTTAAAGTATGTTAACATAATGGGATGGTTAATATATATATATATATATATATATATTTGTGTCTTTTTTTTTTCTCTTAAAGTATTGTGAGATGTAGTTCAAATATTTACTATGGAGAGTGTGGGTGTGTTGGGTCATGGAGTGGTTGAGGCCTGACCCGCTTAAGTCTGTCCATAAATGGGGCGGGGCGAGCATACTTAGGGTCCGAGTTCAAAATTCAAGCCCGCCATTTTTTTTTACAATTTGATTTACTACAAAATTATTAATTATTAGTCATTAGCAAGCCGACAAATGATATTTTTTAACAGTGCATAATAAAAAATAGTCAATGTCATAATCTTCAACATAAACAAAACAACTTAACAACAACACCAAAAAAATAAAAACACATACACTAATACACCAAAATATCCCACTTGGTTCAAGTATTCAACACTTCTATAGAAGAAACGGTAATTTTATATAGATAAAATAAGAGTTACACGCGAAATCAATGCAACGGCGCCAAAAAATTGATGGGTTGGATTATATACGCAAGTATACGCATTCCAATGTAGCAAGTAATAAGTAAAGAGTGTGTCGAACCCACATGGAATAGATTAACGGTTATACATTCCAAGTTCATTAAAAATGTTTAGTCTATTGTGATGGTAACAAAATATATTTGGTTTTTAACACAATAAATAAAAACAGTTGAGTAAGGTGATGATTGAAAATAAGAATAAAAGGGTAGCTGAGATCATGATCCATTTAACATATGAACGAAGCATAGTGAATGATAACTACTGTCGTGCCATCTGTGAGCAAGCTTGCCTTGTGGTGTATGTCTACAACGTTAGATATTAAAACAGGGTATGAGGTCACTGGCCATGTCTGGGTTCCCTTAATCCCATTAGAGTTCAGAAACACACTTGCTTGTTTGGTGTCCCACTAAGGCCCTTAACTTATCCATAAGAGAAGGTAGGGATTACATGTCTGCTCCCACTTAACCTTATTAACTTTATTATTTCCATTAACATGTTAGATGTCTCTACACATGCAAATTGTATTTAAATCTAAGTTGATCAGTCAAAGAAATAAATGTATTTTCATAAAAACATAAAGTTAAAGATGACACAATAACAATCATTCATTCACATAAATACTTCATTCATTATATTAAACTTCACATAATCTCAACTTCAAAGAGTTTAGCTCAAAGTGACACTAGTACAAAAGTAAGAATATAATTAGATATTTTACACCTCTTTAATTAAAAACAGGTGTAATAGAGTTATGATGTAACATTAGACACCTTGTTTAAATAAAATAGGTGTAATAATTAAAGATTAGCCACCTAAAATTTATAATACACTTGTTATATAAAAAAGGTGAGAAAAATTATTCTTTAGACACTATGTTTAAAAAAAATAGGTGTAATAGTGAAAGACTAGTTACCTAAAATTTATAATACACTTGTTATATAAAAGAGGTGAGAAAAATTATACTTTAGAAATTATGTTTAAAGAAAATAGGTGTAATAGTGAAAGACTAGTCACCTAAAATTTATAATACACTTGTTATATAAAAAAGGTGAGAAAAATTAGACTTATTTAATAACAACTTGCTTCAAAAGAAATTTACAATAAATTGCACATTATTCCTTAAAAATAGAAACAAACTTTTATATATATTTTTTTTGGTAAGTCACTTTTTATATATTTTGAACATAAACAAACAATTTTTTTTTTTAATAACTAATCTTTATAAATAGAAAACAAAAGAAAATAAATTCTAAACTTCAAAGACACTTTCTCTCTATCAACCCTTTCTATATATCTCACTTAAACCCTTCTCTCCCACCACCGTCACCCTCTACCTCACCAATCACCTCCACCGGGGTCGCCGATTGTCTCCGTCCGCTCTCATCCACTAACATCACCTCTTATTTCTTCTCGTTTGTTACTTTAATATATTGGTGAACTTCTTCCTTAATCTTTATTTTTATCTCTTCATCCATGTATCTACAATAAGAAGGGTTCTTCTACGTTGAACCTTAGAGTTTCTCTTAAATGCGTTATTTCTCTTATATGTATTACGCGCCGCTATCTGAGATTAACTACATAGGGTTCATGTATTATAAGTTTTTTGATGGCTTGTAATTTATTAGGTGTTAGTCTCTCCCAATCATCTTCTCCATCTTCCGAAGTACTAGGATATCAACATAATCGACAACCGTACCGATCGACAAGAACGCAACATCTTCTCCTTAGGACCTTTCTTGTTTATTTATCTAAATTTTTTGGTCTGTGAGTCATGTCAAGTTATTTAGAGATTAGGAAGATTATGACATGAAAAATTATTTGAAATTTTGATGTTTATTTTCAATTTGTATGTGATATGATAATAATTTTTCCAAGGTTACATGTAATTGAATAATTTGGCGTATTTTTGTTTATTTTGATAATAGTTTTGTTTGATTAATGTAAAAGATAATATATTTTTTTAATATTTCACACCACTATTTTGGGAAAAGCAGTTTTGAAGCTCTAAATTTTAGCGTGAAATACTAGTATTTTACACCCATTATTCATATATACAATAAGGTGTAAATTTATTAAAAAGAGTCTAAATAACAAACAATATACACCCAATATAATTAAAAATCGGTGTAAAATAGTTGTAATTCAATGTAAATAATGAAAATTTTACACCCGATATAAATAAAAATTGGTGTAATATATATTTTTTAACACCTTTTTTTTACCGGTCTTCATACATATTTCACCGGTTGAATTTACACCGAATCTAAAACGGTGTAATATCTCCAAAAAAATGGGTGTTAAAACCCTTTTTTGCACTAGTGTGTGCATAGAAACAACAACAATAATAACAAGTAAAGTAGTGATACCCATTACAATGCAATAGATACTCCTACAGACACTGTCGTGCCTCCCGTTATCACTGGTCGCCTCCTGCAACTAAGTCTCTCCGACGGCGCAACAACTCTTCTTCTTCTCAGATCTATTCTATCAATTCCAAGCATGTATTTTTAGGTTTAGGGGCGTGTATTTATAGGACAATCCTTCTTGGATCGGGTGCAACCTTAAATTGTAAGACTAGGCCCAAGGAATAAAGGATATTCCATTTGCAAGGACCACTTAATCATAGTACAATCATTGGTGATGCTGACTCCTTTCACAAAGTTGTACTACGTCTCCCTATTTTGTCTGCTAGCACCGCTTGACTTGTTGACTTGTACGGAGCTCAATGTCTTAACAATCATTATCAGTAGATGCCTTTTGATGACGATCCAGAACCAAATAACATGCCTTGACATAAGTTGTCTCTAAACTAAC
Organism: Trifolium dubium; assembly: GCA_951804385.1. NCBI lineage: Eukaryota > Viridiplantae > Streptophyta > Magnoliopsida > Fabales > Fabaceae > Trifolium > Trifolium dubium. The sequence continues at coordinate 18,225,860 of OX638071.1, read as the reverse complement.
TCTTTTTACATCAAAATTACATAAATACTCCTAATACATAATTCTAGACTCAAAACTAAATAAACTAATGAAATTGCATTAAAACATGGTTTGATCACCATATTCAAAGGAAATAACTCATGAATAAAGGCCTAAATAATGCACATTTAGTGAGTCATCATATATATATATATATATATATACATACATATACATATGAGATGAAACTATTCAATTTTTTATTACTAAAGGAAAAAAAGTCCTGCACAATCCAATTTTCATGCAAAATAAAAATAAAGTGCGACAAATAAATATATTAAAAGCCCGCGGGCTAACCGGCCCCGCCATTGGTCCGTTTTTAATTTTAGACATGCTAAACGGGGCGGGCTTAGTTAAGACGGTGGCCCGAAAACCTTTGCCCAGCCCGCAAAAAATGGCTGGTTAAATGTGCAGTCCCAATGGACTCCGCTCGTTTTGCCATCCCTATAGGTAACTATACATGATCTTTGCAATGATAGATGAACTTGATTTTAAAATTATGTCCACAATTATTATGGTTATGTGGACGATTTGGTGGAGACGTGATCAACGATGTTGGAATGATCAGATACCACATGTTGGACGATGCATACATGATTATTTGCAGGACTAGATTCATGCGCAGTCAAAGCACAACAGACAACAAATAGAAACAACAAACACAACACATGATGTTTGGACAAAATCGGTTAGAGGAACTTAAGTGTAATTGACAAGGCGCGATATCGTGTGAGAGAATTTCCAAAATATATTTGAAAGGTTGCAATGGTTAGTTTGAATTCTAATCAACATTGCTGAAAACCTTTTAAGGGTGTGTCCCTACACCAATTGACATAAGTTTCTCTATAAATCGAGACACTTATAGGCATAAAGAAGATAACCAATGTCATACTTGTATGAATAAATTCTGTCTAAAATATCTAAATCACTTCTTCTTTTCTCTAGTGCACGAGAGAAATCGAAGGAACTTTATTCTGTAAACTATCATTGACGATACGCTTGATATGAATGTGCAATTCATATCAAGGATTCCAATAGTATCCTGATGGTGATTCGCCGGTTATCCCATTTGCATCCAGTTTGCATAAACTGGTGGGGGCGAATCGAACCTAAAGGTTAGTGTTCCTACATACTTTGGAATTTATGTGCAGTCATAATCATCTTCATCTTCATGTTCAAGTATTTACAGCAGACCTTCAGAAATTGTTTCAACAATCTTTAGGTTCTGTAGTACCCGGCGCAAAAAAATATACAGATATGCAATGATGAAATGCAATGCTCAAATGTAAACAATGAAGCCGCCACCATATTTTATTTATCCCATGAGAGGAAAGGAAAATATTGATAAAACCTTAAAGATCGGGTTCGGGAGTTGGTTACATGAGGGGAAGACGTTAACACCCCCTCATATCCGTTGTACTCAACGGGAACCATTTGAGGAATTTTGGTTTGCATAAACAGAGATAACCGCATAAAAGAAATAAATTACCGCATATTGAACAGAAAGGAAAAAAAGAGTTTTTTATTATTTGGCTTGACGAGAGATGCTCTCGCTCCTACGTATCCCCCAAGTACAATGAGGAAGTCAAAGCTCACGTAGTTCTTCCTGAAAAGAAAGATTGTGTGTTGGTTGTTTTTAGTGAACGATGCTTAGGTCGCATTCCACTGATACGACAGTATGCTTGTATGCTCGCTTCGGAGGCTTAAGCGTTTGTCTGTAGCAGGGGAATGGATAAAGCGCCATCCATTTAGAAAAAAGAAGTTGAAAAAAGATTTGACTGCACAAGAGCAGTTGAAAAAAGAGCTGACTGCGCAAGGGCAGGAAAACAGTTGAATGGGTTGAGTGTCTTTTATGATTTTAGAAAATTGTTTTGAGAATGAGAATGATCCTAAATCACGAGTCGTCAGTCAGGGACCGGATCATCCGAGCAGAAACGAGTCGTACGACAGGCTCCCTCTTTTCATTCAGTTTATTAAATGAACATTCTTAATTAAAGTGAAACGAGCCGAAGGCGAGTCGTAAGTCAGGCTCCTTCCCATTTCATTTAATTAGAGAGTGTTCCGTTTTAAATGGCATGCGAATAATTCGAAGCCAGAGTCGTACGACAGAGACTGATTTATTCACATTCCATATTCAAAGATAAGTTCTCACAGATCTTCAGATCAGAAAAGAAAAGAAAAAAAAGGTAGAAGATGCGAAGAATGCAAATGCATGATATATGGTAATGACAGTGTAATGATGCGACAATTAAATAATACTCGAAATAAATATGTGAACACATAAATAAATGAGTAATCAGATAATCAGGCATAAAATGAAACTGGCAAACAGAGAAGCAAATTAACGAACATTTTAGCAAGCAAGCGTAAGATAAGCTCAAGACGAGTCGTACGTCAGGCTCTCGCTTATCTTACGTTCAGAACATCAAATCATATTTTGAATGAAATAAAAAATAAATTCAAAGCGCGAGTCGTAAGACAGGGCCCAATTTATATTTATTTCACTCAAACATTAAATCTAACAGACAATTGCAATATTATTTAATTATGACGTTATAAGTGATCAGGCAAAGTAACGGAAAAAAGTCGTTTAAACGAAATTAATTAAAATAGGATAAACAGAGACAAGTCGTAAGTCAAGCCCTTTTATCTCTACATTAATTAAATTGTTTAAAATACTCGAAATAAAAATAAATCGAGGACACGAGACGTACGTCAGAGTCCGATTTATTTTTATTCCGAATGAGTTTTCGAACATAAATGGAATAGCATTTTTTTTATTTGTTAACATCATAATTAAATAATATCAGCAGGGGGTGCAAAAGCAGATTAAGGATGCAGCAAACAAAAAAATAAAAAAAACTGAACAAAAAACAAAAAACAAAAAACAAAAAAAAGAGAAACTGGGCCCAGAATGGTGACCCAATCCATTTCTACCGGACCGGGCCGGGTCCGGGTTCAAACCGGGTCACAGTGACCCGTCCGCCCAACTGGGGGGCGCGGAGAGCAGGTGGGGGGCGCGCGTGAGCAACTGGCTCCAGCCACTCACGCGCTGCCACGTCATCATCATCTTCACCACAACAGAAACAGAAACGCGACGGAGGGAGGGACGGCCGGCGCCATTGCCGGCGTCCACAGAGCTCATACATGAACCAAAATTAACAAGTTAATATACCAAATTGATCGGTTTTTCGTGTAGAACATAGATTTATCAACAAAAACAACAAACAACACACTAAAAACACAGATCGAACGATTTAGTTTTAAATCCGAAAACGAAATAACTCGTTTTACATCGCAGTTTCAACCAAAATACCAAATTAAATACATTTATATGAATTCCAGAGGTATAATCGGACAGGAATCAACCTTAGTTGGCGCTCGAAACGGCCGCGACGGAGTTTCTTTGCTTGGCCGGAACTTCGATCTAATTTTTGATGGTCTTCCGGCCGTTTTTGTGAGAAACTAACGCTGGATTCGTGTTCAGAAGGCTTGAATTAGTATAAATCGAGTATTTGATCTTTGATTTTCGATGATTTTTGAGGTGGTGGTTGGTGGTGGTTGAAGTGGTGGTTTTGGAATTCCGGCGGTGGTCGCCGGAAAAGTGTTGGTGGAGGAAGGAGGAGAGTTTTCTGATTTTTTTTTGTATTGGGATGTGTGAAAAATGATTGGTAATGATTGAGTGATGTGAGGTGTGTATTTATAGTGATAGGATTAGGTGAGTGGTATTTGTGTAATAAAATGATTATGAGGTGGAGATGATGAAGTGTCGCAATGTGATTGGTCAAAAACAAAGAATTTTTATAAAATGGTAAAAAATGTAAAAATCAATAGGAAAAATGAATAAAAATGTAGAAAAATATAAAAATAAATATAAACTTAAATAAAGAGATAAAAATTATTTTTTGATTATTTTTGCTATTCTTCGTATAAAAAGATAAATCGCGACAAATTAAAAGAAATAAAAGAAAAAGAATAAATTGCAAAACAAAATTATCGAAAAAACTATTTTTTGGTATTTCTCATAAAAATAAGAAATAATTTTTAAATAAAATATTTATTTTTAAAAAAACTCAAAATTAGGGTATTACAGCTGCCCCTATTTAATTGTCTTATACTCGAATGCGTAAATGACTTGCGCCTTTATGCGTTCGAAGTAAAAGATAATTAAATACAAATGCCCTAATTTTGTGGTGTGAATGTGACGTAATGATAATGAATGCATATGGAAGATGAAGGTGGAAACATACCTGGAATAACTAGTAACTGAATACCTGAGAAAGAAATGGTCATTACTCGCCCTATGAGTGTATAGATCATAAAAACTGAGTCGCCTCCCCTCAGGGTGCGTTATCTCCAAAACTGATCATTACTCGCCCTATGAGTGTATAGACCATAAAAAGCTGAGTCGCATCCCCTCAGGGTGCGTTATCTCCAAAACTAATCATTACTCGCCCTATGAGTGTATAGACCATAAAAAGCTGAGTCGCATCCCCTTAGGGTGCGTTATCTCCAAAACTGATCATTACTCGCCCTATGAGTGTAGAGACCATAAAAAACTGAGTTGTCGCCCCTCAGGGTGCATTACTCAAAAACTGATCATTAGTCGCCCTATGAGTGTATAGATCATGAAAAACTGAGTCGTCGCCCTCCCTATGAGCGTATTACTCAAAACCTGATCATTACTCGCCCTATGAGTGTATAGATCATAAAAAACTGAGTCGTAGCCCTCCCTATGAGTGTATTACTCAAAAACTGATCATTACTCGCCCTATGAGTGTAGATCGAATATTCTGCCATTATCTTTGACAAAATTCACAAGACAACTGCTTGACAAATGTTTTGCTGAAGAACTTAATCCATCAAACATTTGGAGATAACCATCTCAACCAAATCACTGGAGAAAGGATCTGTTTAACTCTTCTGACCGAGAAAGTTGTATGTAGACCGATCTGCTGTATATAATCATTACTGAATTATTCACTAGGGAAATGATCATCAACCCTTTCTGGTAGGTGTAGAGTGAAGATTCGTCTGATAAGGATGAAACTCTGTTGACCAACTTGCTGAATATCAGTGATCAGAACCAGATAAGTTCACTGGGAAGATTCAAGATTCACCAATCTTTCTTGTCAAGAAATTACGATTTATCAACCATCTTTCTGAAAATGCGGTGTTCCAACCGACTTACTGAGATGAACAATTATCAACCGCCTCACTGGGGAAAGAAACAACCCCTCAACCTTTCTCATTGAGAATATGATGCACTGATTGATCTGCTTGGGGATGACATTTTGTTGACCAATTCATTGGGGAACAGATTCATCAACCTTTATTGCTGAGAAGTTACGGTGCAATAACCGTCTTGCTGGAGTAGGTCCGCAGACCTTTATTACTGAACAAAAGATCCAAGTCTGCAACCTGTTAAGACAATCATTTTAAACATGTACTTTATGAATGCATGATTGTGTAACTCTAATGCCTAAATGCAGAACTAATGCAAATGAAATATCTGATTATATGCAAGATTTTATGTGATTCTTTTTTTTATGCATGAGCCTATATGCGTGAATGCATGAATTTGTATGCATGAATGCATGAATTTCTGAGTTTGTTTTGAGGAAAGTTTGAATTTCCCGGCATCGAGAATTTGAGTAACTCCATTGAGGTGAAATTCTGAGATGTTGACTGTCGTTGCGGGACGAACGTTCAATCAAGCTTCCAAAAAGGATAGCAACTTTCTTCATGAGATGGAATCGAGAGATTGCCATGATTTTTTGTAATGAATTGAGACAGTTTACTGTATGCCACTTCCTTCAGATGTTTTAAAAATCAAAACAGTTTGTAATCTTTTCAAATGCTTTTATTTTTCACAATGTTTAAATGCTTTATTTATTAACAAAATGAATAGCACAAACATATGCAATCAGAACATAAAAGCAAGCAGACACAATATGATTGAAAGTGAGAATTTTATTCATTACGCGAAAATGCGGAAAGTTTTTACAACTGGATGCTAATCCCTCAATGAGGTGATTGCAAATTGAAACTAAGATAATGGCAAATGAAAATAAATGAATTCCACTGAATCATAACAATGTCATCTTTCTTCACGATCTCGAGTTTACAAGGCCTTGCTTTGGTGAAAGGAGACTGAGTCAATCCTTTTCTGTCTGAAAGTTTCATCTTCATGTAGAGTCAGGCATCACAGCAGCGTGCATTGAGAGTGGAAACTCTTCACCATCCATGATGTTAACAACCAGAGTTCTGCCATATATCACCACATATGACTTTTCAGGAGGATATAATCTTGACACAGTATCCCCCAGACACTTGAATCTATGATGGATATGCACCTGACCAACTGGTATTTGCAGTGTAACCAATTCTTGAACCAATTCACTCTTGATAAGCAGGGTATTCAACTTGTTTGCCCTTGTTTGGCATAATCTATAGATGGCTTGCCCCTAGCTAGGAGCGTTTCAAATCAGCTTTGCCCCATGATCAGACCACAACTCAGATCTCTTTGATGTCAAGTATTAATTTGCAGGTAAAATCATTTCTTTTGAAAAGTGTTTTGCACATGCAAGTTTTTTTTTGAAACACATATGATGTGTAGAAAAGAGAGATAATTATTAGTTACTCAACAAACTGGAGGAGTCAGCTTAACAATACATTTGCCGATTGCTTTCAAAGTGAACCTAGCTTCAATTAGGTCTTTTGAGGTCATAGCATGCAATTAGGATTCATGTAAATCAAGCCAAAAGAAGATATAAATTGTGTTATCAAATTCCCCATACTTGAAACTTTGCTTGTCATTAAGCACATAAATAGTAACTCTTTTTTAGCACTTGTTTGAAAACACGACAGGACAACTCTAATCATACGTGGTTGCCGGCTAGAAAAGAAAATCAAGTAATAAACATCAATACCACAAGTACTGTAATAACACAAAACCACACATTGCAGTCAAAGACTCTCATCATATGAAGACAAATTTGAAACATTTTATTGTGACTCTAACTTTTGCTTAAATTTTATTCACCCTTTTCATTCAGGTGCAATCACATTAAGCCCGTTATCTTGTACACACTCATGGTAGAAAGATTTGTTAGTGATTATGATCATAAATCGAGGGGAGCTGGTAAAATCAGTTTGGTAAACCCCTCTTTTTCTTCCCAATGCAGTTGTGGGGGATCGGATAGCAACCCGCCCTACCAAGTTCAGAACCAGTCTCCTCTGAACCAACTACTAAATGGGTACATTTACTATAGTTTTTCAACAACTGCTGGGTTAAACAACCGAGTGAGGGTCATCTAACTCAATAAGTGCATTGAACAAAGTATGCAAAATTTCATTTCTGGATCATTCACTTATGTTCATCGATTTCCTACTTAGTTTGTGTACAAGATGGTGCCGACTGCTAAGATAAACTACAGAGGGTTACTTAAAAACTTATGTTCAGGTCTTCGTCAAAATCAGTACTCAAATTGATCTTACATACTTATAAGAGTCTAAGATGTTAAGACAGTACCGATTTTATTGAATCATTTCTGAACCTTCATAATAAAGCCTACAGTGCAAAACAACCTATATACTCTTAAAGCGTCAGGTCAAGCATCAAACCAAAATTGCTTATTTTCTTAAAAAGATATATCTCAAGAAATTGGAAAATCAGATAACAACAAAACATATGCAAGAATGACTCGATTCAATCATAATTTTTTTGAAACAATGCCTTTCATCATCAGCTAGATTTTTTCACAATTGAAAGCATAAATCAGCGAAAATCAGTTATTCATTTTCATCATCCTCTCTCCAAGTTTGCGAGTAAATAAAAAAAAGAGGTGAATACAGATGGATTGATTCTGAAACATGCATGTGCAATACATAATCTTAAATGCAAACAAATACTTGACAAGAGATCAAATGTCTGATCAACTTGCTCTTTCATATCCTATTATGGGGAGACACCCAATTTAACCTTTTTCTTCGTCAGTTCCCGGATCGATCACCGATGAAGTTCAATCATTTTATGCTTTTGATCCAACAATCATATTAACTCTTCAACGAAGCTTGCAACCCGAAACCATGAAGAATTACGGCACAATTATGATTCAATAGATTCACTTCTGAATGATGATTCTCTTTTTTTTTTGAATTTGATTGAATGCAAAAGTGTTTTATGAATGCAAGAATTTATTGCCATTTTTCATTTATCTTTTTAAAACTGTAAAAGAAGAATAAATAAGACAGAAATTGCACAAGAAGTACTTTTTTCATTAATTGTAAATTAAACATTAAGACAAAGTGGCCCTACAAGCACAACCATTTATTCAGGGCTGAACAAAGGTGTTTTGAAAAGAAAACAAATTGCTTTGAAATAAAAACAACTTCAGGGATTCCAACAGCCTTCTAAGCACAATCTCTGGAGAACACTGGCGCACTTAATCCTGGATCTTTCCATCAACATCCTTGTCATTAATCATAGCAATGTGACCATCGATACGGTAACCAGCACTGCTAAAAACATCCTCAATCTTTGGAATCTTGTCTTGAACCTTCATCAGAGTTGCTATCCCTTTGGATGACTGATAACCCAAACCGAAGCGATCCTTTTTCTCAGGCAAGACCAACATCTGTCCCAAACCAGTAGGACGTCCTTCCTCTAAGGCTACTTTCAAGCTTTTCAAAGATGTAACAGATCCATTTTCTTTCCGACCGTCACTTTCGAGCTTTGCATGTTTATTTTGATCAACAGTGGCAACCAAAGTTTCCTTTTTGGCATATCCCACTTGCACTAAACCTTGATCCATCAGTTGTTGCAAACATTCCTTCAGCTTTGAACAGTGGTTTGGATCCTTTTGACAATCATCACAATCAGAGTGTAATTTCTCAAACTCTTCATAACTCAGCAACATCTCTCGGACAGATGACAGAGGTGTTTTGATGAGAGAAACATCCCTTATCAAATTTCCGCCAGTTTCAACACAATTTACATTACCCGTTGGATGCTTAGGCAATGGATCATTGGTCACATTGGCTCCGCTTTCTTTGAAAGTTAAATCGTTCTCATCAATGAGGTCTTGTACTTTGTGCTTAAAAGCTTTGCAGTTATCAGTAGAGTGACCCACAATACCAGCATGGTAATCGCATTTAGCGTTAGCGTCATACCAATCAGGGAATGGTGGAAGCAAAGGTCTTATTTGCTTAGGCGTCACCTTACCACTATGAATCAAGTAAGGGAGCAACTGATTGTACGGCATGGGGATAGGATCAAAAACCCTACGAGGTTGTGGAGGATTCCGCTTTTGTGGTGCCTGTTGATGATGTTGAGGCACCGGATTTTGAAACTGATAATTTGGAAACTGTTGGTGCTGAGCAGCAGCCAAGTATGGAAAAGGAAAGTAGGGAAACTGAACAGGTGCCGCCGACTGCGCCTGACTGCCCCTTGAGGATATAGCATTAGTCTCACCTTCCTTCTTTCTGTTAAAGCCACCACCAGGCTTCCTTGTGTTATTGCTTTGCGAACTAGAAGCAGCTGAAATCTTCCCATTCTTGATCCCCATTTCGACTCTTTCACCAACTCGGACCAACTCGGCGAAATCAGAGGAAGTAGTACTAACCAACCTCTTAAAGTAAGTCCCTTGCAGAGTATTGGTAAACATGTCCACAAGTTCCGTCTCCAAGAGCGGAGGACGTACTTGAGAAGCTAAGGATCTCCATCTTTGAGCATAGACCTTGAAAGATTCACCCTCCTTCATAGTGGTATTTTGGAGCTGAGTGCGGCTTGGAGCCATATCCATATTATATTGGTATTGCTTGAGGAAAGCATTGGCCAAATCCCTCCACGACTGGATGTTACCTTTTTCAAGTTGCATGTACCAATTGAGAGGCACACCAGCCAGACTGTCTTGGAAACAGTGTATCATCAGTTTGTCATCATGAGAATAAGAGGCCATTTTTCTGACATACATAACCAGATGATTCTTCGGGCAGCTCAAACCCTTATATTTCTCGAAATCAGGCATTTTGAACTTTGGTGGAAGCATAAAATCAGAAACCAAGTACATCTTCGAGAAATCCAACGGATCATTACCCGTTTCTACCAGATTTAACCTCTCCTCTAGAGCCTGATATTTCTGCTTTGTTTCTTCCAACTGAGGAGCAAAATCAAACGGGAACCATTTGAGGAAGACGTTAACACCCCCTCATATCCGTTGTACTCAACGGGAACCATTTGAGGAATTTTGGTTTGCATAAACAGAAATAACCGCATAAAAGAAATAAATTACCGCATATTGAACAGAAAGGAAAAAAAAGAGTATTTTATTATTTGGCTTGACGAGAGATGCTCTCGCTCCTAAGTATCCCCCAAGTACAATGAGGTAGTCAAAGCTCACGTAGTTCTTCCTGAAAAGAAAGATTGTGTGTTGGTTGTTTTTAGTGAACGATGCTTAGGTCGCATTCCACTGATACGACAGTATGCTTGTATGCTCTCTTCGGAGGCTTAAGCGTTTGTCTGTAGCAGGGGAATGGATAAAGCGCCATCCATTTAGAAAAAAGAAGTTGAAAAAAGATTTGACTGCACAAGAGCAGTTGAAAAAAGAGCTGACTGCGCAAGGGCAGGAAAACAGTTGAATGGGTTGAGTGTCTTTTATGATTTTAGGAAATTGTTTTGAGAATGAGAATGATCCTAAATCACGAGTCGTCAGTCAGAGACCGGATCATCCGAGCAGAAACGAGTCGTACGACAGGCTCCCTCTTTTCATTCAGTTTATTAAATGAACATTCTTAATTAAAGTGAAACGAGCCGAAGGCGAGTCGTAAGTCAGGCTCCTTCCCATTTCATTTAATTAAAGAGTGTTCCGTTTTAAATGGCATGCGAATAATTCGAAGCCAGAGTCGTACGACAGAGACTGATTTATTCACATTCCATATTCAAAGATAAGTTCTCACAGATCTTCAGATCAGAAAAGAAAAGAAAAAAAAGGTAGAAGATGCGAAGAATGCAAATGCATGATATATGGTAATGACAGTGTAATGATGCGACAATTAAATAATACTCGAAATAAATATGTGAACACATAAATAAATGAGTAATCAGATAATCAGGCATAAAATGAAACTGGCAAACAGAGAAGCAAATTAACGAACATTTTAGCAAGCAAGCGTAAGATAAGCTCAAGACGAGTCGTACGTCAGGCTCTCGCTTATCTTACGTTCAGAACATCAAATCATATTTTGAATGAAATAAAAAATAAATTCAAAGCGCGAGTCGTAAGACAGGGCCCAATTTATATTTATTTCACTCAAACATTAAATCTAACAGACAATTGCAATATTATTTAATTATGACGTTATAAGTGATCAGGCAAAGTAACGGAAAAAAGTCGTTTAAACGAAATTAATTAAAATAGGATAAACAGAGACAAGTCGTAAGTCAAGCCCTTTTATCTCTACATTAATTAAATTGTTTAAAATACTCGAAATAAAAATAAATCGAGGACACGAGACGTACGTCAGAGTCCGATTTATTTTTATTCCGAATGAGTTTTCGAACATAAATGGAATAGCATTTTTTTTATTTGTTAACATCATAATTAAATAATATCAGCAGGGGGTGCAAAAGCAGATTAAGGATGCAGCAAACAAAAAAATAAAAAAAAAACTGAACAAAAAACAAAAAACAAAAAACAAAAAAAAGAGAAACTGGGCCCAGAATGGTGACCCAATCCATTTCTACCGGACCGGGCCGGGTCCGGGTTCAAACCGGGTCACAGTGACCCGTCCGCCCAACTGGGGGGCGCGGAGAGCAGGTGGGGGGCGCGCGTGAGCAACTGGCTCCAGCCACTCACGCGCTGCCACGTCATCATCATCTTCACCACAACAGAAACAGAAACGCGACGGAGGGAGGGACGGCCGGCGCCATTGCCGGCGTCCACAGAGCTCATACATGAACCAAAATTAACAAGTTAATATACCAAATTGATCGGTTTTTCGTGTAGAACATAGATTTATCAACAAAAACAACAAACAACACACTAAAAACACAGATCGAACGATTTAGTTTTAAATCCGAAAACGAAATAACTCGTTTTACATCGCAGTTTCAACCAAAATACCAAATTAAATACATTTGTATGAATTCCAGAGGTATAATCGGACAGGAATCAACCTTAGTTGGCGCTCGAAACGGCCGCGACGGAGTTTCTTTGCTTGGCCGGAACTTCGATCTAATTTTTGATGGTCTTCCGGCCGTTTTTGTGAGAAACTAACGCTGGATTCGTGTTCAGAAGGCTTGAATTAGTATAAATCGAGTATTTGATCTTTGATTTTCGATGATTTTTGAGGTGGTGGTTGGTGGTGGTTGAAGTGGTGGTTTTGGAATTCCGGCGGTGGTCGCCGGAAAAGTGTTGGTGGAGGAAGGAGGAGAGTTTTCTGATTTTTTTTTGTATTGGGATATGTGAAAAATGATTGGTAATGATTGAGTGATGTGAGGTGTGTATTTATAGTGATAGGATTAGGTGAGTGGTATTTGTGTAATAAAATGATTATGAGGTGGAGATGATGAGGTGTCGCAATGTGATTGGTCAAAAACAAAGAATTTTTATAAAATGGTAAAAAATGTAAAAATCAATAGGAAAAATGAATAAAAATGTAGAAAAATATAAAAATAAATATAAACTTAAATAAAGAGATAAAAATTATTTTTTGATTATTTTTGCTATTCTTCGTATAAAAAGATAAATCGCGACAAATTAAAAGAAATAAAAGAAAAAGAATAAATTGCAAAACAAAATTATCGAAAAAACTATTTTTTGGTATTTCTCATAAAAATAAGAAATAATTTTTAAATAAAATATTTATTTTTAAAAAAACTCAAAATTAGGGTATTACAGGTTCGATTTTATGATTTTCTTGACGCTGCAAATTTTGACGATGATTATGCACTCAGCAAAGTGAGACATAATGGCTTCATGAGTGGCTGCAACTAATTGAGAGATGAAGGTGTTTACTTGTGGATTCATACCTTCGGTGAAAGGTACACAAATTTCTTTTATGAATTTGATGATATGTTTGATGTTCTACATTCATGAATAATATCTCACCAAAAGCCATTTTGATTTATGTTAAATTTATGTGATATTAAATAAATACATGCATGAAATTCATGAACAAATTCAACACTGGTTAATTATAAGCTTTTGGGTGGTTTGATACGTGTGCTTCATATATATGTTTCATGTTTGGTTCTGTATGAAAAACTATGAAATTTCAAAGTAAATATAAAAGTCTGATAGAAATTGGTAAGCATGTTACATTTTGTCTGTCTGATGGGTTATGTAGTTTTTATGAAATTACAAGGATAATATGGATTCGAGTTGAATTTTCTAAGTGTTCGTTTGACCCGACTTATTTTCTACTTTTTTATTTAGTTTAAACGAAATAGAGAAGTATAAAATTGAATTTAGTCATATTTCTCTTTAAAAGTATTAGAGAAATAAAGTAAAGTAGTAAAAAATAAAAAGAAGTAGAGTCAAACACAATTTTTTCCTACTTTACTATTTTACTATTTTTAAGGGGAAGAAAAAAAGTAGAAAATAAGTCGGGCCAAACAGGCACTAAGTCAGTGTTCTTCTTGTCTTTGATTGATAATTAATTTTATAAACATAATATTTTAAGTAAAAGGAAAATTAACGAAAAGGTGATAGACTTGAACTGATGATCCGTAGGTATAGGGTGTTAGGATTAATCTAAGAACACAACTATTGGTTTAGAACGTTACTTATATCACTGATCATAAGGATTAAATTGAATATATTAGTATTATTAATTTTGTGTAAGAAGTTTTAAATTTAGAGTTGATGATCTCATAGGATATTTGTATGATAATATGAAAGTTATTGTTAATTTCTTGCTTATCTTTGATATTAAGAGATTGGATGGATATTTTAAATTATTGTAAGTTGGTAAAATATTCATGGAGGAAATTTAAGTTATAGAAAATGTAAATGATTTTGAATTTGAATCATTGTTTATTTTTCTATTGTGATAATTATTTAAATTTACCATAGGATATAATTATACATGAAACTTGATTTTGAGATTTAGAATTTGTGATATATATGTATTAGTTATGTGAAAACTAATATGAAAAAGTTTTTATTAATAAATTCTAAAGTATTGTTTTTAAGTTCATGTGGGAATGTGTGTGACTAATCTTATGAAATTAAAGTTTGGTCATGAGAGATCTTTATGACCATTTTTAATGTTGTTATATATATTTAATACAACGAATGTATGGTGTCATGGATACATTCAAGTGAAATGAGAAATTCATATTGAAAGGGTTATTAAATATGTAATAACAAAAGAATGACATAAAGTTTGGGCATATGACGCAATAAAATCAAATGACAAAAGTGTCATAATTTTGTGATAGTTGGTTTAAACTATCAAGAATATTTAAGGAATATTCAAATTTTATAAAAAGTTGAAAAATCTTGTAAAATCTTGTGACACTTTTAGGGATGTGAAAATCTTGTGATAGTTGGTTTATTGAATATTCAAAGTTATAAAGTTGAAAAATCTTGTAATTCTTTGACAAAAGGATTGACAAGGATATATATGGTGTTTTTGGATATGATGGTTAAGTCATTGAAGACATCATTAGGGATGTGAAACAAGCCCATATTTAATTGATCACCAATGGTGGAAACTCAACTCACACTTGAGTAGCATCAAGTCTTAAGTTCAATGATGAAAGTACACTATTAGAGTGATTAAAGTACTTGACAATAATAAATACATCCCACGGAGTAAAAGTACTTAGACCATAAGAATAAAGGGGTAGGATGAGATTTTTCTCTTAATAGACATATAGCATATGTTTGCTTGAATGTATAATTATGGATGCATTTATAATATAGTCTACTATATGAGAATGAAGTGGGGCCGCTTCATTGAGTTCAAGGCCTTAACAAATGTGTCACTTTTATAATTCGATCAATGGTACTGAGATTTCATGTGTGAGTTATGTACACTTGTTCTAATGGATAGTTGGTTCAAAGCTTGTCTATCAATCTATTCGGGGATGAGCGAAAACTTAACTCACTAGGTAATTGTTCAAATCGTAAGATACCTTTATCGAAACCATGAGATTTCCGGAATAATTGATTTAGATATATTTTGAAAATGGTGGGGGATTGTGGGAGAATTTCCAAAATATATTTGAAAGGTTGCAATGGTTAGTTTGAATTCTAATCAACATTGCTGAAAACCTTTTAAGGGTGTGTCCCTACACCAATTGGCATAAGTTTCTCTATAAATAGAGACACTTATAAGCATAAAGAAGATAACCAATGTCATACTTGTATGAATAAATTATGTCTAAAATATCTAAATCACTTCTTTTCTCTAGTGCACGAGAGAAATCGAAGAAACTTTAGTCTGTAAACTATCATTGACGATACGTTTGATATGAATGTGCAACTCATATCAAGGATTTCAATAGTATCCTGATGGTGATTCGCCGGTTATCCCATTTGCATCCAGTTTGCATAAACTGGTGGGGGCGAATTGAACCTAAAGGTTAGTGTTCCTACACGCTTTGGGATTTATGTGCAGTCATAATCATCTTCATCTTCATCTTCATGTTCAAGTATTTGCAGCAGACCACCAGAAATTGTTCCAACATATCGTGAGATAAATCTCTATTATGTTGGAGCTTGAATTAGAGATGACAAGGGTAGGTTTGTGCAAGTTTTTACCCAAAAATCGACGTCAAACCATTTACTTTAGAGAGGCAAAAGAACAAAGTATTATGGAGATGATATATTGGTTGTGTAAGTCTAACGGAACATCAACTCGAATTGTGATTGAAACATATTACCTATAGGTTGTACAAACAATTAATTACAAGGAAAATAATAACACTGAGTTTGTAACTATGTTTGATGATTATCGTAATTTTCTTCTTTTGATTGAAAATTAGTATCAATTATGTTAGACTATAAGGCCCTGTTTGGTTCGGGGTTTTTGGAGGGGAGAGGAGGGAATATTTTAAATTTTTGTGTTTGGTTCAACTTTTTAACGAGGGGAGGAGAGGGGAGCAAATGATTAATTTACTTTTTTATCCTTAATCATATAAACTCAAAATAAGGATTAAATTATAATGAATATGTTACGCAAAAAAAAATCTAAAGAAAATATAAAAAAAATAAAATCTAATTAGTAGAAAACCTAAATTTTTTTTTCTCAAAAAAATAAAACCTAAATTTTTAATATTTCAACAAGGATAATTTAGGATTTTAATAAAAAAGTGTGGGTAATTTTGTCAACATAATAAATTATATTTTCTCTCACTTCACCTCCATAAAAATCTCTCCCTTCCCCTCCCTTTCAATTGAACCAAACAGGGCCTAAGCTAATAGTGTTGCTCATGATTTGGTTCAAATATCTCATTTTATACTAGTCAACAAATTTTTATCATTGTCAATCTTATATCATATCTACTATTTTAAATGAAAAATGCACTAAATTAATTTTTTTGTAAAAACCAAAATAATCAATTTATATGGTCAACTAAAATGTGTAAAAACCTATTTATTCTTTTTCAAAAAAAAAAAAAAAAATTATTCTAAAATAAAAATTTGCATAATGAAGGAAAAAACTGAGGTTGATAAAAAAGCAAAATCAAAAGAATTTAACATCCGCCGGAATTACATATTTGTAGTAGATAATTTCGGATCATGTTCTTTAAGCTGGCTAATTAACTAATGGAAAACAACAAAATGAAAAATACAAAGCTAACATATCTACATCAAAGGATGTATTGTACTATAATTAACAGCTTTTAAATCTTCCTCAAAATAATGGAAGATTAATTAATCTTTCCATAAAAAAACAGTAAACTTTGTTGTCCTTCCTGCTTTCTTGTTTCTAATTTTCATCTAAAATTAAAGTAAGATATTTTTTAAATAATAATTAAAAAAAGGTGTTAATTAAAAAAAATAAAAATTAAACATCCATTGGTGGAGCTAAGTTAAGATCAAGATTGAGAGCTCTCTTCGGCTGACAATCAACAACAGAAGACGAATCCGAATCGCTCGGAACACCACCACCACCAAACCCGATATTAAACTCAACCGGACCCGGTTCGAACCGGGTAGAAAACCGCTGGTTCACAAACTCAGCTCGAGCCGCCGGATCAAAAAAGAAAACCGGGTTCACAGCAGTTACCATTCCATTCACAGGACCAACACCTGCGCCGGCAAACGGCATAATCTGTTGCTGGATCGAGAGAAACGGAAAACGATCCATAACACCACCGGCGGCAACAACTTCGCGAGGGCGCGTGATTTCACGCTCAGGTGTAGATGACTCAACGGTACTGCTCTGGCTTGGGCTATGGCTATCCTCTTTAACAACATCAGCCGGTGGAGGGAAGTTAGTCTTAGCTTTCGGACCGCGAAACTGACGAGCTGCGGCGTCGTAAGCTCTAGCGGCTTCTTCAGCGGTGTCAAAGGTTCCAAGCCAAACGCGGCTTTTCTTACCGGGATCGCGGATCTCGGCGGCGTAACGACCCCATGGTCGTTTTCTTACGCCTCTGAAGTGAATCTCCGTTGTTGCATTATTATTGCTGATATTGTTCAAAGGCTTTTTGATTTTGAGATTCACATTCTTTGATGATTTCATAGTGATTGATTTTGATGATGATGATGATTGTGATGGTGAAGGAGGTGGGTTTCGCATAGCTATATGTACGTGGGTTGGGTAGTGGTGCTTGCTTCGGTGAGAAGGATTGGGTTGAATAAAGGGGATATATAAAGAAAAGAAATTGAAAAAATTGAAAAAGATAAAAATGAAAATAGTAATAAATATAGTAATTAATAATGTGAATGATTTGTGGGTGAGAGGTGCAGTCAAAGAAGTATCGTATGTGACGTGACGCCGCCCAAGAGAGGAGATAAAGGTGTACTGTTTGTTAAGAAGGGAAAGGGGGGATACGTGGCATTTGGGAATTTCGAGACAAGCGGCGACTGTGTGGGGTAATATGATTGCCGTCTTTTAACCTAATGTAATGGGATGGGCCGTTTTTTCGGCTCACATTCTTCTTATTCATATCCTCATTTATTTATATCCTCTTTATTTGCTTCGTTGCTTCTTCACTTGCGTATGTTGTACTCGCCTGCTTTTTTACCTATTTTGCTTTTTACTATTATGTCCTTGCCAAATACATTAGGTATTTTATAAAATAATAAAAATTTAAGGCATTTCATTTATTTAAAATTTAAAATAATAGTAGTAGCAATAGTAATTACGAATCACATCAAACTTAATGTAAGAATTTGAGATAAATTTGTCCTATACAAATATTATATGTGACTATGTGTTACTATTCGCTTGTCGGTTAGCAAAATTGACAATACATTTAGAGAACAGAGTAAAGATATATCATGAAGCATAAGCGAATCATACCCAAAACGACATTATTTACTATCGCCCAACCTAGTAATTCATTCAATACTTTCAAAAAGACATATATAACTAATTGTCATAACATCATAAAGCAACAACTAAGTCTCTTGTCTCATTGCTAATTAAGCATGCATCCATACTCACATTATATTTGTTATTATTCGCTTGTCGGCTAGCAACATTGACAATACGTTTGGAGAACAGAGTAAGGATCTACCGTGAAGCATAAGCTAATTATACTCGAAGCGACACTTTTTGACCTTGTTCATATCGTTCACCGTACCACCATATTGAAATTCATCTCAAAAAACACTTTACTAGCGCCCAAACTAATAATTCTTTCAATACCTTTGAAAAGACATGTATAACAGTATAAATAATTGTCATAACATCATAAAGCAACAACAAAGTCTCCTGTCTCGTCGCTTAAGCAAGCACCCATACTCACATTGTTATCCTATGTGAATACAACGACATCCAAGTTATGAAATAATAACGGTATAATAAGTTTTTTTTATTCATATTAAGAAATATTATGAACAAATGAAACAAAATAATTTCTTATTCATATTATAAAATAGAGGTGAGATCCATTGACTCCAAAAGTAAGAGTTTATACTTACTCAAAACATTAGTCTTTGATCTTAATATTATTCGACAGATATGGTTATAAATAATAATTCTTACGGTGAACACTATTTTTACAATTCTATCTAAATTATCAGCACTACATTCATCTCTCATCTAAATTCTCTCTTTCAACGTTTCCCCATATCCATTTTTTCCAATTTCCATTTTCCGAATTCAAACTCAATCGGTGAATATTACTTCCAATTTTAGGTCGTGAAGCTGTGCAATTTCTTTCAAGTGAGAAACATCCAAATGTGTTCTTTCATCATAAAATCACAATTGCCATAAATTATTATACACCTATCAAAAGTTGCAGTCCATATTAAAATGTTATGTCACTTAAAAGATATATAAAAAAATGTTTTAGTAAAGAAACATACTAAAATAAAGAAAGATGAAAGTGACTCTTGTTACGCGTTTTTGCATAAAATTGACATGGAAAGCAAGGTAGCATATTGAATTTATAAATAGCAATGACCAAGTCTAACCATATTACACATACACTATTACCATGTGTCATATCCTTTCTTTTTTTATTATCTTCATAAATCATAAATCATACATGTCTTATTCTTTCTTTATTGAATGGTTGTTTTCTTTCTATGTAAACACACACAGTTTAGTTTGTTTGGTGAATAAGAGAGTGAAGCTAACCAGTGAGAACGTGTACACGCGTTACTATCTAGCACTTGACGCGTCATTTTTATTGTTGAAAGAAATTTTGAAACAAAAAAACAAACTCATTCATTCATTCTCATCATTTTTGTTTCGGTGCCTGCCAACCGCTCGCGAAATCCCGTCGCTGTCTCTTTAGCTAACTCCCGTTAAATAACGAAACACCGCGTGTGTGACTCATCTTAGTTAGACTTTTCACCGACGCTGTTTGGAGTGTGCATGAAACGCGCTGCTGAACTTGCATCTTTGATCACAGGATGTGAAAGTGAACGGGACGGACGCGTAGAGAGCGTGATGATGGAAGACACAATCGTGATCTCGGTGAAATTGTGCGCTTAACAACACCTAAAGTCAAGAAAACTGCTCCAAATTTACTCAAATGGAAGAAAAAAAATGGTGGCATATTTTTTAATTTCTCTGTTATAAAATAAGTGTCACAGTTAGCTATTTTACACTATTTAAAAAAATTTATTTTGATCGTATTTAATTTTATATTATCTTATACTGCATTTGGTTTGGATTAATTCAAAATGTAAATATTAGCATGTAAATATTGTTTGATTTGTTTCGATAAATATTTTTAAAGTATACAATTTTTATAATTAAGGATATTAACTATTAAAGTTGTGTGTTGACACAATCTAGCGAAGGAATAGTCACTGCGTTCGGTGGTGGATACCCCAATCTCGACCAAAAAAGTTGTGTGTTGACAAACGTGAACTTGTCAACTGTGACACTTATTTAGGAATGAATAGAGTAGTACTTTTTTTCAGCATAGATAATATATAATTTTTTTATTAAAAAATAAAAGATGTTCATTTATTTAAATCGATAGAGTACAATGATGTAGGGGGGTTATTGGATTGAGATTTCGAGGGATTATTTTGACAAAAAAGTCTTGAAGATTTTAAAAGACTTCGTGGGATTATATTGATTTTGTGAGATTTTGAGAGACTTTTTTTAAAAGATACTCCCTCCGTACCACAATATATGTCGTTTTGGAAAAATAATTTGTACCACAATATATGTCGTTTTACATTACCAATGAAGCATTTAATGCTCTTTTCTCTTTTATACCCTTAATTAATTATTTCTCTTTCTTCTTTCAATTCTATAATTTACCTTTCACATACCATTAATGAAGGATAATTTGGTAAACTTACCCATAATTTATCTTTTCCATACAACAATGATTACATTTCTTAATTTGTGTGATATGGTCAAAACGACATATATTTTGGTACGGAGGTAGTATTTTACAATCAAGATTTTTTTTTTTTTTGAAAATCTTAATTAAAAATCTTGATTGGATAACAACATATTTTGTGGCATTAAAAAAAAAAGTTTTGATTAAAATCTTAATTGAATAACAACGGATTTTGTGGCATTGAAAAAAAAAAGTCTTGATTAAAAATCTTCATTGAATAACAACGGATTTTGTGGGATTGAAAAAAAAAACAAAAAAAGTCTTGATTGAATAACACAAGACTTTTAAAATCTATTAAAATCCCTCAAAATCCATTAAAATCCCTCAAAATCCTAATTGAATAACCCCCCCGTAATATAAATCTATATCTATATCTATATAATATACTATTTACGAATCCATTATAAAAAAACTATTTTAGGAAATAATTAAATGATCTTCTCAAATTTATCGAGTATTTATTACTTCATAAGACAATTTAATGAGATTTAATTGAGAATATTTTTTGTGAAAAAATTATTTATTTAATTGTAAAAAAACATTTACGTAATTAATTTATTAAAAAATTTATTTTTAATACTCTATAATGCACAAAATATAAAAGAAAAAGAATTAATATTATTATGATCAAGTTTATATAAATAATAAAAATTTTAACTTACTGGATCAAAATTAATAAGATTTTTATTGAAAAAATAATTTATTTAATTATAAAAAAAAATTTATGTAATTAATTTAATTTAATATTCTAATTTGTAAAAAGATTTATTTTTAATACTCTATAATGCACAAAATATAAAAGAAAAATAAATAATATTATTATGATCAAGTTTAAATAAATAATAACTTCCTAAAAAATTTTAGGCTAAATTTTTTGATCAAAATCAATCAATTTTTACCAATTGAGTCAATTTTCATTAGTTATCTGCACAAATCAAACAATTATGAAATTTAAGTTAGCAATTGTGAAATTTTGTGAGTTAAATCAAGTAATTGAATTATCAATGTAAAATCTCAGTGGAAAATTACACGGAATACACACACATTAAGATATTATTCAATATAATTATTTTTATTTAAAAAATTTATAAGAAAACACATGGGATATACCATTCAAGGTACCATTTAGAAATACATAAGGTGTTTACGCAATCAAAATATTATAATAAAACACACGGAATACAAACACACTTAAAAACATATTTCATTTAAAATACCACATTAGTAATTTTTATTTAAAAAAAGATAACGGGGCTATGAAATACAAAACGTGGTAAACTTGAGGGCCAAAATTGAACAATTGAAATTTAGGTTATTAAAATTGAGCAACTGTGAAATTTAGGGAGTTAAAATCAAATAATTGAATTATCAGTACAAAACCTCTGTAGAAAATCACACGGGATAGACACATAGTCAATATACATTCAATATAATTAATTTTTTTCTTAAAAAATTTATAAGAAAACACAAGGGATACGTGGACATTCAAGATACCATTTAGAAACACACAGGCACACACATTAAAAAAACTATAAGAATACACACAGGGTACAAACAAATTTAAAAGCATATATTATTTAAAATACCACATAAGTAATTTTTAATTTAAAAAAGTCAACGGGACTAAGAAATGCAAAATGGGGTAAACTTGATGGCCAAAATCGAACAATTGAAATTTAGGTGACTAAAATCAAACAATTATGAAACTTAGCGAGTTCGTTAAAATCAAATAATTGAATTAACGATGCAAAATCTCTGTGAAAAATCACATGTGATACAAACAAATTCAAGATACCATTCAATATAATTATTATTTTCTTACAAAATTTATAGGCAAACACACGTGATACACACACATTCAAGATATCATTTAGAAACACACGGGATGCACACAAATTCAAAAAATTATAAGAAAAAACATAGGATACAAACACACTTAAAAATATATTTTATTTAAAATACCACATTAGTAATTTTTATTTAAAAAAAGACAACGGGACTAGGAAATACAAAACGTGGTAAACTCGAGGGCTAAAATCGAACAATTGAAATTTAGGTTTCTAAAATTGAACAATTGTGAAATTTAGGGAGTTAAAATCAAATAATTGAATTATCAATACAAAACTGAAGGTGTGAAAAACACAAGAAGGGGGGGTTGAATTGTGTTTTGGTATTTTGAAAACTTCTGCTAAGTTCTGAAGCCTATCAGAAGTACCAGCGGATAAAGAAACACAATTAACAGACTCACACAAAAGAGTAAAGATAGAGAGAGAGGCGAGACAAGCAATTTTATACTGGTTCCTCTCACAAACCGAGAGTAGTCCAGTTCCCTTGCACTTCCAAGGGATTTCACTATAATCACCTAGACTATTACAATGCTCAAACACACTAGTAAGAGACTTCCTACTTGCTCAAGCACACTACCAAGAGACTTCTTAATATAAAAAAAAAGATAGAAAGTGATAAACACTTGATTATAAAAATCAAGAGTTTTCTTAAGATTACAACTCAAGACTCTTAAGACTCTAACACAGAATTCCTAATGAATTAGAAAAACAGAGTGTCAGAAGCACAACAGAAATAGTTTCAGAAGCAGTGCTTTCAGTCTTATGTAAAGGAGTAAAGTTGTATTAGTGCGTGCGTTGTTGTTATTGTTGTAACCTTGATCTTCAAAGAGAGATTCTCTATTTATATGTGAAGAGAGAATAGAGACGTTTGAAGATAATGACCGTTGCAGAGGTCATTTTCAAGCCAGCTGTGAAAAGGACAAGGTAACATGGGATATTTGCCAATTCTGGTAATGCTTATCCTGTTATTCCTTTTGCTTGAGAATATTCGTCCTTATGGAGTAAAATAGTACTAACGTCACAATCCTTGATGATAAGGTTGTAGTACTATGATGTATCAATCAATCACAGCCTTTAATTCAAATGATTTTCAATCATTGAATCACTATCAGTTAACACTGACATTCCTGGCTTGTCATTCAGAGCCTATGTATTGGACATATGCTTCTGAGTCTTCAGCTTCTGAAACTGTTGGTCTTCTCAATGCGTTGCTTCAGATTCAACATAGCTTCTGAGATGACTTGCTTCTGATTGGCATATCTTCTGATATCTTAGCTTCTGATGTCCATGCTTCTGATATCTATGCTTATGATATCCATGCTTCTGATATCCATGCTAATGTTTTGTTTCAGAGCTTAATTTAATCAACATAATATATTTAATCTGCACACTTAAAATTAAATATTAAAATACCCTATTGTTCATTAATACTTTGTTATCATCAAAACACTAAGAGTCAGATTCTGAACATCCTTTGTTCCAACAATCTCCCCCTTTTTGATTGATGACAAATCTAGTATTAATTAACAATGGTTGTTATTTTAATTTACTATGTTCAACAGAGGTTCATAAGCTTTGCACGCTCCCCCTAAGTTGTAACATTTAGCAATTAAAATAGTTTAAGAATATAATTTTATTATGACTCAAATTCTTCATATTTTGACTCTTAGAGACTAGTTTTGTAAGCTCTCCCCCTGAGTCTGATAATTAATGGAAAAATTGCACTCTTTCCATTTATCATCATATGAAGAACTTAGTTCAACATAAAATATTATTCTCCAGAATAAATAAACAGATAACATAATCAACAAAAAAACGTAAACAAAATAAATAAACAGATTCTTTTAATTGGTTTCAGTTATTAGCGCTTCTAATCTCATTAATTAATGACTATTACTCCCCTTTTTGTCATCAAACAAAAACAGTTTGTATAAAAAGAAGTAAAGACATTTAAAAAGCGCGTAAAAAGATCAATCAAAAACACAACTTTCAAGGAGTCAAGTCAGGAAAACAGTTACAACAACTCCATTTAAGGGATTGTCTGATTCCAAGAACTGAGAGACTTTGACTCTATAAAAGTCTATAAAAGAAGAGCGCAACACCATTACAATTCACTCAACACTTCCACACATTATTATCAAAAATAATGGATAAGGATAGAAGAGCAAATAAGGGTAAGGCTCCCCAAGAAGTGAAGAAAGAAGAATCACCACAGAAAACAAAACCAAAGGCAAAGAAGGTTAAGGGTGAGGCATCTTCTTCAGTTCCATTAAGAAGAAGTTATAGAACCAGATCAAAAACAAAGCCACAACCACCAGTATACATCAATCTCTCATCAGATTCTGATGATATTGATTCTGATTACAGAGAATTTCTCAGAACATATGATCCAGAACAGTGTGAATGTTCTTCAGAAGGATCCTCTTCTGGTTCTGATAAGCCAGATTTTGATTATCTGAGGTACTTGGAGAATTATCATTCTCCAACAGAAACCTCAGGCTCTGGTGACTCACAGAAGTCAGATTTAGATTCTAAATAGATTTAGGACCTTATGTAATGATATTCTATTTAATCAATAAAGATTTATGGTTCTGTTTTGAAATCTTTTTCTATAATTTCTTTGTGTTTGACATAATTTTCAAAAACATATTTGAACAGAACAATGCAAACAGTTAACAGTAATCAAAACAATTTAAGTAAACAAAAGATGTTCATGCAATTAACAGAAATAAAACTTGTTCAAATATTACAACCACTTAAAAAAAAACAATTTTGTGCGCAAACATAGAATCCTAGGGTTGAGATGAGGAGGGGTTAGAAGGAAGTCTTGAGATAAGCAACATCATCATCTTCTCAAGAGCTTTGTCAGACTTCTCAGCATTCTTGTTGATAGTTTCTTTCAGATCCATTTGATTAGTCTTGACTTCTTCTAATCCAGCTTCCAGCACTAAGAGTTTATCTCTTTGTTCTCTTTGAATCTGTTCAACCTTTAGAATCCTAGTTGCAGCAGCATCAGAACTTTCAACCATAACAGTATCAAAGTCACTAGTAGTCAAAACATTTACATCTTCTTTCATCATCAGCTCCTGTTCTAGTAACCTTTGTTTCCTTTCTTCAGCCCTCAGAGCTTCCATCTCATCATGTGATAAGTTAGTTAACATCAGTTTTTCTTTTTGAAGAGCATTTTCAAATGCATTTTCAAAAGAATCAGTAAACTGCAGATGTTCATAAACTAACTCATCAACATACTTCTTCTTCAGAGCAGCCATTATTAACCTTTGAGCATTGTCAATCTCATCAAACTTCTCAACAATCTGACTTGGCATAATGCCTCGTTCAGACTTTAAGCTGTGCATTCTTCTAACATCATTATTAACAAGCCTAGCTAGAATCTCAATGCTAGAAACTGTTTGGTTAGAGTGTTGGGTTTGAATGCTTTCAAGAATGGATTGATAAGTTATTTCAGGCTCAGAGAAGGTTTGGCTTATATGTTGCTCATGATTAAGATTAGGCTCAGAGACGGGTTGAGGTGATTCAGGTAAGCTGACTGTGAAAACAGGTTGAGTTTGTGAAGATGATTCTGTTAAAGGATTAACAATCTCTATGATTGGGATGGAAGGTTGAGTGACATGTGGAGGAGTGTCAACATGAATTGGAGTGGGGATGAGATTTGTGTGATCAGATTCAGTATCAGAATCAGAACTAACATCACTAAGAGGATCACCATATTTTTCTTTAAGCTTCTCAAGACCTGATTTCTCAGAAGGAGAAGGTATAACAACAGAAGGTTTGGATGGAGTTTCAGGTAAGCTCTTAGTTTCTGCATGAATGGTTTGAGGTGACAAATGTTCAGATAGCATATCTAAAACATTTGGTTCTGATACAGGTTCAGATGATGGTTTGATTGGAGAAGGAATTTTAAAAACAAGCTCAGAAGCAGGTTCATCATTTCTAGTTTGAGATTCAACAGACTCATTAATAAAAGCATTAGAAGATGTACCTTGATGCTTCTGACGTTTGTGAGCAGCTCTATCTCTGGCAATTCTCTCCCTCTTTGTTATCAAGAGTTCATCATCATCATCAGATTCTTCAACAGACACATCAACCATTCTCCTCTTGTTTTTGTTCTTGTCCTCAAGCTTCTTAGACCTTGCTTCCTTTTCCTTATCTTCAAGCTCTTGTTCTGTAATGATCTTAACACCACCAACAGAAGGTTGTTTGATTTTGACTCTATCTCTGGTGACAGCAGTCTTCATCACAAAATCTTGTTTCTGATCAAATCCCAGCTTGGTTATATCAACTTCGTTTCCAGGAGTTTCCAGACCATACTCCTCATCCCAATGATTAAACAGACCATCAGCAATCTTCTTTCCTTGTTCAATATCCACAGCAGGAAAGGTTGATTCAAACTCTTCTTCTTGCTTGTTCATAAGCAAAGGGTTGTTAGGAACAACAACTTTCTCTTTGATTAAGAACATCTTCTTCAAGGACTTACCATCAACAATCCTTGATTCCATATAAGAAGACTTGACAAAAGTTGGATAATTCTTTTTCAGAATCTCATGGAAGTTGCTTAGATAAAAGATGTGTGACAGCAATCTAACATGATGACAGTTGGCATGACCTTTTTCAATGCTATTTTTGATAACTTCACACAGATGATCAAAAATGTATTTTGCCATATTCATTCTGATCATACCATGAAGAAAATGCATGAAGTATTTCTGTTTAGAAGAAATACAGTCAGTGCCACCAACCTTTGTAGCAATTGATTCGAACATCACCTTGTAAACAGATTTGAAGAAAGGTTTCAAATCTCTCTGTACATTTGAGTTAACATTTTCAAACAAGGTTGCTTGAATTGTTGGATCTTGTGGTTTAGTCTTGAAACCAGACAGTTGAATACCATGATTTGGTAGATTCAAAACTTTTGCAATGTGATCAGCAGTAATCTTGATATCCATTCCAGCAATGTTTGACCTTATTTCCGTTTGGGTTATCTCAGGAAGACCCAATTCCTTTCTAGATTTCCCTTTCAGCGTAGGGTTTTTCTTCACCAGATTTTGAACTTCAACATACGCAGATTGTTTGTCAAAAACGTATGCTTTCATCCAAAACTCTTTAACCATATCTTCATAGATAGGACCATTCAGAATATTGAAGTAACGTTCTAACCCTTGATAGTAGAACATTTCTTGTAAATCGAATCCATTAGCTTTTAGACTTTCAAAATCGACCCGTTTCTCTACAATGCTCTTTAAACTTTCAAACTTGAAAACCATAGTATCCTTTCTGATCTTGTACTTCCTTTGATTTTCCAAATCAACGATAGGTTTAACAGAAGGAGTGAGAGTAGATGATGATGCCATTGTTGAGGGTTAGGGTTTTGGTTTTGCTAGAGAGGGAAGAAAGAAAACTGAAGCGTTGGAGGTTTAGAGAGAATATGAAAAAGTGTGGGTTGTGAACGTGTTTGTGTGCAAGTGATATAAGTGTATATTTTTAGAAAACAAACAAACAGTACAACACACAAAAGGACAGAGTAGTCATATTCATTTTAAGCGCTAAACTCATCATAAACCAATACTCATCTAATTGCAAAACGACACGTGTATTAGAAAATTATTTAAATAACTGGTGCGTTAGTGGACAACAGTTAAAAAAAGAAGGTTGTAAACTGTTCCAATACCACATCAGAACCATTCTTTTGATTCTGATACTTATCAGAAGTAGTTACTCATCAGAACTTCTGACCTTGAGGTTCTGAGGTTCAACATCTTCTGATCCTTATCAGATTTTAAAAACAGTTTTACTCAAAAGAACTTAACAATCAGGAACAAACACCATGTTGAGATTTTTCTTTATGAAATCAAATCTTTCAACAGCCAAAGGTTTTGTACAAATATCAGCCCATTGTTTTTCAGTATCAACAAACTTGATATCTATAACACCTTTCTCAACATAATCTCTTATAAAATGATGTTTGATCTCAATATGTTTTGCTCTAGAGTGTAAAATAGGATTTTTAGAAAGCTGAATGGCTGCAGTGTTATCACAATATAAAGGTATATAGTGACTGCTTATATGATAATCTTCAAATTGATATTTCATCCAAAGAAGTTGTGTGCAACATTTTGCAGCTGAAATGTATTCTGCTTCTGCTGTGGACATAGCAATGGTGGTCTGCCTCTTGCTACACCAGGAGATAAGATTTTCACCCATAAATTGGCAACTGCCACTTGTTGATTTTCTTTCAAGTTTATCTCCAGCATAATCAGCGTCACAGAATCCATTTAACTCATATTTCTTGGATTTCTTATAAAGTAATCCAAAATTACAAGTAGCTTTCATATATCTAAAGATTCTCTTCACAGCAGTGAGATGAGATTCTCTAGGATCTGATTGAAATCTTGCACACAAGCATACAGAGAACATAATATCAGGTCTAGATGCAGTTAGATAGAGTAGAGAACCAATCATACCTCTATATAACTTCTGATCAACTTTGCCTTCAGATTCATCCAGACTCATGCTTGTTGGATGCATTGGAGTATTCATTGGCTTACAATCTTCAAGATTAAACTTCTTCAAGAGATCCTTTGTATATTTGGTTTGATGAATGTAAGTTCCTTCCTTTGTTTGATTGATTTGAATTTCAAGAAAGAACTTCATCTCTCCCATCATGCTCATTTCAAATTCTTTTTCCATCAACTTAGAGAAATTCTTGCAAAGAGTAGCATTAGTTGAACCAAAAACAATATCATCAACATAGATCTGAACGATCAGAATGTCTTTCTTCAAGATTTTTCTAAATAGTGTACAGTCAACTTGTCCTTTTTCAAAACCATTATCAACCAAAAAGTTACTCAGTCTATCATACCAAGCTCTAGGAGCTTGTTTAAGACCATAAAGTGACTTTTGCAGTTTATAAACATGATCAGGATTTTGAATATTTTCAAAACCAGGAGGTTGTTTGACACATACTTCTTCAGTAATAAAACCTTTAAGAAATGCACTCTTCACATCCATTTGATATAAAGTAATACCAAGGTTAACTGCATAGGAAAGAAATAACCTGATTGCATCCAATCTTGCAACTGGAGCAAAAGTTTCTATGTAATCAATTCCTTCCTGTTGACTGTAACCTTGTGCAACTAATCTTGCTTTGTTTCTAGTTACTTCTCCTTTCTCATTGAGCTTGTTTCTGAATACCCATTTTGTTCCAATAATGTTCTTGTCTTTTGGTCTAGGAACTAGATTCCAAACTTCATTTCTGTCAAACTGATGTAGTTCATCTTTCATAGCTAAGATCCAAGCTTTTTCTTTGAGAGCTTCATCAATAGTCTTTGGTTCATTGAGAGAAACCAAACTGACCATTGCATCTTCATTGTGTGAACTTGATCTTGTTTTTCTAGGACTTTCTTTGTTTCCAATGATCAAATCTTCTGGATGAGATGACTTATATTTGAATGAATTCTTCTTAATAACTTCTTCAATCTCAGCATCAGAATCACTATCAATTTGAGGAGTTGGAACATCTTCAGAAGGAGCAGTTTCTTGATCATCAGAAGTTGTCTCAGGTTCTGAACTCTTGTTAACCTCTACAGTTTCAACTTCTGAATCTGGATTATCTGCAATAACTTCAACTAGCTCTGACTTATCATCATCAGGCTCTTTGTCATCAAATCTTACATGCATAGATTCTTCAACAGTGTTAGTTTCAGAATTATACACTCTGTATGACTTAGAGCGTTCAGAATATCCAATAAAGATACCCTTAGAAGCTTTAGAGTCAAATTTCTTTAAATGAACTTTAGAATTCAGAATGTAACATGTACAACCAAATTGATGAAAATAAGAAATATCAGGTTTTCTTCCTTTGAACAATTCATATGCTGTTTTATTCAATAAAGGTCTGATATAGATCCTATTTTGAATATAACAAGCAGTGTTTATAGCTTCTGCCCAAAAATGTTTTGCTAGGTTAGTTTCATGCATCATGGTTCTGGCCATTTCTTGTAAAGATCTGTTCTTTCTCTCTACAACCCCATTTTGTTGTGGAGTTCTAGGAGATGAGAACTCATGAAGAATTCCATTGTTTTCACAATAGATTTCAAAAGGTTCATTTTCAAACTCACCACCATGATCACTTCTAACCTTGACAATTTTCAAGTCTTTTTCAACTTGTATTTGAGTGCAGAAGGTTTTAAACACATAATATGTATCCTCCTTGGATCTCAGGAATCTAACCCATGTCCATCTACTGAAATCATCTACAATGACAAGTCCATACTTCTTACCATTTATTGAAGCAGTACTAACTGGTCCAAATAAATCAATATGAAGCAGTTCCAAAGGTCTTGTGGTAGAGACAATGTTTTTATCTTTAAAAGAGCTTTTGAAAAGCTTTCCTTTTTGACAAGGACCACAAATTGTGTCTGACTGATATTTTAAAACAGGTAGGCCTCTCACAAGATCTTGACTACTTAGCTTAGAGATTAATCTCCAGTTAGCATGTCCTAATCTTTTGTGCCAGACCCACTTTTCTTCACTCAGAGTCAAAAGACAAACAACTTGTTGTTCAACTAATTCAAAAAGATTGATTTTGTAAACATTGTCTTTCCTTTTTCCTTTGAAAACTACAGACTTATCAGAGTATCTGTTTACAGTACATGTGTTCTTATTAAAAACAACTTCATAACCATTATCACATAATTGGCTTATGCTAAGAAGGTTATGATAAAGTCCATCAACAAGAAGAACATCAGAAATAGTAGAGAAGGAATTACCTACTGTACCAGTACTAATTATTGTGCCTTTTTGGTCCCACCAAATCCTACAGATCCTCCCTTTTCCAGAGTCAGGGTGAGGAATAAATGCTTTTCTCCCGTCATGTGTCGAGAGCAGCCACTGTCCAGGTACCATGTACTTGAGTTTTTCTCTTTTTGAGTGCAAACCTGCAACATAAACTATTTCAGATTTTGGTACCCACAACTTGTTGGGTCCTGATGGGTTAGTGTAGGCCTTGTAGAAGTATGGTTTTTGAAAACCAGTTTGAGGAGCATATTTCTTCTTGCCAAAACTTCTAATAGGTTTCACAGACTTTGTATCAGAAGTACTAGCTTCTGAAGTTCTCAGAACCTTAGTTGGTTTAGGAACTGGTCTCTTCAGAATCTTAACTTCTGAGTATCTCATTTTTGAATTTGAGTTATCAAAAATCACTGAATTGTTATCTTCTGAGACTTTTGATTTGCCCTTATTCAAAACAGAAGTTTGTGAAGCTTTCTCAGAATTACCAGTTTCTGATATGAAAGTAGAATAGAAAGGAGGAGGTGTTTTGCTCAAACAAACAGACTGACTTGATTTTTCTTTATCAGAAGATGCAGAATAACCAAGTCCATATCCTTTGTTCTTGCTCACACTGTAAATCATGGAAGCAACTTTGCTCTTGTTAACATTGTGTTTAACAAACTCATGAAGAGCAACTTCGTGCTTATCATGTGATTTGTTACAAGCAACACAACCTTCTTCAAGCTCTTTAATTTTCAAAAGAGATTCATTATATTGAGATTGAAGTTGGTCAGATTTCTCTGTAAGCAAGTCAATTTTAGTTTTTAAACTTTTGAAATCATTTGACTTGTTTATGTATTGCTTCATAGTGTCTCTGAGAGCAATAAGAAGCTTATCATGAGGAAGTTTAGAAATTACCTCATCAATATCATCAGTATCAGATTCATTCTCCATATCAGATTCATTATCAGAAGATGTTGTAGCCATAAGTGCTATATTTGCTTCCTCATCATCTTCTTCAGTATCTGATAACTTCTCAAGATCTTCAAAAGTAGCCATAAGACTTTTCTTCATTCTGTTCTTGAAGTTGCCCTTTTTCCCTTTATCATTTGAGTTCAAATCAGGACAATCAGCAATAAAATGACCAGTCTTCTTGCAGTTGAAACAACTATTTTTGGAACCATCTTTCTTGTCTTTAGAATTGGAGCTTTTGTTCCCATAACTCTTAGAACCAGAACTTCTTCCAGAAGCTTTGTTGTTT
Source organism: Trifolium dubium (assembly GCA_951804385.1). NCBI lineage: Eukaryota > Viridiplantae > Streptophyta > Magnoliopsida > Fabales > Fabaceae > Trifolium > Trifolium dubium. The sequence goes on along the minus strand of OX638071.1, from coordinate 18,192,952 downwards.
TTGTACTTATTCCATTTTCTGAACTTTGAAAGCAGAGCAAAGAGTTCCTCATCTGATCCATCCTCCTGTTCATCTACAGAAGATTCATCAGCATCAGATTCAATAACTTTAGCCTTTAAAGCTTTAGGAGATTTCAAAGTTGCTGGCAAAGCCAATGACTTTGACTTCTTCTTAGGCTCATCAGAAGCTAATTCCATCTCGTGACTTATGAGAGAACTAGTTAACTCTTCTAGGCTTAAGGTATTGAGATCTTTTGCTTCTTGTATAGCAGTGACCTTAGGTCTCCACTTGGGTGGTAAACACCTCAGAATCTTCTTAACATGATCAGCAGTGGTATAACTTTTCTTTAAGACTCCAAGACCAGAAACCAAGATTTTAAACCTTGCATACATTTCTTCAATGCTTTCTGTGTCTTTCATCTTAAACATTTCATACTGATGAACCAGAAGATTAGCCTTTGCTTCTTTCACTTGTTGGTTTCCTTCATAAGTAGCACACAAAGAGTCATAAATACCCTTAGCACTAGATCTGTTTCCAAGTTTCAAAAACTCATCATGAGTGATACAACTAGCAAGGATAGAAATAGCTCTGTTGTGTCTCTTCCATTCTTTCTTTTGTTCAGCTGTGAAGGTCTTCTTTACAGCTGCTGTTCTCTTACCATCTTCATCAAGCTTATCTTGAAAACTAACACCTTCTTCAATGATATCCCACAAACCTTCATCTTCAGCAATGATATGAGGATAGATTTTGTATTTCCACCAGTTGAAGGTTGATTGATCACCATTGAACTTGGGTGCTTTGCTATAAGTTCCACCAGTTTTCTCAGACTTTTCAGAATTGTAATCATATGGAATAGCTACATTCTTTGAACTTGAATCTTCAGACATTGTGTTTTTCAGGATCTTTTTGTCTCACTGTTAAGTGATGCGTAACAAACCGGAGCTCTAGATACCAATTGAAGGTGTGAAAAACACAAGAAGGGGGGGTTGAATTGTGTTTTGGTATTTTGAAAACTTCTGCTAAGTTCTGAAGCCTATCAGAAGTACCAGCGGATAAAGAAACACAATTAACACACTCACACAAAAGAGTAAAGATAGAGAGAGACGCGAGACAAGCAATTTTATACTGGTTCCTCTCACAAACCGAGAGTAGTGCAGTCCCCTTGCACTTCCAAGGGATTTCACTATAATCACCTAGACTATTACAATGCTCAAACACACTAGTAAGAGACTTCCTACTTGCTCAAGCACACTACCAAGAGACTTCTTAATATAAAAAAAAAGATAGAAAGTGATAAACACTTGATTATAAAAATCAAGAGTTTTCTTAAGATTACAACTCAAGACTCTTAAGACTCTAACACAGAATTCCTAATGAATTAGAAAAACAGAGTGTCAGAAGCACAACAGAAATAGTTTCAGAAGCAGTGCTTTCAGTCTTATGTAAAGGAGTAAAGTTGTATTAGTGCGTGCGTTGTTGTTATTGTTGTAACCTTGATCTTCAAAGAGAGATTCTCTATTTATATGTGAAGAGAGAATAGAGACGTTTGAAGATAATGACCGTTGCAGAGGTCATTTTCAAGCCAGCTGTGAAAAGGACAAGGTAACATGGGATATTTGCCAATTCTGGTAATGCTTATCCTGTTATTCCTTTTGCTTGAGAATATTCGTCCTTATGGAGTAAAATAGTACTAACGTCACAATCCTTGATGATAAGGTTGTAGTACTATGATGTATCAATCAATCACAACCTTTAATTCAAATGATTTTCAATCATTGAATCACTATCAGTTAACACTGACATTCCTGGCTTGTCATTCAGAGCCTATGTATTGGACATATGCTTCTGAGTCTTCAGCTTCTGAAACTGTTGGTCTTCTCAATGTGTTGCTTCTGATTCAACATAGCTTCTGAGATGACTTGCTTCTGATTGGCATATCTTCTGATATCTTAGCTTCTGATGTCCATGCTTCTGATATCTATGCTTCTGATATCCATGCTTCTGATATCCATGCTAATGCTTTGTTTCAGAGCTTAATTTAATCAACATAATATATTTAATCTGCACACTTAAAATTAAATATTAAAATACCCTATTGTTCATTAATACTTTGTTATCATCAAAACACTAAGAGTCAGATTCTGAACATCCTTTGTTCCAACAAAAACCTCTGTGGAAAATCACACGGGATAGACACCTGTTAATATACCATTCAATATAATTATTTTTTTCTTAAATAATTTATAAGAAAACACATGGGATACACACACATTCAAGATACCATTTAGAAACACACGGGACACACACATTAAAAAAATTATAAGAAAACACACGGGGTACAAACAAATTTAAAAGCATATTTTATTTAAAATACCACATAAGTAATTTTAATTAAAAAAAGTCAATAGAACTAGGAAATGCAAAATGGGGTAAACTTGAGGGCCAAAATAGAACAATTGAGATTTAGGTGACTAAAATCGAACAATTGTGAAACTTAGGGAGTTAAAATCAAGTAATTGAGTTAAAATCTCTTTAATCAATAAAGTTATTCTTCTTCTTCTCTGTTATTTAAAATATCACTGTAGAAATTTTTTATCAGTTGAATTATCGATGAAAAAATATATATAGATTTCAGTTAATCTAATATTCATTTTATATGGTTAAAATGTTAAAATAAATAGACAAGGAAAAAATAAAATTAATTCTACAAATTAAATATTGTGCACGAATTTTATTTTTCTTTCTTGCTAAAGAGTTTAGTGGTAAAAAATTTACCTCTTAAAATAATTAGGCAGGGTATCTTGATTTCAAACTCTGATTGGGATGTCTCGACTCTTACCAAATAAATTATATTCATAGGAAATATTGTACAAAAAATTCTAACTAATCAAAATATGATGATTTTTATATTATTATTAAAATCAATACAAAGAAATACAACGTCGATTATATATGAGACAAGTGGTAGATATTCATGTACCTAAATTTTCTCTATGTATACGGTATCCAACAATGTAAGTTTGACACCAAATTTTTTTCCAAAATATTATATACACATTTAAAAATAAATATATTTAAATTTAATTATTATTCAAACAATTTATATTTTTATAAGTAAAAACTAACCCGTGCTTTGCACGGGTAACTTATACTAGTTTAAAATAGCTAAATACAATGAAATTGCAAACAAACTCACAATATCCATGTTAATAGCATAAAATAATAAATTATATATGTCTACAAATATGATTATATTGAAGTGTCTGGAAGACCCAGGTCTCCAGATTTGTAGCGTTGATGACACAAAAATTATTGATTGAATACCATATCGAAATTAATCCTTCAATCTGAAATAAATGAACACTGCACAAAAGACAAAAAAATAAAATGCACCGCATAAAGATATATAGGAAAACAATTAACAGTACAAAGATGAAAAATTAAAACAACAAAATAAATATATATATATATATATATATATATATATATATATATATATATATATAAATCACTTTTTTTTTTTCTGCTAAAAAATCACATTTATTTAACTAAAAGAGATAAAAAAAATAGTTGAAAGGGTGATTTTGGGCGTTAATCCTAAATCATCCCTCTCTCTAATAAATTTAAAAGAAAAAGAAGAAAGAGAAAAAGAAAATGGGTGACATCTATGTTCACCAAGAAGACCAAGAATAAGACGGAGAATAATTTTGTTTTAATAGTTTTGTTTTATTTTATTTTTTTGGTGAAAAAGAGAGGGACAAAACCGAATAAAAACAATTACAAAAGAATTAAATGAGGGGTCGTGATCTCCAATACATCTACTAAAAAAAATTGATTAATGTCATGGGGACATTTATCAAAAAAGATACATCCATTCAACATGGTACATCTAATGTTTACTAAAATATCTAGACATTAGTTTACTTTGAGATATAAGTGTTGCACCACAACCTCCCAATCCAAAACAATCAATCGATAAATTTTATCCACTAAAGACCTCCCTAAGCCATAATAGATTAACTTTAAATTTAATCACAAAAAATTAACTTTGAATAATAATTGAGTTCAACCGAGTATACTAACCACTAATATGTTGGTTATTTCTTTATGAAGTGAACAAATAATAAATACTAGTAATAAAACATGCTTAAATTATTTTCAAAATACATACTTTATTATATGTCCTAAATTATAAGAGAAAAAATAAAAATCATACATATTAAGAAAATTTTAAACATAATAATTGAAAATATGTTTTTTTTATATTTTACTTGAAATAAGTTATATGGAAACATGTAAAAACAATTTTTATTAGTTATTGATTATGGAAAAGATAAGAGAGAAAGTAAATTGGTCTTGGAAGATAAAGGAGAGAGTAAACTTATTTTGAAAACGATAAATTTTTATTTTATCTTATATTTTAAGATTAAAAAAATTTGTTTTTTCCTTTTATATTTTTAGATGGAGAGAGTATATCTTTCACATGTGTACTAGTGGTCACATTAAAAGCTGTACATTTGTAGCTAGAGTCCCTTAATATCTTGGGCCATGTTATTGCTCTATTGGGCCTCTTAGTTGCCACTGATGCATTGCTGCTAGGCCTGCATAACTCTTCATTAACCTCCTCAACATTACTACTCCCTCCGTCCCAAAACTATTGTTCTTTTAGAGTTATGCACGTGGATTAAGAAATAATAAAGATTGATAAATTAAGTCTATTTTACCCTTACTTTATTAAGAAAGAGAAAATATATTTAATTAATACTTTAACTTTTGTAAGGGTACAATTGATAAACTAACATTAACTTTACATTGGTTTGCGAAAAGGACAATAGTTTTAGGACAAAATTAAAATGCTAAAAGGACAATAGTTTTGGGACGGAGGGAGTATTAAAACATTGTTGTTCTTTGGAGCCTGATTTTTTCTTCATAGTTTCTTCAATGTGTTGACATTCCTTTTTGTTTGTGAGTTGGGTTTTAGAGGGGAAGGGAGGGGAGGGCTTATTTTTCTTTTCTAAATTATAGTCTATATAGTTATTATTTTAAAATAATTGAAAGAAGAATATGATAAGTGATTACATATTATTTCAATCACACTTAAATTATTTTTAAAAGCATTTTATAGTGTTCTTAATTTAGAAAAGAAAAATAAGCCTACCTCTCCCTTCCCCTCCAAAACCCAACTCACAAACAATTGATATTCTTAAAATGGTCTCCACGCTATCGATACATCTTCAGAAATAAGAAATATGCTCATAAAATAAGTACAATAGACTAAATGACATATTTGAATAAAACCAATTTCCCCATTAATTAGATGGAGAATATGGTGAATTATTTGCGTAGGGGTAATAATGGTAGTTGGAGAAAAGGTCTAAAGTGGTTGCCTTGGGAGTAAACTCCCCATGAAGAAGTGTGATGTTAAGATGAACTTTCGAAATATCTACGGGTTTAATGTTGCTCTATAATAATCAAGGTTAAAGGATCTTGACGCATCCTAACTCTTTAGAGATGAGGACTAACAACCATGTGTAGACGGATAATTTAGACCAGGAATAGGCAATGATCTATGGCTAAACTAGAAATGTTTTTATATCGTTAGGTCATGGCGCTTTGGATCCTATTGTGTCGTAACCAAAATGTTTGGAATGATGTTTTTAGTTGTGGTAGTATGCTCCTCAAGTAGTGTACGAAAACTCGATCTATTTGTTATGCTGAATTGGACGAGGCTACTATCTATCCCATTGCCAATGGGCTCGACCTTCTTCTGTTTTTCTTATGCGTAGACGTATTTGTCAAATGACCGATTATCCCAAAAGCTTAAGCTGTTAGGAAAAGTGAGGGGAGCGGGACTCTAGACCACTTAGTCATAGAGGCTCTGATACCATGTCAGATGACCGATTATCCCAAAAGCTTAAGCTGTTAGGAAAGGCCACATCAATGGTTTTATATTATTTCTAACAGTATTGATGATTCCTTCTCTCTTCATCACAATCTTGCTAGCATTGGTCTTCCTCAAAGTATGCTAATGGAAGTATTCTCTTGTGCTTTAACCATGTGCTATACGTTCTTGGAGGTGAAACTCTTGTTCTTTTGCATCCTATTTGATGAACGGATGTGATCACAACTTTGGTAATGTTTTTTAAGTTTTTTTGGTTTTTACTATGAAGGGGTTTTAATAGTTCATATTTAGAGCCGAATTCTGACATTAAATATTTTTTTAGCTCTTGTTTTTTAGGTTGATCAAGTAAATAATTAAATCATGCTCTTGTCATTGTCATGCCAATTTTCAATTTTTTGATGACATTGATTATTCTTAGATAGTTTGATTAATGATGATATTCAATCATTTATCTTGTGTAAAAAGTCATCAAAGTACCAACGTAATAAAGGAAACAATTATAGTATCTAGTGACTAATTTCGTATTTACCGTTAAAGCTATTGGTCCCACAATAGTACACCACCTCACATGTAGTACTAGATTTGATTTAAAAAGAAGTTATCAGAACCACTATCTATAAAATTTGCCACTTTCTCCAACGGTTACAACACCCAAAATTTCAACACTATCAATTTCATAATCATTCATTCAATAATCTTCAACACTTCATCCAAAGTCCAAACATAATCTTCATTCACATTTTCATGGATTCTTCTTCCACTTCTACCCCTCATCATCATCACCACCGTTCATCCAAACCCACATCACCTTCACCTCTATCTCTTCTCCGATCTCCAACTACCTGTCTTCCCCTCAGAGAGCTTCTACTCATGTCTCCTCCGTCTTCGCGGAAATCCAAGCCGCGATATGATGAGGAGCTGCAGGAGTCTCCCGGAGTAAGAAGGCGCTGCAAGAGCCGAGGATCGGCTCTGTCTTCTCCGAGAAACTCTTCCCGGAGATCGAGGAGGCGTTTGGAGGTTGAGGTTAGGGAAGAGAAGGAGAATGTGTTGGTGGATGAAGTTGCTAAACAGAGGAAGAGAAGACACAGTGGAAGACATAAGAAGGATAAACTCAGTTTGGTACCTTTTCAATCACCAAGTATGTAGTGGTAGTGGCTGTAATGAAATGCATTTTGAAACTTCTATAACATTTTCTCTAATATTTGGTGTTGTTATTTGATTTGATTTTATGTTATTTTAATGTGTGTTACTAATTACTATGATGTTTAGAAGGTGAAGAAGAGAATGGAGGCGATTTGGATCACATTGGAATGTTGATCACTGATTTAATCATGTGGAAAGATGTATCAAAATCAACCTTTTGGTTTGGTTTTGGATCTCTTTGTTTCTTATCTTCTTGCTTTACTAAAGGGTTCAATTTTAGGTATGAACTTTGTTTTATTTTATTATATTTGTGGTGGGTTGTGGTGATTTCTTTGTCATGTATAGTGGAAAATTCTGAGATGTTTTTGTGCTTGTTGTTTCAGCATCTTCTCTGCTATATCACAATTGGCAATTCTCTACTTGGCTTTTTCATTTTTCTCAAATTCAGTCTGTCAAAGGTAAGATTTTGAATTTTTATATCATTGCATAGTTTTTCTTCTAAGCTATGATAGGATTAATTAATTAATTAATTTGTAATTTGTATGTATATAGTGGACAAGCTAAGCAAAGGGGTTATGTAAAACTCAAAGAAGATGATATTTTACGTCTTGCGAAATTGATTCTTCCTGTGTTGAATTTCGCAATTTCAAAGAGTAAAGATTTGTTCTCTGGAGAACCATCCATGACCCTGAAAGTAATCCCTGAAACCTTAGCTTTAGTTAATTTTCTGATTTTGTGCAAAACCGAACATCTTTGTAGTGTTGGTTAAGTCTTTTTTTATGGTTGTTTCAGGTAGCTCCTTTGCTTCTACTAGGAGCTGAGTATGGACATCTTATTACAATTTGGAGGCTCAGTGCCATTGGTGAGACAATAGTATTACATATTATTGCTCATAGTAGGAAATAGGAATGTCATTTATTTTTCATTTTCATATCTTTATTCTGATAGAAATTGTATTACATATTTATGAGCAGGTTTTTTTGTCAGCTTCAGTGTACCAAAGCTTTATTCTTGCTATTCTGGTCATATAAACCAGCGAGGTATAATTCTATCCATTTATTTATTGTCATAATTTGTAGGTCTAATCCACATTTTTATTATAAAATGATAAGGTTTTTCTTTTTTATACAGCTGAGTGCTTGAAGTTGCGATTGTTGGACACATGGAGTGCCTGTAGTCACAAGAAGATTGTGGTCGTATCGGCACTTATTACCTTTTGGAATCTATCTTCTATAAAGACTCGAATCTGCACAGGTAAATTTCTGATGTGTTACTTGTTTTATTAAGTTCACAACAGCATTCTTCAGAAATGATCCTTAAGATATGATGAGAGAGTGTTGACACTCCTTTTACACATTCCCGTGGTGGACAATGGTCCTTAAGATATCTTAAGGGTCTTAAACTGTGGACAAATTAAATTGATATGTGCATGTTGCAATTTTGTGATAGTCGATACTTATGATGATGTAATTTTCTTTGCAGCATTTTTATTGCTTGTAATATTCAGATATTTTCGACAAAATGTCACAAAACAAGTAGAAGATGGACAAGCACAAGCGGCAGACAAGGAACAACAGCAGGCATTGTTGGCTGCAGAACCAGAGGAAGAGGAACCAAAACAGGCACTACTAATAGTTGCAGAACAGCAGGGCCAATACTAGGAGTTCATTTGGCCATTTATTCCTTGACACTTAACACGAATATATATCTTACTTCCAGAGATGAGACTTTTCTTTGTAGTTTGGTGAAAAGAAATATTATTTGCTCAAGGTCTATTGTCAAAAAGCATTTTTAGTAGTCATAGTTGGCTTATTGCACAAACTGATTGGAGTTAGTGCCTACTATATTTCATTCATTTCATTACACTTACCACATATTTGTATCTAGAAGCCATACATAAGGTATTTCTTTGTAATAGTTATTTTAAAATAAATAAATGCGTTCACATTAAGCTTTGTTTAGTATTTGTTCAAGCAATCCAAAGTCATAGTCATTCATATACAATCCAAATTCTCATCACACTAAATTCATATACAATCCAGAAGCTTTCTGTGTTATTCAATTGGTAATAATACAAAGTACTTTGGCAGAAAGCTGTCATCCATCGATTTCTATCAATGACAAGATTGCAAGTGACTCAAAATTATGTACAATGTCATATAGATAACAGGCTGAATAGAGAAAGAGCAAAATTATGTTAAACGAACATACTAAATGCTGGAACTTTGTGAATTCCAGCCTGCACAATTTCTTTCCTCAGATCAGCAGCATGATCCCATCGTTCTTTTTCAGCATTCATGCTAGACAATAACAAATATTGGCCGCAGTGTTGCGTCTGCAAAGTAAGCATCTTCTTCCCTATTTCTTCTCCAACTTCAATAGCTCCATGAATCCTACATGCACCCAAAAAGGCACCCAAAACAGTTTCATCGGGCTGAAAAGGCATATTTCTTATGATATCAGCTGCTTCCTGAATATGACCAGCTCTTCCCAAAAGATCAACCACACACCCATAATGCTCCATTACCGGAACTACCTGAAACTCGCTCAACATTGATCCAAACAATTCCAATCCTTCTCTAACGAATCCACCGCGAGCACATGCTGTTAGAACTGCCACAAAGGTAATGCTATTTGGTTGCAATCCTTGAAGCTTCTTCATCTTTTCAAACAAGTCTAGAGCTTCTTTCTCTCTACCATTGGAAGAAAGTGAAGAAATCATTGCATTCCAAGTGCAAACCTCTCTAGAAACCATTACTCTAAAAACATTCACAGCATAGTTCAAACGCCCCATCTTCCCATAAAGATTTATCAATGAAGTTCCTACAAAAACTCCTAAGTCAACCCCTTTCACTACCATGTAACCATGAACTTGCCTTCCAAAATGAAGAGCATATTTTCCTTCTAAACGCCCACAGGAGGAGAGCACACTGACATAAGTAGCCTCATTCGGTTTCACCAAACAATCCACAACATCCTTATGAGTCATCATCATCGCAAAAAACCGAATCGCCCCACCGAAATCCCCATTCACAGCAAAACCATTCACCATAGTTGTCCACGAAACAACATCCCAGTAAGGCATCCATTGAAAGAGCTTCAAAGCACCTTCCATGTTACCATTCATTGAGAAAGCATTGATCATTGCATTGGAAGCAACAACACAAAACATAGGAATTTCCTCAAACACCTTTTGTGCACAAACAAGGTGGTTGTTTTTAGCATAAACTACAAGTAGAGTAGTGAGTACAAAAGGGTCAGACAAGATGCCACGTTTGAGGGCTTGCGAATGGAGTGGTGTGACAAGTGAAAGAGGTGATGATTTAAGGAGAGGAGGGAAAGTGTGAGTGTTTGGTGAGGTTTGATTTGAAAGCATGTGAGTAAAAATGACAAGAACATATTTGTGGTTGTGAATATGATAGGATCTTATTAGAGCATTGTAGAGAAGTGTTGACATCCATTTGTTATGGTTTGAAAATGATGCATTATTTGGTCTGTTAAAATTGAGGTAACCATTGGTGATTACAAGAGAATGAATTTGCTTCATTTGTCTTTGGTATTTCATGTAACGTTGTGCAAGTTGCAACAAACACTCACATGAATAACTCATAGCACTAATAACAGTAATAAGTAATAACTAACAAACTAACACACACCTAAGGGCTGAAACTCAAAACAAAAAAAAAAACTACTCAAACAAAAAACTTTTCCTTTTGTTGTATTTATTTATAGGATAAATTTTTTCTTAGTAGTAGTGACTTATTGGGTTTTTGGAGTGTACTTATCACAAGGTTTTAAGTTAGATTCGTCAATTTCAATTGACAGTTCATACAGAACAAAAACTCTAACTTTAAATGAGTTCCGCCGTGAGAGGAAAGTGAGAATGAACTATTGAAAGTAAGATTGTTGCTTATGGTTTAGCACTGTTTACTGAAACTGAACCACAACAATTCAATTTTTATATTTTATTTTTTGAAAAATTAAAGTTTTAAAAAATTTGAAAAAGGAAAAATTGAGCATGAAACGCTGCGTTTCACTTTTTATTTGTTTCATACACACCACATTTTAAGGTGAGCGAAAAAATCGCGTTATTCGTGAGAAAATGGACGCGATTGGATTTGGGAATGGATTTAGCGGGTTCTGGAAATGGAATGCGTCACGGGATTCTCGACGGCGTCGTATTCGCTTTAATTCGGTTACGCCTGGTTCCGCCGTCGGAGGTGGTTACCAGTTTCCGGTGAAACAGGCGTTAACCGCCGCCTCCCTCGCCCTTACTGGCGACACGATTGCACAGGTCAGTAACCGTTGGAGCAAAGCCAAAGAGAGTGGTGAAAATGTTTCTCAGGTAAGTGTTACTGTTACTGGAAATGAAGTTTTATATGAAATTAGTGTTATACAATGGTTCTTTCTTTGGATGTAAAATCACAGTTCTAGAAGGTTAAGCTGAATTGTGTTTTCTTTGAAAGAATAAAGTTGTTTTTTGTGTGTCTATGTATCCAACTATTTTTAGTTTAATGTAAGTGTTACTATGTAGAAGAAATTGTGAAAATGAAATATGCACCGATATTGTAAAATTGTTTTATACTGACATCCAATGAATATTTATATTCTGTCAAATCACTCAGTTATTTTAGTTGTATGATATGGCAGATTGATGATTTTAGTTGAATGACCGTGTAAAATTATTTTATACTGTCAGTGCAGTGCATGAACATTAAACTTTTATGAATTGGTTATAGACATTAAACAAAAATATTTTGTTCTTGATGTTGCAATATGTGCTGCCCAAGTGCCCATGAGGTTTTAATCCTAGATATAAAATGTATTTGTGATCATTTTTCATAAGTTGGCGGTTATGCTAGTTTTCAGAATTTGAATATTGACCATCTTAGCTCACCAACTGAACTACCTACTACTTGGAACGTATGTTTCTGAATCAATTTGTTTCGCGACATTGACATTAGCACTATAGAATGGTTTTTGGTCTTTGTTTCAATGAATGAGAATTGCTTTTTAGTTTGCAATAAAAATACATGTTGATATTTTTTAGTTTGTTATTAACCAAAAATGTTTCCTTTAGGATCTACTGTCGAGGCTTCTTTCAGAACACGATTTGCTACGTGCTCTGCGAATGACTTCCTATGGATTCCTTTTCTATGGTCCTGGTTCTTATGCTTGGTACCAGTTGCTTGACCATTGTCTCCCAAAACCAAATGTTCAGAACTTAATGTTAAAGGTAATATGTTTCATCTATAAATTAATTTCATTTTCATAGAAGCATGCAGCGGTTAAGAAATATTGACAGCTTCTAATTTCTCACTTTTTTCTCTCCTTCCTTTTGATAGGTTTTACTAAACCAGATTGTATTGGGACCATGTGTCATTGCTGTTGTCTTTGCATGGAACAATTTATGGCAACAGAAGCTCTCAGAGCTTCCGGAAAAATACAAAAGAGACGCTATTCCAACTTTACTTTATGGTATAATATAAACCTCATCGAGGAATTGTTATTCTGACTTACTGATACATATTTGATACTATTTCTCATGCCTTTATGTGTAATTTGCTTGTGCAGGGTTTAGATTCTGGATCCCTGTCAGTGTATTAAATTTTTGGTACGCATGTTCGTATCTGTGAATTTTATATTTCTATTTATGTTTACGATTTCCACTCTTTTATCAAGTTCAGTAAGCTGTGCCTTTAGAATTTCACATACTTGATATAGCATCAATTATTCTGCTAATTATCTAGGTATTTATTTCATGATGAGTTTTTCCTTCCTTAAATATTTTAATGGCATCTGTATAGGGTGGTGCCTCTTCCAGCTCGAGTGGCTTTCATGTCAATGGGCTCAATATTTTGGAATTTTTACCTATCATCAACTATGAACAAGTAAAATGCATGCAGACTCTACAAGTAATTTGCATTGTTTAAATATTTTACAATGAGGTATGTTATCTATACGAGATTGTTTTCCACCTTTATGATTGGTTTGGTCGTACTTGAGCTATAATATCAACCCTTATCCTTTATTTTTGCAGATTAATTAACATTCTAGTTCCCTGCAAAAGATTTTACACTTTGAAATCTGTCATCATTGAAGAACAACTATGTTCTTTCTTCACTGCAGACAAATTTTAAATCAAGCTCTTTTATATTAAAGGTGATTGTGTAGGTAATTAATCTTTCTTTCGAAATTATTTGGGATAATGTGAATGTTCTTATGGATGATTGCTGAATCTGATTATTATGGATGAGTACGTTCTTACAATACTTGTTGGAACTTTCACTATTGTCCCGTTATAGCACATTGCACATGGTTAAAAAGGGGATCCCCGTGCCAATTTTTCTGTAACCAATCACTTGATTCACAAATGTACGAATTTCCATCAAATGTAATCAACTAAAATTATACTAGTAATTGATTACTTTGCTTGCAGAAATCAAATTTCTAATATTAAGTTTTTCATTTACTTCTGATCCAATCTCAATGTACTATGTTGTAATATAATATCTAAATGTCCCATGAGCTTAGCTCAATTGGTTGGACATATTGCACGAAAGTGCCGAGATCCGGGTTCGAACCCAGATACACCCACTATTTCACCTTTAAAGGGTGATTTTCTAGCCACTAGGCTACCTGACCAAAAAAAATAATAATATCTAAATGCATGATAACTCAAAATGTGTTATTTTTCAATGTGCTTGTCTGAAGATAGGTCGAGGGGTCAGGGTGTAGAAAATAAAAAGTTAAGGTTTTTAGTAAATATATAGTGGGTGTAGGCTTGTTAACTTACTCCCACATGTTTTTAGGTGGGTGTAAGTTAACGGCCCCCATATATATATATATATGATTAATTTCACCTTTTTCTTTTTTTATCAAATGAACAAGATTATTAACGATATTCTGAAATTTAGAGTTGGAAGAAAAGTATATGATAAGCTTGAATTGGAGGCCAGGAAAATACTTCCACAGATTAAGAAGACAATCTAAATGCACGATTTCTTGTAGTATATGTTACTATTACAGTAGTGATCTTAAAGTACAAAAGTAATAATGACACATGAAATTTTTTTTTACTAAAAAACAATGATATTCATTCATTCAAATTAATAAGTACATCAATCGAAAACATTACATATTTCCAATTAACTAAAAATTAAAAAGGATAAATGTACAAACAAACTCACAAATTGGAGTTAATAGCATAAAATAACATAATGTCTATAAAAGTGGCGAAACCTACAATAAATATAATAGAATTTAAATGTCTAAAATAGTCATGCTCGCTCATACTTCAGGATCTGTTATGTTGACGATGTTAAAGTCATTGGTAAATGAGTTAAATATTCCCCTATAAAGTTTGTCAATTTTGCATTACCCTCCTATAATTTTTTATTTATTTTAGAATTTGCCATGTAATGTTAGATTCTTTGCAATACCCCTTGGACTCAGTTAACTATGATATAACTACCGCTAAAAAAAAACCGCTGCACAATATAATTTTAGCGAGGGTTTTAAACCGCCACAAAATTGAATCAGGGGGTATTACAAAGAATCCAACGTTACAGGGGAGAATCTCAAAAAAAATAAAATTACAGGGGTTATTGTAAAACTTGTCAACTTTACGGGGGGTATTAACTCATTTATTCTAAAGTCATTGAATCTGCACTAAAATTAGATAGAAGAAAATCTCCAAATTTGAACAAAAATAAACATCATACTAAGACGGAAAATCGAAATAATATCGCACTAAAACGTGAAATCAAAACATTTAAGTAAGATGAAAAATCTATGTTGGAATATTTTATGATATTTCAATAATATTATGTGGGCATATATGTTTGTTAATTATATTAGCTATTTATCAATTAAGAGCCTTAGTTGATTAGTGATCAAATTAAGTAAAAGGCTAATTAGATTTTTTTTTAGATAATTAATTAATTAGTTGGTAAAAGTCCAGATATTTGAATGGTCCATTAACAGAATAATGGAAACCCCAATGGTCATCCAATATAAAAGAGGCTATAGTCCCAATTACATCAAAACTCTCTCTTCTCCCCATCTGAAGAGAAGTTGAGGCATAAAAGTACTGGTTGAGGAAGAACCAAATCAGCCGCCGCTGACCGTGTTGATGTTGACGTTTATTCCAGATCATCTCCTCTCTTTATTGCTGTTGTTGAGAGGGCTGCTTCAAAGCTTTATCTTGGTATTCCTAATACCTAATTGTTAATATCTATCCTTGATAAATCAAACATGTCGTAAATTCTGTTTTGTATAAATGCTCTTTGGTTCCGCCTAAAGTATGATTATTGATATAATCTTTTATTGCTGAACATGTGTATGTAATTTTATAAAATTAATTCCAACAAGTGGTTGATGTTTGATTTATTAGGTTGTTTGAACTTTGAACTATGCGATGTTTGGGTTTTGTCTTTTACGGAATATGTTTTAACCCTATTTTGAATTTAGGAATTTGTTGCATGTACTTCCAGCTTAATAAATTCTGTATACATACCTTTCGGTTCGAAACATTGAGTTTTATTTGTTTCCGTAATATGTGACAGCAACACATCTTATTTTTTTAAAACAGATCAATTCTTCCTTTGTTTTCATTGATGGAATTGTGTACTATGTATTTTGTATATTACTATCATGTATGTGAATCTGCTGTGTGATGATAGGTTTGTTCATGTGTGTCGTTGAATTAATATTGCATTGTTTTCAATCTTCATCATGTATCAAACAAACAATTTTCTTGGCATATGGTTTATCGTTGTGGGCCTGTGGCCTCTTTTGGTTTGTTGAATAAATAAATAAAAAAATAAAAAAATAATTTGGAAATCATAAATAAAATCAAATTTGCGTGGTAATTAATTTTTATGGTATAAAATTACAATTTAATCAAGATGTAATTGATTTGGCATTACATTAGCTGTTTCCGTTTTATTTTGGTAGCCTTGTGAGTTGCTTTGATGAAATTTTAAGGCTATCGATTATTGGAATAATTTGTTTAGACCTTTTGACACATTCACATTTTAGTTTGGATTCAATTCATTGTTTCACGTTTTCATTTATGTATTGTGAGACGTGAGTGAATCTTATTGTGAATATAAATATTGAATTTGAGGTTGAATATAATTTGGATGATTTTCAGTTTAATTTTGAAATCAATTACGTCTGTTTGAAAAATAAAGTTAATTTTGGATATTGTTTTATATCATTGTGAAACTAAAAATAAGAACTTTTGATTTGATTTTTTGTGACTTACAAATCAAATATTTTGATCTTATTTATAAAGTTTGTTACCTAAAAATAAGGATTTAACTTGATTTTTGATCATCTTTAGTTGTTTTTTTTCTTCAAATCAAATATTTTAGATAACTCGTTTATAAAGTTTGCTGTCAAAAATAAGGATTCATATTTAAAATTTATTTTGAGAAATAAGGCAAGTGTACATTTGTTATATCTATTTTGATTATTATACATAATTTTTGTAGAAGATCAATTGCCGTTAATAGCAATTAATAATGAATCTCAAAATATTTTGATTCAATTTGGTAGTATTGAAAATAAGGATTTAATTCTTTAAAGTTTTGAAAATTTTGGATTCTAGATTTTAAGTAGTCTATTTATAGACATAAAATTTTACTAGTGTGTAATCCCGTGCACGGCACGGGAGAATTTTTTTTAAAAAAATTTAGCGACAAAAATTTAAGAAATATATGAATCGACAATTTCCAGTGAGTAAATAAAAAGGAACTAAAAATACACCACTTTAGATAAAATTATTTATACATGCAAAACTAAAGAAAATGTTCCTTTTTTATTAAATAGTATAGTGACTAAAAATTCATATTTAAAATAAATAAATGAGGAGTCTTGGGTCCAACTCCAGTCCTTATATATAAAATGCGATATGTTTTATCAAATATATTAAATTTATAGTTAGTTCTTTTGACATGAATTCATTCAACCAAATATTGAGTGACACCGGCACCAAGTCTCTATCTTCCAACTATTCTTCAACAAAACAGTTGATAAATTTAAGCATGAAATTCAAGACTCATTTGTAGGAGTAGCAGCTGAGATTAAATCAAAGTTTAAATCAATGAGATAACAATTAGTAAATTAGAAAATTTGAATTAAGGAAAAATTTGTACGACACAACTGTCACACAATAAAACTTATCACACGAATACGTATACGATTATGGTTTTTATAGTAAAAAACTCCTATCCACAAAGCACAACTAACACCAATGATTTTTAATTTTAATAAAATAAAATTTATTTATTTTTAATATGATTTATGGTTATTAAAATAAAAAATAATGGCATTGAAAAAAAAAATATTGAAATAGGAGGACCAAAATGTTTTTTTTATACTAAAAGGTGCTTATAGCATTTCATTTATAATAATAGTGTTAATACATGTTGGTACATCAATAAAAATATTGAAGTTAGTTAAAGATGTGGTCACCCTCACAAGAGCATGAACTGTTTCATTTGCTAAAAAAAGTAAGTTTTTTTAAAATAACGGAATTAAAACTTAAAAAAAAAATGAAAATAGGGATCAAAATTGCATTTAAAATTTACACCTAAAAGTTAATTACAACTAATTACTGTATAACTTAAAATAACACCTTTAGAACCAATAAAGAAACTAATAAGGACGGCTTTTTTATTTTTATTATTATTACTGATTTTTATTCAGAGACGTGTGGTTTTTGAAAACCCAATTCTTCAAATTAGAAATTGGAAAAGATAAACAAAAAGAATTTGAAAGGGCATGAGGGGATTGGTATAACTTATATGCAAAATTGTCCTACAACCTATTCATATTTTAGCATAAGTGTGACTTATTACTAAAAAAAAGATTAATTATTAAGTTAAGGAATGCAGTAACACTATAATGTAGCTATATATTGACTCACTTTATAATATATATCAATGAAAATCTTTAAATCAATGAAAATGAACTATCATATGAAACATGGAAAAACCAATATAAATCAAAATTATTAAAACAAAGCACAGCTTTAATAAAAAATAGTGAAGTAAATTGCAAGAACCATACAATACAAAGAAAGACAAATTAAAATATATAAATTAAAGGTGAAGAAATAAAATGTTGTTTATATACATGAGAAATAGGGGAGCATAACAAAAAAAAAGTGGAAAGGGATGTTGAAGAGAAAAGCGGTGAGAGAGAAGAAGATGAAAACATAGTGTAGAATTTGTGTTTAAAAAAACAAAGGCTTCACCAATCACCAATCACCAATTCAAATTGTAATTAAAGCATATTTTGAATATTGCCTCGGTATGGAACAAAGAATGAATATGTATTTGGAAAATGTAATTATAGATTAGATACAAAAACAATTACTAAAACTAAAATTAAATATACAAATAAAAATAATTTAACAAATAATTATAGATTAATTACTATTAATAGAAAAGTTTAAAGATTTAAACTTTCTCAATGAATGACAAATGTCACACTTGCCAAAATACTACTTTTGCTTTATTATATTGTATGATTTTCTTAATTTAAAGAAATATTTATTCTAGAACTATTTGTTATTTTTGTTTAAAGAATCAATTTAGAATATGTGAATCAATTGTTGCATGAATATTTTGCTCCTATAAAGATTCAATTTTTGATTTGATTTAAAAATTGAATATTTGGTTTATGATTGCGATGTTTGAGTTTATTGTTATTAAGTTTTCTACAATAATATTTTGTCTTAATCATGCATTTTACATATAATTCATGTCATGTTTGTTGCTGTCACTTATGTGACATCCTATAAATATTATTTTGTCATATACATATTGATGTTGTTTTTGACTTGCAACTTCTTCTTAATTCTTGTGAGTTTGTTCTCACACTAAGGATCGCTAAATAATATTATGATTATGAAAAATGCGATAAAATTAAGGATTCATCATATATTAAGTGAGTAATGCCTTGTAAATTTAAGACAACTCCCATTTAAATTTAAATTTAATAAATTGTCGGGTGATTTTTGATTGAGTTGGTTGAAGCAACAAGTTACCCAAAGTAACCTCTGTTGTGTAGGTTTGATTCAATTGAAATCACAAAAGGATGTATAAAATTTTCATGCAAGCTGTTTTGGTCTGCCGAAAGGTAGTCACAGTTAGGCCGAATAATTACATACATGTGTATTCAATTTATTAATTTGTCTAGTAATTTTAATTGAGTTGGTTGAAACAACAAGTTACCCACTTTTAATGATGCGCTTGGAATCTCACTTTTGTCTTCTAATTTACAAATAAAGATAAATTGTGCATGTCTTATACTTAATTTTGACATGCCTACTAATGTTGTATGAGTGTAAACTCATTCAAGTATTTAAGAGTTTACATCCATACATATAATGGTAAACATATGACAATTATAAGAATTTATTCTTTGTCAAAGTAAATTGTCGCTGTTTGATCATTAAAATAAAATACCACTAGCAGTTGGTATTATTGTCTAATGATATTAATGGTGCACTAGGTATTTTGGTGAGTATTTTTTGTTCTTTATAAATTAATATAATTCATGTATGTGCACAATGAGTTAAATTATTTTTGATTCTTAAAAGTTATAGCTTTTAGGAATAAGATAAGAACATCATGTTCTTTGGATCTATACCTTATATAAGGATGGAAAAACTCATTCTCTCACGATTTAGTACATTTAAAGTGAGACTCAAGTTTATAAAGTGAGTATACTCCAATCACATAAAACATATGATCATAAAGTTTTGTATTCTAGGGACATTGAAGGTATTGTTTCATATGACATAAATTTTGTCATATTTTCTTTGCTTAAATTATAGTGCTTCTAAAGCAATAAAGAAACCTAAAAGTTAATTACAACTAATTACTGTATAACTTAAAATAACACCTTTAGAACCAATAAAGAAACTCATAAGGACGTCTTTTTTATTTTTATTATTATTACTGATTTTTATTCACAGACGTGTGGTTTTTGAAAACCCAATTCTTCAAATTAGAAATTGGAAAAGATAAACAAAAAGAATTTGAAAGGGCACGAGGGGATTGGTATAACTTATATGTACAATTGTCCTACAACCTATTCATATTTTAGCATAAGTGTTACTTATTACTAAGAAAAAGATTAATTATTAAGTTAAGGAATGCAGTAACACTATAATGTAGCTATATATTGACTCACTTTATACTATATATCAATGAAAATCTTTAAATCAATGAAAATGAACTGTTGTACCCCAATTTTGGACCTAAAATCCATTGTCCTTTTTTTTCGTTATAAAATGTCAAAAAATATATCATTGCATCTCTCATGTTGTTTATGTTCATTTTAATCACTTTTTGTGTCATCGTACTTTTATGTCCGTTTAATTATTACCATTTTTTTCTCTTATCCTTTATCATTATTATTAATATTACTATCACCATTATTCTTACTTTTTTTTACTATTATCATCTACATTACAATCATCATCACCTTTACTATTATCATTATTTTATCTTTTATTACTAATATTATTATTATTATCTTTTTTATTATCATCAATAATATTATTACTATTATTTATATTATTATTATTACTATCTAAGCAAAAAGACAAAAAAAACAGTTTTTTAATTCTTTTTTTATCCTTTTCTTTTATTTTCGGTTAAAAAAAATTTAGACCAAAAAACACCAAAAACTAAAAAAAAGAGGATCCAAAGCTTTGTTTGTTTTTTTTCCAGTACATGAAAATGACATCCTTTTGTCATCTTTACCATTTTGATCTTTTTTTTCAAACCAACAATCTGATTCAACAAAAGGAATTTCTGCATAATTCCCTTTCAATTTCTAAAACCCTAATATTACTCTATTTAATAATACAACATCGGAACAGCAAGGAGGGGGATTGGAAACCAAAACTGAAAAGAAAAAATCACATAACAGAGAGGGGATGGAGAGAATGAGAGATTGAACAAAAATCCAGAATTCCAACATCAACAAAAAAAACCTTTACAAACCAAAATCCTTTTACATCACAAAAGCAAAAATACAAAAAAAACTAGTACCCTTCACTTCAGAAAAAATAACAGAAACAAAAAACTTAATATTCCCTGTCTTTTTTTTCTAACGACTGAAACAAAAAAACAAACCCAAATATCACAGATCAAGCATCACAAATAAAAAAAACTCTAACCCTCAACCACTAAAAAGATCAAAACCGAACCCCAACCCAAAACAACCTCCATCACCACCACCAGGAACCTCGCAGACAGAACAAAATCATGGATTAGAGGCAGAACGGAAACGAAAGCAGAGACGAAATCAAAGGAAGAGAAGAGGAAAAAGCACTTACGAGAAGTTTCACTGCGGAGAAGGTAACAATGATCGTTTTTTCTTTTCTTTTCTCCTTTCACTTGCATCTTCTTTCAGTTTCTCTGATAAATAGATCTACACGTTTTGCATCTTGTATGATAGTTTTAGAACCTTTCTTCGCGTGTATGTATGGCTAATTGCATGAATCTGGTGATTTGAGAGCTAGGGTTTCGATTTAGGAATTAGGGTTTGTGATTTCTTTGTTTCTGTTTCGGTTCGATCCGGTTGATCAGTGGTTTGTTTGTTGTTTCTGAGCGTAGATTTGTGTTTAGGATGTGTTTTGGGGTAGGGTTTGTGTTGGGTGTTTATTGATTTGAACAAAAAAGAGGATTAGGGTTCTTATGGAAACAAAGAAGAAAGCTTAGAACAGAAAGAAGAGAAAGAAAGAAAAAGAACGAGAGAGAAGAAGAGAGAAAGAAAGAAATTATTTTGCCAAAAAAAGAAACAAACATCACAAATACTCCCCCTAATCAGTTACTCCGCGCCCCCCCTAACTTTACTCGCGCACCCCCCAACTGGTCATTGAACCGGGTCATGTACGGGTCGGGTTCGACCCGGCTCCCTCTAAAAATGATTTGGGTCTATGCTCTGAGCCCAATTTATTTTTTTGTTGGTCTATTTTTTTGTGTTTGCTTTTTTTTAGTTTTAGTTTAGCATTCATGCATTTGATTTTATTCTTCCTAGTATGTTTGTTTTATGCTAATAATTAATTTGCCAAAAAAAAACCATTTATGTGTGAGTTTATTGTCTTTTTTATAAAATTATTAAGTTAAAGTGTTAGTCCTAAGTTAAAGTGTTAGTCCTAAAATTAGAACAAAAAACCTTTTCTTAAAAAAAAATCAAGAGAAACTTTCTTTCAATTATTTTAATGTCAAAATAAAATTCTTTTTGTTTGTTATGACTTTGCTTTTTATTGTTAGTTATTTAGTATGCCAAAATATGAAAAAACAAAAATGCAAAAAATTTAAATATGGTATGTTTGAATTCCTTTTTTGTGATGATTGATTATGTCTTTGTTAATTTTACTTTATAAAAATATATAACATGCTTTTATTAAAAAAATTCATGCATACATGCATTTTAAATTATATATTTTTTTCACTACATCACATTATGCATTTTTTAGTCACATAACTCTTTTACAAAATCTCTACATCACATTACATTTTATATCACATGTTCACTACACATTTTTACATTCATACATGCATTTGCAACATATTTTTTTACGACGTCACATTATACATTTTTGCATATCACATAACATTTTTTACAAGTTTTTGCATCACACTACAATTTCACACTACAACTTCACATTACAATTTTACTTTACATTTTTCCACATGCATACATGCATTGCATTTAGGTTAGGACATTGCATCATTAAAAAATGCATGTTAGAGACAATATTTTACTTTATAAAATTATTGAGCTCTAGCATTAGCATTAATAGTGAAGGACCATTTTCGGTCTAAATTCATTCTCTTCATAAAAAATAAAAAAAACTTTTCTTTTGATAAATAAAATTGCATGTTGCTTGTGTGCTTAGGTTAGAATTATTTGTTGTTGTGAGTGACCTCCAAAAATGTATTATCATGTCTTTGCCTCCGACACATTTCTTTCACACACTCCACTTTTAATTAGGATGTTATTTTGCGATGTTTCCTTTTCCTCTTGTATGTGCATTTCATCATCATATTTATTTTCCGCACTTGCATTTTTTTATTTTATATGCATCGCCCCTTTTATCTATTTATTGCTTATTGTTATTATTATTTATTCAAATTCGATATGGTTGTAAATATTAATTATTCAATTGGGTTGTAATAGCGTAGGACTTTATTTATCGCTTTTACTGCTTTCCTAGCTTACACATCACACACAAACGCCAAAAATTCATTCCCAAAGGAGATGACTCGTAGTTAAATTTCAAATTAATTACGAGACTTTTTTGAAACAAAAACCTTTTTTCAAAAACAAACATGCGATCCTTTTACAAGACAAACGCAAGCTCACCTTATAATCATCTTTAACATGATATTATCTACAATTTATTTTCTTTACAATCTTCTTTTCCTTCAAACACAAAAAACGAATACACTTTCGTTTCCAAACAATAATTTTTCTTCTTTACAACATTTTCTTTACAACATCCTCTTTCTCTCAAAAACTACAATTCTCTCAAAAAAAATATTTTTACAAACAAAAAATATTTACACTTCTTTTCTTTTAATTACTTTATGAAATAAAATTTTCTTAATTTTTACCCACTTTCCTTTCTTTCTTCTATACAATTTCTCCCTCCATTCTTAAAACATGTTTTCCAAAAGCATAAAAACATATAAGAGGTTACCATGGAGTACCATGGGCGCTTGGGGTGCTAACACCTTCCTCAAGTGCAACTAACCCCCGTACCTAGAATCTCTTTCTTTTAAAAGGTTTTCAATTTTTCCCCTCCTTTGGAAATGAAAAATAAAACTGTAGTGGGGTATGTCTCAAAAATCCCGCAACAGAAAAATGGCGACTCTGCTGGGGATTCTCTCCTTAAGAGGGTTGAACCTAACTTATGTGTTTATATGTGTTTATTTATTTATATGCTTTATATATATTGTGGGGGATTGTTGAGTTGAGATAAGCTTGACCCGAGCTTGAGTGCACCATAAGATAGGTGTTGGTATGATCATAGTGAATGGGCGAAAGTAAAGTTTTGCACAAACACACATGTGATGAAACCACGTACGATTGAGGGGCATGTTGTAGTATTCTTTTCGACGTGAGCTTCACGTAGATGGTTGCTATGACATGTTTCCGAGGATGTCGTAGACCTTTAGTCACCTTTAACCCATCTTTGCCTTTAGGATGTGGTGCGATGGCTAAGCCGAGAGTAAGTCTTGGATTAGTTGTTCCGCGATACCACGCTCAATCGAGACTTTCCCTTGGATATTTCATTTGGCCGTGAGTTCAATTATGGACATTGGTATTCAAGAAGGAAAGTTGATGACGTTGGGAACTTTGTAGAACCCGTGTTACGAAAAGAAGAAAACCAATAGTTCATACATTGTGGGGGGTTCACCTTTCGACTCCAACATCATGATATCTTAACCAACCATGTTTTCCTATGTTTGTGATTGTTGCATCCATACATTCACGCATCCATTCATCCATGAAAAATCTCTTTCCATTGATTTTAAAGGACTTAGAGGAATTTCTTTATAAACTTCACAATCATCATGGACCTTAAAAAAAAAATGAAGGTTGCTTTGAAAAGAAAAGAAAATTTATTTTGATCATTAACAAAAAAGGAGGTCCTTTATGATTTGTATCCTAAAGTTCTTTGAAAATCAAAAACAAAACAAAACTCTCTTTCTCATGCATCATTGTGCATTCATGGTCTTCTTCTACAAAGAGTCTAAGCTTCGTGTCTTCCTCTCAGTGGTCTGACGCTCTTGTCCAAAGTCAACTTACAAGTCAACGCTCGTGTTAATCAAAAAAAAGAATAGAAGCAATCGTGCAAGAGAACACTCAGCTTCGTGAAGAAGTCATCACACTTCGGGCAGAATTGGAAAAGAAAAATGCCGTGATCACTTTATTAATGGTGGCACAAAATAACCACCATCTCCTCCTCGAGCAATCGTTTTTGCCTTTACAATCTCAACAAAGGCATCAGATTCAACAACAGTCTTAATCTCAGCCTATCCAACAGGCACCAACTTTCCTTCAAGGATGTAGACCCAGCTCTATGATACATGGTTTGATTTGCCACATTTGGGTTGTTGTTGATGTTACCCCTGCTACTCTTTCCAGTTGAAGTTAGTGGTACAAGGAAGCTCATACCCTATGATCACTAGGCTTTTATTTCTTTCTTGTCAAGCATTTGTTTACTTTTAACATTATGTCTTTTGTCAAGAACTTTTAATATAATAAACATGCATGTTTTTGGAATAAATTCATTCGTATTCACTTATTTCTTGTTTTATTACTTACAAACTTGGAGCGAGGATGATGAAAATAAATAACTAATTTTTGCTGATATATGCTTTCAATGGTGAAAAATCTAGTTGACGATGTAAGGCATTGCTTCTCTTCCCAAACAGTGGAGATATAAGGAGATAATCCGTAATCAGCCCCTTTAAGCCTGAAGTCGGTGTTTCTTTCTATTTTTTTGAACCCTTAATCTTGAACCTGGGGCAGGGTAATCTTTCAATTAATTTGATGATGCATCCTGATACAAGATAATCAATTTGTCTAGTCATACAAAGTAAGAGATTTAAGCACAATGCTTTCCTCAAACTGAAGAAGCTGTCAAGAGATGAGACTCAACACAGTTCATATGGCAGTCACAATATTCATACACAGAAGTCTTACAAATGTTGTTCCAAAAAAAAAAGAATAAAAAAAAGAGAATTCAAAAAAAGAGCCCATAAAAAAAATAAAGAGGGACATCCCGATGGACCACAAATTCAAAGTTCGAATAGAACTAGTCCATTTAAAAAAGAGTGATTCATAAAATAGGAACAACTTCCTAAACAAAAAGTGACTGTCACTTCAAGAAATCTCATCAACGTCTATTCAACAAAAGGAACATCAATAAAGCTTCTACCAAAGTGTCAACCTCAAACATCATTGTCAACAATTCTCTTGTCGACTGAATGCATCAGTTGAATTAATTGAATTTAGGAATGAAGGACATCAAGAAGATTGGGTGGGACCAAATAAAATTTTGAGCCTAACAATCCTTTTTTGAAAACCGTGAGCCCAGCCACGTTATAACATACAAAAGACCTAATTGAAACTAGGTTCACTATGAAAGCATATTCGGCAAATTTATTGTTAAGCTGACTCATCATGTTTGTTGAGTAATCACAAATTATCTTTGTACATGCCATGTGTTTCCATTACAAAAAACATTCAATTTCAAAAAACTTACATGTACATTTTATCGAAAATATTTTTCAAAAGAAATAATTTTATTTGCAAATTAATACTTGACATCAAAGAAATTTGAGCTATAGTCTGATCGAAGGCAAAGCTGACTTGAGACACTCCTAGTAGGGGGCAAGTTACATATGAATTCTGCCAATCAGGGGGCAAACAAGCTGAATATTCTTCTTATCAAGGTAAATTGTTTAGAATTTGGTTACTCTACAAACATCAGTTAATCAGGGGCATACCCTTCACGGATTCAAAGACTTGGGGCATACTGTGTCAAGATCATATATTCCTGAAAAAGTACACTAGATGTAAAAGGTCAGCCAATCACGCTCTTCGAGCGATTCATTCAAGGATCTTTAGACTGAAGTAAGGATCCAGAGCAAGGGGCAAGTCGTCTCCGTTCTCTCAGATGTTCATCAACAACAAACATGTTTTCTCTAAGAGAATGTCAACAGTCATCTCAAGAAAAGGGTACATCCCCAATGAAAGTTGACAAGGCTGTTTCGAGGGCAGTCAAGTTTCAATATACAGATCGTTTCGGCTAAAACGGTCAATTCCCCAGAGAAGTTGTTCCTTCCCCAAGAAGAGTTCTCGTACTTTATCTACAGCGACATATACACTTTGTAGAGACATCCTGAACAATGATGCGACGTTGGCTTGTGTTTCCGGTTTGGTCACTTTGTTTGTCCATCAAAAGATGTTCCACATACATACATATACACATACATTCATAACATACATGCATTCATACATACTTTCATATATTCAAACATAGCATTTACATGTGCCATGAACATTTACATCACTCTCATACCTTATTACATCATTTTACAAACTTCTGTCTTATTTTGTCTTGTCTGTGTCTACAAAATAGAGTCGGGATGGGCATGTTGTTCTCTCCAATTAGAGTGTCAGCTTAGGCAGATAAGTGTACACCTCTCTTGTTTCGAAATTCCCCACTAGACTCCTCTCTTGTGGAAGATGGTTGTTTCAGTTTTTCCTACAACAAAAGGAAAATTCTCAGTTGAATTTATTCTTCAATTGGACACAAAGTCTTGTTTCACAGTTTCCCTCTGGTTTGTTCCCGGATTGGACACCAATTCAAAGCAACAGTGACAAGCTATCCTTACAAGAAGCTTGTGTTTTACCAGATACACTTTACAATTCCTCAGGTGGTTTTATCCCCAGTGGACCTTATCAATACATTACACAAAGATCACAAAAATCTTTTCTCTCTACAAATACATACACTTTTACAAATCAGCCTACTTGAGTTACTTTTGAAGTACCCAGTAGAATCACCTCCTTTCAATGGAGTCATATTACTTTGACACACTATCGTTTGCATGATAGTAAGTAATATTTAGTCATTGTCTTGACTTGCTATCGCTTTGTTGGGTAGTAGACAATGTCTATCTTTTCGGATTGTCTTGGCACACTGCCGTTCACATGGCAGGAGATAATTCTTTGGTTTCATTATCTTGACTCGCTGTCATTTTGTTGGACAATAGATAATGTTTCTTCATTTCATATTACTTTGACACACTATCGTTGCATGATAGTAAGTAATACTTAGTCATTGTCTTGACTTGCTATCGCTTTATTGGATAGTAGATGATGTCTATCTTTTCGGATTGTCTTGGCACACTGCCGTTCACATGGCAGGAGATAATTCTTTGGTTCCTTTATCTTGACACGCTATCACTTCGTTGGATAGCAGATAATATACCATGTCTCTCTTTAATTTACCTTGACTCGCTGTCATTTGTATGATGGTAGGTAATGTGGAATTTGTCTTCTTTATGCAATCCGTCTCTTTGCAAGGCAGTGGACAATATTCCTATTCCTTATAGAGGTCGTCTTTTATCTGCAAGCTGTCTCTTCGTAAGGCGGTGGACGATGCTCTTGTTCCCAGTAAACGTTGTCTTTTATCTGCAAGCCGTCACTTTGCAAGGCGGTGGACAATGTTCCTGTTTTTCTTGTAGAAATTGTCTTTTATCTGCATTCCGTCCTTGTCAGGCGGTGGACAATTCTTTTATTTTCTATAAACGTTGTCTTTTATCTGCAATCCGTCTCTTTGCAAGGCGGTGGACAATGTTCTTGTTCTTTATAGAGGTCGTCTTTTATCTGCAAGCTGTCTCTTCGTAAGGCGGTGGACGATGCTCTTGTTCTCAGTAAACGTTGTCTTTTATCTGCAAGCCGTCACTTTGCAAGGCGGTGGACAATGTTCCTGTTTTTCTTGTAGAAATTGTCTTTTATCTGCATTTCGTCCTTGTCAGGCGGTGGACAATTCTCTTATTCTCTATAAACGTTGTCTTTTATCTGCAAGCTGTCTCCTTGTAAGACGGTGGACAATGTTCTTGTTCTTTATAGAGGTCGTCTTTTATCTGCAAGGTGTCTCTTCGTAAGGCGGTGGACGATGCTTTTGTTCTCAGTAAACGTTGTCTTTTATCTGCAAGCCGTCACTTTGCAAGGCGGTGGACAATGTTCCTGTTTTTCTTGTAGAAATTGTCTTTTATCTGCATTCCGTCCTTGTCAGGCGGTGGACAATTCTCTTATTCTCTATAAACGTTGTCTTTTATCTGCAAGTTGTCTCTTTGTAAGACGGTGGACAATGTTTTTGTTCTTTATAGAGGTCGTCCTTTATCTGCAAGCTGTCTCTTCGTAAGGCGGTGGACGATGCTCTTGTTCTCAGTAAACGTTGTCTTTATCTGCAAGCCGTCGCTTTGCAAGGCGGTGGACAATGTCCCTGTGTTTCTTGTAGAAATTGCCTTTTATCTTGCAATCCGTCCTTGTCAGACGGTGGACAATTCTCTTATTCTCTTTAAACGTTGTCTTTTATCTGCAACCCGTCTCTTTGTAGGGCGGTGGACAATGTTCTTTTCACAATACTTTCATCCATATGATAATTGGTAATATTCTCCCCAGTGTTTTACTCTGTTCCCCAGTGGAGTTCGTTCTCCCAATATACTTGGGGCACATCTTGTTATTTTCCCAGTCGGGCCATGTTATGTTCTTCCCCTGTGAAGTCCTAACTATGTTTTCTTCCTTTGTCTGTCTTTTACAATATTCATACAAAAATTCAAAAAATTCATCATCTGCATTTCATGCATTCATAGTTGCATCATAAACACTGTCAGAGTATTTTAGGTCTAAAAATGGTGCACGTTTTATATTTAAGTCTCTTCAATCCCGTCTAGACAAAGATCTTAATCTTCATCTCTCCGGGTGAAGAAACTTAAATAGGGGCAGCTGTTGTACCCCAATTTTGGACCTAAAATCCATTGTCCTTTTTTTTTCGTTATAAAATGTCAAAAAAATATATCATTGCATCTCTCATGTTGTTTATGTTCATTTTAATCACTTTTTGTGTCATCGTACTTTTATGTCCGTTTAATTATTACCATTTTTTTCTCTTATCCTTTATCATTATTATTAATATTACTATCACCATTATTCTTACTTTTTTTTACTATTATCATCATCTACATTACAATCATCATCACCTTTACTATTATCATTATTTTATCTTTTATTACTAATATTATTATTATTATTATTATCTTTTTTATTATCATCAATAATATTATTACTATTATTTATATTATTATTATTACTATCTAAGCAAAAAGACAAAAAAAAACAGTTTTTTAATTCTTTTTTTATCCTTTTCTTTTATTTTCGGTTAAAAAAAATTTAGACCAAAAAACACCAAAAACTAAAAAAAAGAGGATCCAAAGCTTTGTTTGTTTTTTTTTCCAGCACATGAAAATGACATCCTTTTGTCATCTTTACCATTTTGATCTTTTTTTTCAAACCAACAATCTGATTCAACAAAAGGAATTTCTGCATAATTCCCTTTCAATTTCTAAAACCCTAATATTACTCTATTTAATAATACAACATCGGAACAGCAAGGAGGGGGATTGGAAACCAAAACTGAAAAGAAAAAATCACATAACAGAGAGGGGATGGAGAGAATGAGAGATTGAACAAAAATCCAGAATTCCAACATCAACAAAAAAAACCTTTACAAACCAAAATCCTTTTACATCACAAAAGCAAAAATACAAAAAAAACTAGTACCCTTCACTTCAGAAAAAATAACAGAAACAAAAACTTAATATTCCCTGTCTTTTTTTTCTAACGACTGAAACAAAAAAACAAACCCAAATATCACAGATCAAGCATCACAAATAAAAAAAACTCTAACCCTCAACCACTAAAAAGATCAAAACCGAACCCCAGCCCAAAACAACCTTCATCACCACCACCAGGAACCTCGCAGACAGAACAAAATCATGGATTAGAGGCAGAACGGAAACGAAAGCAGAGACGAAATCAAAGGAAGAGAAGAGGAAAAAGCACTTACGAGAAGTTTCACTGCGGAGAAGGTAACAATGATCGTTTTTTTTTCTTTTCTCCTTTCACTTGCATCTTCTTTCAGTTTCTCTGATAAATTGATCTACACGTTTTGCATCTTGTATGATAGTTTTAGAACCTTTCTTCGCGTGTATGTATGGCTAATTGCATGAATCTGGTGATTTGAGAGCTAGGGTTTCGATTTAGGAATTAGGGTTTGTGATTTCTTTGTTTCTATTTCGGTTCGATCCGGTTGATCAGTGGTTTGTTTGTTGTTTCTGAGCGTAGATTCGTGTTTAGGATGTGTTTTAGGGTAGGGTTTGTGTTGGGTGTTTATTGATTTGAACAAAAAAGAGGATTAGGGTTCTTATGGAAACAAAGAAGAAAGCTTAGAACAGAAAGAAGAGAAAGAAAGTAAAAGAACGAGAGAGAAGAAGAGAGAAAGAAAGAAATTATTTTGCCAAAAAAAGAAACAAACATCACAAATACTCCCCCCAATCAGTTACTCCGCGCGCCCCCCTAACTTTACTCGCGCACCCCCCAACCGGTCATTGAACCGGGTCATGTACGGGTCGGGTTCGACCCGGCTCCCTCTAAAAATGATTTGGGTCTATGCTCTGAGCCCAATTTGTTTTTTTGTTGGTCTGTTTTTTTGTGTTTGCTTTTTTTTAGTTTTAGTTTAGCATTCATGCATTTGATTTTATTCTTCCTAGTATGTTTGTTTTATGCTAATAATTAATTTGCCAAAAAAAAACCATTTATGTGTGAGTTTATTGTCTTTTTTATAAAATTATTAAGTTAAAGTGTTAGCCCTAAGTTAAAGTGTTAGTCCTAAAATTAGAACAAAAAACCTTTTCTTAAAAAAAAATCAAGAGAAACTTTCTTTCAATTATTTTAATGTCAAAATAAAATTCTTTTTGTTTGTTATGACTTTGCTTTTTATTGTTAGTTATTTAGTATGCCAAAATATGAAAAAACAAAAATGCAAAAAATTTAAATATGGTATGTTTGAATTCCTTTTTTGTGATGATTGATTATGTCTTTGTTAATTTTACTTTATAAAAATATATAACATGCTTTTATTAAAAAAATTCATGCATACATGCATTTTAAATTTTATATTTTTTTGCACTACATCACATTATGCATTTTTTAGTCACATAACTCTTTTACAAAATCTCTACATCACATTACATTTTATATCACATGTTCACTACACATTTTTACATTCATACATGCATTTGCAACATTACATTTTTTTACTACGTCACATTATACATTTTTGCATATCACATAACATTTTTTACAAGTTTTTGCATCACACTACAATTTCACACTACAACTTCACATTACAATTTTACTTTACATTTTTCCACATGCATACATGCATTGCATTTAGGTTAGGACATTGCATCATTAAAAAATGCATGTTAGAGACAATATTTTACTTTATAAAATTATTGAGCTCTAGCATTAGCATTAATAGTGAAGGATCATTTTCGGTCTAAATTCATTCTCTTCATAAAAAATAAAAAAAAACTTTTCTTTTGATAAATAAAATTGCATGTTGCTTGTGTGCTTAGGTTAGAATTATTTGTTGTTGTGAGTGACCTCCAAAAATGTATTATCATGTCTTTGCCTCCGACACATTTCTTTCACACACTCCACTTTTAATTAGGATGTTATTTTGCGATGTTTCCTTTTCCTCTTGTATGTGCATTTCATCATCATATTTATTTTCCGCACTTGCATTTTTTTATTTTATATGCATCGCCCCTTTTATCTATTTATTGCTTATTGTTATTATTATTTATTCAAATTCGATATGGTTGTAAATATTAATTATTCAATTGGGTTGTAATAGCGTAGGACTTTATTTATCGCTTTTACTGCTTTCCTAGCTTACACATCACACACAAACGCCAAAAATTCATTCCCAAAGGAGAGGACTCGTAGTTAAATTTCAAATTAATTACGAGACTTTTTTGAAACAAAAACCTTTTTTCAAAAACAAACATGCGATCCTTTTACAAGACAAACGCAAGCTCACCTTATAATCATCTTTAACATGATATTATCTACAATTTATTTTCTTTACAATCTTCTTTTCCTTCAAACACAAAAAACGAATACACTTTCGTTTCCAAACAACAATTTTTCTTCTTTACAACATTTTCTTTACAACATCCTCTTTCTCTCAACAACTACAATTCTCTCAAAAAAAATCTTTTTACAAACAAAAAATATTTACACTTCTTTTCTTTTAATTACTTTATGAAATAAAATTTTCTTAATTTTTACCCACTTTCCTTTCTTTCTTCTATACAATTTCTCCCTCCATTCTTAAAGCATGTTTTCCAAAAGCATAAAAACATATAAGAGGTTACCATGGAGTACCATGGGCGCTTGGGGTGCTAACACCTTCCTCAAGTGCAACTAACCCCCGTACCTAGAATCTCTTTCTTTTAAAAGGTTTTCAATTTTTCCCCTCCTTTGGAAATGAAAAATAAAACTATAGTGGGGTATGTCTCAAAAATCCCGCAACATGAACTATCATATGAAACATGGAAAAACCAATATAAATCAAAATTATTAAAACAAAGCACAACTTAAACAAAAAATAGTGAAGTAAATTGCAAGAACCATACAATACAAAGAAAGACAAATTAAAATATATAAATTAAAGGTGAAGAAATAAAATGTTGTTTATATACATGAGAAATAGGGGAGCATAACAAAAAAAAAGTGGAAAGGGATGTTGAAGAGAAAAGTGGTGAGAGAGAAGAAGATGAAAACATAGTGTAGAATTTGTGTTTAAAAAAACAAAGGCTTCACCAATCACCAATCACCAATTCAAATTGTAATTAAAGCATATTTTGAATATTGCCTCGGTATGGAACAAAGAATGAATATGTATTTGGAAAATGTAATTATAGATTAGATACAAAAACAATTACTAAAACTAAAATTAAATATACAAATAAAAATAATTTAACAAATAATTATAGATTAATTACTATTAATAGAAAAGTTTAAAGATTTAAACTTTCTCAATGAATGACAAATGTCACACTTGCCAAAATACTACTTTTCCTTTATTATATTGTATGATTTTCTTAATTTAAAGAAATATTTATTCTAGAACTATTTGTTATTTTTGTTTAAAGAATCAATTTAGAATATGTGAATCAATTGTTGCATGAATATTTTACTCCTATAAAGATTCAATTTTTGATTTGATTTAAAAATTGAATATTTGGTTTATGATTGCGATGTTTGAGTTTATTGTTATTAAGTTTTCTACAATAATATTTTGTCTTAATCATGCATTTTACATATAATTCATGTCATGTTTGTTGCTGTCACTTATGTGACATCCTATAAATATTATTTTGTCATATACATATTGGTGTTGTTTTTGACTTGCAACTTCTTCTTAATTCTTGTGAGTTTGTTCTCACACTAAGCATCGCTAAATAATATTATGATTATGAAAAATGCGATAAAATTAAGGATTCATCATATATTAAGTGAGTAATGCCTTGTAAATTTAAGACAACTCACATTTAAATTTAAATTTAATAAATTGTCGGGTGATTTTTGATTGAGTTGGTTGAAGCAACAAGTTACCCAAAGTAACCTCTGTTGTGTAGGTTTGATTCAATTGAAATCACAAAAGGATGTATAAAATTTTCATGCAAGCTGTTTTGGTCTGCCGAAAGGTAGTCACAGTTAGGCCGAATAATTACATACATGTGTATTCAATTTATTAATTTGTCTAGTAATTTTAATTGAGTTGGTTGAAACAACAAGTTACCCACTTTTAATGATGCGCTTGGAATCTCACTTTTGTCTTCTAATTTACAAATAAAGATAAATTGTGCATGTCTTATACTTAATTTTGACATGCCTACTAATGTTGTATGAGTGTAAACTCATTCATGTATTTAAGAGTTTACATCCATACATATAATGGTAATCATATGACAATTATAAGAATTTATTCTTTGTCAAAGTAAATTGTCGCTGTTTGATCATTAAAATAAAATACCACTAGCAGTTGGTATTATTGTCTAATGATATTAATGGTGCACTAGGTATTTTGGTGAGTATTTTTTGTTCTTTATAAATTAATATAATTCATGTATGTGCACAATGAGTTAAATTATTTTTGATTCTTAAAAGTTATAGCTTTTAGGAATAAGATAAGAACATCATGTTCTTTGGATCTATACCTTATATAAGGATGGAAAAACTCATTCTCTCACGATTTAGTACATTTAAAGTGAGACTCAAGTTTATAAAGTGAGTTTACTCCAATCACATAAAACATATGATCATAAAGTTTTGTATTCTAGGGACATTGAAGGTATTGTTTCATATGACATAAATTTTGTCATATTTTCTTTGCTTAAATTATAGTGCTTCTAAAGCAATAAAGCGAAATATTATCCCTCATTGGAAAGATAAATTTTCATTAAGGCTTTGTTTGCGAGTTTGGAGGGGAGGGGATGGAATGGTTTTGGAAAAAAGGAAGAAATAAGTGGAAGAAGTAGAGGAGTATGGAAGGGGAGGAGTTTGGAGGGTTATTTTTTCTTCATAACACTAAAACCCCCCAATTTGGTGGAACTCAAAAATTGTATTGGATGGGGGTTTGGAGGGTTTATATGATTTCCTCAAATTTAATTAATGTTGTTATAATATTCTTAAATTCATAATATATTAATCATAAGTATTTATTTGTCATTCTTTATAAAAAATACTTTCTCAAAAAATGTAAAAGATTTCTTTATTTTTCTCTCTATTTCCCTCCCTCCACAGCCCTCCCCTCACTTCCCCTCCAAACTCGCAAACAGCCTAAGAATATTAGGTAAAGAAAATATCAAGAGCACATTATATAACTATTTGATCTTGCTAACGCTTTAATTTCAACAATTAGGTGACTTTGTTGAAGATTTAGCATTTGGTATCCCCTTTGCACAATTAAATTTATAATCGTTAAATTTAGAAATGATTCTTTAATATGATCATTTCATAGAGTGTGCAATAAAAAAAATGTTGAAGCAAGAGAAAATAAAAGTAGTGATCATTCGCTAAATACTTTAAAGGATTAAGGCAAATAAAGAATAATAAGAATATATGATTTAAATTGACAAATGTACAATGATGTTGAAAGATACATCAATTTATAGGGGACAAAGTCGATGATGATCATTCCTTTTTGTTATTTTTGATATATAACTATCTTTAGATTGTCATTATAAGTTTAAATTTGTATTTAAAAAAAAATTTGGTGAATCATCATTTCAATAAAGTTTTTTATTTAATTATGACTTTTTCCTTGTTTTTAAAAAATGATGGATTCAATTTATCTTTTAAATTTAAATATTATTATAGTCAAATAAGTTATGACTTGTGACAATCTAAAAATATTGAAAAGTTTGAGAAAAATAAACTTTCATCCCATGTTAAAGAATATTTTGAGACATAAATTGCAAAGTCTCTCGAGGATATTGAGTTTGGGGGAGAGATATGGTAAAATAATAAAATTGAGTGGGGATGAATTAATTCTAAACCAATTCATATAGTTGATATATTTATATAGTAAATTTAAATTCTCAGAAGGACATTAGTGTTCTCTCTCTCAATTAAGTTAAGAATTTGATTCATGAAGTTCAAACTCAACACCCTCAAGAACTGTAACATCGAGTGTCATAAAGTATTGACTGATAAGAGAAATTATATTCAGTTTTGATTTAAAGACTCAATTAGGACAATCATGACACTTGTTACTTATTATAATTTTGGAGCTTCATATGATGGATATCAAGTTATTATTTCTTAATGGCGACATTAAGAAATATAATATGGTGCAATGAGATGAAATTTTGTGTCGGCATATACAAAGTAGATGATTTGCAAACAGAATAAATCTATTTATGAGTCATGAAAGTTATCTCACTAATGATACCACAAAAGTCTCATAAGGTAATTGTCTCATTTAGTTTAGAGATGTATATATTATGGAGAATTGTGGGTTATACAAGTTTAGTGGGAGTATATTTATATTCTTAGTTTAATGTGTCGATTTTTTTGGTCAACAGTGACATATGATTGTTGTGCGAAACCAAGAAATCTCTAATAGAAGTTTAGAGATGAAAGATCTTGGGCACACCTCTTTTGAATTAGATATTTATACTTAAAGATTATTGTCAAAGTATTCTTCAGTTATAACAAAAGAGATATATCAATAAAGTTGAAAGTAAATTCGACATGAAAAAAGGATTGCCCTAATCATAAAGGGAGACTATTTAGTCTCAATTATTGTCCAATAAGAAAAATCTGGAAATTTAGAAAATCAAATATTTTATGATATTCCAATAATATTATGTGGGCAGATATCTTTGTTAATTATATTAGTTATTTATCAATTAAGAGCCATAGTATATTAGGCTAATTAGTTGTTATGAGCTCAATATGAGTGCATGTCCAGATATTTGAATGGTCCATTAACGGAATAATGGGAAACCCTAATGACAATCAAATATAAAAGAGGCTATGGTCCCCAATACACCGTACATGGCAAAACTCTCTCTTCTCTCCATCTGAAGAGAACTTGAAGCATAAAGGTACCGGTTGAGGAAGAACCAAATCAGCCGCCGCTGACCGTGTTGATGTTGACGTTTATTCCAGATCATCTCCTCTCTTTATCGCTGTTGTTGAGAGGGCTGCCTCAAAGCTTTATCCAAATATTCCTAATACCTAATTGTTAATATCTATCTTTGATAAATCAAACATGTCGTAGATCCTGTTTTATATACATGCTTTTTACTTCCGTCTAAAGTCTGATTATTGATATAATCTTTTATTGCTGAGCATTCTATTAAATTAATTCTAACAATCTAAACAATTATACATTAAGACAAGAGTGAAACAACATGAGACAACAAAGCCACAGAAGAAAACTCTAACAAAAATTAAAAATATATGAAAAACATGCACTAATTGAAATAAAAAGAAATATGAAAATGTTTAAGAGGGATGATTATATTAATAGGTCAAAATAATCTTAAATTATCCTTTATGCGGAATGAAAAAAAAAAAGCAAAGGAAGAAATTAAGGATTTTGGTAGCACCATAATAATTATATCACATATAGGACTTATCACTTGTTGCACCATAATAATTTATATAACACAATAGGACTTATTATTACATAGATATTAAGCTAGCCCTATAACTTATTCATCAATATAAGGCATTTGTGTCCTATATTGGCTTACAATGACACCAAGTATCAATGCACTTCAGCTCCAAATCAGGAGCACATTTGTACTTTTCTTGACACTGTGTTACATCTGTACAATCAATATATTCTGCAATATAAAAACAACATAATTAATATTACGAAATCTATATAAGCATTGTGTAAAATTACAAAGTATAGAAGGAAATTTGCATGGTAAGAAAATGACTTACCATCAATGCAAGTTGCAAGAAGGAATAGGGAAATAAATAGAAACATAGCATATATAAACTTGAGAATTGCTACCATATTTTCTCTTCTTTTAGTGTAACTAATAGAACAATAATGGATCCCTTTATAAAGATCATCATCTACTAAAAATATATATGTTTTTTAGCATTTCAGAAGTTGTAAAATGCCATCCTAAAATAAGAAATAATTTTCAAATGTCTCTTAAATAAATAAATATATTGTGTTTGTCCCTTCAGTTAAGTATTGAGGAAGTAAAGGTAAGATCACTATTTATTTGTAAAATGTTGAAATTTTTAATTAACAAACTTCGATTTTGTTTAACCTTTCATGATAGGAAAGGAGTAAAATTGTTGGACCGTGGAAAAGTTGTATGTACAAAAAATATAATAATTGGATGAAGATATACTTACACGCAAGTTGAACGTATAGTATGATCATATTTGAACAAAGTGAATGACTATCATATTTTTTAATTGAATTATTTACTATAGTTTCTAATTCACCTCAATTCTATGTTTTTTCTATGAATAAATAGTAGTTCAAAGGCATCATTACAGATCTACCGACATACAAACTATTTTGCACACGGGGCACCAAAAAGTATTATTGATAATGAAAAAGGACAAAACAAGAGATTGTGGGGGTTGCTTCAAAAAAAAAAAAAGAGATTGGGGGATGGCCTATCCTAAAATAAAAAATTACTAAATTTCTCTTAAGTAAATAAAAAAAGCATCGATCAGGCCCGGTTCTAGGGGCAGGCAATGAGTGTGATGGCCATGGGTCCATGAATTTAGGGGCCTAGTACATACATATAATACTTATATACTATTAAATAAAACATACACTAGTATTCTTTTAGGGGGCCAGTAGTATATTTCTATACTAAATCTTTTGCTTTAATTCTGTTTTTTTCTTCCACCAATCACACTTCACACACATTAATATTACCAATTTACAAATTATACCCATTATTTTTATTAGAAACTTTTCACTTTTTGAGTAGTAATAGTATTTTCCGTCAGGATTCTCATCAAACCTAATTCAATTCAATACTGCTCCAATTCTTAATCTCTAATTTCAATATTACTCCAATTCAATTGAATCACTTATCATGTTGTTTTCTTTTTTGTTGAATTACTCTAAATTTGCAATTCATTTGAATCTTGATTATTTATATCTTGTCATGAAATTTCACATTACTTTTTTATTTATATTTTATAAATTGTTAACATTAGCAGGTTATTTTATGCACTCAATTTCAACTATTTGAATCTTGGAAAAATATAGTCTTCAAATCGAAGTCAACGATTACTTCACATGTGATGTTGTTCTCTACTAGAGTATTTTTTAATTTCTATCCGGTATTCAATTTATTTGAAGATGTTGCCTAAAAAACACTTATCTAGTTGTGAAAAATGAAAGAAAAGAAAACGAACTTAAGAACTAATAAAATCACATTTTGTGTCAATCTAATGTGTGTCTTTTAATTTATGCATTTGGTTCTTTGGTTGGTTAAAAAAAATATTATTTTTTATGACATATTATATTAAATAAAATATACATATTAATTTTTTTACGATTGATTGGCCTAAGGCCCACAAAATGTCAGAAACGGAGCTGGCATCGATCAGGTTATCAAAAAAGAAAAAAGAAAAAACAGATGAGATGAAAGTATGATCAACAATGACTAAGACGAAAGTCTCTGGAGGATAACTTACATAATAAGAGGTGAGAAACATACGAGTTCAATAAATAAAGGTCTAACAATTAATTTTTGGCGAAAATAAGGTAAAATCTTAAAAAAATAGTTAAACAAAATACTCTATAGAATATTTGACGGAGATATGGTTTGATTTTTGTAAGATTAACACGCAAATTAAACAAAAATATTTTTTAACATAAAATCACAAGCAAATAAATTTCAACCTTATCTTCTTTCTCTGGACAAGATGAGTTCAATATTAAATGAGGCTTGAAGCGAACTATAAAATGAAGTTAATAGTGCACACATTTGAGTTGATTTGATCTTGGAGTGAATGAATTTTTTATTTTTTGAAGCTTAAAATGATTTTTATTCATATTAATCAATTTATATATATATATATAATTTGATTACATATGAATAGAAGGTAATCAGATAACAATTAATCAGCACACGTGGGACGGCCCTGTTGATTGTCTTGAAAATACAATTAATTATAAACAAATTATGGGTAATGGAATGTGTAACGCCCCAAAAAATCAGGACTTGTTATTTTATTAAATATATATGTTTATATATCAATAATTATATTATAGTTAATTTTTTTTATGAAAATTAATTTGAGTTGCTAATTGTTATTTAGAGTGTGTCTATTTATTAGTTAAAATAGATAATTAAATTAAGGAACTATTAGTAATTAGTATATGACAAGAAATAAAAATAAAAATAGGATATATAGAGGGTCCGCGTGAGAGATAATAAAGGGGGGGTGGAGAGAGGGATTCCTATCTAGAAAGGTTAGCTTGAGAAAATAAAACAATAAAATAAAATATGATATGATATGATAAGTTTTCTTGTGCTAGAAACAAATCATAATCTATCCCTTAAGTAAAGTTCTTATTTTCCCTTGGAAAGAAAGACAACCTAAAGCCTATAAATAAGCTATTAAAATCTGGAAAAAATAGGGTTAGTCTCTTTATTCATAAAAACAAGAGAAATAGAGAAAGTTATAGAACGGCGAGAAGAGCTTAAGAACTCATGGGAAAAAGGGCAGAACTGAATAGCTAAACGAAAAGAAAAATTCTACAGCTTCGGATCAGAGAAAGAATTCAGAACCATAAGGTTAGGGGAAAGTCTAATATTTGGGTATTGGGTGGGATAGTTTTCTTTGTGTAGTCTTTGATTCTGACGAATTGTTGATGGAAATTTTCATATTGCCGTTGCTATCAATTTTTCTTTTGTTTCTCCCTTGTTTACCGTGACCCTATGTCACTTGCCTTTTAATAACGTTTATATATATATTGATCGAGTATCAATCATGTTCGTGTACACTGCATGGTTATGGCTCAATTTTATTATGGCTTGATTATATGATATGATACATATAGGAATAGGATTGGCTACCTTAGGGCCTTTTATACATGTACGCTAGTGATGTAGTGGGTTGTATGAATTTCTTCTTTTGACAATAACTTATATATGTGCTGCATAATGATATACACATGAATAAGTGGTGGTCTAATTTTATAGAGAGATTATATATGCTATGAAGAGGTTGGTAGGATATTTATGATGCAAAGGATTTTAGGTTCAGTTTGTTTTATAGAGTTCTAAATTAAGATTCTATAATAAAATTTATGAATCAAATTTTAATTGAATTAAAAGGGAAAAGTTATTATTTTCTTTGTGAGAAATCAATTGTAATTGGTTTTGCAATAGTTTGATTGTTGGACCAAATGGCTGATGATGCATACAGTAAAGATAAACCCCTTTTTCTATGTTATTGGCTTTTCAAATAAATTTTATTTTATTATTATAATAAAGTGTAGATATTATAGAATGAATTTTGTAAAACATAGGATTAAGCTTGGGTCGGTTAGGCTATACAAAAGTGGTTTCTTGATTTAGCCAAGTAGTAACTTTTATTATCATTAGCTTTTAAAATTGTTTTTTTGAAAAACCAATCTAAGACTACATGAGTTGTTTCTACTATATTAGTCTAATTAATTAATTGTTTAGTTAGTATAATTGAAATAATATAAAGTGAGGTAGTAGTAACCACTGGAATAGGAATTCGTCATAGAAACACACCAACTTGTTTATTGATACACTACTTTTATTTAAAGAAACATTAGTATGGGTTTCATTGTCTAAATCATTTCCTCCTCTTGTTAATTCGGTAACGGTGAATGGATTTTAGTTTTGGCTATGGTGTGGGGTATTGGTAAGTTAGAAATAATAATTTACTTTATGAATTAGTTTAGTTTTTTAAAGGTTGAATTATGTTATGACGAATTGTTGTCGTGCAGATCTGTTGTTGCCGCATTGATTTTGTTTGATGATTTGAGAAGTTAGATTTAAGAATTTTGAATTTGAGAGCTTGATTTCAGAACTTTGAATTGAGCATTTGACTTGAGAATTTGGATTGGGAATTATGAACTTTGAGAATTTTGATTTAAGATTTATTGTTGTCGTGTTGTGGGATGTTCGAAAGTGATTTGATCGACATTCCTAATTTGTTGTCGTGTTGTGGGATGTTCGAAAGTGATTTGATCGGCATTCCTAATTTGTTGTCGTGTTGTGGAATGTTCGAAAGTGATTTGATCGGCATTCCTAATTTGTTGTTGTGTTGTGGGATGTTCGAAAGTGATTTGATCGGCATTCCTAATTTGTTGTCGTGTTGTGGAATGTTCGAAAGTGATTTGATCGGCATTCCTAATTTGTTGTCGGGTTGTGGGATGTTCGAAAGTGATTTGATCGGCATTCCAAATTTGTTGTCGTGTTGAGAAGTGTTTTCAGGAATATAACTCTGACCCTTGACCCATGGTACCACATGCATTTAGAGAGTCTTAGATTTCATATTAACATATACATTTGTGATTTAATTGTGAGAGTTGATTTTAGTTTTGTCTTTCTTTGCTATTTTGCCCATCATCGGTTCTTATTATTTTTGTTTTTAGTTTACTCCTGTTCCTTGTATTTATTTATTAGATGTTTTCATCAATATTCATTCCTAGTCGGTGAATATTATAATATTAGTACTCACCCCCGTTCTGCTGGCTTTGCCCTACGACTTGCAATCGTAGATTTTCAGGTAGAAGACGAGTCTTAAGGCTTTTTGGACTGTTGGAATCTTAGTTTGTGCTCAAAGTTCGCATTAGTCGTTTTCTCTGATATCTGTAACATGGGGGAAATCATATCTACTTATTTTAGTCTTTTTAATCATGAAATAATTTTTATCTAAAAGATTTTGGATGTATCATTTAAATTATCATTACTTCTTTGTTTTTCAGGCGATTAGACTTTTACTTTAATTTTTGATTAAATGAAGTTTATTATTCAAACTATTTTTACACACTATTTAATATGTCATTTAATTCATTAGTTTT
This sequence comes from Trifolium dubium, assembly GCA_951804385.1. NCBI lineage: Eukaryota > Viridiplantae > Streptophyta > Magnoliopsida > Fabales > Fabaceae > Trifolium > Trifolium dubium. Next base: position 18,149,639 of record OX638071.1, on the reverse strand, counting down.
GCATAAGTTTAATTTTGTTTCATTCCACTGCGAGTTTTTGAATAAAAAGAGAATTGAGTCTTAATTTTATTTTTGCAAGTGACACTCTTAAAAAGAAAAATAATTACCTTTTAATTAAAAAAAAATTGATTGGGAAATGAGGGTGTTACAAGTTGGTATCAGAGCAGTCGGTCCAGTCAGACCAAGTGTGTCGGTCTCGTTGGACCAAGTTTGTAAGTAATTTCTTATTTTGCAGTAGAAGATGACTGGAGGAATGACGATCGCCAACTGTTAATGCGTTTGGGAAAATGGCATAGACGGTGTCAAAGGTAGTAGCAGTTCTCTAAGAATAAGTGAAGCTACAAGGAGCAGCAGAGGAATTCTACATACTAAAGGAGTTTTAGAAGAAGATTAATGCTGGTGAACAGATATCGCCAGAGTTGAGGATTACAAGTGGACGTAAGTCAAAGTGGGGGAGAGAGTTTTACCCTCTCAGATGAAGTAAAGTTAGTAATCGTGTGGCGAAGTGCAGAAGTTTCAGTAGTAGACAACAATTGAGAAAGAACTAAGCGGTGGAGACAATTTGCGGTTTTGATAAGACTGTATTGTTTTCCCGAACTCGAAAAGAGTATGAACTTAGAGTTTGCAGCCCTTAAATAAGCAGTCATATTCCTGAAGGAAAACAAACAAGTGTTTGAGATGCTGCATCATTGAAGATAGAAGGAGTAGAGTTTCTAAAGCTAAAGCAAAGGGTAGGTCTGTAACCGAGTATGCGGCAGGGTGCGAGGAGTCGTTGATGAATTATACCATCAAGTATAATGTTATAGAAGTTGAAGTATGCTGATGCGAGGAGTCGTTGATGAATTATACCATCAAGTATAATGCTATAGAAGTTGAAGTATGCTGATGCGAGTAGTTTGATAATGGATTGCATTCAGGGATTTGAGTGGTGCATCGAAAGGATGTTGCTGTAAGTGACAAAGATGTTTCATACTTAGATAACTTGATTTGAAGATTGAAAGTAGAGAGAGAATCAAGAGCTGTGAAGTTGTCAATTGTATAGGAGTTCGAAGTGAGTTCCTGAGGACATCAACGACGCAGAACTAATAGGAGAAGTAGAGTGTGTCGTAGAAGTAGTACCCGACACTAGACTTGTGTCACTGATGCATGATAGCATGTTCACAATAGAGTTGAACAAGCTGAAGAAGTAATTAAGGGATCAATTAGGAGAAGAAGTTCATTGGATCGAGTGTATTGCCATGGGTAGCGTCGGTGTTGTGAAATAGATGGCATCATGAGTTCACACTTGGACTATCGACAACAGAATGAGGTTGTCATAAAAGAAAATATCCAATTTCAAAAATTGTTGACTTATGAATCAATTGGTTGGCATTCGTGCAAGAAGCATCAAAGCACTATTTATATAAGTCAAAAGTGGAAGTTTCTAACAAACACAATAGGTGATGTGTCTGTTCAATTAGAAGAAGTTGAAAGTGAGGTAGTGAAGATGGTTGGAGTTTAAAAAGACTACGACTTTGAGTTGAATTACCATTTTGGTAAAGCTAACACAGGAGTAGATGAATCAAGTATAAAGTTGTTGCGTGAGTCAGCATTCATGGTTGAAGCGATGAAGATGATTGAACAATTCAATATTGATAGTTTAGCATGCGAAGTGACTGCTAACAATGTGAAGTTGACGAGGTCTGACGTTGAGGAATCATGGAGAGCCAGAAGATAAATTAGGGGCTAGTAGAGTTGTTAGGGTGGATCAAGCGAAGCAAAAGAGTTGACTTAAGAATAGGCAAAAACGAGATCACAAGATTCTTAGACAGAATTTGTGTGCCAAATTTGCCGGAACAAGAAAGTCAAATGGAGGAGTCATAACCAGGGTTATTTCATTTAGTAAATTTTCGAGGACGAAAATTATTTAAGTGGGAGAGAATTGTAACGCCCCAAAAAATCAGGACTTGTTATTTTATTAAATATATATGTTTATATATCAATAATTATATTATAGTTAATTTTTTTTATGAAAATTAATTTGAGTTGCTAATTGTTATTTAGAGTGTGTCTATTTATTAGTTAAAATAGATAATTAAATTAAGGAACTATTAGTAATTAGTATATGACAATAAATAAAAATAAAAATAGGATATATAGAGGGTCCGCGTGAGAGATAATAAAGGGGGGGTGGAGAGAGGGATTCCTATCTAGAAAGGTTAGCTTGAGAAAATAAAACAATAAAATAAAATATGATATGATATGATAAGTTTTCTTGTGCTAGAAACAAATCATAATCTATCCCTTAAGTAAAGTTCTTATTTTCCCTTGGAAAGAAAGACAACCTAAAGCCTATAAATAAGCTATTAAAATCTGGAAAAAATAGGGTTAGTCTCTTTATTCATAAAAACAAGAGAAATAGAGAAAGTTATAGAACGGCGAGAAGAGCTTAAGAACTCATGGGAAAAAGGGCAGAACTGAATAGCTAAACGAAAAGAAAAATTCTACAGCTTCGGATCAGAGAAAGAATTCAGAAACATAAGGTTAGGGGAAAGTCTAATATTTGGGTATTGGGTGGGATAGTTTTCTTTGTGTAGTCTTTGATTCTGACGAATTGTTGATGGAAATTTTCATATTGCCGATTCTACAGCTTCGGATCAGAGAAAGAATTCAGAAACATAAGGTTAGGGGAAAGTCTAATATTTGGGTATTGGGTGGGATAGTTTTCTTTGTGTAGTCTTTGATTCTGACGAATTGTTGATGGAAATTTTCATATTGCCGTTGCTATCAATTTTTCTTTTGTTTCTCCCTTGTTTACCGTGACCCTATGTCACTTGCCTTTTAATAACGTTTATATATATATTGATCGAGTATCAATCATGTTCGTGTACACTGCATGGTTATGGCTCAATTTTATTATGGCTTGATTATATGATATGATACATATAGGAATAGGATTGGCTACCTTAGGGCCTTTTATACATGTACGCTAGTGATGTAGTGGGTTGTATGAATTTCTTCTTTTGACAGTAACTTATATATGTGCTGCATAATGATATACACATGAATAAGTGGTGGTCTAATTTTATAGAGAGATTATATATGCTATGAAGAAGTTGGTAGGATATTTATGATGCAAAGGATTTTAGGTTCAGTTTGTTTTATAGAGTTCTAAATTAAGATTCTATAATAAAATTTATGAATCAAATTTTAATTGAATTAAAAGGGAAAAGTTATTATTTTCTTTGTGAGAAATCAATTGTAATTGGTTTTGCAATAGTTTGATTGTTGGACCAAATGGCTGATGATGCATACAGTAAAGATAAACCCCTTTTTCTATGTTATTGGCTTTTCAAATAAATTTTATTTTATTATTATAATAAAGTGTAGATATTATAGAATGAATTTTGTAAAACATAGGATTAAGCTTGGGTCGGTTAGGCTATACAAAAGTGGTTTCTTGATTTAGCCAAGTAGTAACTTTTATTATCATTAGCTTTTAAAATTGATTTTTTGAAAAACCAATCTAAGACTACATGAGTTGTTTCTACTATATTAGTCTAATTAATTAATTGTTTAGTTAGTATAATTGAAATAATATAAAGTGAGGTAGTAGTAACCACTGGAATAGGAATTCGTCATAGAAACACACCAACTTGTTTATTGATACACTACTTTTATTTAAAGAAACATTAGTATGGGTTTCATTGTCTAAATCATTTCCTCCTCTTGTTAATTCGGTAACGGTGAATGGATTTTAGTTTTGGCTATGGTGTGGGGTATTGGTAAGTTAGAAATAATAATTTACTTTATGAATTAGTTTAGTTTTTTAAAGGTTGAATTATGTTATGACGAATTGTTGTCGTGCAGATCTGTTGTTGCCGCATTGATTTTGTTTGATGATTTGAGAAGTTAGATTTAAGAATTTTGAATTTGAGAGCTTGATTTCAGAACTTTGAATTGAGCATTTGACTTGAGAATTTGGATTGGGAATTATGAACTTTGAGAATTTTGATTTAAGATTTATTGTTGTCGTGTTGTGGGATGTTCGAAAGTGATTTGATCGGCATTCCTAATTTGTTGTCGTGTTGTGGGATGTTCGAAAGTGATTTGATCGGCATTCCTAATTTGTTGTCGTGTTGTGGAATGTTCGAAAGTGATTTGATCGGCATTCCTAATTTGTTGTCGTGTTGTGGAATGTTCGAAAGTGATTTGATCGGCATTCCTAATTTGTTGTCGGGTTGTGGGATGTTCGAAAGTGATTTGATCGGCATTCCAAATTTGTTGTCGTGTTGAGAAGTGTTTTCAGGAATATAACTCTGACCCTTGACCCATGGTACCACATGCATTTAGAGAGTCTTAGATTTCATATTAACATATACATTTGTGATTTAATTGTGAGAGTTGATTTTAGTTTTGTCTTTCTTTGCTATTTTGCCCATCATCGGTTCTTATTATTTTTGTTTTTAGTTTACTCCTGTTCCTTGTATTTATTTATTAGATGTTTTCATCAATATTCATTCCTAGTCGGTGAATATTATAATATTAGTACTCACCCCCGTTCTGCTGGCTTTGCCCTACGACTTGCAATCGTAGATTTTCAGGTAGAAGACGAGTCTTAAGGCTTTTTGGACCGTTGGAATCTTAGTTTGTGCTCAAAGTTCGCATTAGTCGTTTTCTCTGATATCTGTAACATGGGGGAAATCATATCTACTTATTTTAGTCTTTTTAATCATGAAATAATTTTTATCTAAAAGATTTTGGATGTATCATTTAAATTATCATTACTTCTTTGTTTTTCAGGCGATTAGACTTTTACTTTAATTTTTGATTAAATGAAGTTTATTATTCAAACTATTTTTACACACTATTTAATATGTCATTTAATTCATTAGTTTTGCATAAGTTTAATTTTGTTTCATTCCACTGCGAGTTTTTGAATAAAAAGAGAATTGAGTCTTAATTTTATTTTTGCAAGTGACACTCTTAAAAAGAAAAATAATTACCTTTTAATTAAAAAAAAAATTGATTGGGAAATGAGGGTGTTACAAGTTGGTATCAGAGCAGTCGGTCCAGTCAGACCAAGTGTGTCGGTCTCGTTGGACCAAGTTTGTAAGTAATTTCTTATTTTGCAGTAGAAGATGACTGGAGGAATGACGATCGCCAACTGTTAATGCGTTTGGGAAAATGGCATAGACGGTGTCAAAGGTAGTAGCAGTTCTCTAAGAATAAGTGAAGCTACAAGGAGCAGCAGAGGAATTCTACATACTAAAGGAGTTTTAGAAGAAGATTAATGCTGGTGAACAGATATCGCCAGAGTTGAGGATTACAAGTGGACGTAAGTCAAAGTGGGGGAGAGAGTTTTACCCTCTCAGATGAAGTAAAGTTAGTAATCGTGTGGCGAAGTGCAGAAGTTTCAGTAGTAGACAACAATTGAGAAAGAACTAAGCGGTGGAGACAATTTGCGGTTTTGATAAGACTGTATTGTTTTCCCGAACTCGAAAAGAGTATGAACTTAGAGTTTGCAGCCCTTAAATAAGCAGTCATATTCCTGAAGGAAAACAAACAAGTGTTTGAGATGCTGCATCATTGAAGATAGAAGGAGTAGAGTTTCTAAAGCTAAAGCAAAGGGTAGGTCTGTAACCGAGTATGCGGCAGGGTGCGAGGAGTCGTTGATGAATTATACCATCAAGTATAATGTTATAGAAGTTGAAGTATGCTGATGCGAGGAGTCGTTGATGAATTATACCATCAAGTATAATGCTATAGAAGTTGAAGTATGCTGATGCGAGTAGTTTGATAATGGATTGCATTCAGGGATTTGAGTGGTGCATCGAAAGGATGTTGCTGTAAGTGACAAAGATGTTTCATACTTAGATAACTTGATTTGAAGATTGAAAGTAGAGAGAGAATCAAGAGCTGTGAAGTTGTCAATTGTATAGGAGTTCGAAGTGAGTTCCTGAGGACATCAACGACGCAGAACTAATAGGAGAAGTAGAGTGTGTCGTAGAAGTAGTACCCGACACTAGACTTGTGTCACTGATGCATGATAGCATGTTCACAATAGAGTTGAACAAGCTGAAGAAGTAATTAAGGGATCAATTAGGAGAAGAAGTTCATTGGATCGAGTGTATTGCCATGGGTAGCGTCGGTGTTGTGAAATAGATGGCATCATGAGTTCACACTTGGACTATCGACAACAGAATGAGGTTGTCATTAAAGATAATATCCAATTTCAAAAATTGTTGACTTATGAATCAATTGGTTGGCATTCGTGCAAGAAGCATCAAAGCACTATTTATATAAGTCAAAAGTGGAAGTTTCTAACAAACACAATAGGTGATGTGTCTGTTCAATTAGAAGAAGTTGAAAGTGAGGTAGTGAAGATGGTTGGAGTTTAAAAAGACTACGACTTTGAGTTGAATTACCATTTTGGTAAAGCTAACACAGGAGTAGATGAATCAAGTATAAAGTTGTTGCGTGAGTCAGCATTCATGGTTGAAGCGATGAAGATGATTGAACAATTCAATATTGATAGTTTAGCATGCGAAGTGACTGCTAACAATGTGAAGTTGACGAGGTCTGACGTTGAGGAATCATGGAGAGCCAGAAGATAAATTAGGGGCTAGTAGAGTTGTTAGGGTGGATCAAGCGAAGCAAAAGAGTTGACTTAAGAATAGGCAAAAACGAGATCACAAGATTCTTAGACAGAATTTGTGTGCCAAATTTGCCGGAACAAGAAAGTCAAATGGAGGAGTCATAACCAGGGTTATTTCATTTAGTAAATTTTCGAGGACGAAAATTATTTAAGTGGGGGAGAATTGTAACGCCCCAAAAAATCAGGACTTGTTATTTTATTAAATATATATGTTTATATATCAATAATTATATTATAGTTAATTTTTTTTATGAAAATTAATTTGAGTTGCTAATTGTTATTTAGAGTGTGTCTATTTATTAGTTAAAATAGATAATTAAATTAAGGAACTATTAGTAATTAGTATATGACAATAAATAAAAATAAAAATAGGATATATAGAGGGTCCGCGTGAGAGATAATAAAGGGGGGGTGGAGAGAGGGATTCCTATCTAGAAAGGTTAGCTTGAGAAAATAAAACAATAAAATAAAATATGATATGATATGATAAGTTTTCTTGTGCTAGAAACAAATCATAATCTATCCCTTAAGTAAAGTTCTTATTTTCCCTTGGAAAGAAAGACAACCTAAAGCCTATAAATAAGCTATTAAAATCTGGAAAAAATAGGGTTAGTCTCTTTATTCATAAAAACAAGAGAAATAGAGAAAGTTATAGAACGGCGAGAAGAGCTTAAGAACTCATGGGAAAAAGGGCAGAACTGAATAGCTAAACGAAAAGAAAAATTCTACAGCTTCGGATCAGAGAAAGAATTCAGAAACATAAGGTTAGGGGAAAGTCTAATATTTGGGTATTGGGTGGGATAGTTTTCTTTGTGTAGTCTTTGATTCTGACGAATTGTTGATGGAAATTTTCATATTGCCGATTCTACAGCTTCGGATCAGAGAAAGAATTCAGAAACATAAGGTTAGGGGAAAGTCTAATATTTGGGTATTGGGTGGGATAGTTTTCTTTGTGTAGTCTTTGATTCTGACGAATTGTTGATGGAAATTTTCATATTGTCGTTGCTATCAATTTTTCTTTTGTTTCTCCCTTGTTTACCGTGACCCTATGTCACTTGCCTTTTAATAACGTTTATATATATATTGATCGAGTATCAATCATGTTCGTGTACACTGCATGGTTATGGCTCAATTTTATTATGGCTTGATTATATGATATGATACATATAGGAATAGGATTGGCTACCTTAGGGCCTTTTATACATGTACGCTAGTGATGTAGTGGGTTGTATGAATTTCTTCTTTTGACAGTAACTTATATATGTGCTGCATAATGATATACACATGAATAAGTGGTGGTCTAATTTTATAGAGAGATTATATATGCTATGAAGAGGTTGGTAGGATATTTATGATGCAAAGGATTTTAGGTTCAGTTTGTTTTATAGAGTTCTAAATTAAGATTCTATAATAAAATTTATGAATCAAATTTTAATTGAATTAAAAGGGAAAAGTTATTATTTTCTTTGTGAGAAATCAATTGTAATTGGTTTTGCAATAGTTTGATTGTTGGAACAAATGGCTGATGATGCATACAGTAAAGATAAACCCCTTTTTCTATGTTATTGGCTTTTCAAATAAATTTTATTTTATTATTATAATAAAGTGTAGATATTATAGAATGAATTTTGTAAAACATAGGATTAAGCTTGGGTCGGTTAGGCTATACAAAAGTGGTTTCTTGATTTAGCCAAGTAGTAACTTTTATTATCATTAGCTTTTAAAATTGATTTTTTGAAAAACCAATCTAAGACTACATGAGTTGTTTCTACTATATTAGTCTAATTAATTAATTGTTTAGTTAGTATAATTGAAATAATATAAAGTGAGGTAGTAGTAACCACTGGAATAGGAATTCGTCATAGAAACACACCAACTTGTTTATTGATACACTACTTTTATTTAAAGAAACATTAGTATGGGTTTCATTGTCTAAATCATTTCCTCCTCTTGTTAATTCGGTAACGGTGAATGGATTTTAGTTTTGGCTATGGTGTGGGGTATTGGTAAGTTAGAAATAATAATTTACTTTATGAATTAGTTTAGTTTTTTAAAGGTTGAATTATGTTATGACGAATTGTTGTCGTGCAGATCTGTTGTTGCCGCATTGATTTTGTTTGATGATTTGAGAAGTTAGATTTAAGAATTTTGAATTTGAGAGCTTGATTTCAGAACTTTGAATTGAGCATTTGACTTGAGAATTTGGATTGGGAATTATGAACTTTGAGAATTTTGATTTAAGATTTATTGTTGTCGTGTTGTGGGATGTTCGAAAGTGATTTGATCGGCATTCCTAATTTGTTGTCGTGTTGTGGGATGTTCGAAAGTGATTTGATCGGCATTCCTAATTTGTTGTCGTGTTGTGGAATGTTCGAAAGTGATTTGATCGGCATTCCTAATTTGTTGTTGTGTTGTGGGATGTTCGAAAGTGATTTGATCGGCATTCCTAATTTGTTGTCGTGTTGTGGAATGTTCGAAAGTGATTTGATCGGCATTCCTAATTTGTTGTCGGGTTGTGGGATGTTCGAAAGTGATTTGATCGGCATTCCAAATTTGTTGTCGTGTTGAGAAGTGTTTTCAGGAATATAACTCTGACCCTTGACCCATGGTACCACATGCATTTAGAGAGTCTTAGATTTCATATTAACATATACATTTGTGATTTAATTGTGAGAGTTGATTTTAGTTTTGTCTTTCTTTGCTATTTTGCCCATCATCGGTTCTTATTATTTTTGTTTTTAGTTTACTCCTGTTCCTTGTATTTATTTATTAGATGTTTTCATCAATATTCATTCCTAGTCGGTGAATATTATAATATTAGTACTCACCCCCGTTCTGCTGGCTTTGCCCTACGACTTGCAATCGTAGATTTTCAGGTAGAAGACGAGTCTTAAGGCTTTTTGGACCGTTGGAATCTTAGTTTGTGCTCAAAGTTCGCATTAGTCGTTTTCTCTGATATCTGTAACATGGGGGAAATCATATCTACTTATTTTAGTCTTTTTAATCATGAAATAATTTTTATCTAAAAGATTTTGGATGTATCATTTAAATTATCATTACTTCTTTGGTTTTCAGGCGATTAGACTTTTACTTTAATTTTTGATTAAATGAAGTTTATTATTCAAACTATTTTTACACACTATTTAATATGTCATTTAATTCATTAGTTTTGCATAAGTTTAATTTTGTTTCATTCCACTACGAGTTTTTGAATAAAAAGAGAATTGAGTCTTAATTTTATTTTTGCAAGTGACACTCTTAAAAAGAAAAATAATTACCTTTTAATTAAAAAAAAACTTGATTGGGAAATGAGGGTGTTACAGAATGAACTAACAATTTTTTATTTTTTGGTGCTGGACATAGGGAGGATTATGGTTCAATGTTCCGCAATTGTGTTTAATAGAAGACTTAAATAACTTGATGTCAAAACTCTACTAGGGCCCCCTTTCTTTAAGAATCAGATGGTAAATAAAAAATAAAATTATAGTTATTGAAATAGTAACAATATGTCGATCCGTCAAATTTATAAAGTAAAATTTTTCATCTCTTAAATTAAAAAAAAAATTTCGTTTTCATTTGGATGCATTTTAGTTTTATACGTATTTTACATTTAACTGAAACCAATTTATATGCTCCTTTTTTTCATACCACAAATTGTGCATGCCATATTTTAATGTAAGTTAAGGACCTATATATACATAATAACTTGTATGGTCTACCACTAAAATATACCACATCTATCAAACAATTAAATGGCTTCATTTAGCAACAAACTTTTGTTCTTGCAATTTTTCTGGATGGTCATTGCTCTTATGTTCACATTTGATATCACACAAAACGGTGTACAAGGATGGAAATATGTAAGAAAAACAAGTGTGCGGATTTTCAATGGTTTAGGGGGTGATGATTTTAATGTTCATTGTAAATCTAAAGATGACAATTTAGGAGAACACGTGATTCACAATAATGAATATTATCATTGGGAGTTTCGTCCTAATATTTGGGGTACAACATTATTCTTTTGTCATATATCATGGATAGGAGGAGAACTAACAGATGATTTCTACAAACAAAAAAGGGATTACTATAAAAGGTGTAGATTTAATTGCGACTGGAATGTTACAAAAGATGGTGTACAAGGTTTCATAGAAGTGCTAAATATAGAGGGGGATTTGGCTGATCGAAAGCAAGACTTATTTCTTAATTGGACAACAAGGAATTGAAACTTCAATAATGGACTCAATAAAAGGGTGAACACTCTAGTATGCCACAGTTGGATATCGGTACTTTCATAGGCAAAATTACTAGTGATTCTATTAATTTATAGGGAAATGTTAACATGTGGGCCACATGTTAACATGACCTTAATTTATATTAAAAAAAAGTCAAATTTGAATGAATTTAAACAAATCACTATGTTCCATGCACCATGAACATTTACTATCTGTGAAATTTAATTATTCACGCTTAATATGAGACAGTTATACTTATTGAAATAGAATATTTATCAAAAATATTTATCGAAAAATATTTATTGAAATAGAATGTTAAATATTTAACGAAATAGAATGTTAAATATTTATCAAAGGTTTCGTCAAAGTTTTGAAGAGTATCATAATCTTAAGTTTCACATGTGGCAGATGATCACCGGAACGATTGTTTGCATAGTGTTGCGGGATTTTTGAGACATACCCCCACTACAGTTTTACTTTTCATTTCCAAAGGAGGGGAAAGATTGAAAATCTTTAAAAGATAAGGGACTCTAGGTACGTGGGTTAGTTGCGCTTAAGGAAGGTGTTAGCACCTCAAGCGCCCATGGTAACCTCTTATATGTTTTTTAGTGCATATTTTTGTTTTTCAAACATGCTTTAAGAAAGAAAAGGGGGAAGAAGATGTAAGAAATAAGGGAGAAGATGTATGAAAGAAATAAATAAGAAAAATGTGTGAAAGAAATGAGATAAGAGAAAATGTGTGTTTTTTATGCTTTTGAAAACGAAAGTGTATTCGTTTTTTGTGTTTGAAAGAAAAGAAAATTGTAAAGAAAATAAATTGTAGATAATATCATGTTAAAGATGATTATAAGGTGAACTTGCGTTTGTTTTGTAAAAGGATCGCATGTTTGTTTTGAAAAAAAGGTTTTTTCGTTTCAAAAAGTCTCGTAATCAATTTGTCCTCTCCATTGTAAATAAATTTTTGTTTTTGGCATTTGTGTGTGATGTGTAAACTAGAAAGCAATAAAAGTGATAAAGTAAAGTCCTACGCTATTACACCCCAATTGAATAATTAATATTTACAACCATATCGAATCGAATGATAAATAATAATAAGCAATAAATAAATAAGTAAATAGCAATGCATAAAAGTAAAATGCAAATGCGGATAAATAAATATGATAATGAATATGCACGTAGGAGGAGAAAGGGAAAACATAGCAAAATAGCACCTTATTTAAAGTGGAGTGTGTGTAAAAAATGTGTCGGAGGTGAAAACATGATAATGACACATTTTGAAAGTCATTCATAATAACAAACAATTCTAACTAAAACACACAAAAAAGAAAGAAAAGCATTTTAATTTAGCAAAAGAAGAGTTTTTTTATTTTATTTTTATGAGAATGAATTTAGACCAAAAAAAAAGGTCATTAACTATTAATGCTAATGTTAGAGCTCAATGATTTTATAAAGTAAAATATTGTCTCTAACATACATTTTTAAATGATGCAATGTCCTAACCTAAATGCAAATGCATGTAAAAAAATGTAAAGTGAAGTTGTAATGTGAAATTGTAGTGTGATGTAAAATTTTTGTAAAAATGTTATATGACATAAAAATGCATAATGTATAGTGTAGTGTAAAAGTGTAGTGTCAAGTGTGAATGCGGATGATTGTAAAAAAAAAATGCATAGTGCAAATGTCCCTAAACATAAATATGTATGCATGCAACTATTATATGATAAGCTAATTATGAATTCAAACAAATAAGTGATGATCATGCTAATACAAGAAAACATTAACAAAATATGTAAAAATAAAATTTAGAACTCAAGAGAGATCCTTAAATATTAGTGTAAAAATTTGAGCTCAATAAGCTTAAAATAAACTATTGTCCCAAATAATCACTTATTGAAATAAGCTAAAAAAGTAACAAAACAAAGAGAACTGCAGTAAAAAAAAAGGGTGTAAACAGTAAGTTAAAAAAAAAGTCACAATAAAAACAGATTAACAAATAAATCATAGGCCCAGGCCCAGTTCAGATCCAAACAAAAAGAAACGGTGTGAAAGTAAGAAGTGGGGGTGTGCACAGCAATCAGAAGAAAGGAACCAATGCGCGCGTAAACAGAGCAGTTTTCAAATATACATAACTCTCTCAATTTTTAACCAAATCAGACAAATGAGTAGTGATTTTTATAGTGTTTTTCGTGTAGATTTCAAATATGCAATTAGTTTTCACAATAGAGCAATGTATTTTAAAACAAGAATCCTCAAAGTTTGAATCTTAAAAATGAAAAATGAATTTCACACATGATTAACAAAAAGTACTTAAAGGAAAAGATGATACACCATGTTATGAGTTCTCAGCAACAAACATCATGCAAAATGATGGTTTAGAGTGTTCGAAATAGTTACCTCAAATTTGGATGAAAACTTGACTCCGTTTAGTGCTTTGTGGGTTGATTTCTTTTCGTTTTGGTGTTGCTCCCTTCTACTGAGATATGCTGGAATCTAATGGAACCAACGAACTGGTGCTTTGATCAAGTTTGAGTGAGATGATAATCTCAAAAACCCTCCAAAAAGTGAGCTCGGATTTGAGTGTTTTATGGTGTTTTGATGATGATTTGAGGTTGTTTTGTGTTGTTGGAAGTAGTATGAGGCTATATGAATGAATGGAATTTTGAAGAAGGTTTGAATGAATTTGGAGGAGTTTATGTGAGGCTTTGGTTAACTTTGTTTTGAATCCGAAAATGGAAAATGAATGAAGATGTTGTGGTTGTTTTGATGTGTTTTTAAGTTTATGTTTGTTGTTTTTTTGAGCTTTTTTGGCTAGATTTGTTCCGGTTTTTATATGAGATTTGTTCCTAGTTTATTGTTATATTTTTACTATAAATATAGAGGTTTAGGAACAAGGTAAAACACAAGTGAAGAAGGAAAGAAACAATTACTCTCTAAATTGTTTATTCTTCACCTTGGAAACACTATATTAAGATTCTAGGTTACTGATTCTTGTAATCCTTATTGGGAGTTTCATTGTAACGGTGATACTTTGGAAATAGTGGAACGGAGGGGCTGCTCTCTCCCCCAGATTAGGTCGGAATTTGACTAAACTGGGTAAACAAACTATTGTTGGATTAATATTCATTGTCTCTATATTCTTTGATTTGGTTGCTTAATCACTTTGCTCCACACATCAAAATCTTATTGGTGTGACTTTATTCACAAGGAATTCACAACAGAATTGAATGATGATGTGTTGATGAAGGATGAAGGATGAAGGTGAAGGTAATGAGTGATATTGTGATGAAGGTAGTGTTGTTGTTTTTCTGTTTTTTTGGATCCGCCCCCCCTTTTGTCTTAATTTTTCTTCTCTTTGTAGTTAGGTTTTAGGGTTAACAAGATAGAAGTGGAAAATTAGACATTACCTTTTGTTGAATCAAAAAAAGTTGGTGCAATTAATCTATATGGAGAAAGAAGACAAAGTTGTATAGTTGTTATTGTACCAATTATGCATTGGATCCTCTTTTCAAAATCTTTTTGATATTTTTGGTGTAAATAATAATAATAAAAATAATAATAATTATAATGATGATAAAAAAAGATGATGAAATGAGTAGTAAAATAATGAGTAATAATGTAAATAGTAAATAGGGTAATGGTAAAAGAAGAAAATAGTAAAATGGTAATAATAATAATAATAAAAGGCTATAATGATAATGAATAATAAAACGAAAATAAAAGTTCGACGACCAAAATACGGCGGACAACCTTTAAAAAAAAAAACGAGCGTAAATATGACAGCGAAATATGTAAATATAAAAGTTTTTTTTTTTGTATTTTAATGCGTATAACAAAGAAAATGGATTTGAGGTCCAAAATTGGGGTACAACACATAGGTTATTTGAGATTGAAGAACGGGGTAAATCGAATTGTTGGAATTAGAGATTCAAGTCACAATAGATTTCAAATAAAAACTTAAAATTCATATTGCACTCAAGGTGTTCAACAAAATTTATCACTCACACTTTGTTTGTGATATTTGACAACTTGACCATAAAACTTGTTAACAACTTTTTGAAAAAGGAATAAGTGGCTTAATCTTCCATTGGTTAATTGTGTTTCACTTTCACACTTGTTTAGCTTATTATCATAATTGTTCCAAAATGTGTTCATAAAACTTCTCTAGTGGTCAAATTTTGGTGCATAGTAGACTATGATCCGTGGTTTGCTTCCGTGTGCGCAAAACATTTTAAAAACTATAGTTGGTTTTAGGATCACTTATTCAATCCCCCGTCCTTCTAAGTGAAAAGTCATCTAGTCTAACAGTAATAACTATAACCTATGCAATTGTGGATGTTGAAAACAAAGACAAATGAAAAAAATTTCTAAAATTGTTGCAAGAAGACTAAGGTGACTACCAACAACATGTCTGAAACTGCGTGTCAAATATGCAAGGCACCACTGACTTATACTAGCATCAAAGTTAGCCTCACTAAAAAATGCACATGAACGAGAAAACAACTTGAGTTAAACGTGACTTACACCAAGGGCATATTATAAAACATAACTACATCAATAATGTGTAGCTCTAAGTTCAACCTTGAACCACTAATCCCTGATTTGTGCATCCAACCTAGCCTAAAATTAACCAGGAATCCTTCAACATCATTCAAACATATCTTGTAACTTAAACTAAATGAAACTAATGAATACCTTTTCAGAAACATATGTGACCATTCAATTTTACCTTTTGGATATCTCACATGAATTTCCAACCATGTTGTTGGTAGTCACCTAACTCGTCTTGCAACAATGTTTCTTGCAACAATGTTAGAATTTTTTTCCAATTGTCTATATTTTCAACATTCACAATTGCTTAGATTATAATTATGACGATTGAAGATCACTTATATTACTACATTGTGTTTAAGTATAGATCATGTTTTGATTCCATTACAGGTAAAAATTATGTGCGTCAGTAAAGCATTTTGCCTCATTTTTCAAATTTCAGAAGGTAATAAGTTATGAATTTCAGGGGAATATTTGACTATTAAAATTTTGGTCAAATAACACCCTATAACGTGGTAGTTGCCACGTAATCATTTAATGTCCATATCATCTAAACTAACGGGGTTAGCGAACCAATAAAGTATTGGGTTAATAGATCATTACCCCCTATAAAATTCGGTAGTTTTGCAATACCCCTTGTAAAAAAATTTGAGAATCTCCCCTGTAATGTTTGATTTTTTGCAATACCCCCTGGACTCAGTCAACCATAATATAATTTTAGCGGGGGCTTTAAACCGCCGCAAATAAAAACCACCGCAAAATTTAATTTTAGCGACGGTTTTAAACCGCCGCAAAATATTATGGTTGACTGAGTCCAAGGGGGTATTGCAAAAAAATCAAACATTACAGGGGGATTCTCACAATTTTTTTATTTACAGGAGAGTATTGCAAAACTCGCGTATTTTACAGGGGATATTGGCCCATTAACCCTAAAATATTTGAATAATGTCTTTCAATTTCTAAAATATATTTGTCTATTTCTAAATTACAAAAGGATATTTGATAAAATTTAAAATTTCAAAGGTACATTTGATATTCCACTCCACTAAAAATGATCATGTTGCACTTGCACAGGACCTATCGACTCTGAAATTCAAAGCCCCATTCAAACTATAATATACTACCTCCGGTCCTAAATATAAGAAACTTTTTACTTTTTAGATTCATGGAATGTGTCATACCCCAAATTTTACCCACCCATTATGTACATATATTTTTTATTCCATTTCAATATCAGAAAAGTGATTATAGTTGGATTGGCAAAGGGGGGCGTGCGTGTGAGCTCTTTATGGTCAGGGTCATGGGTTCAATTACCATTAGAGACATTTTTAGTCTTAATTTTTTTCTGATTTTTGTTCTTTTTATATATTCTGTTTTTTTTGTTGTTTTTGTCCAAACATTGTGACTTAAAATAAAAAAGAGGCATAAATATATTATTTAGAACAGAATCAGGCGCGCAGGAAGAAGCCCAGCAAATATATTTCTGAAATCAATCTTTTCTCCTTGGTCAGCAAGGAAAACAATTTACACAGAAATTTTAAAATTACAGCAAATCAACATTAAAAATCACAGAAAATTTCTCAAAACATATTACAAAAACAAATCTCTCAGATTCTTTTACAAATTCCAAACCCTAAAATTAACACTATAAATAGAGTGTCAAATTCATACTAATTCCTACACAAAAAAAAAAATTCAACACACAATCACAGACAAGAATTCAGAACAGACAACAGCGGAAAAAATTCAGAACACGCGCAGACACTGCCCTAACCCCTAAAAAGCTAATTTTCTGCACATTGTGGGAAATTAGCACTGAAAACCATCGTCCGTCCAGTCATAACAGCACCTCGCACAAACAGAATAAGGAGAAATTAGAACCGGAACCGAATCGAAACAGAGACAAAACAGAAACAAAGACAAAGAGAAATAACTTGCTTACGAGGAGTTCACGGCACGCCAGGTTGGTATCCTTGACCCTCGTATACGCGTGAATTGCTTGCTTAATTTGTTTGCTTCGTTTTGTACATACTCTGCTGAACCTGCATTTTTGTTTGTGGCTGTTTTAATTAGCTGTTTGAACGTGTGATTGAAAGGGCAAAAAAAAATCAGAAACGAAACAGAACTAAAAAAGAAGTCAAACCAGAAGAAAAATAAAAATCAAATTGTAGATCTAGGATTCGGATTTGAAAGATTTTGGGGGTTTTTGATTCTGTTTTGTGAGGTGGATTTCGTGTTAAATAGGTTGGATTCATGTATAAAACTATTTAAAAAAACGAAATTTTGGGTTAGTTTTGGGTAGGAAAATCCGGAAAAAGAAGAACATGAAGAACACTTGAATGTGTTCTTGGGAGATAGAGAGAGAAGAGAGAGACCGAGTGAAGGAGAAAGGAAGAGAGAGAAAATTTTGTTGAAAATGAGTAAAAATCTGAGTTTTAGATGTATATAGGCTGTTGAAATCCAGCGCGCGTGTAATACCCTAATTTTTGCGCTTTTGAAAATAAATATTTTATTTAAAAATTAATTCTTATTTTCATTAAGAAATACCAAAAAAATAGATTTTAGATAATTTTGTTTTACAATTTATCTTTTTTCCTTTATTTCTCTAAAATACAGCAATTTACTTTTTGTATTAAAAATAGCAAAAATATTTGAAAATTGTTTTCATCTCTTTATTTAAGTATATATTTTATTTTTATAGTTTTCTATATTTTTATTTACATTTTTATTCATTTTTACTTAATATTTTTGCATTTTTATCCCTTTAGAGTTTTCCTTGACCAATCATGTGATGCCACCTTATCCCCTTCACATTTTTATTCTTTTTTTCACTTTAAAATAAATCAGATTTTCTTTTTATCCCTTTTTACAGTTTTTACCCTTTATTTTGTGATTATCACAATTTAACCCCAACCCTAAAAATCTTGTTATAAATAGTGGAGGGTTTCTTACAACCCTAGTTTTGGATTGTAGAAACCCTCTCTCTTCTTTTTCTCTGCCGCGGCAGAACCTCTTCACCCTCAATTCCTCTTTTCATTTCTCTCAAACCCTAAGAACAAATTTCATCAAATCTTCCCAAATCATCATCAAATCATAAAATCACCATGAAATAGAAGCTTGCATTCACTCTCCTCCGTCTGTTCTTCCGTCAATCACATTCAACCACGGCAAAAACAAGTTTGAGAATCACGAATCCGAAATCTAAAATCTCAAGAACAACAAAGGTTCGGTTCACATGATTTGAACCGTGTTTTAGTCTCTGTTTTGCGTTGATTGTTAACTGCATCTGTATATAGCTTGCTGTGTGATTATTGTTGTTCGTTTTGTTACTGTTAAAAAATAAAATGTAGATCTGTTTGCGATTTCGCGAGCAATTTTGGGTTTTTTTTTTCGTTTCTGTTTACATAATCTAAAGATATAATCATGAAAACATGTTCCTGTATGATCGATTCACGCGATTTTGAACGAAAATGGTTTAGATCCGAATTTTTGCGTTCGATTTCTGTTTCGTTTTAAGCTCCGTTTCGAAAAACCGTTGTTAGATTCGCGATCTGTACACGAAAACGATTTGATTTGATTAATTGTTTGTCATTTTTGATGTTGAATCGGGTTTGTTGTGATGAAACCGAGTTAACTCGTTTAACTCCCATGGCTGGTACTGAGTCACTGAGTTAGTGACTCAGTTTGATGGAGAAGATGATGATGTGTCAGCCTCTGATTGGCTGGCACTTAATTTTGTTTTTTTATTATTTTTTTATTTTTGTGCTTGGGTTAAGTGACCGGGTCGGGTCACACTGGTTCGACCCGATCCGGTTTGTTTGTGAATTAATTTGGGCCTGGATACTGTTCTGGGCCAAAGTTGGGTTTTCTGCTTTTTACACCCTTTAGTATGCTAAACTCACCCCCTGAGCTGTGAGGTATAACTAGGCCTAAGCCCAGCTGCGAATTACTGCCTGTACCCCCTCATTATGCTGTTCGCACACTCCCTCTGGAATTCTATAATGGGCCTTAAGCCCATCTGCATGTTTTCTGTCTCTTTGTGATTTTTACTATTATACTCCCTGTTCTACTTTTGCACCCCCCTGCGGATATTAATTAATTATGACGTTAACGAATATATATAGAAAAAAAAAATGCTACTTGATTTTATATTTGAAAATTCATATCCGAAATAAAAATGAATCGGACTCTGACGTACGTCTCGTGTCCTCGAATTATTTTTATTTCGAATATTTTAAACAATTTAATTAACGTAGAGATAAAAAGGGCTTGACTTACGACTTGTCTCTGTTTATCCTATTTTAATTAACGTTGTTTAAATCTTTTTTCTTTCCCGTTACTTCGCTTGATCACTTATAACGTCATAATTAAATAATATCTCAATTGTTCCTTATATTTAATTTTGAGTGAAATAAAGATAAATTGGACCCTGTCTTACGACTCGCGCTTTGAATTTATTTTTAATTCGTTCAAAATGCAATCTGATGTTTGAAACGTGAGATAAGCGAGAGCCTGACGTACGACTCGTCTTGAGCTTATCTTACGCTTGCTTGCTAAAATATCCGTTAATTTGCTTCTCTATTTGTCAGTTTCAATTTATGCCTGATTATCTGATTACTCATTTATTTATGCCTCCGCATATTTATTTCGAGTATTATTTAATTTATGCATTATTATACTGTCATTACCATACATCATGCATTTGCATCTCTCAGCTTTTACCCTTTTCTTTTCTTTTCTGATCTGAAAATCTGTTGTGAACTTATCTTTGAATATGGAATGTGAATAAATCAGTCTCTGTCGTACGACTCTGGCTTCGAATTATTCGCATGCCATTTAAAACGGAACACTCTTTAATTAAATGAAATGGGAAGGAGCCTGACTTACGACTCGTTTTCGGCTCGTTTCACTTTAATTAAGAATGTTCATTTAATAAACTGAATGAAAAGAGGGAGCCTGTCGTACGACTCGTTTCTGCTCGGATGATCCGGTCCCTGACTGACGACTCGTGATTTAGGATCATTCTCATTCTCAAAATAATTTCCTAAAATCATAAAATACACTCAACCCACTCAACTCTTTTTGCCTGCCCTTACGCAGTTAACTCTTTTTCATCTGCTCTTGTGCAGTAAACTCTTTTTAACGGTTTTCCTAAACGGATAATGCTTTATCCATTCCCCTGCTACAGACAAACGCTTAAGCCTCTGAAGCGAGCACACAAGTGTTGTACCCCAATTTTGGACCTCAAATCCGTTCCCCGTATTATAATAAAGTGTCAAATGTGTTTTGAATAAAAGTGTCACGTCCGTCCTTTTATCACCTTTTAGTGGTCATACTTTTATCTCTAATCGTTTATCATCATTTCCTCTTCTATTATCATTATTATTCTTATTATCATTATTTTATTATCAAAAATCCATTTAAAAAAAAAGAAGAGTTTTCCTTTATTTAATTATTTATCTTATCACTACTACTATTATTATTATTATTATTATTATTATTATTACCCAAAATCTGTTCCTGTTTTCTTTTAAATACCAAAACATCTTTTTACAAAAAAATCATCATAAAAGTTATTTTTTCGCTTTTTTCTTGTTTAGACTCGTTTAATCCCTCTAAATTACTCGTCACACTTTATTATCACATTATTATTATTATACTACTCTATCATTACCATTACAACTCTTTTTCATCATTTATGTATTGGGTCATATTTTATTTATTATTATTATTATTATTATTATTATTATTATTATTATTATTATTATTATTATTATTATCCAAAAAAAAAGAAGCCAAAAAATTAGTTCTTTTTCCATTTTTTTTTTCTCCTTCTTCTTTTTTCGGTCCTTTTTTCTTTTTACTAGTTTTTTTTGTTGTTTATTTTCCAACACAAAAAGCAAATACAGAACAACAAGGGCATCCAATGCTTGACAACTCTTTTCTGGAAAATAACAGAACATGAAAATGACATGGTTTTGTCATCTTTCTCCATGTATCACTAATTTTCAAAGCTCACAACTGAACCAACAAAGTCATTCCTGCAACTTTCTTCTTTTACAACTTAAACCCTAAAATCCCTCTATATAACAGAACAAAATTACACAGAGAAGGGGGCGGATCAGAACTGAAAAAAATCGGAAGCAAGAAAAATAACCCAAATCCTAGCCTCCATACAAAACCGTTTCTTCACCATTCATCTTACAACTCAATATAAAATTTACATAACCGAGAAATCAATCAAAAAACACCACATAACCAAAAAATAAAAACAGTACAGAACCACAAATCAAAACCAAAAATCTATCCTTTTTTTCAAATCACCAAAAACAGAAAAAAAGTGAAAAAAAAGAAGAAAAAGAAAGAAAAAACAGAAACAAACTTCATCACCATCTCCATCTTCATTATCAACACTAACAAACACCCTCAATCAAAAACACCAAACCCTTCAGACCTCACAAAACCAAAGTAAAAGGAAGGTCAGAGACAGAAGAAGAGGAAAAACAGAAGGAAGAAAGAAACAAAGATCGAGAGCAAAGGAAAGGAAAAAGGAACTTACTAGAAGTGTCACTGCAAGGAAGGTAAATGCTCGTTTCTCTTCTTTCCTTCTCATTCATCAACATGACCATATAGATCTAGGATTAGAACTTGTTTTTTCGGTATGATAGAACTGTTGTTCGTCGCTGATTGTTGTTGAATCGAACGTTAATTGCACGATTATGCTTGATTTTGGTGGTTAGGGTTTCGATTTGGGATTAGGGTTTGAGTTTGGTTATTTCGGATTCGGCTCCGATCCGGACGATTGGTTGATTGTTTGATGTTTTTGATGTTGGATATGTGTTTAGGAGAGGTTTTTAGGTAGGGTTTGTGTTTTGAGTTTTCGGATTTGAACAAGTATTGATGATTTTGGGGTTAGGATTGTTAGGGTTATGGAGAATGAAAAATGAAGAACCAGGAAGAAGCCAGAAAGAAGAAAGAGAGAACGGGAGAGAAAGAAAGAAATAGAAAAAAAATGAACTTTTAACTAAATGAGAAAAAAAAATCACATATAATTCCCCCCATTCATCAGTTACTGCGCGCGCCCCCCAGGGGGTTTCTCAGCGCGCCCCCTAACCGGTTCACCGAACCGGGTCTGTGGCCGGGTCTGGGTTGACCCGGTTTGTTATTTTTTTGTTTGTTTGTGGGTTTGTTCAGAAAATGGATATTGGGCCTGTTTCATTTTTTTTAATCTGTTTTCTGTTTTTATCATTCATTTATTTTATTTTAGTTTTTATTTATTAATTTGATTGCATTTCTATCCTATATATTTATCCCTTTTCAATAATTATGTGTAAGTTTGAGACTTTGATCCTATATATAAAATAACAAATAAAAAAATTCTAAGACTAAAAAACTCTTTAACTATTTAATGTCAAAAAAGATAAAAAATATTTGTTTAGAACTTTATTTTTAAATTATTTACTTAGAAAAATGCAAAAACATAAAAAATACAAAAAAAAAGGAAAACAAAAAATGTTAGTTTGTTAGCCATGTTTTTCCTTTAGTTATTTAGTATGCAAAAAAAATAATATGAAAAAACTACAAAAATGCCAAAAATTGAATTATGCTATGTTTGTTCTTTTTTTTCTTTTATGGTTGATAACATGATTATGTCTTCATTTAATTCCATTTTATAAAAACATGTAACATGCTTTTTATTAAAATTTTCATGCATACATGCATTCAAAAATCTTACATTTTTGCACTACATCACATTATGCATTTTTTTTAGTCACATAACCTTTTTTACAAAGTTTCTACATCACATAACATTTTATATCACATGTTCACTACACATTTTCATGCATACATGCATTTGCAACATTACATTTTTTTACTACATCACAATCTACATTTTTTGCAATTTTACATGACATTGACACTAATTTTGGCATCACACTACAATTTCACATTACAATTTCACTTTACATTTTTTTTCTACATGCATTGCATTTAGATTAGGACAGTGCATCATTTTAAAAATGCATGTTAGAGACAATATTTTAATTAATAAAATCATTGAGCTCTAACATTAGTATTAATAGTTAAGGGCCTTTTGGCCTAAATTCATTCTCTTCATAAAAATAAAAACTTTTCTTTTTGCTAAATAAAATGTTTTTGCTTGTATATGTTAATTAGGAGTGTTTGTTGATGTGAATGACTCTCAAAATTTCCATTATCATGTCTTTGCTTCCCATACCTTTTTTCACACACTTCACCTTTAAGTAGAATATAATATCTTGCTATGATTTCTCTTCTTAATTGTTTGTGTACTGATGACACGAAATCATATCGTATTTTTTAGCTTAATTTATGTGAACTTTAGTTGCATTTTCATATGTTTTTATTTCTTTTATCTAGTTTTATGTTGGTATTTGTTTTGTTTTCAGTTTTGTCTAATAAAATAGGTCGGAGAAGAGAATTGAGCAAAAAGGGCCAAAAACGCAGCAAAAAGGGGGTGCAAAGCACAAATCCACGCAGCAAAATTGAGTCCAGCCCAAAAATGCTTGGTGGCGCCCGCCACCATACTCACGGCACCCGCCACAAAATTCTGATCCAATTGAACTAATTTTTCCGTGACGTGGGGAGAAAGCACGCGTTTGTTCCTAATCGGATGGCTAACGGATGAGATCAAAAGTGAACATATCCTCTCCTAAATTCAAGGATCGTGGAAGCCAAAAATCTCCTATAAATAGAAGACTAAATTTCTGATCCGACCACGCTTTATTTTTCTTTTATTTCAGTCAGTTTAAATTTCCCGCATTGTAAACTGTCTCGGTACTTCCACATCGGAAGTCCGATTTTAATTCCGTTTTCAATTCCCTGTCAAGAATTTTACCTTCTTTAATTCAAGCAAGTTTATTCAGCAATTCTCTCCAGGTTTTTATTTAATGTTTTTATTTAATTATTTATTTATGTTCAATTTAATTTTCTGTTTTTGTTTATTTAATTTCTTATTTATGTCTAGCTAAATTTATTAAACTGAGATGTGAAATAGGAAGCTAATGGGGTTTGATAATTAATTTGTGTTCTCAAATTTAATAAGTTTTCTGTATCAATTTTTAAAGCTTAATAATATAATTTTGCACGAGAGTGAAAATTAACTAAAGTGTAGACCAATAGACCGAGAGGGTGAGGTTTGCACTAGATAGTAAAAATTGAACATTAATTCTAAACACCGCGAGAGCTCTTTAGAATTAATTAAACTATATTTGATTTTCAAAAAGTATTTGTAAACACATGAGAGGGCGAGAGTTAATCATGGCTTTATATAATACGATTCTAATCGATAGAACGAGAGTGTGAGATTAGTTTATTTAAATCAATATAGTTTTGTGAAAACGAATTATTTTTCTAGTACAAATTAAATATTGAACCCTGTGAAGCAACCTAAATCACATCTCAGTCTTTTATTATAATTAATTTACTTTGTTTATTCTCTCAATTAAATCCCTTTAATTTAATTATTAGCCTTAGATTTACATAGTAATTCTAGATAACGGTACTATAGACATTGGTCCTTTGGGTTCGATATCTTTTTAAGACTACGCGATACGACTGTGCACTTGCAGTCAGAAGTTCTTTAGTTATACTAAATCGCGATCAAGTTTTTGGCGCCGTTGCCGGGGACCAATTTAGTCCATATATCGTAACTTTAGTGTTGCGCCGTAGAGACTAAGGCAACTAAGTATTAAAAAAAAAAAATAAAAAAAAATAAAAAAAAATCAATTCTCATAACAGTAATATTCATTCCCGAACCAGTTGTAGAATCAGAATTTGAAGAAGAACTAGATATGGAGATAGGACCGCAAAATCGTCCTCTTAAGTACTATGCTACCCCTACTGATGCTGAACCACATAACAGCATTGTTGCCCCTGCGATAGAGGCCAACAATTTTGAGCTTAAACCTTCCCTGCTCTCAGCTATTCAGCAAAATCAATTCTCGGGTAGTCCTACAGATGACCCCAATCTCCACCTCTCTGTTTTCTTACAATACGCAGACACAATAAAGGCGAATGGTGTTAGTCCTGAAGCAATTAGACTTCGTCTTTTCCCTTTCTCGTTAAGAGATAGAGCTAGAGCTTGGCTCCAGTCTCTACCATCCAACTCTGTCACAACATGGGATGAGTTGAAGAAAGTCTTTTTAGCACGATATTTCCCACCTAGCAAAACTGCTACGCTAAGAACCCAAATCATTGGGTTTAAACAAAAAGACAAAGAATCTCTTTTCGAAACCTGGGAGAGATACAAGGATATGTTGAGACTCTGCCCACATCATGGCCTAGCAGAATGGTTAATTATTCATACCTTTTATAATGGTCTCTTGTATAATACAAGAATGACTATAGACGCCGCCGCAGGTGGCGCACTAATGGATAAACCTTACACTGATGCTTATCAACTCATCGAAAACATGGCCCAAAATCATTATCAGTGGGGAAGCGAACAAACTCCTTTGGAGAGAACTCAGTCGAAAGGTGGTGTGTACGAAGTAAGCCTTCTTGACCATGTCAATGCCAAGTTTGACGCCTTGGCTCAAAAGATAGAAAGCATGACCGCAACTCCCGCAGCCACCGTGGCTGCAATAGCTCCTAATTGTGAGTTATGTGGAGTTCATGGTCATGTTATCGCCGAATGTCAACTCTTGACGGGAGTTCCTCCTGAACAAGTGAATTACACTCAAGGAAACCCTTACTCCAACACTTACAATCAAGGATGGAAAAACCGTCTGTACCAAAACAACAATGCATTATATGCACCTTGCTCAGCACCTTTTGTTCCGCCGGATTATCGAAACTCTGCCGCTGTTCCTGCTCCTAATGCTCCTATGAAGTCTAAACTTGAAATAATGATGGAAAGCTTCATAACTGCTCAAACTGAAACCCACAAAAGTTTCATAAATCAAAGCTTAAACAATAGTGAGCAAATTAAGCACACTAATGAGCAAATTGAGCAATTAACCAGCAAGGTAGATGCTCTAGCCACACACACTAAAATGCTTGAAACTCGAATTTCACAAGTGGCCCAGCATCAAGCGTCTACTGCTGCCCCAGTGGAAACATTTCCTGGCCAACCTCAGCCAAATCCGAAAGAACATGCTAATGCTGTTATACTACGGGGTGGGACAACATACGAAAAACCAGCTGACCCTAGAGTAGAGAAGCCAACCATGCAACAAAACCTTAATAAACCAACCAAGAAGGGGGGTGAACTAAGCGGAAAAGATAGGGAAGATAAAAGCGAGGAGGCTGTAGAGAAAAAGACACCTTATGTGCCTCCGCCACCTTATAAACCACCGATCCCTTATCCTCAAAGATTTGAAAAATCTAAAAGCGTGGGACAGTTTAAGAAATTTGTAGAGCTTCTAAAACAATTAAACATCACAATACCCTTTACATAAGCTATCACTCAAATGCCCTCATACGCTAAGTTTCTAAAAGAAATCTTAACTAACAAAAAGAGGATTGAGGACGATGAAACCGTTATGCTTACTGCCGAGTGTAGCGCAATTCTTCAAAATAATATGCCTCCTAAACTGGAAGACCCAGGAAGTTTTTCCATACCATGTGTAATTGGAAGGTATGTCATAGATAGGGCCCTATGCGATTTAGGGGCCAGTATTAGTTTAATGCCTGTGTCTATATGTGAAAGACTTGAGATGGGAGAGTTGAGACCGACTAGAATGTCTATACAATTCGCGGACCGCTCTGTCAAATTTCCTTTAGGTGTTCTAGAAAACGTACCCGTACGCGTAGGTCAATTCTTTATCCCCACCGATTTTATAGTCATGGACATTAGGGAAGATTCCAATACACCAATCATCTTAGGAAGGCCATTCCTAGCTACCGCTGGTGCCATAATAGATGTTAAGAAAGGAAAACTCACTTTTGAAGTGGGTGAAGAAAAAGTTGAATTCATTTTGAATCAATTTCTAAAAGCACCAGCCATAGACGATACCTGTTACATGTTAGACATCATCGAAGAATGTAGAAAAGAAATGGAGAAAGATCAAACCATATATTCTGAACTTATAAAAATTCCTACACATTCTCCTGCAACTCTTGAAAATGATGACGTACTAGGCGAATGTTTATCAACTACGCCAGATCCTACGCCTTGCACAACTAAACCAACTTTAGAACTCAAGACTCTACCTGACAGTTTAAGGTATGAATTCTTAGATAAGGAACGCGAACGACCAGTAATAGTCAACGCAAACTTAGGAGAGTTAGAAACTGAAAAACTACTAAATGTCCTAAGAAAATATCCAGCTGCTTTAGGATATAGTATCTCTGATCTAAAGGGGATAAGTCCTTCACTTTGTATGCATCGCATCTTTCTCGAAGAGGATTGCAAAACCTCTCGTGAGCCGCGAAGAAGGATTAACCCCATTCTAACTGAAGTAGTTAAGAAAGAAGTAGAAAAACTTCTAGAAGCAGGAATCATATACCCGATCTCCGACAGTAAATGGGTTAGCCCAGTGCATGTCGTGCCAAAGAAAGGAGGAGTCACAGTTGTAACTAATGCAAAAGGCGAATCTATAGCACAAAGAGTTGTAACTGGCCACAGGATGTGCATAGATTATAGGAAACTGAACAAAGTCACTCGAAAAGATCATTTTCCCTTACCATTTATAGATCAAATGCTCGAGCGACTAGCTAATCATTCTTATTTCTGCTATTTAGATGGTTACTCAGGATTCTTCCAAATCCCTATTCATCCTGATGACCAAGAAAAGACAACCTTCACCTGTCCTTATGGTACATTCGCTTATCGGCGAATGCCGTTTGGTTTGTGTAACGCTCCCGCAACATTTCAAAGATGCATGATGGCAATCTTTGCTGATTTTATAAATGACGTCATGGAAGTCTTCATGGACGATTTTTCTGTCTGTGGGCAAAGTTTTGAAGGATGTTTGTCGAACCTTGAAAAAGTACTTGAAAGATGCGCAAAAGTAAATCTTGTTCTTAATTGGGAGAAGTGCCATTTCATGGTCCGACAAGGAATAGTTCTTGGACACATAGTGTCCAACAAGGGGATTGAAGTAGATAGAGCAAAAATCCATGTGATAGAAAATCTACCACCCCCAAAATCTGTTAGAGAAGTACGTAGTTTCTTAGGTCACGCCGGTTTTTACCGACGGTTCATTAAAGACTTCTCTAAAATTACCAAGCCTCTAACTGGCTTACTAATGAAAGATGCTGAATTTATTTTTGATGACGAGTGCTTCAAAGCATTCGAACAATTAAAAGCAGCTCTCATTAACGCACCGGTTATGCAGCCACCTGACTGGAGCCTACCATTTAAAATTATGTGTGACGCTAGTGATTACGCCATAGGTGCAGTCTTAGGTCAAAGGAAAGATAAGAAACTTCATGCTATTTACTATGCTAGTAGGACCTTAGACCCCGCGCAGATGAACTACGGCACAACAGAAAAAGAACTCCTGGCTGTTGTGTTTGCGGTTGATAAATTTCGTTCCTACCTACTAGGGGCCAAAATCATTGTCTACACTGACCATGCCGCAATTAGGTACCTAGTGAACAAAAAGGACGCCAAACCAAGGCTCCTGAGATGGATCTTGCTCCTTCAAGAATTTGATTTAGAGATCCAAGATAAGAAAGGAACTGACAATGTGGTAGCTGATCACTTGTCAAGAATGGAAGGCATTGCGCCTGAAAAGGTGTCTATCAATGATGACTTTCCATATGAACGACTCATTGCCCAGTTAGAAAGTATCAAAGCTGAGTGTCCCATACCATGTACCTATACCAAAACCAGTGGAGTTATTGGAGCAATCCATTCAAAGAACAAATTGCCATGGTATGCTGACTTCGTCAACTACTTAGCAGCCGGAGTACTCCCACCAGATCTAACTTACCAACAAAAGAAGAAATTCTTCCATGATCTTAAACATTATTATTGGGATGAGCCTCTGCTTTTCAAGAGAGGTCCTGACGGTATCTTCCGTCGATGTGTCCCTGAAAATGAAGTGGAGAATATAATTTCCCATTGCCATTCTGCTGCCTATGGAGGGCATGCTAGCACTTCAAAGACCTGCTCTAAGATCTTACAAGCAGGACTCTTTTGGCCTACTATATGGAAAGATGTCCATGTCGCTATAAAAAATTGTGATCGGTGCCAACGCACCGGCAACATCTCTAAACGCGACGAGATGCCACAAAAAGGCATTCTAGAAGTAGAAATCTTTGACGTGTGGGGAATAGACTTTATGGGACCATTCCCATCTTCTGGTGGAAATAAATACATACTCGTTGCAGTTGATTACGTATCCAAATGGATCGAGGCTATAGCCTCTCCTACAAACGATGCACGAGTTGTAATCAAAATGTTTAAGTCCATAATCTTTCCTCGATTCGGTACACCACGACTCGTCATAAGTGATGGTGGATCACACTTCATATCTAGGATTTTTGAAAAATTATTAGTCAAATATGGAGTCAAACACCGAATAGCAACCCCTTATCATCCACGGACTAGTGGGCAAGTTGAGGTTTCAAATAGAGAGATAAAACAAATTCTAGAAAAAACAGTTGCTACAACTAGGAAAGATTGGTCATACAAACTCCCAGAGGCTCTGTGGGCCTATAGGACAGCCTTTAAAACCCCTATAGGAACCACACCGTTTAAACTAGTATACGGTAAATCTTGTCATTTACCAGTAGAACTTGAACACAAAGCCTTTTGGGCCATAAAGGCGCTAAACATGGATTT
This sequence comes from Trifolium dubium, assembly GCA_951804385.1. Lineage (NCBI taxonomy): Eukaryota > Viridiplantae > Streptophyta > Magnoliopsida > Fabales > Fabaceae > Trifolium > Trifolium dubium. Next base: position 18,119,446 of record OX638071.1, on the reverse strand, counting down.
TAAAGCGGCCGGAGAAAAACGTATTCTTGATCTACATGAACTCGAGGAACTTCGGTCAAATGCGTACGAGAATGCCAAAATCTATAAAGATAGGACTAAAAAGTGGCATGACAAGCGCATACTTAGGAGAGAGTTCAAAGTAGGCGAGTTAGTACTCCTTTTCAATTCCAGACTAAGATTGTTCCCAGGAAAACTCCGCTCCCGGTGGTCAGGACCATATGAAGTAATCCGAGTGTTCCCCAATGGCGCTGTCGAAATTAGAAATGAATCAAACGAAACTTTTAATGTTAATGGCCAGCGTCTTAAGCATTACTTTTGTCAAGAAAACACAGATTACTACTCTAGTCTTAGAATAGATGAACTCCCTCCAATAACTTAAAATTTTGAGACTAAGAAGTCGAGCTAACCGACTTTAAACAAAGCGCTTGGTGGGAGGCAACCCGCTGATTTTAAATCTAATGTTTTCCTTTTTAGTTTATTTCTATTTTGCAGATAATAAAGAGATAGAGCGTGCAGCAGCTAGGCAACATTGTAAGCTCGGTCTCACAGGTATGTTCTTCCAACCTCGTTTTTTTGTCGTTGCATTGGGGACAATGCTCGATTTAAGTGTGGGGGAGGAAGCTTTATCGCTTTCCTTTACTTTTCAGTCATTTATTTTAGCATGCATAATAAAAACCTTAGGATAGTTCACTTAGATTGAGTAGTTTTTGCGTGTTGGTTTTGTTTTGTCTGATTTTCTCATTTTCTTGAGCCATACCAAAAATTTCTTGTGAAAAGCAAAAGTATTGAGTTCTGATGCTTGATGTTGATTGTCTGAAAGTATATAGGTTGTTTGCACTATCTAGGCTATTTTGTGAGAGTTGGGTAACGGTTAGATAAAATCAATACTGTTTTAACACCCGAGATTCCCAGAAATGTGTAAAATTGATTTGAGTACCAGTTTTGATAATACCTTGAACTTGAGTTTTAATGAACCCTTAGTAGTTTATCTAAGCAGTCGGCACCATCTCAAGGCACAAACTAAGTGGGAAACCGAAGAATATAAGTGAATGATTTTGATTATAAATGTTATGAATACTATTGGTTGATTCCTTGAAATAATTAATGAAAATTCAGCAAATGTTGAAACATGAGAAGGAAAAAAATACCATAGTATAGAAACTCATTAGTAGTTGGTTCAGAGGTGTCTGATTCTGAACTTGGTAGGGCGGGCTATGATCCGATCCCCCGCAACTGCAAAGTGGGTAAAGCAAATAGGGGTTACCAAACTTATGTTATCAGCACCCCTCGCTATATGATGATCATAATCACTAACAGGTTTCCTACCATGGGCGTGTACAAGATAACGGGCTTAATGTGATTGCGCTAGAATGAAAAGGGGAAATGAAACTTAGGTGAGAGATAGAGTCAAAAGGAAATGCTTTAGGTCTGTTTTCATGTAATGGGAGTCTTTTGTGTCATTGCGGTGTTTTTGTTATTTGCACTGTTATTTGATTTTCATGGTTTAGCCGGCAACCACGTATGAGTAGGATGATCGTGTCATGTGTTTTTACTTGTGCTATGCAATTCACTATTCTTTCATGCTTGAGGACAAGCAATGGTTCAAGTGTGGGGGAATTTGATGACACGAAATCATATCGTATTTTTTAGCTTAATTTATGTGAACTTTAGTTGCATTTTCATATGTTTTTATTTCTTTTATCTAGTTTTATGTTGGTATTTGTTTTGTTTTCAGTTTTGTCTAATAAAATAGGTCGGAGAAGAGAATTGAGCAAAAAGGGCCAAAAACGCAGCAAAAAGGGGGTGCAAAGCACAAATCCACGCAGCAAAATTGAGTCCAGCCCAAAAATGCTTGGTGGCGCCCGCCACCATACTCACGGCACCCGCCACAAAATTCTGATCCAATTGAACTAATTTTTCCGTGACGTGGGGAGAAAGCACGCGTTTGTTCCTAATCGGATGGCTAACGGATGAGATCAAAAGTGAACATATCCTCTCCTAAATTCAAGGATCGTGGAAGCCAAAAATCTCCTATAAATAGAAGACTAAATTTCTGATCCGACCACGCTTTATTTTTCTTTTATTTCAGTCAGTTTAAATTTCCCGCATTGTAAACTGTCTCGGTACTTCCACATCGGAAGTCCGATTTTAATTCCGTTTTCAATTCCCTGTCAAGAATTTTACCTTCTTTAATTCAAGCAAGTTTATTCAGCAATTCTCTCCAGGTTTTTATTTAATGTTTTTATTTAATTATTTATTTATGTTCAATTTAATTTTCTGTTTTTGTTTATTTAATTTCTTATTTATGTCTAGCTAAATTTATTAAACTGAGATGTGAAATAGGAAGCTAATGGGGTTTGATAATTAATTTGTGTTCTCAAATTTAATAAGTTTTCTGTATCAATTTTTAAAGCTTAATAATATAATTTTGCACGAGAGTGAAAATTAACTAAAGTGTAGACCAATAGACCGAGAGGGTGAGGTTTGCACTAGATAGTAAAAATTGAACATTAATTCTAAACACCGCGAGAGCTCTTTAGAATTAATTAAACTATATTTGATTTTCAAAAAGTATTTGTAAACACATGAGAGGGCGAGAGTTAATCATGGCTTTATATAATACGATTCTAATCGACAGAACGAGAGTGTGAGATTAGTTTATTTAAATCAATATAGTTTTGTGAAAACGAATTATTTTTCTAGTACAAATTAAATATTGAACCCTGTGAAGCAACCTAAATCACATCTCAGTCTTTTATTATAATTAATTTACTTTGTTTATTCTCTCAATTAAATCCCTTTAATTTAATTATTAGCCTTAGATTTACATAGTAATTCTAGATAACGGTACTATAGACATTGGTCCTTTGGGTTCGATATCTTTTTAAGACTACGCGATACGACTGTGCACTTGCAGTCAGAAGTTCTTTAGTTATACTAAATCGCGATCATGTACATATTCGTTGCCATATTTATCTTTCGCATTTGCATTTTATTTTATGCATTGCTATTTATTTATTTATTTATTTATTTATTTATTGCTTATTATTATTTATTCATTCAATTCGATATGGTTGTAAATATCAATTATTCAATTGGGTTGTAATAGCGTAGGACTTTATTTATCGCTCTTTACTCCTTTCCTAGCTCACACATCACACACAACGACAAAAAATTTCATTTCCAAAGGAGAGAACTCGTAGTTAAATTTCAAATTAATTACGAGACCTTTTTTTGAAACAAAAAAAAACCTTTCTTTAAAAACAAACAAGCGATCCTTTTACAAGACAAGCGCAAGTTCACCTTAATCTCAACGTCACTACAATCATTTTAACATGCTTTTATCACAACATTTTTTACAACATCTTTTCTTACAATTTTTTGACAACAAGAACTTCTTTTCTTTACAACACACTTTTTCAACATCAAAAAATGAATACACTTTCGTTTTCAAACAACAACTTTTTTTATTTACAACATTTTCTTTACAACATCCACTTTCTCCGAACAATTACAATTCTTTCAAAAAAATCTTTTTTACAAACAAAAATACTTACATTTCTTTTCTTTTATTTACTTTATGATATAAAATTTCCTTATTTTTTGTCCACTTTCTTTTCTTTCTTCTATACAACTTCTCCCTCCATTCTTAAAGCATGTATATAAAAAAGCATAAAAACATATAAGAGGTTACCATGGAGTACCATGGGCGCTTGGGGTGCTAACACCTTCCTCAAGTGCAACTAACCCCCGTACCTTAGAATCTCAATTTAAAAGGTTTTCAATTTTTCCCCTCCTTTGGAAATGAAAAATAAAACTGTAGTGGGGTATGTCTCAAAAATCCCGCAACAACAAGCATACTATTGTATCAGTGGAATGCGACCTAAGCATCGTTCACTAAAAACAACCTACAAACAAAAATCTTTCTTTTCAGGAAGAACTACGTGAGCTTTGACTTCCTCATTGTACTTGGGGGATACGTAGGAGCGAGAGCCTCTCTCGTCAAGCCAAATAATAAAAAACTCTTATTTTCCTTTCTGTTCAATATGCGGTAATTTAATTCTTTTTGTACGGTTATCTCTGTTTATGCAAACCAAAATTCCTCAAATGGTTCCCGTTGAGTACAACGGATATGAGGGGGTGTTAACGTCTTCCCCTCATGTAACCAACTCCCGAACCCGATCTTTAAGGTTTTATCATTATTTTCCTTTCCCCTCATGGGATAAATAAAATATGGTGGCGGCTTCATTGTTTACATTTGTGCATTGCATTTCATCATTGCATATCTGTATATTTTTTGCGCCGGGTACTACAGCTGGCGACTTCACTGGGGAAAGTTGTTAGTGAGTTAAGCCTAATTTGGGGCTTTTGGTTTGCTTATTCCAGGTTAGCCGTATCTGTCCTATCTTTTACTTTTCCGCAAATATTGAACTGTCTGGATCTGCTGGCTTTGTCTTCTCTTCTACTCCTTTTTTTTTCTTTTTGCCTTTATGGCTTGGTTCTTGGTTACAGTGTGATTATGCTCCGTACCCGAGCTAGAGTGATACTCAGGATTAGTTGAGGGATTATCATGTTGGGCTCCCTGACGAACATCTCTGGGCTTGGATGTGATGGTCTCGACCAGAAGAGATTCACTTGGAATAATTGGACTCCTTGGCTTATGCCTTGCGGGCTTCATGTTTCCTTGTTGGGTCAAGGACTCTAGTGGCCTTTATTAGGTGTCCGAAACTTTGTCTAGGGACTACCGTTTAGAACATGTGTCGAGGTTACGATGTGTGACTCATCCAGTTGGCATTATGATCGACGATTTGTGTATCAATAAATATTTTATAAATGCAAGTGCACAGTTTCGTCGTTGAGTTTTAAAAGATATCGAACCACAGAGACCAACAGTCGAACTACCGTATTTCTGTCGTTGCGGTGTAAATCTAAGGCTAATGAATTTTAGGGTTTGTTTAGAATTTTAGAAATTAAAGAAATTAAATTTAAGAATTTAAATTAATTAAATAAAAGCGGGATATCGGTATGTAACTTAATTAACCATCGGGAATTTAATGAATTAATAGCGCGCGTGAAAAGGGTTTATTTTTCAGAAGAACTTTCTTAATTTAAAGGTCTAAACCTCACACTCTCGTTTTGTTGATAAAAACCATACAATCTAGACTAGGGGTTTTGCTGTCACTTTTATACCACCTCAGTTTCGAAAGTATATTTTGAAAATCAATTAGTTCTAATTAATCCTAACGTGGCTCTCGCTCGTTCAAAGATTAATATCAAATTCCTACTATCTAGTTAAAACCTCAAACTCTCGCTCTATTGATTTTAACCTTAGTTGCTTTGTTTTTCTCACTCAAAGCATATGAGTTTTAAAATTAGGAATTCGAATAAGAAAAATAGTTTAAGTGCGCGCGCTAAATCATCATTAAACTCCCTTCGGAGAATTAGTTTACATACCGATATCTAGGAAATTTAGCTAGACATAATTAAGAAATTAAATAAACAAAAACAGTAAATTAAATTAAACATAAATAAATAATTAAATAAAAACATTAAATAAAAACCTGGAGAGAATTGCTGAATAAACTTGCTTGAATTAAAGAAGGTAAAATTCTTGACAGGGAATTGAAAACGGAATTAAAATCGGACTTCCGATGTGGAAGAACCGAGACAGTTTACAATGCGGGGAATTTAAACTGACTGAAATAAAAGAAAATAAAGCGTAGTCTGTTCTGAGAATCAAGCTTCTATTTATAGAGGATTTTTAACTTCTACGATCCATGAAAATAGGAAAGATAGGCTTCACTTTTGATTTTATCCAATAGCCGTACGATTGGGGAAAACAGTTGATCAGACGCGTGCTTGCTCCCCACGTTGCGTGAAATTCAGTTTTTGCCAATCCTGGATTCTGTGGCGGGCGCCACGAAGCTGGTGGCGGGCGCCACCAGGCCAAATTGTGGGCTGGGCTGATTTTGCTTGATTTGCACCCCTTTTTGCTGCGTTTTTGGCCCTTTTTGCTCAATTCTCTTCCCCGACCTATTTTATTAGACAAAACTAAAAACAAAACAAATACCCGCATAAAAAGACATAAATGAATTAAAAACATATGCAAATGCAACTAAAGTTCACCTTAACTAAGCTAAAAATACGATATGATTTCGTGTCATCAAATTCCCCCACACTTGAACCATTGCTTGTCCTCAAGCATGAAAGAATAGTGAATTGCATAGCACAAGTAAAAACACATGACACGATCATCCTACTCATACGTGGTTGCCGGCTAATCTATGAAAATCAAATAACAGTGCAAATAACAAAAACACCGCAATGACACAAAAGACTCCCATTACATGAAAACAGACCTGAAGCATTTCCTTTTGACTCTACCTCTCTCCTAAGTTTCATTTCCCCTTTTCATTCTAGCGCAATCACATTAAGCCCGTTATCTTGTACACGCCCATGGTAGGAAACCTGTTAGTGATTATGATCATCATATAGCGCGGGGTGCTGATAACATAAGTTTGGTAACCCCTATTTGCTTTACCCACTTCGCAGTTGCGGGGGATCGGATCGTAACCCGCCCTACCAAGTTCAGAATCAGACACCTCTGAACCAACTACTAATGAGTTTCTATACTATGGTATTTTTTTCCTTCTCATGTTTCAACATTTGCTGAATTTTCATTAATTATTTCAAGGAATCAACCAATAGTATTCATAACATTTATAATCAAAATCATTCACTTATATTCTTCGGTTTCCCACTTAGTTTGTGCCTTGAGATGGTGCCGACTGCTTAGATAAACTACTGAGGGTTCATTAAAACTCAAGTTCAAGGTATTATCAAAACTAGTACTCAAATCAATTTTACACATTTCTGGGAATCTCGGGTGTTAAAACGGTATTGATTTTATCTAACCGTTACCCAACTTTCACAAAATAGCCTAGATAGTGCAAACAACCTATATACTTTCAGACAATCAACATCAAGCATCAGAACTCAATACTTTTGCTTTTCACAAGAAAATTTTTGGTATGGCTCAAGAAATGAGAAAAATCAGACAAAACAAAACCAACACGCAAAAACTACTCAATCTAAGTGAACTATCCTAAAGTTTTATTATGCATGCTAAAATAAATGACTGAAAAGTAAAGGAAAGCGATAAAGCTTCCTCCCCCACACTTAAATCGAGCATTGTCCTCAATGCAACGACTAAAGGTAGGAGAGAAAGTGAAAACCTGTGAGACCAAGCTACTGGCGGCCTGGGCCGCGCCTCCTCGTGCGCCTCTCATGCTGTGGAGGAACTGCACCCAACTGGTGAAAATAGTCATCGAACTCGTCCATGCGCAAAGTCATGTCCGCCATGCCATCAATCAAACCACGCTGGTCAACCTGGAACTGCTGCATCATCACCATCATCTCTGTCTGGCGTGTCTGGATATCCTGAACATGCTGGTCTCTCTGGGAATCAAGTATAGAGCGCTGCCTCATTTCATCCAAAATAGTATCAAGGGTGGCAGACCCGCTCTCATGACCAGCTCCAGAAGAAGTACCTGTAAAATAGCCAGAAGAAGTGTGTGTGGTGTGTGCGTTAACGCTCGGACCCTCGCGCTCCTCCTCCTCGTGCTCGTCACTCTCTCCCTCATCAACAGGTGCGTTTGGCACCATCCATTGGGGAACAGCAGGGTCGGGGAGGAAACGGTAATTGTCTCTGGTGCGCACATTTATGCGTGCGGGGTCAGGGAGGATGACATCGGGGCAGGCTCTATTATCAATCATCAGAATGAATTTCCCATCACCCCTTGTTTTTACTAGTTTCATATTGCGTACCATATCTAGATCAATGGTACGGGACTCAAGTGGGGTGAGGGTAGAAAGTTGTGCCCCATGGTTTAGCAAGCGTGCTAAGGTTGTGACAAGACCACCAAAAACAATTGCCCCTTTTGACTTAACCATTGAAAACATGTGATACATCATAAGTCGGGCAATATTGACCTTTTCTCTTGAAACGCTGTGAGTGAATAACAAAAATAGCTCTTTTTCATTGACCTTGTTAGAACTATAACGACCAAAGACAGTGCAGGCTAGTAATTGGCGAAAGTATCGGATAGCGGGGTTTTGGATTAGGGACGCTCTATTTCCTTCAAAACTATTTGTTTCCTTACCGGTTAAACCCCACCAAAGTGCTCTCGCGGCTTCTAACCACCCCACTTGTGTTGGTAACTCATCTAGTACTCCCTCGCCGTGTGGTAGGTGCAACAACCCGGCTAACTCATCAAAGCTAAAGTTGTAATCAACATTAAACAAACGGAACTTCACACGGTCGGGGGTGGGGTTAAGTTCTAGAGAACTAAGGAACTCCGCAGTAAGTTGGACATAAACGGGGTCCTTAAAAGAAAGCAAAAAGTCTAGTTTGAGGGATCGAATCAAGTATTGCACGCTATCTGATAATCCTAAAGTTTCGAGGCAAAGATTATCGGCATACCTCGTAGGTTCGTATTCCTTTTGGAGGAGGAGTCGGTAGAGCCTAGCTTGCCCTCCATTTTGGAAGTTGATTGCATACTCCTCTTGTTGTGCCATGACCTTTACTTACCTTACCTTGAAAGACACTTAGTAAAAATGAAGGGAAGAAAACTCTCTGTGAAATGAGAACTTTGGTGTGAAGTGAGTGTATCATGAAATGTGAATTTATAGTGGAAAAGAGTGGAAATAGTGTAGTGATGTGTAGTTGGAAAATTGAATGGAAACTTAATGATGTTGTCTACATTACAGAGAGAATCAATTCCTTTCCAAACCTTCAAGGACAAAAATCATTCAATACAAAGACAGGCTTACTGTAACACGCTTCTTTCTGCACAAAATTTGCCAAAATCATGTGTTTTCATTTTGTGGCGCGCGCCACCAGTTTCATGGCGGCCGCCACAAGGCCAATTTTTGTGAATCCTGGCCATTTTCGTCCTGTAGCGTGTTGTTGTTCAATTGAATCAATACCTATACCTGTCTAAAAGAAATAGCACAGCTTTGCACACAGTTGAATTTAGTTCTAACAGGCTAAAATTGGCACAATATTAAATTTCTATCACAGAGCAATTATTCACAAGAAAATGCATATGAGCACACAAGAGTATAAAAACAAACGGTCTCTCACAGAAGTTTTTATTCATAAACTAAATCAATTTAAATATAGTCATTGCAAATTTTCTGAAAATCAAATCATACTACTAATAAAGAAAATTTCCTAGGATTTATTTATTCTAAAGCAAGGAAAATTAAATAAAAACCCTAGGAATGCGGTAAACACGTTGGGACGGTCCTAGCCACTACGATTATGTTCGACTTCATTCACCACAAAGCCTAACTCATCCCAAATATTCTCTACTTGCGCGGCGGCGGTATCCAAGAAAGCATAAAATTCCGCGCGCAACTTAGTCAGCTCGGCCTCCATTGCATTAGCTTTAGCTTGCAATGCTTCGAACATAGCTAAAGATACGGTCGGTGGCCCCACTGGGGCATCAGCAGCAGGAGCAGAAGTAACAGGAGAGGTAGCAGTAGGAATAAAACCATGAGATTCACTTGGATCAGATTCAGAAAGATCGGTGTCAAGGTCTAGGTAGGCTTGGGGTGAAGATGGAGGTGAGAAAGGTTCATTTTGTGGTTCCCTCAAATCATAAAGCCAATTGTTTCTGTCATGAATGCTTGTTTTCTGGTTAGGCAAGGTAAAATGGCGCATGATTTGGTAATTGATAAGGAGGTCGAATCTTTCGGGTCCTAGGTTTCCTATGAAGCTATTGTTGAAGCAAAAGTCTATGTTCATCCGCCTTTCTTCCCCTAAAGGTTGAAGTTGGTTAACGGGAAATTCCACTCCAATGGCATCAGCAATCATGGTAACTAGGCCACCTATCAGGATTGGTCCTTGGCACTCAAGGGCTATCTTGTACAGGTTGTTCATTATAAAGGTGGCCCCATTGACAGGTCGGGATTGCGTGGCACATAGCATGATAAAGAGCTCCTCACGGGACACAGAACGGTTGTTTTCTGCCTTACCAAAAAGGGTGTGTGCTAGGATTTTGTGGAAGTAACGGAAAGCTGGGTTGTGTATGTTCTCAGAACGCATGTTCTCATAATCAGCTTGCCCCTCCCCTGAGATCTTCCCCCAAAAATGGTCTAGCTCACCGTAAGGGAACAAATCCTCCTCAACGGATGTGAAAGTGTGTGGATCACTCGGGAAACCTAGTAGTTTGGCCATCTCTCTATTGTTATACGTGTAATCAGTGTTAAACATTCTGAAGTTTATGAGGCCTTTGTTGAATCCTTTTCCGATCTCAGGGTGATAGGAAAATGAGCTTAGGAACTCAAGGGTTAAATTGCGGTAAGAGGTAAACCTCCTTTCCACAGCAAAATCAGACCAACCAACTTCATTAAGTAAGGACATGACACTCTCTTCGATTCCCAGTCTAGTCATGGTGTAACCGTCAGGGTGGATAAATGCATATCTCTCTGAGCGTGAATCTCATAGCCTTTCATCTGTCCTACTCCTCTGAACCTGATATCATGATTCTCAGCTTGATACATCGTGAAAGAAAGAAAAGGTATCTAGAAAAAAAATAGAGTTGAAAAGCATATACCAAAAATGTGAGTGAGAAACAAGTTATATAAATACCGCTTTACTTCTTTAAAACATAATAGAACAGAAAAACAACTAGTGACACAAGCAAAATTATTATTATTTAAGCGAAACTAAAACCTATATGTGGGTTGCCTCCCACCGAGCGCTTTGTTTAGTGTCGGTGAGCTCGACAGTTTAGAGTTTTACCTCTCTTGCGGTGGCCTAATCGGGAACGATTTCCATGGCCACTTATCAAGTATTCTCACATACCCCTCACTCTTTCTCTTTTTTCTCCTATAGGGCAGTTCAGCTTCCCTGCCCTCTTCTATTATCTTGCGTTTTGAGAGAAAAAAGGATTTACTGATTTTAGGTGGGGGTTTTGGTTCAATCTCAGGTGTCCTTCTCTCTTTTGTTTTAGAGCTTTTATTTGCCTTCCCAAATGTTACCCTCATCCTTTTTGCACTAACGTTATCCTCAAATTTTCTTTCCCCTAATTTACTCTTTCTATTTGCGCCCTTATCCTTATGTGCATTGATTTTTACATTCTTTTTCTTTTCACATGTTTTGGGAATTGGGTCTACTTTAGCCTCTACTATCTCTTGAGGAACAAGGATTGGTGGATTGTAGGGAGCAGGGGAAACATGTGGTGTTTCCTTCTCTACCTCTTCGACTACCTCACTAGGGAGGATTATCGGTGATGCTTCTTCGATCTCCACTCTTTCCTCGCTGAAACTCTCAACATCATTACCGTCCTCACTGGGCCTCTCAATCTCGCTTTCATTAACGTTTGCTACGACGTCTACTTGTCTCTCGTAAGAGGGTTCTATGGTTGTTTTGTTGAACTGGGTGATCAGTGTCTCCAGCGACTCTTGGGAAGTCGCTGTTGAGGCAACCATGGCGTCGAGCAGCCTTTGGGTTTCGAGACTGTTTTGTCTAATCTGTTCATTTATAAGCTCGTGTTCCCTCATTATTTCTCTAAGTCGGTGCTCGTGACTAGCCTTAGCGGACTCTTCCATAAATTCATTATATGCTGCTAATAGGCTAGGACTGACAAACTCTTGAGGGTCTGAATATGGAGGATAGTAACTGTACTGAGAGTTAAGGTATTGTCCCTCGGAGTATAGGGACGGTTGAGGCTGGTAGTTATATGGGCAATTTTGATTAGGGTAGTTGAAATTTTGAGGATAGTCATTATAAAAAGGGTTTGAGTTGTACATTTAAGCTCAAAGGACTATCCTAGAATTGTTTATTATATTTTATTTATTTATTTTCGATTTTTTAAATTTTTAACAGAAAATTAAAGTTGCCTTAGTCTCTACGTTGTAACGACGGAGTTACAATATCGACTAAATTGGTCCCCGGCAACGGCGCCAAAAACTTGATCGACGATTTGTGTATCAATAAATATTTTATAACTGCAAGTGCACAGTTTCGTCGTTGAGTTTTAAAAGATATCGAACCACAGAGACCAACAGTCGAACTACCGTATTTCTGTCGTTGCGGTGTAAATCTAAGGCTAATGAATTTTAGGGTTTGTTTAGAATTTTAGAAATTAAAGAAATTAAATTTAAGAATTTAAATTAATTAAATAAAAGCAGGATATCGGTATGTAACTTAATTAACCATCGGGAATTTAATGAATTAATAGCGCGCGTGAAAAGGGTTTATTTTTCAGAAGAACTTTCTTAATTTAAAGGTCTAAACCTCACACTCTCGTTTTGTTGATAAAAACCATACAATCTAGACTAGGGGTTTTGCTGTCACTTTTATACCACCTCAGTTTCGAAAGTATATTTTGAAAATTAATTAGTTCTAATTAATCCTAACGTGGCTCTCGCTCGTTCAAAGATTAATATCAAATTCCTACTATCTAGTTAAAACCTCAAACTCTCACTCTATTGATTTTAACCTTAGTTGCTTTGTTTTTCTCACTCAAAGCATAGGAGTTTTAAAATTAGGAATTCGAATAAGAAAAATAGTTTAAGTGCGCGCGCTAAATCATCATTAAACTCCCTTCGGAGAATTAGTTTACATACCGATATCTAGGAAATTTAGCTAGACATAATTAAGAAATTAAATAAACAAAAACAGTAAATTAAATTAAACATAAATAAATAATTAAATAAAAACATTAAATAAAAACCTGGAGAGAATTGTTGAATAAACTTGCTTGAATTAAAGAAGGTAAAATTCTTGACAGGGAATTGAAAACGGAATTAAAATCGGACTTCCGATGTGGAAGAACCGAGACAGTTTACAATGCGGGGAATTTAAACTGACTGAAATAAAAGAAAACAAAGCGTAGTCTGTTCTGAGAATCAAGCTTCTATTTATAGAGGATTTTTAACTTCTACGATCCATGAAAATAGGAAAGATAGGCTTCACTTTTGATTTTATCCAATAGCCGTACGATTGGGGAAAACAGTTGATCAGACGCGTGCTTGCTCCCCACGTTGCGTGAAATTCAGTTTTTGCCAATCCTGGATTCTGTGGCGGGCGCCACGAAGCTGGTGGCGGGCGCCACCAGGCCAAATTGTGGGCTGGGCTGATTTTGCTTGATTTGCACCCCTTTTTGCTGCGTTTTTGGCCCTTTTTGCTCAATTCTCTTCCCCGACCTATTTTATTAGACAAAACTAAAAACAAAACAAATACCCGCATAAAAAGACATAAATGAATTAAAAACATATGCAAATGCAACTAAAGTTCACCTTAACTAAGCTAAAAATACGATATGATTTCGTGTCATCAAATTCCCCCACACTTGAACCATTGCTTGTCCTCAAGCATGAAAGAATAGTGAATTGCATAGCACAAGTAAAAACACATGACACGATCATCCTACTCATACGTGGTTGCCGGCTAATCTATGAAAATCAAATAACAGTGCAAATAACAAAAACACCGCAATGACACAAAAGACTCCCATTACATGAAAACAGACCTGAAGCATTTCCTTTTGACTCTACCTCTCTCCTAAGTTTCATTTCCCCTTTTCATTCTAGCGCAATCACATTAAGCCCGTTATCTTGTACACGCCCATGGTAGGAAACCTGTTAGTGATTATGATCATCATATAGCGCGGGGTGCTGATAACATAAGTTTGGTAACCCCTATTTGCTTTACCCACTTCGCAGTTGCGGGGGATCGGATCGTAACCCGCCCTACCAAGTTCAGAATCAGACACCTCTGAACCAACTACTAATGAGTTTCTATACTATGGTATTTTTTTCCTTCTCATGTTTCAACATTTGCTGAATTTTCATTAATTATTTCAAGGAATCAACCAATAGTATTCATAACATTTATAATCAAAATCATTCACTTATATTCTTCGGTTTCCCACTTAGTTTGTGCCTTGAGATGGTGCCGACTGCTTAGATAAACTACTGAGGGTTCATTAAAACTCAAGTTCAAGGTATTATCAAAACTAGTACTCAAATCAATTTTACACATTTCTGGGAATCTCGGGTGTTAAAACGGTATTGATTTTATCTAACCGTTACCCAACTTTCACAAAATAGCCTAGATAGTGCAAACAACCTATATACTTTCAGACAATCAACATCAAGCATCAGAACTCAATACTTTTGCTTTTCACAAGAAATTTTTTGGTATGGCTCAAGAAATGAGAAAAATCAGACAAAACAAAACCAACACGCAAAAACTACTCAATCTAAGTGAACTATCCTAAAGTTTTATTATGCATGCTAAAATAAATGACTGAAAAGTAAAGGAAAGCGATAAAGCTTCCTCCCCCACACTTAAATCGAGCATTGTCCTCAATGCAACGACTAAAGGTAGGAGAGAAAGTGAAAACCTGTGAGACCAAGCTACTGGCGGCCTGGGCCGCGCCTCCTCGTGCGCCTCTCATGCTGTGGAGGAACTGCACCCAACTGGTGAAAATAGTCATCGAACTCGTCCATGCGCAAAGTCATGTCCGCCATGCCATCAATCAAACCACGCTGGTCAACCTAGAATTGCTGCATCATCACCATCATCTCTGTCTGGCGTGTCTGGATATCCTGAACATGCTGGTCTCTCTGGGAATCAAGTATAGAGCGCTGCCTCATTTCATCCAAAATAGTATCAAGGGTGGCAGACCCGCTCTCATGACCAGCTCCAGAAGAAGTACCTGTAAAATAGCCAGAAGAAGTGTGTGTGGTGTGTGCGTTAACGCTCGGACCCTCGCGCTCCTCCTCCTCGTGCTCGTCACTCTCTCCCTCATCAACAGGTGCGTTTGGCACCATCCATTGGGGAACAGCAGGGTCGGGGAGGAAACGGTAATTGTCTCTGGTGCGCACATTTATGCGTGCGGGGTCAGGGAGGATGACATCGGGGTAGGCTCTATTATCAATCATCAGAATGAATTTCCCATCACCCCTTGTTTTTACTAGTTTCATATTGCGTACCATATCTAGATCAATGGTACGGGACTCAAGTGGGGTGAGGGTAGAAAGTTGTGCCCCATGGTTTAGCAAGCGTGCTAAGGTTGTGACAAGACCACCAAAAACAATTGCCCCTTTTGACTTAACCATTGAAAACATGTGATACATCATAAGTCGGGCAATATTGACCTTTTCTCTTGAAACGCTGTGAGTGAATAACAAAAATAGCTCTTTTTCATTGACCTTGTTAGAACTATAACGACCAAAGACAGTGCAGGCTAGTAATTGGCGAAAGTATCGGATAGCGGGGTTTTGGATTAGGGACGCTCTATTTCCTTCAAAACTATTTGTTTCCTTACCGGTTAAACCCCACCAAAGTGCTCTCGCGGCTTCTAACCACCCCACTTGTGTTGGTAACTCATCTAGTACTCCCTCGCCGTGTGGTAGGTGCAACAACCCGGCTAACTCATCAAAGCTAAAGTTGTAATCAACATTAAACAAACGGAACTTCACACGGTCGGGGGTGGGGTTAAGTTCTAGAGAACTAAGGAACTCCGCAGTAAGTTGGACATAAACGGGGTCCTTAAAAGAAAGCAAAAAGTCTAGTTTGAGGGATCGAATCAAGTATTGCACGCTATCTGATAATCCTAAAGTTTCGAGGCAAAGATTATCGGCATACCTCGTAGGTTCGTATTCCTTTTGGAGGAGGAGTCGGTAGAGCCTAGCTTGCCCTCCATTTTGGAAGTTGATTGCATACTCCTCTTGTTGTGCCATGACCTTTACTTACCTTACCTTGAAAGACACTTAGTAAAAATGAAGGGAAGAAAACTCTCTGTGAAATGAGAACTTTGGTGTGAAGTGAGTGTATCATGAAATGTGAATTTATAGTGGAAAAGAGTGGAAATAGTGTAGTGATGTGTAGTTGGAAAATTGAATGGAAACTTAATGATGTTGTCTACATTACAGAGAGAATCAATTCCTTTCCAAACCTTCAAGGACAAAAATCATTCAATACAAAGACAGGCTTACTGTAACACGCTTCTTTCTGCACAAAATTTGCCAAAATCATGTGTTTTCATTTTGTGGCGCGCGCCACCAGTTTCATGGCGGCCGCCACAAGGCCAATTTTTGTGAATCCTGGCCATTTTCGTCCTGTAGCGTGTTGTTGTTCAATTGAATCAATACCTATACCTGTCTAAAAGAAATAGCACAGCTTTGCACACAGTTGAATTTAGTTCTAACAGGCTAAAATTGGCACAATATTAAATTTCTATCACAGAGCAATTATTCACAAGAAAATGCATATGAGCACACAAGAGTATAAAAACAAACGGTCTCTCACAGAAGTTTTTATTCATAAACTAAATCAATTTAAATATAGTCATTGCAAATTTTCTGAAAATCAAATCATACTACTAATAAAGAAAATTTCCTAGGATTTATTTATTCTAAAGCAAGGAAAATTAAATAAAAACCCTAGGAATGCGGTAAACACGTTGGGACGGTCCTAGCCACTACGATTATGTTCGACTTCATTCACCACAAAGCCTAACTCATCCCAAATATTCTCTACTTGCGCGGCGGCGGTATCCAAGAAAGCATAAAATTCCGCGCGCAACTTAGTCAGCTCGGCCTCCATTGCATTAGCTTTAGCTTGCAATGCTTCGAACATAGCTAAAGATACGGTCGGTGGCCCCACTGGGGCATCAGCAGCAGGAGCAGAAGTAACAGGAGAGGTAGCAGTAGGAATAAAACCATGAGATTCACTTGGATCAGATTCAGAAAGATCGGTGTCAAGGTCTAGGTAGGCTTGGGGTGAAGATGGAGGTGAGAAAGGTTCATTTTGTGGTTCCCTCAAATCATAAAGCCAATTGTTTCTGTCATGAATGCTTGTTTTCTGGTTAGGCAAGGTAAAATGGCGCATGATTTGGTAATTGATAAGGAGGTCGAATCTTTCGGGTCCTAGGTTTCCTATGAAGCTATTGTTGAAGCAAAAGTCTATGTTCATCCGCCTTTCTTCCCCTAAAGGTTGAAGTTGGTTAACGGGAAATTCCACTCCAATGGCATCAGCAATCATGGTAACTAGGCCACCTATCAGGATTGGTCCTTGGCACTCAAGGGCTATCTTGTACAGGTTGTTCATTATAAAGGTGGCCCCATTGACAGGTCGGGATTGCGTGGCACATAGCATGATAAAGAGCTCCTCACGGGACACAGAACGGTTGTTTTCTGCCTTACCAAAAAGGGTGTGTGCTAGGATTTTGTGGAAGTAACGGAAAGCTGGGTTGTGTATGTTCTCAGAACGCATGCTCTCATAATCAGCTTGCCCCTCCCCTGAGATCTTCCCCCAAAAATGGTCTAGCTCACCGTAAGGGAACAAATCCTCCTCAACGGATGTGAAAGTGTGTGGATCACTCGGGAAACCTAGTAGTTTGGCCATCTCTCTATTGTTATACGTGTAATCAGTGTTAAACATTCTGAAGTTTATGAGGCCTTTGTTGAATCCTTTTCCGATCTCAGGGTGATAGGAAAATGAGCTTAGGAACTCAAGGGTTAAATTGCGGTAAGAGGTAAACCTCCTTTCCACAGCAAAATCAGACCAACCAACTTCATTAAGTAAGGACATGACACTCTCTTCGATTCCCAGTCTAGTCATGGTGTAACCGTCAGGGTGGATAAATGCATATCTCTCTGAGCGTGAATCTCATAGCCTTTCATCTGTCCTACTCCTCTGAACCTGATATCATGATTCTCAGCTTGATACATCGTGAAAGAAAGAAAAGGTATCTAGAAAAAAAATAGAGTTGAAAAGCATATACCAAAAATGTGAGTGAGAAACAAGTTATATAAATACCGCTTTACTTCTTTAAAACATAATAGAACAGAAAAACAACTAGTGACACAAGCAAAATTATTATTATTTAAGCGAAACTAAAACCTATATGTGGGTTGCCTCCCACCGAGCGCTTTGTTTAGTGTCGGTGAGCTCGACAGTTTAGAGTTTTACCTCTCTTGCGGTGGCCTAATCGGGAACGATTTCCATGGCCACTTATCAAGTATTCTCACATACCCCTCACTCTTTCTCTTTTTTCTCCTATAGGGCAGTTCAGCTTCCCTGCCCTCTTCTATTATCTTGCGTTTTGAGAGAAAAAAGGATTTACTGATTTTAGGTGGGGGTTTTGGTTCAATCTCAGGTGTCCTTCTCTCTTTTGTTTTAGAGCTTTTATTTGCCTTCCCAAATGTTACCCTCATCCTTTTTGCACTAACGTTATCCTCAAATTTTCTTTCCCCTAATTTACTCTTTCTATTTGCGCCCTTATCCTTATGTGCATTGATTTTTACATTCTTTTTCTTTTCACATGTTTTGGGAATTGGGTCTACTTTAGCCTCTACTATCTCTTGAGGAACAAGGATTGGTGGATTGTAGGGAGCAGGGGAAACATGTGGTGTTTCCTTCTCTACCTCTTCGACTACCTCACTAGGGAGGATTATCGGTGATGCTTCTTCGATCTCCACTCTTTCCTCGCTGAAACTCTCAACATCATTACCGTCCTCACTGGGCCTCTCAATCTCGCTTTCATTAACGTTTGCTACGACGTCTACTTGTCTCTCGTAAGAGGGTTCTATGGTTGTTTTGTTGAACTGGGTGATCAGTGTCTCCAGCGACTCTTGGGAAGTCGCTGTTGAGGCAACCATGGCGTCGAGCAGCCTTTGGGTTTCGAGACTGTTTTGTCTAATCTGTTCATTTATAAGCTCGTGTTCCCTCATTATTTCTCTAAGTCGGTGCTCGTGACTAGCCTTAGCGGACTCTTCCATAAATTCATTATATGCTGCTAATAGGCTAGGACTGACAAACTCTTGAGGGTCTGAATATGGAGGATAGTAACTGTACTGAGAGTTAAGGTATTGTCCCTCGGAGTATAGGGACGGTTGAGGCTGGTAGTTATATGGGCAATTTTGATTAGGGTAGTTGAAATTTTGAGGATAGTCATTATAAAAAGGGTTTGAGTTGTACATTTAAGCTCAAAGGACTATCCTAGAATTGTTTATTATATTTTATTTATTTATTTTCGATTTTTTAAATTTTTAACAGAAAATTAAAGTTGCCTTAGTCTCTACGTTGTAACGACGGAGTTACAATATCGACTAAATTGGTCCCCGGCAACGGCGCCAAAAACTTGATCGACGATTTGTGTATCAATAAATATTTTATAACTGCAAGTGCACAGTTTCGTCGTTGAGTTTTAAAAGATATCGAACCACAAAGACCAACAGTCGAACTACCGTATTTCTGTCGTTGCGGTGTAAATCTAAGGCTAATGAATTTTAGGGTTTGTTTAGAATTTTAGAAATTAAAGAAATTAAATTTAAGAATTTAAATTAATTAAATAAAAGCAGGATATCGGTATGTAACTTAATTAACCATCGGGAATTTAATGAATTACTAGCGCGCGTGAAAAGGGTTTATTTTTCAGAAGAACTTTCTTAATTTAAAGGTCTAAACCTCACACTCTCGTTTTGTTGATAAAAACCATACAATCTAGACTAGGGGTTTTGCTGTCACTTTTATACCACCTCAGTTTCGAAAGTATATTTTGAAAATTAATTAGTTCTAATTAATCCTAATGTGGCTCTCGCTCGTTCAAAGATTAATATCAAATTCCTACTATCTAGTTAAAACCTCAAACTCTCACTCTATTGATTTTAACCTTAGTTGCTTTGTTTTTCTCACTCAAAGCATAGGAGTTTTAAAATTAGGAATTCGAATAAGAAAAATAGTTTAAGTGCGCGCGCTAAATCATCATTAAACTCCCTTCGGAGAATTAGTTTACATACCGATATCTAGGAAATTTAGCTAGACATAATTAAGAAATTAAATAAACAAAAACAGTAAATTAAATTAAACATAAATAAATAATTAAATAAAAACATTAAATAAAAACCTGGAGAGAATTGTTGAATAAACTTGCTTGAATTAAAGAAGGTAAAATTCTTGACAGGGAATTGAAAACGGAATTAAAATCGGACTTCCGATGTGGAAGAACCGAGACAGTTTACAATGCGGGGAATTTAAACTGACTGAAATAAAAGAAAACAAAGCGTAGTCTGTTCTGAGAATCAAGCTTCTATTTATAGAGGATTTTTAACTTCTACGATCCATGAAAATAGGAAAGATAGGCTTCACTTTTGATTTTATCCAATAGCCGTACGATTGGGGAAAACAGTTGATCAGACGCGTGCTTGCTCCCCACGTTGCGTGAAATTCAGTTTTTGCCAATCCTGGATTCTGTGGCGGGCGCCACGAAGCTGGTGGCGGGCGCCACCAGGCCAAATTGTGGGCTGGGCTGATTTTGCTTGATTTGCACCCCTTTTTGCTGCGTTTTTGGCCCTTTTTGCTCAATTCTCTTCCCCGACCTATTTTATTAGACAAAACTAAAAACAAAACAAATACCCGCATAAAAAGACATAAATGAATTAAAAACATATGCAAATGCAACTAAAGTTCACCTAAACTAAGCTAAAAATACGATATGATTTCGTGTCATCACATTATAATCTCGCTCAGATGAGGTTGCTTTTGGGAAAAGTAATCGAGGATTTTGGGAACCGTGTCAACCTAGAACAACATGTGAGAGGGGTGGGTTACAGGTAACTTTGAACTTTTGGCCTCAGAGATTTCATTTTGAAAAGAACCCCGTTGTTGAGAATGTGAAAGAACATGTTACTTCGAGACCCAGTTCGTCGGATGATGTTATAATGTGACGGATTTGACTTTGTATCATGCATCATTACATCATTCGCATGTTCATGCATACATGGTAGCATACGCATAAAAAAAAAATGTATAATGACAGTCATACTTTATTTTGTTTTAGGGAACTGAAAAGTAAGGTTGTAAGCATGAAGGATTCAGCACTTACGCGAAGGAGGACTTTCACCTATAGTTTCAGAGTTCCAAGAATGGATGATCTGTTGGATTGGGAAAGAGATTTGACAAAAATAAGGAGGGATAATTTCTGTCTTCATTATGGGAGGATTTTGAATCTGCTTGATGTAAGGATGGATCCAGTACAATTATCTGTGTTTGTTCAGTTCTATGATCCGCAGTTGTGTTGTTTTACTTTCCAAGATTTCCAGCTTCTCCCGACTATAGAGGAATTCGAGGTCTTTTTGGGAATTGAAGCAAAACCAAGTGCTCAACTCATAAGGGAGACCCCCGATCCACAAGACATTGCAAGAGCTTTGCATTTAGATACTGTACTTGTTCAAGTGAAGAAAGGTGATGTATGGGGTTTTCCTAAACATGTTTTGGAAACTAAAGCTCAACAATCTTATGATAAGGGCAACTGGAAAGCTGACAATGCAATTCATGCTTTACTGGTGTATGGTTTGATCATGTTTCCGAGCCAAGAGAATTTTGTTGATATGGCAGCTGTAAAGGTCTTCTTGAGTGGGAATCCTATCCCGGCACTTCTAGCTGATTTTCTGTACTCAATGCATGATAGGCGTGGGACGGGAAAAGGAGGTCAAATTGTTTGTTGTACTCCTTTGATTCAAGCATGGTTGGATTTGCATATGCCTAATCGTGGTCCTTTTGTGGATAACAAAGATAAGAAATGGTCTGAGAAATTCAGTGTTTTGACTGAAAAGGATATCCGCTGGTATACCCGTGACCTAGAGTTTCCAAGAGTTCTCCTTAAATGTGGAAGCTTCAAGAATTTGCCTCTCATCGGGACCAAAGGATGCATTAATTACAACCCTGCTTTGGCTCTCCGACAGTTGGGTTATGCTTTGAAGACCGTGCCTAAAGGCCCTGAAATAGAAGAGTATATCCTAAAGAATGAATCTGATGACCTGGAACTGTGGAATAGGATCAAGCTGGCTTGGGGACAGCTTATCAGAAAAACCATGGGAAGAAATGACTGTATTACTTCGCCAGATTTTACTCTTTGGATAAAAAGAAGAGTTCAAGAGATTTTGATGCCTTACTCCGTTGTTGCTCCTCTTGAGATTCCTGAGCCAGTACCTGATGTGGTTATTCCTATGGAAGATGTTGAAGTTGTCAAAGCAGCAAATGAAAGTCTGCTAAAGGAGAATGCTTGTTTGTCCGCTGAATGCAACAAGTACAAGGAAGAAAGTAGCAAATACCAAAGGCAGTGTGCGAAATATCAAGAAGAAATAGATAAACAAACAGCTTGGTTTAAGGATCACCAAGAAAGGTCGGATAAAGTTGCTAAAAAGAAAGAAAAGAGGATGAGAGAAATACTTGAAGAAGAGTTCCAGATAAAGAAAGCTGAAGTCGAAAAAGTTAATGAAGAGTTGAGAGAGTCCGGCCAAAAAGCCTTGAGTTCCCAAAACGATGTGAAAAGAAAATATCAAGTTCAGTTAGATAATGCTATGAGGGCATTAAAGAAAGAAAAGGCTGAAAGAAGAGGATTGGAAGAGGCTTTCCAAGCAGACAAGATAGAATATGAGGAGGCTTTACTGATCGAGAGGACTAAAAGGGAAAAGCTCGAGAAATCTCTTGAAGAGCAAGGAAATGTGATTGTTCAAATGGAAAGAAGCCTCGAGATACTTCAAAGATCCATAGATCAACAAGGCGAGCGATATAATTTCGATGTGGGAGAGTTGCGTGATCAGCTAGAAGCGTTGCGCGAGTCAAGTAAAAAGTATTTTCTCTTGAATTGTCATCGTGCAAGGGTAGCTCAGAACAGTTTGGTTAGGTTGGTAACCCTCTTTAATGATTTTATGGAAAAGTTACCTAATGAATTGGATGATGCTGAAGTTGGTCTTTGTGTGGGGACGGCCGATAAAAGAGTAATCAAGTTCGTCAAGAAGTTCAGAAGGCTATTGGATAGTTACAAGCAAGAACTCGAACAAGCTCAGAAGATCGTCATTTGACTTCTTGTATCTTCGTGATGGTGATGTAATAATATGTAAGGCTTGCAGCAATTTATTTGCACTCGCAATACTTGTAATTTTTTTTATCTTTATATTATTAAGGCTTGTAATATTTATCCTTTATTCAAAGAATGTAATGACTCTTGTAATGATTATCTTCTATTATCAATGATTAAAGTGACTGTTTGATATCCTGATGATTGTACCGACTTCTAAGTTATTCATGCAAGTTCTTTTGTGAGTTAAACGGTGTTTCTAAAAGTGCTAATTCGCGTTTGGCTTAGGTTCCGAAGTGCTTATGACCATTACATATCAAAAGTCCCCTAAAATAAAAAATAAAATATATAAAATATATATATATATATATATATATAATAAAAATGCATACATTTATACACATATATATGCATACATTCATTTAATGATCATAAATCTCATTTTCATTCATCCATCCCAACAGCTACCTTCCCGGCACCGTTATTTTACAAGAAGAGTTGCTCATCACATTATGGACAATTGGCAAGACAAACATGATGCGCTCCAAGCTGAGGTTACCCAGATGGGTGGACAAGTGACCCAATTTTGTGGAAAGCTAGATCGGGTCTTGGAGATGTTGGCTAATATGAATATGCAACCAAGGGTGGTTGAGGTCACTGCACCTGCAGTCGTGGTTACTCAAGGAAATGCCTCTGCTGGTTATGATTTGCCTACTTTTGGTCTACCTAAGGGTTATGTCCCGCAAGGATATGTGGCGGCGACATCTGCTCCACTGGTTGAAACTCCTGCTAGGGTCAGCACGGTACAACAGGTGATTGACCTAAATCAAGACGCATTTGAGGATCCTAGGGATGCTTATCAAGGTCCTGACCATCATGGGCCTAGATTTGCATACCAAGGAATGGTACCCCAGGTTAATGAGCAAAAGGTTGATTCTGCTCCTCAGTTGGAACAGAAATATCAGGCTCTAGAGGAGAGGTTGAATTTGGTAGAAATGGGTAATGATCCGTTGGATTTCTCGAAGATGTACTTGGTTTCCGATTTTGTGCTTCCACCAAAGTTCAAAATGTCTGATTTCGAGAAGTATAAGGGTTTGAGTTGCCCGAAGAATCATCTAGTCATGTATATCAGAAAGATGGCCTCTTATGCTCATGATGACAAATTGATGATCCACTGTTTCCAAGACAGTCTAGCTGATGTGCCTCTCAACTGGTACATGCAACTTGAAAAAGGCAGCATCCTTTCGTGGAGGGATTTGGCCAATGCTTTTATCAAACATTACCAATATAATATGGATATGGCTCCAAACCGCACTCAGCTCCAAAATACTACTATGAAGGATGGTGAATCTTTCAAGGTCTATGCTCAAAGGTGGAGAGCCTTAGCTTCCCAAGTACGTCCTCTGCTCTTGGAGACGGAACTTGTGGACTTGTTTACCAATACTCTGCAAGGAACCTACTTTGAAAGGTTGGTAAGTACTTCCTCCTCTGACTTTGCCGATCTGGTTCGAGTTGGCGAAAGGGTCGAAATGGGGATCAAGAATGGGAAGATTCCATCTGCTGCTGGTTCACAAAGTAACAATGCAAGGAAGCCTGGTGGTAGCTTTAACAGAAAAAAAGAAGGTGAAGCTAACGCCATATCTTCAAGGGGCAGTCGAGCACAGTCTACAACACCTGTTCAGTTCCCCTACTTTCCCATCCCATACTTAGCTGCCGCTCAGCACCAACAGTTTCCCAATTATCAGTATCAGAATCCAATGAATCCAGTGCCTCAACACCAGCAACAGGCACCACCGAAACAGAATCCTCCACCAGTTCGTAGGGTTTTCGATCCAATCCCTATGTCATATAGTCAGCTGCTTCCTTATCTGGTGCATAGTGGTAAAGTGACGCCCAAACCTTTGAGGGCTATGGTCCCACCATTCCCTTCTTGGTATGATGTTAATGCAAAATGTGACTATCATGCTGGTACTGTGGGTCACAATACTGACAATTGTAGAGCTTTTAAGCACAAAGTACAAGACCTGATTGATGACAATGATTTGTCTTTTAAAGAAAGTGGGCCCAATGTGACTAACGATCCATTGCCTAAGCACCCAACAGGCAATGTGAGTTGTGTTGAGAGTGGCGGAAATCTGATAAGGGATGTTTCGTTGATAAGAACTCCTTTGTCCTCTGTCCGAGAAATGTTGTTGAATTATGAGGAATTTGTGAACCTGCATCCTGATTGTAAAGAATGTCAGAATGATCCGAATCATTGTTCGGAGTTAAAGGAATGTTTGCAACAGTTGATGGATCAAGGCCTAGTACAGGTTGGTTATTCAAAGAAGGAAGATTTGGTCGCCACTGTTGACCAGCAGGGGCATGAGAAGAGTGTGGGAAAGATTGAGATCTTGTATAGGAAATTGGAGATAGAGGTTCCTTGTCGCAAAAAAGAGCCTCTTATCATCCAAATACCTGCACCGTTCCCTTATGAAAGCACTAAGGCTGTTCCGTGGAATTATAGTACATCTGCTTATGTACAAGGGAAGCCTGTAGTGATTCCTGAACAGGGAGTGACTAGTATTGATGGGCCTGGTAAGATAACAAGAACTGGTAGGATATACTCTCCAGAAATATCTGCAAAGAATGGTTCTGCATCTTCTCCATCACCAGCTAAGAGTTCACCGGCTGTTGACACTAGTGCTGAGTCGTCTAAAGAGAAAGATAAGCAAGAGGAGGTTGATGTATTTCTCCGAATCATCCGAAAAAGTGATTACAAGGTTGTGGATCAGTTGAACCAGACACCTTCCAAGATCTCCATTTTGTCCTTATTGATGAATTCTGAGGCCCATAGATCAACTTTGTTGAAGCTCCTGAATATGGCCCATGTGAATCAAGACATCACAGTCGATCAGTTTGATGGGGTGGTCAACAATATCACAGCTAGTAGATGTTTGGGTTTTGTTGAATCTGAGCTACCTTCTAAGGGGTATACACATAATAGAGCTTTACACATTTCAATGAGGTGTCAAGACAACAATATTGCTCGAGTTTTGGTTGATACTGGCTCTTCATTGAATGTTCTGCCCAAGTCCACCTTGATGAAATTATCTCTGCTCGGACCAACACTAAGGCCAAGCAATTTGATTGTCAAAGCCTTCGATGGGTCTCAAAGGGAGGTGATTGGAGAAATAGAGCTGCCAATATTTATTGGTCCACAACTGTTCAATATAACTTTCCAAGTCATGGATATCAATCCATCTTACAGTTGTTTGTTGGGGCGGCCATGGATTCATGCTGCTGGTGCTGTAACTTCTACTCTCCATCAAAAGCTCAAGTTTGTGTCCAATAACAAATTGATAACTGTGTCTGGTGAAGAGGATACTTTGGTGAGCCATTTGACCTCGTTCAAGTATGTTGAAAATGATGAAGGTGCTGTAGAAGTTCCCTTCCAAGCTTTGGAGGTTGCAAGTGTCACCCTTGCAAATCCTGGAAATGACGGTTGGAAAGAAAAGAAATTCGTTACTTCTTTAAAGAGCTTGAAGGTAGCCTTAGAAGAAGGACTTCCTACTGGTTTGGGACAAATGTTGGTTTTGTCTGAGAAGAAGGATCGCTTCGGTTTGGGTTATCAGTTGTCCAAAGGGATAGCAACTCAGAAAAAGGTACAAGACAAGATTCCAAGGATTGAAGATACTTTCTGTAGTGCTGGTTACCGTGTTGATGGTCACATTGCTATGGTTGATGACAACGAGACTGTTGGAAAGAACCAGGATTGGGTACGCCAGTGTTCTCCAGAGACTGTGCTCACTAATTGGACAGCTGTTGGAATCCCTGAAGTTGTTTTTATTTCAAAGTAATTTGTTTTCTTTTCAAAACACCTTTGTTCAGCCCAGAACAAATGGTCGTGCTTGTAGGGCCACTTTGTTTTAATGACTAATTTGCAATTAATGAAAAGTGCTTCTTGTGCAATTTCTGTCTTATTTATTCTTCTTTTTACAGTTTTAAAAAGATAAATTATAAAAAATGGCAATAATTTCTTGCATTTCATAAAAACACTTTTGCATTCAAATCTAAATCAATAAAATTAAATCATGCAAAAATGAATCCATGAATCATAACAGTGCTGTAAATCTTCATGACCTCCACCTCCCAATTAATCAAGCTGAAGAGGATGGAGAGGAAAATTATGAATTACCAGAAGAGTTAGCTCGAATGTTGGATCAAGAGAAAAGAATGATTCAACCTCATCAGGAACCAGTGGATGTGATCAATCTGGGGACTGAAGAGGATAAAAAAGAGGTCAAAATAGGTGCCTCCCTACAGCCAGATGTGAAAGAGAGTCTGATCAAGCTTCTTCGAGAGTATGTGGATGTGTTTGCATGGTCGTACCAGGATATGCCCGGTTTGGATACCAACATAGTTGAACACAACCTTCCGCTCAAGCCTGAATGTCCTCTGGTAAAGCAAAAGTTGAGAAGAACTAGACCTGACATGGCTCTCAAGATCAGGGAAGAAGTCAGAAAACAGTTTGACGCGGGTTTTCTTGCGGTGGCCAAGTACCCTGAATGGATTGCTAACATAGTACCAGTCCCGAAGAAGGATGGTAAAGTGCGCATGTGTGTGGACTATCGGGATCTGAATAGAGCGAGCCCGAAAGATGATTTCCCATTACCTCACATTGATGTATTGGTGGATAACACAGCTCGTTTCCCGATCTTTTCCTTCATGGATGGTTTTTCTGGCTACAATCAGATTAAAATGTCGCCTGAAGATATGGAGAAAACCACATTTATCACCCCGTGGGGAACTTTCTGTTACAAAGTGATGCCTTTTGGTTAGAAGAATGCTGGGGCAACATATCAACGTGCCATGGTTACTCTCTTCCATGACATGATCCACAAAGAGATAGAAGTGTATGTGGACGATATGATTGCTAAATCTCAAACAGAAGAAGAACACTTGGTACATCTCCTGAAATTGTTCAAAAGGTTGAGAAAGTATCAGTTGCGGTTAAATCCCAACAAGTGTACATTTGGTGTCAGATCCGGCAAATTGCTAGGCTTCATTGTTAGTGAAAAAGGAATTGAGGTTGATCCCGACAAAGTCAAAGCAATTCAGAATATGCCAGCACCAGTGACTGAGAAAGAAGTTAGAGGTTTCCTAGGACGATTGAACTATATCTCCAGGTTTATCTCTCATCTTACTGCAACTTGTGAACCAATTTTCAAGTTATTGAGGAAAGATCAGGCTGTTGAATGGAATGAAGACTGCCAAAGGGCATTTGAAAAGATTAAACAATACTTACAAGAGCCACCAGTCTTGATACCGCCTGTTCCTGGAAAGCCGTTGATTTTGTACCTACATGTGCTAGAGGAATCCATGGGGTGTGTACTGGGACAACATGATGAAACTGGTAGGAAGGAGCATGCAATTTATTACTTGAGCAAGAAATTCACTAGTTGTGAAATCAATTACTCACTAGTTGAAAAGACTTGTTGTGCTTTGACTTGGGCTGCTCGCCGTTTGAGACAGTATATGGTGTGTCACACAACTATGTTAATCACTCAGATGGATCCTATCAAATACATTTTTGAGAAGCCTGCTTTAACTGGAAGAATTGCCCGTTGGCAGATGTTGTTGTCTGAGTATGATATTCAGTATGTTACACAAAAAGCTATCAAAGGAAGTGTGCTAGCAGAGCATCTAGCTCACCAGCCTTTAGATGATTATCAGCATGTGCGCTTTGACTTTCCTGATGAAGATATCATGGCTTTGAGTGAAAAACCTCCTATTGGTGATGATGAAGGGCCCGAACCGAGATCTTTGTGGAAGCTTGTGTTCGACGGTGCGTCCAATGCTATGGGGCATGGTATAGGTGCTGTTATAATCTCTCCTCGTAATACTCACACGCCGTTCACAGCCAGGTTGTTGTTTGACTGTACCAACAATATTGCCGAATATGAGGCTTGTATTATGGGTTTAGAAGGGGCAATTGATTTGAGAATCAAGAACCTAGAAGTGTATGGAGATTCTGCTCTGGTTATCTACCAAATCCGAGGTGAGTGGGAAACTCGTCATCCTAATTTAATTCCATATCGGGATCATATTATGGAAATGACGAAGTACTTTGATGTTATCACTTTCCATCATATTCCCAGAGAAGATAATCAGTTAGCTGATGCTTTAGCTACTTTGTCAAGCATGTACAAAGTAAGTTACCCAAATCATGTGCCTCGTGTAGCAATTGAGCGCAGAGAAAAACCCGCTTATTGTTTGGTAGTTATTGAAGAGAAGGATGGAAGACCTTGGTATTATGATATCAAGAACTTGATCAAAAACAAAGAATATCCTGCCGGTGCTTCCGAACAAGATAAGAAGACTTTGAGAATGCTAGCAGCTGGTTTTTTCCTAGATGGGGAAGTGCTGTACAAAAGAAACTACGATAAGGTCCTTCTCCGTTGTGTAAAGAAGAGAGAAGCAGACATGCTTATTGAAGAGATTCATGAAGGAGCTTTTGGTACCCATGCAAACGGGCACTCTATGACAAAGAAAATTCTCCGTGCGGGCTATTACTGGTTGACCATGGAAGCAGATTGCATCAGCTATGCTAGAAAATGTCACAAGTGCCAAATTTATGCGAACAAGATTCATGTTCCACCTACTCCTCTACATGTTATGACAGCACCTTGGCCTTTTGCTATGTGGGGCCTAGATATGATTGGCATGATTGAACCAAAGGCGGCAAATGGTCATCGCTTCATCTTGGTTGCTATTGATTATTTCACCAAATGGGTCGAAGCAGCATCCTATGCCAATGTCACCAGAAAGGTGGTTTCTAAGTTCATCAGAAGGAAGATAATCTGTCGCTATGGAGTTCCTAACAAGATTATCACTGATAATGCTAGCAATTTGAATAATCAGACAATGAGAGAGTTGTGTGCTGAGTTCAAGATTGAACATCACAATTCATCACCATACCGACCCAAGATGAATGGCGCTGTCGAAGCAGCTAATAAGAACATCAAGAAGATCATTCAGAAAATGGTGAAGACTTACAGGGACTGGCATGACATGCTTCCCTATGCTCTCCATGGATACAGAACCACAGTACGCACTTCAACAGGGGCAACTCCTTTCTCTCTGGTCTATGGTATGGAAGCGGTACTACCATTAGAAGTTGAGATTCCTTCGTTAAGAGTCTTGAGAGATGTCAAACTCGACGAAGCGGAATGGGTTCAGAATCGGCTTGATCAGCTCAACCTCATCGAAGAAAAGAGAATGATAGCTTTGTGTCACGGTCAGTTGTACCAGCAAAGAGTCAAGAGAGCATTTGATAAGAAGGTCCGTCCAAGACAGTTCAAGGAAGGTGACTTAGTGTTGAAAGAAATACTGCCCGTTCATAAAGACTTACGAGGAAAATGGACTCCTAACTATGATGGACCATTTGTCGTAAAGAAAGCCTTCTCTGGTGGAGCAGTAATCCTTGCAACTATGGACGGTGAAGAGTTTGCACATCCAGTGAACTCTGACGCAGTCAAGAAGTATTATGCCTTAAAAAAAAAGTGATAAAAAAAAAATATTTGCCCGTCAAGCTGAAAACCTGAAAAGGCGGCTTAGTCAAAAAAGAGGGCGTCTCGGTGGATCGAAAACCTGAAAGGGCGGTTCATACAAAAAAAAATGAGACATAAAAAAAAAAAAAAAAAAAAAGGCATAAGACTGCGTCACTTGATCAACATGAAGGCGAAGCTTCAGATGGAAAAGATTGGTTCAATTTCCTTTCTCGAAAGCAAGATATTGTGGTGTTGAACTCATGGAGAAGGACAGCTTTGTTATGATTCCATGGAATTTATTTATTTTTCATTGTCATTATCTTAGTTTCAATTTACAATCACCTCATTGAGGGATTAGCATTCGGTTGTAAAAACTTTCCGCACTTTGCGCAATGAATAAAATTTCCACTTTCAATCATATTGTCTCTGCTAGCTTTTATGTTCTAATTGCATACGTTTGTGCTATTCATTTTTAATAAATAAAGCATTTAAACATTGTGAAAAAATAAAAGCATTTGAAAAGATTACAAATTGTTTTGATTTTTAAACATCTAAAGGGAAACCAACGGCATATTTTAATTTGCCCTAATCCAACAAAAAAAAAAAAATCATGGCAATCCCTCGATTTCATTTCATGAAGAATGTTGCTATCCTTTTTTGGAAACTTGACCGAATGTTTATTCCATAACCACAGTCAACATTTCAAGATTTTCATCTAAGTGGAGTTACTCAAATTCTCGGTGCCGGGAAATTCAAACTCTCCTCAAAATAAACTCAGAAATTCATGCATATTCATGCATTCACGCATATAGGTTCATGCATAAAAAGAATCACACCAAATCTTGCATATAATCAAATATTTCATCTGCATTAGTTCTGCATTTAGGCAATAGAAGTGCACAATCATGCATTCATGAAGTACATGTTTAAAACGTTGTCTTAACAGGTTGCGAACTTGGATATCTTGTTCAGTAATAAAGGTCTGCGGACCTAATTCTCCAACAAAATGATTATTGAACTATAATCTCTCAACAAAAGAAAGAGGTTGACGAATCTTTTCCCCAATGAATTGGTCAACAAAGTGTCATCCCCAAGCAGATCAGTCAGTGCATCATTTTTCAATGAGAAAGGTTGAGGAATCGTTTCTTTCCCCAGTGAGGCAGTTGATAATTGTTCATCCCCAGCAAGTCGGTTGGAACACCGCATTTTCAGCAAGATGGCTGGTGAACCATGATATTTTGACAAGAAGGATTGGTGAATCTTTAAACATCCCCAGTGGATTTATTTGGTTTTATCCCTATCACAAGTTGATCAACAGAGTTTCGTCCTTATCAAAGGGATTTTCACTCTATACTTTCCAAAAAAAGGTTGATGATCCTTTCCCAGTAAATAATTCGACAAGTGTTACCTACAGCAGATTGGTCTACATACAACTTTCCTAGTCAAAAAAGTTAAATAGACCTGTTCTCCAGTGGTTTGTTCGAGATGGTTATCTCCAGTCGATTGATAGATTAAATTCTTCATCAAAATGGTTTACAAGCAGTTGTCTTGTGACTCAGATTTTTATGGTCGACACACCAGTGAAGTGGTAATGATCAGTTTTGGAGTTCAGGTACCCTGAGGGGGGAAGACTTCATTTTTCTTTTATGATCAACACACCCGGAGGAGAGGTAATGATCAGTTTTTGAGATAACGCACCCTGAGGGGAGGCGACTCAGTTTCTATGGTCGACACACCAGTGAAGTGGTAACGATCAGTTTTGGAGATAACGCACCCTGAGGGGAGGCGACTCAGCTTTTATGGTCGACACACCAGTGAAGTGGTAACGATCAATCTGGGAGTTCAGGTACCCTGAGGGGGGAAGACTTCATTTTTCTTTTATGATCAACACACCCGGAGGAGAGGTAATGATCAGTTTTTGAGATAACGCACCCTGAGGGGAGGCGACTCAGCTTTTATGGTCGACACACCAGTGAAGTGGTAATGATCAGTTTTGGAGTTCAGGTACCCTGAGGGGAGAAGACTTCATTTTTCTTTTGTGGTCGACACACCAGTGAAGTGGTAACGATCAGTTTGGAGTTCAGGTACCCTGAGGGGAGAAGACTTCGTTTTTCTTTTGTGGTCGATACACCAGTGAAGTGGTAATGATCATTTTATTCTCAGGTATTCAGTTACTAGTTTTTCCAGGTATGTTTCCACCTTCATCTTCCATATGCATTCATTATCATTTCATCACATTCACACCACAAAATTAGGGCATTTGTATTTAATTATCTTTTACTCCGAACACGTAAAGACGCAAGTCATTTACACATTCGAGTATAAGACAATTAAATAGGGGCAGCTGTAATACCCTAATTTTTGCGCTTTTGAAAATAAATATTTTATTTAAAAATTAATTCTTATTTTCATTAAGAAATACCAAAAAAATAGATTTTAGATAATTTTGTTTTACAATTTATCCTTTTTCCTTTATTTCTCTAAAATACAGCAATTTACTTTTTGTATTAAAAATAGCAAAAATATTTGAAAATTGTTTTCATCTCTTTATTTAAGTATATATTTTATTTTTATAGTTTTCTATATTTTTATTTACATTTTTATTCATTTTTACTTAATATTTTTGCATTTTTATCCCTTTAGAGTTTTCCTTCACCAATCATGTGATGCCACCTTATCCCCTTCACATTTTTATTCTTTTTTTCACTTTAAAATAAATCAGATTTTCTTTTTATCCCTTTTTACAGTTTTTACCCTTTATTTTGTGATTATCACAATTTAACCCCAACCCTAAAAATCTTGTTATAAATAGTGGAGGGTTTCTTACAACCCTAGTTTTGGATTGTAGAAACCCTCTCTCTTCTTTTTCTCTGCCGCGGCAGAACCTCTTCACCCTCAATTCCTCTTTTCATTTCTCTCAAACCCTAAGAACAAATTTCATCAAATCTTCCCAAATCATCATCAAACCATAAAATCACCATGAAATAGAAGCTTGCATTCACTCTCCTCCGTCTATTCTTCCGTCAATCACATTCAACCACGGCAAAAACAAGTTTGAGAATCACGAATCCGAAATCTAAAATCTCAAGAACAACAAAGGTTCGGTTCACATGATTTGAACCGTGTTTTAGTCTTTGTTTTGCGTTGATTGTTAACTGCATTTGTATATAGCTTGCTGTGTGATTATTGTTGTTCGTTTTGTTACTGTTAAAAAATAAAATGTAGATCTGTTTGCGATTTCGCGAGCAATTTTGGGTTTTTTTTTTTCGTTTCTGTTTACATAATCTAAAGATATAATCATGAAAACATGTTCCTGTATGATCGATTCACGCGATTTTGAACGAAAATGGTTTAGATCCGAATTTTTGCGTTCGATTTCTGTTTCGTTTTAAGCTCCGTTTCGAAAAACCGTTGTTAGATTCGCGATCTGTACACGAAAACGATTTGATTTGATTAATTGTTTGTCATTTTTGATGTTGAATCGGGTTTGTTGTGATGAAACCGAGTTAACTCGTTTAACTCCCATGGCTGGTACTGAGTCACTGAGTTAGTGACTCAGTTTGATGGAGAAGATGATGATGTGTCAGCCTCTGATTGGCTGGCACTTAATTTTGTTTTTTTATTATTTTTTTATTTTTCTGCTTGGGTTAAGTGACCGGGTCGGGTCACACTGGTTCGACCCGATCCGGTTTGTTTGTGAATTAATTTGGGCCTGGATACTGTTCTGGGCCAAAGTTGGGTTTTCTGCTTTTTACACCCTTTAGTATGCTAAACTCACCCCCTGAGCTGTGAGGTATAACTGGGCCTAAGCCCAGCTGCGAATTACTGCCTGTACCCCCTCATTATGCTGTTCGCACACTCCCTCTGGAATTCTATAATGGGCCTTAAGCCCATCTGCATGTTTTCTGTCTCTTTGTGATTTTTACTATTATACTCCCTGTTCTACTTTTGCACCCCCCTGCGGATATTAATTAATTATGACGTTAACGAATATATATAGAAAAAAAAAATGCTACTTGATTTTATATTTGAAAATTCATATCTGAAATAAAAATGAATCGGACTCTGACGTACGTCTCGTGTCCTCGAATTATTTTTATTTCGAATATTTTAAACAATTTAATTAACGTAGAGATAAAAAGGGCTTGACTTACGACTTGTCTCTGTTTATCCTATTTTAATTAACGTTGTTTAAATCTTTTTTCTTTCCCGTTACTTCGCTTGATCACTTATAACGTCATAATTAAATAATATCTCAATTGTTCCTTATATTTAATTTTGAGTGAAATAAAGATAAATTGGGCCCTGTCTTACGACTCGCGCTTTGAATTTATTTTTAATTCGTTCAAAATGCAATCTGATGTTTGAAACGTTAGATAAGCGAGAGCCTGACGTACGACTCGTCTTGAGCTTATCTTACGCTTGCTTGCTAAAATGTCCGTTAATTTGCTTCTCTATTTGTCAGTTTCAATTTATGCCTGATTATCTGATTACTCATTTATTTATGCATCCGCATATTTATTTCGAGTATTATTTAATTTATGCATTATTATACTGTCATTACCATACATCATGCATTTGCATCTCTCAGCTTTTACCCTTTTCTTTTCTTTTCTGATCTGAAAATCTGTTGTGAACTTATCTTTGAATATGGAATGTGAATAAATCAGTCTCTGTCGTACGACTCTGGCTTCGAATTATTCGCATGCCATTTAAAACGGAACACTCTTTAATTAAATGAAATGGGAAGGAGCCTGACTTACGACTCGTTTTCGGCTCGTTTCACTTTAATTAAGAATGTTCATTTAATAAACTGAATGAAAAGAGGGAGCCTGTCGTACGACTCGTTTCTGCTCGGATGATCCGGTCCCTGACTGACGACTCGTGATTTAGGATCATTCTCATTCTCAAAATAATTTCCTAAAATCATAAAATACACTCAACCCACTCAACTCTTTTTGCCTGCCCTTGCGCAGTTAACTCTTTTTCATTTGCTCTTGTGCAGTAAACTCTTTTTAACTGTTTTCCTAAACGGATAATGCTTTATCCATTCCCCTGCTACAAACAAACGCTTAAGCCTCCGAAGCGAGCACACAAGCATACTATTGTATCAGTGGAATGCGACCTAAGCATCGTTCACTAAAAACAACCTACAAACAAAAATCTTTCTTTTCAGGAAGAACTACGTGAGCTTTGACTTCCTCATTGTACTTGGGGGATACGTAGGAGCGAGAGCCTCTCTCGTCAAGCCAAATAATAAAAAACTCTTATTTTCCTTTCTGTTCAATATGCGGTAATTTAATTCTTTTTGTACGGTTATCTCTGTTTATGCAAACCAAAATTCTTCAAATGGTTCCCGTTGAGTACAACGGATATGAGGGGGTGTTAACGTCTTCCCCTCATGTAACCAACTCCCGAACCCGATCTTTAAGGTTTTATCATTATTTTCCTTTCCCCTCATGGGATAAATAAAATATGGTGGCGGCTTCATTGTTTACATTTGTGCATTGCATTTCATCATTGCATATCTGTATATTTTTTTCGCCGGGTACTACAGCGCGCGCACACGGTAATGACCGTGTTCCCCTCTATTGATCAAGTATCATACAGCCTTGATTCCACGCGTGCACGCCCACTATAGCTGTTATGTTCCCTTCTGTTTGATCAGAATCAAACGGACCCTGTGCATCCGCGCGCCCTGGGCCGGTCCATGTACTGGGCCCTGTTTTGCTTTGCTGCTTGCTCTCTACAATTGCTATTTGCACCCCTGTTTCTGCTATTTGCACCATTCTGTAATCATTTTTAATGTATATAATTCACTTAATTCATCTTATTTATTTTAACTAAACTTAATTTAATTATTTATTTTAAATGTAATATATTATACTATGATAATTTTATGTTTTGTGACTATAAAACACTTCTAAAATATAATTAATAGTAATGTGGATTAAAAAAGAAGAGGCGGATGCACATCCGTTCGCTTCCCGATTAATTGGGGGCTTAGTGCACACTTTGTCCGACTTTTAGTCGTCTTCCGCTCAAACCCATAAAAAAGACACTAAAAAACATCCACCAATCAAACTTAATTTTTCGCCTTCGGGTCAATTCTTAAAAGCCGTTTTAAGAGGTAAAAACAAAATTCTTTTTTCATAAAAAACACCAACCAACAATGTACCCAGAACTACGTAGCTTTGATTTCCTCATCGCACCGGAGGATACGTAGGAGCAAGAGTCATCTTGTCAAGCATAATAATAAAAAATGTAAATTTTCCCCTTTTCTTATAAATATCTCTCAATAAAAAGGAAAATCTAATAAATAAAAACATGTAAATAAACTTTAAAAAATTCTTAATACCCTACAATTAATTAGGAGGTTCCCGTTAAGTACAACGGATGTGAGGGGTGCTAATACCTTCCCCTTGCATAATCAACTCCCGAACTTGGAAATGGTTGCGACGACCTTCCTTCCATTATTTTAGGTTTTATCGATATTTTTCCTTTAAAATAAAATTCGGTGGCGACTCTGTGTCATACCGAGTGTCCTAAACGCTTGGGCGATTTTCGCGGCGCGACAGCTGGCGACTCTGCTGGGGATGTCAAGAGAGTTAAGCCTATCCTCATTAGTTTTAGGGTTAAATGCTTTTTGTTTGTTTACATGTTTTTGTTTTATTTATTTTATTTCCCCGCATTATTTATTTATTGTCTTTTATGTATATATATATGTATATATATTGTGGGGTGGGTTTATTTATTGTTGAGGGAAGCTTTAAACACAAGCTTGAGAAAAACCTTAAGTTTAAGTTATGAGTTGTTAGTATGGACCCCCGGGATGCACATCCCTCGGGTGATTTACGAAAACTCCGCTCAGGGTAGATCTATTCGAAACGTCCCTCAGGCATTGGCTAGCCCATCCTCCTGTTGGAATTTCGAACATGGTCAGCGACTCTGGGAACCTTTTAGAACCCAATGCATTCATTTGAGGGGAACCCTTCAAGATTCCGCCGTGTATCATGGGGAAGGCCTTGAAAGTGGTCCATAACCTCAGATGTTGCTTTCAAAAAAGAAAGAAACAAAACCCTTTAGAACCATCCTTGTGAGGGGTTTGGGTAAAATGCTTAGGACTGACCTATCATAAGGAGCCCTCCTATATAGGTTGTCATGTTAAAGATACCCCTCATAAAATTCATGAATGACACAAATTCTTTTAGCACACAAGATAGTATTTGTTGCACACACATGCATCCATCATGCATTGTCATGCACATGCATTTATTCATGGAAAAAATAATCTATTGCATCTTCATGCATTACACAATATAATAGCCATGCATCTTCATGCATTCTCATGCATTGAAAAATTCATCTCCTCACCTTCTACGCTCCAGGTATTGCAAAAATAATCCGGAAACCAAGGAAACGGTTGCCATCAACGCCTGCTCTCCCACACTCTCACGGGACACGTGCTAATTTGAAGAGGATCATGGAGCGACTCGAGGAAAATCAAATTGCTTTGAGTAAGGATGTGGATTCCCTCAAGAAAGGCATGGAGAAGCTCTTCGAAACACTCCAGAAGCGAGCCAATGAGAAAGCTGCAAGAGCCGAAGAGAAGAAGAAGGCCAAAGCACTGAAGAATAAACACAAGGAAGACGAGGACTTTGGCAAAAGCCCGTGGCATCCTAAGGATCCTCCAAGCTTCAAACCCCCTAAAAATCCGGGGCAAGCCTCATCTGGAGGATTCGTTGAAATACTAAGGCATGTCGAAGATTTCTCTGACGGCGAGCAAGAGTATGTCCAACCTCTCCCTACCAATACCACTCAAGGTGCTATGCCTAACCAGCAAGTGATAACTGATAATCATTCAAGTGCTGAATCCACACAGATCCAAGCTCTGGAGGAAAGGCTAAAAGCTGTGGAAGGGTTCAATGCCTATGGCTTCAATGCCTTGGACATGTGTTTGGTCCCAGATGTGGTGCTTCCACCAAAATTCAAGGCATCTGACTTTGAAAAATACAAAGGGATTCACTGCCCCAGAAATCATTTAAGGATGTTCTGTAGAAAGATGGCGGCACACGCTACTAATGAGAAGCTGATGATCCATGTGTTCCAAGAAAGTCTGAGAGGGGCATCTTTAGATTGGTACATGCAGTTGGAAAAGACCAAATCCAGTCATGGAAAGATCTCACTGATGCTTTCATGAAGCAGTACAAGTACAATCTAGACATGGCTCCCAATCGAATGCAGTTGCAAGCTACTACACAAAAGAAGGATGAATCTTTCAAGGAGTATGCTCAGAGATGGAGAGAATTGGCTGCTCGCGTCCAACCCCCACTCTTAGAAAGGGAATTGGTTGACACATTCATGAGCACTCTTCAAGGACTTTACTATGAGAAAATGGTCGGGAGTATATCATCTAGTTTTGCTGATATGGTCATGGTTGGCGAACGAGTAGAAGAAGGTTTGAGGAGCGGTAAAATCCAAGCCACCTCCAATAATCAAGCTGGGTCGAAGAAGTTCTTCCACAACAATTCAAAAAACAAAGAGGAAGAAACTAATGCTATGATGACATCCTCAAATCAGGGGTCATATTTCCAACGACAACAGAATGGGCATCCACAGAGAAATCAATTTGGATCCAGAAATAATCAAGAAAGAGAGGCTCATCAGTTCGACTCGATCCCAACAACATATAGTCAATTATGGTCTCATCTGGTTCAAACTTCTTCAATAACTCCTAGAAAGACTAGACCGATGAAACCTCCGTTTCCTGCTTGGTACAATCCGAGTACTCAATGTGAATTTCATGACGGAGTAGTAGGGCACTCAATTGAAGACTGCTATACCTTCAAAGTGGTGGTGCAAGATCTGATTGACAACAAGCAACTAATTTTTGATAAAGGTGGCCCGCACACGGTGGCTAACCCTTGAAAGCAGATGTACCAAAAAGCATCCCTCCAGATCAGCCAATCATCAAGAAAGCTCCCTTCCAAGAATAATTAAGCTTCAAATTTCTAGTTTTTATTTCTTGCTAAGTATTTGTTTGCTTTTGGAATTGTAACTTTTGACTAATATTTTTAATAAAATCAGTACGCATGTTTCATCTTTTCATATTTCATTCTTTCATCTTTGTCTCTTTCCATTTCTTTGTTCATATTAACAAATTTGGGGGAGGATGATGTAAATAAAATAATTAAATTTGCTGACATATGCTTTCATTAGTAAGACTTGGTTGACGATGTAAGACATTGTTTCACTTCCTAAACACTGGAGAAATAAGGAGATAATCTGTAGTCAACCCTCTTGAGCTTGAAGTTGGTGTTTTTTTTTTACTTTTTCTGATCCCTTAATTTGAACCTGGGGCAGGGTAGTTTTTCAATTAATTTGATGATGCATTCTGATACAAGAGAATCAATCCATCTAATCATTACTCTGATAAGAGGCTTAAACGCATTATCTTCCTCCAACAGAAGAAGCTGTCAAGAGATGAGACTTACGACAAAATTCATATGGCAGTCACAACCTGTACATGCAAACTACAAGGGTTGTTCCAAAAAAAAAGGGAGAGGGTCATTCCTATGGACCCCAAATTCAAAGTTCAAAAGAACTAGTCCATAAAAAAGGAAAAGGGATACAAAAAAAAAGAAAAAAGGCGACTGCCACTCAAAAGAAATCTCATCAAAGATCATCTAACAAGATAAGATCTCATCAAAAAATGAATAATCAATGGAGCTCGATCAAGTGTGAACTTCAAACATCATCATAACTACAAAAACTCTCTTGTCGACTGAAAACATCTGTTGAATTAATTGAATTTAGGAATGAAGGATATCAAGGAGAATAGGGTGGGACCAAATAAAATTTTGAGCCTTATATCCTTTTATTCAAAAACCGTGAGCCCAGCCACGTTACAACCCTCAAAAGACCTAATTGAAACTAGGTTCACTATGAAAGCACATTCAATAAAGATATTGTTAAACTGACTCCTCTAAATCAATTTTTGTTCTATCACCTCTTCATCTTTTTGATTTCAAAACTTGCATGTGCATTTTGTTGGAAATACTTGTCAAAAGAAATAATTTCATTCGCAAGTCAATACTCGGTATCTGGTTAATTCAAGAAATGATTCGATCAAAAGAGAATCAAATCAAGACGCTCTTAATTAGGGGCAGGGCATTTAGGGGTCCCAACAATCAACGGCGAGTCCTCATAATCAGAGGTAGGTCGTTCAAACTCCCGCTATTCAAAGTCAAAAGTGTTAAAGAATTGACCAACCTAGGGGCACTATCCCTAAAACGCCAAGTAATTAGGGGGCATACCTCTCAAGAATTCAAATGATGGGGCAGTTCGCAGCAATGCCGTATCAGACTTAATCTCAAGCAACTTCCTTTGTTCCAGTATTCAACATTGAATGTAGCGCTCCTCTCGAATGGTCATCCTACACCAGGGAAGGAAAGGAACCTCTGCTCATAGGACTCCATTGAAGTCAAAAATATATGCCTTAAAAAATATATATAAAAAAAATAATAATAATATAAAAAGCTCGCTAAGTCGAAAACCCGAGAAGGCGGCTTAAGCAATAGAGAGCGTCCCGCTGGATTGAAAACCTGAAAAGGCGGTCCAGGCAAAAATTAGGGACACCAAAAAAAGGAAAATATTCCCGGGGGACTGAAAACTCGAAAGAGCGGTCCAGGCAAAAGTTAGGGATTTCAAAAAATGAAAAGCAAAAAGGCAAAATGAGCTGCAGCAGAGGCCATCCCTCTCCATACTTTCAAGTCGTTCAAGTAAATCATCAGCAACCGTTGAGTTCAGAATGGGTGTCGGGAGATCATGCTAGCAAAATTCTTATAACCTGTCACAAAAAACCCTTTCATACACTTTCAAATCATATTCATACATCATTCATGTCCGCATTCATCTAACATCAAGACATGCATCGACATTCATAAGCTCAATCCTTATTCAACCTCAATCGGTTATCCAAACCCAAACTCTACTTGGTCTTTCCCATCAAAAGAAAACCAAGATTCGCATAAATCTTAAAGTCAATTATCATCGGTACGCATCCAATACATCAATAATGCATTTCATTTCATGCATAGCATACACTACTAATAATCACAAATGCATCTGCATCACAATGCATTCATAGCATAATTAAGATTCTCCAATCCAGAAGTCCAGTCTTCGCTGGCAATTCCAAGCCCGACCTTATGCGGAAAATTCCAATGGCCAATCTCATGCGGTCAACCAAAAGTCCCATTGGCAAATCAAATCCAAAGTCCAACCTCCGTTGGCAAATCCAATTCAAAAGGCACAACAAGCATCAATCATGCATGACATAACATGCACAAGATGATATGCATTAATATAAAATCATCACTCTAATCATTATCTCGTCAGTAGATCCTTTAGAAAACCTCGACAGTAGGTATTTATCTCATCAGTAGATCCTTTGGAAAACCTCGGCAGTAGTTATTTATCTCGTCAGTAGATCCTTTGGCGAACCTCGGCAGTGGTTATTTATCTCGTCAGTAGATCCTTTGGCGAACCTCGGCAGTGGTTATTTATCTCGTCAGTAGATCCTTTGGCCAACCTCGGTAGTAGTTATTTATCTCGTCAGTAGATCCTTTGGCAAACCTCGACAGTGGTTATTTATCTCATCAGTAGATCCTTTGGCAAACCTCGGCAGTAGTTATTTATCTCGTCAGTAGATCCTTTGGCAAACCTCGGCAGTGGTTATTTATCTCGTCAGTAGATCCTCGGCAGTAGTTATTTATCTCGTTAGTAGATCCTTTGGCAAACCTCGACAGTAGGTATCTCCCATAAAATCTCGGCAGATGATTCTCAAATTAATCTCGACAGTAGATCATCCAGTAAACCTCGATAGTAGGTGTTTTTAGAAAACCTCGACAGTAGGTATTTCTCATAAAATCTCGACGGTAGATTTTACAGCAAACCTTGACAGTAGGTGTTTCTCATAGAATCTCGATAGTAGATCCCCCAATTTCGCATCATACATCATTCATACATAGCATCATCAAGCACAAAACACTGCATACATCTACATGCATGGGCAACATAACCAGAAAGTAAATCTAGAGTATCCTCAGGGATTAGCTTTCAGCACAAAACTGTTAAGTGGGTACCCCATATCCCCAGCAAATCAAGATTGCCCGGCTACGAGCCGATGTCAATAATTCTTACTCATCCCTAGGATCTAGATCCCTAAGGGGAAATGACCTAACTCATCTAAGCACCCCAAGGGGTAATGATCTCGTATCATTGGTATAACAGGCACCCTCCGGGGCAATGCCTTTTGGGTAGATGCACCTGTCGAGGTGACAAATGGAAAACTTTCGGATAGATGCACCTGTCAAGGTGACAAATGGATTACTTTTGGATAGATGCACCTTTCAAGGTGACAAATGGAAAACTTTTGGATAGATGCACCTCAAATGGAGAACTTTTGGATAGATGCACCTTTCAAGGTGACAATGGAAAACTTTTGGATAGAAGCACCTCTCGAGGTGACAATGGAAAACTTTCTGATAGAAGCACCTCTCGAGGTGATAATGGAAACCTTTCGGATAGAAGCACCTTTCGAGGTGACGATTACCTTTCGGATAGAAGCACCTTTCCAGGTGACAAATGACTACTCTTCCAAAGTTAGGCATCATTCGGGACAATGCCTACTTTTAGTTGAAGTACCCTACGGGGCAATGACTTCTTCTTGTTTCAAAATACCCTACGGGGATGGTTATCTTTCAAAATTAGGCATCATTCGGGACTATGCCTGCTTTTAGTGGGAGTACCCTCC
Source organism: Trifolium dubium (assembly GCA_951804385.1). Classification (NCBI taxonomy): domain Eukaryota; kingdom Viridiplantae; phylum Streptophyta; class Magnoliopsida; order Fabales; family Fabaceae; genus Trifolium; species Trifolium dubium. The sequence continues at coordinate 18,076,211 of OX638071.1, read as the reverse complement.
GGGGAATGACTTCCTCTAATCACCCTACAGGGAAACAGTTATCTTTCAAAAAATTAGGCACCCTGCGGGATAATGCCTACTTTCGGTTTAAACACCTTTCGGGGCGGGAACTATCCTTAAGATCTAGAACATCGTCAAAGGCGATAACCGATCTTTCACTGGCAAAATTATGGGTATTTTTTATATTTAACTATCTTTCAAAGGCATTTAAAGATACTTAAATAGGGGCAGCTGTTATACCCCAAATTTTACCCACCCATTATGTACATATATTTTTTATTCCATTTCAATATCAGAAAAGTGATTACAGTTGGATTGGCAAAGGGGGGCGCGCGTGTGAGCTCTTTATGGTCACGGTCATGGGTTCAATTCCCATTAGAGACATTTTTAGTCTTAATTTTTTCTGATTTTTGTTCTTTTTATATATTCTGTTTTTTTTGTTGTTTCTGTCCAAACATTGTGACTTAAAATAAAAAAGAGGCATAAATATATTATTTAGAACAGAATCAGGCGCGCAGGAAGAAGCCCAACAAATATATTTCTGAAATCAATCTTTTCTCCTTGGTCAGCAAGGAAAACAATTTACACAGAAATTTTAAAATTACAGCAAATCAACATTAAAAATCACAAAAAATTTCTCAAAACATATTACAAAAACAAATCTCTCAGATTCTTTTACAAATTCCAAACCCTAAAATTAACACTATAAATAGAGTGTCAAATTCATACTAATTCCTACACAAAAAAAAAAAAATCAACACACAATCACAGACAAGAATTCAGAACAGACAACAGCGGAAAAAATTCAGAACACACGCAGACACTGCCCTAACCCCTAAAAAGCTAATTATCTGCACATTGTGGGAAATTAGCACTGAAAACCATCGTCCGTCCAGTCATAACAGCACCTCGCACAAACAGAATAAGGAGAAATTAGAACCGGAACCGGATCGAAACAGAGACAAAACAGAAACAAAGACAAAGAGAAATAACTTGCTTACGAGGAGTTCACGGCACGCCAGGTTGGTATCCTTGACCCTCGTATACGCGTGAATTGCTTGCTTAATTTGTTTGCTTCGTTTTGTACATACTCTGCTGAACCTGCATTTTTGTTTATGGCTGTTTTAATTAGCTGTTTGAACGTGTGATTGAAAGGGCAAAAAAAAATCAGAAACGAAACAGAACTAAAAAAGAAGCCAAACCAGAAGAAAAATAAAAATCAAATTGTAGATCTAGGATTCGGATTTGAAAGATTTTGGGGGTTTTTGATTCTGTTTTGTGAGGTGGATTTCGTGTTAAATAGGTTGGATTCATGTATAAAACTATTTAAAAAAACGAAATTTTGGGTTAGTTTTGGGTAGGAAAATCCGGAAAAAGAAGAACATGAAGAACACTTGAATGTGTTCTTGGGAGATAGAGAGAGAAGAGAGAGACCGAGTGAAGGAGAAAGGAAGAGAGAGAAAATTTTGTTGAAAATGAGTAAAAATCTGAGTTTTAGATGTATATAGGCTGTTGTAATCCAGCGCGCGCGCACACGGTAATGACCGTGTTCCCCTCTATTGATCAAGTATCATACAACCTTGATTCCACGCCTGCACGCCCACTGTAGCTGTTATGTTCCCTTCTGTTTGATCAGAATCAAACGGACCCTGTGCATCCGCGCGCCCTGGGCCGGTCCATGTACTGGGCCCTGTTTTGCTTTGCTGCTTGCTCTCTACAATTGCTATTTGCACCCCTGTTTCTGCTATTTGCACCATTCTGTAATCATTTTTAATGTATATAATTCACTTAATTCATCTTATTTATTTTAACTAAACTTAATTTAATTATTTATTTTAAATGTAATATATTATACTATGATAATTTTATGTTTTGTGACTATAAAACACTTCTAAAATATAATTAATAGTAATGTGGATTAAAAAAGAAGAGGCGGATGCACATCCGTTCGCTTCCCGATTAATTGTGGGCTTAGTGCACACTTTGTCCGACTTTTAGTCGTCTTCCGCTCAAACCCATAAAAAAGACACTAAAAAACATCCACCAATCAAACTTAATTTTTCGCCTTCGGGTCAATTCTTAAAAGCCGTTTTAAGAGGTAAAAACAAAATTCTTTTTTCATAAAAAACACCAACCAACAATGTACCCAGAACTACGTAGCTTTGATTTCCTCATCGCACCGGAGGATACGTAGGAGCAAGAGTCATCTTGTCAAGCATAATAATAAAAAATGTAAATTTTCTCCTTTTCTTATAAATATCTCTCAATAAAAAGGAAAATCTAATAAATAAAAACATGTAAATAAACTTTAAAAAATTCTTAATACCCTAGAATTAATTAGGAGGTTCCCGTTGAGTACAACGGATGTGAGGGGTGCTAATACCTTCCCCTTGCATAATCAACTCCCGAACTTGGAAATGGTTGCGACGACCTTCCTTCCATTATTTTAGGTTTTATCGATATTTTTCCTTTAAAATAAAATTCGGTGGCGACTCTGTGTCATACCGAGTGTCCTAAACGCTCGGGCGATTTTCGCGGCGCGACAGAATGATTGATGTATTTGGTTCATAATATAGACCAAATACATTAATGATTCCATGAACCTAAAAAGTAAAAAGTTTCTTATATTTAGGACCGGAGGGAGTAAGATGTAGATAAAAATCTTCTGCAATCTGATTTCTTTTATTTATATAAAGGTAGAACCATTTTTGTAATCTTATAGCATATTTCTAAAATTATTTTCACTTTTAACATACTCTTTATATATTTTGGGTATGACCAATTTCACACATTTTCTAAATTAATATGTGTAGAAAATATAAGGAATAATTTTTTTTTAACCAAAGGAATAAAATTTTATAAATATAAATATTTGTGTGATATATAAATGTATTAGAGAAAAAAGGAATATGCATAGATATTGTAAATTATTTTAGACCGTCAACCAATAGTAACCATGTATTTTTTCATATGACATAAAATTTTAAATCACTTTTATTAGAGGTTAATGTAAAATTAATTTATACTGACAGTTAGAGCTGGGTGTACGGGGCCCGCCCCGTTTAACTCGCCCCGCATAAGTCCGCATATTAAACGGGGAGAACATACCCGTCATTAAAAATAAGTGGGTTATAATTGTTGGCCCGAGTACGGTCCGCATAAACCCGCAGGTTAAACGGTTAACCCGCGGACTATTACATTTATAAAAAAAAACTAAAATATTTGATATTATAAACGTTCTTCGAGACATTTTTAAATTTATCTATCTTCTTTTTGCAAGTAATGAAACCGAAATCAAATTCAACTAATTCATATTATCATTCTTTCTCTCCACACCACAGTTCTCAAATCCATAAGATAAACACAAATTATATTTAACAAGAACTTCAATAGTCTTATTAATATTATTAATGAAAATAACTTTAATAGTTCAAACCAATATTAAAAGTACAACAAAAAAATTTATATCTACCGATTTTAAAATAAAATAGCATTGTATTAATATATTGTATACGATTTACTAATTTTTTTCAAAAAAAATTAATAAATGCGGGTTATACGGGTCAACCCGCTAACCCATGGATTTAACCCGTATAACACACGGTTTTACCGGTCCAACCCACACGGGCCAAAATATAAACGAGCCAAGAAAAAAAGGATTTAAGTTCGCGCGGGCTGCGGGTTAAACGGGTTGATCCACGGACCTCAGCCCATATACCCAGCTCTACTGACAGTGCGTATTCTTAAATTCAAAGTATTATTCATCTTTTGACAGGAAGATGATTTTTCATTATTACTTTGAAAATAAATAAAATCATTTAAAAGTATTTTTCATTGTTTGACTTAAATCATTAAATTATATATTTTTAAATTTTAACATATTCTACACTCTTTTTTTTTTTACTATAGCATATTGTACATTCTTAATGTAGAACTTTTTTCTTTTTGACCGAATTAATATAGATAAATTTGGTTACTAGTAACTATTGTAGAATTTTTGTACAAAAAATAAAAACTAGTGTAGAATTTTCTTTTATCCTCACCATTCAGTCTATTGAACCAAATAAGTCAGTTCGAAACAAGTTCTAACATAAATTTATTTCAACATCCTTTTAAGTACAGGAGTTTGAATTGCAACTTTATCCATCAAATTCGATGTCAATCAGCATTGTACCAATTGACTTTTTAAATATAGTACTAAATTATAGATACAGTAATAGATACAATAGATAAATATTGTATGCAATCTAAAAGCATTAATTCTGAGTCAAAAAATAAAAAAGCATAAATTATAAAGTAAAAGTATATTCATGCCCCTATTTTTAATTAAGTGTCATGTTAAACTAATGATCCGAGGGCACCTGTTAAGCATATTAAAATAAGAAATAAAAGATAAAATTAATATTGGTAAAATAATATTTTGTATTTTTAAGATATTAAATGTATAAATTTTAAAACAAAATTTTCTTTTTAACATGCTTAACTTGTGTCCCGAGATATTGTTTAACATTTCCTTTTCTTTTTGACAGTTTTAACATTTTCTTTTAAGTAATTAATTATAGTAACTTCCCTAGAAATGACTATATATATAGCTTGTTGTTGTTGCACACATTGATTATTTATCTTTCAAGAAGAGAACATGGCTACTGGTGTCAATCGTGTATATATTTTCATTGCAATTCTATGTATTGCTTCCGTTTTGACTATAGGTAACAAATATACTTGCTGATCTATAAAGATTTCTTAATATAATAATTTCTTCAAAAAAATGATTGAAATGAAAATTGTGTTCTAATATAATCATTTGAAGAATAATTGTTGCAATAGGCTATTGATAATTTTAAATTTTTATATAATCGTAATGGCCATTTCATTTAATTTTTATATGTTTTTTTAGAGGATCCTCTTACATAATAATATAATATAAATTTATTAAAAAATAGTTTAAAGACGATCTTCATTATTTTTTATAATTTTTTTTAATATTAATAATAATAATAATAAATAAAAATAAAAATATTTTATATAAAGTGCACTATTAAACCTGTCCATTTCATATTAGATTGTTTCTATAGAATATTTATGTAGATTTATTTTGTACAAATGAGTTATATTCAATGAATCAATAATTTGAACATGTAACATGTGAGACACAATTCATTTGAAAAAAGTTTTTTCCTGAACATACGCCGTTATACAAATTATTATTAAGTACATTTATTATTATTTTTATAAACACATATTTAATTATCACTACTAAGTATTAATTTGTATTAAAAAATAAAAAGTTAAATTAAATAAACATATAAATAAAGGACAATTTAATAAAATTCATATACAAACTAGATACGTTAACTACAATTCAACATTTTTTAATAGGAGTGAAATTAATACGTCATCAAAGAGCTTATAAGAAGTGACAAAAACAAATTGATCAATAATAGAACTTGTGTGATCATAAATCATTATTATCTAAAATTAAAATTTGATGTGGAGAAGCAAATTTCTAACAATATTATTCGCAGGAGAAGCAAATGGATTTCCTTCAAATAATGCTTGTATTAGCGCAGAACCATGTGGACAACATGGTGACAATTGTAGTGAGTGGTGTCAACATGTTGGATATGGCGATGGCAAGTGTAATGAACGTCATGTGTGTTGTTGCATTGCATAGGATAAAATATAAATATAAGTGTTGATACAAATGTAAACATAAATAAAACTTTATGACTTAATGAAAAAATAAAACATTCGTTTGTGTATTTTGTAATATTGTTAACTAATTGATCGCTCTTTTGGACATTTGTTATCAATATAGAAATACAGGATAAAAGTTTCGTGAGTTTAACTCAGTTGGTAGGACGTTGCATTATATATGTAGGGGATGAAGTTGAATTTCGGATCTTCCACTTATCTACTTTAAAGGTAGAATTTTTAACCATTAGACTACTTGACAAAAAAAATACTAGACAGAAAATTTATTACTAAGTTCCATTTCACAATAGATTTTTTTTTTGACAAAACAATAGATGTTTTTAAGAAACTGAATAAATTTTAATGTAAAAAAAATAATTATTTTTGTTGATTTTAATAATAAAATAAATTTGCTTATTAAAATATTTCTATTAACGATATTTATTGAAGTAGTTTGGTGAACTGAAATACAATAAATAAATGTACTTTATTGGAAAAAGATATATAAATATCGTCTTTGTTATGAAACTATTCTAAATATGAACAAGCATAAAAGAATAAAGATTGTTGACAAGAGAAAGGGAAGAAGAGAGAATGAGTAGAGATTATATTATTCTCTTGAAAGGTATCTCTTTACATTGCATCATAGGTCCTATTTATAGGACAATACATGGGCTTAATGACATGGGCCAATGGTTAATGGACATCCACTAGAATTATTCATAACACTCCCCCTTGGATGTCCATTGAGGATATGCCTCATTAAAACCTTACTAAAATAAAACCCAGTGGGAAAAAGATTTTAGTGAAGGAAAAAAGAGTACAACATCCTATGTGTCTAAATCTGCCTCGTTAAAAACCTTACCAGGAAAACCCAATGGAATAAAACCATGGTTAAAGAAAAAAGAGTGCAGAACACAATTATATCTCCCCCTCATGAAGACAATTATATCTTAGATGAATAAGAGTAATTGATCTTCTATATAATTGATCAAAAGCTTTACTTGATGATGACTTTGTAGAAAGATCTGATTTATCTCCTTTGATACTTCATTCGCTGAATTAGCCGTTAATGCAATATTATCTTCTTCAAGTTTCTTGTATGTGTAGAATCACAAACTTCAACAAAATTATATTATCAACTTTCTTGATTTAGTGCTGAAACTTCCACTTATTTGGATGATATTGCCGTATCTTTAAGATAGAAATTATATGCTCGACTTTGTTCCAATATCTTCAAATTTATTGATATTGACAAATACAAAATACCACTACGTGCAAATGCAAAATGCAATAATGTTCTCATTTGAACTAATTAAAATATGGTACTTAGGGACCAATTCAAGTAATCATTTTCTTGAGACGTGTAATAATCTTTAATCACATCAAGTGACATCATACACGACAAAATATATCTTTTCATATCAATTTGTTTAGTACCTTTGGTATATATAATTTTCTTCATGCACAAAACTTTATTGAAGTACTAAGTTTGCAATTTCAAACAAACTTTGATTATCGAATGTATTTCATTTCATTTTTTTCTGTAATCAACAGATTTCGTAAGCTCTTCAAGAGTTATGATAATATTATAGTGTTTGATCGAAGTAATATGTGGTACTTCAGGACCACCTAGTGAATCATCATTTTCTCGAGTTCTAAATCATCACAATTAATGATCTTAGAATAACTAGAGTACACAACTGATAAGAATCATTTGTTATATAAACCTTTTTGATTCACTAAAATATTACTCAACATGTTTAATGATTTAGAATAACTAGAGTACACAACTGATAAGAATCATTTGTTATATAAACCTTTTTTGATTCACTAAAATATTACTCAACATGTCATCTCAAACAAATGTTTATCCTTCTTTTATATTTCATTTCAATTTCTATAAGAAATCAACTTTTCAAAACTCTTCAGGAGTTATGATTATATCCATGTCATCAAACTTGTTTCCAAATCCTTTCTTAAAAGTTGACAAATGATTTCTATATCATATTTCTCATTTGGAAATATTTACTAAAATTATTATACGACATACACCTTGGATGTATGAGTACACAAAGAGACTTATCATTTTGTTAAATCATCTATTCAATTGTTTGAATAGTATGTCTCATGAAATTAAATCCTTCAGAGAGCTTCATATAATCATCACTAAAAAAGTGAGCCAGACAAATGTATTGTAACACTTCCAATAAATTGAACATTTCAAGTGTTAGTGAACTTAATCAAGTAAGAAAAATATTTTCACTTCAGGTGAACATTTCTCTTCACAATCAATGGGAAACTTTTATCGATATTCTTGTATATCATTATTTCTTATTCGCGAGAAAATTGATTCATATCTCATCATTTTCACATCTTCAGATGTACAGACTACTGGTCCAAAAATCTTTCACTTTGCAAAGTGATTTTAATTACGTAGCAATTGCATCTTTTCATTTAGACAATCATTATGTTGTCTATAATTCTCAATAAATTTTGGTTCATGATCCTCATTATCTCTTATCATATACAGCGCTATATCATATATAAAAATATCGTCAACGTTGACTTCCTTTTGGTTCTATCGTATTTTATTCATGACATAATTTTTCAAGATATCTTAATTTATTAAATTTCAGGTACCTGATAAGTTCTTCTAGAACTGAAAAATCAATTCTGTCAATACTCTTTTGAAGTTTTCATATCCTCACTCGGGTCATCTTTCTTTTTAGCTCCTTTTCTTATTTGAGGATTTTTTATCCTTGGAACCAAATTTCACACCATACTTCAAGTGTGGTTGAACTCATTTGCGATATAGGATTGCTCAACAAGAACATCCATTTTGATTGGAGCATTAGCAGCTGATATTTAATTTCATAAAATTTGCAAATGATTTTTCTTTTGAACTTTTAGTTCAAACTATTTTATATGAGGATCAAGATGAGCTAACATATTCATAGTAATTTATTCATTTGAACTTCTGGTTCATATTTTCAGCTGCTTATTATCTCCCCTAATGTTGGGAAAACAAAATCATAAATTGATAATTAGCCTTTTAGGCCATAAACTACTCTCCAATTTCTTAAATTAAAGATAATTAGAGATTCATGTCAAATATATTTTCCCAACATTCCTTAAAGAAATCATCTTAGTGTATTATATTGGAGCAATTGAAATATACACAACACATCCAAAAATGTACTAAGATGAAGAATATTAAGTTATTAATCTAAAATTGTAGAATAAGGGGAAGACTTGCATATAATAATTTGTTGGCCTGATGCATACCAATATCTCACGATATGTGATTGAGTGTTCCCAAAATATTAACTAGAAGTTATGATCTCATAAGTATCAGCCACAATGAACTTTAGACGTCTAAAGAATGGATCTTCAAGTCCATTTTTTTATGAATATGTATATTCTACAAGATGTTCATTATCAATTTCAAATGGCAATACGATACTTAATAAATACTTCTAGAAAATGAGCTCTTAAAAAAAGTTGAGAAACCAATCTCACAAACTTCTGGTAGTGAGGTGACAATAAAGAAATTATCAACTTTCTTTGGGAACTAGTAATGCACAAAAGCTATTATGTTGAAGAAGCTTCTTTCTCTTCAATACATTTTTTTTTACATCATAAATCCGGGATGACCCAACCGGTATTGCCAATAATAACTTATTATTATTTGTAAACTTCTGGTTTACAATAATACGTGTTTCGATTGAACTGATATAGGTGTAGCACAAATTAGAGAAAAAATTGATAATTTTTTCTCTACACCTATTTAAGCTTATATTCACTTATATGTTTTGTTCCTTAATGTAACAATACATTAACACGCTCTTCTAGAGCCTTAAATAATTTTTGTGTTGCTAGATATAATACATATTTTTCTTACATCACTATCGGCAAGAAATATATTTTCATTTAAATAGATAAAAAATAGATAAACAAAAAAATATACTTATGTGTTAAACGAAACTCATCAAACCAACACATCTAATAAATAGTATGTGATACTACATTAACACATCTCAATTTTGCTACTTCAGGAGCATATGCATTTTAGCGTTATATACTTCAATCATGCTCTAAATTTTTTTAGTTATTCATGAATTCAATCACAAATCTTCATAAACAATGAGCAAGAAAATTCACTTGTAGCAAATCTACAAGAATGTTTGATAATATAATTTTATTCGAGCAATCCTTCAGGAACGCTTTTAAACTTTTAGCAATATTACAAGAATGTTTTAATGTTGAATTTTAAGTTCTTCAATAACTGTACAAATACTATTCATTAGAACTCCTTCAAGGATATGTTCGATATTAAAATTTTATTTTAGTTCTCATTGAACTTTGTCCCGAATCTTTAAGCACTTCTTCAGGAATGCTTATGTTTTCATGTTTCTTTCTTCTCCTTTAGTTCTTCAGGAACTATATTATAGTTGATCTTCAACATAATCAAGAATTAATAGGAATAATAATAAAAAATATTTATATGAAAAAAAATATTCTTCTCATAAAGGAGAATAATAGCAAATAAATTATTCTTTTAACGGTTATAAAATATCAACATTATGAAAAAAATTAATGTAAAATGGCAAATAATAGTGCAAATAATAGTAACTTAATTTTTGGCAGTTAGAATTGTAACATTAAAGGGGAAATAATAGTCACATGAATGTAACATAAGGTTCATATATGTATCGTAAAAAAATTACTTCTTCGGTTACACAAATTAAAGCTAGGAAAATAATAAACTCTTGTATTGTAGTAACGGAAGCACTACATACATATTGAAGCATTTGGCTTAATTAAGAACTATTTGTACACCTGTGTCAAGCACGGGAAGTGTCAAGCACGAGAATTATATACAATTTTATAAATATTTAAAAATATTAAGAAATAAATACAGTGCATGTTGATTGTACTGTAGTTTATAATATTAAGAAATAGTTTGAACATATTTTATAAATAGAGAAATAATTTTTTTTGATAAAAAATAGATAAATAGTTTGAATTTTAACACATATTTCAATTCGGATTGGATTGTTTCAATTCACATGAAACCATTCAAAAACCGTACCAAACCAATTGATTTTGCTTTAAGAAGATCCGACCACATCCTAAAAAATTAGTTTTTTCTTCTTCAGTTTTTGGTTTTTTATTTATTTTATTGGACTTAAACACCCATATGGCCATATGCCTTCCGTAAAAATAAAAAAGGAATATGCCTTATTATTACAACCTACAACATTCCTTGTAACCAAAAATGTTACAACATTCCTTAATTACTTACTATATTTTGGGTAATGAAAATAATTGTTAGTTTAATGAAAAGATTTGTACAGCTCATTGACACTACAATAAAAATAATATAATACATGTATAACTATTAACTTTAATTTATTTTTTATATTTTTTTCACCAGTATCCAACTCACTTAATCGTCTAAGATTTTTCGGGTCAATTCGAATATCAAGGTGTTACCGCCCCTTTCTAATCACACTAACAACTATTGTCAATATTCATTTGATTTATTTCAATATGAGAATGACAATTAATTGCCGAAATTATATGAGAAGATTACTTTTATAATGCCATGTAAGTGTACTGTGGTGGCGGAGTTAGAATTTTTTTTAAGGTTGTATAAAATTTTAGTCTAACAAATAAATATCGGTTTTGTCCTAAATTAACCTTTTAAAATGTCAATTTATCTCAATTTTGAAAAAAAAGTCTCAATTTTGCACTAAATTAACCCCTAAAAATCTTAGTTTTGAACAAAAACTATTAGTTTTGCTCTAAATTAAACTCTAATTTTGTTAATTTTACCCTAAATTAATCTTAAAAATACCAATATTTTTAGCTGAGTCAGTCAAATGTCTAGGCATGCAGGACTCTAAGTGCCCGTTTGGCCGGGCTTATTTTCTACTTTTTTTTCTTCTCCTTAAAAATAGTAAAGTAGGAAAAAAATGTGTTTGATTCTACTTTTTTTTTTTTTAATTCTTTAGTTTATTTCTCTAATACTTTTAAAGAGAAATATGGCTAAATTCAATTTTATACTTCTCTATTTCGTTTAAGCTAAATAGAAAAGTAGAAAATAAGTCGGGCACTAACTACACCCTTACGTGTACAAATTCTCACTACAAGAAAATTCGCCTTTAGCTACGGGTTAATTTATAGCTAATTCGTAGCTAATTGCTAGCAAAGAAGAGTCAGCTACAAATTAGTTATGAATTAGTTGCCAACGTGATCGTAGCATGGATTGGGCGGCAAATTATCTAGGCAATTATTTCCTAGCTAATCTGCAACTAATATAACTAAAATCTTAGCTAATTCCCAACTAATGCATAGGTAAATATTGTTCAAAAGTTTATATTTCCAAACTAAACCGCTAGGATATTGTCACGACAATTTTGCAATAAATCTCTAGCTATATATTCCTAGCAATTTAGCAGCTAAACCCAAGCTTTTCAGATTTTTTTTATAATTATAAATGACTTCTAACCAGAACTGATTTAGCTAGATTTTAAAGAACTATTCACACAGTATCAATGATTAAGCATTGGTTTAAATGGACTAATTTAAAAAAAAAAATCTATATATAGTGTTTTAGTATTTTTCTCATGTAAGTTTATATATACTTGGTGAATAAAATAAGAACACAACTAAAAAGCAAATTTAAAATAATCATTAAGAGAGCAAGAAGTAGATGCATATTTCTAGCTTGGAATTGTTAAATATCCACATATAGTATGAAAATTTGTTAAGAGATATGATATAAAAAAATCATCAAATACACTATATCTATTGAAGTAAACTAGTCCCAAGATCTCTCAGAAGTTTTTCTTCATAGATCACATAATAAACTGAAAGTTGATTATTCTAGGTAGAGTGAAACTCACATTATTCAGTTTACACTTTACAATGACAATTATACTTCATGGAGAAAAAGTTACATGTTCAACTGTGGTGCATCCAGGGATAAGCTTATCGGCAATCGAATCATCCAACTCTAGTAGATCTCGGATAAAAAGTTCTTTGCACTCAACCTGTTAGAAATGAAAGACAAGCTCAGCTAGTTGATCCGTTAAAGCTCAATAGGCACACGAACAGACACACATCAGAGGTACAAGAAAATAGTAATAAGATAGCAAACATCCATAAACTATAGGTTATCTTATTAAACCAAAAGAAAACAGTACCTACTCTTCATCGTTGTAGCTCTCAAACATCTAGGTCACACTTGCGATCCCAAACATGCATAAGGCATTATGCCATAATGAATAATATAAAAGTACCTTTAAAGCACCTCAATTGAAAATAGTATAAACAACTTCAAAACCAACTTAATTATTACCTTCAACACCATGTTAGAAAAGAGTATAGACAACTCTTAATTTTTTTAGTTTATATGTACTAAATAAATCCAATCTTTTCAACATATTGAGGGGAGTTGTTGAATTGGACTTGAAATGAAGTTATTTTCCACAGAAATCATGTCAAAACATGAATCACAGTAGACAGTGGCAATCGTTGAAATTTACATTATATGGATGGCTAGAAATTTACATCAATTTGAGAACAAAGACACTCCAGAAGACATTACCATTGCCATGGTAGGAAAATGCATATAAGATTATAAGCAAGCAAACAAGAATCATGATAAGTCATCTAGCACTAATACCGTTTCTAATCAATCTACCATATCTCATAATCATAACAGTAAACAGCGGAAGCATCTTCACAGTAGTGAGTATTGTGCAACAAACATATCTAACCATAGTGTAAAGGTTTTCAAATAAAGCTAAAATCAGACCTTGTTGCAACATGTATGCAATGGTTCAGTACTCTTTGGAGCCTTTGGAGCAGAATCCTAAGGCATTTCTCGCTGACAAACATAATCTGTGTCAAAACATAAACATACATGTTAATGGAAAATCAAACAGGGAGCCTAAACTAAATTATTCATCCTAAAGCATTTGCAACATGTCGAACTTTTGTTTCTCAATTCATTATCACTGTTTGAAACTATAGATAAACATAAGGAAAGTGATTGAGCTATCTATTATATACTCAGAAGTCAGATCCAACCACTACCTATCAAAGAGACTCACATATTTAAAGTTTCTTCATAAGAATCTCAATTTTCTTAGGCATTTGAGGGCCCCATAAAGGTGGCATCTTCAAACTGAAAATAGCGTAGAGCCGGAGACTATACCTGCGGGCAATGCCTCACTTCCACTATGCATAAACAGAAACAAAAATAATAAGCATTGGAGTTAAACATCCAAATTAATAGATAATCAAACTACACTACCAAAAATATTAAGACACACTGTCAAATTCACATAAACAGAAAACAAACCTTGCATTTATCAGTAGTTTTCAGTACATTTTAAATAAGAAAAAAGATGTACTAATGAAAAACATAACAACTTCATCAAAATGCAAAAACAGAACAACAACTTAAAGATATACTAACTTACCCTAACCTCCTCCTTGATCTTATGGGAACTACAACAACTAGTCATATCCTTACCCTCATCTCTTCTTTGATCCTAACAACATCTATGGTTCTTCCGAATGTATAATCTATGATGAGCAATCCAGAATGTATAATCTATGATGAGCAAATGAACAAATGATACTACAACTAAAGGCTATGAACTGATGATTAGAAAATGAATAAATGATACTACAACTAAAGGCTATGAACTTATGATTGCATCTAGCTTGTAAATATAAACATAAATATAAGAAAAGTAAACACTAACCTTTATCAAGGGATCCTCAAATGATTATCTTGTTTGTTTGATAAAGGCTGACTCTAGTTTTCTTTCATTCTCACTTTCAATTCCACCCAAATGATTATCCTGTTGTAAAATTGTGAAACACCATAATCAAATTACGGTAAATTCCAAGGATAGTCAATTTTTCCGTCAGATTGCTAATAATTAATAAGTTAAGAGTAGAGATATGTTATAAGTTAACCAATTAACCAATCTTGTTCATCCAAAACCGACAACATAATCTTCAAGCATCATGTTGATTGTGAATTTGTGATATTTGTAGTTGGAAGACAAGGCAATAAAACACAAATTCTTAATTAAAATATTGATTTACCTACTTATTGATCTGCCAAATTCCAAAATGGGTGCAACTTTAGCATCTGGTCAACTTATTCTTCCTAAAAAATAGATTCCATAAAAAGATTTTATTATATCATTTGTACACAAAATGTTTCAAACTACCAAAAAGCTTAAAGACTAGCAACTTTTACTTGAAAAATGAAGTGATAGAAGACTGTCAATTAATGTGTAGCTATCATAAACAACTAGTAGAATTAATGAACAATGCATAATTTGTATTGCAGGTTCTACTTAAGAGAAACATAAATGTGTGAATTAAGTCACAAGTGCAACATGTGTCCCATAGTAACTAATTGGAAGGACCTTGACCTTAGCAGAGAGATTAGCTTTAAACTTTATCCTATACTCTTTTATATTATAGATTAAGAAACCTTCAAAGTAACCTTGATACCAAGCAATCAACAAGAATTCAAAGTTAGCAATATAATACACTTGAAATGCTCTTAGGAAACACTTCAATTTAGTTCCACCTCAAGAAAAATAGGTAAGCAATATATAATATAAAGTTAGATTCATATTTAACTTGAGTTCAATCCAACAACTAAAACATGCTAGAACACCATTATAAATCATTGTAGTTATTTACTATGCAGCATATTTTTAACACAATCATATACACCTAGGGACATTCCTACATCAATTAATCAAACCACATGTCTTCAAATATTAGTTGGAGAACAAAAGTCTGCACAATTCCATACGAATCATTTACATTGCAACTATAGTAAGCAAAAACTTTCAGCACCATCATTAGGACCAAACAATACATTTTAATTTTTCTAAAGAACAATTGTTGTGAACACCGGACTCCAAGAGGCATCAATCAGACGAAGAAAATTGACTAAAGCTAAGAAACTAACTCAATAGTGATTGAAAGCTTGATGCAGTACAACAACTTGCCCATGCTCAACAAAGAATTTCAACATTGAATAACAAGACAAGTTTACAGGGTACAAAGGAATGAATTAAAGTAGAAACGAAAGTGAAATTTCATAGAAAATATGAATAACAAGAAGAAATTGATCTTAATTTTAATCAATTTGACTACATGCTAGGTTATAGGTGTAGAATGCGAAAATAGTTGCGTAGAAGATGAAATTAGGGTTCTTACCTAATCGGAGAACTAGAGGCCTCATCGGAGAACGAAGTAAAGAAGTTGAAACTAACAACGACGTCGAAATACGGCTTCTGCAGAAACTCGCCGGATAGAGCATCAACGAGAATCGCAACCATGGAGACGATGCAGATTGGAGAGATCGAGCGACAGTTAGGATCGGAGAGAGAGCGACGATGTAGATCGGTGAGAGACGACGGTGCAAATCCGTGACAGAAGACGGTGTAGGTCGGTGTATATCGGTGAGATAGCGACGGTGCAGAATAGTGTAGATCGACGGTGCAGATCGGTGAGAGCCATCAGCCATGGCTGGTGTGTTTCGTGATTATGAGAGACCAAGCGAAGTGTTTAACTTTAATAAAATAATAAAATATTAAAATGTATTTTGTATTGTAGCGTTTCTTTTTTTTTTGATAAAAACCCCAATTTAAAGCCAAATTTGCAATGAGCAGCAATCGAACTCGCGACATGGCAATAAATGAAAAGCGGCTAAACCAGATATAAGTAGTATTTTACCAAGTAAAGCGATAAAAATCAAATTGCAGTCCAGTGGTAGCGAATTAACTTGTCATTAACTATCAATACAGTTTGTAGCAAAATAATCGTAGCAATTCTCACATTTTCTTGTAGTGTCTTAGAGAAACAGGTGACAAATATAACAACTGAAAATCTTGATAACAAACATAATATTTTATCATATATATGAAAAGAACATATGTCATCACTCCTATTCAATTTGTTTTAGGCTTTTAGCATAGTTTGAACAATGGATTCATCACATAGAGATAGAGGTTTATCAACAAAAGAAATATTCATTTTAGTTGGTTCACTATCATTTATTTGCATCCGCTGTTAGAAAAAAGTAAAAGCGAAACTATCCAATATGCTGCCAATTGTGCCTAAAAAGGAGTTTAATTGTCAATTTTTGAAGGATCTAGAAGTCTTTTTCCATAAGAATTGAAAATTAACTTATTCTCGAGAACAATAAAAAACAATCGATAAACTAACGGTTATTCAAGAACTCACTTTCATTCATACTTCGTCAAAACAAAAACATATAACCATCATGATAGCATAACGAAAATTAAAAAATCAATATCCCCTTAGCTTGTTGTACCTTCTGATAGAGCTCTATAACAACGACGCTGCTTTGGGCGAGCGATGGCGACGAAAGGGAGAAGGCACGAGGTGGCAGATTGTGCTGCTAAGCGAGTAGGATGGTGGCACTATTATGCAATGATGTCGACGGCAGTGCAAGGATGGAGAACTGGAGATGAAATAAGGGTTTTGAAAAATCAGCCGCTTGAAAGAACATGGGTTAAAATATGTGTTAATGCCTTTTGTTTTCAAAATGGTGGTTATAAATTCACAAAATCAAACTATAAAGATTAAAGATTACCCTGTACCGAAAAAAAAAAAGATTAAAGATACCAATTAATTTTTAATAATAACTTTTTTACTCAAAAAAAAAACATTTAATGAGTGAGAGAAGAGAATGCATGAGAGGAGAGCATTTAATGTCAAATGAATGAGAGAAGAGAATGCATGAGAGGCGAGTTTTTGAGAGGAGAGAGAATTTGAAATCGTCCTGGCTTATTATATATAAAAATATTATTGCATTAGAATAAACAAGTGTATTGATCACTTTAGGTCCACTAAAACAATATGAAGATAATTAAATAAAGACATAGACAAAACTGTTTTTTTTTTTTTATCGTTGAAATTCTCAATTTTATTTTTTTGATAATACAATATTTCAGGGATATTGTGTATGTCGTGAAATCTTCTGGAATTCTTATGAAATATATTAAATTTTATAGTTCTTTAAGAACTATATTATATAATGACAATCATTTGTGCTATCCTTCAAGGATGCATGAGTATTGGATCCTTCTAGAATCGAAAGGAAACAAAAATAATATATATTATAAAAGTTCATCACATGCTATGAATCTTCAGGATTCATATTAATTTTTTTTTACCATGACGCTTCTGGATCGTAGCCTATAGATCTTCATCATTCATATATCAAAATTTTCACTGTG
This sequence comes from Trifolium dubium, assembly GCA_951804385.1. Taxonomy (NCBI): domain Eukaryota; kingdom Viridiplantae; phylum Streptophyta; class Magnoliopsida; order Fabales; family Fabaceae; genus Trifolium; species Trifolium dubium. The sequence goes on along the minus strand of OX638071.1, from coordinate 18,058,197 downwards.
ATACATCTGGAAAATTTGAAAATTCATAGATTAAATTTAAAGTTCTTCGGGAACTAAGATTGTTGAATTCTTCAGGAATTCACGGATTATGTTTCTAAGTTCTTCAAGAACTAAAATTATTGAATTTTTTGAGAATTGAATTCTTCGAAAATTCATATATTAAATTTCTAAGTTCTTCGGGAACTAATTGTTGAATTCTTCAGGAATTCTAAATTGAGTTTTTAAGTTCTTCAGGAACTATAATGAATTCTTCAGGAATTCTTAGAGATTAGAATTATGATTTTTATTTGTTAGTTCTTCGGGAACTATATTATGTATATAACTAATCTCTTGTGCAATCCTTCTAGGATGCATTATCATGAATTTTGTTGTAAATAAACAAGTAAAGATTAAAATGAAAATTATTTTACATAAAAAGAATTAAAGAAAAATTTGTACCTCAGATAGAGCGTGTTGATAACGTGTTATGAAACTATTCTAAATATGAACAAACATAAAAGAATAGAGATTGACAAGAGAAAGGGAAGAAGAGAGAATGAGTAGAGATTATATTATTCTCTTGAAAAGTATCTCTTTACATTGGGCCAATGGTTAATGGACATCCACTAGAATTATTCATAACAGTCTTAATTTTATATAAAAAAAACTCAAAAGAGATGTATATGTCGTTTTGAAAAAAAATTGTACCAAAATAGGCTTAAACAAATTTTCGGTCCCTATATAAGTTGGCGTGTTTTTTGGTTTTAATCTCTATATCTTTATTTTTTTGAAATTTATCCCTGAATGTTAAATTTTTTTGTTTTAGTCCCTAAAATCTACAAGAAAATCTACACTTCGAATATTCTGCGAATTTTGACTTTAGAGACTAAAACAAAAATAATTTTAACAGTTAGGGATGAATTTCAAAAAATAAAGATATAATGACTAAAACCAAAAACACCCAACTTACATAAACCAAAAGATCATTTAAGCCTACCAAAATATGTCACTTTGCGTTACCAATGAAACATTTAATGTTCTTTTTTCTATTGTACCTTTAACTATTTGTTTCTCTTTCTTCTTTCAACTATACAATTTATCTTTCTCATACTATTAATAAAGGATAGTTATGTATACAAACTAATTTCTTTTTTCCATAAAACATTAATTATATTTTTTAATATTATGTAATATGATCAAAACGATAATATTTTTGGTACAGACGTTCGTCTTCACTGAGATTTCTTCTTTCGACAAAACATTAGAAATAAACTTAGGATTAAACCAATAATTTGGGAGTTTTCAAATGGTTGATAACAATAGTAATAACGAGGAAAATGGATTTTAGATGAAAAAGACGATTAGATTATGAATAATGCGTGATTGCACGATAAATTCAGTCGTGCACTAGTGACGACATGATGTAGCATGTACTATATGAATATGGATGATGTCCTTGCAATTCCATGTCTTCCTTCAGTCGTGCCGTCGTGTTATCGTGCTATTTAGCACCACTCTTAGATTATATTGTTTTGAATCCCTTTCCTATCACTATTCTATTGGGTAATTGCGGTTAGGAGTGATCGGAGTGCGGTTTGGTTCGATTTTGAGCATAAAAGCCAACCTAACCACAAGATAAAATTACATGCAGTTTGATTTGATTCTGTTGATTTTTAAAAAGTCATCCCAACCAATCCAAATCAAACAAATCCGGTTTTGATTGGATCGGTTTGTGCATTTTATCGCGTGATAAAAAATATGACAATATTATCAAGTTATTTCAAAATAAACATAGAAAATATTATTTTATTGTTTACATGATATAATGATATAATACGTATATACATAAATTGCATATTCCTAAAAAAAATTATACCTTATAAAAATAACTTATTTTTAATACCAACATTATAGTTCTGAATCGTGTGAAATGATATATTTTGACAACCTTCTATTTTATAGACTCAATTTGGATTGAGCGTGTTAAGTTGGACTATATAATAGGTTGATTAGTTTTAGTTGATAAAGTTAAGTAGTCAACCTAACCAAACCGCGCAGTTTAGCAGAAAAAATGATTCGTGAGGTTTCTGTTGAGGAAAAATCTCTTTGGTACATGTTTTAATGACAACAAACCTTATGGAATAAATGTTAAGTTTTATGAATGGTGATCTACTGATGTTTGCACTTGAGTTTTTGTTGAATGTTAGATAATGATAAAAGTGGACAAGATAGAGGTCACTACATCAACAAGTGCATTTTATATACTCAACGATGAAAGAGTTTGAGTTGCATCAGATAATGACAACAACATCATCACAACCTTCAAGAAGATATTTAAAGAATGTTGTTTCGATCATTAGAAGAATTTATGGAAGAATTAAGCAAGAAAATAGGCTTCATGGTTAATGGTCTTCTTCATCATGTATTGATTATTCAAGGAAGAATATGAAGTTAATAAGTGAAGAATAAGAATGGAAAAACCTGCATCACAAGTTACATAAAGATCATATTTGATGTTGTGTGACAAAACTCACATTGGATTTTATGTTACATGCTTTAAAGTTTTACTACCACAAAAGGAATGGTGGATACGCGGAATCTTAAATGTTTACTCAAAGTATCATCCCACCAAGACTTCTTAAGATGAGAATATTTGAGAATGATTTTCATGAATTTTCATAAGAGCTTATGGAAAAGGCATAAACGTTTTAAATCATTCTCCAAATTAGAAAATTATAATTCTCATGTTGATCGTACACCCTCGCCTCCATTAAAGCATCTCAAGATACTCAATGAACAATTAACAATGTGTGCAAAACATCAAGAGAAAGTATGGAAAGTTTTGTAGCAACATGAAGATCACTCTTTAAGAAAATCTTTAAATATTGTTTCAAGAATGGTCTGAGATGGATCTCTGGACTGCATTTTGTTCTTGCTCAAGAACATTTATCAAGCTTAAAACATTTACTGATAAGTCAACTATGTCAAAGACAAATTAACACTTTTGTTGAAGATTCTCATCAGTTATTGCAAAGTTCATTTTAGGAAGGAATATATTTGTCATAAATTATATTCTTTCATTATTGGACAAATTGAAGAACAAAGCATGTGCATAAAGACTAAGATGATTCTCCAAGTGTTTTGTTATTGATGTTCTTATCAGATCAGATTTACAAACTATCATAGACCAATCAAACTACAACAACAAGCAATACTTATGGGTTGTCATGTACTTTATCAAGTATTTTTTAATGGACTTTCTCCCATGAGCTCTTTCCTTATTTTATGGACAAGTTCAAAAGAAATACATCTATGACAATGAAACACCAGCTCTATGTTCATGTACTATCATCACTCTCCAAGGGAATATAATGTTATTTAAAAAAACAGTTGAGAGACTGGTCTGAGAATGATGTTTCAAAATGTGTTTTTACTTGTACTTTGTTGACAGCTCATATATAGCTATTTACCATGTGCTAAATAATGTTCTAACGGCTAATCTTGATGGGCAAGCAAAGTACTTTCAATTTCAGCTCATTACAGCTCATCCATAGGCTCCTTTGATTCAAATCTGCTGAAGAATGGTCTAAGACTGATAACATAAAGAATGATTTTATGTGTACTTTAAAGACAGCTCATCAACAACTATTTTATCATGTGCTAAATACTTCCAACGGCTATTCTTGATGCCCAAGCATTGTACTTTCATTCCAGCTCATCAATTAAGGGCCCCACACGCTCCTCAAATTAAATCTGCCTGATGATCAGTCTAAGACCGGTCTGCCAGACGCTCCTGCTTGGAATTTTATTGATTATTTTAATTGGACAAAGGCTCCTCTTGCTGGTTACTTGTGAGTAACGGCTATACTTGTTTCCCAAGGCTTGAAGACATAAATATTTCCTATAAATAGGCCTTCATTTCAACATGGAAGATCAAGAGAGTTCAAGCTACAAATCATCAATCACTTGTTTTTCTTTACAAGACATAAAACCTCTTCTTTCATCACACAAACTCAAGATCTCCAATGTCATTACTACTTCAGAGTTTATAGAGTGATTTTATTTGCTTCTCAAACTATCCTTTGAGTTTCCATAAGCAAATATTTTAAGAGACCACATTTCAACATGATCCACTTTTAAGTGGTTGTATCTTTGTCTCAATTTTACCACTCACACTCCAACTCTTTATCAACCTCTTGGATCAAAATATTATTGAGTGTATTGAGTGTATTTTGTATAAGCTTCTCAACTTGGTTGAGTTTATTGTAAAGCTGAGATCCGAAACAAACTCTTTGTAAAAAGAAGATTCTCAAGTCAATACGTAACTATTGATTGAGTGCTACCTTAGGACTAAGGTAGAGATAAGCTCGTAAGGCTTGAAGAAACTTTGATCTTGGTCTAGATCAAAGAGAAAATTGTAAATTTGAGATCGGTAGTATCTCAAGATTATAGTTGAAATCTCACAGACGTGGGGACTGGACTAGCCCAGGATTCGGGTGAACCGGTATAACTTTTGTGTGTGCATCTCTCTTACCTTTGAACTATTTAATTTATTTACGCAAGCACCATACACACAAATCACATTTTATTGTTCTTCTTTTAATTCAAAAAACGCTCTAAGATCACTCTCTCGTTCATCTCTTAGTTATATTGTTTCATCTAATTAAGAAGTGATCTAAGAACATTCTCTTAAATAATGTTTTACAACTAACCAAACATTTTGAAAATATTCTCACGTTAATCTTGAATATTTGTTGAATATATAACCTTGTTAATTTATCCAAGTATACACTTGAGATCTTTTTATAGAACGCAGAATTAAATTTTAAAAGAGTCACAATTCAAACCCCCCCCTTTCTTGTGACTATTTCTTCCACTTCAGTTTCGACTAAATACGGTTTTTTGCGGTTTTTGGTTTGGATTGGTTCCGATACGATCACCACTAATTGCGGTCATACATTACAATTCATTCTTAATATTATGACGAAGTAATACAGAGATAGTTAAAACCAGAGTCTTGGCTCATAACCATATTCATTTTTTTTTACACAAGCAAACTTAAGGCATTTCATTCATGATAATAGTAGTAATACAATTTGGAATAATATCAAAAGTAATGCGAGAAACATGGGATGTAGCTGCCCTTGCAAGTGCATGAGCGCTTCTGTTTACTTGACGCCTAGTGAAAACAATTTTAAAATCGCACCCCCCACCCACCTCCACTTCTCACGCACCCCCCATATATATGGGGGGTGCGCGAGTAAAACATGTGGGAAGAGGCTTGCTAACTTCCTCCCACATGGCATGCATTAATGGGGCACATAAATTTTTTTATACTCTTTTTTTTATTCTTTTCATTCATTGTAATATTATTTTAGGAAAGTTTTTAAAAAAAAATTTCAACACATTGAATCTTTCTTTCTTTTTTTATTCATTTCATTCATTCATAATATTATTTTAGGCAAACTTTTTTTTATTTATTTTCGAACGTATTTACTCTTTCATGGGATGAGAGAAGAGGGAGGGAACAAAAAATTTAATTTTTATAACATTCGCATCCTAGTAACGAATTGTGTTCTCTATGTAGACAACGAACTATTTTTTTTATTTAACACATCCGCTGCCTACACAACGAGAGGGGTAAATTTGGAAATCAGGTGGCACGGCATTTTGCTGGGGGCGCGAAAAGAAGTTTTCTTGGTTATTACCATTTACCACTATCACACAATGTAGGGAACAAGGGCTCGTCCCCACAAATCACTGTAAACTAATTCTAAAGGTAGTGTAGTGAGGGTGTGAAAGTAGTGATTTGAGATCCCCTCCATTTTCAATTATTTCCATTTTCTCTATTATATAGTTTTGGAAATATAAATATGAAAGTGTGACATTAAAAATTCTAGTAATGGAAGAAATGGAAATAATTGAAAATGGGGAGGATCTCAATTCGAAAGTAGTAAATGTAGCTAACTTTATTGGCTTCAGTATTGGTACTTATGCTTGGCCGATCAAAATTTTCATTTGGTCGGGAGATATCTATCAAAGGAAGCTTGTAACCGTGGCATGATACAAAATTTGTAAACCTTTAAGGCCTGTTTGGTGCGCAGGTTAGGGAAACAAGATATGTTAAAGTTTTCCAATCTTGTTTTAATTCGTTGTTTGGTGCACCAATAGAAAAGAATAAATTTAACTTACCATTAAGCCTATCTATTTAATCTTTGTTATTTTAATCCTTATTTTCGACTGAGTTATCCAATTACTCTTTTTTATTTTTCTTATCATGTGTGCACCAAACACATGACATGATATGTGCTAATCTTGTCACTATTATATTGTATTATTATTCAACTTCTTATCATATCTTGTCTCTATCTATCCGGCGCCCCAAACAAACCCTTAATTTAAATTTCTAATCAACGACATAATGAAGAAAAATGAAAGGTTATTCATTTTACATGTGCCAATTCACCTTTTATGTGACAGTATAAAAAAATTCTATTTGTACTTTCGTACAAACATTATGAGATAATCTCATTCATTAGCATATATAGTGATGCTACACAACCCCTTACAACAAAACTGTCCAATATTCTGAGAACGGGTGGCAAGCCGTCTTCTTTTATACCAACGGTGGATACAAATTATGGCAATGAAAGTGAAAAACATGATTCTGAAAGCCAAAGCTGATTTAAGGGCATATCACAGACCTATACAAGCAAAACATTGAATCAGAACTTGAAATGAAAATCCTACACCTTTAAAAGTTCAAGCATGCAATGTTCAAATTACATCAACTACAAGAAAAAAGTACAACTTTGGTAACCACCATGTAAATATTGAGCATAATCTTTATGGGATTCTTTTGTTATCACATCATGACTCATCTCCTGCTGAAAGTAGAAAAAAATAATAGAGAACACATTATAGACTGCCTAACATAGATAACAGTCCTACGATAAACAAGTTTCCATGTTTACAAAAAAAGTGAACTATTCGTCTTAAGATCTCCTACAGAATGTCAGTATCAGAATCTAGTAAGCCAAGAGCACATAATGAACTCATTAAACTGTATGATCCAAGCAAATCAGGAAATATATTCCAGCACAGCAATATGGTCGCTTTTCTTTTTCAATTCTAGACAAATGATAATTGATTTCAAGATGCACAAACACTGGACAATATGATTCATAGAGAAAAAAAAAATAATCCACACTGTAAATTGAGAAATATTTTGCATAACAGCATACAAATTTAAGAGCACACAACTGTGCTCTAAATACCTAAATAACGTTTAATAACTAATTATAGAGAAATTATTCCTAGTAGCAACAAAATCATTTTATTAAAGCTCAACAAATCACAGGAAGTTTCAGCATCCACCTTCGCTTCCTGATCTTCAAATAGTCTGCATTAGGCCTACAAACAAAAAGAATGTGTATGGTCTCACTAAATCAATCACTAAATGATTTAGTTGTGTGTTTGTTAATTTTAGGGAAGGAGTTGAGGAGACAAGTGAAGTAAGGAATAAACTGATCCATCAATCTTTGGTATAAGATTACAATTAGCATATTTATGGGAAAACATTGTCAAGGATCAGATAGACAAACTGCCTTGTGCCTACGCTTATGGTGATATTAGATTATATTATGTATATATGTGTATATATATAAGTGCATCATCGCCATATATTAAACCTAACAGTCACAAGAACTGAAAGAAAACATACCCGAAAAAATTAATTGTAGAAAGGACATCAAGGAATCCTAGAGTTGCTTAGCTACCTAATTCACAAAATTAAGCCAATGGTCAGGAAATCAAAACAGAGGCAAACTAGTATGCCCGAAGAGAATGGGCACACAACACGGTTTCGTTCAAGCCTAATTCTAGTATTCTACCACTCTTTTTACTACATAAAACCGCATAATATTTTCTAAATCCTATTCTAAGAAATCTTAACATGAAAGATGCCAAGTTACATGAAAGAGAATAAGATTCAACTCATTTAAATTAGGAGTAAACTTTAGAGCAAAAAATCCATACAACATTCCTCGATCAACGAATTGCTATTATCATATAAAATAGACAAACACAAACATGAGAGGAAATAAAATTGTTATTCAATTTTCTTCAAAGTTCATCTTATGCTACAAAGCAGTCAAATCCAATATTCCAAAACAATCAACAATGCTATTTTTCTTTTGAACGGCAAATATATTATTAATAAGACCAGATCTCTGTACAAGACGAACAGAGACCAATAATAAAGGAGCTACAAAACAAAGGGGTTGTATATAAGCGGAGCGCCAATGAAAATACCAAAACATACACTAGGTCTATTTATAATCAACAATGCTATATAACCAAAGTTAACCAAATTGCATACAAACAAATGCATCGAATTTTCAAAAAGAATTAGCTAAAATTAAAAATACCTTCTGAAAGCCAAGCGTAGTTGCGGTTAGAAAGCGAAAGCATGGAAGTCATGAGTGCAGAAGCAGTAACCGTGTGGTAAGGCATCATCGATTCGACGCAAAAACTCAATTCAACAGGTGACCTAAATCACACAGAAAAAACTATTGTAATCAATTGATATTGAATTTGGAAAATGAAATCAATGATTGGATAGGTTTATCGATTATTACCTGAATATGGATTGTGATTGCGAGAGAGGTTTATTGGAGGCCATGCCGAATGGAGAACGAGCTGGTTTTGCTTCCGAAGCAACACGAAAAGCTGATCTGGTTGAAGAACTTGATCGGAAAATTGATCTAGCGGCGGTGGAGGCCATTTTCGTGATCGGAGTTTGTTGATTTTGCGGAGTCCTAAACCCTGATAGAAGAAACTGGTCTCTGTATTCTGTTTCTTAGCGGTTGGGCTTGGGCCATTGTTATAAAAACTTCAATTTTGGTCCACTTTATATTTCTAAAAAAAGAGTTGGAAATGAATTTTGTTTAGAATTTATTTTCTCCCCCGTTAGGCTTGTCGCGTCCCATGAAATCTCACAAATATTTTACTCGAGTTATAGATTTTTTTTTTTTTGACTAAATGCAATATTCATTCATTTCAATAATCGATAGAGTACATCAGATTAAAATACAAATTCAACATGGCTAAAAATAAAAATGATGAATCTGTAATCAAACCTATAGTATTCAAGTTAATAGCATATAATGGAAAAATGCCTACAAATAATATGATAAAACTAAAATCACTGGAATGTCCATGCTTCCGGATCTGCAACGTTGACGCCCAAATCATTGATTGAATTTGTAATCGGTTGAAGTTTATCTTTCAATATGAACTAAATGAACACTGCAACAAGACGGAAAATCAAACAACGTGCACCAAGACGACGAACAACAAAATATCGCACCAAGACGACGAAATCACAACAAAAAAAAAACTCAATCTATGTAAAAAATCACTTATTTAGATTTAAAAAAGGGAAGAAAAAAAGATGAAGAGGGGGTGATTTTAGGCCAAAATGACCTAAAACCACCCCTAAGAAATAAGAACAAGGAAGGAGCAAAAGAAAGAAACTAGGGCCGGCAGAGAAAAAGTGAGAGTTATAGAACTTGAACGGTTAAAATCATGCTTCGAGTTATAGAACTCGGACGGTATGAATACTAGAAATGATGATGAATGCATGAACATGTGAACTTTCAATTAACAACGACAACGTAGTATACCAATATAAATATAAAAATCAACAAACATAAATTTCCTTCAAAAAAAAACATAAATTAGAAATATCTATCAAACTCAAACAAGATTGTGGAAGAGCTAAATTAATTATTTCATCTTCATCAGTTCAACCAAGCACGCCGCGATTTTATCAAAGGTCATCTGACGAATCACGCTTGAACAAATTTGTCCTAGGTCACGTTTAACTCAATCGGTCCCATGATAATATACTGAGATAAAATATAGAACATGGTTCTTAAATCATCGTCATTTCAAAGTTTCATGTTGGTGAACCTAACACGTGCTTCTAAGTCAATAGACAAATTACGATACTCAACATCGGGCCACCCTTTTTGTATCGTTATAGATTAGTTGACCTCAAAGTTGGTCCAGTTTGTGCTTCATATAGCACATTATAACATCGACGTGTATCATTAACAAATTGGGTTTTCCCTTGTTTTAGTAAAATTCAGCAAGGTTAGATCAGTTCATTCCGAACCAATCATCTTATAACATCTCATTGGGCTCATATTTTGAACAGGATCAAACTACATTCACTTTAGCATAATACGTAAAACAAAATACGCAGAACAAGTACAAGAAAAATACATCTCTCCAAACATAAAAACCCTAGATCCGTTTTTACACACTCGCTTTGCTCACCGACACTGGCCGCTGCTGTATTTTGAATTAGATGATAAATTTCATTCTACTTATATGTAATATTTGGTAATTCAAAATTATGTTATTGTTTATTTGGTTTATGTTATTATTGTACATCGTTTGAAAAAATTATAACATACTATATTATACCAGAAAAACAAAATGATGCAAATCGAGTATATTATCCGATCGAAAGCAATTAGTTCGGATCTGATTCATTTTTAAAAACCGAACCAAACCGACTTAAACCGAACCAATTGAAAGTTCATTAGTTCGGACATTAGATTGACTCAAAACCGAACCAAATCGATCCAATTACACCTAATGGTAGGAGTCATAAAATTATCGGTGTGTTAATAACCACCACAAATTGTTGGTGCATTTTAGATAACACATAGGAAATTTGTATTTCCTTACTTTGAGTTTCACAATTTGAATTGGGGTGTTACATTGTTCTAATTCTAGAACTCAAATTGAGATTTTACGTAAAATGGAGGTCTTGCTTATATCGTTTGAACCTGTGTTAATGAAAAGTACAAAATACAAATATAAGACTAACAACAAATTTATCCATACAAAACATAACACTTAATTATCCAGACAAAATATCAAATTATCAAGAAATTGTACAAATAACAAATTCAACTGTTTTTCGTCAAAATAAAAAACAAATTCAACTGTTTGACACGCACCCTACTCGATCTCCAATACCATAAGCCAATTATAGTCTCACAACAATGGTGTGAGCATTATAGCCCTCATGTAATCTCCACTACCCAACAATGCTTAGCTGCACGCTGCACTGCCTTTCTGTAACTAAGTGGGTTACAAACTTACAACCTTGAAAAAAAATAGAATAAATTTGTATAAAATAAAATAAAATACTAAGAAAATGTAAAAATGACATATGACCTGCGTACTAAAAAAAATGTATCGTACGGGATTCCTGGATATGTCTATGGCGCAGGTTGGTGATGGTGGTATTGTGGATGCGACACTGGTTTATGCATATGAGCATCCTCTAGCTCTCTTCTTGTTGCTGTTGCTCCAGCTCAGAGTGAAGTTGAGAGGGTTTAGCCTGAGAAGATCGGCTTCTCTCCGAATGGTGTTTTGTCTGACGCTTCCGTCTAGTAGAGTGAGTACTACTAGATCCACAAATTTTGCCTAACTGTATCCTAAATTTGAATAATTTATTAAGTATTAATAGTAAATTTGTTAGAAAACAAAGCAGAAATACATTATTCGAGTTATAGAACTCGAGCAAAATTAGAAGTTCAGAAAAAGGAAAAAATAAAAGCGTATGCAAACATCCAAAATCTAGAAATTTGGAAGAATTGGGGTGGAAGGGGGAGGGGGGTCGTGTATATATGGGAAGCATGTCGAGTTCTAGAACTGGATGCGTATTTTTAAATATTCTTTGAGACAAATCGGACATCTAATACACTGACATTTATCTTTATATAGTAAATAAAATATATGGCCAAAGTAGATAAGAGTGCATAACTATTTTTAGCACAAAGGGCATAATTAATTTTACGAGCTCTTGAAATATGCACATTTATACCGTTTATTTATTTTAAAACAAAAATTATAATAATAGACATCTTCAGTTATTTTCTAAATGAAGAGGATACCAACATGGCATCATCCTAAAAATCATACAGATAACCAAAGAGAAATTTTGGACGGGATTCGTAAGAAAAAAGTGAATGCCTTAACCATACAATGTACCAAAACTGATTGGTTTGGTTGGTTTTCAAAGTGGTTAACATGAACAAATGTGAAGAGAGAAACACGAGGCATTGGTTAACCTGCAGCATTTTGAGATGCCAACCCTTTCTTCTACTTTTTCGTATATAAAAACTCCAGTAACTTTTAGCATTTTCAGATTTGGATTTGGATTTTCTACATTCACCTACATTTAGTTTATTTTTAAGGTCAATTTTGTCATTAATACTTACTTTACTTTGTTAACATACTTTTTTTAATGCAATTAATACTTAATACTTACCATACTATTATCTCTCGTAGCAATTTTAAAGTAATATAAATGAATGTAGGTGAATGTAAGATTTGTAAATGTAGGGAATCCAATGATTGTCCCTCTTTTAGCAACAACGTGGTGGACATGTGGGCTTAGCATTTTCCCTAAACAAAATGATAAAAACAATTAAATGTACATGTAAAACCTACCCACATTGTTTGCGTGTTTAACCATCTTTCAAATTCAATAATACATCATCAAATACCACATTAAGAAAAATGCTCATCCGACAGATAATAAAAAGGAATAATTTAAAATAATTCCTTTTACATTTTGACAATATTTCAAAAGTAAGATCACTAAACACTGTTCAGACACTGAAAGAAATGAGAAAAACATTATCAAGGTCTTCACTCTTCTCTATAATCTGGATTCTCCTTCAAAATTACAAAACCTTCAAGAATTGGCGATAAGGGAATATATCTGCAGAAAAGACAGTTGTTAGTATAAGAAAGATGACAAGAGCCTGTTTTAAAATTTCACAAGCAGTAGTATATTACTTTTCTGTAGCTAGCTCTGCCCTATCCCCAGCAGCCAGGAGAACAGGTGTGGAGTGGGTCTGAAACCCGGTGATCGTCTTAGGACGACCTGCCTGTCCAACAACATCTACTGCTTGGCCAACCCGAACAGGCACTGGTAGTGGCTTCAAATTCTCATCCACGGTCAACAACATCCTTGGCTGTTGCAACAAAATTTAATTAAGACTAGCTTCAAATAGGGAGCGAGAGAGACGAAATGAGATTCAAACAAACCTGCATTGCCAAAACCAGGAAGTAGAGAAAATAGTGATATTTTCCCAATATGATGGCCTTCATATCAAGGCATGCATGCAACATAGTAATAAGTCCTGCAAGCGCTGTCCTATAAAAATTGAAAGGAGAGTAATTTTGATTAGAAATAATTACAACAAAGCAGTATGTCATTTGAATTCACCAACTTAATTAGCTTGCTATCTGACAATAAAAAGGTGTGATTAAGAAACGGAAGCAGATGGGTAACTAGGAATTAACTTACGGTGATAGTAAGGAGCGATCAGAATGATAAGGATTAAGTGTTAATAGTCCCTTTCCCAAATGTACAAGACCTTGGGCAATCCGCACCTGTAATGTATAAAAGAAAATCAGAGAACATTGCAACAACTGAAATTAGAAAATAAGGACAACTTAATTGTAACATACACAAAACAGAAGGCTGGTATCCTTGTAGTAATAGCTTGAAAGGTTACGAAGCATGCCAGCAATTCGAGCATTGTTTGTTCCAGCACCTATTAGACCTAATGAGATAACTGCTGCCTGTAGCATACAAATTACAAAATGTGATTTTACTTACAAAAATCAAACATAGACCACAATTAGTTAAGAGACTCTACCGTCTTACCATTGCTACTTCTGAATCAGTATCATGGCTAAGTCTGCTTAAGGTATCCATAACATTGACCTATGGTGATCAATTAAAGGGTTAGCAAATTAAACAACCACAAAATTTGTGCTTGTTGATAACAAATTTACAACAGATGTTTACCATGTAATCTTTTCAGAACAAGGTCATAATATGTTCAACATTGTTAAATAACAATAATAATACTAAAGTGATAAAAAGCAGGGTTGCAAACCTATTTTTTACCTTTGGATTTGATATACACAACAGACCAAGTGCCAGAGGAACAGCTCGGCGAATATTCTGCTCTCCATACTGCAGAAGATGTTCTAACGATCGTATGGCCATCTCAACACCTAATTCCTCAGCCATTGCTACCATAGCAATTCCAAGCACTGCAGGACCTTGGTGCATTTCACCTTTGTCAAGATGTTGTGAACAATGACCCAAAAGATTTTGCACCTACAAGAAATAAACGCCAGTAATTATAAACATAAAAGGCAAGGCTGCAGCAGAAATCTCTTCATTAAAAATTTATGCAAGTACTCCATATTATAAGAGTGTACCTTGAGAACATTCCCGGTTCCAGCATAGGCGCACGATAGAAGTGTCATGTCACAATACTTTCTAATTTTTTCATTAAAAGTCTTTGAAACTTCGGCAGTTGCCTCCACACTTTCCTGTTACAGAGTACAATATGGAGTTACTACTACACTGGAGTGACTTTGACCCAACCTAATAGCAAAACCACTTCTAGCCATTTTCAAAAATTAAACAACTAAGATTACAAATGCTTTGCAAACATAAATAAAGCAGCCTCTAATAATCAACAATGGATCCAACCCTCTTCCCTGGACCTAACGTGGTGGGAGTTTTGTAGAACCAAGTTCCCCTTTTTAATGAACTGAAAAGGAAAAACAACAACAAAAGAGGCAACTAAGACTACCAAACAAGTAAATACCTGTTTCCCAAGATAAAGAAGGCCAAGGCCAAGAGGTAAAAGTCGTGTAAGAGGCTCTCCTAACTCTGACTCACTCCGGTCCATTAACGTAAATATGATTGCCTGAGCAACTTCCTCATTGCAAGAACCCACATAAATCAAGCCCAATGCAATTGCGGTGAAAGCAATCACATCAAGTGAAGCTTTAGGATCACTCAGAATAGGTGCCAACTTGTATCGCAACTGAAAGAAACAAATAAGTCACAAAAATCTCTATTAGAAACTGAAAAGGGACAAGCATCTCAACAAGGAGTGTTACTGAAAGAAACAACTCACCTGCTCATTCTGGGAACCTGCATATGCAATTCCCAATCCCATAATTGCACCAATTCTGGTTGAACTGTCTTCTTTTTCTATATAATCACCAAGGAGTGCCATTGCCTACAAAGGAATTAAATAAGGTCAAATACAGAAAATTATAATATACATCTTTGGAAAGGAGAAAGGAGCTCACAGGATCACAGTCATTCTTGATACTACAATTAACAATTCCAACTCCTAGTAATGCACCAGCAATGACATGGTTATCATTGCTATGGAAGTATTTGTCAAGTTGAGCTAGCCCAGAGTCAACATCCCATTGTAAAATCATACCCTATTATAATACAAGGGATAGCATAAGTATGTATAATGAAATTTAGGTGATCATGATCCAAAAATAAGAACAACGATGATTCAGTAAGAAACTCATACCAGACTTGCAGCGGCACTAGTCTTCCCATGTTCCTTGTTTTTGAAAAGCCAATTTCCAGAAGAACCAGTACTTGAAGAATCTGATGCAACAGTCATTAACTTATCCTGCACAACAGTAATGAAATGAAAGGATAACATAAATATTAAATACTAATCACAACATATTCAACCTATATTATCTTGAATTATAAGGTTCATTTTACCTGACCAAAACCGGCATTAACAAATGCATTAACAAAAGTAGCAGCAAGGTTCTGTCTGGCTGAGTCAACACTTGCACCAGCACTTGCGCGGCCATCAAGCAAATGTGCCTAGGAAAGAACAAATCAGAGTAAAATGTGAGGTCAAAACAGATCTACAAAGCGGCACACTTGTGACAGAAAAAAACATAGCTAAAAACAACAATGTTTTTCTTAAATAATTGAATATTTGTACAACCATGGATTAAAATTTCAGACTCTGCACAGGTTTCTTGCATCAGATTGCATAAAGTCGTAACATTGGTACACAATTGCAATCAATGTGTTACAAGAATTATCCTGTTTGAAAAATTATGACTAAAACATAAATATAAATTCTGCCACTTATTAATCTAGGGTATCTCGTAGCAAAGCACCAAATTTTAATAAGAGAATCCAGGCTCCAGCACATCCAAAACTATTGTTCCATGTATGACATAATAAAAGCTCATTGGAGGAAAATTATAAGTAATGAATATGACAATTATAGCAGCAAGACAAATAAAAAACTGAAATAAATGCAGTTCAGTGGCAAACTTGTCTGTTTCTTATTTTAAAGGAAAACAATACTTTAAATTATGAATGTCTTGAAAAGATTACAATAATAAATCGTATCAACAAAAAAATCGTTCTTCTTTTACCGGTATTTTACCTGGTTATTAATAATAATAATAATAATATATTTGCCGTTGAAAAAAAAAGACGGGTCTTGAATTCAACAAACGGATAAAAAGTTGGAATCATGCAGTTATCAATAAAAACTTTAAGAAATGACATGCAGCTATATGCAATCCACAAAACCAATACATTCATACCAAATTAAAAATACTAACATGATTCAATTATCTATCCTTTTACCAATTTTTTTGGACATAATCCTTTTACTACAGGGAGAAAAGGATTCTAGCAATCTATAGATCATCGGGCAGGTAAGTAAAATCTGGCAAATAATGTTCTAGCCATGAACCAAAATTGGGTACCCCCAATTGATTCTACCTCAACTGAAACTCGTTAACTATAAATGGACTCAACCACTTGGTTATCATTCATCAAACTGAAAGATAATTTATTTATTTTTGTTAAAAAGAAAAACTTAGATCTCAGAGCTTTAGATGTAAAAACTTCACACGAATTGGGAGTTATATGTCGTCAAAAGTGCATTACAACAAGAGTAAATTTAAAACCAGAAATGCACCTTGTATATATCTTCAGGGGACTTGGGCTCCATGACTTCAATATCACGAGCAAGAGTCAGGTATCCTTCACTTAACTTGGAATTGTTTATGATATCCTGCAACTGTTCTCGGTCTTCATCATCATTAACCATTTCCTCGTCAAGCTCAAAAGTGATTCCCTGATACACCATGAGAACCATAAAGAAAGATTCCCAAAATATAATTTAGAGTGGAATTTTCAGCCTCTGACACCCTCTAGATTTCTTATTTGCCAACATATAGCTAGAGACGAGCATACAAATTCAGTGTACAAAATTGACATGCAACAGTTACATCCATTATCACAGGCAAGGAAACTCAAGCTAAAAAATATTCATCAAGTACTGACAGAGAATCCGGACTTACTTGACGTGCAAGCATGTAACAGAATTGCTTCTTTCGCAACACATCATCACAAGAGGTGAACACCTGCCTCACATGCTGTCAACAACATTACAAATAGTTAGTTTCAAACTACAAAAGCTTTTAAGGAACACATTATAGAAATTAGTTCTTTACGGCATATGAATAATCATATCTCCATAAAGAGACAATCAATCACAAATAAAAATTAAAGAAAGAAAGAACTCCAGTGTCACACCTGCAGGTTATCCATCAACAATGCGGTTTGGAGTGCATTTGGATATTCTTCAAATTTTAGATAGATCGAATACGCAATGTCCAAAACTAGCATATCATCTGGTCCAGGAAGATACCTGTAAAATTTAAATAAAATATTTAGCTAGTTGGTCATAGTCATAATACCCAAACAACAAAATATTTAAGGAAAAACAAAGACAACAAGACCTCATTGTCATGCCAATTCACGCTTATAACCCTAACATACATCCTGAGCCAAGCCAATGACTCTATCCAATAAACCTTTAAACTACTCTACTCCAATTGCAACTCAAATCCCATCTAATAAACGTGTATAAAAACCACTTCTTAAACGTTTTTCATTACAAAATTAATAAACTTAAGAGTTAAACCAACAACTACAGAAATGTATCATTTTAGTCTATTCTATCACGAAAAAAATAACTTCCAATCTTTAATCTTATAATATCTGAACATATCTTAACTTATAATTATACCATTCTTATCTGAGTGTCTTGAATGATCTCATAGAAATATAGAATAGAATTAGGTTCTTAATTCTTGGTTATCATCTTGATTAGTTTACCCATTCAACTAGGATTACAGTCTTGTATCCCTACCTGCAATAGGCATTAATGCTTAACCTTTTAGAACAGTAGATCATCATCACAACCTTAATCATATTTTTACGTCTCCATTCTTCCTCTCATCTCTTTATCTCAAATACTATGATTAATGACACTTGGCATACTCAAACGGAACCAGAACCATATTGAGAGGTCCAAGTATCAGTCAAGCTAACAATGATTCTCATTCCTAAAGCACTGAATCACTTTATCACTTTGCAGTGTCCAAGAATAATTAAATTATGACATTCAGAAATATTAAATACTACAGAACCACAGATGTGACATTGAAGAAACGAGTGAACTAGATTGTGAAAACACAGCTTTAAACCACAAATGATAAACCATTCTTTTCATTTTCTTTATAACTGTTCTGAAGTTAATTGATAATCTTAAAACATATCTTGAGGACTGACTTACCTAGCTGAACTTGTGAGATACAGGCAGGTCCTCTTAAAATTTGTTTTGTCAACATGCTCAATCAACATATCTAGGTCTTCGACCTAACAATAAAATTTTATTACATGAAAACAACTTTCTTAATAGTTCGGGAAAAACCAAAAGAAGGATCTGCAATATTACCTCCATCAAAAGATCAACAGCCTCCGGCTCAGCATTGTGCTGCACCAAATTAAAATTGGTCAAAACAATGATTAACAAACTTCATGTAATTGTTGAATTAATATTCCATATAGTAACAAGTTTTTAGTAAAAGGAATGCTGTTTGATCATACTTTCATGTGAAACGCAACTATCTGCTGAACAAGTCCTATGAGATCATCAATAGGGGCCTCTTCACTCTGTCAATACACAATTTGAAAACAATCAATTTTATGCAATAACAATAAATTTTCAATGGTAACGTTACTATAAAAAAGAGTACAGAGAATGCTGCAGTGAGGGAATTTAAATTAGCCAGATGCTCCACCTGTCGTTTAGCATATTCTTGTGCGATTTCTCCAGCCAAATTTCTGACAGCAAAATAAAACATAAGATTGAGATTGATGACATAATTAACAATATTTCAGTCAAACCTCTGTTGCCAACATCTAAAATCTTCCTAGAGATTAAGTTGTTTACAACAGAAGTTCATCTTCAACAATATAAAACAAAAACACAATGCCAAAAGAACATAATTCTCACCTAACATACTCATGTCCCCACGAGCCAATATCTCCCTCTGAACCTAGTAATCTGTATTTGAGACTTTCCTGACAGATTCATTGGTAAGAAGAGTTAATATATTAGCTAAATGAAAACTGTCTACCAAAAGAACCAAATATTGTGTGAGAGGTTCAATGAAAAGAAAAAGAGAGAAAGAAACGAAACAAAGAAAAAGTAATCATAGGTGATGCAAAGGGAAAGGTAAAGAGAACAGACTGCGTGAAATACATAATTGGGTTTTAAAAAATGTCTTAACGAAGGTAAACCACCAAATTTGAACAGACTTAAAGCAATAACCCAAAAAAATTATTCAGTTTCTAAATACAGCAATAGCAAACTCACTCGTTCTCCCTCAGCAGACATTGTAAGAGCCAATACTGATAATATATCTGCCAAATACTTCTGCAATAATAACGAAATAAAAATCAGTTAAGCAGCATAATACCATACTAATATTTCATACAAAGCCATCACAGAAACACGCAAATAGTAATAATACCTTCAACTCTGATTCCGCCATAGTTTCATAATATGCCTTAAGAGTACCATAATGGGGACGAAGAAACTTCAATGGCTTGGGTACTGAAGTCATCGAGCTTGTAGACGTACGAATTTCTTGTCTACAATACAACCATAGATTCCAATTTCAATACACAAATACACAATTTATTTAACATTAAAAAAAATATCCCACTCGAATTCGAATCAAGTTTTGTTCATTTAATAATCACTTAATGCGATTCCTCAACTATAAAACTAGGTTTACCTCATGCTTTCAAGCGCAACCTTCTGCAATCCCGGCTCGGAATCCTGAACCCTCTCAACATACAACTCCAGTTGCTGCTTTAGAGCCAAATCCTCATCTGACTGCATCGATTACCAAAAAATAGAATCAATTTGTTTACCTAAAAAAGCTTAACAGAAATTTAAACCTAAAATTTGAGTAAGAGAAGTAGAGAAGACTGAAAATTCGATCCAAGCTTTTCGACTTACCAGATCTTCACTCTCGATCTTCTTCTTTGTCGATGCTTCGTCTTTGGCGGTACCGCTGGTGCTGGCGCCGGAACCGGAGCCGGTACCGGAGCGATTAGGTTCGGGTGCCATCGGAGTGAGAAACCCTAAGTGCGAGTTAAAGTGAGATGAAAAAGGAGATTTTGAATTGTTGTGAGTTAAAAGTGAAAATCTCGCGAGTTGAGTTCTGGTTGTGAAACGCTTAATAAAGAGAACAAAAGTGGGACTTCGGAGAATTTAGGAGATGGAGGTTTCTTGTTCCCAAGGATTTGCTCTTGTTTTAATGGGCCACTAGTTGTACATAAGGCCCACTAATTCAGCGTTTTGGGCTCATGAGTTAAGAAAATTGCTCTTCAGACCCACTATATGCTCTCGGCACCGCGAAAACGAAAAAACGACCTCAATTTAGATCTAGGTTTGTTAGTAAAATACAATACAAAGTGTTTTTCATTTTTGAACCTACGATACAAAATTAGGCGAGTTTGTATCCTACGTTACAATATGCCTTCATATACAGAAGGGGCGCTGCAATTATCAAAATTAGTTGCATTTTAGTCTGATTGATCAAAGAAAAATGTGTTTCAGAAGTTCCAACTTCATACACCAACTTCAACCACTCTTTGTATATCCAATTTTAAATTTGTGAGATTTTAGTGTATGTTTTGAAAATTGATAGTTATATGGTTTAATTAGGTCTTATAATTGAAAATAATACTAATAGAGCCCGTTTGGTGCACCGGATAGATAACGACAAGATATGATAAAAAGTTAAATATAATACGATATGATAGTGACAAGATTAACACATATCATGTCATGTGTTTGGTGCACACATGATAAGAAAAATAAAAAAGAGTAATTGGATAACACAGCCGAAAATAAGGAATAAACTAACAGAGTAATTGGATAAGCTTAACAGTAAGGTAAATTTAACCTTTTCTATTGTTGCACCAAACAACAGATTAAAACAAGATTGGAAAACTTTAACATATCTTGTTTCCCTAACCTGCGCACCAAACGGACCCATAAGGTTTAATTTAGTATTGTTTGTGTAATGTGATAGTTGTTGGGTTGATTTTGTGAAACGTGTTATTAAATTATTGTTTAGATTTTGATCGATGGTTATGTGCATCAGGTGTTTGACAAAATGCCTAAATGAATTTTTTGTTGTTCAAAGAATGATGGATAATGTTGAAAGAAAGATTGGCTAGACAAAGTGCATCACACACTTCTGCGTGTAGATAGTGTGAGAAACATGCTCATCCGCCGAGAATACGTGGTAGAGGAAGGAAATCTCATGGATATGGTGTCGCGTCGTTCTCACAAGTTCAACACAAAACTGAATACGTGCCTCATTATGTTGACAAAAATGATGATGAACTTCACCTCTAACGACATCTTTCGCCTCTAATGACAAGTTTATATCTTTGTCATGCATTGTAGACATGCTTAATTGCAGTCTTACTTTCCTTACTCTAGTATTTCAATGTAGATAAAATATTTCTAGGTGGCACCAAATTTCTTTTCATCTTATGGCCAAACACATTCTCCTCCGGTTTTATACATCCAACAATAATAGACCTTCTAGTTTTTCGTCCAACTTATGATTATGTTCATCACACGCAACACTTAGACTTCATTCTAGTGATGCCAGAAAGTAACTAAGAAGCCTATATTTTTTTGAATTATTTTTTCAAATCCAGGTACTCATTCATCTTATTCATCCATCAACTTATTTAAACGGCTCCCTCCATCAAGTTGTTTATCCATAAATCGAATTCCTCTCGTAGATTTCATAATATTTTAACCAAACTTGTATCCATTATAATTTGCGGATTTATCGAATTTGATTTAGGTTTATGTTCACATTCAGATTTAACAATTAGAAATCGCTTTGTTGTTTTATTGTTGGCTCATACTTGTTATTGAATTTGAGTTCATGTTTAATGTTCAAGTATGCATTTATAACCATGTTAACGTTATATGCATCCATAATGTTGTTTTGTTTGATACAATAACATCATTTAGGGGTGGTAAAATAATCCATTTGTATAATATCCATCCATTAATCTATCTATCCAATCCATCCACAAATAAAAAAAATTGTAATTAGATCCATCCACTAACTCATTGGATGAATTTAATTATTGATTATTATTTAATTTTAATCTAATGAATATCACCTTTTACTAAAATAATAAAAAACAAACAATTCAAAAATAAAAATATTAAAAATTGTCACCAAGTGTTAATAATTTTATTAAGATTAAAATTTCAGAATAAAAATTTAAGAATAGGAAAGTGAACCCTAAATCTCAAATTTTCAATATATCCCCAAATTTACAACTTTAATTTCTCTCTCCATTCATCATCCATGGAAATATTATACCATTTGATCAGTGCATTTTGGCACATATTTTCTAGTATTATAATTTAGCATTTTAATAATCGTTTTACTATAATATTTTGTTTTTACTATGTTTCTAGGTCTTGGGTCACAATTGAGCTTTAATGAATTTATTTGACTAATTTTCGGATTTAATTGCATTTTGACACCTTCTCATTGAGCAGACCATAACTTGACCTAGGAGTATCCAAATGAGGCTTGCAAATATGCGTTGGAAAGATAAGACACAGATCTACAACTTTCATGTTGAAGACAAAAGCCAAATCGGAGCGCAAAGCAGTCGAAAGTACACGTCAATGTTCCAGACTTTTTGCTAATAATTCAAAACCGGGTCAAACTTATATTTTTTGACCCGAGGTTCTTAAAGCCCGTTTCCTTTGTTTATTTAAACCAAAATTCGCCCTAGGTCAGAGGTCATGCTGTAATTCTCGAAATTCTAAACCCTAGAGCAGACACTTGCTAATGGAGAGCTAATCTCTCTTTCGATTTGTTGGTGATGGAAACTCGTTTGTATGTTCTTGAGGTTCGGTGCTTAATAACAATTTCCTTCATTTATCTATTGCTGTTTTATATCAGTTTTACATTCCTTTAATACTCTATGCATGAATTTGTTGATGCTTAATCCATTCGAGTTTGTGTTTTAAAGTTATTCGAATCAATTCAACGCTTGTTTAAGTTTATTCGAATAGGAAACTGATATGAACTATAGCGCTTAGCAATAGGGCTGGCCGAGTTATGTTATGATGTCAACCGTGTTCAGTGACGCTTGTTCATCGTCTACGGTTGGTTGAACGCATTCTTTGCTTAATTGAATGAACTCACACTAATATGATTTCCGCTTGTTTAGTCACTTTATGTAACCAGCCGGCCATAGATATTGAAGGAATATATTTTGGAACCTGTGATAGACATAACAAACACAGCTTACCTAAACCAATGAATCGATCGTCTTTTTATTGATTGAATTTCACTACTCTTTATAATCTGTTTTCATAAACCAAAACCCCCTTTAATTTACTGTTTTTAATTTGATTCTAATATTAGTTAAACTTTGATCAAGAGTCTTTGGGAGACAACCAAGGTTAACTACCTTGTACTACTCTTAATTTAAACTTATTTTGACCACGTAACGACCGTGATCACCATTCATCAGTTTTATGAGTATCATAGTTTTTCAGTTTCGTTATACTTTCTCTCCATTCTTACTCAGTTTTCCGATTCACTTTTGTGATTCAATTTCTCTAAAGTGGTGGTTTGCGATTCACTTTTGCTTCTCTTCCTCTTCAAAAAGTTAGTTTTACTTGTTCCATAAATTGAATCATTCTTCTTCATTTATACTGAACATGGGTTTCTTCTATTGGCTATTGTATAAAATGGGTTTATGTTATTGAATGTTATTATTGCAAAATTTATTTCTACTAATGAATATGATTATTACATAATTGTATAAAAAATTGGTTTATGTTATTGAATATGAGAGAAGAATCAAGACTTTAAAAACATTGTTGTTGCTTCAGGTGCTAAAGACGATGGTGGAACTTCAAATTTGAAAAAACATGTGTTGAAGTGGGGTGAATGAGATGAGACATATTCTTATCCATCATTGGATTAAGAAAAGTTCCAGAAAAATATTACTCACGTAATTGTCATGAATAATTATCCTTTTTCTTTCTTTGCACCCTCGTGTTAAGGGAATTTATTGAAACATTATAAAATCTGATGTTCAGAAGTTGTATAAAAAAAATTAAATGTTATTTTTACGAGCAATTCTAAGAAAAATATTTTTAACTTATGATATGTGGTCAGCAATAAATACAGACTAGTATATGGTATTGACTGCGCATTACATTAATATGAAGTGGGAATTGGAGAAGAAAGTGTTAACTTTCTTTCATTTTCCACCACATCATACTAGCGCTATGTATTATAGCCGATAAGTTAATAAGTTTCAATCATTCTATGTGTGTTTCTAACTTCATCAAAACAATGTCAACACTATACGTAAGTGTGTTTTTTTTTTCATAACCATTTTTTAATTTGTGAAATTTTAGTGTATGTTTTAGAAATTAGAAATTTAGTATATGTTTTAGAAATTTTAGTTAATGTTTAAGAAACTTTAGTATATGTTTTACAAATATGCATCATAATGTTTTTTGATGAAGTATCACATTACACAAGCAATATTGTAATACTCTAATTTTGTACTTCATTTTTTATAAACATTCTTATTTTGATCATTTTGCTCTTTTCCCTTTTTTATATTAAAAATTGTTTGTGAAGCTGCAAGAAACGCCAAAAAGAGTTTCAAAATATATTTTCATGTTCATTTTCATTTCCATATTTTTCTTTTTATTTCCATATATTCAAAAATCCAAAAATATTTTCTTTTTCTTTTTTCATTTATTTTTATTTACATTATTATAAATTCAAAAAAAATAGTAAAAATGAGTGAAATTCTTTTGTGACCACATTTCCATTATTCTTACCATCTTATAGAATGTTCCATGTAGTACACATCCCTACCTAACCACCATTCACACAAAAATCTCTCATTCTCATCAAAAAAGTACAACAAAATTTCACAAATTCATTTCTTATCCTACCCTTCATACATAATTTGAACCTAATTTTAGAGTATAAATATAAGAGAGGAAGAGAATAGAGAGGACCACGAATTCATCAAACCCTCATACACCAACTTTCACAAAAAATAAAAATCATTAAAACTTTGATCAAACTTGATTCTATTCATTCTTA
This sequence comes from Trifolium dubium, assembly GCA_951804385.1. NCBI lineage: Eukaryota > Viridiplantae > Streptophyta > Magnoliopsida > Fabales > Fabaceae > Trifolium > Trifolium dubium. Next base: position 18,032,742 of record OX638071.1, on the reverse strand, counting down.
TAGTCTTTGATACATCTCAGAAGCTTAAAACCATAAAAACAAAAAAAATGCAAGCCAAAACGACAATAAAGAGTAACCTGAAACCACCATTTGTGAAGAAAACCAAGGTATTTGGTTTTGGAGTTTTAGAGCTCGCTTTGTGTGATTCTTGTTGTGTTCAACTCATAATAGCCCGTCTAAGCTTTTCCATTGAACAATTTTGCCAAATTTTGCTTAAATCTCATTTTCGTTTCTTGACCCTTTTTCAAGTTTGGCGTCATTTTTCAATTTTGAAACATCTACTGTGAAATCTAACCTTGGATTTGTGATTAATGCGAAAAATATTATGAAATCAAGTATTCACTTGTGGATTTTGGTGCAAAATTGATGTTTCATGTGTTGGTTCAAAAGCTTCATGAGCTTTAATGGAGTTTGCGTACTGCTTTGGTGAGGAAGGAGGAGATCTATGCATGAACCCTTTTCCAGTAACTTTAAATCACGATCCTCTGATTATGTGATTCATTGTGGTTCGCTTGATGATATGTTTAAAACAGAACTGTTTGATTGGTTTTAAAATCAATCAAACGGTGATGATGTTATTTTTTGTTGCTGAACACGTGCGCACCTGGCTCAATGGATTTGGAGATCGGTTCAGTTTCACCATTTAGTGAACCAAACCGAACTGATCCAGATACGGTTCAAGTTCACCATTAGATGATGTTATTCTATATGTGTTTATAACTTCCTCAAAACAATGTCAACACAATGAGAAAGTGTTTTTTTCATATGCAATTTTTAATTTGTGAAATTTTAGTGTATGTTTTGGAAATTAGAAATTTTGAGTATTTTTTAGAAATTTTAGTAAATGTTTAAGAAACTTTAGTGTATTTTTACAAATATGCATCATAATGTTTGTTGATGAAGTATCACATTATACAAGCAATACTATGTTAAACCTCATTATATTGTTTTCTAACATAAAATCTAAACATACACTAAGAAATACTACTACTATACTAAACCTAATTGGTTCACACTTTTATTAAGCAGAATATTAATTTTCACAATTTTTACTATTTATTCTTGTATTTATCTGATTATGATTAACTTATATTTTCTTTAATCTATTTTTTTCATTATCTTTTATCACTAGAATTTAAGGAAAAAAACTGATAAGAAAGGTCGTAATAATACTAAAGAGGAGATACAATCCCCTAAATGGAATGGACCGATGACGACGAACAAACATTGAGAGATACTCACGAGGTTTTCTGTGATTCATGGGGTGCTATTTTGAATTCTAAAAGGTTTAAGACATATTTTGCTGACACGATGGAATTATGTTACGTGTAAGAATTGTTTTTTCTATATTTGTTAATTTTCTACACATTTCTGTTTATCTATCACTTTAACTAAATTGTGTTTATTTTTATTTTTTAGACTAAATGGAGATCTATATGGCCTAAGATGCTATGGAAAAAATAAGTTTAATTGTTTCACCATATAATTTGGCAAGTATTTTGACAATTTATATTGATTCTTTATTGATGCTTTAACTAATAGTGTTAATAAATTTTTGGCTTAAATATGTAAAATATCTCTGTACTTTGGGGTCACTTAAGTTTTAGTCTCTGTACTTTAAAAAACTTTTAAATTGACCCTGTACCATCATTTTACTTTCAAAAAGATCCCTGAACCGATTTTTTGATAACACATCACTTGAGTTTTAATCCATGTACTTTAAAAAACTTTCAAATTGACCATGTACTTTCATTTTACTTTCAAAAATGTCCATTGGCCCATTTTTGATGACATTTTTGCTGACATGTCATCAAAAAAATGGGTCAAGGGGCGTTTTTGAAAGTAAAATGAAAGTACATGGTCAATTTAAAAGTTTTTTAAAGTACATGGACTAAAACTCTTTTAAGCCTAATTGTTTTTTTCTTCTTGTAGTTTAATCTTCATAAAGAGGTTCACTGCACTTTGGGCGATATTGTAATTGATTTGAAATATTGCAATGAGAAATTGGATACTATGGTGGAGATGGTTAAAAAATAAAATGGTATAAGGCTAGCATTTTTACCCTTAGGGATTGAAATCTAGAACTATGTTTTCTTTTAAATTCATCTGGAACTATGTTTCAAGTTTGTCCCTGTATGTTAAAATCGTTTTGATTTTAGTTCCTAATGCTAAAATTCGCAGAAAAATTCAAAGGAAAAACCTGCAGATTAAGATTCATAGAAAAACCTGCGGATTTTCCTACGGATTTTTGCTTTAGGTATTAAAACCAAAATATTTTAAGATACATGGATGAATTTCAAAGAAAAATTGATACAGGGACTAAAAGCAAAAATTCACGTACACAAGGGACGAATATGATATTTAAGCCAAACCTTAATTTGGCATTGCAAGCTGAGAAGGACGAGGAGCCGGTAAATATTGTAGAGTGATACAAAAATTGCACGATTAAAGCTTGTTTTGTTATTCTTGGTTGGTGCCACCATTTTCACCGGCAAGAGTTCACAATACGTGTATGTCTTTTTCCTACAATACTTCCAGGATATCGATACAATGAATCAATCAAACTGGTATCGAGACTTGCATATTTATTTAAGGGTTAATACCAATTTACCCCCTGTAAAATTCTCAAAGATTATTTTACTCCCCTGTAAAAAATTTGTTGTTTTTCCCCGTGTAATATAAAGATTCTACGCTTTACCCCATTGACTTAGTCAACCAAAGTTGACTGGGCAAAATCTAGAAAATAACACTTATATAGCAACGATATTCAAACACATTCATATATAGTGACAGTGTTCATAACTTTTAGTGACGGTATTCAAAGTTTTCAAAATAACAAATGCAAAAATCTTAAAACAAGCTCAAAACTTGTGAAACAAAAGTCTAATCCACTTTTTTTTTCCTCCCGATCACGAATCTGAGGTCAGATTTAACACTGGAGGTCTCAAAATTCAAAAAAAAAAGCTGATTGTATTGAACAATTAAGAGTTAGTAATGAGACATTTCTTAAGCTTTGTTAGATTTTAAAAGAGAAATGACAATTGCTTCAAAAAAGAAAAAAGAAAAATGACAATTGGTAAGGACAAGAAATATCCCTACAACTGAAGTTGTGACTATGTTTTTGCATAACCTTGTTCACAATCTAAAATATAGAGTAGTGCACTTTAGTTATTTTAGATCCAATGAATTAATAAGCAGACAATTCAACAATGTCTTTCGAGTTGTTATGAAAGTGAGTAGAGAATATTTGAAGTTTTATGACTAAAATCTAGAGGGCCCAAAGGCAAATAAATGGTAATGGTTTGAGGTAAGTTTGGAATTTATTTTACAACTTACAAATCATTTTAAGTAGCTATAGTTATGATTTTTTTTTTATTTTTTTTTATGTTTTAAGAATTCAATTTGAGCTTGATGGGACACATGTTCCAGTAACGGTTGCTCCAGAAGATAGACTTAGATATCGTAATAGAAAAGGAGACATAACCACAAATGTATTAGGAGTTTCTGGCCTAGATTTAAGGGTCAAAACTGAGTTGTGATATATGAAAATGCAACAACTGTATGTTCAATACAAATTTGCAAGGGTTGATCATAGTAAAACGTATTTTGTGTATCCAAAGATGAATTCCAACTTTGTTCACCAATTTCAATCATTCTATGTGTGTTTTTAACTTCATCAAAACAATGTCAACAATATAAGTGTTTTCTTTTCATATTCAATTTTTAATTTGTGAAATTTTAGCGTATGTTTCGGAAATAGAAATTTAGTGTATGTCTTATAAATTTTAGTAAATGTTTAAGTAATTTTAGTGTATTTTTACAAATACGCATCATAATATTTTTTGATGAAGTATCACATTACGCAAACAATACTATATTAAACCTCATCAGTAACGTTTTCAAACATGAAATTTAAATAAACACGAAAATTTCTAAAACATACACTAAAATCGATATCAATCTCCTATGAATTTTTCATATTCTATGTGTGTTTCTAACTTCATCAAAACAATGTCAACACTATGAGAAAGTATTTTTTTCATATGCAATTTTTAATTTGTGAAATTTTAGTGTATGTTTTGGAAATTAGAAATTTAGTGTATGTTTTAGAAATTTTAGTAAATGTTTAAAAAACTTTAGTGTATTTTTACAAATATGCATCATAATGTTTTTTGATGAAGTATCACATTACACAAGCAATACTATACTAAACCTCATTTGTATCGTTTTCAAACATAATATCTAAACATACACTAAGCAATTCTATACTAAACCTCATTGGTTCACACTTTTATTAAGCGGTATATTAATTTTCACAACTTTTTCTATTTTTTTTGAGTAAACAACTTTTTCTATTTGTTGTTGTATTTATCTATTTTATGATTAACTTGTATTTTCTTTAATCTATCATTTTTTTCATTATCTTTTATCACTAGAATGCAAGAAAAAAAAGACTGGTACGAAAGGTGGTAATAACACTAAAGAGGAGATACAATTCTTTATAAGGAATAGATTGAGGAGGACGAACAAACTTTCAGAGATGCTCACGAGGTTTTCGGACATTCATGTGGTGCTATTCTGAAGTCTAAAAGGCTTAAGAGAATTTTTTCTGGCAGGGTCAATTATGTTACATGTAAGAATTGCTTTTCCTTAATTTGTTCATTTTCAACATAGTTTTGTTTATTTCACACTTTAACTAAACTTTGTTTATTTTTATTCTTTTAGAATAAATGGAGATCGATATGGCCCACGATGTTATGGAAAAAATTGTTTTAAGTGTTTTACCATATCATTTGGGATGGCAGAAATATAAGCAGTGGCGGAGCCACACATACTTGAGGGAGTTCATATGCTCCCCTTGGACTTCAAAAGTTTGCACCTATGAATCTATTTTTATCCAATATGCACCCTCTCACTTTATGAACTTGAACCACTAGTACTACAAAACTGACACTTTTACTTGTTTTAATAATATTTTGGACTGTTTGTCAAAAAAAAAAAATATTTTGGACTTGTGCACCGTTAAAAATTAAATCAACTATATTTTTTAGTGCAATTTTTCTTTTAAAAAGTTAAATTAAACTAACCCATTGCACCTCAATTAAAATCACTTTCTTTTTAACTTCCAACTAGAGATTAACCCGCGCGTTGCGCGGATTCGATTAAATTATACATTTAAAATATATTTATAAAAGAAAATTAATTATTGGGATAAGTATAATTACATTGTTAAATGATAAATATTATTTTAAAACATGATTATATTTAATATTAGTATATGTATAAAAATAAATAAAAAAGTTGTTTAAAAATTTGAAATTTTTTATAGATTTATATTGTAGTTTTATTTATATTTTAATGTGATTGATTTATTATAATTGTTTGAGTTTGAAGGGATATCTCATATATATTTTACTTTAATATTGTGTAATCGTATAAGATCATAATTTTTTTATATGAGTTGTAAATATACATGTATCCTTTATTTTATTTTATTTTATTTCAATAAGAGTTGGAGATATACATGTTGCTAATATTGCGCATGAAAAATGTTGAAATAAACTTTGATTATAGAATATGATTCATATATGGTGCCTTTTGACTTCTTTTTTTTCATGGGATCTCATTTTTAAAAATTTATGTTTCAAAAAGTGTAATTGCTTAATCACTTAAGCTACAAAATAGCTTATCTACTTACTCCCATCACATTTTTTAAAAGTTTTTTCTCACATATTCATTTAGTGGAATTTATCCCAACCAATAGCCCCGATTTTTTTAGTCTATATTGTTCGGTTTACATTTTTTCTTTGCTTGGTCTTTTAGTTTTTGTTTGTTTTTCTTTTTCTTGGTGAGGTTTGTCCCTACAAATTTATTGTTAGTTTTTGTCTCTCTTATTTAATAATATTTGCTTAAATATTTAGTTCATATTTGTTTTGACAAATATTTAGTTTATATTTGTTATTATATAAACTTGAATATTTTTTGTAGCCAATAATATATAAGTTTTGATGATGATTTCATATATTTGAATTTAGTTTTAGTTATTTGGTTCAAATAAAGATATATAGTTTATTATTTTAGAAGAATTTAACATTTGACATGTCATCATACTATTTGCTTACAAAAAATGTCATCTTATTTTTACAAATATCTCGTTATTTTATTTTGAGTCGAACTTAAGCATTATATTAACACTTTAAAATATGTATTTATTTTAATAAAATAGTTACATCATTATTTAAATCAAATTAATAATTTTAGAATTTTTTCGATTTTTAATTGCGTGTATATGTATAAATATATGTTTGATTATACTTTATAAATATATGTAAATATGCTCTCATATCCGTTTCAACAATTTCTAAAATTTATTTTCGATGTATGAGCATCAACGAATTCTGAAATTCATGATTTTGTCTTTTCATCATTTCATATTTTTCTTAGAAAATATGCACTAATATTTTATTGATTTCTTTTAAAATTTCTTTTCAAACAATCGATTGGTAGAATCATATCCCATATTCTATTGGTCAGAATATTTTTATCTTCTTTTTTCTATGTTTAATTCTTATTCTCTCTCTTAATCTTTTTATTTTTTATTTTTTTAAGTTTTTGTCCTCTCATTATTTATTCTTGTTTTAAGTTTAGTTTAGTATATATATATATATATATATATATATATATATATAATTCATAATTTTTTTGTTTTTAAACTATATAATTAGTTTTTTTTGAAATAAATTTCTATTGGTAGACACAAAATATGCATATATTAATGGTTTGATAAAATTTAATGGATAAACTTTAATTTAATATATGAAACTAAATATTATGTAACATATGAAATATTACTTTGGAGGATGAATAGACACAAAATAAATTATCTTTAAAAGGGTTGGCAAAGTTTCAATATAGAATAGAGTATTTTTAGAGGTGCCACATCATCACAATGGAGGCTTAAGAATGAATAGAGCTTCCTTTTATATATATAAGATTAGTCATTATATATAACTAAATATTGCATTTAATTTTATAAAAATAAGTAAAAAACATTCTTATAATTTGCCACAAAAATAAATTTTTCTCTTATAATTTGAGACGGAGGGAGTAAGTCTATAATATGTAACTTCTATAAAATTTAGTTTTAACACATAAAACATATATGCATATATCCTATAAAAGCAAGTACATAAAAAAAGTTATAATAAGTATAAAGTTGATTATCAAAAAAATTAATTATGTTATAAACTAATCTAAATAATAGGAATAATATAGATGAAGAAGTGAGAGAAGAGAGAAAGAATAGTATGATACATATTATTATTATTTTTTTTGGTCTTATATTAAATGGTAATCCACACTCACACAATTGTGAGGTCTCGGGTTCGAACCCGGGTCACGATGTCTGACGTAACAATTTCGGCATTTGTCATTTGAGCTAGGACTTCTAGACGATACATATTATCTATATATAGGTAAACATAATGGGTCAATTACATGGACCGATGATTATATATAGACATCCACTAATAATATTCATAACAAATTAAATATTTTAAAATGATATTTTTGGAATATATTTCATTTTCTATCATTTAAAAAAGTATAATAAATAAGTACAATTTTATATTTCTTAAAAATTTATTACTCAATACGTATTATTTTTTTTAAAGAAAATATGTAAGAAATTACCATAATATTTAAAAACAATTAAATAAAATAGCTGGCAAATAATTTTTTGATTCATAAAAATGTTGATTTTTGTAAGATAAAGTGTATTAATTTAACTATTCTACTCTCAAAGATCTCATGTTCAAGCCCCTTTGCTCAAAACGTGTGTGCATTTCTTTAGATACTTTTCGTATGATTTTTAACATAACAAGCTATAATTTTTTCAAATTCATGATTTTTTTTAAAGTTTGTTATAACCACAAAAAGTAAATTTATGTTAAGAACCATACGAACCCCGGTCATGAACGTTCGGCCTAGCAATTTCAACATTTTCTAGGAGTTGACTTATGACTTCTAGACATATTTATATAATCCTAACTATACTATAACAATATGAGATGTACATTAATTTAAACAATAATTAATAGGGCATTGTTGGCGAACACAACAAACACACACACACACACACACACAAATATAAGAGTAGTATATAACTATATATATAATAAAGGTGGCGGTTGCCCCTTTTTGACATTACATAGGCCCGTCTCTGACCGTTTGATTGAAATTTTATCCATGTCAAACTTTACGGTAATATAATTGAAAATTATTTGATATGTTATTTAGACTTAAGCCAAGTCTAACATGCACCACTTGATTAAGTGGTGCATGATGCACAAGTTCTAAAAAATACTATAACTAATACAAAATTTACCGTTAGATTGAAAGTTTATATCATATAGATCATCCATGTCAAATTTTAAAGAAATTGAAAATCATTTGATATGTTATTAAGACTCATCAAGATTAACGGTTTATGAGTTTTTATTGAATACTGTTAATCTTGATTGGTCTCAATAACACATTAAATGATTTTTAATTTTTTTAAAATTTACATGGATGATCTATATGATATAAACTTTCATTACAACAATAAATTTTGTAAAATTCATATTCGTTATAGTATTTTTTGTAACTTGTGTACCATGCACCACTTAAGTGATGCGTGTTAGACAAAGCTATATATGTGTGTGTGTTGGTATTCCTCAAAACATTAAACTAGCTATATATATATTGTTTAGTTTTATCGAGTATCTCATTGGAAGATATGACCGGCAGTCTAGGGGAATCTGTGGAGACCTGCAAATATTGAGTTGTTGATTGAGGAGGACAATGCTAATAATGTTGTTGATTTACTTGAGCTTTGTAAGAAGGTCAGATCTGATGTAAGAAAATCAATTGACATTTAATTTTGGAAGATAATAGTTGAACTTTAAAATATTTACATTAATATAAGGGTTAATTATCTTTTACCCTCTATAAAATAAGCTAAAGTTGTTTTATCCCTGTAATATAAGATTCTACGTTTTATCCCCTGGTCAAAATCAACAAAATTTGACTAGACAAAATTTGTGACGTGGCATTTTTCTTTTATCATATTATTTTTAAAATATTCTACCAACTCATATATTTTTTTTATTTTTTTTTTATAAATTTTTTATTCAACGCTGGTTTTTAATATAATTTCGGCGGTTATATTATAATTAGCGGCGATTTTATTATATTTAACGAAGATTTTATTTTTGACGATTTAAAATCCTCGCTAAATAGTATGTGCAAATTATACTAAAAAACCGCCGCAAAACAGAACCTCTGTTAAATATAGTAAAACCGCCGCTAACTATAATATAACCGCCACAAATTATATTAAAAACCGCCGCTAAATAACAAATCTATAAAACAAAATATTAGTAAAAAATAAAACAAAGATGAGTTGGCAGATATTTAAAAAAATAAAAGAAAAATTCTACGTGGCATGCCACGTCACATGCAACGTCACAGATTCTGCCCAGTCAGATTTTGTTGACTTTGACCAGGAGGTAAAGCGCAAAATATTATATTATATTAAAGGGGTAAAGCAACAATTTTTTTTACAAGAGGGTAAAACAACTTTGGCTTAGTTTACAGAGGGTAAAACGTAATTAACCCTTAATATAATTTGGAGCCTACAACTACATATAAGTGAGGCAAAAGCGGAAGATTCACTTTAGGGCCGGTCCGAGTCGATCAATAGGTCGTTTGTGATTTGTAGTGATACCGTTTTGGATTTGTAAGGATTATGTATGAACAAATTATGTTTTGTAGTGATTATGTGTTGTGAACAAATTTGATTATGTGTTGTCAGAAAGAAAAAAAAAATTGATTATGTATGGACAAATTTAGTTTTTAACTTTGATAAAAAAATTTGTCATTTAGTTTTTAACTTTGATAAAAAAATTTGTCTTGGTTTGATTACGGGTGTGTTTGTTTGAGATTAAAATAAAATAATTTTTTTTAAAATAATCTATTTTAAAAAAATAGATTTATTTTGTAGAGATTTTGAAAAAAATCTAAAGTTGTTTTGTATTTGTTTACAATTATAAAAATCATTTTTGAGAACAAACACATGGTCCTTGTTTTTAAAAAAATAGATTTTAAGAGAATCACTTAAAAATAACTTTTCATTTTAGACTCAAAAATAATTTTTTTAACAAAATAATTTTTATGAAAATCTGAAACAAACACATCAAAAATGAAAAAAGTAATTTTTTTTAAAAAATATAGATTTTTTCTAAAAAAATCACAAACAAACGCACCCTACATTGGATGTGCATGTTTGTGTTTTAGATTGAATTTGATTGAGTTTGTGAATGGATCCATGGGACTTAATCCAAATTCTAGATTCTAGTTACATGTATCAGGATTTCTAAATGTAGGTTCCGAAATTTTTATATATTTTGTATTATAAGTTCCGAAATGAGGTAAATAAATACTTGGCTTAAATGCAGTTTTAACCATCCTATTTTGACGGATTTGGATTTTCAACTTCTCTATTTCAAAACTCGGAATTTCACCCCCTCTATTTTGATTTTTTCAAAAAAATTTCACCCCAATCACATTTAGTTTATTTTTGCTTATGTGGCAATGGTGATGTGTATATTATTTTAGTTTTTTGACACATGTGTATTAACTTTATCCATTATTTATTTTCTTTAAAAATTACTAGAAAGTTCTAAAAAAATACCATACAATTAGGGGAAAAAATTATAAAAATATATAAATAAATTACTATAAAAAATAATAAAGATCAAGATAAATACTAAAAAAACAAGAAAAATACCATAAAAAGACATTTAAATATATTGAAAAAATTGTTTTACAAATTTGCTTGTTAAAAAATTTGTTAATACACTCCGACATACTCCTTAAATGAAAGTGAAGGATTGATTTTAGTCATTAAAAAATGGGGTGTGATGAAACTGTCACATGATAAACAAATTTTTTGATATATTTAAATGTCTTTATGAGTTTTTACGATATTTTTCTTGATTTTTTAATTATTTTATATAGTAATTTATTTACAGAGGTTTATTTATTTATTTTTTTATAATTTTTCCTTAATTTTATGGCATTTTTATGAATTTTCTAGTAATTTTGTATAGACAATAATTAGGTGCATAAAGATAGTACACATGTATCAAAAAAATGTACACATCACCATTGCCACATAAGCAAAAATAAACCAAATATGATTGGGGTGAATTTTTTTTTGAAAAATCTAAAATAGGGGGGTAAAATTCTGAGTTTTAAAATAGAGGGGTGAAATTTCGAATTACTCAGTTTGAGAAGTGGCAAAACACGAAAAAAGAGATTTATTCTATTTATTGGTTAGTGAAGTTCGAATTAGACTAAGACTATATAAAAAGCAACAAGAACTAATTTTTTCATCCTAATTTAAATCACACACATACAGAACTCTTAAATTGAAATAACACACTCCAAAAGCTAAAAACAAACACTAACATAAAGGCAAATTCACAAGTCACAACAGTTTTTATTTATTTATATAATTCATTTTTTTAAAAAAAAAATCACTTTCATTGCATCTATGTATGTAGCTTCATTAACGAAGGTTTTATGTGGTGGCCAAAAGAACAACGGAACAATTTCCATTTTTAGTATGGAGTATAGAAATTGTCTTCCAATTATATATGTGATTATCATAGAGACAAGATAAACAGATACTATCTGTTACTGCTTAAAATACATCAGTCCATTTTTACACTGGCCAACCTTTCAAAAATGATAAGGCATATATCCCTTTCATATTCAGTGTGCTACTATATTGTTGTTAACCCGACATGCTTTATCTGAAGCGACCTAAATCTCTTTTTAGTCTCTTCATACTTTACTTATGCTCATTATTACGGTATACTCCCTCCGTCCTGAAATATAAGGGAAAATAAAAAAAACACACTTATTAAGAAAACATAAACATGAGAATTAAAAATATGGTTTTGTGAGATTTTTCTTAGAATAAGTGCATAGAAAGATGTAAAATCAATTTTGATTGGTTGTTGTTTATAGAGAAAAGTGGAGAGAGAGAAAATTAAATGCAATTTACATTTAATTTTATGAGAATAAGGAACAACATTCTTGAAATTGATTTTTTTCCCTTATATTTTGGGACAAAAAAAAATGTTTTTTTTCCCTTATATTTCCCTTATAGTATATAAAATATAATATAAAAAGCTAGCTAACCCACTAAGAATTTGGGTTGACTAGTGTTGATTTTGAGATTTTGAATTGTGCTTTTATTAAGATCTCAATAGTTTACTTTTTTCATTACTATGATATTGATTTATATTGAATTTATCGCCATTAACGATAATTAATCTCCATCAAAAATTTGTGAGATAAATAAGATGTGTTTTTCTTTTTCAACTGAATTCTTTTTATACGTATTAGCCCGTGAACGAATTCTTAACCACATTTTTAAGAAGTTTAAAAGTCTTTTCACTTAGATCAATTCATTGTTATTTGTTAATATGTCTTGGTAAATTTTAATATATTCATAGATTTGTTCTTATTTTAAATGCTAGAATTAAACTTTTCAAATTAGCGTGTCTTAACTGAATACCGAACTTAAAAAAATTAAAAATTAAACTAGCTAGCTCATGAGTGCACTTGTGATGAATATTTTTCAAAAAAAAAACTCTTGACGTACTCCCTCCGTCCCAAAACTATTGTCTTTTTAGAGTTATGCACGTGGATTAAGAAACAACAAAGATTGATAAGTTAAGTCTATTTTACCCTTACTTTATTAAGAAAGAGAAAATATATTTAATTAATGCATTAACTTTTGTAAGGGTACAATTGATAAATTAATATTAATTTTACATTGGTTTGCGAAAAGAACAATAGTTTTGAGACAAAACTAAAATGTTAAAATGACAATAGTTTTGGGACAGAGGGAGTACTATTCAAAATAAGGGCATCCACAAACAAGAATAATAATGCAATGGAAAAAGAACAAAACCGCAAGTAGTACACACACTCCAAAACCAAACACATAAAAACAAAATCTCTTTTGAAATTCTATCAAAATTGTGGTTCACATCCATTCTCCTTCTCCACATACTCTATAGTTGGTACCACTTCCAAAAAAGGCAACATAAATCATATAATTGCTTCAATATGTTTTGAATCACCAAACTCTTCCATTATTTGAGCACACATTCTCACCTCTTCTATAAACACTATATATCATTGCTAAGCTTTTCTCAATTTTCATGCACGTGAATTAACAGTGCTTAATTTACAAGGATATATATTTAACTAACAAAATTATTATTGGAAGCTAGGTTGAGTAGTTAAGTGTGGATTTGGGATTATTGATGCTTGCGGTTTCACCATTGAGGAACACCAAAGATGAAAACCAAGGACAGATGGAGAGTTTCTCCACCAATGATTTTGGCGACCTTCTTGACGGGAATTTACTGGAAAGCATCAACTTCGATGACTTCTTTATTGGTATCAACGTCGATGGAGACATCTTGCCGGATTTGGAGATGAACTCGGAGATGTTTGCCGAGTTCTCTGCTAGTTACGGGGAGGAATCTGATATAAACTCATTCGCTATAAACAAAACTGAAGAAAATAGTTATTCGAAAAACGAAGAAGATAAAACAATGTGTTTGGGTCGTCAAGGTTCGGAAGAGTCAGTGAGTAAAAGGGATGAATCTGTGGTGGTGAATCCTCCATTGCAAAAAAATGGCGGTGGAAAAGGAAGAAAATCATCTACTCAACCAAAGAACCATCAAGGGAAGAGAAAAGTCAAGGTATATTAAGCTGTAGAGTCTTGTATGTTTATAGGTGGTTTATATCTTTGGTAAAAAAAAAGAGGTTGGTTTATATATCTTAACTTGATAATTTTTTTTAACGACAAAATATTATTAATAAGACCAAGTCTCAGTATAAGATGGACCGAGACCGGTATAAGAGAAATACAAAACAAATGCTCTGTATATAGGCAGAACACCAGTAGAAATACAAAAAACAAAACTACTTAAATAAAGTACACTTCTAATCCCATTCTTAGAAGACACTTCTCAATTTCCAAACTACTAGAGAGTCATCAACCCGACCTAAAAAGATGTCATAGATACTAACTCCCGAACTCGAATCAAAATTACTCGGCCCATAAGAATCAAAAGAACAACTCCTTAAGTCAAAAGTTGCACGACAACGGTAGAATGAAAACTTAGGCAGATTTGTCTCAGCTTGCTGACCTCCTCCAAATAGTCAACACCGATATCTTAACTTGATAATTAATTTGAGTGAAGGTTGAGTTCATCGTGTGAAAGTAATTAGGTGCTCCCTCCGTCCCAAAATAAGTCATAGTTGAACGGTTCATATTTGTCGATGCACAACTTTGATCCTTAATATTATTAACAATCTATCTTTAAAACTTATAAAATTATATATTTTAAAACATTCGTCAAGATAAATCAAACAACATCTTATAAAAAAATACGATTAAAATAAATTATATAAATAATGCACAATGGTCAATTGTGACACTTATTTTGAGACGAATACGGTACGTAACTTTTTAGCTAATCATAAGGTTATGTCACTGTCTTAATTATGAGTCTTGACAAAATAACTCACGGGTTGTAGACTAGAGAGCATAATTAAAATATTAGGATTTGTTGTAAAAAATAGATCATTTAATTAAGTTTTTAAATAACAAATGTCTTTTAAATTTGTAATTTCTACATCTATCTAGGTCTTCCAGTTACAACTTAATTAAGGCTTTTTCTTGTCTACCCTTTCAAGATTTGGGAGTATATACCCCCAATCACTTAAAAAAAAATTAACCGTTATAAATTTTTATAAAATACACTGTTAGATTAAAAGTTTATATCATATAGATCATTTGTGTAAAATTTCAGACAAATTTAAAATCATTTGATATGTTATTGAGACGCATCAAAATTAACATTTTTTGTGATATCTTAAACACTGTTAAGATTTGTGTGTCTCAATAACATATCAAATGATTTTAGATTTGTCTGAAATTTTACACAAATGATCTATATGATATAAACTTTCAATCCAACGGTGTATTTTATAAAAAATTATAGGCTTAAACACACTTTTGGTCCCTTAACTTATTTTTTAGTTTCGTTTTGGTCCCTTAACTATTAAAAGTTTCGTTTTGGTCCTTTAATTTATTTTTTGGTTTCATTTTGGTCCCTTAACTATTAAAAGTTTCATTTTGGTCCCTTAAGTTACTTTTTGGTTTTGATTTGGTCCATTAACTCTTCCTACGTCAACTACTTTGGTCTTCATTTCAAAGGACCAAAACAAAACCAAAAAAATAATTAAGGGACCAAAATGAAACCAAGAAAATAGTTAAGGGACCAAAATAAAACTTTTAATAATTAAGGGACCAAAATGAAACCAAAAAATAAGTTAAGGGACCAAAACGAAACCAAAAAATAAATTAAGGGACCAAAAGTGTATTTAAGCCAAAATTATATCGATTAAAACTTTTTATAGTGGTTGATGGTATATACCCCCAAATCTTATGGGATATACAAGTTGTCACCTAGATCCATTTGTTTAAATTTAAGTGATCCATTTATTACTAGTAAAATAGAAATTTGGAATTCTCGTGTCTCAATTCAACCTAGACTAATGAACAATTTTTCCAATTTTTTGGTCAAGAAATTACTACTATCGCTAAAACTCACAAACACTTTGAATCTCTTCTAAAAAACAGTTCTTTAATTTTTTAAAATTAAAAAACTTGTTTGGTAATTTAATTTTACAAAATTATTTTTAAAAAGTGTTTTTTGTTTATCAGTTTTTAACACTAAAAAAGTAAAATAAATTTAAAGAGTTTTGCTTTTCTCATTTTAAAAACAGTTTTCTAAAACACATTTATAAAACAAATTTTAAAAATTAAAAACCATAATTATTTCAAAGAGATCCTTAAATACTGAAAAAGATGAATGGCAGTTCGAACATGTACTCATCAACATATCAAATATTCTCGAACATTATACCATCTAATGAGTTAGAATAATTAATATATTTTTCTGACTGTTACATTATTGTTTTCATGTGCATGTGTAGGTGGATTGGACGCCAGAATTGCACAAGAGATTTGTGCAAGCTGTAGAACAGGTAGGGGTAGATAAGGCAGTGCCTTCAAGGATTTTGGAGCTTATGGGAATTGATTGTCTCACTCGCCATAACATTGCCAGCCATCTTCAGGTATACATTGTTTTTTTAATTTCTTTCTTAGTATGATTTGAATTTTCAACTTATTTATAATAAATTTTCTGGGGGTGATTCTATAAAATGTAGCATAATATATTTGAATGAATGAATGCAGAAATATAGGTCACATAAAAAACATTTGCTAGCACGTGAAACAGAAGCAGCAAGTTGGAATCAAAGGAGACAAGTGTATGGTGGTGGCGTAGGAGGGAAGAGAGAGGTGATTAGTCGTCAATGGCCAGCTGCTGCACCAATCATGGGTTTCCCTCCTACTCCTACCTCTCCTCCTCCCATGACTCCATTGCACCATTATTTTAGACCCTTACATGTATGGGGGCATCCTTCAATGGACCACTCTTTTATGCATATGTGGCCTAAGCATCATCTACTACATTCCACACCGCCGCAGCCTCTCTCGTGGCCAATGGCGGCAACTCCTCCTCCACCTCATGACCCTTCACTTTGGCAATCTCAGCACCAAATGGTTAGCTCTCTAAACTTTGAAATTAATAATCAAATCCTTTCATTTTTCTTTGAAGTAATTAACCTAATAATTTAGGTGAGACATACATTATCACTTGAATATCCAAGAGTAATAATTTGGAAAGAGATTTAAATCATCTGATATTAGAATTTGTTTTGAACAAAATTAGTCGGCACAATGGACCGAATTCTTATACTAGTAGTGAAAAAAAATGAATATCTATAAAAAAAATTTTGACGACTAATAAGAATTAGTCACTTTAATAAACTTGTATAACTAATACTCATAGGTCTTACCAAGTAAAATAACTAATACTCATAGGTTAATTTATATTTGACTTATATTACAGATTTGTTTATGTGGCTAATTGTTATTGGTTATATTGGTTATTAGGTAAACTACAATAATCTTCTTTTTTGTTACAAATCACAAATAATCTATAAACTTTTGAAATGTATATTTAATAAAGTATTATATTTTTTTTATTATTAAATTTATTAAAAATGCTAAATGCTAATCTATAAACATTTTTTGAAAAGTTAACAAACAGTCTCCAAAAACATAGTTTAGAGATATTGTATTATATATACAAGAGTCGGTGTTAGAACCTGGACACCCCTTGTACTGATCACACATATATAAAAATTTAGTCAGTACTTGATAAATTTTTTTTGACAAACATGATTCACAAGAACTTCTTTATTACCATACTAAGTATGTATCTAAATTTGGCATCTTTCTTTCTTTGATGAACGACAGACTCCAAACACAATAATCCCAGGAACACATTGTTTCTCACAATTAAGGTTGGGAATAGGTTAGGCTAGGCAAGACTTTTCCAAGCCTGAGTCTGACCTGTCGGAAAATTGAAAGTTTGAGTCTGGCCTGTGGCCTGTCAAAAATTTATTTTTTCGGCCTGAGCTTAGTCTTTTAAAAGTCTGATCTGGCTTGTTAGCCTGTTTAAAAGCCTATTTCACATGAACATATTAGAATAAGCAATTATATTTATGTTTAATATACTAAGAAACTAATAGACCAATGAAATTATACTCTCGTTTTTATATTTAAGATGATATTTTAGAGAGTTTGATTATAAGTAACTTTTTATTTCAATTGTAGTTTATAATAATATATTTATATATATAAAAAAAACTAATGAAGATTAATAAACTTAAACTACCGAAAATATTAACATATTTATAATTTAATCAAGGTACAAATTTCAATGTATAATAATAATATTAATAAAATATTGATATTTATTTAAAAAGGTCGGCCTAATAGGCTTAAAAGACTTTTTTTATGGCATGCGGCCTGGCCTTTTTAACTAAATAGACTTATAAAAAAGCCTAAGCCTGTTCTATTTAAAAAATAGCCTGGCCTGGCTTGAGCCTATGTAGGCTAAGCCATAAACCCCTGGCCTATTCCCAACCCTACTCACAACCTCTGACAACAGTGGTAAGTACTAGTATTATTATTACTCACCTTACTATTTTGGAGCCTTGCACATTGTCATCTACTCTGAATTTTGGATCCTTTAACATAGACAAGATTGACAGTGTACATACAAATATTAGTATTGTCATATTTACTCACAATTTTTAGTAGTAGCTGAACGCTGATCATAGAGGAAAATAACACATGCAGAGATCATTAGGATGTCCAATTCCCGGCGGCATCCCACCGCATAGTATGTACAAAGCAGATCACGTCATTGCCGCTCCTTTCGACTTCCATCCGGTAAGTGTAATTTAATTAATAGCTATTAGAAATATTATTGTAGAGGGTCGGGATTGAAATCTCATACTCTCCACTTCCCCACACTTAAAGTGTGTGACTGAATCTTGACAATAGAAAATTTGACGTGACAGTGAATATTTGCTAACGTGACAATTGACATTTTGTCTGTCACGTCAGCAAAGAATATATAGAGGAAGTAAAATATGAAATTTTTACATTACAGCGTAATCAAATAAATAAAAGAATAAAATAAAATTCCTCTATGTTGCAAGGGTAAAAATTTATTAACCTTAATTAATATAATATTGTTTTATTGATCTTACTTAGTCAAAGGAGAGCATCGACGCAGCTGTTGGAGATGTTTTATCAAAACCATGGTTGCCACTACCACTTGGACTTAAAGCTCCAGCACTTGATAGTGTGATGAGTGAACTACAAAGACAAGGAGTTTCAAACATTCCACCCTCATGTGCTTGAAAGAGCTAGCTAGGTTCCAATAAATCCTCCTAATTCGACGACCTCTCATCCATTAATTAGATGTTGCATATTTGTTGCATCGTCTAATCTAGAATGTGAGTGTGATTAATCATATTGTAATTTCTTGCTTTTAACAGCCAAATGGAAAAAAATATTCGGAGTTTTTTTTATTGGCATGTGCTAATGCATGATCATTAGCATTTTGTATGTATATGTACTATATGAGACTAATTAATAAGAGGATTCTATATATGTGAAAGAACATCTTGTCTCCATTAGAAAACAACAAAAACAAAAATCTTGTCTCCATGAGTGGAAGTATTCTATAGAGGTTTTGTGGTGACAAGTAATTTGTATTAACCGTTTACTGTAATAAATTTTGAGTCACGCATGTAATATTTAATATGTTATAGTCAATATATTAATTAGTTAAATTGAAGTAGTCTATTTTTGTATAAAGCTTGCATTTTATTGCTTTTTATTATTTATTCATTTGATTCGATATGGTTGTAATAATTATTTGATTTAGTTGTAATAGCGTAGGACTTTATCACTTTCTTTATCGCTTTGGATACATTCACTATGCCAAAAAAGGCTTTAGAAAGCGCCCCTTAGAAAGCGCTTATTAGAATAAGCGCTGCCAAAGAGTCACGCGCGCCCTTGGACAGCGCTTGTTGAAGGAAACGCTGCCTAAGGGTCTAACATATGACAGCGCTTTTTCCCAACAAGCGCTGCCTAACGTCTTAAAAAAATTAAAATTTTAAAAATAAAAACAAGTTTCACCTTAGATAGCGCTTACATTAAAAGCGCTTTCTTATGTGGTAACATTAGACAGCGCTTATACAAGCGCTGTCTATTATGGTAACATTAGACAGCGCTTATGAGTGAATAAAAAGCGCTTTCTTATATTGTAACATTAGAAAGCACTTATGGATGATGAAAAAGCGCTGTCTATTATGGTAACATTAGATAGCACTTATGGATGAATAAAAAGCGTTGTCTATTTGGTAACATTAGACAGCGCTTATGAGTTAATAAAAAACACTGTCTATTTTGTAACATTAAACAGCGCTTATGAGTGAATAAAAAGCGCTGTCTATTTTGTAACATTAGACAGCGCTTATTAGTTAATATAAAGCGCTTTCTAATATGGTTTAATATTAGATAGCGCTTACCAATGACAGAAAAGCGCTGTCTATTAGGGTAACATTAGACAGCGCTTATCGATGAACAAAAGCGCTGCCTTTTGATTTTTTTTTTTTAAATTCATGAAAACAAAGATTAAATTAGAAATATTTGATTCCTTAAATTATTTATTTGAATTCATTTTGGTCACTTAACCTTATTTATTATATTGTTATATTTTGGTCCCTTCATTTATTTATTGGTTTTATTTTTGTTCCTTAATTATTGTTACCGGCGCTTTATTATAAAGCTTAGTGTAAAATCTATCATTAAACAGCGCTTCTAAATTGATAAAAAACGCTATCTAAAATATATCATTAGACACCGCTTTTAAATTGATAAAAAGCGCTGCCTATATACAAATTTTGTAGAAGCGCTGCCTATTACCCAAAAAAAAAAAATTAGGAAAGATCCCAACTATTCTGTTATCCTTTAAAAAAAAAAAAAAAAATTCTCTCGTATTCTCCATTCATCAATCTTCTTCATGTTCTTCCTCAAGCTTGAATCACCATCTGAATCACAATAACAAATCATAGAAATAATCTGAATCACACAAAATCTCTTCCACCAAGAACCCTTTTGCAATAAAGAGATTGAAAGATTTAGGTTTCAATAGATACCCTTTTGATTTACGCAACAAAAGGATTGTTCTGTCATCATTGTTAAAGGTTCGATTTTCTACAACAAAGGGATTAGAGGATTTAGGGTTCAATCGTTACCCTTTTGATTTATGCAAGAAAGTGAAGAAACCCTCTCGTTGAATCCTCTCTCTTGCGATGAAACCCTCTAACTCACGGCAAATCCCCCTCACACGGGTCCATCCCTTCGTATTTTGCCACCGAACTTCCGCAGTTGCATATTCAAAATCAACCATTGGTAAGTCTCTGAAACCCTCTCTGACTCTGTGTGTATCTTCCACAATTGCACAGTTCCCACAATTGCATCTTCTTTCTGCATAGTTCTACATCACCGTAGAAGTTTTCACTGTCTTCTGTGACAAATTCAAGCCCAATCAAAGCCCAAGCCTCGCCGCAACTTGATTTAGGCAATCTCACACACCAACCTTCAAACCAGAATTTGACTGATTTGAATAATTTTTCACAAATTAGGGGTTATCGTTTTGTTCCTGAGGTTAGGGATTTGACTGATAGGCAGCGTGAGGTTAGAGATTTGAGTGATAGGAAGCGTGTTGGCCCGGAAAAGAGGAGAATTTGGAGAAAGAATGACTCTTCCAGTGACATAGTGAGAGTGTGATAATGAAGTTGAATCTCAGAATCAGGGTTATTATTCTAATGTGGGTAGCATTGCTTCTTTGGGTAAACATGATGTGAAGAGGGAGAGGATGAGAGTGATGCCTAAGAACTATGATGAACGAACTGATTTTTCAGAGTTGGTTGGGTTGATCAAGTATGAGCTTCATTTGTGTGCTGATTTTGAATTCGAGTAACCAGGTTATAAGTATATATAATTGGTTAACATATACTATATAGTGTATAGAGACTAGTTTGTCAAATAGCAGCACTATATTCGGTTATCACTATGGTTATCTTCTTTCTTTTTTATTCCTTTTTAAATATTTTGCCTTTTCTGCATATTCATTGATTATGAAATACTTGTAGAACTATATTTCTAGCAATGGATAAGAAGGACGAAGGTCGTAGATCCCAAGTGGATCATGATGGTGATAATCTTCAGCTTCAGCAATTAGAAGAGAAGGATGTTGTTTCAGACCTTTGTGGTCGTGGATAGATGCCTTTGGAGAAACTCCATGTTGTGGTTAGTTCTTCTGACCATTATTTATTCTAAGTTACTAGTTGTGAGTTACGACAAATCCTTTGGTGATTTTATAAGCGTGAATGAGTAGAATATTCTTTTATCCTTTTTAGTTGAAGTCACCAGAATCTAGTAGTTCCCTCAATCAACATATAAGTTGGGTAGTATTTGGGATTTATTCAAAATTGGAAATGATTTATCTAAACTAAATTGAATATATTTGATTTAGAAATCAAATTGTGTTTGTAATTATTTAGGAAAATGGAGTTTTAATTGATTTACTGTTTGACTTCCATGTTTGGAACACATTAAAATGAGTTCAATAGTTAAACTGTTCAGTGCACGAGGATGCATATGACAGACAATGAACAATTTAATGAAATCAGAAATATGAGAAGACTAATTTACATTTCAACTTGCAGGCAAAGTGATATATGGAAAAAGCACTTAGAATTGGTGTTCTTGAAGGTACAAAATCACTAAATTATTGCATAGTTCATTAATTTCTTATTATATTAATACCTAATAAAAGAATTTCATACAAGAACCATTATCTCCTCAAATGTTTCTTGTTACGTAGTAGTGCATACGTATAGTATGAAATGTATTTTGTTTGTAAAATACAAACAAAAAATCATTTATTCATTATTAGTTTGGTGATGTGGTTGTTATCTCTCTCTGTTTTTTTTTCTGTCTCTCTTTTAGCCTACTTGGTTAGTGAGATATTTGTCACAAACCAATTTCTTTATGCAGATCCAACATGTGGAAGACAAAGTCAAAAATCTCCTTCAAATACAACACAAATAGGTGTGTACCTAGCATGAATAATTTTGAGGTTAACTATCTTTTAATTTAAGATCTCAATTTTCTTCTTTTTCTCGCTTAATATATTTTGGTTATCAGTTAACCAATGAAGAATTATGAAGTTCTAACACTGTGCAAATGGCTTTTGAGGTATGCAAAATGTTCTAAGGGTTATTTTTATCTTATTCTACTTTTGATTTGGATGTTTGTTGACTGTTTAGAAGAGTATTTGATTTATGATAATTGATTTTGTACTTTTGGTTCTTATCTCTTTTAGTAAAATTTAGTCTTTTGAAAAATAGTAGTAAGTTATCAATTTGGTCTTTAGATGTGGTATTTGGTCTCCCAATGAATCTCATATATTTGTTTATGTTGAGGGATTTTTGGACTTATACTCTAGTTAATTACACAAATTCATTAATATGTTGTTTTTATTCATTTATTTTTGTTACCAGTTTTGATTTGTTACATAGACCCACTTATGACATATGCTAATGGTAAATTAAAGTGGTGTTTTCTTATATGCAGGATACATGTGAATGAAGAGAAGAGCATCAGTGAAGTAATTAAATATCAAATTGTTATGCAAGTAGTAGTATATGATCTATAGCATACATATACTGTGTAACTTAAAATATATAGTCATGAATCATATTGTTATAGGAAAACAAGAGCAGTATGTAATTTTGGATATGCAGTTTTAAACTTTATATATTAGATAGATAGATAGATAGATAGATAGATAGATATTATCAATTTTCTGCACATTTGAATGTGTAGTTTTGAACTTTGTATTAGAGATATTATTAATTTTATGCAAATTTGTTATATACAGGTTTGATATATCATTAAAATTTAGCGATTACCATAAGGTAGCGCTTTCTAAAGGTACCATAAGGTAGCGCTTATGAGTAGGAAGCGCTGTCTAATGGTACCATAAGGTAGCGCTTACGATTAAAAACGCTTTCTAAAGGTTCCATTAGATAGCGCTTATTAAAAATAAGCGCTTTCTAAAGGTATCATAAGATAGCGTTTATTGAAAGAAAGCGCTTTCTAAAGGTTCCATAAGCTAGCACTTATCGAAAATAAGCGCTTTATAAAGGTACCGTAAGATTTGAATAAGCGCTTTCTAAAGGTATCGTAAGATAGCACTTATTGAAAATAAGCGCTTTCTAAAGGTACCATAAGATAGCGCTTATTGAAAATAAGCGCTTTCTAAAGGTACTATAAGATAGCGCTTATTGAAAATAAGCGCTTTGTAAAGGTACCGTAAGATAGTGCTTATTGGAAATAAGCGCTTTCTAAAGGTACCATAAGATAGCGCTTATTGAAAATAAGTGCTTTCTAAAGGTACATAAGATAGCGCTTATTGAAAATAAGCGCTGCCTAAGGCTTACTTTAGACAGCGCTTTTACGTAATTATTAAGCGCTGTCTATACAAAAGGCAGCGCCGGAATAGGCATCGCTCAATAAGCGCTGCCTAAAGCCAAAATAAGCGCTTTCTAAAGCCTTTTTTGGCATAGTGATTACACATAACGCTAAAAAAACCAAGTATAAAAACGAACTTTTATTTCCAAAAAAATGCGCCTAATAATTTTTTTAGAAGAAAAAAATAGAAAACAAAATAAACAACTTCGAACTTCTCTCTCTAATAAAATTTTTTTGGCCCATAACTCTTTTAGTCGCACGATTAGATTTAGGTTAAAACTTTAAATTTATTCTTATGTCATAACTTTCTCTTTCTCAATCCAATCTCCACAAGCACACACTTTTCTTTCTATACAACTTCTCCCTCCATTTCTTACAAACTTCTCCCTCATTTTCTTCGGCACATTAAAAGCAATAAAAAGTAATAAATTAGAGGTTACTATGGAGTACCATGGACGTTTAGGATGCTAATACCTTCCCTAGGCGTAACTAACCCCCGAGCTTAGAACCTCTCTGTTTAAACGGTTTTTGACATTTTCCCCTCTTTGGAAATGAAAGGTCAATGTAGTGGTGGAAATCTCAAAATCCCCGCAACAGATACTTCTCATGTGTAATCTTTTCTTCTTTTTAATATTGTCAAAGGGGGAGAGAAGATTAAAAACATAAGCTAAGGACAATTTTTTTTTTTGGATCTCGGATCAACCGTTCAAACGCATATTGGCATCAACTCAGAGGGAGCGTGCTTTTGGTTAGCCTTGATGTATTTGCGTCTGTAAACATGTTATTTATTGCATATTAGGTATAGGCTTAGTTAGCTTATGCAAAGTTTTGACAATTATCAAAAAGGGGGAGAATGTAAGTGCACCAGTTCACCTTCACGTTTTAATAATTGTCAAAACACATGAAAATAGAGTAGAATATATTTTGGTAACGTTATAATTGACTTGACAGCGGAAAAACGTTTTTAAACTTTGAAAAACTCAATTATAGGTATTTTGTATCGATACACACTTCATTTGTATCGATACAAATGTCCTGAAATTTGTTCTGGCTGAAATTCACGTTTTTGTATCGATACAAGAATTCTTTGTATCAATACAAAACTGTTCTCAAAGGGACAGAGAAGCTCTTGTGTATCGAATCATGCTTGCATGTATCGATACACATTAGACTCTTTTTGGACCAGAGAGAACTTCATGTATCGATACATGCTTGCATGCTTCGATACATATCAGTTAGGTTTTCAACTTACTGGTGTATGTATCGATACACACTCGTGTTTGTATCGATACATAACTGAAAAACTTCAAATTTTGTATGCTGTCAGGGACTTGTATCGATACAAATCAATACTTGTATCGATACCAAATCAGTTAAATTGTGCCTAAATTTACTCCATTCTATTTTCTTTATAAATAGCATCATGGGGTTTTGTTGTATGCATGAGAAACTATTCAATTTGTGACGAGCAATGGGAAAACACTCTTTGATCAAGATTTTGTGGAAGTTTTGGATCAAAGAAGCATTCAAGTCGTTCATCATCTTCTTTCAATTCTCAATCAATTCAAGGTTAAACATGGGTTCAATCAAGGGTTCTTAGTGCAATTGGAAGATAACGTTCGATACAATTTGCGGTGAATCAGATTGTGATCGCGTTGAATTGGCTTGAAGTAAAGATTTCTCATCAGGTATATGAGAACGAGAAGATTCTTGAAGGATCAACAGAAGCAACGAGGTAATCAGCTAGGTGATTGTCACAAGGATTCTTGGCGTAAGAACGGTGTGAGGATCAATCGCTGGAATCAGAGGTAGAAGTTGTGTTTTGTGTTGAGGTTTCGCACAAATTTTATTGAAGCGACATAGGTGAAGAAAGTAGAGCTTTCGTATAGTCTTATGTGTTGTAGTCTTTGTATATTTATGCACTTTTTATTGATTCAATAAGATTTTTAATAAAAATATCAAATCGTCCGTTTGACGATTTTGGGGGAGATGTACCGGCCAAACGCGAGGACTACACGAACGTCAGAGAACTCCCATATCATCTGTTTACGTCTTTCTATCCCTTAAACTTTTAAATTCAGTTTTACTTTTAGTTTGATCACAATTGAATTTAATGCACTCCAAGTGTTTGTTAAATTCCATTGTATTTGCTTGGTTTGCGATTCGTTGTAATTGAATTGGTTGCTTGTTGTGTTGCGATTACAAACGATTTGCCTTATTAATTCATTTGAAAAACCATTGCCTAAACTCTATTTTATCGTCATTTGATTCACGGTGTAATACTATCTTTCATTTAATCAAGTGGGTGCAAAGTAGACTACCGATTCGGTAGGCTTCCGCGCATAATTTTTAAAAACCGTAATTGTGTAACGGATCACTTATTCAACCCACTCCTTCTAAGTGATAGCCAAGTAGTCTAACAATTAAATCTCTCATCCATTTAATAAAAGCTCATAAACCGTTAATCTTAATTAATGGATCTCAATATCAATAATATATCAAATAATTTTCACTTTCTTTACAATTGACACGGATTGTAACACCCTAACCCACTCATACGCTATAATAATTAAATAAAATTAAAACATACAAACATATTAAGATATTAATTCAAATAAAATTCCAAATTATAAGGTGTTAATCTAAAAAACAAACTCGTTTTTCTAATCTGAAAATAATATAATCAATACTCCTCTGTGTTGTTCAAACACCATAAAGAAAAAAACACGATAGACGAACAAACAAACGCATGAATCAAGTTTAGTTTGGACAATGGTTTTAACTTTTATGAGAGAACTAAAATTTGAAAAGTAAACCATCATTTTTATTCATTACTGAAACATACATGCATATTGCATTAGGTAATCCATACAACCTTACTAAGAATTACTCCGTGTGGTCCTTAATATAAGAAATAAATTATTTTTTCGATTGATTGGAAAATTAATGTATTTGGTATAGATTAACTTTCTAATGAATCTAAAAAGTAATTTATTTCTTAAATTAAAGACCGGAGGTAATAATATAAATGAATTATTTTAAAATAAACTAAGTACCAATTGTTAGTTGGTTCAGTGGTGATTAGTGCTGAACTTGGTAGGGAGGACCACAGTTCAATCCCCCGCAACTGTGATTGGGAGGGGACTGGAATCACTTCCGAAACTTACCCCCTAACCAGATTAAACTGGTGGTAATAACCAAAAAATAAACTATAGCCAAAGGTAGCGTTAATGAATCATGAACACACTAGACCATATATATATATATATATATATATATATATATATAAGTATTATGCAGACATAGCATCCATTAAGAAATGGTCATTTCCCAAAGCCTCCATCATATCACGATGAAGACAAACTCCAATATCAATGCTACCATCTTCTTCTGCTCCCCCAAACAAAGTAAATACACCATTGGTTTTACCAACTATAACCCCACTCCTAACTGCTATAGGCTTACCCCAACCAAAGTCATTACCGTAAAAATCAAACCGTGGGGAATCAGCTACCACAAAGAAATTACTTATTGGTGTAACTTCAGGATCTACCACATATGGAGTTTTAACCCAAGACTCATATTCTCTCACTATCTTCTCATGAGATGATTCTATAGGAATCATCTTGTTCATTTCCATAGCAATTTTACCAATACCACTTTCCATTAATTCCACAACTTTCTTTTTTAAAACTACACGCACTCCAATGCCATTTCCAAAATAATGATCATCTAACTTTGGACATGTTCTTGTCCTACAATCTACGATTAGCATGAAAATAGTCACGTCTTCTGGTTTAAGATGTTGTTTACTTATAGTTAAACGCCAAAAGTAACTTAAAAGTGCTTGCAATGAAGATATAATTATTTTACTATTATCAATCTCTGCATTAGCTTTGGATTTGAGTTGCAGAATTTGTTTCTTTGTGAAGTGAAAATTTTTGTGAGATGGAACTTCTTGACATGGTTGATTCTGTTTTTCCTTTGTGATGAAAGGAAACAGTATCGGACGGTTAATGTTGTTTGGAAAAAATCGTTCAAACGAAGGGATGTTTGTCGGTTTATTGAAACCACGAGAGATTTCAGCCCAAGAATTGACGAAATGCCAAAATGCCTTTCCGTCTACAACCAGGTGGTTAATTGTAATACCAATAAAGATACCGTCGATTAACTCTGTTACTTGAACTGCAAGCAATGGATGTGACGTGCCTTCGTAGTTTTTAACCTTGTTGAGTGGGAATAATGAAAGAACAACAGGAGGAACAATATTGGGGTGAAGGATGTCGGCAACGGTAGTGTTTTCTAATGTGGCGTGGATGAACAACGCACCAGCGTTGTTGCAAATGATGGAACATGAAACGTTGTTATGTTCATCGTGTTGTGTCATTACAAGACGACCAGCGAGGGGTGGGAAGAAGTTGAGAGTGGAGGAAAGTGTTTGTTTAAGATGTTGGATTTGGTTTGTTTTGGGTTTATGGAAAAGAAGGCCTTTTTTAACTGGTTTCATATTG
This sequence comes from Trifolium dubium, assembly GCA_951804385.1. Taxonomy (NCBI): domain Eukaryota; kingdom Viridiplantae; phylum Streptophyta; class Magnoliopsida; order Fabales; family Fabaceae; genus Trifolium; species Trifolium dubium. The sequence continues at coordinate 18,004,056 of OX638071.1, read as the reverse complement.
AGAAATTTGAGATCCCATGGAGTTAAGTCGATAATTTTGTTAGGTGAGTTGTCATCATGGTTTGTTTCATGGATTGTTGTAGATGAGATAAGTTCAATGGTTGCCATGGTGAGTGAATTAAGCGATGAGGGAACATATATATATATATATATATATATATACTACTCTCGTATCCCTCTTGGTTTTGGTTTCTTTTTTGCTATAAATGGTAATAATGATATAAATGGGTAGTAGTTGATATAGGTACGTAGGACTCACATCCAGCAAATGGCAATAATGTTTTCAATAGTAATTAAGAAGAGTACTCCAATGGTGTGATACCACTTTGAGTATCATATATTATTAAAAAATTGTCTCTACAATGTTATGTAATATTTAGGCAACTCATATTTTTTTTTTCAACGGTGATATTACTTTGAGTATCATACATTAATAATAAATTGTCAATTATATTTAATTAGATATACAAAAAAAGCTAATATTAATTGATGATACGATACCCTATTTAAAATACAGTATCGTTAATTTTGATACTCTCTATGGCAGGTCATGTAACTCCAATGCTAAAAAATATAAGGTGTTATTAATTTATAAAAAATCTCCATGATACCCTTATATATTGGAGATGCTCTAAGCTACCTATACTTGAATAAGTTGAATATCTGATGTGATCCAAATATGACCTCTCTTTAAAGAAAGAATTGGTTCAATAATAGAATAAAAACAACCAATTAATTTTGGTTGAAAATCTTATTTTGGTAATTTTGAATCTGTCTGTCTTGTTTTTGTTATAACCGGAGTTCTATCTGTCGAATTGACATGATCTTAGATTCGTTAGAAAGCTTAAACACTTATCTACAATTCTTATGTTGATTGCAAGATCCAGTTCGGCTGCTATCATTGTGTAAAAGCTGCATGAATTGGAGGACATGAACTGTAATTGTTTTGAAGCAGCCGAATAATTGAAGGCTTTCAATTCTTGTTAGGCAGTTACGTAAGCATTTGGCCAGAGCATTAATTCGACCAACACATCAACCACTCAAAGAAAGGTGACGGTGACTCTTCCCATCATCAGATATGTGTTGTATGAATAAGTGGTGAAACAACTCACACTTGATGTGATGATGAACTTATGTAGTGACGCTAATCCTTTACTTATCAACCGGAACCTCTGTAGTTGGTTGTGGCGTCTTCCCGACTTATCAATCAGTTTTCCATCCCAATTGTGGTGTCTTTCCACCATCTCCACCGTCAAATTAGCTACGCCATTTTGGTTAGGAACACAAATATAAATCAATTAATAATTATTTTAATTATTTTTTTATCAATAAAAAATCAATGAATAATTATTTTAAAAATATCTATTATTTATTTTTTTTGAAAAGTCAAAAACACTAATATTAATAAGGTATGCCAAAATTACAATCAAAGTCAATACATCCTCATTCTCATTCACTAAAAAGCATACCAGTACTTTAACCAAACTACAACCAATACATTCTAAATAAACACATAGACCTGTTACATATACCAGCCCCCAAATACACTACAACCTATTCCAACAACGAAGAGTGTATAAACCAACAGGATCAATATGAAATTATGAGATATAACTGAACGCGCATATCCGATTATGACCAAATACTAAAACTCCAAAAATTAAATATCTATTATTTAATTCTTCTTTTTTGTTTTTTATTATTCCAAACCGAGTTTTTGAGGTAATATTCGTTATAAATTTTGTGTAAATCATTACAACTTTGTCTTATCTAAAAGGAATCTATCTATTCATTAAAGGGGAAAATAATGACTTTTTATACTTGTTTTTTGTTTTTTTTATATAGATAAAATGATAAAGTCATCATAAATTAAACTATCGTTAAGTAGTAATTAAATTTATATATGCAGGGATTGTTTCAAACTCAACAAAACAAGTGTATCGTATTTATGATGTAATTGTAAAACTAAGGGGGGTTTGTTTGCATATAGTGTCAATTAGAAGAAATTAAAGTTTGCTTGGAAAAGATATGGAGACTAGGTATTTCAATTCCTTTTAGTAACTCTAATTAGTACACTGCATCTATTTTCAATGAATATTTCTCTAGTTTTACGATAATTAATCAAAATAGTCCTAATCAATCATTTGACTTAGGGCCCGTTTCTCATACTACAATCTCTAATTTCTTAGGTGATCTAATATTTTTTAAAGATTTTAATTAAGAACGTTAACTTAATATTACGAATAAACGATTATCCATTTCTAGACTAATCATGTTTATTTGAACAATTCAATTAGGTCGAAGTAGAAAGCTATGAGTCAGTAGTTATTCATTCTCAAGAATTCATGTTATATGTGATCTGTATATAAAAAACATTAAGAACTATTGAATTGAATAAAACTATATTGATATTCACATGAAATAGAGTTTCACAGCAACATGGTTCAATTAGAGTTATATCAAATTCATCTCAGATCTAATCTCTGTAAGATTTAACTACCCATAATAGAAATTACAAATAACATAATCATTGAAAGGATCAAAGCATACATAAGGTGAATAAGAGTTGATGAAATCGTCTTCCTCTTTAGTCTTCAGATCTCAAAATCGTACATTTCTCTCTCCAAATTTTCGAACCCTAAAATAATAACAGGCTTCAGCTTATATAGGCTAAAACTGCATAAAAATCGTGACACGATTTCACCAAATCATGACACGATTCAGTTCAATATTCAGTGTCAGCTCTTGTTTCCAATCGTGTCACGATTTTGCTCAGTTTTCAAACTTGTATTTTTTTTTCTGCTTTTTCTTTTTGTATGATCTTGCTTTAAACTCAAAAATTTATAAAAATATATTAAAAATTACGTAATGACAGAGTGTTATCAATTATCATGTAGTTAGAAATAATATGAAAATTCAATTTGAAACTAACTTTTTATAAAATATATATATGCTAAAATATCTTTTTGAGTTGTGTAACATTAAGCAATCTTAACATACTTTCAAGTGTTGCCTTTTGAATTTTGATTGTTAGTTATTTTTAGTTGATGTCTTTACATATAATATAATTATCCATTACATTTTATTATAATTTACTATATCATTTCTAAATTAAAAAAGATGGGAAGAAATTATTTAAATATCGATTTTCCCATGTGTCTTGCACGGATACTCCAACTAAATATGATAGTACTATATAGTTACGACGTAGGACCCAACTTAAACCACTACTTCCCCCTCTATATATATATGTATAACTGCATACCATTGAATTTTGGAAGGTGAACATTTCTAAAATTTATATTTTTTTCATGTTTTCGAATTTTGGATTTAATCCGTTGAATTATACAATTTTTTTGGTTTTGGTCCCTCTTAGGTAATTAATCCAGTCAGCACAATTTTTTTGGTTTTGGTCCTTCTTGGTTCATTAATCCAGTCAGCACGCCATGTCATCATGTCCAAGTGGCAATACATTTGCCACTTGGACGAGATTTGACGGCAAGGATTAACGGCAAAAAAATTTGATCAATACAAGAATTATTTTGGAATAAAATCACATATAGGGACTAAAACCAAAATTAAGTATACATACAAGGAGCAAAATAAAATTTAAGCCATTATTTAAATATCAATGTTCCCATATGTCTTGCACGGATACTCCAACTAAATATGATATCTATATAGTATCTATATAGTTATGCCGTAGGACCCAATTTAAACCACTACTTCCCCCTCTATAAATGATATATATATATATATATATATATATATATATATATTTGAATTACTAACTTTGACCAGGGTCGTAGTTATGACTTCCATAAATATTTTAGCGTCCGCCCCACTCTTACTCACACGCCCCCATTGCTCACCACCCCCCCAGCACGCGCCCTCCACTCCCCTTATATTTTTTACAGGAGTTATACTTGCTAACTTTAATTTATATGGTCAAAGTTAGCAGCCTTATATATATATATATATATATATATATATATATATATATATATATATATATATATATATATTATTTTTAAAAAAGTTGAGATTTATGATGCTGGAACTACTTGATGCCAGAACTGATCCCCGAACCGGTTTAAACTGGTGGTAAAAACTAAAAAAATTTCAAGAAGAAAAAACAACGTATAATTAGACAACGTTGCATATAACAAAAATCCCACATTTTTTTGTAAAAAAAAAATCTCATATTCAATGATCTTTCTACGTTTATTATAGATTTATTCATCTGAATTTCATCAAACTACATTTCTTGTTAAATATAGTGCAAATTAAGATATCTTTTCCCAATGTTCTTTCATCTAATTTCAACATATTTCGTAGAAATTCGCGTGTAAATTTCAAGAACAACAAAAAAATACAAAAAAATAGAAAATCATGTATATTACAGAACTTCCACATTTTATTATAAAAAAAACTCTCACATTCAAACATCTCCCTTCATTTATTGTAGATTTATCCAACTAAATCTCATCAAACTACATTTTTTTAAAAAACTATAGTGTAAATTAAGATATATTCTCACACTGTTCTTCCATTTTGTTTCATAATAATCTACATGTAAATTTCAAAAAAAAATATATAAATAAATAGACAACCTTGCATATCACAAAATTCCCACTTTTTTTCCGGAAAATAACTCTCTCACATTCAGTGATCTTCCTACATTTATTGTAGATTTATACAAGTTAATCCCATCAAACTGTATTTTTTAAATACAATGTAAATTAAGATATATTTTTTTCATCTTTATCTCACCTTTTTTAAAATTGTTTCGTAATAATCTACATATAAATTTCAAGAAAAAATACAAATAAATAGACAATTTTGCATACCACAAAACTCCCACATTTTTTTGTCAAAAAAAATTCAGATTCAGATATCTTCTTACATATTTATTATAGATTTATTCATCTGAATATCATCAAACTACTTTTTTTTGTGAAATTTAAGATATCTCTTTTCCCATCATTCTCTCACCTTGTTTCATAGTAATCCATGTATAAATTTCCAAAGCAAAATAAAAAAATAAAATAATAGACAACCTTGAATATTACAAAAATATTTTTAAAGAAAAACTTTCATATTCAGTAATTAAATTATATATATATAAAGAAAATTCAGTAATGTTTCTAAGTTTATAATAGATTTATTTAACTGAATCTCATAAGACTACATATTTCTATTCATTGATATGTTTAGTGTATCACTCGTGTTTCAATAAAGTGATTTGCCATTGTTTTTTTTTGTTAGAGTTAAGTGTCAAAAATCGTTCCTTGATATTGTATAACTTTTTGATATAATTTTTTGTTGTGATTTAAAACAATTTTCTTTAGTAGAGCATTTATGTTAAGGTTTTTTGTAAGGAATAGAGCGTTTATGCTAAGGTTTTAGAATTGAACTACCTTTATAATAGATTTTTTTTAAAAAAACGTTTATTCTAGATTTATTCAACTGAATCTCATCAAACTATATATTTTTTTTATATATGTTTATTGTAGATTTATTCAACTAAATTTCATCCAACTACATTTTTTTTTTACCAAAATAAAAGCTACATATTTTTTTAAATACAGTGTATATTTAAATATATTTTTCCATCGTTCTCTCACCTTCTCAATTCAACTTATTTCGTACTGATCTACGTTTCAATTTCAAATAACAAAAAAAAGTACAATTCCTTTATAACCTTGCATATCACAAAATCCTTACTATTTTTTTTGTTATAAATTAAGTGTTAAATTCGTCACTTAATATTTTAAAACTTTTTTATATGAAAAATATTTGTGATTTAAAATAATTACCTTTTGTTCCAGATTAAAAAATAAGTGATTTTGACATTAAATAATTTAAAGATTATTTTTTAGAGATTTTACAAAAATATAGAATCTATTTTGTGTTTGCTTACCTTTATAAAAATTACTTTTATAAAAAAAAAATCATTAACTTGTTTGAATGCAACCATATAAAAGTGATTTTGTATCACAAAATTATTGTAAAGAACGTCCAAATATAATATATCATATAAAATAAATATATCTCAACAAATTTCTAAATTTTTTGTCTGAATTTTTTTGACCCTTGTTTTCTCTTTCCTCAAAAAAATCTATATAAAAAGCTAATAATATCACTTTTAGATTTTTAACAATTTTTAGATTATTTTTAGATTCTGATTATTTTTAAAAGTTATAACAAACATATGTTATTTTATAAAAAGTGATTATTTTTTTAGAAATAAGTAATTATTTAAAAAAAACTATAATAAATGACCATATATATATATATATCTCTTAATTCTTATAAAAAAAATATATTTTATTTGTCCTTTTAGAAAGAAAGAAATAAAACCCCTTGACCATTTGGTCCTGAGTTCGACCCCTAACCGGTGCATTTGTTGGGAGAGGTCAACTCCTCAAATGGATCTCAATTAACTCGAGGGATTAGTCTCTACGGTAAAGCGCAGAGGATACCTTTGGTTTACAAAAAAAAAGACCAAATTAGGAAGGTTTATTTTTGCACCTTATTTTCTTATTATACCCTTCTTTTTAGAATATATATCCTAATTTTAATCCACCAATAAATTCCTATTTTTTTACACACACACTTTTTTTTTGGTACATCGGAAGATTCACACTTTCTCTTTCAAACAAACTAAAACCACCAAATAAAATTTTTTAACAAACTTTCGTTTTTTTTTGGTGCAAAATTTGTAACAAAGTTTATGTAAAAAAACAAACAAACTTTGTTACAAAAAATTAGAAAGGAAGGTGTAATAGGTAAGTATAACCTAAATTGCCAAAACAAGAAATGATTAGAAACAAATATTTTTTTTATAATGACAAATAAAAAGGAATGGATAGAGTATTAAAGCACATTTGAAAATAATCAAAACGTATTATTGAAAACAATATATGTCACCAAACAAATTTATGATTAATTCTATCAATGTGAGTAATAATGCATAATAATCAATGAGTGAAAACATTTGTCTATTAAACTAAATGACAAAATTGAACAAAATTGTCAAAATATAGAGTATGAAACTCATTAGTACACAAAATTATTAGTAGTAATAAGTCAAAAAGAAAAAGTTAATCTATAGATTTAATAAGTTAAGATGAAATAGTTAATATATGAAAATTAGTTTTTTAAATGAAAATTCTAGGTACTTACTGTGGAACTACTTTTGATGTATGTCTTTAACATTGCTTGCATTAGTACTCTGTGTCAGAATCTACTTATATATATTATGTTTTTGACACGACTGATACCACCAAACACTGTCCTCAATAGATTTGATTTCAGCTATGATTATAAACATTGATTCATACAATTTATTCACAGTGATATTTGTCAAAGTGTTTTAGTAAAAGAAATAATAATAATAATAATAATAATAATAATAATAATAATAACAATAATAACAATAATAACAATAATAATAAAATACCCATAAATTGACATTGTAAAAGAAAATTATCTTATTTGTTGACATTTTAGAAGAATCTCAATATTTCTCATAAGTGTGATTTTCACTAGATCGTGATGGAAAACCTTGGAGATGAACTGAAACTTGTATAATAGAATTCTTTTCATAAGTTCTAAAAAAAATGAAAGGAAAAAATTAATAAACAATTGCATATATGCATAACTGAAAATTTATTAAATGTAATTTATAATTGATATAATAATAGAATCGTACATCAATTTTAACGTCGCAGCTTCAAGAATATCTAGATTAAACATGAGCCACGAACAACCTAAACTGATGTTCAAATTCTTTGACCATGAATGTCATGTGTTTATCACGATAAATGTGTATTCTATATATAGCTAAATTACATTCGGTTGTTGTTATGCTAGAGTGGAAACAAATTAAGCTGTTGTTATCCGAATATTATTTTTTGTAGTTATCCATAATTTTTATTTTAATTGCTTAGGTTAAAAAAAATCTTTACGAAAAAAAAAACAAAAATAAAATAGTTAAGCTATAATTGAATGACACATAAGCAAATTTTCCTGAGAATGAAATAGAGAGCTCCATGGAACTATCGTAATGTATATAATAAATAAAATAATAATAATAATAGATTGATAATAGATAATATATATATATATATATATATATATATATATATATCAAGTGAGAGGAGTTTTATAGTGAGAGATGAGAGGGTTCAATCACAACCCTTAGATCAATCTTTATAGTGCTCTTTAGTTTTTACAACCACACATTAATGTGTTCAGCTACCCATCCCCTTGTGCGTGCGTATTGTTCCAATTCCTTTTTGCTGCTTCTTCTTCTTCTTCTTCTTCCATACTATTCCAATTCAACCTGAAACAAAATTAAAGTGGTAAAAATTGATGACACAAATTTACTTGGAGATAGTACTGCACTTTCGGTTCCTCTACTGCTTTATAGTTTATATTCTCAAAGGTTTTGTCCCTACTTGGATATGAATCTTCCAGCCCCAATATATAGCCCCAATTTATGAATCTATTAATTTAATTGTACCAATATTGTTGTTGATGTTGTTTATAGTTCTTATTCTCTCTGATTTCTTTTTTTCTTAAAAAAAACTTGTTAGAGACATCAATGGAGCCTGGTTGTATGCTTTTCAATTGTTAGTTCTTATAACTCATCACTTTTGTTTCTTGATATTCCCTGCACATTTCTCAGCACACTTGCAAAATTATTGTAAAGGTTATGGTTATCCCAAATCATTTTTTTTAATCACCCCTTTTCAACTCCAGATTTGCTAAAAAATAACCCACGAATTAGAAAACCAAAGATTTTTTAAATGAGTAAATATACCAATATGTTTATTTTGTTAACTTAATTCTTTAGCACCCATTAATTTGCATTTGTAAAACAAGAACAAAGAAAGAAAAGATCAGATATGGATTTATTTTCACAAGCTAAGACCTCTCCAACAAATCTTCACCGATGAAAGAAGTGTCAGGTTGTTGAATTGATTTTTTTTTAGAGTCATTTGTTGTCAAATATGGCCTTGAGATGTCTCTGAATGACTTGGTTGAGTGAAGAGAGAAAGAGGAAGAATGAAGTGAGAGAGAAGAAGCAGGAGGAAGAAGAAGAAACGATTGATATTTCAGCGAAGGAAGAGAGAGAAATGTGTGTTTGTTTTTTGATCCACTAAATCAAGACTCACCTAATTCACTAATATTAAGAATTAATCACAACCATGTATTTAATCTAGTAGTTCACATTTAATCCTCTCATCTCTCATTTTAAAATCTCCTCTCATTTGATACATCCCATATAGGGGAATGCTAACATTGACCTATGTAGGTCAAAGTTAGCAACTATGACCCAAAGGAATTGCTGCACGCCCCCCATGTTTTTACTCTGCGCTCCCCCCACCACCCATAATTACTCCGCGCGCCCCCCACTCCCTTCTCCGCGCGCCCCCTTCTCTGCGCCCCCCCCATGCGCGCCCCCCCCAAAATCCCTTTGGGTCATGGTTGCTAACCTTGACCTACATGGTCAATGTTAGCATCCCCTATATACATATATATATAGAGAGGAAGGATCCGTTGACTCCGGGTGTAAGTGTTTACACTTACTCTACATATTAACCGTTGATCTCAATATTAATGTACGGTTATGATTTGTTTTAATTACCACTCCCATGTGTTTTATTTACAAGGCAACACTTGATATTTGATATACCACCAGAATTTATTTTTGGAAAAAATATATTTACACTTTGATCATCATTTAATGATAAGAGATACAACAAAAAAAAAAGATATACGGCCAATTAAAAAACATATCAATTCAACATAACATAAAGAAACAATATTAACTCAGGCCATAAGAACATAACAAGAGCTAAAGAATTCATTAATAAAACTGCAAAAATTCCAATTCCTCTAACAGAAAAGGTTTATTTTGATCACACATTGTGCCACTACCTAAAAAATACTCTAATACTCTAATAACCCATAAATCACTATGATGCTCGTCCAATCGGTGTCATAAATCTGCATTAGATCAAATGTAGACTTGGTTATTATTAATATCATAAATTTAAATTAAATAACAACTTTGTCAAAAAAAAAAATTAAATAACAAGGACAACATACAAATAGGAGAATGTTATACATACATACCTATCAATCATTTTGTTTTCTTTTCTTGCAAGTTCTGCTGTTGTGACCATGTCCACCGCACAAGTGACATGATCTTCTTTTGTTTAATGATAGTTCAAGTCCACTCTTAAATCTACAATTTTCAGTTGTTTTCTCCCCATCCTTCTTTCTTCCTTTTGTATGTGATATGTGGGGATTTATAATAGTCACTTGTGTTGGTTCACTTCCTTCCTCAGACAAGCCATTTTGATTGACATTATGACTAGACTCTAAAGGAGAAATTCCATCGCTAGATAAATTTGATTTCTTCATTGCAATAGCTGACATTCGAGTATGACTTAATTCAGATATAATGTACTTATATATTTCATCTGACACTTCAGCAAGATCAACTAATATACTAGTTTCTTGTTGAACATGCATCCTTCTTAAGATCTTAGACGTCCTAATTTGACCATCAAGAGTAGTTTCAGTATAACCAATATCAATGCCTTTGTTAGCATCCTTAGTCCAACGATGTAAAATGAAATGACTAGGAATTTGAATGACATTTTTTGCTTGAAAAATTACTAGTATATGTCTGCACAATATCCCCAAAAATTCAAATAGTTGACATCCACATTTTGCAATCTTTGTGTCTAAATCTATATCAACAATAAACATATCTCGAGCATGAAAACAGTAAGACACTTGATAAACATAGCTCGATCCATCTCTTCTAATCTTTTTTTTTGTAAATTGGTTGATCTTTTGAAGCTCATCTTGAAATTTACCAAAAATACTTCTGGTATAAATAGATGCAGCATGCTCCTCAAGTTTTGACCCGGTAGCCATTATGCGTGATTTATGCCTACTTTCATAATCCTCTCTTTTCTCTGCCTCTAAGCGACTATAAAGTGCTTTTTCAAATTTTGACACAAATTCTTGCAATGTTGTTGATGCATTTACAAAAGAATCAAAAAATGAATTAATGCTCTCACTTCGTTGAGTTGTATTCATCCCAGCAAAAAACGTACTTCTATTGTAAATTGGAATCCAAGATTCTCTAATCCTATATAACCCTTGAAGCCATTCATTGTTGTCCAGGTTATATTCGCTCATTAAACGCCTCCATTCTTCTTCAAAACTTTGAATATTTGGTGAACCATAAATGCATCTCTTCAAGTCTCGCTTGAAAATGGATTTTTCGTGATATACATGAGCTAACTTTTCAGGGAATTTTTTTCTAATATGCCATAAACAAAGGCGATGTCTAGTTTTTGGTAACACTTTTGCTAAAGCAGCTTTCATAGCTAAATCTTGGTCAGTTATGACAGATATGGGTTGTAAAATTCTCTAACTTCTTCTATAGATTTGAATTCCATCCCAATACAGGGTTCTCTATTTAGCTCCTCGCCAACATTAGCAGAATCAAGATCATTATCATCCATTATTTAATATTGTACCTGCATTTTTTTTTATCATATATATTGACTTCTAAATGGAATATACTAGTATTACTATAATAGAAGCAATGGTTTGCACCTATGAAGCCCGGACACTAACACAAACACAAGACTCGACACAAACACCAATATTTTTTTAAAAAAATAAATAATATATTTCAATATAATCGTAAGTGTCGGTAGTGTCGTGTCGGTGTCAGACATATATATTTCAATAGACACGGGACACGCCTATGACCTTCATAGGTTTGTACCAATACAAAGAAGAAGAAGAAAAAAAAAATGGTGTCCTTGAAAAAAGAAAAAGAAAACACCGAATAAACTAAAAACATGAGTATAAACTATTGTAAAATGAATGCATGTATGGAATTACCTGTAAGAAAAAGTGAATAAAGAAGAATAAGTATTGTAAGAAAGAAGAAAGGCACCAATTTTGTTGCTTTCTTTCTATGTGTTTTGGCGGCAGCGGGTAATTAAAGAACATAAGAAACATAAAATATCTCCATGGTCAAGGTGTAAATATATTTTTTCCAAAAATAAATTCTGGTGGTATATCAAGTGTTGCCTTGTAAATAAAACACATAGGAGTGGTAATTAAAACAAATCATTACCGTACATTAATATTGAGATCAACGGTTAATATGTAGAGTAAGTATAAATACTTACACCCGGAGTCAACGGATCCTTCCTCATATATATATATATATATATATATATATATATATATATATATATATATATACTTACACCCGGAGTCAACGGATCCTTCCTCATATATATATATATACACACACACTAGTATATTAACTCGTGCCAAGCACGGGATTACATTCTTATTATTTTATTTTAAATCATTATTTGAGTAATCTATACTATTATTATTTAGGACCTTTTTTCAAAGAAAAATGTACACATGTCATTCCCACATTAATTTTCCTCTTATATTATTTTAGCATTTAATGTTTTCAAAGAATCTTCACATTAATTACAAATTTACAAAATAAATAAAGAGATTTGTTTTTGCATTCACATAAATAAAGAGATTTTTTTGACAATATAAATAAAGGGGTGTTAAAAAAAAGATTTTTTTGGTACATCAGAATTATAAATGCTCTCACCAGGATTTAAACCCTGGACTTCTCCTACCCAATCCATGTCCCCAACTCTTACCACTTGAACTATCCTACAGAAACTAAAAACAAGATGTTAAAATGTATTGAACTAATATTTGTAAACGAAAAAGTAGTAAATGTATTGCACTGATATTCGTAAACGTATTGAATTTAAACCATTACTTTTTAAGGTTGAATTTGACATAAAAGTAGTAAATCTAAAAAGTACTTAAAACATATTTTAAATATTATTTTTTTTTACCAAAAAAATATTAAAAAAAAAAATATTTAAACTTTTTATCAAATAGAATTGGATTTTTTTTACATAGGATAATCTATTCTTTGATTTTTAGATATTTAAAATTATAGTCCCTGTAGGATAGTTCAAATGATAAGAGTTGGGGGACAAAAGTTGAGTAGGAGGAGTTCTATGAATCAAATCTTAGTGGGGCATATTTATCTTTCCAACATGCCAAATTTTTTTAAAAAAATTATAAAAACATATTAACAAAATAAAAATAATAATTTTTTTAGGTATAAAAAAAGAATATAATTCAAATAAAAAAAAATTTGAAAAAAGATTTTTTGTTTTAGTTATTTGTGTTTTTGACAGATAATTGTAATGACCCAGTCAAATATGCTAAATGAATTACACCGTGATAAATATGTCTATACAATAGAAATTATTAAAAAAATATTTATATGATTTAATATCAAGAAAATAAAAATAGAAATTATTAAAAGATTTAATATGATTTTTTTAAACAAAAAATATAACATGATTGTTCTTCTATTTCACTCAAACTAGATTTTTGACATGTTATTTATTGTATTAAAATTTAATAAAAAAAAACTTAAAAAAAGAGATACAATATTTCACTCAAATATGGGCTTGAGACGAGAACAAATTCCTCCATTCGAAGCTCACATGTAGTAATTTTTTGTGGGACAATGATAAAGAAAAGTTTAGAATGGAAACACAGGGTTGGGGTTCAAAGTAGCATAGTATTATTTCAAAAAAACAAAATATGAAATTTAAGTCTCTCTAGAGTACCGTAAATGAATACGGGAGATAGAACCTTCCTGTGCTATGGAATGGGGAGTGGAAAAACATTTTTCAAAATGCAAAAGGGGCAAACGTTGGGTCAAAATCGTTCATTTGAAACATGGGACCAAAATTGCACAATTAAAAATTTGAGGGTCAAAATTGTAATTTGGCTTATTATATATGGTACATTTATCTATGTTAGAACTTTTCATTTGTTATTTTGTTAATATTGTACCTTTCCGATGTACCAATTTTTTTTTTTTGTTAATACTGTAAATATTACGCCCTGTCTAAAAATAAATGTTGCACATACATACTAATGCATAATTTTAATCATTAATATATTTAGTTATCTATTATAAAAAATTATAAAAATAAATATTGTGAAAATACTCAATGAGATCACAAATCAAATAACATCTTATATTTTAATATTTGTTATATATAGTAAAAAAGTAAGATCAAAATAAATATACAATAAGTTTGTGACAATTATTTTAAAATGCAATTAAGTATTTTTTTAATTGAATTTTTACCCGTGCTTGGCACGGGTTCGGATTCTAGTTTATTATAATAATCAATTGTGAATTTGAGATATTATATTTTATGAATTGTATAAATATATAAATTGAAGTAAAGATATTGTGATTCAAATAAATTATATTAAATAAAAAAATTTATATTAAGAAAAATATTTTAAAAACTTAAAAGTTAAATGGTAATTAAATAATTTTTAAAATTAAAAAAAATAGTAAGTGAGGAAATAATTTAATTGAAGTGAAGTCGACATTTTAAAATTAAAGTTAAAATAAAACATTTTAATTGAAGTGAAGTGACATTTTAATTTATATTAAAGAAAATATTGTAGTTTAATATTTTGAAATTTTTATAGTCTTGATTTGATATGTCTTAATTCCTCTGTATCATATACTAAATAGGTATTTCCATTATCATAATAGACATTAACAAAAATGCTAAATTAAGTATTTGGTATCTTAACTTATTTTGTTTGTCACTATAACAAAATAAAAAGTGCACATTGTGAAATCATCGAGAAAAATATAAATAATGTATACAAATTTTATTAAAAGACGTTATAATATAAAATTACAAAAGTTAAACATTATTAAAAACTTCTTGATAAACAACATTTTTTGTTGTTGAGCGTTGTCCTTGTTCGTCAACAAAAATCAAAAACTGTATGTAGTCCATTTCTTGAAGTGACCAGAGAAACTGCAACATACAACTGCCCATGAGTGAATAGAGGCCTAAGAATATAGATTCCTACATGAGAAAGAGATTGCCCTTGGCTATTTTATCGTCATAGCAAAACATATAACTAATGAAAATTGACACCTTTGGAACTTGAATGGTAAGCCAGGGTCTCTAGGATTAGATCATTATGGGGATCAAAACTTTGTCACCTATATTGGTTCCCATCAAATCCGTTGCACTAATGAAATTTTTGCCCAACACATTAATCATTAGCCTAGTTCCAATACATAAGCCACCAGCCTGATCCATGTTCCTCATAAGCATTACAGGGACTCGAACATTAAGAATCATGTTTCAATGGACCGATTCGCCACTGTTTTTTAATTATAAATTAAGTGTCAAAAATTGTCTTTGATATTGTACAACTTTTTGATATGAAAAGTACCTTTATATTAGATTTTTTTTATAAACGTTTATTGTAGATTTATTCAACTAAATCAAATTAAACTATATTTTTAAAATAAAATATAAATTAAAATATTTTTTCTCATCGTCTTGTTTGAACCTGTTTCGCAGTAATGCACATGTAAATTTCAAATAACAAAAAATAATACAAATAAATGATACTTGCATTTCACAGCACTCACGTTGTTGGTTTGTTAGAAATTAAGTGTCAAAGTTCGTCCCTGTAGAATTTTTTGGTATAAAAAATGTTTTATTATTTTTTTATAAACGTTTATTATAGATTTATTTAACTGGATCTTATCAAACTACTTTTTTTTTTTTTTATAAAAAACTACATTTTTTAAAATACTGTGTAAATATATCATTTCTCATTGTTCTCTCACCTTCGTTTTTCAACCTGTTTCGTTATAATCCACTTGTAAATTGAAAATAACAAAAAAAATACAAAGAAATAGACAATTTTGTGTATTCTAGCAATCCCACTAATTTTTGTTAGAAATTTAGTGTTAAATATTCTCCCTTGGTATTGTACTCCTGCCATCCTAAAATATAAAAAAAAAATTAAAAAATTTGTCCCAAAATATAAGAAAAAAAAAGAAATAAACATTTATCAATTCCAAGAAAAATTTACTCTTATTTCTTGCTCCATCCATTCATTTATTTTTTGTCGTTTTAGAAAAAAAAATATTTGTTCCTTTTTATTTATCGTTTTGAACATTTTAGTTATATTTTGCCTATTATATCCTCATTCCTAATTTTTTGGTAACAAAGTTTTTCTTAAAATAAAATTTGTTACAATTTTTTGTGGTTTTATTTTTCTGGAAAGAGAAAGTGTGTGTGCAAAAAAGTAGAAATTTATTGGTAGATTAAAATTAGGGTATATGCTTAAGAAAAAGAATAATAGGAATGATAAGGTGCAAAAATACACCTTCATAATTTGGTCTTTTGTTTCTAAAATGACAAATAAAAAGAACAAAGGAAGTATTTAGAAAGAAAAAATTTGTTCCCTTTTATTTGTCGTTTTGATAATTTATGTTATATTTTACCAATTATACCCTCCTTCTGAATGTTTTTGTAACAAAGTTTGTTACTTTATTTTTTAAATAAAGAATGTTACAATTCTTTTTTGGTGGTTTTTATTTTTTTTGTCGAGACAAAGTGTATGTACAAAAAAAATAGGAATTTATTGATTTAATTAGGATATATATTCTATAAAAAAAGGTATAATAGGAAGCTAAGGTGAAAAAAAAAACATTCCTAATTTGATCTTTATTCTAAAACGACAAATAAAAAGGAACGGTTGGAGTATTTTTTTTATAACCAATAACCAATAAAATTTATTTTTACATCTTTCCCTTATAATATGGGACGAAAGGAATAGAACTTTTGAATCAAAAGTATTTGTGATTTAAAACAATTATTTTTTTTAATAGAGTCCTCACGTTAAAGTTTTATAAGTTACACTAACTTAATTATAATTTTTTTGTTGATAAATGTATATTGTAGATCTATTCAACTAAATTTTATCAAACTATATTTTTTTGTTACAAATACAGTGTAAATTAAAATATTTTTCCCATGATTCTCTCATCTTCTTGTTTAAACCTATTTAGTAGTAATCCACATGTAAATTTCAAATAACAAAACAAAACAAAAAATAGGCAACCTTGCATATCACAATACTCCCACTTTTTTTTTTTGGTTAGAAATAAAGTGTCAAAAATCGTCTCTTGATATTTTAGAACTTTTTGATATGAAAAATATTTGTGATTTAGAACATTTTCTTTATTAGGAAAGTGCTTAATTAATATTTAGAAGTTGCACTACCTTTATAATATATTTTTCTTATAAACGTTTATTGTTGATTTATTCAATTGATCGAATCACATCAAACTATTCTTTTTTTAAAAATATAGTATAAATTAAAATATATTTTCTCATCATTTTCTAATTGTCTTGTTTCAATATGTTTCGTAGTAGTACTCATGTAAATTTTAAATAACAAAAAAGAAAACAAACAAATAAACCTAGCTCACAATACTCCCACTGTATTTTTGTTAGAAATTATTGTAAGTTGTAAGTGCACCAGTTCATCCCTACGTTTTAATAATTGTCAAAACACATGAAAATAGGGTAGAACACATTTTGGTAACATTATAATTGACTTGACAGCGAAAAAGGTTTTTAAAACGTTGAAAATTATGTTTACATGTCATTTGTATCGATACACATTTATTTGTATCGATACAAATGCTCTGTAAAATGTTCTGGCTGAAAACGTGTTTTTGTATAGATACAAGTCTGATTTGTATCGATATAAGTCTAATTTGTATCGATACAAAACTGATCTCAAAGGGATAGACGAGCTTCTGTGTATCGATACATGCTTGCATGATTCGATACATATAAGTCAGGTTTTCAAAATATTGGTATATGTATCGATACAAACTCGAATTTGTATCGATACATAGCTTAAAATTTTCAAATTTTGTACACTGTCAGGGACTTGTATCGATAAACACCATCATTTGTATCGATACAAGTCTGTTAAAATGTGCCTAAATTTGCTCCATTCTATTTTCTCTATAAATAGCATCATGGGGTTTTTTTGTATGCACGAGAAACTATTCAAGTTGTGAGTAAGCAATTGAAAAACACTCTTTGATCAAGGTTTGGTAGAAACATTGGATCAAAGTAGCATTCAAAACAAGATCATCATCTTCTTTCAATTCACAATCAATTCAAGGTTGAGTATGGGATCAATCAAGGGTTCTTAATACAATTGGGAGATGACGTTCGGTGTAATTCGCGGTGAATCAGAATTGTGATCGGTTTGATTTGTCTTTGAGGATCGATTTCTCATCCAATATTCAAGAACGAGAAGGTTTTTTGAAGGATCAACACAATCAAACAAGGTAATCAGCCGGATGATTATCACAAGGGTTCTTGGGTAAGGACAGGTGTGAGGATCAATCGTTGCAATCAGAGGTAGAAGCTTGTACGGTGTGTTGAGGTTTCGCGCAAATTTCATAGAAGCGGCATAGGTGAAAAGAGTGTAACTCTTGTATAGTCTTGTGTCTTTGAAGATTTGTGAACATTGTAAACATTCAATAAGATTTTCTTAATAAAGTCTCAAATTGTCCGTTTGACAATTTGGGGGGAGACATATCGGCCGAACGCGACGACGACACGAAAGCCAGGGAACTCCTATATCATGTGTTTGCGTTTTTCTTACCATTAAACTCTTTCAATTCCAATTTTACTTTACTTTGATCATAATTGAAATTATCATACTCTAGGTGTTTGATAAATTCAATTGTGATTTCCTTGCTTGCGATTAGTTATAGTGAAATTGGTTGCTTGTTGCGTTGTGGTTTATGAACAATTCGCCTAAATTTAATTTTATCGACATTCGTATCAACGGTGTAATACTATCTTTCCTTTAATCAAGGGGTGCAAAGTAGACTACCGATCCGGTGGGCTTCCGGGCATCAATATTTTAAAAACCATAATTGTGTAACGGATCACTTATTCAACCCCTCTTCTAAGTGATAGCCAAGTAGTCTAACATAAGTGTCAAAATCCGTCCCTTGATATTGTAAATTTTTTTGATATGATAAATGTTTGTTTACATATGTTCATTATAGATTTATTAAAAAAGAAACTACATTTTATTAAATACAGTGTAAACATATTTTTTTCATTGTTCTTTCACATTGTTTCAACCTGATTCATAGTAATGCACATGTAAAGTTCAATTAACAAATTAATAAAACAAAGAAATAGACAAACTTAGATATCACAACATTCCCAACAAAAATATATGTCACCAAAAAAATTCTTATTAATTATGTCAATTAACCGGTCTATCGAATCAAAGGAGAAAATTGAAACAAATTGTCAATTAAAAAATGCATAGTAAAACATTAAAATTAAACAATGAAAAACTATTGTATCACGATCATATAATAGCTATAATTTAGTTTTTCCTAATTTTAATATTGGTCTGTATATATTTTTATAATTCATAATAATATAAATATAAAAAAGAAAAAAAAAATAGATCATCGGGGAAAACTCTCTTAAGTGATACACAATCAATTTTATGTGACCATAACTGTGACATCCAAGGCAGTGTTTGTTGTTGTTAGAAGCCCTTGAGGTCAATACTTTTATGTACTTGTATCGAATTATTTATTAATAATATAATATTTTATTTATTAATAATATGAGACACTTCTTTATTATGTTTGTAAGAGTCCAAAATAATAAATTCCCTGGAATAAATAGTCCGTTTAATATTAAGTGTGACTTAATCATGAGATTAAATTAAACATAAGAACATTATTCTTGAAGTATCTGTAGTCGAACTTTAAGGTGAGGTGGGATAACCTTAAAGCATATAGACTATTATGAAGATAGACTGATGATCGCATCTCATGGATCATAGGATAAGGAGTTATCAAGTCTTGACATAGATCTAAATATCAAGAGTAATATTTATATTGGATTGACCCGCTATGAGAGTACTACATGCAAAGTTATGCAAAGTGTCATAAGTTACTCTCATGGTGATAATGGTGTAAACCGCCCTTAGACCTGAAACCACTTTGTACCCTAGATGTAGAGTAAAGTACTTTGTCGCTGATCTAACGTTATCCGTAACAGGATAATCATAAAGGCAGTTGATGGGTATTTCACAAAGCATGCTGAGGGACAGTAGTGTCCTAGATGGAATTTGTCAATCCTGCATAACAGGATAAATGTCTTAGTACCAATATTGAACTGGACAAGGATGACACAATGTATGCCTTATGTTCAATATAGACATAAGGGCAAAGGGGTAATTATACACGCATAAATTATCACAAAGGTTATGTTTAGATCACATGTAACTTCTTGTAACTTGGGTAACATTGATGTTTTGCTAGATACCGCTCAATGTTTATTATATTAAATATGATATTTAATATAATTGTCAACGTTATGGAAATCTACAAGGGTCACACACATAAGGACAGTGGAAGGTACGGTACACTTTAGAGAAATAAATATAATGTGATAAGATATCACAAAATTAATGATAAGAGGTACGCTATCAGATATGGTGGGCTGGGAAGACTCATGGGCCGCGCGCCCTAGGAATTATCTTGTTGGGTATTTTTTTGTTTGTTTGTTTCAAACAAATCTTATTGTTTATTTTGTTTGTTTTTGTTACAAACTTATCATGTCGGACAAGACAAATATTTATCTTGGAGAACAAGATAGTAAACTCTATAAATAGAGGTCTTGTACAAGAGTAAATATACACAAGAGAAAATCATAAGAATTTTAGGGTTAATTGAATCCTAAAATTATTTCTCTATTTCTCTCTCTCACATAAAGTCCCTCATTCATAAGCTAGCACTTGGAGTGAAGGAAAGCTGTTCGTGTGGACTAGTTAGAGGCATGGGTGACCTTCATCAACGCTCGTGATCATCTTGTCCGTAATTCAAGGGTTCTACGCTTCAAGAGGTAAAACCCTAAACACATGATCATGCCCCTTCGTAAGGATCTCTTAAGGAAAATTTTGAAATTCCGCTGCTTTACTATTACTATTTTCCTTTAGTGTTATCTTTGACCTTCTTTTCTATTGTTTCTTTGACCTTCTCCTTTGTTGTTTCATCAAACTTTGTGAAAAGATCTTGTGAATTGTACTGATAGAAAATTAGAACATATAAAGTACGAATTCCGCCGATAGAAAATTTTATAAAGTATGAGTTGCACTTATCAAAAATTAGTACTTTAAGGTCTATGTATAGGTGAAAATTTATTAAATGTAATTTATGATTAATATAATAATAGAATCATGCATAAATTTTAACGCTTTAACGTCGGAGATACCTTAGTTAAATATGACTCAGGAAGAGCCGAAACTGGTGTTCAAATCCTTTGACCCTATAAAATTAGTGTAAATATTGTAGGTTTAGTTGTCCAATAAAATTAGATATAATTCAAAACACTGCATTTGTAGCATTCTAAGAAGTAAACGTAACTTTGAAACAGCAGCTGTAAAAAAATATTATAAGAGTTTAGAATTCATCATTAAAAAGACTTTAATAAAAAAGTTGACGGGTCATAATATTTATGTTACTATTTGTAGTAAAATTATTACCCATTATTATTCAGCTCGACATGATTAAATTTTCCTTTTTTCCCTGCCTGTCCGAATGAAGGCTCCATGTCGATACTACAAAGAACCTCTATAAGATCTGCCCAAGAAAAAGTAATTTTAAAAAGCATATCAGTGTATGAACAATATATCCATATATATTGATGATCATTAAAAAAGAAATAAACTTACGACACAATTAATTGACATCGTATGTATTAATAAACACGTCTCTGAGGTCTGTGAAAGTTAGAACGTCAGTGGGTACTTCTGAATCAGACATGTTATTAACCTTTGTACCTTTTTTCCAAACTAATTTGCATGGGCGTCTATAGACAACACAATTAACATTAGCACATTTAGTTGATCCTATCAAAACAGAGAATATGTATCAAACAAAACTGTAAAATCAATCAGATAAAATCAAATTAAATTCAAACCTCACAACCAATCTACCTCAATCACAATTTAGAAATCAATTAACTCGCAATAAATCAAATCAAGAATGAAGAACCTGACCTGTTATCGAACTCGAATCTGTTTATTATCTTATCAAATATGATTAATATACGTGTGAAAATTTTACTTTTAAAAGTGCCCAAAAATAAAACTTAGACTATATACCTGAGAATCAAGGAGAACACACTCAATTTAGAAGACCATCTTAGGATTCTTTGGATCAACGACAAACCACTTCCGGAACACTCAGACAACACAGTTAACATTAGTACTCTTAGTTGTGATGTCTTTGATCATAGTATAATCTGGTGTATTCATCTTTGTAGAAAAGTTAATTATTTTTTGGAATAAGAATAAGAATAGTTTTTATTTGTATTCTAGATGATTTGGAATGAATGCATTTTCTATATATAGAGTGGAAATAAAATAGTTTTTATTCGTATAGTTGAAACAAATTAGTTGTTATCCATAAAATTTTCTTTTTTTGCTGTTATTCATAATTAAAAAATATTAGAGATGCAACTGAATTATGCTAAAAAAAATCTCTAAAACAACATATTAAAGAAACAACTGAATTATGCTAAAAAAATCTCTAACAAAAAAAATATCTTAAGAAGCTCTAATTGAATGCTACCTAAGCATACTTTCCTGAGGATGTACGAGAGAGTTCTGTGGAACTATCGTAATCTCGTAATGTATATATATATATATATGAGGAGAGATCAATTGACTCCAAGAGTAAGTCGTACAACTTACTCCAAATCTTGACCATTAGTTTTGATATCAATTAATGATTAGAATTGATTTATAAAAATTGTTAGAGTGAGGTTTATTTTTTTGCTACACTAAAAAATAAGGATTTTTTTTTTGGTGAGAAATAAGGATTGTTAAACATACTTCAAATAGAATATAAATAATTTATTATATTCATTAGTTGTCAAATAAAATATTTATCTTTTCATGTGTTTTTCTTTTAAAATGAATATTTAATTTGTTGAAAAAAATAAATAAAATAATTTTAGGAGATAAAAATAAAACTGTTCAATTTGCGTAAAAAACAAATAATTGATCTTCACAAAAAATTAATTTTTTTTGCATAAAACTTATTATGATGTACAAATAAAATGATACATTTATACGGAAAAATCGTACATTTAAAATAAATCGTACATTTAATTTGTCAAAAAAAATTGTACATTTAAAATAAATATATTTATTATTGTTTTTTGTTTTGTTTTCTAAAATATATAATTCATGTTTTTTTTGTAAAGAAAATATATAATTCAATTTCTACAGAAAGTAAAAAAAAAAATCATTTTGTTAAAGAAAATAAGAAAAAGTAGTATTGTATACGTTAGTAAGAATAGAAAACACAAATGAATTATAGAAAGAAAAAAAGTACTATATAAAAAAAATCTTTATTTTGACAATTAATGATTATGTAATTAATTCATTCTATTCTATTTTGAGTATGTTTTGATAATCTTTGTTTTCTAGTATAACCAAGAATTAAGTCTCACCACAACAATTATTATAAATCAATCCTAGTCATTAATTGATATTAAAATTAAAGGTTAAGATTTGAAGTAACATATAAAACTTACTCTTGAAGTCAATTGATCCCTCCTCTCTCTCTCTCTCTCTATATATATATATATATATATATATATATATATTGATAAGTGATAGTTGCCTTATATATACATGATGAGAAGCATGTCTTGTTTATTTTGAATTGAGAGAGTATCATGTAATCAAATGATAAAAGAGAGATACCAGATAAGAAAAAATTTAGGAGAGAGACATCAATTATATAATATAGAGATAGAGATTCACTTTCTAAATAAAATTAGTTGGAAGAAGCCAACTTTCATCTTTAAATAGATTTTAGTTATCTTTAAAAAATTAATCTCTATATAATTATGCGCGGATGATATATTTATTTATGCTATATTTGGATTGGCAGTAAAGAATGAAATGAAATAGAGTGGTATAAGTAAAATATATTCCATTGTTTAGATTTGTAAAAAATTGAATTGAATTGAATGTAACATGATGATGAACTGATTCCATATTTTTTTTTTTTAGAAAAAGTAAACTTTATTCATTTTATTAATCAAAGTTTTCAATACAACGAAAAGTAGACTAAAAAATACAGCGACGAGACATATATAGAATAAGTTGCCTTTGCTAAGCTGTGAGCCACTATATCCACTTGCCGCTTTACAAACTTGACCTTAAACTTTAGAGATTACAATAATAATATAAGAAATGACCATAAAAAAATTATATATTAGCAAACGTGCAGTGGTAAAATCGGTCTTTTAATTTGGGATGGAGGTAGTATGAAAATTTAGTCTCAAAACGTATACATCCAATATTAAAAGTTGTTTTTATTTCCTTTTTTTTATATGTCTAACAAGTTTCCGTGAGCACTATTTAACATTACCTTTATTTTATTTCATTTTATTCTATCAAACCAAATAAAGTAATGTGAAAAACAAATGGCAAAGTGGCAAGTATACAACGAGTGATAGAAAAATAATATGGTCAACGAGACAAAAAATAAGTCATCGGAGTTCTCGTCACGGTAGGTTCACCCTTGGAAATTACGTCGAAATCAAGACGGCTTATTATTAATTAATTATTAATTATTAATTAATATCACCACATTAGAAATACTAGCTACAACTAATTCTGATTCTCTTCATTATAATATTCTTCTTCTTCTTTTCTTCTTATTCATATTCAAGATTCATTCAAATCATAAAAGAAACGCAATAATAATATGTCAAGTAACGATGAATTTTGTGAATGCAGACCTTTGGGTTTCTTCATTGGATTACCCTTTGCTCTATTATCATTAATTTTATCTTTTATAGGAGCAATTATTTGGGTTCTCGGGTATGTATTTTATTTTTCTTGCATTTTTCTATGCTTTTATTTTTTCTTATTCTAAGTTCAACTTTCCTCAATACTATTTTGTAGGTCAATTTTGAATTGTTGTTGTCCATGTTGCATATGCTGCACAGGTTTGGTCAATGTTGGTGAGAGTTTGGTAAAACTTCCAGTTCGAGTTCTTAGATGGTTTATTGGCCAAATTCCTTGTTAATTATAGGATAAATAAGTATTCATTTGTAGCATAAATTCAACTCTTTTTTTTTTCTTTCTATTTTAGTGTGTAATCTCAATTTGGAGTACTCCACTTTAGTTTTTTTTTTGATATATAGAGATATGTTGCATATAAATTGGCTAGAAAAATATTTTGCATATAAAGAGCTGCTAATTGAGCCATTGACATGTAAAAGCTCGTTTTAATGTTGGATGTGTAGTTAGATATTCACAATCGTTGTACAATTATTTCAATTTTATTATTCATTAAAATTTATTATTTAGTTAATTAGCACTAATTAGTTTATTGTCCTTTTTTGCATTTAGTTTTTTATTTGTTGGTAGTAGGCTTTTTTATTTTATTTTTATAATGCGCCCGTCTTGTGTAATATTTAAAATAAGATTTTTCTATGCAAATTTTTATATGTTAAAAAATTTAAAATAGTAACTTTGTATTGAATTTTATGTATAACTTTTTAATAAATAAATTTTGTTTTTCAATAAATAATTATTACTTTTAGTTGTTTTAATAAATTTTGTTTCAACAAACCCTTTTTTTTTTAAACGGCAAACGAACATTTTATTAACACCTTAGATGAGCACGAGACATGCCCACCTAGTCAAAACAAAAAAATCCGATACAATTAACCAAAGCCCACCCTGCAACAAAGCAAAAGGGTAAGCCAAAAACTCAAAAACAAAATCACTCCTAAACAAGCCATAGGCTTAACGTACCACAAACAAAAGTCATACACAAAGCCCTTGCACTTAACTTTTAACCACCACCACACTTGAACTTTAATTTGTTCCACCACTAGGTCAGAGAGAAAAGGTTTATTTTGAATCAAACAAGTATTACGAGCTTTCCATATACACCAAATAGTCGCTAGCCAAAATACCTGAAATATATTCTTGGGATGCACCACATGTGTCTGAAGACCGATGAACGGTTGAGCGTGACAAGCTGCCTCAGAAGGCAAGACACCTTGAACACCCAACCACTGAAGTATACCACCCCAGACCTTATGAGATTCCGCACAAACAAAAAAAAGATGTGACAAGGATTCTACAGAAGCACATCCAAGACAACATAAATGAGTGCCCTCTGCAATAATTCCCCTGTTCAACAAATTATCTCTGGTCGGAAGTTGATTATTCAAAAATCGCCATGCGAAAACAGAAACCTTCAAAGGAACAAACTTATGCCAATGCAAATCCACCAGAGACCCTTGTTGCTCGGCCCCCTCCTGTCTAGCCAAGGCCACATAAGCTTCCTTGACGAAATAAGCCCCTTCATTCCAACGTCACCTGTCAACAACATTAGGCTGCAAAATACCATTATGTAAACATGTTTGACAACCCTACAACAATTCCTCCTCCCAAGCAAAAAGAGGTCTCCTCCACGCCCACCCTCCACCGCCAACTTCCCACCAATGCCAACAACACTCAGCAACCGACACATGAGAATCCACACAAATTCAAGCAAGCCTCGGATACCGCTCCGAAGTGAAACCCCCTCCACAGCCACAAATCAGCCCAATTTTGCAACCATCTATCAACATTATTGAATGAACCCCGCCTATTCCCCCACAATATCCTTCCATCACATAGACGCCATCTGACCATCATCCCTAATTAATCACCCAAATATCAGATCCATATTTGTGATCAAGGATCTGCCTCCATAGCATACTCTCCTCTATACGCTCCCGCCAACACCATTTCCCTAAAAGTGAAAAATTAAATTCCTTCACCCTCCTAACCCCCAAACCTCCTAAACTCCTCTCTAGGCAAATTTTAACCCACTGAATCTAGTGAACTGTACGAGCCTCACCATCCCCACTCCACAAATTTTTTTTAAAGAGAGATTCAATGACAGAAATAATACTTAAAGGAGTTTTGAAAAAGGAAAGAAAGTAAACCATAATCGACGATAAAGCAGCTTTCAACAAGATCAGACGGCCACCCATAGATAGATTATGACATTTCCAAACAGATAACCGAGCTTTGATCTTATCAAAGACAAGTTTCTAAAACGCAAGTCTTCTAGGATTTCCCCCAATAGGAAAACCTAAATAATTAAACAGCATAAAACCCACTTTACAACCCAATATATTAGCCGCCTTCATCGTCCAAGAATCAGTCACGTTCACACCAACCATCATACTTTTATGATAATTCACACACAGTCCTGACATCAACTCAAAAAGTAATGACCTTAATGGCACGAACATTATCCCAACTCTTAATACCAACTAAAAACGTGTCATCCGCAAACTGAAGATGTGATGCTCGGAGTAAAGCAGTCTTCCCTACCGGAAAGCCTGTGGAGTGGCCAGCATGCACCGAAGTTGTTACCATCGAACTAAGTCCCTTTGCCGCGATCAGAAACAGGAACGACAACAGAGAGTCACCTTGTCTCAGCCCCCTTTCAAACTGGAATTCATTAGTTGGACTCCCATTAATTAGAACCGAGGCTGATGCAGTTTTAATACATTCAGAAATGCAACTACTTCATTTCACAGGGAAATTCATTTTATGCATCACAGAAAACAAATAACTCCACTCTACTGAATCGTAAGCCTTTTTGAAATCTACTTTGAACATGATCAGCTCCTTCTTACTCTTTTTAGCTTCGTCCACAATCTCATTGGCAACTAAAATACCATCCAAAATTTATCTCCCTCTCACAAAAGCATATTGATTTTTAGATATAACTTTACGGGTGGATTAACTAAGATTTTTGCCAAAACTTTATAGATACTACCAACCAAAGAGATGGGCTGAAAATCTGATAAATGCTGCGGAGCTTCAACCTTTGGAATAAGAACAATAAAGGTATTGTTCACACCTTTAACAAGACGACCAAAGTTGTGAAACTCAGCAAAGAAACAGATCAAGTCACCTTTCAAATCTAACCAAAATTCTTTTAAGAAGCCACTGTGAACCCCATCCGAACCTGAACTTTTAAATCTATCACAATCTTAAATAGCACTCTTAATCTCTTCTTCCGAAAACGGCAAAACCAACAAAGTAGCATCAACATCACTAAGAGAATTAAAAGGCAAATTCCCAACATCGGGCCGACTACCACTAACTGACTTAAAATTATTTGAGAAATGATGAAAGATAGAATTTCTAATATTCTAAACCCCTTCAACCTGCGTGTCATTAACATTGAGAAGAACGAATATAAGAATTGATCACAATCTTCAATTTCTAGCTTCGTTTAGGTAATCTATAAATTTGTTTGAATTCTACTTCTCAAACAAACTAATAGATTGAAATAGTTTGGATTCTATGTCCTAAAAATTTATAAATTGAAAATATTTTGATTCCATTTCTCAAACAAATTCATACATTGAAAATGTTTAGATTTCATGTCCAAAAATTGAAATATTTCAGAACTTAGAATCCAAATTCATTTCTCGAATCAATATGATACCTGATTTGGAATCTATTTTTCGAAACTCAGTTAACAATAATTAGAAACATTTTTTTTGTTCTAACCTATTTTTCGCAAACATATTATCATTTTTCCAATTTTTTAATACCAATAGTATAATACCAAAAAATTGTGGAACCCCGAATATATTATCAATCTTAACTAAGTTGGCAGGACATCACAATTGATACATAAATGTTAGATTTCGAACCTTGGACACCCCCCTTATTCACTTTAGAAGTGGAAATTTTAGTCACTAGACTACTGACAAAAAGAAAAACCAAAACATAAGATTCGGATAAACATAAAACCATAATTGTCATTAAACAAAAACAATAACATATATTTAGTCAAAAAAAAAACAATAACATATATAAATAAATAAAACAACAACCTTTGTAAATAAAAAATAAAACAACAACTTGAAACGATGTAAATTCATAACGATATACAACAAATATTTGACATAAAAAAAATATAGGATGTATTTGATCTGCTAAAAAAATAAGAGAATGACATGACTACTTCCATTGTATTTTTTGAAAACGTAGTATCCGGCCATGGACCGATAATTCGAAGGGACTAATTCCACTGCTCACTTGCAGGGGCTCATTTAAAGCCAAAGTTTTTGTTCTGTATGGACAAGTCCACCGAAATTGACATCAAAGGGTATCGAACATGAGACATTGTGAGGAGCCCTTACTTCAGTTATATTTTGTTTGATTTTTAAGCTCTTTTTGGGACAGAACAAACTAGGGCCAAATGATTGGACAAAAAGAAATATTCTTCTTATCCCCCACTGGACCACGGGACAACATTTTGTTTTCGGCATAAGTTGTCTAAAACATCAAAGTACTTTTTTCTCCACCAAACATCGTAAAAGACAAAGTTTGTTCAATATCTTAAATGTTTGTTCTGTAATGATCTGTCTTGTACTGTTTTATTCAGTATTTATTTTATAGAACAAACACACCCACCCATAAGATATAGATCAACAAACACAAATAAAACACAAATGATACTATGAATCTTATAAATTAACCATTTTCTCATTTTTTTTTCAAATTCAATCATCAATTCCAGAAATGTCAGTTCAATTAAGATTGTACAAATTGTTAATACAATTAAGACTGCACAAAAATAATAAATTAAAATTGCAAAAAAAAAAAATCAGATTCTACAATCAGTAAATTCAATTCTAAAATCTGGTCAAAAAATAAAATAAAATTCAATTCTAAAATCCAAAATCTAAACCCCATAACAACAAAAAACAAAAAAAACAAATTGGGGGGTGGGGGAGGAAGAAACATGGGGTGCATAGAGAAATTTTGGTTTAGATCAATTTGTGTTAGTTATTCCCCTAAAGAGCCAATATAAATACAAAATGAACATTATAAAAAAAAACAAAAAAAAAAACAATATCTGGAACTTTCCACAAAGATCAAGATTCTACACCTTTTAACATTTAACATGTTAAATTTCCAGAACCATAAACATTTAAAGATATTTAGATTCAATCATCAACTTCATCTTTCAAACCAGAAGCTTTCTGAATTGTTAAAGAACATCACATATCACAAAAAGCAGAATTCAAACCGCAAAACTGAAGAGAAAGAGAGAAGAAGAAATGGGTGTAGACTACTACAAAATCTTGCAAGTTGATAAGAATGCCAATGATGAAGAATTGAAGAAAGCTTATAGGAAACTTGCCATGAAATGGCACCCTGATAAAAATCCAACCAACAAAAAAGATGCAGAAGCTAAGTTCAAGCAAATTTCTGAAGCTTATGAGGTATGGACTTTTTTTATGTGAATTGTCAATTTTTTAGCTTTTTCTCAAATTATGTGTGGAATATTTATCTGGGTGATGCTTAGTTATGTATTTTTTTCATAAGGGTAGTGTAAATTTTTTAGCTTTTTCTGAAGTTAGGACTGTAACATTGAAACTAAAAAATACTTTTTTATGATAGTTATGTATTTTTCTCAAAAGGGTATTGCAAAATCATGAGCTTAACAATGAAAATTCAATAAATTTGTATCTGGGTTGTGCTAACTTTGTGTTGTGAATTGTGATGATTTTTGAAGGTACTTAGTGATCCTGAAAAGAAAGCAATCTATGATCAATATGGGGAAGAGGGTTTGAAGGGTCAAGTTCCTCCTCCTGATGCTGGTAGTGGTGGTGGAACTAGTTTCTATTCCACAGGAGATATTCCTGGGTCATTTCGGTTCAATCCGAGGAATGCAGATGACATTTTTGCTGAGTTTTTTGGATTCTCAAGCCCATTTGGTGGTATGGGCGGAAGAGGTGGTGGTGGTGGCGGTGGTGGCATGAGGTCGAGGTTCCCTGGTGGAATGTTTGGTGATGATATGTTTGGATCTTTTGGTGAAGGAGGAGGAATACATGTGAATCAACCTGTACCACGTAAAGCTCCTGCTATTGAGAATAAGTTGAGTTGCACTCTTGAGGAGATATATAGAGGAACTACAAAGAAGATGAAGATCTCTAGAGAAATAGCTGATGCCAGTGGGTGAGTATATGTATATCCTTTATCTATGCTATTTCTTCCGTTTCTTTAATCTGATATTGTTGGTTTTGTGGTTGATGCAATGGTTGAAGTTTGATTTTGTAGTTTTATGGATCCGCTGGAGAAACTCATAGTTCAAAACTTTGATTTGCAAATGCAATTGTGATTGCAGCATAGTTGTTTAACAACAATTGCTGTTACGTTTGTTTGCGTTTTAGCACCGCAATAAACATCATATTCTCCCAATTATGATATATTTCATCACCTAATATCTGCTATTTTCATTTGGTTTTATGTTGAGTGCTTTGCCTAAAAAATCACATTTGAAGGAACTAGTACTTGCTAATTGGCTGTTTTAGATGTTCTTTTCGGGGGATGAGTGGAAGAGTTACATCAATAAAGGCACAATAATTCTACACAGATGTATATTATTCATGAAGCACATATACAAATAAGATGAGGCACATCTACAAATAGGATGAGGCGCAATGTGTGTATATTTTGTTAACATAAATCTGTTTCATCATGTGTTGAATGATTGTGAGGTGTTTTTGTTTATGCAATAGCTAATGCATACTTTCATGTTCAATTCAATATTAACTATTAACAATGAATCATCTTTCCTTGTGTGTGCAGCAAAACCATGCCAGTTGAAGAAATACTGACCATAACTGTGAAGCCTGGTTGGAAGAAGGGAACAAAGATAACCTTCCCAGAGAAGGGTAACGAACA
This sequence comes from Trifolium dubium, assembly GCA_951804385.1. NCBI lineage: Eukaryota > Viridiplantae > Streptophyta > Magnoliopsida > Fabales > Fabaceae > Trifolium > Trifolium dubium. The sequence continues at coordinate 17,972,221 of OX638071.1, read as the reverse complement.
GCCAAATGTAACAGCTGCGGATCTTGTTTTTGTGATCGATGAAAAGCCACACAGCGTCTTCAGTCGCGAAGGGAACGATCTGATTATGACTCAAAAGATATCTCTTGCAGAGGCCTTAACTGGTTATACAGTGCACCTGACTACCTTGGATGGTAGACACTTACGCATACCAATCAACAATGTCATCCATCCTAACTATGAAGAGGTTGTACCAAAAGAAGGAATGCCAATCCCAAAGGATCCTTCAAAGAAAGGAAACTTGAAGATAAAATTTAACATTAAGTTCCCTACTCGGCTCACTGATGAACAAAAAGCAGGAATTAGGAAACTCTTGGCTGCCTCAGCATGAGATTGAACGTATAAAGATTGAGAATATTTTATATATGCATGGGAGCTGCTTACATGAAATTATGAAAATATTAGATTTACCAATAAACTTGAATGTTTTTATTATGTATTGGCTTTGATGAAACAGTTTAGAAAGTTTGATAAAATAAATTGGTTAGGTTTCCTTCAAAAAAGAGCTTATAGCATCTAAAATAAATAATGTTTTTAGCTTTTAATAGAGGACAGAGGTTCATGAGCGTCCAATAATATTTGAGACGTATAATTTTTCTCCTACTGTGGATATATTTGACAATGACAGAAGAAATATATTTCATTTTGATATTTTGCTGCATACAAATTCTATCCCAAGCACCTGATATTGGCCTATTTTATATTACAAAACAAAAGGATGAAAATTTAACTTATGACCTATTTTTACTACATATATTCTGTGCTACATTTGATCACTGCAGTCAGATGATGATGTAGAACCATTTCCATCCACATCCTCATGTTCTTCATTTTCCTCTCTGTTGTACCCTGTATCCGAGTCCCCTCCAATTATATAATCTTCAGTATTAAGATCGACTTGCCCATCTTCCTCGTCCCTGTTATCGTCACCCATATCCACATCTTTCTCATCATCATTATGGTTATTATCTACCAGATAATCATACTGGTCCATTGCTCGAAAAAGATCACCTTTATAGTTTGATCTTTCTGAATTGATAGCATTTACCACATTGGCTTCTGTTTCGCCTACATTAATCTCTCTGATAAAGATTGGTGTTTTCTCCGTGATGTCTTTTGGGGTATCCTTTTCACTATTGATCGCATCCATCTTGGCTGCTCGCTTCTGCCTGCTTCTAACGCTCCTCCGACCACAAACACGTACTTGTCCGTCCGGTGTCCCTTTCCATCCAAGTAATTTTCCTTTTTCCCTATTGTTAGATACAGTGCTTTTCTTTCTGGAAGTGGATCTTGAAATAGCAACTCTTTCCTGTGATCTTTGACCATGAGAATGGCTGCGGCCTTGTCGAGTCCTTTGTCCTCTGCTGTAGCTCTCAAGGCTAGCACTAAGAGCACCCCCAAGAGCCCTCCGGTTCTCTACAGTATGCTTAGCCTGAAATGATGTTTCAATCGCACCAGCATCGTAGGAATTTTTGGCAGCGGCATATTTTGATGGAAGCTTCTGAAAAGCAGATATACAAGAATTAGGGGAAATTTAGATATAAACATTCGTATGCCGATAATATAAAAGCCTAATCCCACAAAACAATAATTGCATCCACACTACTGTCTCTTCAAATATGAGTATATTTTAATCTAGACCCGCCATAGTGAGAGCTTTACATTACAAAATTACCCCTTTTTTCAGCATAGTTCACCATCAAAGCAGGATAACAGAGGAGACTTACCACAACAATTCCAATTTTTTTATCCTTCGCAGACTCCGGCTTCTGCTGTGAGGTGTCAAGGATGCATGCATCAAGTTCCAGGAGCCTTAGAGCCACGGCAGCAGTTGTATATGGCACCCATGGAAGTAGAGGTATCCTTTCACTACCAATGGTATCATCAGGGAGACATCCAGAAGAGTAAACAGAACCTAACAGCTCACTGGTAGTTTCATACTCCGAAGCCAAATACTGCCTTTTTATAGCACCTTCCAAAGCAGTCAACGCCTAAGAAAGATGAAATCATGATTAGACATTAGTAACTGCATGAACAAATAAATAAAAGCTACAGATATTCCACTATTTCAAGGAAGAAATAAAGGAGAGCAAACAAGAAAACATATTATGGAGAACGAAACCTATAACATTAAATTTAAAATGTTTAGACCAACGCAATAACTACTAACTAGGGAAACTAGTAGGGTGAAAAAAATGCTTTTCTATAAGAGGAATAAATATATGGAGGGCAATTCTCAATTATTTTGGAAATATTCTTTCGCGCACTGTCAAGACTTCAGTATGTTTACTAGCAGCCATCTTCACCATATTCTTCTAGGGTTGTAGAAGAGCATATGAAATAAGTTGGATGCACATAAAATATATGCTCCGGAATGAGGAGTATTGATTGTTCAATATTCATTATTTTCTTAATATAAAGTATGGATTCACAGCTCTGATTTTACGAGTTACGAGTTAATACCACTTCAATTGCAGTTGTGTTATTTTCAATTGTTATATAACTGAAAGTCGGTTAGGTTGTTAATTCAGGAATGATTATATATGGGGTGTAAGCTTTTTTCTTATACACCGTGCATAAATAATGAAATTTGCTTAGTGGATTCCATAAATTTTTAGTGCACCCTCCAACACACCCTAATTTGGGAGATGCGCTAGAAATTTAGGAGGTGTATTAAGCAATTTGGTTGGGGGCGTACTAGAAATTTGGGCGATGCACTAAACAATATGGGATATTTATGCACGGTCACTATGCAAAAAAAGACTTTAGAAAGCGCTTATTTTGGCTTTAGACAGCGCTTATTGAGCGGTGTCTATTCTGGCGCTGCCTTTTGTATAGACAGCGCTTAATAATTATGTAAAAGCGTTGCCTAAAGTCAACCTTAGGCAGCGCTTGTTTCTCATAAGCGCTATCTTATGTACTTTTAAAAAGCGCTTACTTGCAATAAGCGCTACCTTATGCTACCTGATCAACGATTTGTGTATCAATAAATTTAATTGACCGCAAGTGCACAGTCTCGTCGTTGAGTTTTAAAAGATATCGAACCACAGGGACCAACAGTTGAACTACCGTAATCCGTTGTCACAGTGTAAATCTAACGCTAGCGATTTTTAGGGGTTTTTGGAATGATTAAATTAAACTAAATTAAAGAATTTAAATTAATTAATAAAAGCGGGATATCAGTATGTAACTTAATTAACTTTCGGGAATTTAATAAACTAATAGCGCGCGAAAAAAGGTTTATTTTTTAGAAGAACTTTCTCAATTTAAAGGTCTAAACCTCACACTCTCGTTTTGTTGATAAAAACCATACTTTCTAAGCTAGGAGTTTTACTGTCACTTTTCTACCACCTTAGCTTCGAAAGTATATTTTGAAAATCAATTAGTTCTAATTAATCCTAACGTGGCTCTCGCTCGTTCAAAGATTAATATCAAATTCCTACTATCTAGTTAAAACCTCAAACTCTCGCTCTATTGATTTTAACCTTAATTGCTTTCTTTTACTCTCGTTCAAAAGCTTTGAATCAAATTAGGAATTTGAATCAGAAAAATAGTTTAATAAGTGTGTGCGGTTGCGCTAAATCATTATTAAATCCTCTTCGGAGAATTAGTTTACATACCGATATCTAGGAAATTTAGCTAGACATAGTAAAGAAATTAAATAAACAAAAACAAAAAATTAAATAAAGCATAATTAAATAATTAAATAAAAACATTAAATAAAAACCTGGAAGAAATTGCTGAATAAACTTGATATAAATAAACGGTACAAAATTCTTGACAGGAAACTGAAAACAGAACTGAAAACGGATTCTCGGTGTGGAAATACTGTTACAGTTACTGTAACAAGAAAATAAAACTGACTGAAAAGTAAAGAAAATAAGGCGTGATCAGATCTGATTTTTGAGCTTCTATTTATAGGGGAGATTTGACTTGCACGATCCTCTTTTTAGGGAGAGGATAAGCTTGTTTTTGATCTCATCCAATTGTCGTACGATAGAAACAGAAAACGGATTAGACGAATGCCTCTTCCCCACGTCTCGCAAAAACGGTTCTACTGGGCTTTGTGAGTGGTGGCGCTCGCCACTGTGCAGATTTGGGCAAATGCCCATTTTTGCTGGGCTCCTTTGTGGGCTGCGCGAATTTGGGCTTTGCACCCCCCTTTTTGCTCCGTTTTTTTATACTTTTTGCTCAATTCTCTTCTCCGACCTATTTTATTCGACAAAACTAAAAACAAATCAAATACTAACATAAAAAGACATAAATGAAATACATACATATGCAAATGCAACTAAAATTCACCTAAATTAAGCTAAAAATACGATATGATTTCGTGTCATCAAATTCCCCCACACTTGAACCATTGCTTGTCCTCAAGCATAAAAGAATAGTGAATCGCATAGCATAAGTAAAAACACATGACACGATCATCTTACTCGTACGTGGTTGCCGGCTAAGCCATGAAAATCAGGTAATAGTGCAAATAACAAGAATACCGTAATGACACGAGAGACTCCCGTTATGGGAAAACAGACCTGAAGCATTTCCTCTTGACTCTACCTCTCACCTAAGTTTCATTCCCCCTTTTCATTCTAGCGCAATCACATTAAGCCCGTTATCTTGTACACGCCCATGGTAGGAAACCTGTTAGTGATTATGATCATCATATAGCGAGGGGTGCTGATAACATAAGTTTGGTAACCCCTATTTGCTTTACCCACTTCGCAGTTGCGGGGGATAGGATCGTAACCCGCCCTACCAAGTTCAGAATCAGACACCTCTGAACCAACTACTAATGAGTTTCTATACTATGGTATTTTTTTCCTTTTCATGTTTCAACATTTGCTGAATTTTCATTAATTATTTCAAGGAATCAACCAATAGCATTCATAACATTTATAATCAAAATCATTCACTTATATTCTTCGGTTTCCCACTTAGTTTGTGCCTTGAGATGGTGCCAACTGCTAGATAAACTACTAAGGGTTCATTAAAACTCAAGTTTAAAGCTTTGTCAAAACTAGTACTCAAATCAGTTTTACACACTTCCGGGAATCTAAGGTGTTAAAACGGTATTGATCTTATCAAACCGTTACCCAAATTCCACAAAATAGCCTAGATAGTGCAAACAACCTATATACTTTCAGACAATCAACATCAAGTATCAGAACTCAACACTTTTGCTTTTCACAAGAAATTTTTTGGTATGGCTCAATAAATGGGAAAATCAGACAATAACAAGACCAACACGCAAAATCAACTCAATCTAAATGAACTAACCTAAGGTTTTATTATATGCATGCGAAACTAAATGACTGAAAGTAAAGGAAAGCGATAAAGCTTCCTCCCCCACACTTAAATCGAGCATTGTCCCCAATGCAACGACTAAAGGTGAGTTTGGAAGGGTACAACCTGAGTAGCTAAGCTTTCACAACTGTAAGGTCGTCGAGCGTGCTATCTCTTTTATTACCTGCAAAATAAAATGAACTAAAAAGAAAACATTAGATTCAAAATCAGCGGGTTGCCTCCCACCAAGCGCTTTGTTTAAAGTCGGTTAGCTCGACTTCAAGAGGGTGACTTAATTCACGTGTTAGCGGACAGGGCGGATAGGTTAAAATTCGCAAGGTTAGTATCATTATCCTTTAAGTTGTAGTGTTTCAACCGCTGTCCATTAACTGTGAATGTATCACCGGAGTCACTCTTTATCTCAATCGCCCCATGAGGATATGTCTTAGAAATTGTAAAGGGGCCTGACCACTTTGAGCGAAGTTTTCCGGGAAAGAGTTTAAGTCTTGAATTAAAAAGAAGTACTAACTGTCCTGCCTTAAACTCTCTCCTAGATAGACGCTTGTCATGCCATTTCTTTGTCCTTTCCTTATAGATTCTGGCATTCTCATAAGCGTCAAACCTAAGCTCTTCTAACTCATGGATAGCCAAGGTTCTTTTCCTACCAGCGGTGGTGTAATCAAAATTGAGGGCTTTGATAGCCCAATAAGCTTTGTGTTCTAGTTCCACCGGCAGATGACATGATTTGCCATAAACAAGCTTGAAGGGAGTGGTCCCAATTGGGGTCTTATAGGCTGTCCTATATGCCCACTGTGCCTCATTCAGTTTTAAAGACCAATCCTTCCTAGAGGTTGCAACTGTTTTTTCAAGGATTTGCTTGATCTCCCTATTGGAGACCTCCATTTGCCCACTTGTTTACGGGTGATAGGGAGTTGCTACACGGTGTCGGACCCCATATTTAGATAACAATCTTTCAAAGATCCTAGAAATGAAATGGGAGCCACCATCGCTGATGACAAGTCTCGGCACACCGAACCTAGGGAAGATCTGGTTCTTAAATAGTCTAATCACTACTTGGGCGTCATTAGTTGGAGAGGCAACAGCCTCGATCTATTTGGACACATAATCAACAGCCACAAGTATGTACTTGTTCCCAAAAGAAGTTGGGAATGGTCCCATGAAATCTATCCCTCATACATCAAATACTTCCACTTCAAGGATGCCATGTTGAGGCATTTCATCGCGCCTAGAGATGCCACCAGCGCGTTGGCACTGATCACAAGTTTTGGAAGTGCTTGCATGTCCTCCATAGGGCGCAGAATGACAATGAGTGATAATGCTTTGCGCCTCATCTTCGGGGACACATCGACGGAAGATTCCATCGACACCTCTCTCGAAAAGAAGAGGGTCATCCCAATAGTAATGTTTTAGATCACTAAAGAACTTCTTCTTTTGCTGGTAAGTTAAATATGGCGGGAGGACTCTTGCTGCTAAATAATTAACAAAATCCGCATACCATGGCAAATAGTCTCTTACGCAGACAGAGTTGACGACTTCGATGTCGTCTTGAATCAAAGGGCACTCGGAGGCGACACTCTCCATAAGGGTTACAAGCCTCTCATACGGGAAATCATCATTTATAGGTACTGTTTCAGGCACCATTCCCTCCATTCTTGACAAGTGGTCCGCAACTGTGTTGTCAATTCCTTTCTTATCTTGGATCTCTAAATCAAATTCTTAAAGGAGCAAGATCCATCTCAAGAGCCTTGGTTTGGCATCCTTCTTGTTCACTAGGTACCTAATTGCGGCATGATCTGTATAGACAATGATTTTGGCCCCTATTAGGTAGGAACGAAATTTATCAACCGCAAACACAACAGCCAGGAGCTCTTTTTCTGTGGTGGCGTAGTTCATTTGCGCGGGGTCTAAGGTCCTACTAGCATAATAGATAGCATGAAGCTTCTTATCTTTCCTTTGACCCAAGACCGCGCCTATAGCATAGTCACTAGCGTCACACATGATCTCAAATGGTAGACTCCAATCAGGCGGCTGCATGATGGGGCAGAAATGAGAGCTGCCTTTAATTGCTTGAATGCCGTTAGGCACTCCTCATAAAAAATGAACTCGGCATCTTTCATTAGCAGCCCGGTTAACGACTTTGTAATTTTGGAGAAGTCTTTAATAAATCGTCGATAGAAACCGGCGTGTCCTAGAAAGCTTCGGACTTCTCTCACAGATTTGGGAAGTAGTAGATTCTCTATGACTTGGATTTCAGCTCTATCTACCTCAATCCCTTTGTTGGACACTATATGTCCAAGAACAATTCCTTGACGAACCATGAAATGGCACTTTTCCCAATTAAGCACAAGATTGACTTTTTCACATCTTTCAAGTACCTTCTCTAGGTTTGTCAAGCATCCTTCAAAACTTTGCCCGCATACGGAGAAGTCATCCATGAAGACCTCCATAATATCATTGATGTAATCGGCAAAGATTTCTGTCATACATCTTTGGAAAGTCGCGGGGGCATTACACAATCCAAATGGCATTCGCCTATATGCAAATGTGCCAAAAGGACAAGTGAAAGTCGTTTTCTCTTGGTCATCGGGATGAATGGGAATCTGAAAGAATCCCGAATAACCATCTAGATAGCAGAAGTAGGAATGATTAACCAAACGCTCAAGCATTTGATCAATGAAGGGCAATGGGAAATGATCCTTGCGCGTGGCTTTGTTAAGTTTCCTATAGTCAATGCACATTCTACTTCCCGTTACGACTCTTTGTGCTACAGACTCTCCTTTCTCATTGGTAACTACAGTCACTCCACCTTTCTTAGGCACGACATGAACGGGACTGACCCATTTACTGTCGGAAACCGGGTATATGATTCCTGCATCCAGAAGTTTTTCAACTTCTTTCTTAACTACTTCAGTAAGAATGGGATTTATTCTTCTTTGCGGTTCTCGAGAGGTTTTGCAATCTTCCTCGAGGTAGATGCGATGCATGCAAAGAGAAGGACTTATCCCTTTTAGATCAGATATGTTATATCCTAAAGCAACTGGGAATTTTCTTAGGACATTCAGCAACTTGTCGGTCTCTGACTGTCCTAAATCGGCACACACAATCACAGGGCGCTCAAGCTCTGGGTCAAGGAATTCATACCTTAGGCTCTCAGGTAGAGGTTTAAGTTCGAGAGAGGATGTATCAAGAGACGACGTCAGTGATCAGTGCATTTTAGTGCACTTTTTAATCACTCTATGCTATGGCAATTATATGACTTCTCCCACTATTTTAGTGTTTTAATCATGTTTTGTGTCTAGAGTCAAGTTTTGCTAATAAATTAGTTTTGCCCTTTATTTTCGTAATAAACAGTAATTTGACACCTTCTCATTGCGCAGACCATAACTCGAGCTAGGAATATCAGATTGATGCGCGGCCAGTTGCATTGGAAATCAAAGACACAGAGCTACAACTTTCATGTTAAAGTCAAAAGCTAATTCAGAGTGCAAAGGAGCCATATTTACTCGTCAATGTTCCAGACTTTTTGCTAATAATCCAAAACCGGGTCAAACTTGTATTTTCCGACCCGAGGCTCTTAAAGCCCGTTTCCTTTGCTTATTTAAACCAAAATTCACCCTAGGTCAGGGGATATGCTGTAATTCACGAAATTCTAAACCCCAGAGCAGCCACTTGCTAATGGAGAACTAAACCTTCAAGGTTAATCTATTGTGAAGGGAATTCGCCAAGACTTTGAGGTTATTATATCATTCAGTTTATTCAATTCTTTATAACGTGTTCTATGTTCCTTGATTGCTTAATTTGAGTTCCATAGTATATGTTTATTTAAATTCGATTGAGTGTATGTTCTTGAATACTTCGTGATTTAACTTAGCTTCTTCGTTGATTCGCATTGTTCTTAACCGTTTGCTTAATTCGGTGTCGTTTGCTTAATTCGGAAGTTTAATCAGGAACATAATTCATATAGTGTCGATTACGCTTGTTTAATCGTTTCTTTAATCGAATAAGAATTGAATCCGCTTAGGTAACTGAATGTATAATAGCCAATGATAAGTCTGAATTCACAAACATTAGATTAATCTGTTTTTCATAATTGTTTTCAATCAATTAATCCTATTCTTTTCACTTGCTGAAACAGAAATCGAAAACCCCCATATTTACAGTTTTAATATTGTTCTAATATTGTTAACTTGATTGAGAGTCTTTGGGAGACGACCAAGGTTAACAACCTTGTACTACTCTTAAACTAAAATATTATTTTGACCAAGAAACGACAGTGATCAAATTGGCGCCGTTGCCGGGGACTCTCAATTGATTTTAGTCAAAATTAGATTCAGTTGCTGTGTTTTGCGTTTTGGCCTTGCTTTCCCGTGCTTTCTGGCCTTTACGCGCTCTAATAATTAGTTTTCATGAAAAACAGTTTTCTGAAAAACCTCCTCTGATTCGAGTGCTGCCTGTGCTATTTCATCAGAAAAAAATCATAGTTAAAATTCCCCTATTTTGACACAAAATAGGTGAGAGCAGCGTAAAAACCCCAAATTCCGTGTTTTACTATTTTATTTTAATTTATTTGTGTTTTCATAGTTTCAGAAAATTCCCAAAAAAATTCTAAAATTCTTATTTTGCTTAATTAGGTTAAATTTCGTGTTTTATATTTTTCAGATTTTATTTTACCCATATCTCTTCTTTCCTATTGTTTCTGCTGAATATATACATTGTCTATTTGAATCTGAACTTGCGTTTGATATCATGGCCGATCAAAGAACACTAAGGCAACTTGCTGCCCCTGATGTTAATTATAATGGCTTATGTATTGAATATGCTGCTGTTGCTGTACCTTTTGAATTAAAATCTGGTTTAATACACTTGTTGCCAAGGTTTAGTGGTCTTGGAGGTGAGGATCCGCATAAGCATTTAAAGGAGTTTCAGGTTGTATGCTCCACGCCATTGAGGCCTGAAGGTATCACAGAAGATCATATCAAGCTGAGAGTCTTCCCATTCTCATTACAGGGTGCTGCCAAAGACTGGCTCTACTATCTTGAGCCAAATTCTGTTACATCTTGGGCTGATTTGAAGAAGGTTTTTCTTGAAAAATACTTCCCTGCCTCAAGAGCTGCTTCGATCAGAAAAGAAATTGTGGTATCAGGCAGGGCAATGAGACATTGGCTGAGTATTGGGAGAGATTCAAACACCTAGTTTCCAGCTGTCCTCAACATCAAATTACTGAACAACTTCTCATCCAATATTTCTATGAAGGCTTGCAACCAATGGATAGAAACATCTTAGATGCTGCCAGTGGTGCAGCACTCGTTGATAAAACTCCAGCTGCTGCAAGAACTCTAATTGAGAATATGTCACTCAATTCTCAACAATTCTCAATTAGAAACAATGATGTGAACCAAAAGGGTGTCAATGAAATTCAAGCTTCTTCTTCTTCTTCCATCAAGGCTCTAGAAACCAGATTCGAAACCAGAATTGATGAACTTACCTCTTTAGTGAAACAGTTGGAAGTAACCATGACTGGATCTTCATTAGAGGACCTTGTCAAGCAGATGGCCGTGCAAAATATGCAAATGGTTGCATAGAACATCAAGTTCCAGGAAACAACAACTGCTTGCATCAGAGATTTACAAGCACAGGTTGGACAGTTAACAACTTCTATGAACCAAATGCAAGCTCAGGGCTCCAACAATCTCCAAACGCAAACATTACCAAATATGAATGTTAGTGCAATTACATTGAGATCTGGAAGAGTTGCAGAACCGATCCTAGAAAAAAAGAAGAAAAAAATTAGTGCAACATCTTCTACTCCTGAAACTGCACCTGAACATGTTATTGAGCCTCCTGTTGCTACTGAGACTGAAAAAGAAAGAGTGTATGTGCCGCCAATTCCTTTCCCACAAAGAGTGCAGAAAAATAAAAAGAAGACTGTTGAGGAAGACAAAGAGATTCTGGATGTATTCAGAAAAGTGGCAGTTAACATTCCTCTTCTTGATGCAATTAAGCAGGTTCCTAAATATGCAAAATTTCTAAAAGATTTTTGCACACACAAGAGGAAATTGAATGAAAATGAGAGAGTCAGTTTGGGAAGAAATGTTTCTGCTTTAATTCAACCCAAAACCAGTTCCTCAGTTAATGTCTCAGCTATCAGTCAGACCCTACCACAAAAGTGCAAGGATCCAGGAGTTTTTGCTATTCCATGTTCCATTGGGGATAGAAAATTTGAAAATTGTATGCTTGATCTAGGAGCAGGTATTAATGTTATGCCTACTTCTGTTTATAATAACCTTGATCTTGGTCCTTTGCAACCTACAGGTTTGATCGTTCAATTGGTGAACAGGAGCAATGCCCGCCCTGCTGGAGTACTAGAAGATGTCCTTGTGCAAGTTAATGACTTAATTTTTCCTGCAGATTTCTACATTTTAGATATGGAGGGAGAAACTAATTCCAGCATGGCACCCATCATTCTAGGCCGACCATTCACGAGAACGGCCAAAACAAAAGTTGATGTTTTTGATGGAACAATGTCCATGGAATTTGGTGACATTATCGTCAAATTCAACATTTTTGATACCATGAAACATCCCTTGGAAGAGAATTCTGTTTTTTATATGAACTTGATTCCTGAGCTGGTTGATGATACTAATTCATATACTGACACTAACTTTTGCTCTATTTATGCTAAGACTAATGTTGCCTCCTAGGTTAACAATTGCCTTGCAGGTAAGGATGAAATTATCAAGGAATCACTTGTCATTCCGGCTGTCCCTACTGAACCATCCATTGAACAGCCTCCGTCCTTGAAGCTTAGACCACTAACCTCAGACGTGGTGGTAAAAGAGAAAGCCAAACACTTCCTTGACAAAACAATTTATCAGAAGGAATTCTCTATTGGCCAAAAAGTCTTACTGTTTAACTCCCGCCTAAAAGCAATGGCTGGGAAACTTCGCTCCCAATGGATTGGCCCCTTTACTGTTACTAATGTTTTCACTCATGTTGCAGTTGAATTAAAAAATGCAGGTACAGACAAATTGTTCAACGTAAATAGAAAGCGTCTGAAGCTGGTTCATAAAAGATGACGCCTGTTGCTGAAAAAGCAATTGTTGAAGAGCTCTCCTTAGTTGAGCCTTCCTACGCCCCGGCTGCTACACCTTAGCCCCTCGGGTGTGTTCCTTCCTTTACTCTCACTTTATGTTTATTATGACATTGCAGACACTGTCTGGTTTAAGTGTGGGGGGGGGGGGGGGACATTTTACTTTATGTTAAAAAAAAATAATAAAAAAAAAAATAGAAAATTGTCATGAGTAGTCACATGTTCTAAGGTTAGAGCAGATAGTTGTAGGGTTGGTGAAATTTTTGGAAATTTTTGTTTTGATACTTGATATGATAGTCTTTGCAACTTTAATGTACAACTGCTTGAACACTGTCAATCTTAGTAATGTCTAGATAAATCTCTGAATTACACATTCTTTAGACTAAGTTATCTGAATTTGAATATAATGAAGGGTATAATTAGAACTAAGTGTGGGGGTAAGGCTAAATAAAAGATGGACTGATCATTGCTATTAATTAAAGAAAAAGGGAAACTTCTTGAGAGCTAAAAAAAAAAAGTATCCTTAGTAGTTTATTTTAGCAGTCGGCACCATCTCAAGGCACATACTAAGTGGGAAACTGATGAATATAAGTGAATAATCTTGAAATTTATATGTGTACTATTGGTTGATGGAAAATTCAGCAAATTTTGAAAAATGCAAAGAAAGGAAAAAACCATAGTATATAAACTCATTAGTAGTTGGTTCAGAGGTGTCTGATTCTGAACTTGGTAGGGAGGGTTACGATCCGATCCCCCGCAACTTCAAAATGGGTAAAGAAAATAGGGGTTTACCAAACTTAATGTTATCAGCACCCCTCGCTAAATGATCATAATCACTAACAGGTTTCCCATCATGGGCGTGTACAAGATAACGGGTTTAATGTGATTGCTCTAGAATGAAAGGGGTAGTTTAAAATAATAATAATAATAATAATAATAATAATAATAATTAATAAAGCTTGAAAGAAGTTGCCCCTATACTGAAATTGAAAAACTCTGGATCTCTTGAAATTAAATAGCCCCTCTAGACTGAAATCCTGGTTAAATCCAAAATTATAGGAAAATAATGACAGCTTAGCAATTAGAATGGGTAGTTCAGAGAGGAATCTTAACATTACTTCGGTTGACAGTAGGAAACAGTACACACACACACGCAAGATTGTCATTGAAAGTTGATAGATAAGAATTGTTCCAATTTTTGAACTTTAACCCAAGGTTTGAAACTTGAAGCCTATAATATGTTGACTGCTCGTGACCAAAAAAAAAAAATAATAATAATAGTTTTTCATTTTGAGTTTTGCACGGAGAGAAAAAGCTTAAGTGTGGGGGAATTTGATCAATGCATTTTAGTGCATTTTTTAATCACTCTATGCTATGGCAATTATATGACTTCTCCCACTATTTTAGTGTTTTAATCATGTTTTGTGTCTAGAGTCAAGTTTTGCTAATAAATTAGTTTTGCCCTTTATTTTCGTAATAAATAGTAATTTGACACATTCTCATTGCGCAGACCATAACTCGAGCTAGGAATATCAGATTGATGCGCGGCCAGTTGCATTGGAAAGCAAAGACACAGAGCTACAACTTTTATGTTGAAGTCAAAAGCTAATTCAGAACGCAAAGGAGTCATATTTACTCGTCAATGTTCCAAACTTTTTGCTAATAATCCAAAATCGGGTCAAACTTGTATTTTCCGACCCGAGGCTCTTAAAGCCCGTTTCCTTTGCTTATTTAAACCAAAATTCGCCCTAGGTCAGGGGATATGCTGTAATTCACGAAATTCTAAACCCAAGAGCAGCCACTTGCTAATGGAGAAGTAAACCTTCAAGGTTAATCTATTGTGAAGGGAATTCGCTAAGACTTTGAGGTTATTATATCATTCAGTTTATTCAATTCTTTATAACGTGTTCTATGTTCCTTGATTGCTTAATTCGAGTTCCATAGTATATGTTTATTTAAATTCGATTGAGTGTATGTTCTTGAATACTTCGTGATTTAACTTAGCGTCTTCGTTGATTCGCGTTGTTCTTAACCGTTTGCTTAATTCGGTGCCGTTTGCTTAATTCGGCAGTTTAATCAGGAACATAATTCATATAGTGTCGATTACGCTTGTTTAATCGTTTCTTTAATCGAATAAGAATTGAATCCGCTTAGGTAACTGAATGTATAATAGCCAATGATAAGTCAGAATTCACAAACATTAGATTAATCTGTTTTTCATAATTGTTTTCAACCAATTAATCCTATTCTTTTCACTTGCTGAAACAGAAATCGAAAACCCCCATATTTATAGTTTTAATATTGTTTTAATATTGTTAACTTGATTGAGAGTCTTTGGGAGACGACCAAGGTTAACTACCTTGTACTACTCTTAAACTAAAATATTATTTTGACCAAGAAACGACATTGATCAGTCGGGCTTGGTGTAATCTCAAAGCATTCACCGAGCTCGTCATCCTAAACTTCGAGAGTAGGAGTTGGAGAAGATGTTAGAATCTTAGTGTAAACAGTTTGATCATTCTCCATTTCCTTTTTGCATTCGTCAATGACGTCAAGCAGATAGCAAGTGTCATCTATAGCTGGCGCGCTTAAAAATTGTGTCAAAATGAATTCAACTTTTTCATCTCCCACTTCAAAGGTGAGCTTTCCCTTTTTGACATCAATTATCGCACCGGCTGTAGCAAGGAATGGCCTTCCTAAAATGATAGGCGTGTTAGAGTCTTCCTTAATATCCATGACTATGAAGTCGGTTGGAATGAAGAACTGACCTACACGCATTGGAACGTTCTCTAGGACTCCTATAGGCATCTTGACCGAACGGTCGGCAACCTGGATGGACATTCTGGTGGGTCTTAACTCGCCTAGCTTGAGTCTCTCACATATGGTCATGGGCATCAAACTAATGTTGGCTCCTAAATCACATAGGGCCTTATCAATAACAAACTTCCCAATGACACAGGGTATGGAGAAACTTCCTGGGTCTTTGAGTTTAGGAGGCATCTTGTTTTGAAGGATGGCACTACACTCGGCAGTGAGTGTAACAGTTTCATTATCCTCAATCCTCTTTTTGTTGGTTAGTATCTCCTTGAGAAACTTAGCATATGCGGGCATTTGTGTGATAGCTTCAGTGAATGGGATGGTGATATTTAACTGCTTGAGAAGCTCCACAAACTTCTTGAATTGCC
The DNA here is from genome assembly GCA_951804385.1 of Trifolium dubium. Lineage (NCBI taxonomy): Eukaryota > Viridiplantae > Streptophyta > Magnoliopsida > Fabales > Fabaceae > Trifolium > Trifolium dubium. The sequence continues at coordinate 17,956,621 of OX638071.1, read as the reverse complement.
CCATGCTTTTGGTCTTTTCCAACCTTTGAGGATAAGGAATGGGTGGTTTGTAAGGTGGCGGAGGCACATAGGATGTTTCTTTTTCTTTTGCCTCAACGCCATCTCCTTCTTTTTCTTTGGGTTCTGTAAGACCCGAGAAATTTATTTTAATATATAAATAAATATTTTATTTACGTGTCAAAATAGTTCAACTTTTTCTTTTATATAAAGTGATTTATTTCTTATGATTTTAGTTAATGAGGAAACTCTCGCTTAATCTTTTTACTTTGTAGTTTCGAGGACGAAACTATTTTTAAGGGGGTAAGAATGTAGCACCCTGATATTTTACCTATAATTATTTTAATAATTTCTTGATTTATTGTTATTCAACGACTTCTTTGTGTGTAAGAAATTTAATAAAATGCATTAGAATACACTTTATTTTATTTAATATTAATATTAGAACACATATTTTTACTATTTTATTTTAAGTGATAAATGTGTGACTATATTGAATAATCATATATTAGTTGTTTTTATGTCTTTGGTCTATCAAATTATTCTAAATTAAATGTATATGTGTATAATGATAGAATAGACTTCATGATCGTATGGGGGTGGGCAAGTAAACATGAAATGTGTATTAGCTACTGTGCAGATTTGGGCAAATGCCCATTTTTGCTGGGCTCCTTTGTGGGCTGCGCGAATTTGGGCTTTGCACCCCCATTTTTGCTTCGTTTTTTATACTTTTTGCTCAATTCTCTTCTCCGATCTATTTTATTCGACAAAACTAAAAACAAATCAAATACTAACATAAAAAGACATAAATGAAATAAATACATATGCAAATGCAACTAAAATTCACCTAAATTAAGCTAAAACTACGATATGATTTCGTGTCATCACTACCTTTAGAAAGCGTTTCCTTTCAAGAAGCGCTATCTTATGATTACCTTTAGAAAGCGCTTTCTTTTAACAAGCGCTATCTTATGGTACCTTTAGAAAGCGCTTCCGTCTCATAAGCGCTATGTTATGTTAACTTTAAATAGCGCTTAATCTAAATAAGCGCTAGCTTAGATATCCTTTAGAAAGCGCTTGTAGCTGATAAGCGCTATCTTAGGTAGACCTTAGAAAGCGCTTCTAACACATAAATGCTAGCTTAGGTAGTCTTTAGAAAACGTTTGTAGCTTATAAGCGCTAGCTTAGGTAGTCTTTAGAAAACGTTTGTAGCTCATAAGCGCTTTCTTAGGTAGACCTTAGAAAGCGCTTCTAACACATAAGCGCTAGCTTAGGTAGTCTTTAGAAAACGTTTGTAGCTCATAAGCGCTAGCTTAGGTAGACCTTAGACAGCACTTCACAAATATAAGCGCTATCTTAGGCAGTCTTTAGAAAACGCTTTTAGCTCATAAGTGCTATCTTAAGTAGCCTTTAGTCAGCGTTTTTTATTTATAAATGTTGTCTTATATTACTGTTTAGATAATACTTTTTACTAAAAGTTAAGTACAATTTTGTATTATTATGAAATTTTAATAAAAATATTGAAATATATTAAATTTACATAAAATTGATAATCTCTTGAATGTACAAATTTAAAGTTCAAAACTACACATAAGCTAGATAAAATTTGTAGAAAATTGATAATATCAAGTTCTAATACTATCAAAACTTCATATCCAAATCATACGTTCCTATAAAAAAACTGATCCATGCCTACAATATATTTTAGATGAAAGGGTATGCATGTATACCATATGCTAATAAGGCTATATATGTTATTTGCTTAAGAATAATGTCTTCTTCCTCTTCTTCCATTCACAGTATATATAGATGACCTTCTCTATAAATGGCATTTTTTTGTGCGGTCTGAACTTCGGGAAGGAAAGGTTGAAACTAAGTTAAGCACTCTAAACCGGTCTTCCATCTTATACAAATTTAACCTGCACTAAACATTAACAATGCATAGATAAGTAGATGGCAAACAAGTGAGAATAGGAAAATACAATAAAATAACAAATGGATATGAAATTGAATTCATATCAATAGAGTTCACTTAACTACATAGTTAGCAGCACTCAACAGAGTTCACTCAACTACATAGTCTAACTGTTATAGGAAATCTATGTTAAGATATATCGGTTTCTAACCTATTGTGTTTCCATTGTGCTTACAATTTACTAACTGCTTTAGAAGTTTGAAATTCATAATTGAATATATATATATATATATATATATATATATATATATATATATATATATATATATATATATAACAATAAAGTATGAAATGAATTTTTTTTTTGGTACACAAGTCTCAAAGGAATAGTTTTACATTAGCATATCTTATTACTCAATTGAATATCCACCTCAATAAAGTATAATAATTATTATTTATGGGTAATGTATGATGTTCCTGAGTAATTAGAATCATTACCTCTATACATGAGTACCATCCCTGAAATTATGAAAAAAGCACAACAAAATTCGAAAGTGAGAAATAGTCATTGGATCAGATATAATAATCATAACATCAAATTCATCACTAGGTTTCATATTCATCTTTTGAATGAAACTCCAAGTCGAGAAAAATATTTAGGGAAAATATTAGAAAAATATAATCTAAAGCAATAACAAACAAAAATCATGGAGTCACAAAAGCTTTCTTTTATAGATTGGAAGATTTGAATTCGTCTATCAAAAAACCCCAATGCCAAACAAATTTTATACAGGAACATGAAGTTGCAAAAGAACCATATGCATCTAAAGTTAGCTAAGAGATTCTAAAGTTGGAGTAGGATGTAAAAAGAAAATTCAGTTTATTCTACAAAAACTATAAATTAATATGGTGGACAATTGACACTTCTATTATAGTACCTCATAAAATAAGAATTGCCATTTTGGCACTCAGCCAACAAATAACTAGATGTGATAATTTTTTATCGTGAATTTGACGTAACAGATTGTGCAAGTGAATTAAAATCAACATATCATGCATTTGAAAGTGAATTAGCATTCTAAAGTAGATGTACAAACCAAAAAAAGCAAAGGCGTGTCTTCTTCATTTGTGAATGCTCATCAAAGTCACCTATAACAATGAATTAAATAAGGAAATGTAGAATTAGAAAAACTGAAACTTCAAAACTCTGTGATTGATTATCAATATAAGGAACCTACACTAAGCAATTGAATATTATCAAGATAAATCCTAAAATGATAAAGTTGTAGCTCTAACCACCAGTGAGAACTAAATCTTGAACAAGGATGTGATTCTAATTTGTTATACTTACTTAAAAAAGAAATGCAAGCAGGTTTAGGAATAACTTACAACTATTTTTTTAATCTTTTACAGTTTACTAAAGTAAATAAAAACGAAGACGATAAAATCAATTCATCCATGAATCTAAATAGCTTTGGTTTGGAAAAGATATAAGAAACCAACAAACATTCAAATCAAAACCAGAATATGAAGAAAAGAACCCTTAAAACATTTTGCATACCTCAAGGCTCAAAAGTCCATTTATTGTTAGTAGAACTTCATCTTTAAAGGAGGTCTTTGACTGTATCAATAAATAACTTTAACTCTATCTTCCACAATGGTCGACCTCCATATATAAAGGTTTAAATCATTAGCAACATATAAATTACCTAAAGATAGTTCATATTTATATTGAATAACCATAAATGTCAATTTACTGAACAGAGACAAAAGGTTGAGTATGGAACAGAATTTGAAATTTAGGCCTGATTCTTTATGGGAGAATATGGAACAGGTTGCAACACAAATAAATAACACATAGAACAAGCATACAACATATATAACACATAAAAGCATTCAACATTAAAACTTAAACTAGCAGCAGATAACCTTATAAAACTACGTATAAAATACTAGAAGCAGAAAATGAACAGGATAGTTTAAGCACAGTATTTCTTAGAAGTTAGACAATGACATTGAGAGCATTAAATGTTTACTTACAACAAGAAAGTCACAAAATTATGGCCATGAGAAACATACATATATAATTGATTAGTAAAAGGTTTAATTGAGTGTCAAATCCCAATAATTGCCCATGCATAGTCTCCTCTATTACTCTCTCAACTAAATAATTCAAATATTTCTAGCTCTCTTTTATTCTCTAACTAAATCTGGTTAACTTAAAATGGTGATTTTGCCACATTCCACTTCATTCAACAATGGCATAATTCAAGAAACCAAAAACTGCAGCACACCAGTATTTACTTTTTTTTGAACTGCAAAATTATTTTATTAATAGACAAAAGTGGATTATAAGAAATACACCACCAATCAAAAGGGAACAAAGGAACAAACAGATTACGAGGCAAAGGGCCTAACCAACAATCCTACTAAATAGCAAGACCAATCCCACGTAGCACCCCCACTCCCTTACAACACCACAAGAACCATAAAAGCTACCAGGAATATAAACAAAAGAATCCAAATGGTCCACTACAGCAAAACCAACCAGACCAGGACAACAGTAACACAAGAAACGCAGACATCGACCGAACGACTAGTAGCATAGAAAGCCAGTTGCTACTGCAAAACTAGACGAACAAGGACTCATCGTAGCACACCAGTATTTACTAATCTTCTCAACAGAGAGATGGTGGAATAAAAATTGAAAAGAAAATTGCAACAACACCAATGTTGTGAAACACGTAAATCAGATTAGGATCGGGAGGGGGGTGATAGTTCGTAACTCGGCAAATCGTAACACGGATCGTAAGATCCTACTAAAATAGAGGATCAAAGATCGGCGAAGGATCGCAATACAAAATCGTAGGATCGTAACCTCTAAAATAATAGCAATAATTCATAATAATGCCAGATAATTCAAAATATGAATTAAGATTCAAAATTCAATATAAATTCAAACAGAAGCAAATTACATAATTAAAATTTAAAACATAAGCAAATCAAATAAGTTCCAAACTGAAGCAAAAAACTAAAGCAAATAATTCAAACAGAAGCAAATAACTTAATCCTATTTTAAAACTACTACTCTAGATATCTATGATATTATTCAATCCTACATCAGGAAGATCATCCTCCATATGATCTTCATTTTCATCAATTTCATCTTCAGTCTGACCATTGTCATTGGGAATCTCCAAAGCATCTCCTTGTACAGCACCAATACCACCATTAATATCTTCTCCGACATCCAAATCCAAATCTGAACCATCTTGACCATTATCTGCAACCCACTCATCATCAGAAGCAAGATCATCTATGTCATAATTCTTTCTTTTGCTAGCTTGCTTCTTCTTGTTTAGTCTTGAATTTACCATCACAAAGACAACATCATTCATGGTCTTTTGCTTTAAACGATTCCTTTTCTTGGTGTGAACCTAAATATTTATAAAATTAATTAAAACTAAATATACTAGGTAATTTAAAAAAAAAAAACTGAATTAGTGTATAAATTTTGAAATCTTACTCTCTCAAAGGCGCTCCAATTACGCTCACAGCCGGATGAGCTACATGTCAAACTCAATATTCGAATAGCAAACCTTTGCAGCTCCGGACATGAATCACCATATGATTCCCACCATTGTGCCAGAGTTTTGGTCTTAAGTGCACATGTTGCTAATTCATCACCAAACGTTCCAGCTTTACTTTTGAATTCTTCCAATTGAGCATCAATCTTAATTCTGTCATCCCTATTTTCCACCATCCTTTTCAAGCATTCATACATTCCCTCCTTAACTTCAAAATCAGCCTTAAAAGTAGGACTATAGTGCATCTTGGGGTTAAGGTAATAACCGGCAGCATGCAATGGCCTATTGATCACTGTCGTTTCGTGATCAAAATAATAAGTATTTTTAAAGTAGTACAAGGTGGTGGTTAACCTTGGTCGTTCTCTCAAGGACTCGCAATCAATATTCAACAATATTAGAACAATTTTAGAAAGGTAAAATATGGGGGTTTGTTTTGTAAGACAGAAAGTAAAAGTGTTTGAAATTTAATAGATAGTAAAGCAATCAATCCATTGGTTTCGTCCAACTTCATCCATTATCTATCACAGGTTCACGGAAAAATATTCTTTTCAGTTTCTATTCTTGATTGATCATAAAACTAACTAATCAAGCGTCAATTAGTTTTATATGAATTCAGGTAGTTTTAACAAGCGTAAAACAGAATATTTAATTGATCATGACAGAGCAAACAAGCGTTACAGAATCACGATCAATATTATAAAAACATGAATTCAATCAATCATACAACAAGCGTGTAGACTCTGTAAATTCCCAACCGAATTAAATTAAACAAGCGGTAACTTAATTCGAATAACCTCGTAGAAACTTGCAAACCGAAATACATATAATAAAGCATCAAATGATAAACGAATTGCAAGTCATATGGTAAGGGAGGCAGCGAAATTTACAGAGAAAGAAATGGAAACATGAATTGAAATTGCATTAGAATTCAAACCTCAAGATAATGAATCGAAGTGTCTTAAACCAACGGATTGATCTAGGGTTCTTAGTTCTCCATAGCAAAAAAGGCTGCTCTAAGGTTTATTTTCGTGAATTAAGTGTAGCCTCTGACCTAGGTCAGGATTTCGGTTTTATACAGCAAGAAAACGGGCCATAAAACAATTGGGCCGAAAAATATAAGTTATGCTGTAAAATAATTAAGTCTATGTAAGTCTGGAACATTGACGAGTAAATATGACTCCTTTGCGCTCTGAATTAGCTTTCGACTTCAACATGAAAGTTGTAGCTCTGTTTCTTAGCTTTCCAACGCATATTTGCAAGCTTCATTTGGATGCTCCTAGCTCCAGTTATGGTCTGCGCAATGAGAAGGTGTCAAATTACTGTTTTTTACGGAAATAGATAGTAAAACTCACTTATTAGCAAAACTTGACTCTAGACACAAAACATGATAAAAACACTAAAATAGTGGGAGAAGTCATATAATTGCCATAGCATAGAGTGATTAAAAAAGTGCACCGAAATGCACTGATCACCTATGCAGCTGTTTATCCCATCTTTTGTCGATGATTTCCCATAAGGGGGTGTAACTAAAAGAGACACAAAAACAGGAATAATTAATCCATTGAAGTATATAAATTTCAAAACCAAACAAGTTAAAAATGAGAGATAATTACCTCCTCTGAACCCCGTTGAAGCCAGTTTGTATCTTCTCTTTTGCTCGATCAATTGCTTCATAAATGGATCCCATGGCTGGCGTTTCATCAGAGTCTACCATGTGCAGCACTTCAATTAAGGGAAATGCACCCCTCAAACAGATGATGATATTTTTCCAAAACGACTTATCTGTAATCTGATTTTCAACAAAAACTCCATCACTTGACTTTGAGAAAGCATTAGATTTCCACTTCTCAGATGTGAACATTCTTATCAGTGCTCCCTTATTGTCATTCAAGCATCCTAAGGTCAAATAGGAAGTGGCAAAGCGAGTTGCAGCAGGTCTAATCAAGTCTCCACCTTTAGTAAAATGATGCAATAAAGTCATAAGGCCAGTTCTTGAATATATATAAGTTGTAATTCTTGTGCCGCACAAGGTGTCCAATACAAGTACTTACGCTTCTGCATCAATAATTCGTCTGCTGCCTTGTAGTTTGCTGCATTGTCAGTGACGACTTGAACAACGTTCTCTTCCCCGATCTCTTCAACGACCTCGTCCATCATCTTGAATACTTTATCAGCTGTCTTGGTGATGTGTTATGCGTCAATAGACTTCAGAAAAATAGTTCCCTTCGTACTATTTACCAAAAAATTAGTATTGTTCTCTTCCTTCGGTCTGTCCATCCATCTGTCATAATGGTACATCCTGTTTTCTTCCAAACAGCTCTATGTTCCTCTACAATCAGCTTTGTTGCTTCAACCTGTTTGTTCAAATATGTCACCCTTACCTCATGGTATGATGGTGGCTTAAATCCCAACCCATGTCGGGCAACAGAAGCACACATCTTATGAAATTCTTCACTTTTCACCGCATTGAAAGGAATAGCATTGTTATAAAAGAAAGATGCAGTATCCATGCATGCATCTTCCCTCACACTCTTCTTGAAAATGCTATTGATAGTAGCTTGAGAGTTCCTTCTCTTAAAAAGCTTGGTTGGACCATCAGCATCTGCAGAGTCTTTTCCTTTTCCAGATTCATCCGCGGATTCAGAAATGACGTTGATTTGTTCCTCAAACTCTGCAGATTGTGTCTTCTTGACAAGTTTTTGTTGCAAGGATGCAACCACATCCCACATCTTAACCTTAACTTCAATTGGAACACCTGTGCAGGCTCCAACATCCTTCTGTGTTCCAGCCAGATGGTGCTTCAAACGGTAAACACCTCTTGAGACAATCTTCTCACAGTATTTGCATTTGATTTTCCTTCCAGTTCCATCAATTGCAACGCCATGGTTCCAAGCAATATCAGTTTTTGTTCCAACTGTGTTTCTATTTTGTCTAAGGTTAGACCCACCAGTTCCATTGCTGCCAATTGTTGCAGCAGCAGAAGAACTTCCACCAGGTTGTGAAGACATTTTCAGAATTAGAAAATAAATGATAGTGAATTAGTGGGAAAACCGTAAGTGACAGAGAGGGAGAGAATTTTGTTTTATAGTGAGAGTAATGGAGGGAAATATTTGTCATTTGGAGGGAAAAAATTGTGAGAAATAGTGGGGAAAGTTGTTCGTGAATGAGATTAGGGAGTGGTGTGTTTGATCTTTGAAGTGGGGAGTTGTTCATGAATCGTGAATGAAAGAAACTGCACAGATATAAGTTGTGTTTCTTTTTATGTAGAGGCCAAAACGCACCGTTTCAATAAAGCCAAAACGCACCGTTTCATTAATTTTGCTAACCGGGCGCGAAACCCGACCCGGAACCCGTACACGGGTCTTCTTCGCAGAGACGGATCGAGACGGACGCCGATCCTCCGATTGAGCGAGTCAGAGCGTCGATCCGGTGCCGATCCTCTACTGCGGCGATTCTAAGACCGATTATGAACGCTCAGGCATGATTAAATCGTGAAATTGTACGATTCAGCGAGTGGAATCGCGATTTTGATAACACTGAACAACACAACATAACTCAAAATCACAAAGCACATGTTTCAAATACAATATGACCAAATATAGGAACAAGACATCGCCTTAACAAAGATGAAACAAACCTCTCAAATATATCAATGAACATTAAGATCTGATAAAACTTAAGATCTGATAAAACATCAAAATAGTATAGTGGGTACTGCATATTGCAAAACGAATATCAAATCTAACAACTTCAAAGTAATTTCAAGTTTATAATGTGCATTTTGAAACATAATTTGTACTCAGAAATTCACAATCCTAAAAAATAGTATTCGATTATTATCAATAAAATTTAATAAAGAAAAAGAGAGCAGTCAAACAAACCTGAATATAGTTTAGTTCTCGCGATTCATTAAAGTAAACAACACATACTTCTCACATCCAATACCGCAGACTACACCTGCATCTCAATTTCGATTACAAGGACACTAATAAGCATAAACAAGCTAGAAATATTAAATGAGAGGCTAATTCAAATCAACATGCTTCAATAAACAAATACACACAAAAGAACATAAAAAGAATGTACTTCAGAACATGTTTTGAAGCTGTTGTGACTCGATTGTGTGTGATGGCTGCGACCATTGCACAAAAGGGCGAGACAGAGAGATATGAATAACAAGAACCTCAGACGGAGCACCACATAACAAAACCTAAGAGAGCGAAGCAAACATCGATCAAAACCTCAGAGTTATGGGGTGCGAGAGTTGCGACCATAACGAGAGAGAGTAACAAAGTCTGGGGGAGAGGACCAAAGACTCAGGATTTGTTCTTTGATTAATTTTCGTGGGAAGATGAAAGGGAACAGAGATTAGGGTTTATTCTTTTGAAATTAGGGATTAAGTGAGAGATTGTAGAAATATACAGTTTGGTAATTGAAATTGAAAGGTTAGCGATGATGGGTTTATAGAGAAAAAAAGATGGGTTGATGAGGAATTGAGGATGAAGGATTTCCGGTGATGATTAGTGGAAATTGATTCACGAAAGAGATGGGTTTACGGGGGGAGGGTATCTTCGTTTTCTTTTGATGGTGGATAGGAATCAATTGTGTGTTTTTATTTTAATTTTAATTTTTTTATCACTTTAGAAAGCGCTTTATTATATGTATAAGCTTTGTCTAATGAAACTCAAAAGAAAGCGTTTTTCTTTCGCTCATAAGCGCTGTCTAATCTTGCACATAAGAAAGCGCTTATTAAGAATAAACGTTATTTAAGGTGAAACTCGTTTTTTTTTTTAAAAATAATTTTTTTTAAGACGTTAGGCAGCGCTGTCATATGTTAGACCCTTAGGCAGCGCTTCCTTCATTAAGCATTGTCTAAGGGCGCGCGTGACTCTTTGGCATCGCTTATACTAATAAGCGCTGTCTAAGGGGTGCTTTCTAAAGCTTTTTTTGGCATAGTGGGTGCATAATCCATGCACAATAACTTGTGCCGGTTAATTCTCCCTATTTTATCAATCAAGCACTCAAACTTATTTTCTTTATGGAATGAATCTTAAAGTATTTGATCACGTGATTTCTAACATGATATCATAGAGCTTAATTGCGGAGCTTCTAATTTATTATTTGCCTTTTAATTTTTGGATTTTAAATTAATTGCGGTAAATTAACATCTAAACTTGTTATTTATATGGCAGATGAAGAGGAGAAGTCTCATGAGTTTAACTCAATTGGTTGGACATATTGTACAAAAGTGTAGGGATCCGAGTTTGAATCCGGATACACCCACTTATTCACCTTTAAGGGGTGATTTTCTAGCCACTAGTCTACCTGAAAAAAAAATTGAAGATGAGAACAATGTTATTGATCCTATGAGGCTTATAGTAGACATAGACTTCAAATCCCAATTTGAACTTGCAAGACCAACATAATACTACAAAGAATTAGCAAACTCACTACCATTAATCTTTGTTGGGAGAGAAAACAAATTATGCAAGATAATCACTTTGCTATGTTCAGTTGCCAAACAGTCTTTAAGAGAAAATGGTCTACATGTACTACCATGGAGGACCAAAATGGCTCTCTGGATGCCATAAAGAGCCTAAACAAGTTTATACTAATGGACACTATGTTAAACAAGTTTATACTAACATCCAAACATCATTTTGGCCTGTCTTACTATCAATTTCAAAATATCCTTACACAAATCAGGTGATGAGACAAAATAATGAATTTTTATTAAATGCCAACGTAAAAGTATTTTAATTATGCATACCATTTTCAAAAAGTTGTCATTTAAATCCAAGGGAAAATTGCATTCACCTCACTTAATGCCAACGTAAAACTATTACACATTTGCCGAGTTTGGTAACGCTTGCTTGTGACTTAAGTTGAGGGCATTAAGGTGTTGGAAAAGTATTTCGTGTGATAAATAAATAAAAAAATTGCAACACCCCTCCACAAGCCGACTTCGGAGAGCAGCACAAACATAAAACTATTACACATTTTAATTAGATGATCAATTATTTTCTAAACCTTGAACTTGGTAGGAAGATTACAGTTCTATTCGCAACTGTGTCTGAGCAGAGACTGAAATTGTTTGATGTCAGAATTCGGTCCGAACTCTACATTACTAATGTCCTTTCCCCAATAAACTAGAAAATCCAAAAAAAATAAAGCAGTTTTGTTTGTACTTGGAGGAAATTGTAACCACTTGATCTACTATATAACAATTAATATAAACTTATCTGAATTGTACCATAGAACTTGCCTTACAAATGTTGTACTCTTTTTTTTTGTTAAGCATGTTTGTTTTTTTTTCTATTTCATTTGGCAACAATAATAGTTGTGATATGAGGAAAAGTTCTTATTCCCCCAAAAATAGTCTCTTTGATTTGGTTCCTTTGAGTCAAATTGGTTGGTTTCAAATTGCAATTGATGAGTCTAATCTTTGTCCTCATAAAAATTTAGGCATCAAGAAATAAATTCAAAGTTAGTTTAACAAGGGAAGTTGGAAGAGCACTTCAAATTGTATTTCTGTCTATAGATTGAATTAGAAGAAGAGACAAAATTGTATGAGTAATGAATAGAAGAGAAAGAGGATGAAATTAGAAGTTAAGAGAAGGAAGAATTGAATATTTCGTCTAACGACGTTAACTCCGGAGGGGGTGAGTGAATTTTAAAACTAGATGAGGTGTGTGTGATGTTTAGAGAAACCTCAAGGGGCACATGTAATCATACAATATAATAAATCAACAGTAGTATTATGAAAAATTTGACATTTGTCAACTAATAAGAGTCTTTGTCTCTTATAATCTTTCTATTAGTAGAAACATTTCTATTATTGTTTTTTAATTTATTTTTTAATTGTTTATTTAACTTTTTCATTATTCTTTTTAAAAAAATATTGGTAATTAATGTTTTTTCAAAATTTGATTGGAAGTTGCACTCTTCTCTTCTCATACACTAAAAAAATGCACACTATTCCAAATAGGTTGGAAGTTGCACTTGCAACCTTTCCAATTTCCTCTTCAGTCTTGAAGCCCCCGTCCTCTATTAATGTATTGGAAGCACCATTTTACTATAACTTGAATTTCTCTTTCCCTCTCTTTCACATTCCATAAGTTTAGTAAGAATTTTCAGATGTACTTTAGATGTAGAAAATTCCAACTAAACTTCCTCCACCGCAGCCACCACAACTTATTTTCTCGGATACTTTAGATGTAGATCAATTTCAGAATCTCCGCATTGCAATCAAGAACGTGTTTGAGAGGGTTCTTGTGTGTTTGAGAGGGTTCTTGTCATTCAACAAGATTTAATTTATGAAAGAAGAAAACGATAAATTGGTGTGAAAGAAGAAAACGATATTTCCCTTATGATGGTTTTTGGGGGGAATTGTGTATTCCTGTTCCTGTACTTTGGTTGATCCATGTTTTAGGTGTTGATGTTTAAAAATTATAACACCTTGTGTAAGTTTATGCTTTACTTGGAGATTTCAATAAGTATATTTCAAACAAACGGGATTTTAATTAGTAATAGATTTCAAACAAAAGGAGATTTCAATAAATAGATGTATACACATTTGAGAAACAGATATATCTAGAAATTACAAATAAACGGTAGATCCACTAAAACAGATGAAGGAACAAAATGCAAAAGAAAAAAGAACGAAAAGACATTTTGAAGGGGCATGTAATTCTGTTTATACGTATATATGCAGGAATTACTTTTTATTTCTTTTCACAATTCCTTTTTTTTAAATATATAACATAAAATTCTTTATTTTTAATATTTAATTTAAAATTTCCCCGTGCACGGCGCGGGTACACACACTAGTTTAAACTAAATTCAAAGTCTTGATTAACTAGATGATTTGTAACCGTAAAGAAAAAACAAAATAGATTTTGTAATTCTAAAAAAAATATATGTATAAAATTATGTTGCTCAATAGAAAAACTATTAGGATTCTAATTTCTAAGTAATATTTATTTTAAAAACATAAATTTACCCTCATAACTCCAAGATAAATCACATCACATATCACACAAACAAGTCATATTGTCCATAGAACGCTATCAAATTTTGAAATTTGAAACAAACCTACTTGAACCAAGTTTGCATAAACATACTTAAAACAGACTTTTCTAATATATTTTTTAGAACTATTCCTACCGCTTTGGCGGCTTTCTTGCTTGAAGCAATGAGAATCAAAGTCACTTACTAACAGTTCTAGAAGAAGATTACTCAATAGATTTGATGACTTCATTGTAATCAATGCTTGTGAATGATGCTCGATCCTTCTAGGCCCAATGACTCATGAAGCTCCTCTCCCCCCCCCCCCCCCCCACTTGGGCCTCTTTGCGGGCCGGGCTTGGTCATTTTCAGCCACAACCTGCTCTTCAGGCTGAGGTTGGATGTCCTCCTCATCTGAACTATCCGACACATCTTCTTCACTATCACTATTAGACGCATATCCACATGCGAAGCTTTGAAGTAGCCTTTGCAGTTCTGCTGAGATGTCTAGACCAGGATGAGCCTAAAACCATAAGGGGAGAAATATTAAGGAAAAACAAACAAATGTGTATCTAATCAAATTAATTGGTCATTTTCAATCACTACCTCGTCCTCTTCAGCCCAAGCAGCCCGAAGTGCATCGTAATTAAAACTCATTGCTGCTTATTCAAGGTAGCATTGAGAAATGAGAAAACAGGAACAAGTAAGTATGGTTTACCAAGAGAGAGAATAGAAGTGCTTCAATGTGTTTCAACATTCAAATCAACTCGTTTCACAATAAATTTTTTAATAGATCATTTTTGTCAACAATTTGTAATTCAAACTGCCATATACCAATTCAAGAATATGCTAGAAATGATCTACTTTACTTCAGGGTTGTACTTGCATGACAACAACAATATATACAGAATTCACATCACAATATTCAAGACCAAATTTCACTTGTAGTTTTGAAGCTAAAAGCGGAGATATTGATCAAGTTGTTGTCAAAGTTAGAGGGCAGCCGTAACTAAACTTTAAAATAATGCATCACAAGGTATACTATTTCTAAAAATGCACCAAATACTGATATTGATTCAGTTGATATAAAATGCAAGAGCAAATTTAACTTGTAACTTTGAAGCTAAAAGCAAAGATATTGATTGAGTTGATGTCAAAGTTAGAGGGAAGCCATAACCATAACTAAACTTTTCGAGAATGCATCACAACATATACACTACATATAATAATAATGCAACAAATAAGAAATTAAGAGCTAGATAGTTTTACCATTTGGAGAATGATAATCCTCTCTATCAGAAAAGAGCCATTTCTTTGGTGAAATATCTTCCTTGGGTGAAATATCTTCCTTTGGTGAAACATCTTCCTTGGGTGAAATATCTTCCTTGGGTGAAATATCTTCCTTTGGTGAAACATCTTCCTTGGGTGAAATATCTTCCTTTGGTGAAACATCTTCCTTGGGTGAAATATCTTCCTTGGGTGAAATATCTTCCTTTGGTGAAACATCTTCCTTGGGTGAAATATCTTCCTTTGGTGAAACATCTTCCTTGGGTGAAATATCTTCCTTTGGTGAAACATCTTCCTTGGGTGAAATATCTTCCTTGGGTGAAATATCTTCCTTGGGTGAAATATCTTCCTTTGGTGAAACATCTTCCTTGGGTGAAATATCTTCCTTTGGTGAAACATCTTCCTTGGGTGAAATATCTTCCAAAGGAAAAGGTTCATCTATTTTCCAAGCAAGAAAAAGGAGAATAAATCACATAAAAACCAGCTAAATAATCAAAGGAGTGCAGTAAATATAAAGTGGTTGTGAAGAACGGAATATTAAAAGAACAATATGAGTTTTTTAAACAATAGGTTAAAAAAAGCTTGATGATGTAAAAGTTAGGGCATCCATATATAACTAAACTTTTGAAGAATGCTTCACAGCATATACTATACTAATAACACACCCAATTGAGGTCTCCACCACTGTGGTTCTTCATGATAACAACCGCACTTTGAGTGGTCTTCATTGGGATGAACAACCCAATCGTCTTCCTCGGGTAAGATCTCTTTCTCTATTTTCCAAGTTAAAATTTCAGTTGAATTACATGATGAAACTATCATTCATAAGGATAAGCAACATAATAATAATAATAATAATAATAATAATGTAAGAAACTTACTTTTAGGGGTTTGAATATCAATGTTTTCATCTATAATCATCGATGTGGCCATTTCGATTAATCTCACTTTATTCAGAGAGTAAAGATTGGATACTGGAAAATCAACCCAAAATTGTGTTAAATTAAATAAAAAAGGGAACGACCAACCAAGTAGTAATGATGATGCAACCTATATATAAGAATTTTTCAGATTCAAGTGATAAATTAAACAAAAACGAACTTGGAGCGAGTAATAATGAACAAAAACCTTCGAATTCAACACAAATTACAAATTTAAATATAAATACATGAACAAAAAAGGTTAAGATAATGGATCCGAAAACCTACTTTCGAATTCTAGAGTTTGGATGCGAAAATCAGATGGCGATGAAGAGCAAAACTTCACCGTTTGATTGGATACTGAAAAAATCAACACAAATTATATTATGTTTAGATCCGAAAACCTACCTTCGATTTCTAGGGTTTGGAGGAAGTTAGAACGCACTTTTTGAATGGAATGAGAAGAATGATTACGATTGATTTCAATTTCATCAGTTTATTTATTTATACACGCTAATCAAATGCTGCAATTCCCAATTTACCCCCTGATTTGTGGTTGTAATTTGTTGTTGATGGATAAAAACAAATTCTTTTATTTTTTTATTACAAACAAATATTGTACTTTTTTTTGTTTTTTATTTTTATAAGCATACTTTTTTTGGTTAAATATTGTATGCGTTTAAGAGAAAATGAGATGTGTATTGATAGTGTAAAATAATTTTACATATTCAACTATAAGTAATTATGTTTTTCGTCGCGTCAATCGTTAAATTTGTCTTAGATTTTATATTTGACCCAACTCATCCTCATAAATCCGGCTTGTAATGTGAGGGTTGTCCATGCTATATAACACACTACATTGGCCATATCTCTAATAGGAATGAAAAAAAGAAAATACAATAGCAATGAAAAACCTAAGTTTGGTATATGGTTATGAATAGGGTTGCCCATGCTATATAACACACTACACTGGCCAATTAGAGATATGGCCAATGCTACATGGTCCGTCAAAAATAAAAGTGATACTACGTGGTGTCACATCTTGGTGTGTTCAAAAATAAAATCTGAGATCCGAATCAAACTACTTCGGTTTAGTTCGGTTTTTTTATCCGAACTAAAAATTTTTGGTTTGGATCGGTTTCATTGGTTTTGTCTGATCCGCTTACACCCCTAGATGACTCTCAGAATATGTCGGTAAACATAGTGTGTTTGTTAATCCTATGAGATGCCACTTCATTTGCGAGTCGCTCATGATAAAAAATTCGCAACATCTAACATTTCCCTTTTATTAACGTCTACATGTCAATATTGTGTTCAGGTCTATGTAAATCTTTAATAAGAGAAAAATTATAATCAAATGTACGAGTTACGAGTTAATACCACTTCAATTGCAGTTGTGTTATTTTCAATTGTTATATAACTGAAAAAGTCGGTTAGGTTGTTAATTCGGGAATGATTATATATGGGGTGTAAGCTTTTTTCTTATACACCGTGCATAAATAATAAAATTTGTTTAGTGGATTCCATAAATTTTTAGCGCACCCTCCAGCACACCCTAATTTGGGAGATGCGCTAGAAATTTAGAAAGTGTATTAAGCAATTTGGTTGGGGGTGTACTAGAAATTTGTGCGATGCACTAAACAATATTGTTAAAGAATATCACATATCACAAAAAGAAGAATTCAAACCGCAAAACTGAAGAGAAAGAGAGAAGAAGAAATGGGTGTAGACTACTACAAAATCTTGCAAGTTGATAAGAATGCAAATGATGAAGAATTGAAGAAAGCTTAGAGGAAACTTGCCATGAAATGGCACCCTGATAAAAATCCAACCAACAAAAAAGATGCAGAAGCTAAGTTCAAGCAAATTTCTGAAGCTTATGAGGTATGTATATGTACTTTTCTTATGTGAATTGTCAATTTTTTTATCTTTTTCTCAAATTATGTGTGGAATATTTATCTGGGTGATGCTTAGTTATGTATTTTTTTCATAAGGGTAGTGTAAATTTTTTATCTTTTTCTGAAGTTAGGACTGTAACATTGAAATTAAAAAATGCTTTTTTATGATAGTTATGTATTTTTTCTCAAAAAGGTATTGCAAAATCATGAGCTTAACAGTGAAAATTCAATAAATTTTTATCTGGGTTGTGCTAACTTTGTGTTGTGAATTGTGATGATTATTGAAGGTACTTAGTGATCCTGAAAAGAAAGCAATCTATGATCAATATGGGGAAGAGGGTTTGAAGGGTCAAGTTCCTCCTCCAGATGCTGGCAATGGTGGTGGAACTAGTTTCTATTCCACAGGAGATATTCCTGGATCATTTCGGTTCAATCCGAGGAATGCAGATGACATTTTTGCTGAGTTTTTTGGATTCTCAAGCCCATTTGGTGGCATGGGTGGAAGAGGTGGTGGTGGTGGTGGTGGCGGCATGAGGTCGAGGTTCCCTGGTGGAATGTTTGGTGATGATATGTTTGGATCTTTTGGTGAAGGAGGAGGAGTACATGTGAATCAACCTGTACCACGTAAAGCTCCTGCTATTGAGAACAAGTTGAGTTGCACTCTTGAGGAGATATATAGAGGAACTACAAAGAAGATGAAGATCTCTAGAGAAATAGCTGATGCCAGTGGGTGAGTATATGTATATCCTTTATCTATGCTATTTCTTCCGGGTTTTTTATCTGATATTGTTGATTTTGTGGTTGTGGTTGATGCAATGGTTGAAGTTTGATTTTGTAGTTTTAAGGATCCGCTGGAGAAACTCATAGTTCAAAACTTTGATTTGCAAATGCAATTGTGATTGCAGCATAGTTGTTTAACAACAATTGCTGTTGCGTTTGTTTGCGTTTTAGCACCGCAATAAACATCATATTCTCCCAATTATGATATATTTCATCACCTAATATCTGCTATTTTCATTTGGTTTTATGTTGAGTGCTTTGCCTGAAAAATCACATTTTAGGGAACTAGTACTTGCTAATTGGCTGTTGTAGATGTCCTTTTCGGGGGATGAGCGGAGGAGTTACATCAATAAAGGCACAATAATTTTACACAGATGTTGATTATTCATGAAGCACATATACAAATAAGATGAGGCACATCTACAGATAGGATGAGGCACAATGTGTGTATATTTGTTAACATAAATCTGTTTCATCATGTGTTGAATGATTGTGAGGTGTTTTTGTTTATGCAATAGCTAACGCATACTTTCATGTTCAATTCAATATTAACTATTAACAATCAATTATCTTTCCTTGTGTGTGCAGCAAAACCATGCCAGTTGAAGAAATACTGACCATGACTGTGAAGCCTGGTTGGAAGAAGGGAACAAAGATAACCTTCCCAGAGAAGGGTAACGAACAGCCAAATGTAACAGCTGCAGATCTTGTTTTTGTGATCGACGAAAAGCCACACAGCGTATTCAGTCACGAAGGGAACGATCTGATTATGACTCAAAAGATATCTCTTGCAGAGGCCTTAACTGGTTATACAGTGCACCTGACTACCTTGGATGGTAGACAATTACGCATACCAATCAACAATGTCATCCATCCTAACTATGAAGAGGTTGTACCAAAAGAAGGAATGCCAATCCCAAAGGATCCTTCAAAGAAAGGAAATTTGAGGATAAAATTTAACATTAAGTTCCCTACTCGGCTCACTGATGAACAAAAAGCAGGAATTAAGAAACTCTTGGCTGCCTCAGCATGAAATTGAACATATAAAGATTGAGAATAGTTTATATATGCATGGGAGCTACTTACATGAAATTATGAAAATATTAGATTTACCAATAAACTTGAATGTTTTGATTATGTATTGACTTTGATGAAACAATTTAGAAAGTTTGATAAAATAAATTGGTTAGTTTTCCTTCAAGATTGAAAAGAGCTTATAGCATCTAAGATAAATAATTTTTTAGCTTTTAATAGAGGACAGAAGCTCATGAGCGTCCAATAATATTTGAGACGTATAATTTTTCTCCTACTGTTGCTATATTTGACAATGGCAGAACAAATATATTTCATTTTGATATTTTGCAGCATACAAATTCTATCCCAAGCACCTGATATTGGCCTATTTTTATGTTACAAAACAAAAGGATGAAAATTTAACTTATGACCTATTTTTACTACATATATTCTGTGCTACATTTGATCACTGCAGTCAGATGATGATGTAGAACCATTTCCATCCACATCCTCATGTTCTTCATTTTCCTCTCTGTTGTACCCTGTATCCGAGTCCCCTCCAATTATATAATCTTCAGTATTAAGATCCACTTGCCCATCTTCCTCGTCCCTGTCATCGTCACCCATATCCACATCTTTCTCATCATCTACATTATAGTGGCTTTGATCTATTAAGTTCTCAGATTTCCCACTAAATTCATCTTTATATCCATCATTATGGTTATTATCTACCTGATACTCATACTGGTCCATTGCTCGAAAAAGATCACCTTTATAGTTTGATCTTGCTGAATTGATAGCACTTACCACATTGGCTTGCATTTCGCCTACATTAATCTCTCTGACAAAGATTGGTGTTTTCTCCGTGATGTCTTTTGGGGTATCTGTTTCATTATTGATCGCATCCATCTTGGCTGCTGGCTTCTGCCTGCTTCTAACACTCCTCCGACCACGAACGCGTCCTTGTCCGTTCGGTGTCCCTATCCATCCAAGTAATTTTCCTTTTTCCCTATTGTCAGATATAGTGCTTTTCTTTCTGGAAGTGGATCTTGAAATAGCAACTCTTTCCTGCGATCTTTGACCACAAGAATGGCTGCGGCCTTGTCGAGTCCTTTGTCCTCTGCTGTAGCTCTGAAGGTCGGCACTAAGAGCACCCCCAAGATCCCCCCGGTTCTCTACAGTATGCTTAGCCTGCAATGATGTTTCAATCGCACCGTAGGAATTTTTGGCAGCGGCATATTTTGATGGAAGCTTCTGAAAAGCAGATATAAAAGAATTATAGGGGAATTTTAAATATAAACATTTGTATGCCAATAACATAAAAGCCTAATCCCACAAAACAATAATTGCATCCACACTACTGTCTCTTCAGATGAGTATATTTTAATCCTAGACCCACCATAGTGAGAGCTTTACATTACAAAATTACCCCTTTTTTCAGCATAGTTCACAATCAAAGCAGGATAACAGAGGAGACTTACCACAACAATTCCAATTTTTTTATCCTTCGCAGACTCCGGCTTCTGCTGTGAGGTGTAAAGGATGCACGCATCAAGTTCCAGGAGCCTTAGAGCCACGGCAGCAGTTGTATATGGCACCCATGGAAGTAGAGGTATCCTTTCACTACCAATGGCATCATTAGAGAGACATCCAGAAGAGCAAACAGAACCTAACAGCTCACTGGTAGTTTCATACTCCGAAGCCAAATACTGCCTTTTTATAGCACCTTCCAAAGCAGTCAACGCCTAAGAAAGATGAAATCATGATTAGACATTAGTAACTGCATGAACAAATAAATAAAAGCTACACATATTCCACTATGTCAAGGAAGAAATAAAGGAGAGCAAACAAGAAAACATGGAGAACAAAACCTATAACATTAAATTTAAAATGTTTAGACCAATGCAATAACTACTAACTAGGGAAACTAGTAGGGTGAAAAAAATGCTTTTCTATAAGAGGAGTAAATATATGGAGGGCAATTCTCAATTATTTTGGAAATATTCTTTCGCGCACTGCCAAGACTTCAGTATGTTCACTAGCAGCCATCTTCACCATATTCTTCTAGGGTCGTAGAAGAGCATATGAAATAAGTTGGATGCACATAAAATATATGCTCCGGAATGAGGAGTATTGACTGTTCAATATTCATTATTTTCTTAATATGATTTAGATAGAGTAGGATTCACAGCTCTGATTTTTCTAAATCCCCAAAGTTATGGGGATTCCTTTTTATGCACAACTTGTATACATGTGTAACATCAAACAAATTGTATCAGACTAAAATTCATTGATTACAAATTTTTCAACCATAATAATGACCCCGGATCTCTCTTCATCTTAATCATCAAAAGATAAGATCAAATTTGGGCTTTAGAAGTATTGTAACAGCTATAAGTCTATAACCAAGCCAAAAGAAGAGTATATAAACTTGTGATAGTTAATAACAAGCTAGATATTCCAAAGCATGAGGATAATCTATCAACATGTGGCAGATTATAACCTGCAGAATGTCTTCAGTTGATGAGGAAGCTTCCAGTTTTGAACTCCAAGACTTTCTGTACCTCTCTGTCCAAAAAGGTTGCAGAGCTTCTTGAGGAAGGGTTACCTACGACCCATAGCCAAACACTATCAGTGAACAAGAGCCAAACAATAAGCCGCAAGTTTATCTAAATAACATATTAGTAAAAAAAAAAAAAACATATTAGCCTCTTCTCGTATGCAATTTAACAAGACCATGCCATGTCAACACATCTCAACCATGTATTTTTTTTCCAATAATAAATAATCAGTTCACAATTTAAAAGGAATCTTAGTGGGAAGTTTTCACTTTTGTTTCCTCTCTCTTTTTTCTTTCTTGGACTGTGGATTGACTGGATTCCTCCTTCCTATAGGATTTCAACTACAACCTCTTTGTCTCCAATGATTTTCATGATGTTCCAGCAATGGTAACGATTCCAGTTTTAATCTATCACATTCATAGTGATTCTACCACTAATCTCTAATATGTCATTGATTTATTTTCCGCTACTTGCAATATCAGAACAAAGACATGGAAGGGAAAGATAAACCAGGCATAGAGGAAGTGGGAGACAAAATCTGTAGATGCAATCAGAAAACTACCACTAATCTCTAATATGCCATTGATTTATTTTTAAAATAGTAAAATGGCTAAGATATATAAAGAGTAACATGCTAATGTTCACCACAAATAACTATTCAGAAATAGGAAATAGAGTACTCCATAAATCACAGTCCAGATAAATTATATAGATTGTTACCTCAACAACTGACAAGAGGATTTTGAGCAATCTCATCCTCATTGGAGAAGAGGATGAATCATGAGACAAATGAGCGTCAATATTCATTTTGCCTTCAGAACGCACAAAACTTTCACAAGAACCAGAGTTCCCCTGACTAGTACTGAAAGTTCTATGGCATGAAGGACATGGTGTTCCTCTAAAGAAATATACATGATGGCACAAATCACACATGAGAAGTAGTTGGTTGCTCCTCTTCTTCTCAAACTTCATTGCACGTGATACCGAAAAATTTAGACATTCCTTTCGCATCCATTTCTCAAAATCCCAATATCTCATATAAGCATCTTTGTTCTCAACTTCATTTCTTCCAAGCTGAACCGTAAAAGATGTTGACGCCAATGATGTGTCCAAATCATTCGTGCACGGAGAAGTAGGATAGAAAATATTAGCACTGCAATCTTGGTCTGTAGCTATTTTAACTGCTTCAGTCTCGAGTTTCTTGACAGTGTCTCCATTTTGGACATTTCTTCTAACAGATTCTTTGAAGGACATTTCAATTCTTTGCAACATCATATGCAAGTGGGATTCCCTGATCCCACGTACATCCAGTGATATCAATAGAGCATCAAAACCCTGGACGTAAAACAAATGCAGTGAAGAAACCATCACAAAACAGAATAATATATAGGATAAACTATAAAGTACAATTACAACGAATAATTACTTATCATGTTACAATAGCAGCAAATAATTACTTAAGTTTTTCCACCAATGATTTTTTAAGAAGTGTACATAATTTTAAACAAGAGTAGCATTCATGAGAATGATGGGAGCCAACGTATAAAGGTTAGAGTTATTGTTGACTGGCTAGAAGGTTGTGGGTTCTTGTGGAATCAGGCCTTGCAAATGCAAGGTAAGGCTGCTGGCTACCCACAATAGATTGATAATGGATCCAACCCTTCCTTGGACCCTGTCATGGCGGGAGCATTGCAGGACCAGGTAGCATTCACAACAATAATACTTAATATGTAAATGCTAATGGATGCTAATAATCTGCTACATGATGCTTGTATAAACTTTGGCTTAACATAAATGATGCTAATAAGAAAATGCACGAAAATTAACACTTGCAATCATATTTTGTATTAATGATCATTAAAGATCAGTTCCTCCTCATAGAAGCAATACCTCTTCAGAATCAATCAGTTTCCAACAACCGTCATTCAATTCCACAAAAATCCTACCGCAGCCTGGATCATTTGGAGAAGCAGAAGTAATGAATTGCCAGTATCGGTTTCGTCTTCGATCCAAACCAAGAGGCAATGATCTACACATGTAAGTTTGTTCAGCCAAGTGATCAATGTATGATTTTAAATTTGACTTTGATTTTTCAGCAGCATATATAGATTGTTGGATTGAATAATCATCCGGACCAGTAGAACAATCTTGCTTCTGCATGTTCACTTCTAATAAGGAACTCGGCAGAAGATTTTGATTTTCCTGTAGTGCATTTATCTGTTCATGCCGGTCACAGGGAGTCAGTAAAGCCTTATCATTTTCGGCATCAGCAATATGAAATGGCCACTGTTTACCCGCTACTGATGGAAATGTAACAGCTGGTTCATTCTTGTTTTCCAAATACAAGGAAGACTGCATTTTAAGAAAAGAATCCTCTTTAATACGACGTTTATCAAGCTGTGCCTCTGCCCCCATCTGTTTCTTTAAAGCATTTGCGGCTTCTAGACGTTCCTGCAATATTGCTCGTAATTAAGTCACACACAAAAAGCATTTCTAATGCCAAACACAAGTCAACAATGAGTAATTAAGGTGTGAAAGTTAAAGCTATACCTCCAGCACAACACGGATAGAATTTCCTTCAATCGCCACAGTAATCAAAGAAACAAGAGCATGAAGACGCTCCTCTACACTAAGATCCGAGTACTCTCCCTCCATAAGCCCTTGTACCCATGGTTCACCAAGAGTGTTTTCATCAACATCCATTTCTTTTAGAATAGGATTAGCAACATCATTGCTGCAAACAGCAATTTTACTAGATATACGAACATCTTTATGTTCGTCGAAGCCATCAACACCCTCGTCCACTTTCTCATGACAACTTTCAGGAGTTCGCAAAACCAAACCACTGTCCTTTTCACTTCTCACAACAGTGTTTGCATTAAATTCCTCAAAATTTGGGAGCTCCTTTTTTGTATTTGGTTGAGCTCCTAAATCATCAGTCTCAGGATCTTTTATCATATCATTTTCACAATCATCATCCCTTTCACCATCATCAGCTTCTTCAGCACCCACAAATCCACTTTTAAATATCATGATTCTTTCCTTTGCAGCTGAATAAATTGCTTCAGAATCAACTGGGTCCTTTCTATATGCAGGACGTACACAATATGTTGAAGGAGCTGTCTTTTCAAATAATTCTGTATCCCTAGACAAAGCAGAAGCTATAGAAGCCTCCGGATTTTTGCTTGTTGTAAGATCACGAAGCCCAGATTTCTAGATAAGCAAAAAGAAATGAATGAGAAAATTGAATAAATATCAGGAAACAATGAATAAGATACTGTGTGAATAGTAAACCTGAATCTTGTCTGCAACTTCCAATATATTGAGGCCTCTGCTTCCTTCCAGAGACAGGACATGAAATGCAGCATATTTAACAGTTCCAGGCGTCAAACGATGCCTATGTCTTCTAGGGTTAGATAATCCCTTCTCTTGCATAATAGTGACCGCATTTTCAACAGCAGCTCCACTGCGTAGATTAGAAATTATATCTTTACTATCATTCCCCTGCACTTCGGACCAAATGGAATAGAGAAAAAAGACCGACCAAACCAAAAACAAAAAAAATTAAATTAAATTCACAATATTATTGAATGCCCTAGAGAATAATTTTCAAGGCAACACATAATTATGACTAAGAACACAATCAAGCATTCACAAACATGTGTACATAATTCCATTTATCTTTCTGCTGAAAGTTATGAAGTGATATTCTCACAATTTCCCTGCTTGGGAGAGGGAGGAGGACGAGTGATTTGGACCCCATTTCCTCTAACATCCCTTTCAAAAGTTAATAGTTAAAAATTGCTCCCTTTTGTATTATTTCATTTTGAACATGACTTTATTGCTATACAAAGTCTTAATAACAAGATGGTGCAACCCAAGTAGGATGCACCAGTCAGTACATATGCTTGACTATAACTTTTTTTTTTTTACGGCATATGCTTGACTATAACTATAAGGATCAATTGTTTGAAAATGTATTTATTAATAAAAAAACAAGCAATATGTGGGTCGCCCAACTCGGACATCCTTTCTTTACACTTGAAAAAATACCACAAAATTTTACATCTAGTCTATGCAACAATAAGTACGAATGTATGATGTTAGGGAGCACAAATGATTTCCAAAAACTAACACAATTTGATACTTCATAAATGTATAATAAATTAGGTTATGGACTACAGATGATTTCCTAAAGTTTACTTCTCAAAATATGCTGCACCTTATAATGCAAGTTCAATTTTTTTAGACAAGGCATTGATTGATGGAACTATCACGACAGTTGTAAAGGACAATTTTTCACTATGGAATTCACAAAATGCCAACTCTGAAGTAAAACAGGTTAATTATTGCAGCTAGTAACTACAATCGATGACAACAGTTTTTCGATTGAAACCGCTAGTGATGAATGGAGTACATAGAAATTACCTCATCGTTGCTCGGATGCACCTGCTCAATATTCTCTTTCTTCAACTGCGGCCCAAATCCAGCTGACAATGCAAATTGTCGCAAAATCTCCGGCCATGTTAATGGATTTAAATGCTTCTGCCAATTTCTAATATCAAAACCCCAAACATACGCCTGACAGTAATAACAGATAGGATTTCTTTTAGTTTAAAAAAAGAACAAAAAAAGTATATTGAAAGCTGAAAAATGATACAAAAAGAATAAAACTTACCCCTTCAACTACTTGTGGATGCCCCCCACCAGAGTTCGCAACACTATTATTAGCTCCTAATCCAGTAGTGGGTGTTCTTGCAACATCTTCGATGTCTTTTATAATGGATCTCAGAAGAGCAATATGGATCTCACCTAACACCCTAGGGTCCTGCAATATTGAAAGAAAATATTGACCTATTGTCAAAAAGCACTGTTAGCAACATGTAGTGTTTGTCTAGGTTCATTGCAAGTATCTATGTACGGGGACCAGAGTATTCTTAAGAAAATTGTCTCCTGGTATTCATTATATGAATATTGAGCTCTTGATTTGGACAAACACAAGTCAAGGAATAATTTTATTAGGATAAACAATAACTTAGAGAGAAGGCATAACCAAAGGTCTAGAAAAAAAATGCTTACATAGTCATGAAAAGCTTGTATAAGCTCATCCAAGGTAAATGGCCATATTCCAAGAACATCAGCAAAGGTAATCAAGAACCTCCAAACCTATAAATTTATATTTTGCAAGCCATAGATAAGATGGTAATAAATGCAAAAAAAGAAACAAGTTTATATTTTGAACGATTTGGTACAGCTTAACTGTTTGAAGCCTCAGTGATAATTTAATATCCATAAGAAAAACCAAGCATGAATATAGGTTAAATCCAGGTATTTATTTGATGGCCCTAGTGGTAGGGGCTACATAACACCTACGAAGCCCCGATAGTCCAAAATTGCCAAAGTACCGGGTTATGACACCAATATGTGTCCGATACATATCAGTGAAGTATCCGACAGTTAAATTATATTTTATTGTCAAAATATGTCTGTGATATGGCCCATGATATGGCTGAATGGTACAGATACGGTCCATGATATGGCAAACTCCAAAAAAGAAGTTTTTTTATAATCAAATGTCAGGATTTTGGGGGTTTTTTTTAGAATAAAAAAGAAGTGAACTAGAGTTGGAAGGCCACAAGTTTATATTGTAACCTAGTTATGGATTTATGCTTTATGGTTCAAATATGGTATTGTTGATTGTGCATTATCTTGTGCCAAATGGCTGACTTCTTTTTCTACTTGGTCTTACTTTGAAGCATGTGACCTGCTTCAATTCAAAACTTTGGAAATTAAGTCTTTTTTTTTTATTGTGTTGAGAAGCCCAAATACTTGATACGGATACAGAAATACAGGAAAATTTGAAAATTCAAGATACAATATGGCAAAGATACTTTAATAAAAAATTAAATTTAAAATAAAATATATAAATGCACATTATATAAACATTACTACTAAAAATGATAATAAAGAAACATCCACATTACTGAAAATGAGTGAAGATAGCTTTTCACAACTTTATATAACCTTGTGGCCTTTCAAGCAGTAATAAAATCAATGTCTGAGCCAGTCCCATCTTACCATTAGAAGATTTCCAACATTCTCATCAGAATCTGACCAAGGTTGAATTGAAAAAGCTCTTTTCAACTGTACAGACTTGGGTGGGAAGGAAGTCTGCTCATCTGAAAACCCAGTGAGTTTCGTTTAAATCAATGTTTAAGGAAATTATATTTTCTCAAGTATATACGTATTTAAGAGTATATTTATTTCAGATAAGAAAAATTCAAATTTGAAGCAATCATAATAAAGATATACCCATGAAAAATCTTGGAAGATCCATTTAGTCTAAGGGTCAGCAAGTGTGATGATTTTTTCATTAATTTTGAAAGTAATACATACAAATGGTAATTAGACTAATTTGAGGTTTCAGCCACATAAGTCACCATACAGTTATTTGAATTGCTATTTGTTAAGTATCCAACCCTCTGGGGAACCCTCCCTTAAAAGCTAGCTATCAAGGGGGCAGAACCAAGCCACTTAACTACTCAATGTGCGGCTTGGGTGCCAAATATGCAACAATTGACCCTCTATCATAGCACCATCCCACCCCCTGAGAGCCGACATCCTAACAACTGACACTTTATAACGCTTTACTCGACCTTTCCAGTCAGCCCCTTTGTAGGTAGCACTTCCAGAGCCACCGACAACCAGCTCTAATGTCATTGCTAAGTATCTAAGCACTTGGGGAACCCTCCCTTAAAAGCTAGCCATAAAGGGGGGGAAAACCAAGCCACTTAAATACCCTACCGAGCAACCAATACTACTCGAGGTGGGACTTGGGCACCGATATCACTATACTATCAATGTTATAAAGAATAAAATCACAATTTGCACAAAAGCTAGACTTTAACCCATGTACACATAAAATGGTTCAAGGAAAAAAATTGTCCAAAATAAATACAAGTATGAGAGGATCAGCTTTGGTCCAGTTGCATGCCTAAGTTGCCTTATGACCTAGTGGAGGAAACTGCCTCTCTCTCTTCACAAGGGCAAGGCTCTGTACATCTAAACCACCTCCCCAGATCCCACAAAGGTGGGAGACTTGAGAACTACGCCAACTTTTATTTAAGTATAAGGTGTAGAGAGAACCATGAAATCAAACCAACTATAAGATATACCCAACGAACAATTCAAAACCATATATAGAAAAAAAAACATCAGGGTAGGGATGGAAAAAATAAATCAGTACCCACGGATAAAATCCGTGACAAATATGGGGCAGGTAGCTTAACATGTATCTGCAGATAAAATAAACGGATATTTCAACTGCTTGTTAGTGAATGAATACAAAGGCGGATCTGATGGTATCTGTACCCATTAATAAATTAACAAAATGACTAAAATAACCTATTACTTAAATACAAACGTATTAATTTTGTTTGGTATTGGAGAATATTATGTTGTAACAGAGTATTATTTTTGTTTGTTTTTGATGTTTAATAAAAGATTATTTTGGTGTAAAAGGAAGAAGAAACTTTACATAATTTTTAAATTTTATATTATTTTACATAAATGCACCATTTTTAAAAGATTTATGATAATCATGGATATCTGCAAATACCCACAAATATTGGAATACTCACTAAATACCCGCATAGCTGATATCCACCGGGATATGGATAGGTTACGGATATCATTTTTATCCAATGGGGAAGGTAAGAGATGGGTACTATCCAAGTCCCTGGATACCCGTTGACATCTCTCCGTTAAACACAATATTTATTTTATGTATCATGTCAATTTGCAGCATATACAAACTTCAGTTTCATTGCTGTCAAAATGAGTTAGATAGATGCAGAGCTGTTAGGCAGAACAAAAGTGTCTCAGAATAAATTCTAATAAATGTGTCTCAATTGCAACATAGGTATTCACATTTAGATATTTATAGTTTTTGTTAGTAATTTCTGTTAGAACTGTTATGGGTGTGTTTGTTTGAGATTAAAATAAAATAGATTTTTTTTAAAAAATCTATTTTAGAAAAATAGATTTATTTTGTAGAGATTTTGAAAAAAATCTAAAGTTGTTTTGTGTTTGTTTACAATTATAAAAATCATTTTTAAGAACAAACACAAGGTCCTTGTTTTTTGAAAAAATAGATTTTGAGAGAATCACTTGAAAATGGGTGTGTTTGTTTGAGATTAAAATAAAATAGATTTTTTTAAAAAAATCTATTTTAGAAAAATAGATTTATTTTGTAGAGATTTTGAAAAAAATCTAAAGTTGTTTTGTGTTTGTTTACAATTATAAAAATCATTTTTAAGAACAAACACAAGGTCCTTGTTTTTTGAAAAAATAGATTTTGAGAGAATCACTTGAAAATAGCTTTTCATTTTGGACTCAAAAATGATTTTTTTAACAAAATGATTTTTATAAAAATCTGAAACAAACACATCAAAAATGAAAAAAATGATTTTTTTTAGAAAAAAATAGATTTTTTCTAAAAACAATCTCAAACAAACGCACCCTATATCATATTCATTTAATAGATTCTGGCATAACAGTCATTTATAAAAGGAACAATCAGCTGTCTTATCTAGCTGACTCACAGCTGAGCTGCTAGCATTATAAGTTTATAAGTATGTGATTTATACTCTACTCAAATTGGTTATAATGATAGACAGATAACAGAATATGCATGACCTCTTTCTCACACAACCTTTAGGAAACTGATAGATGGTTCCTAATTCCTATCATAAACACAAATGAGCAGAAAAAATAAGTAGAGTCAAATACTAAAATTATTCACCTCCATATGATTCAAGGTTTTGCATAGTTTCGTCGTCAAGAGCCAGTATTGAAGATAGCCCCTTCTTTGATGCAGCTAATTTCATGAGTTCCAGACGTTCATCTTCAATAAGGTCCATTGCGTCTTTGACCATTCTGCGGGCAATAGCTCTCTCACTGGCAGCTTTAATCCTTGCCGCCTCTTTCAACCTGTGTAGCTCTTCCTTCTGTCTCAGTTTCTCAGTCTACAAGAACCAATAATATAAGCGTTCCTTATTTTCACACAACAGATAGGAGTGACAGCCAATTTGGCAGAACAATCTTACATACTCTGATTGATTCCTTCTGCAAAAATTTCTCCAGCCGCTCCTGCTCACGCCTCTGTTCTCTAAGGAGCCTTTCCTCCTCCTTCTGTCTTTCACGCAATAACCTTTCCTCCTCCTTTTGTCTTTCACGTTCTTGCCTCTCCATCTCTTTCTTTATTTGCTCCTCTCTCTTTATATACAGAAAAACAATATTATAATCATCAACAAGGAAAATAATAAATCGAGACCAAATCTGATTAGTACCTTTTGCCTTAGAATATCCTGTTTTACAAGCTCTTTTCTAATTCTTTTCTCTTGCACTTCAAGTTCATGTTGCATTCTAGCCTCTTCAATCTGAAAATAACACAAGTCATGAACTACCACTCTAGAGCTATAAACATGGTGGGATTATGTGATGCAGATACCTTTCGCTTCCTTTGAAACCTTGAAAGTTCCTCCTCATGGATAACCCTCCTATCAGATGGCCTTAGAAGGCCGTCAATCAGAGTTACTTGGTGAGCCCCCATTTGAATGTCAAGAGTTACATCAACAAATGGGTTCTTTCGTTGAACATCATCAGTCCCTCCTGAAGCAGAAAGCATAAGATGATTCGGTCTACCTTGCTGAGACTGAGACAAAAGATTTAGACCAGGTATCTTCTGACCTTGGACTCCATACTCCTTAGGTGGATATTCCTTCCCATTAAGCAAAGATGGCCCACTAGATAGTGAAGTCCTAGAATGTGGAGCACCATCAAGAGAACTAAAGGGGATAGATCTAGTAACACTCTCATATATCTCATTTCTAACAGTTGGCTGCTCTGGAATAAATTGATATTCATGGAGAGTCCTTGAAATGCCCTAGAAATTGAACTTCTTCAGCTGAGAGATAAAGATGCATATAAAAAATATTTGTTCACCCATGATAACGTATATAAATACAAAAAATGAAGGGGATAACGACCAAAGATGCAGATGAAATATACTACTAACAAAGCAGTGCTACATTACTCAACAGATTTCTTTAAAGTAAAGTTACATTATTCAACAGGTTTCTTTAAAAATTAAAACTATGCAATGATAGAAAAAGGAAAAATGCTGAACAAAAATCTAACCTTATCCGAATGTTCATAAACTTTTGCCTCAACAGGCCATTCAGATTGCCTGTGTTGCTCCATTGCCACTGCCCCTGGGGAATTATATAATTGCCAAGGGTTCAATAGCATCAGTGTAAAAATTAAAGCCATGCCGTCTGAAACAAAACTTCACTCATGCAAAACATTGACAAGAATGCTTTATCCAAGCTTTCAAAAATCACTTTTTAAGGGCCAATTTGCTTGTACTTTTAAAACATAAGGACGCCTTTTAAAAAAAAGGGCAAGTGGTATGATTATCACTCAAAATAATCACTCACACATGACAAGTGCATTCAAAATAATCACTCATACACACACATTTGAACTAGTGGTATGATTATCACTTAGGGTGCGAGGGCTGAGAGGTCCCGAGTCCAATTCTCGGAATGCCCCATTTGAGCTAAAATTTTAATTTTAGAACTATTCTATTAAAAAAAACACTCATACATATTTTTTTTTTAAATGTGTCATGATAATAAGAGTTCTAACCCTATATGCTCCATATATATAACTTAAATAACCTTCCAATCTTTGTAATATGCAACAATTTTGGCTTCAATGCTTATTAAAAAATAAAAACTATTGCCATATTGGATTCATGATCCGTAGGAAAGACTTGCTCTTGGTCCTCGTTGATTTGACCGTAATAAATGTACTATATGTCCATATTGGAACTATTCCCGGTTGTATGTATACTATATTATTAATTTTAGTCCCTAAGCTAGAATATGAAATAAATTTAACATGAACAAATATAAAAGACACTAGAGACAAAACAAGCTCAAAAGCAAATTTCAGATGTTGCGTGGATTAAAATCAACCGGAAAAATAATGGACAAATTATTTTAGGGACTAAACCAAAGAAGTATATAATAGGTACTAAAACATTACTACTTAAGCCTAATACATAAAGTGACTAAGTCTAAAATGTTATTTATTTTATATTTATATTTTTATTCCCACAATTTTATCAGTCCTTAACAGAAGGCATTACAAATTTTAGAAACATGAATTACAATTAGGAAACCAAGTTTACCTAATGATGCACCAAATGCACCCGCCGGGGGGGAATCAAATTCCATCCCAAGAATAGGTCCATCCTCTCTCAATGGCTCCCCCAACAGTGTTTCCACAAATGCAACAGCTCGAAGCTCCAGTATGGTCTGATGAGCTTCATGGTAACTACTGTTATCCATTCCAGGCAATGCTCCAATCCTTGGAAAGGCCATCATCATCCCGTGATGTGGAACAAATCGCGGTAAGTCCACAAGACCAATTGGTCTAATGACAGAAACCAAACCATGATCATGCATAATGTCATCAGCAACTGCTACTTTCTCAACACCCTCGAATGGAGCCGCAGCAGTTAGCGCAACCGGTGTTGTAGCCTTCCTGTCTTTCTGTCTCCGGTGACAGAACCACATCTGCAATTGACGATCAGACAAACCCAACTTCAGAGATAAGTCAGCCCTTGTTGCCTCAGTAGGGTAAAACTCAGCTGAAACACCAAAAATGCAAAACCCCATAAAACAAAAACTCACATTTCAGCACAAATTCATAATAATAACTATAAAAAAAAAAAAAAAAATGCACAAGAAAAATGGGAAAATTTTTTGACTAACCAGCATATGTTTTTTCAAGAATCTCTAACTGTGAAGCAGACTTCATTTTGCGCTTGACCTTGTTGTTGTTGTTGTTCTTCTCCTCTCCTTCTGAACAACCCTCCATAGATAGGTGAAGTTAGTTCAAAACCCTAACAAATTGAACCCTACATGAACAAAAACCCTTGCACCAAAAACCCAAAATCCACAACCAACCCAGTAACCAAAAAGATGTGAAGAAGACGAAAAAGCAAGAAGAGAATTTGGAAGTGTTGGAAAAATCAGAGCTTGCAGAGAAGGTAGAAGTGTGAATTTGGAGTTTCTCTCTCTAACATTTGAGCTTGTGAGAAGTGTGTGATTGAAATGTGTGGTTAGATTTTGGGGAATAGCAAAAAGAAATAGTAGTAATTATACTATAGAATAGAATAGAATAGTGTGTTACTTAGGTAGGGAAAAAATATGAAGGAGAAGAAGAATGCCAAAACCAAAAGAGTAATAGAAAAATGTGTATGTGTTTGCAATTGAAATTGTAAATTGTATAATATGATCTATGATTAATATGATTAATTAAAGAGAAAGTAGGAACAAACGATGAATCTCCAATTGCTGACATTGAGTTGTATGTGTTACCTTTTTGGATATTTAAGTTTATCTTAATAGTAATAGTATATGCTCTCTGGAAAGAAAAGGAAAAAGAAATTGTAATAAGGGGTTGGTTTGGTTGTATTTGATGGGGTACGTTCTTGTGGTTGGTTACTTGGATTCATTTCAAGTCAATGTTAGTATCTTTGTTTTTTTTTTTTTGAAACATTATTTTTAGTGGGTTGTTTTTGTTCTTGATATTTTGTTTTTTTTTTTATAAGCAATGTTAGTTGTTAGTAGATAATATATTATAATATTCTTTGTTATGATTTGAATTCTAGATCTCCACTAGTTTCTTAACCCTTAGTTCAACTGGTCAGCTTAACCAATTGAACTATTCATCCCCTTGATGTTTTGATTTGATCTTAACGCGTTGGTTTCACAAACAATGTCTCTGTTTTTTTTTTTTTTTCAATGTCTGTGTTCTTTTCAAGTATATGAATTTAATGTCTATTTGTAATTTTATTTCGTAAAAAAAATTATGATATGTGTTCTTATGGATTTGACTCATTTGACGATTAGTCTCATAGTATATTGAGTGTCCGTTTGGTTTTGTTTTATTTTAATTTTATTTCTTTTAAATTATAAGTAAGGTCAAACACATATTTTATAAAGTTTTTATTAAAAAAATGGTTTAATATTAATGAAGAAAATATAGAGATTTGACTCGACAAAAAAAAATTAAAATGCACTATGTAAAAAGATGATAAGTACAAAGTACAAATTATATCAAAATATTTTAGTTTAAAATAAAATAAAAAATACTTTTTAATACAAAAAAAATATTAAACAATTTTTATTTTATTTGTAAATCTTTTTTTATTACTTTTAAACAACTTTAAAATTTATAAAAAGTTAGGTCAAACGAAGCCTGAGTCATAGTGATTCTTTAAGAAGTCCATTAAGAGTCAACTTTTATACAATGAAGATACAAGTATTTTGGTCTAGAGGTCCTAATTTAACTAACAAAAATTATAGACATTAATAAGTCGGATGTCGAGCGGGATTCGATCTCTGATCCTTCCATTATATGTGTGAGTTTAATAATGGATTTGTGATTCATCTAATTGCAGTTTTACTTCTCCTATCTATGACGTTATTACACATCGTCAAAATATCGTCACTTGAATATGACCTAGTGTCATTTCAAAGCTTTCAATGTGATGACAGTGTGTTTGTAGATTTCAATTTGGATCGTTTTAGTGGTCTTTTTTATGATCATAGGGAATCTTTTTTATGTTGGATTTATGCCTTGATTTGAAGTTGTGTTGGGATATAGGGTTTATACCATAGTTTAAAGTTGTGTTGGGATATTGGGATTAAATGATCGCGATTTAGTATAACTAAAAGATTTATGACTGCAAGTGAACAGTCATATCGCGTAGTCTTAAAAAGATATCGAACCCAAAGGACCAATGTCTATAGTACCGTTATCTAGAATTACTATGTAAATCTAAGGCTAATAATTAAATTAAAGGGATTTAATTGCAAAAATAAACAAAGTAAATTAATTATAATAAAAGATTGGGATGTGATTTAGGTTGCTTCACAGGGTTCAGTACTTAATTCGTGCTAGAAAAATAGTTAGTTCTCACAAAACTATATTAATTTAAATAAACTTATCTCACACTCTCGTTCTGTTGATTAGAATCATATTATATAAAACCATCTCTCGCTCTCTCATGTGTTTACAAATACTTTTCGAAAATCAAATATAGTTTAATTAATTCTAAAGAGCTCTCGCGGTGTTTAGAATTAATGTTCAATTTTTACTATCTGGTGCAAATCTCACCCTTTCGGTCTGTTGGTCTATACCTTAGTTAATTTTCATTCTCATGCAAAATTATATTATTAAGTTTCAAAAACTGATACAGAAAACTGATTATATTTGAGAACACAAATTAGTTACCGAACCCCATTAGCTTCCAATTTCACATCTCAGTTTAATAAATTTAGCTAGACATGGAAAAGTAAACAAATAAATTCAAACAGTAACGCAAACTAGACATAATAAATAAATAATTAAATAAGCGCATAAAAAACCTGAAAATTGAAAATCTAGAAAACTTGAATTAAACTTGCTAGAAATAACCGGTACGAGAATCTAGATACAAATATGAAATTTAAATCGGCAACGGATTCCCGATGTAGAAATACCGTTGCAGTTTATTAAACAGAAAACTAAAACTGACTGAAAAATGTACAAAAGAGCGGGGAGAAAAATCTAATTTTGAGTCTTCTATTTATAGAAGAATTTTTGTCTTCTACGATCCTAAAAAATAGGAGAGGATAAGCTTCCTTTGATATCATCCAATAGTCGTACGATAAGGATGACAAAACTGATCGTGCAGCGCGCTGCAGAACCAAAAAAATAGCCATTCTGGTAAACCTGAATTCTGTGGCGGGCGCCACAAGGCTTTGCACCCCCGTTTTGTTGGGCCTGCGTGAATTTGTGCTTTGCACCCCCGTTTTTGCTTCGTTTTGAGTGTTTTTTGCTCAATTTTCTTCTCCGACCTATTTTATTCAACAAAACTAAAAAGGAAACAAATACCGGCATAAAAAGAGATAAATGAAATAAAAACATGAGAAAATGCAACTAAAGTTCATGTAAATTAAGCTTAAAATATGATATGATTTCGTGCATTTATACATGAGCGATGAATTTGTTCGACCTTAGTTTAAGTCTCGTGTATTTTTTTTTCTTTTTTAATCCCTGTTGTAAGAAAAAAATCACATCAAGAACAAATATTGATTCACACAGAAAGAATTAGAGTCCAATAATACGGCGAACCAAAATGTAAATACCAACCAAAAAAAAATCTATGTTTAGTATCATCAACCTCAAATAAGTAAGGCGAGGGAATAGTCACTGCGTTTGGCGGTGGATACCCCGGTCTCGACCAAAAGAAAAAAGTCTCAAATAAGTAAGGGAGATTCTATGGTGAAGTTACCAATTTGCCTACTCCAAAAAAGTCATGTTAACTGACCAATAAAATTTTAAGTGACTCCACGTCAGCAAATATAGTGTAGGAAGTCTATGGTGCACCATTTTTAGTTGAAATTTTTACTTTTGCAAATCAATCGCCCGTTAAGTTTATAAATAATAATAATTTATTATTTATAAATTTAGAATAACTTATATTTGACAAAATTCAAACAACTTATTAATATTTTTATTTTGACAAATTGAATTTGAAAACCCTAAATCCCCAAATAATAACCCACATGTTCATCGTACTTGTTCCTCCTTCCTCGACTTCTTCGTTTTTCATCTCCATTTCCGTCTTCTTCGTCCTCCATGTTCGTCTTATTCCTACACCAAAATGTTATCCATATTCGACCTCTTCCCTCTCAACTAACTTTCTGTGTTTCTGTTCGATGTAGAGATTTGAGAGTAAACGTTTGTGCAATTGATATTGAGAGAAGAAGTTTCATAGCAATGGATAAATTTCGTTGACGTCTTTCACAGGTAATGTGTATATTTTCCCAAAACTGAGGTTGATTTTAGCTTCGTATAGAAACGATGAATTTGGGGATTAGGGTTTTACTATAAATTCGAAACTACTTGAAATTGTTACTCATATATGATTGATTTGGGGATTCGGTTTGTATTTAAAATTCAAATTGATTCAAATTCAATAAAACTCAAAATTGATTTGTGGATCGTAGTAGATTTTAAGTTACTGAAATTCGGTTGAATTCTTACCCACAAACTCTTAATTTTGGATTAGGGGGTTCTATTGAATGAAATTCTTAAATTATGTAATTGAGGATTAGGGTTTTCATTTGAATGTTCTACACAGAAATTTTGTATTTAAGGATTAGGGTTTATATTTATCAAATTCTCAAAATTGATTTGGGGATCTTAGTAGATTTTAAATTATTGAAATTGGATTGAATTCTTACCCAGAAACTCTTGATATTGGATTTGGGGATTAGGGTTTGTAATTTTCAAATTCTTAAATTCTGAAATTGAATTTGATTGCAAGATAGATGTATACACTAATTGAATTTAATTTAATTGGGTGATATTATTGTGTAGGCAAGTAGTGGATGCTATCTAAACAAAGCTATAGTATGAAATTTTGAGGAGAGAAGAGAAAGAAAACAATCAGACAAAGGAAACAATCAGAGAAAGGAGAAGAGCTTGAAAAATCAGATATGTTGGGTGGTCTTGACAACACGGCAAGTGTTTTATCTATGTTGGATGCAACGACTTACCATAAGAAATACATACATGGCTGTCCATTTTGAGATAAGTTATATTGTTATAAGTAAGGCTGTGCAACGGGCGGGTTCGGGCCCAAAATATCAATGATATATGAAACCGAACAGGCCAAATTAAGGCCCAGTTTCGACCACAAAAGGGCTCGGTTTGGTCGGTTTTCGAGTCTGCGAATTGGGCGGGTCACAGGTTGGGTTAGGTCGGGTCTGAGTTTATTTGAAAATGGGCTAATTTCACTTTTTTCCCCAATTGTTTGGGTAAAATTCTAAGTTTTTTGAACAAAACAATCATATCTGGCTGGATTAAAATTTGCCTTTCAAAATTCCAAATTTAAAGTTTGAATTAATAGTTTTACATATTATGAACCTGAAGTGAACCATAGTTTTTTTTTTATATATATATTATATCATAAAATATAATAGAAGAAATTATAAGATAAATATCAATATCATAATATCATTGCAGTAGCTTCTAATAATATCATTTGTAGTATCTTACATATATGCAATACATAGCATATTCTTGCCCTGCTTGACTTTGATCACAAATTCAGTTTTATCAGCCTATGACTTGATCAAATCCACAAGTTCAACTTAGTAGTATTCTAATTACACATTAAATATATATATATATATATATATATATATATATATATATATATATATTACAAAACCATTGAAATTGAAATATATGTCCTTTGCTGCCACTGTTGTTAAGAATGAAAAGGACATATAAGTTTGAAACTTACAATAGATTAAGAATGAAAATACTTACAGCAGCAAGCATGCAGCAACAAGATTAAGCATCATACAAAACTACATTAGGCAGCAACAGCGGCAAGTTTACCATATAAGGAATTAGGCGGCTATAAGACAACTATTGGAGTTCTTGTAATAATTAAATTCAAGTATTAGGCAGCAACAACATCATACAATCAGTGGCGGAGCTAGACAAACATATAGGGGAGGGCCGCACCAGAGCGTAATTTTTTTTCTTTATAGAGGGTTTAAAATAGTGGTGGAGTTAGACAAAAATATTTATATCTGCCGTAATATAGATTGAGTTTATTTTTTTATTTGAGGCATAAAATGGAAAAATTATTAACGAGTTTAAATAACATATCAAATGAGGGAAAAACTCAAGCAAGATAACATTTTCAACTCACATAAAATTTAAAGTGTTCAATAAAACTTCTAAACTTTTAAATTTATTGAATTTCAATAATATATTAAATAATTTTTAATTTATGTAAATTTTTTTTTAAAATATGATATGTAAAATTTCAATTTAATTGCTTGAAAATATGTAATTTGAACACCCCTCCAATGTAACACACATATCACTCCTTTAAAATAAAAGGCAAAAAATTGCAGAAAAGGGAGTGAGGGGAATCGACCCCTGTACTCTTAGGTAAAAGTGCCACTTCCTAACCATTACGCCGAACCCAACTAGTGTCAATATATTTAACATATATTGTATATATAAGATAACAGTTGATAAAACTATGTATATATACCTATTAAAAATGTTTTTCTAAGGGACGGGCCGCAGCCCCCTCCTGCCCTAAAGGTGCTCCGCCCCTGCATACAATGACTCAATTAAAATTTAATATGATAGATAAAGTAAATTTACTTTCAAATTAAGGTCAAATTGAAGTCCAAATTATGCAGCAGCAAAGCAAATCAATTTTAGGTCCAGATGCAAAAAACATTGGAATATTCAGATTCTGAAAGGCTTCCGATTCCAAAAATGCAAGCAGGGCATGAGTCAAGTCTTAGCAATGACTCCCAAAAAACTCAAAAAACATTATGTATGGATCAGAATCATTAATGGCCAGCTTCAACTATTTGTGTATTGTGTAAAGTTAGTGAAATGCAACATGTATGGTTACATGTGTAGAGGTTGAAAAAAACAGTGTGGCATCATAGAATATTTTAAGGAACTTCATAAAGGCGCGTGCCTTATCCCAATCATCAAAGTTAGGTGGAGAAGAACCTACCCCAAAGTACTCAAGATAATTAGGGTCATCGATATCAAGCTTATCAAAAGCAACTTGGAAAGGTTCAGCTGACTCTAACATTAGGTAGGTTGAATTCCACCTAATATGCATATCTAGACAAGGACTCTTTCTTGAGGTAATTCCCGCATACCTAACACACTCTACAAACTTGTCATGTCTTTTAGTGGAAGATCTCACATACCTCACAACTGTTCGGATTTTAGAAATGGCCAATTGATTTGTTTTCAAGCCATCATTCACAACTAAGTTTAGGATATGAGAACAGCACCTAAAGTGAAGACAATGTCCATCTAGAACTAACCCATTCATGTTATTAATTCTTCTTTTCAAAAAGCCTACAGCCACATCATTTGATGATGCATTGTCCACAGTTATTGTGGACACATTTCTAAGACCCCAATGTTTTAAATTCTCCTCAATATGTTTACCAATGGTATCACCTCTATGGTTAGGCACAACACTGAAACTTATAATTTTTTTAACATAATTCCAGTTATTATCTATGAAATTAGCTGTGAGAACCAAGTAATTTAGATTCTGGACAGATGTCCAACAGTCGGTTGTAAGTGCAACCCTTGAGCATTCAGATTTAAAATAATCCCTCAACTTAGCTTTTTCCTCTAGGTACAACTTAAAACAATCCCTAGATACAGTGTAAATTGAAGGGACTGTAAATTGTGGATGTAAGGTTCTAACTAGTTATTTGAAGCCCTCCCCCTCAACTACCCTAAAAGGTTGTTCGTCTAAGATTATGAACTTAGTAACAGCCTTTTTACAAGCTTCAGTATTAAATCAATGGCTTGCTGCCCCCAATGCTTGACCTAAAGTTAAAACAGTTTGAGAAGGGTCATTACTTAAGATTTGAGGATTTTTTGGATAGATTTTAGAATGCACAAGCATGTTTGTGGTTCGGTGAGATTTAGGGTCACAAAGATACCTCTTGCCACAATAGTTGCATGCAGTTGTTGGCTCTGGACATTCAGACTCTGGAAGTTTTGTGAAGCTGTCCCAAGCAGCTGAAGTTCTGCGAGGCCCATTAGCATTAGGCTTCCTTCTCTTCGGTTGCCTAGCTGGATCAACCGCGGGAATGTTTTCAGGTGCATTTGAAGGCTGAATCCCATCACCAACTATTGCAATCAGCGGCTGACTTCTATCACCAACTGCTGCAATCGACGGCTGACTTCCATCACTAACTGTTGTATTTGGTGGCTGACTTCCATCACCATTAGCTCCATGAGTTGCTGAAAAGTGAAAACCATATAAATCAATATAAGAAACTTAACACAACATAATATAAATGAATACAAAGAACACATAAAAATTAACACTATAAATACAATAACATACTTAAAAAACTGAACATAAAAATTAACGCAACAAAATAAATATACTAAGTTAGAATAACTTACCATTTTCTAGTATTTCATTTTCCATATCTGTGTCAATGTCGTCCATTAGTGAGGGAAGTTTGAGTGTCTTTCTTACTCCTTCAACGATTAAAAAAAAAGATTAATTAATATTTTAGACATAATCAATTTTTTTTTGAACGGCAAAGCACACACTAGTCAAAATAAAGAACAAAGCTACAAAGATTACAATCCAACAGCAAACCACACACCATAGGCTAGACCAAGGCCTATACTAACATATAAACCAGCGCTATATAATAACAGGCCAGAGGAGAATAGAAGCATAAAAAGCTAGACAATAATCAACTTTAAATAATCAAGATCAAGTATCTAAAAAGTACAAATCATAAACATCAAATAATCTTCTTGTAGTACCCGGCGCAAAAAATATACAGATATGCAATGATGAAATGCAATGCACAAATGTAAACAATGAAGCCGCCACCATATTTTATTTATCCCATGAGGGGAAAGGAAAATAATGATAAAACCTTAAAAGATCGGGTTCGGGAGTTGGTTACATGACGGGAAGGCGTTAACACCCCCTCATATCCGTTGTACTCAACGGGAACCATTTGAGGAATTTTGGTTTGCATAAACAGAGATAACCGTACAAAAAGAAATACAATACCGCAAATTGAACAGAAAAGGGAAAAAAAAGTTTTTTATTATTTGGCTTGACGAGAGAGGCTCTCGCTCCTACGTATCCCCCAAGTACAATGAGGAAGTCAAAGCTCACGTAGTTCTTCCTGAAAAGAAAGATTTTGTTTGTTGGTTGTTTTTAGTGAACGATGCTTAGATCGCATTCCACTGAGACAACAGTATTGCTTGTATACTCAACTGAGGTTTAAGCGTTTGTATGTATCAGGGGAATGGATAAAGCACCATCCATTTAAGAAAACAGATAAAAAGAGTTTTGATAGTTGAAAAGAAGTTAACTACGCAAGGGTAGGCAAAAAGAGTTGAGTGGGTTGAGTGTCTTTTATGATTTTAGGAAATTGTTTGGAGAATGAGAATGATCCTAAATCACGAGTCGTCAGTCAGGGACCGGATCATCCGAGCAGAAACGAGTCGTACGACAGGCTCCCTCCTTTTCATTCAATTTATTAAATTGAACATTTTTTAATTAAAGTGAAACGAGCCGAAGGCGAGTCGTAAGTCAGGCTCCTTCCCATTTCATTTAATTAAAAACGGTTCCGTTTTAAATGGCATACGAATAATTCGAAGCCACGAGTCGTACGACAGGGACTGACTTATTCGCATTCCATATCCCAAGATAAGTTCACAACAGATTTCAGATCAAAATGAAAAGAAAAGGGTAGAAGCTGAGAGATGCAAATGCATGATGTATTGTAATACCAGTGTAATGATGCGACAATTAAATAATACTCGAAATAAATATGTAGACACATAAATAAATGAGCAATCAGATAATCACGCATAAAATGAAACTAACAAGCACAGAGGCAAATTAACGAACATTTAGCAAGCAAGCGTAAGATAAGCTCAAGACGAGTCGTACGTCAGGCTCTCGCTTATCTTACGTTCCAAACATCAAGTCACATTTTGAATGAAAGGAAAAATAAATTCAAAGCGCGAGTCGTAAGACAGGGCCCAATTTATCTTTATTTCACTCAAAATTAAATCTAACAGACAATTGAGATTTTAATTAATTATGACGTTATAAATCGAACATTCAAAAAGTGATTAAATTGTTTTTTAAGATATTTAGTAATCGGTCGACGTAACGGAAAAAGGTCCTTTTAACAAAATTAATCAAAATAGGATAAACAAAGACAAGTTGTAAGTCAAGCCCTTTTATCTCTACATTAATTAAATTGTTTAAAATATTCAAAATAAAAATAAATCGAGGACGCGAGACGTACGTCAGAGTCCGATTTATTTTTATTTCGAATATGAGTTTCGAACATAAGATGAAGTAGAATTTTTTTTTATATATTCGTTAACGTCATAATTAATTATAATCTCAGCAGGGGGTGTAACAGCAAAAAGCTAGAAAAACATAAAAAAGCAAAGGGCCCAAAAAAGGCCCAGATCCACTCTCCCTTGGATCATGAAGCGGGTTGGGCGTGTGGGTCGGATCAGGATCGACCCGATCCAACCAGAAAACCCAACTGGGGGGCGCGTATGGAAATTAGGGGGTGCGCGTGAGTAACCTACATAGGCCACTCACGCGCTGACACGTGGTGACCCCCACCTTCTTCTTCACAAACGTGAAAACAAACCAGGGACGGAGGAAAAAGACGCCGGTGGCATCGGGGAGCTGCCGGAGGCGGCTGTGGTTGCCAAACTTCGCAAGTGACTATACCGTTTTGATCGGAATCTTACAAGGATTATAAATCAATCATCAAAAATATCAAACAGAGCATGCATACACGAATACGAACGAAAAAGTAAACGAGATTCAAAAGATTAACCGAGCTAATCCGGCGAGATATGGCGAAATTACT
Source organism: Trifolium dubium (assembly GCA_951804385.1). NCBI lineage: Eukaryota > Viridiplantae > Streptophyta > Magnoliopsida > Fabales > Fabaceae > Trifolium > Trifolium dubium. The sequence continues at coordinate 17,912,066 of OX638071.1, read as the reverse complement.
TCATGGAAACTGTTCAGAGAAACTCCAGGAACACAAATCCATCATCCTTTACCTTCGTGGTGCACGATTTGGCCGGAAATGGAAGTTTTATTTCGGCCGTCACTTAGATCTGTTTTTAATGGTTTTCCGGTGAGCTTTTGAAGAAACTGACGGCATATTCGGACTCAGGAGGGTCCAAATTATAAGGATCAAGTGTTTGATTGTCAATTTTAGTGGGTTTTGGAGTGGTGGCCGGAGGTGGTTGAGGGGCGGCCGGAGGCGGCGCCGATGAGATTGTGGTGACTATTTTTTTAGGGTTTATAGGGAATTGTGTCCAATGATTGATCTGATTATTTTAATATATATAGGGAAATATTAGGGCAAATGACATTTTTGTGATTTGGTGTAATTTTGAGATTAAGGGATAATTAAATGAGAAAATAGTAAATGAAAATGAAGGTGATGTGTAGATTATGAGGTGTCGCAATGTGATTGGTCAAAAAACAAAGAATTTTTTATAAAATGGTAAAAAATGTAAAAATCAATAAGAAAAATGAATAAAAATGTAGAAAAATATAAAATGAAATATAAACTTAAATAAAGAGATAAAAACTATTTTTGATTATTTTTGCTATTTTTCGCATAAAAGATAAATTGTAATATCTAAAGGAATTAAAAGAAAAAATGAATAAAAGGCAAATACATAATTGTTTAAACGCTATTTTTTTTTTGATATTTCTCATAAAAATAAGAAATAATTTTCAAATAAAATATTTATTTTCAAAAGTGGAAAATTAGGGTATTACACTTACAAAGTTTAAATATAACATATTTTAACTTTGGAAGCATAAGCATGATTTAAAATTTATATCTAGTTTTAAGTTTCATAAGCATGATTTAAACTTTAAGTTTTAAACTCAATTAATGCTTACGATCTAGTTTAAAGTATAAGCATGATTTTTAGAGATCAAATAATCTAGTTTCATAAAAATCAAGTATCTTACAAAGTTTAAATCATGCTCTTTTGTCAACAAAGTTTAAATAATCTTACAACAAATTTCACAAATATTTTTTATTGCTCATGCTCAAGATCTGTTATATATATGATCTCTAAAACCAAGTGATCTGAATATTTGAGATGAGTTATAAGTAAATCGAAAATTTCAAACTAGAGATGATGTTCAAATTTCAAACTACAAAGTACAAACAACACAAAAAGCCTAACAATAGTAAATAGAAGAAAATCAACACCCAAGAACATAAGTTAGAACTAAATCGAAACATAAAAACAGAAATTAAAACAGAGAACAAAGTTAGAGAGCAAAAGATAGCTATGAAGTAAAAAAGAGAAGTAAAGAAGCTACCTTGAAGGTGATGCGATGAGATGATGAAAGAAGAAGACAGAGAGCTATTGAGTGTTTATTTTGTGTGAGTATGGAAGGTTTAGAGGTTGAGAGATGAAGGTGTAGCTGGGTTGTTGATGTTCGTACTCATGTTTCTCTGCCTCTGTCGTTTCTTCCTTTCTTCAAATTAGGGTTAGTTGAGTGAAACAACACAAGATTGGCTTATATACCTAGGGTTTGGACTTTGGAATTGGATATGGGCTAGTTGGAATTGGGCTTATTACTTGTCTATTGCCTATTGTCTACTACTACTAGTGCCAGCGTAAACTAATAAAACTATACTACACTACTATGATCGGTCGGGAGCGGTCATCACAGTTTGAGTTTTAACAAAACCGGGTCCGACCGGTTCAACTCATCTAGACCTGATTTTTTGGACCCGAGACCCTGTTCACCCGGTCCAGTTCGGTTTTTTGGCTTCCGGTTTTTTCGGGTTCGGTCGGTTTATTTTTTTTCAGCACACCCCTACTTATAAGTTTTATAGAATCATAGCGTTGACAATGCTCTGTATTATAGTACAATAATGTCAATTTTACTACTTACAATTCAATGTAGTTCAAAATTATAGAATCAAAATTAAAAAGTTAATAGAATAGTTTAACTTCTCTTATGTATTATAGCTATGTTAAAAAAATGGATAACCACTTTACATTAATACATAAGCTTTGTTCATGGTATAGATTGTGAACACTAGCACATAATGTGAATACAAATTAAAAATTTGATAATCTTTGTTTATCCATAAACAAAGCTTAGAAAGCTTAGATGAATACATAAAAATTGATGATGAGGGATGATGACTTCCCATACCAAATTCTGTCACAATACTAAAAAAAACTTTATTGCGTAACAATGAGTTATGCTTAGGGAAGAAATTAACTTAAGTTTCATTTTAATTTGAAACAGCCTAGATGAATATGCAGCATGGTTATTAGAGGTGAAATCAAAATGTGAAGATTGAAAGTGTTAAATTTTGCTTAGTCATATGATATCACAAAGAGGTATATTTAGATTTAGACATAAAAAATGTAGGCTTAAATATACTTTTGGTCCTCTAAGTATTTTCAAGGTTTCACTTTGGTCCTTTAACTATTTTTTGTTCTGTTTTGGTCCTCTAACTTTCATTCCGTTAATTTACTTGGTCCTAACCGTTATAAAAATGTCAAAAACGAGAGGTAGAAACCTCTATTGAAAAAACGGACATTAAATTTGGATTCATTGTGAATAATGAGAGGTTTTGGAGTATCGTTTCGTAAGCTTTCGTGACTAGAAAGATCACCGGTGATGTGGACGGAGACGGTGATAGAGGAAGCTCCGTACGCGATGAATAAGTAGGAAGAATAAGGTCTCTGGCCACATGGCATTTTTCTATTGGATCTCACATCAAAGCCACCAAGTCCCTAAGTGCCACGTACGCAAATAGATTAACATAATCAAAGTTAGAGGACCAAAACATAACGAAAAAATAGTTAAAAGATCAAAACGGAACAAAAAGTAGTTAAATGATCAAAATGAAACCTTGAAAATATTTAGAGGATCAAAAGTATATTTAAGCCAAAAATGTAATGTGTATTTGGTATATTATGTGTGTATTTGGTATGTATGCAACATGAAATATCTTGTGAAACGTTATAAATTAAAAATAAGAATGTACTAGTAACTATAATGTACTAGTAACTATAATATGAAAAACTGTAATGTGTCAATAGACATAGCAAAGTGACATAGTCAGATCATATAACCGAAAACAACAAACATATAACTCCAACCAAAATATCATTAAACATACAAGAAACCAAATTATTGTTAAATTATCCAAACATGCAACATTACCCCAAAACACTGCCAATAGTCAACATAGCAAAATGAAAGAGAGAAAGATCATAAATTCCAAAATACAACTCCAAGTATCCAAATTTATCTAAACCAAGGAACAAAATGAACATAATGCAACAAAACTTCAAACTTTAACCAACGCCTTCCTTCGATTTTCTTGATCATGCCAAAATTTTGAAGCCTTCAACACAACTTTAGTCCTTAAAACATTATTATCCCATTGAACGAGATAAAGTGCAAGCTTCATCCTTGTGGTTGTAACAACCTATTTATTCAATAAAACATTAACAACAACTAGCAAAATAAAAATATTTAGAGTGGAAATGCTTAAGAAATAGATTGAGGATATGATTAGAAATTAGAACTTCATAGGCGAGGACATGAATTAAACTTACAATTATACTTTCATAGTCATTCCTTAATGGACATTCGATCATCCATTTAGCAACCAAGACTCCAGTCGTTTCTGTGGTTAAATAGTAAAGTAAATGAATTAGTCTGAAATGAATATGTTATCTTAGTAAGATACAAATATAATTAAGGTTGAAACTACGTACGATCCGGCTCGCTGCTGTGGGCACTTTGGATCAATAAAGGAGAAGTTTGCGATTGCTTTTTCATAACGATTTAGCTTGAGGTCAACAAAAGAATCATGACGAATTATTTCTTTCAGGAATATTGCCTAGCACATTAGTAAATATTCAAAATTGAACGGTCAGAATCCCAAACAATAGAGTGAAAAACAAATTTTATATATGATGCATACCACTTTTAAAATAGCTAGACATCTGAAATCATAACATTCCTCACTAACCAATGAGTCTAACATAACCAGTTTTCTTTCAATAAAATCAACAACAAGCAAATACCAATGTGCTCCTCGGTCATTCATGGGAATAAAAATCTACAAATAAAAAAATACTAATATTAATTAATATGAACAACTTTCACATTTGAATTTAACAACTATTTTTTGTAACTTAACAACTTTTCACCTTTGAAACCATGGATGTCATAGGCAAAAACTTATGAATATATATTTCCCTCACGTAGTCAACTGAGAAATTTTTGTCCAGAACATATTGCTATAAAAAAGAAGTTGACTCTGTAAGTCAATAAATATATACTGAATGAATGAAAATGGAAAAGCAAAAGTTTGAATATTAGTGGTAATTACAGCAAATTTTGTAGGCAAATTCCAAATACTCTTTGATTTGCCTATGGAATCTACTATCCATTTCTTTCTTGCCACAACAAGATTAATAATCTGAATAGTACAATCAAATGTTATTAGATAAAAAATTTACATTAATAGAAAAAGGACTCGTTTATTAATTTTAATCGCATTATATAACCTCTTGGTCAACTAGATATCTTGGAGTCAAAGACTTGAGTATTTTTCTATCCCTAGCCACAGAAGTTGTGGTTTTTACCAAAACTTCATCACTTCATAAAAAAAACAAATGCAATATGAGTTGATATCAAATTAAATGGGATAACTAAATTTTAGCATGTGCATAAACAAGGACGTACCCATTTGCTCATCATCCCGCATAAATACATATGCTGCTGTGTAAGCACAAAGTTCACTCAAGTTCATTTTTGAGGTGGGTCTAAAAGTAACTGGCATCCACTGTCGTGAAATACAGATGAAACAAAAAAAATCAGTTAGTAATAAATTGATAGATAGACACTACAAGAAAACATCTTTTTAGCCTCCAAACTTAGTGTCGGCCCCCCGACACCGACGCTAATAGCGTTGAGTTAGAGTCGGTGAAGCCGACGCAAAACACATTTTTTGTTTATTTTTTTTTCCTTTTTTGTTTATTAAAATTTAGCGTCGGTGTAGCCTTTACTAATCTGGATAATGGCTGACGCTATGGTTTTTGAATTCTGTAGGCACGGCCTATCCGACTCTAATGTGTTTGCTGATTTTAATTTAACTCATTAAAATTGAAATTAAAATTACATTTCCTCTTTTTCCCTTCACTGACCAAAATTATTCATGAACAACAAACAAACCCTACTGTAAAAAAACAAACAAACAAAAATCAAACACATTCAACCCTCCATGAACAACAAGAACAACAACCATGATTCTCAAATCCATTGATTAACAATCTATAATCGCTTTTCAAACCACAAACACGATTGTCACACCACACACCCATAGTCGGGATTCCAAACCGCCATCACAAATGTCATTCTCAAACGTCCATCATCAAACGCGGTTCTCGTAGCTATTCAAAGCGGATTCTGTCACCGTAGATCTAAAGCGCGATTCCGTCGACTGAGATCTGAAACGCGATTTAGTCACCGTAGATCTAAAACTCGATTCCATCGTCAGAGATTCTCAAACACGATTCTGTCGACATCAAACGCGGTTCTCTAGCTTTTTCCATGTTGGTGAGTTCGATCTCTTCTACCTTAAACTGATTTAAAGTGATTTGTAGGATTTTCTCTTCTTTGATTTTCTTTGTGATGGCCGTAAACGATTTTAGATTATTGTTTATATTTATTGTTTCCCTAATTTTGTAGATTGTCTTTTAATTTAGCTTGAATGAATCCGTGTTATGAGTTGGTTTTTGCAGCTTATTTTGGATAATTTGGTATCATAAAGAGATTGACAATTGTTAGATATAAAGAGGTAAAGTTTCGTAAACTTCTTTTAATTGCACATGTGTTTGCTTATGCTATATTTGGGGACCATTATTTAGATAGTTACTACAAAATTCAAACTCTTTAATCATTGCCATTATAGTTACTAACGAATTCAAAAGAGATTAGTTGCTTGTTTGAATTAGAGAATGGAAAGATAAGTACTAGACAATTAGTTAGGCAATTAGTACCTGCAAAAGTGAGTGAAGATGATAAATTTATTGAGACTATGAAGCGCCAACACTCATTATAGCGTTGTAGCATATACATATAATTCAACTATAATTTAGGGTAGCCGCTATTATTCTGCGATACGCCGATACGTGATTTAGTATTGTGTTGTTAAATTGCAGCTATAGCGGCACTATGGCCTTTATTAATTCTGAAGATGATTTTTATTTCGGTTCTAACGTAAATAGCTATAGTCAAGGGTATATTTTTATTTAATCATTTAAAACAAAGGATTGTTTATGATTATTTTAGATTTTTATCATTGTGTATGGGTTTGAACTGAGTTCTCATAAATTTCGAACTGGTAGTGATTGTGAAGTGATTGCTCATCTTGTAAGTGTTTTTTGGAATATAATATGTTTGATTTTTGGTCATTATTAATTTATTATATACTATTTTTCAAATTATTCTGATGATTGATGATTGATTATTATGATGTCAGTATGAAGAACATGGTGAAGAGTTTGTTGATATGCTGGATGGGATGTTTTCATTTGTGCTACTTGATACTAGAGATAAAAGTTTTATTGTTGCTCGTGATGCTATCGGCATTACCCCTCTTTACTTGGGTTGGGGTCATGATGGTAAGTATATATGTGCCTTCTTCAATTGTAACTTTTTACATTATAAACAAATTAATTAAGCGCCTATAGCTAGCATATCGGAGCTTATCATATAAGTACTTCTTTATAAGCTATTATTATAAAAGAAATTAAATTGAAGTCATGCTGTTTTCGTATAAACTAGTATAAAGTATAAACTGTTTTCATAAGATATCTTGTAGATAACTCAAATAGGCTAATTTAAACATGCTCGTAATCTCATTGGCGTCTCATCCGCTCAAATTAGCTGTTTATTGTTCAAGTTAAGTCGGTTCGAGAGATACATATGAAATTTGGATTCGGATATGCTAAGCTGCTTACTGTTTTTGCAATAAACTGAAATAAATCGTCCATGTATGAGCTCCTATATGAATTTTTATGTGTTGATCTGAGAAAATAGTGTGACATAAGCTTGACATGGTTCTTTATCAAATGAATGAATTAGATATATTATCGATGGAAGTGCTGATTTATATGTAGGATCAATATGGTTTGCATCTGAAATGAAAGCGCTGATGGACGATTGTGAGAGATTCATACCTTTTCCTCCGGGGCATATATATTCCCGCAAACAGGGTATAAATAATGTCATTTATTCTATTTTCTGTTTATGATTACTCTTGTATTTCCCATTTTCCCCCTCCTTTTACTGTCTAAATTTTAAACCGGATATCATACACATTTAAGTATCCGGTTAAAATTTGTTGTATTTGCAGGAGGATTAAGAAGCTGGTACAATCCACCATGGTTCTCAGAGACCATTCCATCAATACCCTATGATCCGATGGTTTTGCGTAAGGCCTTTGAGAGGGTAAAATATTATTGTTTTATCCATTGACTTCGGTCACTGCTTTTAGTTTAGAAAGGAAGTTCTCCTGTGTTGTTAAATAGCGACGCAATAATAGCATAGTCGAATTTGAAAAAATTGCTATTGTCCGTTACTATTTGTCTTTTTAGTACAAAATGTTATCAAATAGCGGTTATAGCGCTATAACATTATTGTGCAGCATGAAATTAGTTAACAGGAGGACTATTAAGTATATCCTAAGTATTATATTGTTGATTGGACTTGGATGGCTCATCTTCATGATGATTTTTCTGTTATGAATTTTCTCTTCCATTTAATTTCATAGGATTTAGTGAAATCATAACGGAATAGTTTGAGGTTTTAAAGTGGTTGATTCATTGTGAGTTTATTGAAGTCACTCTTTTATAGTATTTAAAGAGGTTGATTTCATGTCTCCAACATCACACAGCATCGGCTCCGACTGGCACGGCATCGACATCGACACACGGCTATGATTGTACAGTTTGAGCATGATGTGTTCGAAGCAAAGTTTTGGAAGAGAGAGCCGCTCTTGAAGCCAAATACAAAATATTGTATCAACCATTGTACACAAAAGGTATTAGTTTCAACTAATGACTAGTTTGGTGGTGGTGTTTGACATGAATGATATTAGTTTCTTTACTTTCATTCTATTTAATTGTTTTGTATCTGTTCAAAATATGCAAGTAGTATGTATTAATTATTAGCAATTGACTTAATTTCAGACATATATAACTAAGCTGATTTTTATAGCGCTTTGGATGTTTTGGTTTCAGAAAGGGAGGGCTGAAGTTGATTGGTTTTAGAAAGGGAGGGCTGAAGCAAATTGGTTTCTCAGTGTTCTAATTCTTAATAAGGTATTCTCTCTCTTTTCTTGCAAACACATTTATGAGTATTTGTAGTAGATGAAATGATCTAATCCTTGACATTTCCTTCATTGGTTTTACATTTTTTGTTTTATGGAAGAATGACCTATTTTAGTATAATACTGCTCTGTGTTTTGTTTAATTTTTTATTTTTGTGCTATCAAGAGTCAAGACATGCATTTTGTGATGAGTCAAATTATAGATGAATGATGAGCAAAGAAATTATACTGTTTTATGTAATCTCAGTAGAATGACCACTTCTTAGTTTCAATGATAATCTAATAGGAAAACACAATATAGAAGAATGACTAGTGAAATTTAATTTAACTTACCATTACTTATAGATTAGATTTCTCTATGTGCATTGACAGGTCCTTGTTTGTTGAAAATGTTAATGTGGTACATAGTTGTATACTTATGTGTAAGCCGTTTGAGTTACTTTTAGTGTATAGGTTCAAGTTTGTGTACTACTGAACTCGAATTAAAAAATTAATAACGTGTAAATGTTGAAGTACTTTAATACTAGTTTAATTTTGCTTTGCTAGTTCTTTGTGCTTTTACTGTTACTTTTAATGGTGGTTTAGTTTTTAAGAGTCCTCGAGCCATTTTTAATTTAATGATAGACTCTTAGTATAATAACTGATTTTCAAAGTGCTTGATCACTTTTATGTTGTGAGATACATTAGGTAACTTAGTGAATCGAATCTGAATAAATGTATCTCAATACATTTGGTAACTTAGTGAATTTTAGTGTTCGACTAATTTGTATTTATAGTGAATTTGTATTTTAGAAATTTGTTATTTTGATGCATTATTACTATTTTGTGCTTGAGTTGAGGTGTCATTCTTGTCTATTTGGATTATTACTAATGTGTCTTTTAATATGTTCAAGCAGAAAACACAGTTATTCGATTTACTTAATGGTTGTATAGTTGGTCTTTTGTTGTTTGGTGAGTCTCTTTTACATAACTTTTTGCATTATTACATTAATATGATTTCTTTTTTTGACAATTACATTAATATGATTTTGTACTTTGAGTCTTGTGTTTAAATCTTGTATAAAAGTCTATTATAATGTTTCAGTTTAAGTTTATAGTAAAACGACAATTTTTTTATTTAGTAAATTAGGATGAAAACAAAGCAGGGTGTTGTTTTAGAGATTTTTTTTCTTCCAAATTTTTCTTTAGCGTCGGCTACACTGACGCTAATTTAAGTTGTTGACTTAATAATTGTTGACTTTAGAGTCGGCCTAACCGAAGCTACATTATTTTGTTGACTTTTTGATTGTTCGTTTGTTAGCGTCGGATATGTGTTGGAGTCGGCTGTTGACTCGGCTTGACCGACTCTACCTTAGAGTCGGATGGTCCCAAACCGACGTTATCATTTAGCTTCGAGCGTTTTAGCCTGAGCCCGACCCCGACGCTAATCCGACGCTAAATGACTGTTAGCGTCGGTTTTTGACCCTTTAGCGTGGGTTTACGGCCGACGCTAAAAGCTGTTTTTCTAGTAGTGAGACTTGTTCAATTAATAAATTTATATTTTGTTGGTGCATGTTGTATTTAAAATTAGGCAATAATACTTACTTCATATATATCAAAGGAAGTCTCCAGGCCCTCGTATCCAATCCAATTTGATGAGTGGAAGTTAAGATAAAAATCATCATCATCTTGTTCTTCAAGCTGACAGAACAGGTTCCTCTTTAAACTTTTGTACTGTTTTTCATCTAGTATTCCAATCATTTTCCTTGGTCGTTGAATTTTGGTGGTGCTGATGTTGTGCCCACATTGATATTAATTTAGGATTTTGAAATGTTTGGTTTTTTTTCGAGGCTGAAATGTTTTTAACATGATTTTTACGCTCCACTTTAGGGGTTGATGCAGTGGAGTCATAATCAGTTGAGTATGCATTGTGATTCACATCTGGGCTAGTAGATTGTTTCCTACACAAACCATATAAGAAACCATTTTAGTATATTAGGTAAATGAACAAGTTATTTGATTCAACTCTTTATAGAAGGTTAAAATAGTTACACACACAAATAGAAGTTTAAAATAGTGAATAAACTTTTCATTTTCATTTTAGCAACTTTTCAAGAAACTTATTTATAAAATTTTGGCTTGTAACTTTCAATCAACAAAAATTAGTACTCAATCAGCTGCAAAAAAATTTCTGTATATATTTTAATACACGCATAAATTAGTACTCAATCAGCTGATTTTTATTTTTTGAAACAAATTTTTGCCAAAACTTATTACATAAAATATTGTCACACACAAATATAAATTTAGTGTTAGTGTTAGCTTCATTATGCAAACAATTCAATAAACAAGTTTAGTTACTTTAAACAAGTTTTTGCAAATCAAACAAGTTTAGTGACTGGTTTGTTATAATATTTTCAAGATGTTGAAGCAACTTTCAATAAAAATGCATGAAATTATTTGTTTTTGAGTAACACTTTAAAAGAAGATATATTACCCATATGATAGATAATCTGAACTTTCATTTTCTATTTATGACTCTCACTGTATTCATTCGTATTTTGTATCGAACGAGATTCAGTCTTTGTTGTACTCTTCGTTTCAGGTTTGTTGTTGCGTGTGGTCCGTTTATTGCAACTGGCTGGAGGAGGTCTTCTCATTTTGTTTGATTTTTGTATGAAGGAGAGTTATGAATATTGTGGAGTGTGGAGCAACTATCGTGGGTAGAAGGTTATAGTAGTTTTTAGAGTTGGAATAGGTAGTTGAATAGTTGAAATTTTTGGGAAGGTTGGAGGGATAAACTTGTGTAATTATTATGCTTAGTGTAACACGTTCTTAGATGTAATCAATGTTTATAATTTGTTTGCGTTTTGTGTGCTCAAGGTAAAATGTGAAGAGTCACTTAATGTGGCATTGGGTACAATTTGTTTATAATTTTATTCCAAAAAAAATCATAATTGCTACTCCCTCCGTCCCGAAATATAAGGGGGAAAAATGGCTTTTTTTGTCCCAAAATATAAGGGAAAAAAACATAGATTTAACCAATTTTATGTTAAACTACCAGAAATGCCCTTGGTCATAATTTTCAAAGCAATTACATTTATTTACTTGGAATTAACATATTGGAATTAAGATATGAATTACACATAAACTGAAGCATGGATGGTGCCACTATGCATTTATGGTACACGTTACACAAACACAACCAATTTTATTCTAGTCATTGAACATTCTAGTACTCCACCTTAGTTAATTTAATCTGTTTCTATGGCTTCATTTTTATTTGTTCAACAACATTTTAACACTTGACGCTATTAATTTTCTTTGAATAGTCAATTGACATTCTCATATAAATTTATGGTTAGAGTGTCTTTTGTTCATCACTTTCACTCTCAATACTTTTGTTCTTTTTATCTCTATTACACATTGAAAAAATGACAACAACTGAATCTTATTTTGATGGACCCTCATTTGATTTAGGAATTGAAGAAGACACAAAGAATTTGTCACTTCTCAATGTTGAAGAAAACAAAAAGGTCAAAGACAAAGAAACAAAGTCATCAAGTGAGGTTGTTGAACCTTATAATAGAGGTTTTTTGGATCTCAACAGAAGTGAAGAATTGAACAAAGAGGTTCATAATCTGCTGAAGGGGTTGATTCTACATACTAAAGGTGCTTGAAAATGAGAGGGAGTACTGAATAATTATGTTATGCATTTTTATATTTTCTTTCTATCTTTGAATAATCATTTGAATTGTTATATGACAAATCGTACTTCACCTTTGTATTTCTAATTTGGTGTATCGAATGAATATGATTCACTTTCTATTTTGCTATAAATGTGACATTAGATGCTTCCATGGACAATTGAAGATAACTTTTCGAATCTAAAACAATAGAAATTGGCATAACCACGATAATTTTAATTAAAATTAAAATGATAAAAGCTACAAATAGAATTTTCAAAGAGTCTAACAATTTCTTAAGAGTCCAAAAATACTTTAAAAACACTAAGGCAACACATTCAGCAACATCGATCAATAATGTTTGCAATGAGACAACAAAACTCCTACTCCTAATGAGGCAACACATGTTCTAGCATCATCGATCAATCTTTGCAGACCTAGATTAAAAAAAAATAAAGAAATTGTTAATTAACCTAATGAGTTCATATCTTTGCAACAAGACATAAAAATATAACCATAAAAATATAACCATACAATACTTTTGAAACAAGACAAAAAAGTTGCATGGCTCCATAAAAGCTCATTCACCAAGTTCATACTAATGAGTTCATACCTTTGCAACAAGTTAAAAAACAAACAAAAAGATTAGAATACTTCATCACTTTACAAAGAAGACAACAATATAATAAAAAAGTGATTTCATACCTTGACCCATAGTGCTTAAGTATTCATAAGTTTCATGAACTAATTTTCTATCACACGTTATTTGAATGGGTAGTTTGCCTTGATTAATAAGCATATCTTTACCTTGACCCAAATCTAATACATTTAAATCGGGTGAATTAGGTGGTTGCACTACAACATTTTGGGCCTACGGCAACCCCTAAAATTCGGAGGGTAAAAAAACCGTTCTGGAAGATTGTAATTGAGAACGGTTTTCGAATTGCGTTGTGGTAGAGTGTGAAAATTTTACAAATTTTGTACAACCGCTCTGAACCGTTCTCGTATAGGAAACGGGAACGGTTTTCTATTTACTCATTATGAAAACGCATATAAACCGTTCTAGTAGGAATTTACCTTTATTTATATAAAAAATTTATAAAAACATTCTCTTATTATTGATATAAAAAATTAATAAAAACGTTCTCTTACTTTTTTCATTATTTTCATTATTTGTTTGAAGTGACAAAAAACATAAAAGATTCACAATAAAAAAAAAACGTAAGAGTTAATCCCAAAAGTTCAGTACCAAAAGTTGAACAATCACAAATTCACAATCCCTTCTCCCTCACAATCGTGGTTTCGTACCTTCACAATTCGTAATCCCTTCTCCCTTCACCGTTCGCTCGTCGTTCACCATCCCTTCACCGTCACAATCGTCGTTTCGTCACCGTCGCTGTTTCGTCACGAACCCTTCACCTTAACCGGTCGTTTCTTAATCACTGGTCAACATCACCGGCCGTCACGAACCCTTCACCGGCCGTTTCTCAATGTCGTCTTCAGTGTGTACAGAATCGTCTACAGTGTCGTTTCGCCTGAAAACCCTTTCTCAATCTCGTCTTCAGTGTCGTACATAACCCTAAATTTTTTTCCAAATTGAGTGAAGTTTATGAAAGCAACATATTGTTCAAATAATCTTTGAAGGTAATCTTTCATCTTTGCTTATGAAGTTTATAAATTCATCTCTTTATAGGCAAGATCTTGAAGTTTATCTCCTTACATAAATAGCTTAACTTGCAATGCACATCCTAGATAGAATCAACATACTACATCACATAAATAGCTTAATTTGCAATAGCTTAATTTTTGCTTATTTGAAGAGACGCCACATCACATTCACATTGTGAGATTCATCAACATACCACTCACAAATAGTATGGTGATAGAATCTAAGTCACTAATGTCACGCTTAATAAATGAATATATTTGAACCAAGAAATTATCTCCATTTTTTGGAAAAGAATTTTGTTTGTGGTGCAATTGAATTGAATCAAACAATGTATATTTGAAAGTTGGTGACGATAAATGTCTCCCACCAAATGTTTGCAAATGCACATCCTAGATAAACCCACACTGCTTATTTGTATGTTAACTTAAAGTTTATCTTGTTTTTTTTTTTTGAATTATCAAATGGGTATGTGATCTTTTTGAAGTTTTGATTTTTTATACCATATGATTGGTTTTGGTTTGGTTTGGTTTGCCTTTTTGAGAGTTATTGTTGATTAAGGGTATGTTTGGATTGGTTTATTTGAGCTTATCTACTTACATAAGCACTTGTGAGAGTTTATGGAAATAGTTTATGGGTTTGTTTGTATTGACTTATTAGAGTTTATCTACTTACATGAGTACTTGTGAGACTTACTTAGAGATTGCTTTGGACTTATTCCTATAAGCTCTCTAGGATAATTTGTTGTATTTTTATAAAAGTAGCTTATAAATAAGCACTTTAAAACAAGTGCATATGCTATAAGTGCTTAATTAGTGAATAAGGAGATTCTGTTAAGTAAATTGTTAAGTAGGGTTTGTCTAATTTCTTTCAAGCTGTGATGTTTTTATGCTGGATATCCAAGGGTGTCTTGTGGATGCTATAAAACGTTTTAAAGCTTTATTCACACTATCATTGTCTAGTATGATAGTGTTGAACTGTTAATTACTGCAAATTGATAATAATTAAATAATTAATACATATATGGCTCATAGACTAATGTTCAGTAGTAGTTGTTATGCTTCGTTTTATTCATGAAACAACTGCAATGTAGATTTATCATTTATATATACTTAGTAATTGTTTAAATATTTCAGTCTTGAATCATTTCCCATGTCGCTGCATTTTGATTTGTTTGGTTACTATAGAAAAATTGAAACATTCGATGGCTAGATAACGGATAGCCTATTTCGAAGAGGTATTTTGCATTTGGAAGATGCAGTTTGTGTGCTATGTGGTGGCGCTGTTGAGAATTCTCACCATCTTTTTCTGCATTGTAGTTTTACGGCTGAGGCTTGGTATGCTCTTTGTCGTTGGTTAGGGGTTATTATTCCCGGAGATGATGATATCATATGGTATTTCATAGTGCGTCTTGCCTTTATTTGGGCGATGGGGAAGACTTGTAATGACAAAATTTTTAATAATGTCTAAGTTGTAGTTAGCGCCATAGTGGATTCTATACAACGCCTCTCTTGGAATTGGTTCATTCATAAGTCCGCTAAGAGGCCAAATGTTGTATGAATGGGTTTGTAATCCGGCTGATTATATGCTTCAGTGAGGAGCTGGTCTCGTGTTTTTGCTCAGCTGTTGCGGTCTGCACATTCTGTCTTGTGGCTGGAGGGCGTGCTTATGGTTTCATCTTGCGTTTGTTGTCTTTCTAGCTTTGTGAAGCTAGGTGTTGGCTTGTGGATGTTGTTTCTCCTTATGTTTTATGTGCTCTTTATAGCTTTTTTTTCTTCTGTTTTATGTGCTCTAAAAGGTTGATTTACATGTCTTCTTGGATTTGCAGAAAAACAGTGTGGACAAACTTTTAATCCCTTAATTTTTTGAACGATATTGTGAGCAAGGTTCTTGATTTAGGTGGTTCTGTCGCAAATGGTGACGGTTGAACTGTCACGAAAAGGAGGTTTGTGACTTTGTGTTGCTTCAGTAAGTTATCTATAACTCAGTTCCTTATTATAAATCTCTGTTATTTTTACATATACTAATTGTAGTGTAGTGTCTATGGTTATGAGTTAGTTTGGAATGAACAGAAAGTTAAAATTGCTTGGCTTAGAGAGTGGTATAAGGAAGAATTATCACATATGTATTAATTTTTGTATTAGAAATAGGACCAATGTTGTATTTTAATATTAAAACTGTCATATGAAACATCTTTTGTTTTGAAAGTCATATGACATCTTATTTTACTGATATGGGACATTTCCTTATTAAATGTTTAATTGCTTTATGTGTAAAATTAGCCAAGTGAATAAATAAGAACTAGAAGACCAATGATGAGTCCACATGATCAGTATAATGGTAAGCCCAATTGTTTGTTTGTTTTTTCTTTCAATAAGTAAGGTAATTATTCAATTAAAATATAAGTAAGGTAGACTTGAACTTTCATTGATGTCAAGAATTAATAAAATGGGAAAAGCTAGAATTGTAATTGCTTGATTTGGTTAAATATAGTACCAAGTGCATATGTATAAAGGACCACATAATTGCAGGACATTTGAAGGGTCTTTTCTATTGTATGAATATAAGGTTTTTGAATTATATCTTTTAACTCAAATGATTTCACGTTTCTTTTCTTATACATGTTCTATTTTCAATTTAGTTTTACCGAACTTCTGTGTTCTGTTTGTGTATTAAGCGGTACTCGATGACACAAATATAAGCTGCTGCATTTGCTTCATATTCTATACTTCAACAGTTTCTGATTTATGTAATTTCAATTTTCTGCATAAATGTATTATTGTTTTACATCAGTGCAGTCAATTTGCAATTCTATTTCGTGCATTCATTTTCTTGTGGTTTGTTGCTGGTGATTCGTTTTTAATTGCGTGCAGGGTCAATTTATCATTTTAATCTTTTGATCGATGTCTTTTTTTCTTCTTCTTCTTTGCATTAACTTATGTATAGATTTTAAATTATCACTGTTTGAAAGTAAGTTTCTTATTTGAAATTGCAGGGTAGACATGAAGTTTGCTCAAGCTAAACTTCAATCACAATAAGGATTCTTAATTTGTAGTAGAGATTTGTAAGCATTAGAACTAGGCGTTAGAATACTATTCCTTTTTATGTATTACGTAGAATAAGAAAGTTAATCTACTTTGTATTGACTTTGTGTCATTGAATTTGAGTGATGTTACAAATAACCATCTTATTCTAATTTTTTTTTCCATGTGCATGAATGAATTAATGGAGCTTTCTGTAGATTTCTATTTTTTTTTTTTAAAACAATAATCAATGGCAACAGTTTTTTAGTGTTCTCTAAAGTAGCACACTGAAACCGTTTTCTAATAGTAACCTACGAGAACGGTTGTTTCAGGCAACGCTGAAAAGCCGTTGTTTTTGAAAAAAGATAAAACCGTTCTTAAAAGCACGCCTTAGAGTACGGTTATCAAACGGCGTTGCCTTTATACAGAAAACCGTTCCGATAGGATTAGACAACGCCTCAGAACACCACAGTTTGGAAACCGTTCTGGTAGGATTTGAGAACGGTTTTTCTACCTACAGCTACGGTTTTTGGGAGTTGCTGTAGATAAAAATGTTGTAGTGTTGACATGTCAAACGAATATCAAATCCAGCTTCAGCCGCTGCTCTACAAAATTCCGGGTCATTTATAGGTACATGACACAGTGCTTTATCTTGCTGTATGTAAATTGTTTCATTGATACGATCACGCGGCCATTTTTCCTTGATCTCCGGTAAAACCTTGTTTATAAGGAACATCCGACTCACTTCTTTAGTTATAGAAGTGATTGGTTTTGTAACAAGAGTCCCTGATGGTCTATTGACACTCGATCTTCTTGCAGGTTCTTCGTAAACTAGAGGCCACATACCAACTTTTCCCGAAAACGTCTCATTACCACCGGCATCATCCCTAGGTCTAGCCACTGCAACTAAAAACATAACCTTAGTAATATAATTTTTGTTTTTGCACGTACGATGCGGGTCATCCTCATTTGCTAAAAGATAATAATCCTTGTTTTTCTAGGACATGTAGAACCACTTTTCATCAATATGGACTACATTATACATTGACTTAAATTGTAGATCATGAGTAATGCTATTTTCCTCAATCATGGACAAGCAAAATCTAAGACGGTTTATCATATTATCTTCCTTCAAATATGGTTTTAATCCACTTGAATGGCGACACAAAACCCCTTCTTTTTTGTAATCCAACAACCTATTTTTGTTAACACCTAAGGCACATCCTAGAGCTCTATAAGTGCTACACTTATTTAGATCAATATCACGCCATTTTTCAATATCTATCTCAATTCTTTTTCGACCGTAGTTTATTTTTCTATGATGAGCATTTCCGGTTTGACGCTTTTGATCCCAAATCCGATAAATGACATTTTTAGAAACCGAATAAGTTAGAGACAACCTTTTAATAGTCCCGGGTGGGAGCTTACCATTCTGACATTCGTTGATCAATGATATAGAAATGGCTTCTCTAACTTTATTATTCAGGAAATGACGTTTTCTTTGAGTCGATTCTGTCTCAGGAGAATAAATATTTTCCACTGCATAATTTTTAAAAGAAAATTAGTTTGAACTAGACTAATATCTACTTATAGCTAATAACAGAATGGAAAACTAACTAAATGAGTGATGAATATCATAAAATTCTAGATGAGATGAAATACTGAGTGTTTATTTATATTCTTCCAATGAGGCACTATACTAATATCTACTTATAGCTAATAACATAATGGAAAACTATTCAAAAGTATCAAACGACATATAGAATGCAGAACTTCTATGATTGCTACATTGTGCAGAACTGCTGTTTATAATATTATTACTAGCTACTACTTCCATTTCCATTGTGCTCTCTCAGTCAATGAACAAATCATACTTACTAAACAGATTTAAATAAAGAAGAATTACCAATGTTGGAATGAGTTATGGATCCTCAGTCAATTCAATCTCCCAAACCCTAGTCTTTCGTGTTGAATTGGTCCGAGTATGCCAAGTAGGGAAAGATGTAGGTAGAACTTTGTCAGGTGAATAATGGATGTGAAACCAGTTTCTTCCGAAATATGTGAATAGGATATTGTGATGGCCAGTCATGTTGTAACGTGTTCTTAGCTCCATTCATCCATTCGTTATTATAGGTAAGTCGTCGTTTCTTTTGAAACCGAAATCAAGGCGTAATCCGTTGTCGTCAAATAAAAACCATATATTTTCTAGTTCATTACTAAACTCATCATTAAAAGTAGGTTCCACCTCTCCTATTGACTGCAATTCGTCACCAAAATATAATCAAATTCAATTTGAAGATACAAAGATTAAAACAGTAAATTGAAACCTAATTTCATGATATAAGTTAACAATTTTCAAATCAAATTGATTTCAAATTGCTAAATCATATTTTGAATTAAGAAATTCTAAATTAGTAACTACTAGACATATTGAAACTTAAGAAATTCTCTGATTTTTTTCCTCAACAACACACATTATTTGACAACTGTTGCGGGATTTTCGTGACATACCCCACTACAGTTTTATTTTTCATTTCCAAAGGAGGGGAAAAAATTGAAAACCTTTAAAGAAAGAGATTCTAGGTACGGGGGTTAGTTGCACTTGAGGAAGGTATTAGCACCCCAAGCGCCCATGGTACTCCATGGTAACCTCTTATATGTTTTTAATGCTTTTTTATGTACATGCTTTAAGAATGGAGGGAGAAATTGTATAGAATAAAAAAGAAAGTGGAATAGTAAAGATTGAGAAATTTTCTTTCAAAAAAGTAAATAAAAGAAAAGAAGTGTAAATGTTTTTTCTTTGCAAAAAGAAAGTTTTTTTGAGAGTAATGTAATTATTGTATTGTAAAGAAAATGTTTAAAAGAAAAGAAATAGTAAGAAAGTATAAGTATTGTTATGTAAAAAAAGAAGTTAAATGTTTGAAAATGAAAGTGTGTTTGTTTTTTTTGTGTGTTTGCAAAAAGAGGTTGTAATGAAGATAAATGGTAGATAGTATACTGTTAAGGATGATTATAAGGTGAGCTTGCGTTTGTTTTATAAAAGGATCGCACGTTTGTTTTCAAAAAGGTTTTTTTGTTTCGAAAAAAGTCTCATAATCAATTAAAAATTAATTACGAGTCCCCTCCCTTGGAAATGAATTTTTGGCGTTGTGTGTGATGTGTGAGCTAGGAAAGCAATAAAAGCGATAAATAAAGTCCTACGCTATTACAACCCAATTGAATAATTAATTTACAACCATATCGAATTTAAGCAAATAATAATAAATGACATAAATAAATAAATGTGATGCATAAAGCTATAAATAAAATAAAATGCAAGTGCGAAAAATAAATATGATAATGAAATGCACATACTAAAGGAAAAAGAAACATCACAAAATAACATCCTAATTAAAAGTGGAGTGTGTGAAAGAAATGTGTCGGATGCAAAGACATGATAATAGCTTTTTCGAAAGTCACTCACATCAACAAACAATCCTAATTAACATATACAAGCAAAAACATTTTATTTAGCAAAAAAAAAAAAAAAGTTTTTATTTTATTTTTTTGTGAGAATGAATTTAGACCAAAAAAGGTCCTTCACTATTAATGCTAATGTTAGAGCTCAACAATTTTATTAATTAAAATATTGTCCCTAACATGCATTTTTAAAATGATGCAATGTTCTAACCTAAATGCAATGCATGTATGCATGAAAAAAATGTAAAGTGAAATTGTAATGTGAAATTGTAGTGTGATGCAAAAATTGTGTCAAATGTCATGTAATATGCAAAATGTAAATTGTGATGTAATGTGTAGTGTAGAAATGTAAAAAGAAATGTGTAGTGCAAATGTAATTAAAAATGAGATATGATGTAGAATTTTGTAAAAAAAATGTTATGTGACAAAAAAATGCATAATGCGATGTAATGCAAAAATGTAAGATTTTAAATGCATGTATGCATGAAAATTTCTAATAAAAACATATTATATATTTTCATAAAATGGAATTAAGTCAAGACATAGTCATGTTATCAACCATAAAAGAGAAAAACAAACAACATATTAAAAGGATTTTTAGTATTTTTTGTTCTTTTCAAATTTTCTTGCATACTAAACAAATAAATAAAAACCAACAAACAAACTAATTTTTGACATCAAAAGTGACTAAAAAACTTTCTAATCTAAAGATGAGTTTTTTGTTTCCTCTAGTAAAGGAATTTTTATTTAACTTAGAAATTTTTTATACTAACTATTTTTGCACTAACTTAGTAAATTTGCAAAAAAACAAACAAAAGAACTCACACATATATTTTTTTTTGTGGTTTAAGAAAACTTTGACTATTAGCAAAATAATTTGAACTCAACAATTTACATAAAAAAAAAGTCATTGTCTCAAACCTACACATAATTATTGAAATGTGATAAATATATAGGGAAGAAATAAATTCAAATTAATAAACAAAAATAAAATAAATAAACAAAAAAGAACAGAAAAAAAAGAAACAAGAAAAGACCAAAAAGAACTGGGGCCTAAACAGGCCCAATATCAAATTTAGAAAGAGAGCCGGGTCGGGTCGGACCCAACCCGCGACCCGGTTCAGTAACCGGCTAAGGGGGGTGCGCTGAGAAGTATTGGGGGGCGCGCGAGAAACTGAAGAAAGGGGGGAGTTATATGTGATTTTTCTTTCTTTTTTGGCAAAGTTTTTATTTCTCTCTTCTTCTTCTCACGCTTTCTTTCTTTTTTTCTCTCTGGTTTCTTTCTTTCTCAATCTCCATAACCCTAACCCTCTTTTTTGTTCAAATCAATAAACACCCAACACAAACCCTACACTAAATCAACCCCTAAACATGAATCCGGCAACAAAAAACACAAACAAGCAAGCAAATGGCCGGATCGGACTCCACTGATCCGAAACCCTAACCCCCAAATCGAAAACCCTAACCCCAAAATCAAGCATAATCGCGCGATTAACCATATGAATAAGCGATAAACAAACTCGGATTCAACATATAACACACAAAAAGTTCGGATTTAAGCCCTAGATCTACATTTCGAAACTTTTTTCAGAAGAGAAAAGGTATGATGATGCAAACGAATGAAGTTTAATACCTCTCCTGCCGTGAATCTTCAAGGTATGTGCTTCCTTCTTTTCTTTTCCTCTCCTCTCGGTCTATGCTCCTTTCCTCCTTCTGACTTCTCTTCTTTTGTATTGCGAGGTGATGATGATGGTTTTGGAGATTATGGAGTTCGGTTTTGGTTCGTGGTGGTTGAGGGCTAGAGATTTTGATTTTTGATGTTTGAGATGATTTGTTTACTGTTTTTTTTTGTTTTCTGTTTTGTAAAGAGTTTGTGTTTTGAGGGATTTTGTTTTTGATGAACTTTTGTTTATGTTTTTGGTTCTGTTTTGATGATTGGAAATGATAAGGCTAGGGTTTTGATTTTGTTTGAGCTCTGTTACTGTTTTTGTTGTGTTTGTATCTTTGTTCTTTCAAATTTGCCGTTTCTCCCTTTTTTTCTCCTCTTGTGATTTTCTTTGTTATATGCTGTGAATTTAGGGTTTGAGAGATAAAAAGAGGAATATTGCAGACATCCTTTTTTTGATTCAGATTTTTGGTTTGAAATTTTGTATCAAAATGGGAAAGAGGACAAAGAAAGGTCACTGTTGTGATTACTGGCTTTTTCAGAAGCGGTTGTGAAGCATTGGATTCCATTTTTTCAAATGTTGTATTCTGTATTTTTGATTTTGGTTGAGAAAGAAGCCGAAAAAGAAAAAAGGACCGAAAAAAGAAAGAGGAAAAAAGCTGCATTGTTTTTTTTGGATTTTTTGGAATAATAATGGTAATAATAATAATAATAATAATAATAATAATAATAATAATAATAAGTGACTAAAAAAAGAAAAGAAGAAAGAAAAAGAACAAAAAAAGGTAGACTTAAAACTATTTTTTTCATTTTATATTATTATATATTTTTTTAATAAATAAACTAGTAAAGAAAGAATTTTAGATTTATGATAATAAAGAAA
Source organism: Trifolium dubium (assembly GCA_951804385.1). NCBI lineage: Eukaryota > Viridiplantae > Streptophyta > Magnoliopsida > Fabales > Fabaceae > Trifolium > Trifolium dubium. The sequence goes on along the minus strand of OX638071.1, from coordinate 17,889,304 downwards.
AGGATAAATAAATAAATAAAGTAAAACTCTTTTTTTTCGAAAAGGATTTTTTTATAATAATAATAATAGTGATAATGAGAGTAATAATAATAATGATGATAAATGAGCGGACATGAAAGTACGATAACAAAAAGTGATAAAAAAACGAACATAAACAAAACGACGAAAAAAGAACGGACGTGATGACACTTTTATTATGCGATGAATGTTTTTGATATTTACGCTAATTTAGCAACTATTTAAATAAAGTGAACTAAAAGAGTGGAATAGTTGAAAAAAAAGTAATTGTGAGAAAAGTGATAAAAATGTGAAAAGTATAGAAAATATGCATGAGAAAGAAAATTAAAACACATATAATGAAAGCGTATATTTTTTTGTATTTTTTTGGCATAAAAAATGTAAATTGGATTTTAGGTCCAAAATTGGGGTACAACAGCTGCCCCTATTTAAGTTTCTTCACCCGGATAGATGAAGATTAAAATCTTTGTCTAGACGGGATTGAAGAGACTTAAATATAAAACGTGCACCATTTTTGGACCTAAAATCCTTCAACAATGCTTATGATGCAAATGTGAATGCATGAGATGCATATGATGAATTTTTGTATGAATGTTGTAAAAGACAGACAAAGGAAGAAGACATAGTTAGGACTCCACAGGGGGAAGAACATAACATGACCGGACTGGGAAAAAAACAAGATGTGCCCCAAGTCCATTGGAAGAACGAACTCCACTGGGGAATAAAGTAAAACACTGGGGAAAATGTTAATTACTATTATGTGGATGACAGTAATGGTGAAAAGAACATTGTCCACCGCCTTACAAAGAGACGGGTTGCAGATAAAAGACAACGTTTATAGAGAATAAGAGAATTGTCCACCGCCTGACAAGGACGGATTGCAGATAAAAGACAATTTCTACAAGAAAAAACAGGAACATTGTCCACCGCCTTGCAAAGTGACGGCTTGCAGATAAAAGACAACGTTTACTGAGAACAGGAGCATCGTCCACCGCCTTACGAAGAGACAGCGTGCAGATAAAAGACGACCTCTATAAAGAACAAGAACATTGCCCACTGTCTTACAAAGAGACAGCTTGCAGATAAAAGACAACGTTTATAGAGAATAAGAGAATTGTCCACCGCTTGACAAGGACGGAATGCAGATAAAAGACAATTTCTACAAAGAAAAACAGGAACATTGTCCACCGCCTTGCAAAGTGACGGCTTGCAGATAAAAGACAACGTTTACTGAGAACAAGAGCATCGTCTACCGCCTTACGAAGAGACGGCTTGCAGATAAAAGACGACCTCTATAAAGAACAAGAACATTGCCCACTGTCTTACAAAGAGACAACTTGCAGATAAAGAAGACAATGATCAGATATTACCGACTACCATACAAATGATAGCTTAAAGGGCAACATGAAAATGTATGACATTATCTACTATCGAACACCGACAGCTTAAAGGATAATGTGAAAAGATGATACATTATCTACTACCACACACAAAAATGGTAACTTAAAGGATAATGATCAGATATTACCGACTATCGTACAAATGATAGCTTAAAGGGCAACATGAGAATAAATGACATTATCTACTATCAAACAAAGATAGCTTAAAGGATAATGAAAAGATGATACATTATCTACTACCATGAAAATGACAGCTTAAAGGACAATGATAAAATATTACCGACTACCACACAAATGATAGCTTAAAGGACAACATGAGAATAAATGACATTATCTACTATCGAACACCGACAGCTTAAAGGATAATGTAAAAATGTATGACATTATCTACTATCGAACACCGACAGCTTAAAGGACAATGATCGGATATTACCGACTACCATACAAATGATAGCTTAAAGGGCAATATATAAAAAACGTCATATTATCTACTACCGATCAATGATAGCTTAAAGGACAATATGAAAATGTATGATATTATCTACTATCGAACACCGACAGCTTAAAGGACAATGATGAAATATTACCGGCTACCACACAAATGATAGCTTAAAGGAAGGTAATATTTTTCTATTAAAGGAAATAACTCTACTGGGCTTCAAAGGAGACACAAGTAGGTTAAACTGTGAAAGTGTATGCATTTGTAGAGAGAAAAGATTTGTATGACCTTTTGTGTAATGTATATTGATAGGATTCACTGGGGATAAAGCCACCCGAGAAATTGCAAAGGGTATCTGGTAAAATACAAGCTTCTCGAATGACGAGACTGCCACTTGTAAAATGAGTACAAGCTTCTCAGATGATGAGATTGCCACTTGTTGAAAGGGTACAAGCTTCTCAGATAACGAGATTGCCACTTGTGAGATTGGATACAAGCTTCTCGAACGACGAGACTGCCACTTGTAAAATGAGTACAAGCTTCTCAGATGATGAGATTGCCACTTGTAAAATGAGTACAAGCTTCTCAGATAACGAGATTGCCACTTGTGAGATTGGATACAAGCTTCTCGAACGACGAGACTGCCACTTGTAAAATGAGTACAAGCTTCTCAGATGATGAGATTGCCACTTGTGGAATGGATACAAGCTTCTCGAAAGACGAGATTGCCACTTGTAATAATGTGCACAAGCTTCTCAGATGACGAGATTGCCACTTGTGAACATGACTGATGACATACAAGCTTCTCGGATGACGAGACTGCCACTTGTAAAATGAATACAAGCTTCTCGAACGACGAGACTGCCACTTGTAAACTCGGATACAAGCTTCTCCAACGACGAGACTGCCACTTGTAAAATTGGGTTGACGTCCAATCCGAAAACAAACCGGAGGGAAACTGTAAACAAGACTCTGTGTCCAATTGAAGAATAAATTCAACTGGAATTTTCCTTTTGTTGTAGGAAAAACTGAAACAACCATCATCCACAAGAGAAGAGTCTAGTGGGGAATTTTTTTGAAACAAGAGAGATGTACATTTATCTGCCTAAACTGACACTCTAATTGGAAAGAACAACATGCCCATCCCGACTCTATTTTGTAGACACGGACAAAACGAAAGAGATAGACATCTGTATATGATGTAGTAATGTATGAATGATGTAAATGTTGATGGCACATATAAATGCTATGTTTGAATATATGAAAGTATGTATGAATGTTTGTATGTTATGAATGTATGTGTATATGCATGTATGTGAACATCTTTTGGTGGACAGATAAAGTGACCAAACCGGAAACACAAGCCAACGCCGCATCACTGTTCAGGATGTCTCTACAAAGTGTATATGTTATTGTAGATAAAGCAAGAGAACTCTTCCTGGGAAGGAACAAATTCTCTGGGGAATTGACCGTTCTAGCCGAAACGATCTATATATTGAAACTTGACTGCACTCAAAACAACTTTGTCAACTTTCATTGGGGATGTACCCTTTTCTAAGAAAAAGATTGTTTACATTCTCTAGAGAAAACATGTTTGCTGTTGATGAACAATCTTGAGAAGACGGGGACGACTTGCCCCTTGCTTTAGATTTTTTCAGTCTAAGGAGCTTTGAAAGAATCGCTCGAAGAGCGTGACTGGTTGACCTTTTACATCCAGTGTACCCTTTCAGGAATATATGATCTTAACACAGTATGCCCAAGTGCTTGAAACCTTGAAAGGTAGGATGTTCAACTTGTTTGCCCCTGATTGGCAGAATTCATATGTAACTTGCCCCTAGTTAGGAGCGTCTCAAGTAAGCTTTGCCTTTGATCAGACCATGGCTCAAATTTCTTTGATGTCAAGTATTAATTTGCAAATAAGATTATTTCTTTTGAAAAGTATTTTTGATATAATGCATATGTAAGTTTTTGAAATTGAATATTTTTGGGATGGAAGCACATATAGTGTGTATAAAAGATAATTTGTGATTACTCAACAAACAGGATGAGTCAGCTTAACAATAAATTTGCCGAATATGCTCTCACAGTGAACCTAGTTTCAATTAGGTCTTTTGTATGTTATAACGTGGCTGGGCTCACGGTTTTCCAAAAAAAGATTGTTAGGCTCAAAATTTTATTTGGTCCCATCCATTCTTCTTGATGTCCTTCATTCCTAAGTTCAATTAATTCAACTGATGCACACAGTCGACAAGAGAAACTTTTCAGCAATGATGTTTGAGGTTGACACTTTGTCGAAGTTTTATTGATATCATTTTTTGTTGAACAGACTCTGATGAGATTTCTTGAAGTGACAGTCACTTTTTGTTTAGGAAGTTGTTCCTATTTTTGAATCACTCTTTATTTGTATGGACTTGTTCTTTTCGAACTTTGAATTTGTGGTCCATTGGGATGTCCCTCTTTTTTTTTTATAGGCTCTTTTTTTGAATTCTTTTTTTTGTAAATACTTTTTTTTGAACAACCCTTGTAAGATTTTGGTGTATGAATATTGTGACTGCCATATGAACTGTTGTGAGTCTCATCTCTTGACAGCTTCCTTTGTCTGAGGAAAGCATTGTGACTAAACCTCTAATTTGGTATGACCAGACAAATTGATTCTCTTGCATCAGGAAATTAATTGAAAGACTACCCTGCCCCAGGTTATGATTAAGGGTTCAGAAAAAAAAAAAAAAAAAGAAAGAAACACCGACTTCAGGCTCAAAGGGGCTGATTACGGATTATCTCCTTATATCTCCACTGTTTGGGAAGAGAAACAATGCCTTACATCGTCAACTAGGTTTTTCACCATTGAGAGCATATATCAGCAAAAATTAGTTATTCATATTCATCATCCTCGCTCCAAGTTTGTAAGTAATAAAGCAAGAGAAGAGAGTGAACACGAATGGATTAATTCTAAAAACATGCATGTTTATTATATTAAAAATATTTGACAAAAGACATAATGTTAAAAGCAAACAAATGCTTGACAAGAAAGAAATAAAAGCTTAGTGATCATAGGGGATGAGCTTCCTTGTATCACCGACTTCAACAAGATGAGTGTAGCAAAAGTAACATCAACAGCAAACCAGATTGCAACAAACCACTTAATGTATCACAAAAGTTGGGTCTGCATCCTTGAAGGAAAGTTGGTGCCTGTTGGATAGGCTGAGATTAAGACTGTTGTTGAATCTGATGCCTTTGTTGAGATTGGAAAGACAAAAACAGTTGCTCAAGGAGGAGATGGTGGTTATCTTGTGCCACCATTAATGAAGTGATCAGGGCATTTTTCTTTTCCAATTCTGCCCGAAGTGCAATGATTTCTTCATGAAGCTGAGTGTTCTCTTGCACAATTGCTTCCATTCTTTTCTTTTGATTAACACAAGTGTTGACTTGAAAGTTGACTTTTGACAAGAGCGTCGGACTGTACAAGACAACTTGATTTCTGACTGAACAAGGTGTGAGACTAAAACCTTTGGAAATAGGACCATGAATGTAAAATGATGCATGAGAAAGAAACTTTTGATTTGATTTTGATTTTTTTAAAGGACTTTAAGATATGAATCATAAAGGACCTCATTTTTGTTTGTAAATGATCAAAAGAAAATTTTTTTCAAAACAATTTTTTTCATTTTTTCAAGGTCCATGATGATTTGAAGTTTATGAAGAAATTCCTCTAAGTCCTTTGAAAACTAATGGAAAAAGTTTTTTTTTTTTATGAATGAATGGATGAATGAGATGTGATGATGCAACAATCACAAACATAAGCAAACATGGTTGGTTGAGATATCACAATGTTGGAGCCAAAAGGTAAGAACCACCCACAAGGTATGAACTATTGGTTTATCTTCTTTGTACCTGTATCACGGGTTCTAAAAGGTCTCAAAGTCTACAACCTTCCTTCTTGAATACCAATGTCCACAACTGAACTCGCGGCCAAATGAAATATCCAAGGGAAGATCTCGTCTGAGTGTAGTATCGCGGAACAACTAATCCAAGACTTACTCTCGGCTTAGCCATCGCACCACATCCTAAAGGCAAAGATGGGTTAAAGGTGACTAAAAAGGTCCCACAGTATCCTCATAATCATAATAATCTTTCTACGCAACTTAACTCGCGTCGAAGAGAATATTACAACATGACTCATCAACTGTGGCGTGATTATATCACATGCGAGTATGTGCAAAACTTAACTTTCGCCCATCCCACTATGATTATACCACAATCTATCTCATGGTGCACTCAAGCTCGGGTCAAGCTTGTCTCAACTCAAGAAACCCCCCCCACAAGATATATAAAGCATGTAAACAAGTAAGCACATATAAACACATAAGTTAGGTTCAACCCTCTTAAGGAGAGTGTCCCCAGTGAAGTCGCCATTTTTCTGTTGCGGGATTTTCGTGACATACCCCACTACAGTTTTATTTTTCATTTCCAAAGGAGGGGAAAAAATTGAAAACCTTTAAAGAAAGAGATTCTAGGTACGGGGGTTAGTTGCACTTGAGGAAGGTATTAGCACCCCAAGCGCCCATGGTACTCCATGGTAACCTCTTATATGTTTTTAATGCTTTTTTATGTACATGCTTTAAGAATGGAGGGAGAAATTGTATAGAATAAAAAAGAAAGTGGAATAGTAAAGATTGAGAAATTTTCTTTCAAAAAAGTAAATAAAAGAAAAGAAGTGTAAATGTTTTTTCTTTGCAAAAAGAAAGTTTTTTTGAGAGTAATGTAATTATTGTATTGTAAAGAAAATGTTTAAAAGAAAAGAAATAGTAAGAAAGTATAAGTATTGTTATGTAAAAAAAGAAGTTAAATGTTTGAAAATGAAAGTGTGTTTGTTTTTTTTGTGTGTTTGCAAAAAGAGGTTGTAATGAAGATAAATGGTAGATAGTATACTGTTAAGGATGATTATAAGGTGAGCTTGCGTTTGTTTTATAAAAGGATCGCACGTTTGTTTTCAAAAAGGTTTTTTTGTTTCGAAAAAAGTCTCATAATCAATTAAAAATTAATTACGAGTCCCCTCCCTTGGAAATGAATTTTTGGCGTTGTGTGTGATGTGTGAGCTAGGAAAGCAATAAAAGCGATAAATAAAGTCCTACGCTATTACAACCCAATTGAATAATTAATTTACAACCATATCGAATTTAAGCAAATAATAATAAATGACATAAATAAATAAATGTGATGCATAAAGCTATAAATAAAATAAAATGCAAGTGCGAAAAATAAATATGATAATGAAATGCACATACGAAAGGAAAAAGAAACATCACAAAATAACATCCTAATTAAAAGTGGAGTGTGTGAAAGAAATGTGTCGGATGCAAAGACATGATAATAGCTTTTTCGAAAGTCACTCACATCAACAAACAATCCTAATTAACATATACAAGCAAAAACATTTTATTTAGCAAAAAAAAAAAAAAAGTTTTTATTTTATTTTTTTGTGAGAATGAATTTAGACCAAAAAAGGTCCTTCACTATTAATGCTAATGTTAGAGCTCAACAATTTTATTAATTAAAATATTGTCCCTAACATGCATTTTTAAAATGATGCAATGTTCTAACCTAAATGCAATGCATGTATGCATGAAAAAAATGTAAAGTGAAAGTGTAATGTGAAATTGTAGTGTGATGCAAAAATTGTGTCAAATGTCATGTAATATGCAAAATGTAAATTGTGATGTAATGTGTAGTGTAGAAATGTAAAAAGAAATGTGTAGTGCAAATGTAATTAAAAATGAGATATGATGTAGAATTTTGTAAAAAAAATGTTATGTGACAAAAAAATGCATAATGCGATGTAATGCAAAAATGTAAGATTTTAAATGCATGTATGCATGAAAATTTCTAATAAAAACATATTATATATTTTCATAAAATGGAATTAAGTCAAGACATAGTCATGTTATCAACCATAAAAGAGAAAAACAAACAACATATTAAAAGGATTTTTAGTATTTTTTGTTCTTTTCAAATTTTCTTGCATACTAAACAAATAAATAAAAACCAACAAACAAACTAATTTTTGACATCAAAAGTGACTAAAAAACTTTCTAATCTAAAGATGAGTTTTTTGTTTCCTCTAGTAAAGGAATTTTTATTTAACTTAGAAATTTTTTATACTAACTATTTTTGCACTAACTTAGTAAATTTGCAAAAAAACAAACAAAAGAACTCACACATATATTTTTTTTTGTGGTTTAAGAAAACTTTGACTATTAGCAAAATAATTTGAACTCAACAATTTACATAAAAAAAAAGTCATTGTCTCAAACCTACACATAATTATTGAAATGTGATAAATATATAGGGAAGAAATAAATTCAAATTAATAAACAAAAATAAAATAAATAAACAAAAAAGAACAGAAAAAAAAGAAACAAGAAAAGACCAAAAAGAACTGGGGCCTAAACAGGCCCAATATCAAATTTAGAAAGAGAGCCGGGTCGGGTCGGACCCAACCCGCGACCCGGTTCAGTAACCGGCTAAGGGGGGTGCGCTGAGAAGTATTGGGGGCGCGCGAGAAACTGAAGAAAGGGGGGAGTTATATGTGATTTTTCTTTCTTTTTTGGCAAAGTTTTTATTTCTCTCTTCTTCTTCTCACGCTTTCTTTCTTTTTTTCTCTCTGGTTTCTTTCTTTCTCAATCTCCATAACCCTAACCCTCTTTTTTGTTCAAATCAATAAACACCCAACACAAACCCTACACTAAATCAACCCCTAAACATGAATCCGGCAACAAAAAACACAAACAAGCAAGCAAATGGCCGGATCGGACTCCACTGATCCGAAACCCTAACCCCCAAATCGAAAACCCTAACCCCAAAATCAAGCATAATCGCGCGATTAACCATATGAATAAGCGATAAACAAACTCGGATTCAACATATAACACACAAAAAGTTCGGATTTAAGCCCTAGATCTACATTTCGAAACTTTTTTCAGAAGAGAAAAGGTATGATGATGCAAACGAATGAAGTTTAATACCTCTCCTGCCGTGAATCTTCAAGGTATGTGCTTCCTTCTTTTCTTTTCCTCTCCTCTCGGTCTATGCTCCTTTCCTCCTTTTGACTTCTCTTCTTTTGTATTGCGAGGTGATGATGATGGTTTTGGAGATTATGGAGTTCGGTTTTGGTTCGTGGTGGTTGAGGGCTAGAGATTTTGATTTTTGATGTTTGAGATGATTTGTTTACTGTTTTTTTTTTGTTTTCTGTTTTGTAAAGAGTTTGTGTTTTGAGGGATTTTGTTTTTGATGAACTTTTGTTTATGTTTTTGGTTCTGTTTTGATGATTGGAAATGATAAGGCTAGGGTTTTGATTTTGTTTGAGCTCTGTTACTGTTTTTGTTGTGTTTGTATCTTTGTTCTTTCAAATTTGCCGTTTCTCCCTTTTTTTCTCCTCTTGTGATTTTCTTTGTTATATGCTGTGAATTTAGGGTTTGAGAGATAAAAAGAGGAATATTGCAGACATCCTTTTTTTGATTCAGATTTTTGGTTTGAAATTTTGTATCAAAATGGGAAAGAGGACAAAGAAAGGTCACTGTTGTGATTACTGGCTTTTTCAGAAGCGGTTGTGAAGCATTGGATTCCATTTTTTCAAATGTTGTATTCTGTATTTTTGATTTTGGTTGAGAAAGAAGCCGAAAAAGAAAAAAGGACCGAAAAAAGAAAGAGGAAAAAAGCTGCATTGTTTTTTTTGGATTTTTTGGAATAATAATGGTAATAATAATAATAATAATAATAATAATAATAATAATAATAATAATAAGTGACTAAAAAAAGAAAAGAAGAAAGAAAAAGAACAAAAAAAGGTAGACTTAAAACTATTTTTTTCATTTTATATTATTATATATTTTTTTAATAAATAAACTAGTAAAGAAAGAATTTTAGATTTATGATAATAAAGAAAAGGATAAATAAATAAATAAAGTAAAACTCTTTTTTTTCGAAAAGGATTTTTTTATAATAATAATAATAGTGATAATGAGAGTAATAATAATAATGATGATAAATGAGCGGACATGAAAGTACGATAACAAAAAGTGATAAAAAAACGAACATAAACAAAACGACGAAAAAAGAACGGACGTGATGACACTTTTATTATGCGATGAATGTTTTTGATATTTACGCTAATTTAGCAACTATTTAAATAAAGTGAACTAAAAGAGTGGAATAGTTGAAAAAAAAGTAATTGTGAGAAAAGTGATAAAAATGTGAAAAGTATAGAAAATATGCATGAGAAAGAAAATTAAAACACATATAATGAAAGCGTATATTTTTTTGTATTTTTTTGGCATAAAAAATGTAAATTGGATTTTAGGTCCAAAATTGGGGTACAACAACAACATATTTAATTTAACAACCAAAAATCGTGTCACCAAAATCTAATTATAACAACTATGGACACATGCATATTAACGAAATTTAAGAGATAACGGTTATTAGATTTTGAAACAACATTTTTTCATAAACAGTGACAAATACTCCTAAACATAGTAAAACTTTTGGAAAAAATCTATTTTGTTGAACCGTCACCATGGACAAATACTCCTAAACAGTGACAAATACTCCTAATAACAGTGACAAATATCTCGCCTTGGACATGCACAATCATGAAATGGCCCCTTACTAGAAGGTCAAAAACATTTTGAATCGTCGTAACCATTGTTGATGATAACGATGTTGAAGGCGATGATGATGGTCAAATGTTAGTAGAGTAGGCCGCTTCAAAATCAAAGAAGAAAAGAAGAATAAAAAACGTTAACAATTCTATAAAGTTTATGAATGAAGAAGGTAGATGAAAAGGTGATGAATGAAGAAGGTAGATAGTTGTTGTTTGCCTTTTACCAAAGTAATTACCCTAATAATTACTGGTACATGCTTAATGGTGGCGTTATATGTCACTTCAATGTCAATTGTCATCCATTGTTCTTATTTAAGATTAGTTGTACATGTGATAACATGGAATTCCAACACGTCAAAATCAAACTTTTCGGAATGTGATCCATATTCTCTTCCTTCATGACATTGAACATGTGATAACATGGAATTCCACGAGAATCAAAAAATTTACAAGAACATTGTAAGGATTCACTTGAATTATCATATACAACTTCTCTTTCCCAAATTGTATGACGATATTTTGTCAACTAATAAACCTTCTTATAGATTTTAGCACCTGACTATCATCTTTTCATTCACAATTAATGCACCTGACTTCACAATTTGTTCTTTTACCTCTTTAAAGATAGCTGTCGTATAGATTTTAGCAGCATCAGACTGAAGATCTTTGACTTGAGTTGTTAACACGGGAGCTGAAAAGATTGATTTAAAATCAGGCACAAGTTCATTGTTTCTGTAACCTCTCTAAGCCTGATCAAAATTATGCATACATTTAAAAATGCACCCTTTCGTCCTTACATAACACTTGATTATTACATTGATGGCTTCACACTGAGACATCGTTCTTATACCACCAAAAAAAATTTCACGTAGATACGTAGATGCCCAATACTCCCTGGTTTTGTAAGTTTGAATAACCCAGTCATTGGCTGCAAGTCCATTTTCCTTGACTAGCTCTGACCAAAATTCTTCAAATTGCTCAGGTGTGTAATTTCTGTACATTGCTCTTTTAAAACCTTCCAAGAATTCGGGCTTCTTTACATGTTCAGATGCATTCTTGTTCAAATGCCAAGCACACAAGCGATGGGTCGCATTTGGGAAAATTTGCCTTATAGACTCCTTCATAGACCCATCTCTATCTGTTATCAATGCTTTTGGATATATATTGTCCATGCACTGTAAAAAACACCCTAAGAGCCACTTATACGTCTCAGTCGTTTCATCTAACACCAATGCAACACTAAAGATAACCTTCTTTGAGTGGTGGTTGCAACCAGAAAATAGAACCAGAGGATGTTAGACTACTAGGCTATCACTTAGAAGGGGGAGGTTGAATAAGTGATCCGACAAACAATTACGAATTTTAAAAATTTGTACATGGAAGCCCACCGGATCGGTGGTCTAGTTTGCACCCACTTGATTAAAAAAAAATTAGTATTACACCAAAGTTCGTATGATGATAAAAATGAATTAAAACGATGCTTTATGGCCAATTATTAAGATAAACAATTTCACACTTAATCACAACAAATCGACGGTTCAATATTTCCAATATTGCAAACAAAGCAAAACGATTGAATTTATAAAACACTTGGTGTGCGTTAAATTCAATGTTGTTCAAATTCACAATTAAAGCGAAATTAAAGAGTTAAAGGATAGAAATATGCAAACACGTGATATGGGAGTTACCTGGCTTTCATGTCGTCCTCGCGTTCGGCCGGTACGTCTCTCCCCAATTCGGCAAAAATACCGAATTGAGATTTTTATAGAAAATCTCTTTGAATCTTTACAAAGTGCACAAATTTGAACAATACCATACGCTAGACTATACAAAAGACCCAATCTTTCTTCACTTGCGTAGCTTCGATTGATTTGCGCAAACCTTGACGTAAACCACAACTTCAACCTCTGGTTACCGTAATCGATCCTCACCTTGTTCTTCCGCAAAATGTAAGTGCACCAGTTCACCCTCACGTTTTTATAATTGTCAAAACACATGAAAATAGAGTAGAGCATATTTTGGTAACATTTTAATTGACTTGATAGCAAAAAACTATTTTAAACTTTGAAAAACTGAATTATAGGTATTTTGTATCGATACACACTTCACTTGTATCGATACAAATGTCCTAAAACTTCTTCTGGCTGAAATTTGCATTTTGTATCGATACAAGACTTATTTATATCGATACAAAACTAGTTTCACAAGGACAGAGAAGCTCCTGTGTATCGAATCATGCTTGCATGTATCGATACACATCAGACTCTCTTTGGACCAGAGAGAATCATGCTTGCACGTATCGATACATATCAGTCATGGTTTTGAACTTACTGGTGTGTATCGACACAAACTGGAATTTTTATAGATAAATAGGTGAAAAACTTCAAATTTTATATGTTGTCAGAGACTTGTATCGATACAAACCAATACTTGTATCAATACTAATTAGTTAAATTGTGCCTAAATTTGGTTCGTTCTATTTTCTCTATAAATAGCATCATGGAGTTTTTTTGTATGTATGAGAAACTATTCAATTTGTGAGAGAGCAATTGGAAAACACTCTTTGATCAAGATTTGGTAGAAGTTTTGGATCAAAGGGGCATTCAAGCCAAGATCATCATCTTCTTTCAATTCACAGTCAATTCAAGGTTGAGTATGGGATCAATCAAGGGTTCTTAGTGCAATTGGGAGATAACGTTCGATACAATTCGCGGTGAATCAGGATTGTGATCAGGATGATTTATCTTGGAGGATCGGTTTCTCATCGAGTATTCGAGAACGAGGAGTTTCTTGAAGGATCAACACAATCAACGATGTAATCAGCTGGACGATTGTCACAAGGGTTCTTGGGTACGAACGGTGTGAGGATCAATCGTTGGAATCAGAGGTAGAAGTTGTGTTTGTGTTGATGTTTCACACGAATTTCATTGAAGCGACATATGTGAAGAAAGGAAAGATTTCGTATAGTCTTATGTGTTGTAGTCTTTGAAGATTTGTGCACTTTGTAATTGATTCAATAAGATTTTTTAATAAAAATCTCAAATCGTCCGTTTGACGATTTGAGGGGAGACGTACCGGCCGAACGCGAGGACGACACGAACGCCAGGGAACTCCCATGTCATCTGTTTGCGTCTTTCTAAACTTTATGTAAGTGCACAAGTTCATTCCCTTGTTTTCGGTTCAAAGACGGCGCACGATTGGAACGTTGGAATCAGAGGTAGAAGCTTCGTAAGGTGTTGAGGTTGCATCGCTCAATTTGCATTAGATTCAATATAGGGTTATTCGAGTCTTTGTAAATTGTGCACTATTATCAAGCGTTTTAATAAATTGCTCAAATCGTCCGTTTAACGATTTGGGGGGAGACGTACCCGGCCGACCGCGAGGACGACACGAAAGCTGCGGGAACTCCCTAATCATCTGTTTGCGTTCTTCTCTCCTTACACTCTTTACTTTTCATATTATTGTTAATTCGATCAATTGAATTTGGTGATCGTAAGTGTTCATCATAATTCAATTGAATTTGTCTTGAATTGTGATTTTGTGTAACTTGATAATTGGAACTTGTTGTGTACGTTTGTCGTAGTAATTTTATTGCAAAACATAACCTAATTCAATTTATCGTTAAACGCTCCAAGGCTTATACTACCTTTCCTTTGATCGAAGGGTGCAAAGTAGACTACTGATCCGGTGGCCTTCCGCGTAGTCGAAAATATTTTGAAAAACTCATTGTTTAGAAAGAGTCACTTATTCACCCGCTCTAAGTGATCGCCAAGTAGTCTAACAAATGGCATCAAGAGCCCGGTTCGATTTTAAACGATTAAACCGAGTAATTTGTGCCTATTATTAGAAAACATGGCATTTGCTAAGTGTGTTAGAAAAGAAAGAGAAAAGTGCTAAGAAGGAGAAATAAGCGGATAAAGAAAAAGAGAAGGATAAGAGGTCGATTGCTCTTAAGGCCTCCACATCCAAGTCGAAAAAGGTTGAGCAAGTGGAAAGTAGCTCAAGCGAAGAGGATTCCGATGATGAGGAAACGAGGCTCTTCGTTCGACGCTATAATCGTTATGTGAGAAAGAATGGGATAAGGCATTTCGATGACAACTTGAAGAAGTATCGGAAAGATAGTGGTTACTGATGACACAAAATCATATCGTATTTTTAGCTTAGTTTAGGTGAATTTTAGTTGCATTTGCATATGTTTTTATTTCATTTATGTCGTTTTATGTTTGAATTTGATTTGTTTTTAGTGGAAATAATGGAAATAATAAAGTTAATAAGGTTAAGTGGGAGCAGACATGTAATCCCTACCTTTTCTTATGGATAAGTTAAGGGCCTTAGTGGGATCAAGCACGAGCTTTTCTGAACTCTAATGGGATTAATAGTAACCTCGACAGAGCCAGTTCATTATACCCCATTTTAATATCTAACGTTGTAGACATACACCACAAGGCAAGCTTGCTCACAGATGGCACGACATAAGTTATCATTCACTATGCTTCGTTCATGTGTTAAATGGATCTTAATCTCAGCTACCCTTTTATTCTTGTTTTCAACCATCACTTTATATAACTGCTATTTTATTTATTGTGTTAAAAATCATTTATGTTTTGTTACCATTCCAGTAGGCTAAACACTTTATTTGAACTTGGAATGTATAACCCTTATTCTATTCCCTGTGGGTTCGACACTCTTTTCACTTATTACTTGCTATGATTGACTGCGTATACTTGCGTATCACATTTGCCAACCATCAACCAAATGCGCGCCCAAGGTGGCGAGCGCCACAGAATGGGTGGCGAGCGGCACCAATTGTCACAAGCCCAATGAAACTGATTTTTTAGCAACGTGGGGCGCACGCACGCGTTGGATGGTTTTCTGTTCCTGATCGTGTGGATATTGGATAAAATCAAAAGAGAGCTTATCATCTCCTATTTTTGTGGATCGTAACCAGAAAATTCCCTCTTTAAATAGAGGACGAAATTCTGTTCTCTGCAAGCCTTACTTTTCTTTATTTCAGTCAGTTTTTATTTCCAGTTACAGTAACTGTAACGGTATTTCCACACCGGGAATCCGTTTTCAGTTCTGTTTTCAGTTTCCTGTCAAGAATTCTGTACCGATGATTTATATCAAGTTTATTCAGCATTTTATTCCAGGTTTTTATTTAATGTTTTTATTTAATTATTTAATTATGCTTTATTTAATTTTCTGTTTTTATTTATTTATTTCCTTTGTCATGTCTAGCTAAATTTCTAGATATCGGTATGTAAATTAATTCTCCGAAGGGAATTTAATAATGATTTAGCGCGTACTTATTAAACTATTTTTCTGATTCAAATTCCTAATTTAATTCAAAGCTTTTGAACGAGAGTAAAAGAAAGCAACTAAGGTTAAAATCAATAGAGCGAGAGTTTGAGGTTTTAACTAGATAGTAGGAATTTGATATTAATCTTTGAACGAGCGAGAGCCACGTTAGGATTAATTAGAACTAATTGATTTTCAAAATATACTTTTGAAGCTAAGGTGGTAGAAAAGTGACAGTAAAACTCCTAGCTTAGAAAGTATGGTTTTTATCAATAAAACGAGAGTGTGAGGTTTAGACCTTTAAATCGAGAAAGTTCTTCTGAAAAATAAACCCTTTTTCGCGCGCTATTAATTTATTAAATTCCCGATGGTTAATTAAGTTACATACCGATATCCCGCTTTATTAATTAATTTAAATCTTAATTTTAAATTTTCTTTTAAAATTCCAATCAACCCTAAACATCTATTAGCCTTAGATTTACACCGTAACGACAGAAATACGGTAGTTCGACTGTTGGTCTCTGTGGTTCGATATCTTTTAAAACTCAACGACGAAACTGTGCACTTGCAGTTATAAGATATTTATTGATACACAAATCGTCGATCAAGTTTTTGGCGCCGTTGCCGGGGACCAATTTAGTCGATATCGTAACTCCGTCGTTACACTGTAGAGACTAAGGCGTTTTAATTTAAAGATCGAAAAAAAAAATTAACAATTTTAGGATAAGTCCTTTGAGCTTAAATGTATAACTCAAACCCTTTTTATAATGACTATCCTAAAAATTTCAACTACCCTAACCATAATTTCCCATATAACTACCAGCCTCAGCCGTCCCCATACTTTGAGGGACAATACCTTAACTCTCAGTACAATTAATATCCCCAACATTTAAATCCAAAAGAATCCGTTAGTCCTAGCCTATTAGCGGTGTATAATGAATTTATGGAAACCTCCGCTAATGCTAGTCGAGAGCACCGAATTAGAGAAATGATGAGGGAACAAAACCTCATAAATGAACGGATTAGACTAAGCAATCTCGAAACCCAAAGGATGCTCGACGCCATGGTTGCCTCAACAGCGACTCCCAAAGAGTCGATGGAGACACTAATCTCCCAGTTCACCCAGTCAACCATAGAACCCTCTTACGAGAGACAAGTAGACGTCGTAGCAAACATTAATGAAAGCGAGATTGAGAGGGCTAGTGAGGATGATAATGATGTTGAGAGTTTCAGCGAGGAAAGAGTGGAGAACGAAGAAGCATCACCGATACTCCTCCCTAGTGAGGTAGTCGAAGAGGTAGAGAAGGGAACACTGCATGTTTTCCCTGCTCCCTACAACCCACCAATCCTTTTTCCCCAAGGAATAGTAGAAGTTAGAGTGGACCCAACTCCCCAACCATGTGAAAGGAAAAAGAATGCAAAAGTCAACACACATGGGGATAAGGGCGCAAACAGAAAGAGGAAATTAGGGGAAATAGAATTTGAGGAGGACGTTAGTGCAAAAAGGATGAGGGTGACATTCGGAAAGGCGAGTGAAAACCCTAAAACAAAAGAAAGAAGGACACTCGAAATTGAACCAAAACCCCCGCCTAAAGTCAATAAATCCCTTTTTCTCCCAAATCACAAAATAATAGAAGAGGGCAAGGAAGCTGAACCGCCCTATAGGAGAAAAAAGAGAAAGAGCGAGGGGTATGTGAGAATACTTGATAAGTGGCCGTGGAAATCATTCCCGATTCGGCCATCACAAGTGAGATAAAAAACACAACTGTCGAGCTCACCGACTTTAAACAAAGCGCTTGGTGGGAGGCAACCCACATGTAGGTTTAATTTTGTTAGTCTAATCTTAAAAAAGAAAAAAAATTTTTTTTGCATGTGTCATTAGTTGTTGCTTGTTTTTCTGAATTATTATGTTTTTTAAAATTAAGCGGTATTATTATATATCTTATTTCTCACTCATATTTTTGGTATATATGTTCAAATCTATTTTTTTTAGATACCTTTCTTTCTTTCACGATGAATCGAGATGAGAATCATGATATCAAGTTCAGAGGAGTAGGACAGATCAAAGACTATGAGATTCTAGCTCAGAGAGATATGCACCTATCCATCTACCCTGACAGTGCTACTATGGACAAGCTAGGGATCCGCGAAAGCGTGATGTTCTTGCTTAATGAAGTCGGATGGTCCGGCTTTGCTGTGGGGAGAAGATTTAGCTCTTACCGAAGCCTAACCCTCGAGTTCCTAAGCTCATTTTCCTATCAACCTGAGATCAGAAAAGGATTCAGAAGAGGCCTGATAAACTTTAGGATGTTCGGCATTGACTACACCTTCAACAATCTAGAAATGGCCAACCTCCTAGGTTTCCCGAGTGATCCACATACTTTCACATCAGTTGAGGAGAGTAGGTTCCCTTTTCATGAGCTAGACTATTTCTGGGGTAAAATCTCAGGAGAAGGACATGCTGATTTTGGAAACATGTATTCTGAAAACATACACAACCCAAACTTCCGCTACTTTCACAAAATCCTAGCCCACACCCTTTTTGGAAAGGAAGAGAACAACACCTCAGTGTCCCGTGAGAAGCTTTTTATCATGTTATGTGCTTCACAGTCCCGCCCTGTCAATGGGGCCACCTTTATGATGACCAACATGTACAATATAGCCCTTGACTGCCTGGGACCCATACTAGTTGGTGGGTTGGTTACAATGATTGCAGATGCCCTAGGCCTAAGAGTTCAACTTAATCAACTTCAACCCTTGGGAGGAATCAGATGCATGGACATACACTTTTGCTTTAACCGTGGCATTATAGGGAACTTAGGACCCGACAGATTTGACCTCCTTATCAATCGCCAAGTCGTGCCCCACTTTACCTTGCCTAGCAATAAAACCAGTGTTCATGACAGAAGAAATTGGCTCTATGATTTGGAACCTCAGTATACACCCTTGACACCTCCTTCTTCACCCCAAGCCTATGAAAACCCTGACACAAATCTCTCTGATGCTGATCCAAGTGAGTCTCCTGATTCTGATCCTGCTTTCTCTACTCCTACTCCTGCTGCTGATGCCCCAGTTGGGCCACCGACCGTGATTGTTGCTATGTTTGAAGCATTGCAAGCTAAAACTAATGCAATGGAAGCCGAGCTGACTAAGTTGGCGGGTTGGTTACAATGATTGCAGATGCCATAGGGCTGAGAGTTCAACTTAACCAACTTCAACCCTTGGGAGGAATCCGATGCTTGGACATAAACTTCTGCTTTAACCGTGGCCTTATAGGAAATTTAGGACCCGACAGGTTTGACCTCCTTATCAATCGCCAAGTCGTGCCCCATTTTACCTTGCCTAACAAGAAAACCAGTGTTCATGATCGAAGGAATTGGCTCTATGACTTGGAACCTCAGTATACACCCTCGACACCTCCTTCTTCACCCCAAGCCTATGAAAACCTTGACACTGATCTCTCTGATGCTGATCCAAGTGAGTCTCCTGATTTTGCTCCTGCTCTTTCTTCTCCTGCTGCTGATGCCCAGTGGGGCCACCAACTATGACCGTTGCTATGTTCGAAGCGTTGCAAGCTAAAACTAATGCAATGGAAGTCGAGCTGACTAAGTTGCGCGCAGAATTTTATGCTTTCTTGGATACCGCCGCCGCGCAAGTAGAGAATATTTGGGATGACTTAGGCTTTGTTGTGAATGAAGTCGAACATCGTCGTAGTGGCTAGGACCGTCCCGGCGTATTTTACCGCATTCATAGGATTTTCATTTATTTTTCCTTGCTTTAGAATAATAAATCCTAGGAAATTTTCTTTATTAGTACATTGATTTGAAATTCAGAAATTAGCAATAACTATATTTACTTGCATTTAGTTCGTTTGATTAATAAAAACTCCTGATGAGAGACCGTTTGTTTTATGCTCTTGTGTGCTCATGTGGATTTTCTTGTGAATAATTGCTCTGTGTTAGAAATTTAATTTGGTGAAAATTTTTTGTCTTGTTAGAACTTAATTCAACTGTGTGCAGGCTGTACAATTTCCTTTAGACAGGTATAGGTACAAATGAACAACAACACGCTACAGGACGAAAATGGCCAAATCTGCAAAATTGGCCTTGTGGCGCTCGCCATGACCATAGTGGCGCTCGCCACAGAATGCAACTTCACAAATTTTGGCAAATTTTGTACAGGATGCGTGTTACAGTAAGCTTGTATTGAATGGTTTTGTTTTTATGGGTTTGGAAAGGAATTGATTCTTTGTGAAATGAAGACACCATCATTATGTTCCATTAAATTTTCAACTACACAATCACTACATTCAACTCCATTTTCCATTATAAATACACACACCTTAACACATTCACTTCACAACACATTTCTCACTTCACAGAGGCTTTTCTTTCCTTCATTTCTTCTAGTCTTTCAAGCTAAGGTAAGTCAAGTTCATGGCACAACAAGGGGAGTATGCGATCAACTTCCGAGATGGAGACCAAGCTAAGCTCTACCGACTCCTCCGCCGAAAGGAATACGAACCAACGAGGTATGCCGATGACTTTTGTCTCGAGACTTTAGGATTATCAGATAGTGTGCGCCATTTGGTTCGTTCGTTTAAGCTTAATTTCTTGCTTTCTTTTAAAGACCCCGTTCATGTCCAACTTACCGCGGAATTTCTTAGCTCTCTAGAACTAAACCCCACCCCCGACCGTGTGAGGTTCCGTCTATTTAGTGTTGACTACAACCTTAGCTACGATGAGTTAGCCGAGTTGTTGCACTTACCACACGGTGAGGGAGTGAAAGATGAGCTGCCTACTCAAGTGGGATGGGCAGATGCCGCGAAGAAACTTTGGTGGGGATTAACCGGAAAGGAAACAAGTAGTTTTGAGGGTAACAGAGCGTCATTGATCCAAAACCCGCCATTCGCTACTTTCGCCATCTTTTGGCTTGCACTGTTTTTGGCCGCCTCGGTTCTAACAAGGTCAATGAAAAAGAGCTATTTTTGCTGTTCACTTACAGCGTCTCAAAAGAAAAGGTCCATACTGCCCGCTTTATGATGTATCACATGTTTTCAATGGTTAAGTCCAAAGGGGCAATTGTTTTGGTGGTCTGATCACAACCTTAGCGCGCTTGCTAAACCACGGGGCGCAACTTTCTACCCTTACCCCACTTGACTCTCGTACCATTGATTTAGACATGGTACGAAACATGAGGCTAGTAAAGCAGCGGGCTGATGGAAAATACATTCTCATGATAGATAACAAAGCCTGCCCCGATATCATCCTCCCTGACCCCGCGCGTTCCAATGTGCGCTCGATAGCCAATTACCGTGTTCTCCCCGACCCTCCCATTCCCCAAGAATGGAATGTACCCAATGCCCCTTCTGATGAGGGAGAGAGTGACGGATCTGAGGAGGAGGAGCACGAGGCTCCGGGAACTAATGCACACAGCACACACACTTCTTCTGGTTATTTTGCAGGTACTACTTCTGGAGCTGCCCATGATGGTGGCACAGCCACGCTTGATACTGTTTTAGCTGAGATGAGGCAGCACTACACCTTAGATGCCCAGAGGGACCAACATATCCAGGACATCCAGACTCGTCAGACAGAGATGATGAGCATGATGCAGCAGTTTCAGAGCGACCAGCGTGGCTTGATTGATGGCATGGCGGATATGTCCTTACGCATGGATGATTTTGATGACTATTTCCAGCAGCTAGGTGCAGGACCTCCACCACATGAGAGGCGCATGAGGAGGCGCGGCCCGGGCCGCCAGTAGTTTTTCTCTCAGGTTGTACCCTTCCAATCTCACCTTTAGTCGTTGCATTGGGGACAGTGCTCGATTTAAGTGTGGGGGAGGAAGCTTTATCGCTTTCCTTTATTTTTCAGTCATTTAGTTTTGCATGCATAATAAAACCTTAGGTTAGTTCACTTAGATTAAGTTGATTTTGCGTGTTGGTCTTGTTATTGTCTGATTTTCCCATTTCTTGAGCCATACCAAAAAAAAAAATTCTTGTGAAAAGCAAAAGTATTGAGTTCTGATGATTGATATTGATTGTTTGAAAGTATATAGGTTGTTTGCACTATCTAGGCTATGTTGTGGAATTTAGGTAACAGTTAGATAAAATAAATACCGTTTTAACACCTTAGATTCCCTGAAGTGTGTAAAACTGATTTGAGTACTAATTTTGACAAAGCTTTGAACTTGAGTTTTAATGAACCCTTAGTAGTTTATCTAGCATTCGGCACCATCTCAAGGCACAAACTAAGTGGGAAACCGAAGAATATAAGTGAATGATTTTGATTATAAATGTTATGAATACTATTGGTTGATTCCTTGGAATAATTGATGAAAATTCAGCAAATGTTGAAACATGAGAAGGAAAAAAATACCATAGTATAGAAACTCATTAGTAGTTGGTTCAGAGGTGTCTGATTCTGAACTTGGTAGGGCGGGTTACGATCCGATCCCTCGCAACTGCGAAGTGGGTAAAGCAAATAGGGGTTACCAAACTTATGTTATCAACACCCCTCGCTATATGATGATCATAATCACTAACAGGTTTCCCACCATGGGCGTGTACAAGATAACGGGCTTAATGTGATTGCGCTAGAATGAAAAGGGGGAATGAAACTTAGGTGAGAGGTAGAGTCAAGAGGAAATGCTTCAGGTCTATTTTCATATAATGGGAATCTCTTGTGTCATCACGGTGTTCTTGTTATTTGCACTGTTACATGATTTTCATGGCTTAGCCGGCAACCACGTACAAGTAGGATGATTGTGTCATGTGATTTTACTTATGCTTTGCGATTCACTATTCTTTTATGCTTGAGGACAAGCAATGGTTCGTATTTTTAGCTTAGTTTAGGTGAATTTTAGTTGCATTTGCATATGTTTTTATTTCATTTATGTCGTTTTATGTTTGAATTTGATTTGTTTTTAGTTTTGTCGAATAAAATAGGTCGGACAAGAGAATTGAGCAAAAAGTATCAAAAACGGAGCAAAAAAGGGGTGCAAAGCCCAAATTCCGCGCAGCCCACAAAGGAGCCCAGCAAAAATGGGCATTTGCCCAAATCTGCTCAGTGGCGAGCGCCACAGGAAGGGTGGCGAGCGCCACCAATGATAACACATTATTTGTGTGTTATTTAGGCTTTTATTCATGAGTTATTTCCTGCCAATATGGTGATCAAACCATGTTTTAATGCAATTTCATTAGTTTATTTAGTTTTGAGTCTAGAATTATGTATTAGGAATAATCATGTAATTTTAATGAAAAAAAGTTAGTTTAGAGGCAACTTATGTCAAGGCATGTTATTTGGTTCTGGACCGTCATCAAAAGGCATCTACTGATAATGACTATCAAGACAATGAGTTCCGTACAAGTCAACAAGTCAAGTGCTGCTAGAAGATAAAACTGGGAATGTGCTAGAACATTGTGGAAGGCATCTTTGAAGGATAAGGATGACTTGGCTGGCTCGCCAGCTGTCAGCATCACAAATGATTGTACTATGATTAAGTGGTCCTTGCAAATGGGATATCCTTTATTCCTTGGGCCTAGTAGTCACAATTAAGGTTGCACCCGATCCAAGAAGGATTGTCCTATAAATACACGTTCCTAAACCTAAAAATGTATGCTTGAAACTTAGAAAATAGATCTGAGAAGAAGAGGAGCCGCCGGAGAGATCCATTGTTGCAGGAGGCGACCGGTGATAACGAGAGGCACGACAGTGTCTGTAGGAGTATCTATTGCATTGTAATGGGTATCACTACTTTACTTGTTATTATTGTTGTTGTTTCTATGCTCATTCTGAGCTAAACTCTTTGTAGTTGAGATTATGTGAAATTTAATATAATGAATGAAGTATTTATGTGAATGAATGATTGTTATTGTGTCATCTTTAACTTTATGCTTTTATGAAAATATATTTATTTCTTTGACTGATCAACTTAGATTTAAATACAAGTTGCATGTGTAGAGACATCTAGCATGTTAATGGAAATACAAGTGCCATCTGTGAGCAAGTTTGCCTTGTGGTGTATGTCTAATGGGATTAATAGTAACCTCGACAGAGCCAGTTCATTATACCCCATTTTAATATCTAACGTTGTAGACATACAGCACAAGGCAAACTTGCTCACAGATGGCACGATAGTAGTTATCATTCACTATGCTTCGTTCATGTGTTAAATGGATCTTAATCTCAGCTACCCTTTTATTCTTGTTTTCAACCATCACTTTATATAACTGCTATTTTATTTATTGTGTTAAAAATCATTTATGTTTTGTTACCATTCCAGTAGGCCAAACACTTTATTTGAACTTGGAATGTATAACCCTTATTCTATTCCCTGTGGGTTCGACACTCTTTTCACTTATTACTTGCTATGATTGACTGCGTATTACTTGCAATTGCCTTAACTTCAAGAGCTAGTGGTTCACTACCGAGTGCCACTGAGACCCCTGCTTCTACTTCCCAAGATAAAGGAAAGGAGACATGCAAAGCTATTTCATTGAGAAGTGGAACAGAGTATGAAGGCCTCAAGATGCCTGAACTGGCTACAGAAGGCAAGACACAAGTTGCCTCTGCACATGTGAATGACGATATTCAACATGCAAGCCAGAAGTTACCTCTTGAAGTTACAACCAAACAGAAGACTGAAGTACCACAGAAGAAGGCGAGACTTGAGAAGACTATGGCTGACATTGATATGACATTACCTCCAGACCCTTGTCCTATTGATGTTCAGAAGCTAGTGAATGAGAGACCACCTCCTCCATTTCCACAAAGGTTGAGAAAAGCTAAAGAAGAGCAACAGTACAACAAATTCATTGAGATGATGAAGCAACTGCATATCAACATACCACTCATAGAGGCAATTCAGCAGATGCCTAATTACTCAAAGTTCATGAAGGATGTGCTAACAAAGAGGAAGAGGATTGGTGAGTTCGAGACTGTGGCACTTACACAAGAGTGTAGCCAAATGGTTCAGGGTAAGTTACCACCAAAGTTGAAAGATCCTGGTATCTTTACAATACCCTGCACCATTGGAGATGTACATGTAGGTCAAGCTCTATGTGACCTAGGAGCAAGCATTAACCTAATGCCCTTATTTGTTTTCAACTAGTTGGGTATTGGTGCTGCTAGACCAACAACCATTACTCTTCAACTAGCTGACAGAAGCATATGCTACCCACAAGAGAAGATTGAAGATGTTCTGGTTAGGGTTGACAGATTTGTCTTCCCTGCTGATTTTATCATTATGGACTTCACTGCTGATGAAGATACTCCCATACTTTTGGGAAGACCATTCCTTGCTACTGGAAGAACATTGATTGATGTTGAGAAAGGAGAAGTGACCATGAGAGTTAACAACCAAGAAGTCAAGTTCAACATTCTCAATGCTATGAAGTTTCCTACGGAGAAGTTGGAGGTTGTATCACAACTGCAAAGTTGGGATTCTCTGGTACACAAGCAATTCATGAAAGATTCTGATCATTTGAAGAAGATTCTCTTTCCTCATGAAGACAAGGAATTGGTAGATGATGAAGTTACAAAGGAAAAGTCCACTGTCAAAAGGGCTGGAAGATATGAAGTATTGGAAATACCACCTAATGCTAAGAAGGAGAACATTCCTTCAGTTTTGAAGTCACCTGCTTTAGAATTGAAACAATTACCTTCACATTTGAAGTATGCATTTCTGGAGACAAGTCAGCAGTTGCCTGTTATCATTTCTGCTGATTTGACTAACAAGCAGGAGGAGAGCCTGATATTGTTGCTGAGAAGATACAAGAGAGCCATAGCTTGGCAAATGGCAGACATCAAAGGTATAAGTCCTACTGTTTGTATGCACAGAATTTTACTTGAAGAAAATGCTAAGAATAGTGTTGAATGTCAAAGAAGACTGAACCCCATTATGAAGGAGGTAGTGAAGAAGGAGATAATCAAATGGTTAGATGCTGGTATTGTTTATCCTATATCTGATAGTGTGTGGGTTAGTCCTGTTCAATGTGTTCCTAAGAAGGGAGGCATGACAGTAGTTGCCAATGAGAAGAATGAGTTAATCCCCACCAGAGCTGTAACAGGATGGAGGATATGTTTGGACTATAGAAAGCTTAACAAGGCCACAAGGAAAGATCATTTTCCTCTGCCATTCATTGATCAGATGTTGGATAGATTGGCAGGCAAGGAATTCTATTGCTTCCTTGATGGATATTCTGGTTATAATCAGATAGCTATAGCTCCTGAAGATCAAGAGAAGAATACTTTCACATGTCCCTATGGTACCTTTGCCTTTAGGAGGATGTCATTTGGATTATGTAATGCCCCTGCTACTTTTCAGAGATGTATGATGGCATTATTCTCTGATTTGATTGAATCTGCTATGGAAGTATTCATGGATGATTTTTCTGTCTTTGGAGAGTCATTTCAAGGATGCTTGGACAACTTGGAATTGGTTTTGACAAGGTGTGAAGAGAGTAATCTGGTGCTGAACTGGGAGAAGTGTCACTTCATGGTAAAAGAAGGAATTGTATTGGGTCATAGGATTTCTAAGAAGGGATTAGAAGTGGATAAAGCTAAACTGGAAGTGATTGAGAAGTTGCCTCCACCAACAAATGTAAAAGGAGTCAGAAGTTTTCTAGGACATGCTGGATTCTATAGAAGGTTTATCAAAGATTTTTCCAAGATTACAAAGCCTTTATGTCAGCTGCTACAGCATGATGTGCCATTTCAATTTTCTGAGCAGTGTCACAAGGCCTTTGAAACATTGAAGACTGCTCTGATCACAACACCAGTGATTGTAGCTCCTGACTGGACAAAACCATTTGAATTGATGTGTGATGCTAGTGACTTTGCCATTGGAGCTGTGTTGGGTCAGAGGCATGACAAAGCCTTCCATTCCATCTACTACACCAGCAGAACATTGACAGAAACTCAGCTGAACTACACTACTACAGAGAAGGAGTTATTGGCAGTTGTGTATGCCTTTGACAAATTCAGATCATATCTCGTTGGTACAAAGGTGGTGGTGTACACAAATCATTCAGCTATCAAGTATCTACTCACAAAGAAGGATGCTAAACCAAGGCTTATCAGATGGGTATTGCTGCTGCAAGAATTTGATCTAGAGATTAGAGAAAAGAAGGGTGTTAAAAATCAGGTTGCTGATCATTTGTCTAGACTACCTGAAGAAGTGCAAAGCTCTGACAGGTATGTAATTAAAGAACAATTTCCTGATGAACAACTCCTAATGATAACTACTGATAAGCACCTTGGTATGCTGACATTGTAAATTATCTGGTTGGAAAGCACTTATCCCCTGATTTTAATTCTCAACAAAAGAAAAGATTTTTGTCTCAAATGAAACATTATTTTTGGGATGAACCTTTTTTATACAAAAAATGTGCTGATCAGATAATGAGAAGATGTCTGGTGTTGTACCCCAATTTTGGACCTAAAATCCATTGTCCTCTTTTTTCGTTATAAAATATCAAAAACATTCATCGCATAATAAAAGTGTCATCACGTCCATTCTTTTTTCGTCGTTTTGTTTTTGTTCGTTTTTATCACTTCTTTGTCGTCGTACTTTTATGTCCGCCTATTTATCATCTTTTTCTCTTATCCATTATCATTATTATTTATAATATTATCATCATTGTTTCTTACTTTTTACCATTATTATCAAAAATCTAAAAAAGGGGAGGAGAGTTTTTTCTCCTCTACTTATTTATTAATTTATTTATTTATCCTCTTTTCTACTCTTATTATTTTTATTATTATTATCCAAAAATGACAAAAAAATAGTTTTCCTATTACTTTATCCCTTTCTTTTTTTATATTCCCGGTCATATATATTAGTATTATTATTATTAGTATTATTATTACTATTATTATTATTATTATATTATTATTATTAAAAAAATAGTCTTGTTTATTTTATTTTTATTTTTTTTTCTTTCCCTTCTTTCTATTATTCTTATTTTCTCGGTCAAAAAGAAGAAAGAAAGCAAAAACAGAAACAAAAAAATACAGAGGCAAATTTGAAACAAAGGGATCCAATGCCAATTTCTGAACAATTACAGAACAACAACAATGACAGTTTTGTCTCTTTGCCATTTCAATTACAATTTTCAAAACCCAAAGAACTGATTCAATAAAACCATTATGCATTTCCCTTCTTTTATCCTCAAACCCTAAATTTCCATCTATTAAACAGAATCGAAACAACACAACAGAAAAGGGGGGAGAGGACCGAACGGCAGAAAGAGAAAACAAGAAACAACAAAACCAAAAAACCTCTAAACATTCAAACCCCCAAACCTTCAAAAAACCTAAATCTCCACAAATCAAAACCAGAAACAAACACAAATCACAAACAGAAACAAAACAGTTGCTCCACCATTCTTATTACAACTCAAAACCAAAATAAAAAAAAACAGAACAGAAACCAAACAGAAACACAAAACTCACAAAAATTTCAACAGAACCCAAAAACACAAAAAAACCGAAAAAAGAAGAATAAAAACCAGAAGAGAAACGAAGCGGAGAAGGAAGAACAACTCGGAGGAAGACAGAAGCAGTCCACCACCACCGGCAGCCGCGCGAGCTCACCGTCAACCGCCACAGCACCTACGCCGGAAAGCTCTTACCCCACTGTATGTTTTTTTTCATTCTTTTCGTTCAACTCATATGCATGCATCTTCTATTTGGCTTGCGATTTTGTTTGAGATTTTAGGATTAGAGTTTGGATTTGGGAATTTAGGGTTTCGGATTCCCTCCGATCCGGCCATATGGTTGAGTTTTGATTGATTTTGACCCCGGATTTGTCTTTAGAAGAGGGTTTTAGGGGGGGTTAATGTAGAATTTTTTTGATTTTGGGTTGTATTCCGGCGACGGCGCCGCCACCTTGTTGGCCGGCCGCCACGCCGAAATCTGGGTCTGAGGGTGGTCCGGTTGAACTCAACCGGAAAACTCATGGTGTTCATGAGTTTATGAAGAATACTCATGTGTTCTTGATGTTTTTTCCAGAAAAAATTTTGAGAGAGAATAGAGAGAGAAACGGTTTAGAAAGAAAAAAAACAAAGGAAATGAGTTTTTTGTGCAGAAAAAATATATATACTCCCTCCTGATCCCATGCGCGCATGCACATTATAAGCTGCGTGCGCCCCTTCCCTAATGGAGGTTGATCTGTGATCGTACAACTCATGCTCCTTCTGATCCAGTGCGCGCGCACGCGCGCGGTTTACCATGCTCCCTCGCTCTTATCAGCCTCTGATCCATGATCAGATGGCTTAAACTGATTCCTTTGGTTTGGGTTTTGGCTTGGGCTTAGGATTCCCCCCTTTGAGTCTTTTTTTGTTGTCTACACCTCCTCTTTTTTTTTTTTGCTGTTTGCACCATCTTTGTTTGTTTTTGTGTATTTTTGTTTTTCTTTATAAAAAATGAAAAAATGGTATTGAATGCTTATGGTAGAATTTTCTTTTAAATAATCACTCATTTGAAAATTCCAAGTGAGATTTTCCCTAGTAGAAACATTAATAAAAAAATCTTTTTTTAACTATTTTAATGTCAAAAATAAAATGTTTGTTTGCTATGACTTTGCTTTTTTATTATTAGTTTTTTATGCAAAAAATATAAAAAAATACTAAAAAAATTAAGCATGCCATGATTGATTTCTCTTTTTGTGATGATTGATTATATGATTATGTCTTTTGTTTAATTTCTTTTTTTATGAAATATATAACATGCTTCTATTAAAATTTCATGCATACATGCATTTAAAAATCTTATATTTTTGCACTACATCACATTATGCATTTTTTTAGTCACATAACCTTTTACAAAAAATTTACATCACATTACATTTTATATCACATGTTCACTACACATTTTTACATTCATACATGCATTTACAACATTACATTTTTTACTACGTCACATTATACATTTTTGCATATCACATAACATTTTTTACAAGTTTTTGCATCACACTACAATTTCACACTACAACTTCACATTACAATTTTACTTTACATTTTTTCACATGCATACATGCATTGCATTTAGGTTAGGACATTGCATCATTAAAAAATGCATGTTAGATACAATATTTTACTTTATAAAATTATTGAGCTCTAGCATTAGCATTAATAGTGAAGGACCATTTTCGGTCTAAATTCATTCTCTTCATAAAAAATAAAAAAAAAAAAAACTTTTCTTTTGATAAATAAAATTGCATGTTGCTTGTGTGCTTAGGTTAGAATTATTTGTTGTTGTGAGTGGCCTCCAAAAATGTATTATCATGTCTTTGCCTCCGACACATTTTTCACACACTCCACTTTTAATTAGGATGTTATTTTGCGATGTTTCCTTTTCCTCTCGTATGTGCATTTCATTATCATATTTATTTCTCCGCCCTTGCATTTTACTTTTATGCATTGTTATTTATTTATTTATTTATTTATTTATTTATTTTGCTTATTATTATTTATTCATTCAAATTCGATATGGTTGTAAATTAATTATTCAATTGGGTTGTAATAGCGTAGGATTTTATTTATTGCTTTTATTGCTTTCCTAGTTTACACATCACACACAACGCCAAAAATTCATTTCCAAGGGAGAGGACTCGTAATTGATTTTAAATTGATTACGAGACTTTTTTCGAAACAAAAAACCTTTTTTCAAAACAAACGCGCGATCCTTTTAAAAAAAAACAAACGCAAGTTCACCTTAATCTCAACGTAACTTCAATCATTTTAACATGCTTTTATCACAACTTTTTTTTTTATATACATATAACATCTTTTCTTAATTCTTTTTTGACGACAAAATCTTCTTTTCTTTACAACCTTCTTTTCTTTCAAACACACAAAGAAACGAATACACTTTCGTTTTCAAACATTTAACTTCTTTTCTTTTACATAACAAAATTTACACTTTCTTATCATTTCTTTTCTTTTAAACATTTCCTCTACAATACAACAAAAACATTTTTCTCTCAAAAACTCTTTTTTTTTTACAAACAAAAATAGTTAAACTTCTTTTCTTTTATTTACTTTATGAAATAAAATTTTCTTAAACTTTTACCCACTTTCCTTTCTTTCTTCTATACGATTTATCCCTCCATTCTTAAAGCATGTACATAAAGCACTAAAAACATATAAGAGGTTACCATGGAGTACCATGGGCGCTTGAGGTGCTAATACCTTCCTCAAGTGCAACTAACCCCCGTACCTAGAACCTCTTTCTTTTAAAGGTTTTCAATTTTTCCCCTCCTTTGGAAATGAAAAATAAAACTGTAGTGGGGTATGTCTCAAAAATCCCGCAACATCTGGCAGAGGAAGAGGCAAGATAGATCTTATCACATTGCCATGCTTCACCATATGGTGGACATTATGCAAGTGAAAGGACTGCTGCCAAGGTGCTTCAATGTGGCTATTATTGGCCGTCTTTGTTCAAAGATTCATATAATTTTGTGAAGCACTGTGATAGATGCTAAAGAAGTGGAAATGTGTCCAAAAGACAAGAGATGCCTCTTACAAACATTTTGGAAATTGAATTATTTGATGTTTGGGGTATTGATTTCATGGGACCATTTCCTCAATCTTTTGGTAATCTATATATATTAGTTGTTGTGGACTATGTGTCCAAGTGGGTGGAGGCAATTGCAAGCCCCACCAATGATGCAAGAGTGGTGACCAAATTTTTAAAGAAAAATATCTTCACTAGATTTGGCACTCCTAGAGCAATCATCAGTGATGAAGGCTCACATTTTTGCAACAAAATTTTTGAGGAGTTGCTGGCCAAATATGGTGTGAGACATAGGATTGCCACTGCTTATCATCCACAAACAAGTGGGCAGGCAGAGTTGTCTAACAGAGAAATTAAAAGAATTTTAGAAAAGATGGTTAATCCATCTGTAATACCCTAATTTTGCGCTTTTGAAAATAAATATTTTATTTAAAAATTATTTCTTATTTTCATTAAGAAATACCCAAAAATAGACTTTAGATAATTTTGTTTTACAATTTATCCTTTTTCCTTTTTTCTTTAAAATATAGCAATTTACCTTTTTATATGAAAAATAGCAAAAATATTTGAAAATTGTTTTCACCTCTTTATTTAAGTATATACTTCATTGTTATCTTTTTTCTATATTTTTATTTACCTTTTTATTCATTTTTTCACTTAATATTTTTGTTTTTAGAGTTTTCTTGACCAATCAAGTGGTGCCACCTCATTTCTTTCACATTCTTATCTCTATCTTATCATTTAGAATAATTACATTTTTAGCCCATTTTCATTTTCCATCTTAACCCCAAAAAATCACATTTTATTACATTTTTACCTAACCTAATTGAGGGAGTATATAAGGCAACACATGACACTTGTAGAGGGGGGATAGATCAGATTTTCATTTTCATTTTCCTCTCTTCTTCTTGCAGCGCCGCTGCTACTCTCTTTCACTCCTCAAAACCCTAAAACTTCAACTCTCTTTTTCTCCATCAAAACTTCATCAAAACACAAAATCACCAAGAGACAAAATGTTCACCTCATCTTCCTCTACCTATTGATACTTAGATCGCACCCATAAGCTCCAAGACGACGGCAAATCGCGTGAGTCCGAAGCTCAAGAACACAAGAACTAAGAAGGTTGATTCCGGCTTGATTTTGGACGATTCTTACTTCTATCCTTTTTAAGTCATACTATACTACGCATATGATTTGATTTGAACCTTGTTTTATGATTTTTTAATTGTTGAAAACCGATTAGATCTAAAGTTTTTAAACTCGTCGGATTCGTTGATTGATGTGTTTTTATGCTTGATTGTTGAAAACTGATTGGAAACTTATGACCTACGCCTAAAAACAAGTTGAATCGATTCATGCGTTTTCGTTCAGATTTCGAGTTGTAATTTATAGATCCGAAACTTTGAATTGGATTTTTCGTTTGGATTAAAGCTTTGTTTCAAAAAATCAATGTTAAATTCGTGATCTACGTTCGAAAACGTATTAAATCGACTATTGATTCGTTTGTTTTGGTGAAAAA
The DNA here is from genome assembly GCA_951804385.1 of Trifolium dubium. NCBI lineage: Eukaryota > Viridiplantae > Streptophyta > Magnoliopsida > Fabales > Fabaceae > Trifolium > Trifolium dubium. The sequence goes on along the minus strand of OX638071.1, from coordinate 17,856,450 downwards.
TCGTTCTGGTTAGAGTTTCAGTTGAGTCAACTCGGTCAGCTTCAATGGCTGACGCTGAGTCACTGGTTTGTGACTCGGCCGAGTTGGATGAAGGTGAGGGAGATGATGACGTGTCAGCCAGCGATTGGCTGACACGGTTTTGTTTGTTTTTTTGTCCAGGCGGGTTGTGATTTGGACCCGGGTCGGGTTGAACCGCTCGACCCGGTTCGGTTAGAATAAGTTTTGATTTGGGCTGAATCTCTTTTTTGGCCCAACTTTGCAGGTTTTTTTGTGATTGCTTCTGCTGCACCCCCCCTCTTTTCTGTTTGCACCTCCCTTCTGTTTTGAAATTTGGGCTTAGGCCCATTTTGTGTGAATTCATATTCACACCCCATGTTTGCTGTATGCGCCCCCTGTTGGGCCTAGTAGATTTTTTAGGTTTTAGGCCCATTTCAGTGATTTCGATTTCGCACCCTTGTATGGGCCACGCCCGGGCTCGGCCCAAAGCCCATGGGCTTTTTTTCTTCTAAAAAAGACCCATGTAGTTTTTTTTAGCGTTTTCGTACCTTCATTTTTTTTATCGTTTAATCTCGTTTAGCACTAATGGAAAAATAAAATAATATTTTAATTTGATGTTTATTTCGCACTTAATTTATTATCATGTATTATATGCCACATTTCATACTTATCACCGCATCTCTCATGCATTTCACGTTCATACGCATTCTCCTCTTCGTCTGATTCTCATCTGGTATTCTTCTATCCCTTTGCTCTGGCTTGGTGTTAATATGCCATAATTTATTTCTTTTTATACGGTTATTTCTGTTTATGCAAACCAAAATTCCTCAAATGGTTCCCGTTGAGTACAACGGATATGAGGGGGTGTTAACGTCTTCCCCTCATGTAACCAACTCCCGAACCCGATCTTTTTCAAGGTTTTATCATTATTTTCCTTTCCCCTCACGGGATAAATAAAATATGGTGGCGGCTTCATTGTTTACATTTGTGCATTGCATTCTATTATTGCATATCTGTATATTTTTTGCGCCGGGTACTACAGCTGGCGACTTCACTGGGGAACGTACATGTATAGTGAGTTAAGCCTAATTTGGGGCTTTTGGTTTGCTTATTCCAGGTTAGCCGTATCTGTCCTATCTTTTATTTTACCTCAAAATATTGAACTGTCTGGATTTGCTGGCTTTGTCTTCTCTTCTACTCTTGTTTTTCTCTTTGCCTTTATGGCGGGGTTCTTGGTTACTGTGTGGAGCTCTCTACCCGAGTTCAAGAGAAGAGCTTAGGATTAGATGAGGGGTTCTTGTGTCGGGTTGCGTGACGTATGTCTCGTTAGCGCTGGCATGAGAATTCCGCTCAGAGTGGATTCCCTTGGGTCCGTTGGGTTCCGTGACGTATGATCACGTTGAGCGCTGGCGGGTCCTCGTGGGGTCAATGACTCTGGGGGCCTTTTTATCCAGTCTAGGTATCCGAAACTTTTGTCTAGGGACCACCGTTTTAGAACCCGTGTCGAGGCTATAATGTCGACTCATCTAGTTGGTATTATAATCTCGCCCAGATGAGGTTGCTTTTTGGGAAAAGGTAATCGAGGATTTTGGGTAACCGTGTCAACCTAAAACAACATGTGAGAGGGATGGGTTACAGGTAACTTTGAACTTTTGGCCTCAGAGATTCCATTTTGAAAAGAACCCAGTTGTTATGAATATGGAAGATTTGAGACTTTGAGATCAAGTTCGCCAGATGATACAATGATGATACTGTGGTTACATACATGCATTCGCATACATACATGCATACATTCACAATATATATTCACATGACATTTTGCTTACAAACATGACATTTTGATTTTTAGGGAACTGAAAGAAAGTAGAGTTATAAGTATAAGGGACTATGGCGCCTGAACGAAGGAATACTTTCACGTATAGTATCAAGGTTCCGGATGTGAAGAGTTTGGTGGTCTTGGGGAACAAGTTGACTCCTTTGAAAAGAGATAATTTTTGTCTTCAATATGGATGGATTCTTGATCTTTTGAATACCAAGGTTGATGATACTCAGTTGGTTACTTTGCTTCAGTTTTTCGATCCGACACTGCGATGTTTCACTTTTCAGGACTTTCAGATTCTTCCAACATTAGAAGAGTTTGAATATCTCTTGGGCATTAAAATGGAAGGAAAATCTTGCTATTTGAGAGACATTCCTGATTTGTCAGACATTGCTAAGGCTTTACATCTTGGAGTTGGAGAGCTTAAACCGCTTTGGGAAGTGAAAGGAAAGGATGTGGTGGCTTTGTCAAGGAGAGCATTGGAGGACAAAGCTAAAAAGGTATTGGATGTGGGAAATTGGGAAGCTCACAATGCTATTTGGCTCTGTTGATCTATGGGTTGGTAATGTTTCCAAGCTTCGAAAATTTCGTTAGCACACCAGCATTGAGTATTTTTGTGAAGGGGAATCCTGTCCCAACTCTCTTGGCTGATTTCTATTATGCTGTTTACGACAAGAATAGGAAGAAAAGAGGACGACAAGTGGTTTTTTGTGCACCTTTGATTCAAAAGTGGCTAAACTTACACTTACCTGAAAGGGGACCTTTCGCACATAACATTCAATTGAAGTGGTCTGAGAGGTTCAGTGGTCTCACAGAAAAGGACATCCGTTGGTATGCTCGTGAGCGGAAATTCCCTACAGTCATTCATAAGTGTGGAGTTTTCAACAATGTTCCTCTAATTGGAACCTTAGGATGCATCAACTACAATCCTACTTTAGCACTTCGTCAGTTAGGATACCCTGTTAATGTTCCCCAAAAGGATGATATAATAGAGCTTGTTTTGAATGAAGGAGAGGATGATCCTGAATTTTGGGAGCAAATCAAGAAAGCATGGAGACAAGTTGATAGGAGGAAGATGAGTCAAAACGATTGCCGGGCTAATCCAGCATATACGGATTGGGTGAAAGAGCAGGTTCGAGTGATTGGAATGCCTTTTCCTGAGTTTGTTTCATTTGAGGACCCAGAACCAGAGCCGGTCGCAGCTGTTCGTTCAAAGGAAGTTGAAGCCATGGCGGCAACAATTAGGGAACTGCAAGAAAGGAACTCAGGCTTGTCTGCCGAATGTAACAGATTCCGAGAACAGTGCAGTAAGTACCAAGAGGAGAACGAGAAGCAGTCGATCTGGTTTAAGAAAGAACAAGAAAGGCTAGGTGAGAGGAATCTCATAAGAGAAAAGCAGAGGAAAGAGCTTCAAGAAAAAGAGATCCAGATAGAGAGAGCCAAGGCGGAAGCTGCAAATGAAAAGATGATGGCGTTTAGTCAAAAAGCTTTGCGGATTCAAAACAATCAAAAGAGGAAATATCAGTCTGATATAGAAAAGGTTACTGAAGCTTTGAGGAATAAGGAGGCTGAAAAAAGGGATGTCGAGAGAGCTTGGCAAGCAGAAAGGAAAGAATATATGGAAGCCCTAGAACTACAAAAACAAATATCAGCTCAGCTTGATGACAGCGTCATGAAACTTCAAAGCTCCATTGATACTCTACACGAGCAATACCATCATGATATGGGAGAGTTGCGTGATCAACTAGAAGCGTTGCGCGAATCAAGTAAAAAATATTTCATCTTGAATTGTCATCGTGCAAGGGTAGCTCAGGACAGTTTGGTTAGGTTGGTAACCCTCTTTAATGATTTCATGGAAAAGTTACCTAATGAATTGGATGATGCTGAAGTTGGTCTCTGTGTGGGGACGGCTGATAAAAGAGTAGTCAAGTTTGTCAGGAAGTTCAGAAGGCTATTGGATGGTTACAAGATAGAACTCGAACAAGCTCAGAAGATTGTCATCTGACTTCTTATATCTTTGTGGTGGTGATGTAATAATATGCAAGGCTTGCAGCAATTTATTGCACTCGCAATACTTGTAATTTCTTTTATCTTTATATTATCAAGGCTTGTAATAATTTATTCTATACTCTAAACAAGGCTTGTAATATTTTATTCAAAGTATGTAATGACTTCTATGATTATTAATGAAAAAGGTTATTCAAGGCTTCAACGATTCCTGTACTTTCTTTGAGATTACTGCAATGTTGTTGTATATTATACGGTGTTTCTAAAAGTGGTAATTCGTTCTCCAGTCGAATCTCGAAATGCTTATAACTATTACATATCCGAAAGTTCCCTAAAAATTGAAATAAAATGAACATATATATTTTTTGCATGCATTTTCATGGATCAAATCTCATTTTCACTCATTCATTCCAACAGCTACCTTCCCGGCATCGTTATTTTACAAGAAGAGTTGCTCATCACATTATGGACAATTGGCAAGAGAAGCACGATGCGCTCCAGGCTGAGGTCACCCAGATGGGTGGACAGGTAACCCAATTGGGTGGAAGTATGACTCAGTTGGGTGGAAAGCTAGATCAGGTCTTGGAGATGTTGGCTAATATGAATATGCAACCAAGGATGGTTGAGGTCCCCGCACCTGCAGTTACGGTTACCCAAGGAAATGCCTCTGCTGGTTATGATTGGCCTACTTTTGGTCTACCTAAGGGTTATGTTCCGCAAGGATATGTGGCGGCGACTTCTGCTCCACTTGTTGAAACTCCTTCTAGGGTCAGCACGGTACAACAGGTGATTGACCTAAATCAAGACGCATTTGAGGATCCTAGGGATGCTTATCAAGGTCCTGACCATCATGGGCCTAGATTTTCTTACCAAGGAATGGCACCCCAGGTTAATGAGCAAAAGGTTGATTCTGCTCCTCAGTTGGAACAGAAATATCAGGCTCTAGAGGAGAGGTTGAATTTGGTAGAAACGGGTAATGATCCGTTGGATTTCTCGAAGATGTACTTGGTTTCCGATTTTGTGCTTCCACCAAAGTTCAAAATGCCTGATTTCGAGAAGTATAAGGGTTTGAGTTGCCCGAAGAATCATCTAGTTATATCAGAAAGATGGCCTCTTATGCTCATGATGACAAATTGATGATCCACTGTTTCCAAGACAGTCTAGCTGATGTGCCTCTCAACTGGTACATGCAACTTGAAAAAGGCAACATCCTTTCGTGGAGGGATTTGGCCAATGCTTTTATCAAACATTACCAGTATAATATGGATATGGCTCCAAGCCGCACTCAGCTCCAAAATACTACTATGAAGGATGGTGAATCTTTCAAAGTCTATGCTCAAAGGTGGAGAGCCTTAGCTTCCCAAGTACGTCCTCCGCTCTTGGAGACGGAACTTGTGGACTTGTTTACCAATACTCTGCAAGGAACCTACTTTGAAAGGTTGGTATGTACTTCCTCCTCTGACTTTGCCGATCTGGTTCGAGTTGGCGAAAGGGTCGAAATGGGGATCAAGAATGGGAAGATTCCATCTGTTGCAGGTTCATCAAGTAACAATGCAAGGAAGCCTGGCGGTGGCTTTAACAGAAAAAAAGAAGGTGAAGCTAACGCCATATCTTCAAGGGACAGTCGAGCACAGCCTACAGCACCTGTCCAGTTCCCTTACTTTCCCATTCCGTACTTAGCTGCCGCACAGCACCAACAGTTCCCCAATTATCAATATCAGAATCCAATGAATTCAGTGCCTCAACACCAGCAACAGGCACCACCGAAACAGAATCCTCCTCCAGTTCGTAGGGTTTTCGATCCAATCCCTATGTCATATAGTCAATTGCTTCCCTATTTGGTTCATAGTGGTAAAGTAACGCCCAAACCTTTGAAGGCTATGGTCCCACCATTCCCTACTTGGTATGATGTTAATGCAAAATGTGACTATCATGCTGGTATTGTGGGTCACAATACTGATAATTGTAGAGCTTTTAAGCACAAAGTACAAGACTTGATTGATGACAATGATTTGTCTTTTAAAGAAAGTGGGCCCAATGTGAATAACGATCCATTGCCTAAGCACCCAACAGGTAATGTGAGTTGTGTTGAGAGTGGCGGAAATCTGATAAGGGATGTTTCGTTGATAAGAACTCCTTTGTCCTCTGTCCGAGAAATGTTGTTGAATTATGAGGAATTTGTGAACCTGCATCCTGATTGTAAAGAATGTCAGAATGATCCGAATCATTGTTCCGAGTTAAAGGAATGTTTGCAACAGTTGATGGACCAAGGCCTGGTACAGGTTGGTTATTCGAAAAAGGAAGATTGGGTCGCCACTGTTGATATGCAAGGGCATGAGAAGAGTGTGGGAAAGATTGAGATCTTGTATAGGAAATTGGAGATAGAGGTTCCGTGTCGCAAAAAAGAGCCTCTCATCATTTAAATACCTGCACCATTTCCTTATGAAAGCACTAAGGCTGTTCCGTGGAATTATAGTACATCTGCTTATGTACAAGGGAAGCCTGTAGTGATTCCTGAACAGGGAGTGACTAGTATTGATGGGCCCGGTAAGATAACAAGAACTGGTAGGGTATACTCTCCAGAAATATCTGCAAAGAATGGTTTTGCATCTTCTCCATCACCAGCTAAGAGTTCACCGGCTGTTGACACTAGTGCTGAGTCGTCTAAAGAGAAAGATAAGCAAGAGGAGGTTGATGAATTTCTCCGAATCATCCGAAAAAGTGATTACAAGGTTGTGGATCAGTTGAACCAGACACCTTCCAAGATCTCCATTTTGTCCTTGTTGATGAATTCTGAGGCCCATAGATCAGCTTTGTTGAAGCTCCTGAATATGGCCCATGTGAATCAAGACATCACAGTCGATCAGTTTGATGGGGTGGTCAACAATATCACAGCTAGTAGATGTTTGGGTTTTGTTGAATCTGAGCTACCTTCTGAGGGGTATACACATAATAGAGCTTTACACATTTCTATGAGGTGTCAAGACAACAATATTGCTCGAGTTTTGGTTGATACTGGCTCTTCATTGAATGTTCTGCCCAAGTCCACCTTGATGAAATTATCTTTGCTTGGACCAATACTAAGGCCAAGCAATTTGATTGTCAAAGCCTTCGATGGGTCTCAAAGGGAGGTGATTGGAGAAATAGAGCTGCCAATATTTATTGGTCCACAACTGTTCAATATAACTTTCCAAGTCATGGATATCAATCCATCTTACAGTTGTTTGTTGGGGCGGCCATGGATTCATACTGCTGGTACTGTAACTTCTACTCTCCATCAAAAGCTCAAGTTTGTGTCCAATAACAAATTGATAACTGTGTCTGGGGAAGAGGATACTTTGGTGAGCCATTTGACCTCGTTCAAGTATGTTGAAAATGATGAAGGTGTTTGATCGACGATTTGTGTATCAATAGATTTGATTGACCGCAAGTGCACAGTCTCGTCGTGTAGTTTTAAAAGATATCGAATCCACAGGGACCAATAATCGAACTACCGTATTTCTACCGTTACTTTGTAAATCTAAGGCTATTGAATATTTAGGGTTGTTTAGAATGTTTAGAAATTAAATTAAAATTAAGAATTGAATTAATTTAAATAAAAGCGGGATATCGGTATGTAACTTAATTAACCATCGGGAATTTAATGAATTAATAGCGCGCGTGAAAAGGGTTTATTTTTCAGAAGAACTTTCTTAATTTAAAGGTCTAAACCTCACACTCTCGTTTTGTTGATAAAAACCATACAATCTAGACTAGGGGTTTTGCTGTCACTTTTATACCACCTCAGTTTCGAAAGTATATTTTGGAAATCAATTAGTTCTAATTAATCCTAACGTGGCTCTCGCTCGTTCAAAGATTAATATCAAATTCCTACTATCTAGTTAAAACCTCAAACTCTCGCTCTATTGATTTTAACCTTAGTTGCTTTGTTTTTCTCACTCAAAGCATAGGAGTTTTAAAATTAGGAATTCGAATAAGAAAAATAGTTTAAGTGCGCGCGCTAAATCATCATTAAACTCCCTTCGGAGAATTAGTTTACATACCGATATCTAGGAAATTTAGCTAGACATAATTAAGAAATTAAATAAACAAAAACAGAAAATTAAATTGAACATAAATAAATAATTAAATAAAAACATTAAATAAAAACCTGGAGAGAATTGCTGAATAAACTTGCTTGAATTAAAGAAGGTAAAATTCTTGACAGGGAATTGAAAACGGAATTAAAATCGGACTTCCGATGTGGAAGAACCGAGACAGTTTACAATGCGGGAAATTTAAACTGACTGAAATAAAAGAAAATAAAGCGTAGTCGGATCAGGAATTGAGTCTTCTATTTATAGAGGATTTTTAACTTCTACGATCCATGAAAATAGGAAAGATAGGCTTCACTTTTGATTTTATCCAATAGCCGTACGATTGGGGAAAACAGTTGATCAGACGCGTGCTTGCTCCCCACGTTGCGCAAAAAACAGTTCCAATTGGATTTGGACTCTGTGGCGGGCGCCACAGAGTTGGTGGCGGGCGCCACCAGCCTGATGGGGGCAAATGCCCCTTTGTGCTGGGCTCCTTTGGTGGGCTGCGCGAATCTTGTGCTTTGCACCCCCTTTTTGCTGCGTTTTTGGCCCTTTTTGCTCAATTCTCTTCTCCGACCTATTTTATTAGACAAAACTAAAAACAAAACAAATACCCGCATAAAAAGACATAAATGAATTAAAAACATATGCAAATGCAACTAAAGTTCACCTAAACTAAGCTAAAAATACGATATGATTTCGTGTCATCAGTGTTGTAGAAATTCCCTTCCAAGCTTTGGAGGTTGCAAGTGTCACCCTTGCAAATCCTGGAAATGACGGTTGGAAAGATAAGAAATCCGTTACTTCTTTAAAGAGCTTGAAGGTAGCCTTAGAAGAAGGACTTCCCACTGGTTTGGGACAGATGTTGGTTTTGTCTGAGAAGAAGGATCGCTTCGGTTTGGGTTATCAGTCGTCCAAAGGGATAGCAACTCAGAAAAAGGTACAAGACAAGATTCCAAGGATTGAAGATACTTTCTGTAGTGCTGGTTACCGTGTGGATGGTCACATTGCTATGGTTGATGACAACGAGACTGTTGGAAAGAACCAGGATTGGGTGCGCCAGTGTTCTCCAGAGACTGTGCTCACTAATTGGACAGCTGTTGGAATCCCTGAAGTTGTTTTTATTTCAAAGTAATTTGTTTTCTTTTCAAAACACCTTTGTTCAGCCCAGAACAAATGGTCGTGCTTGTAGGGCCACTTTGTTTTAATGACTAATTTGCAATTAATGAAAAATGCTTCTTGTGCAATTTCTGTCTTATTTATTCTTCTTTTTACAGTTTTAAAAAGATAAATTATAAAAATGGCAATAATTTCTTTCATTTCATAAAAACACTTTTGCATTCAAATCTAAATCAATAAAATTAAATCATGCAGAAATGAATCCATGAATCATAACAGTGCTGTAAATCTTCATGACTTCGATCTCCCAATTAATCAAGCTGAAGAGGATGGAGAGGAAAACTATGAATTACCAGAAGAGTTAGCTCGAATGTTGGATCAAGAGAAAAGAATGATTCAACCTCATCAGGAACCAGTGGATGTGATCAATCTGGGGACTGAAGAGGATAAAAAAGAGGTCAAAATAGGTGCCTCCCTACAGCCAGATGTGAAAGAGAGTCTGATCAAGCTGCTTCGAGAGTATGTGGATGTGTTTGCATGGTCGTACCAGGATATGCCCGGTTTGGATACTAACATAGTTGAACACAAGCTTCCGCTCAAGCCTGAATGTCCTCCGGTAAAGCAAAAGTTGAGAAGAACTAGACCTGACATGGCTCTCAAAATCAGGGAAGAAGTCAGAAAGCAGTTTGACGCGGGTTTCCTTGCAGTGGCCAAGTACCCCGAATGGATTGCTAACATAGTACCAGTCCCGAAGAAGGATGGCAAAGTGCGCATGTGTGTGGATTATCGGGATTTGAATAAAGCGAGCCCGAAGGATGATTTCCCATTACCTCACATCGATGTATTGGTGGATAACACAGCTCGTTTCCCGATCTTCTCCTTCATGGATGGTTTCTCAGGTTACAATCAGATTAAAATGTCGCCTGAAGATATGGAGAAAACCACATTCATTACCCCGTGGGGAACTTTCTGCTACAAAGTGATGCCTTTTGGTTTGAAGAATGCTGGGGCAACATATCAACGTGCCATGGTTACTCTCTTCCATGACATGATCCACAAAGAGATAGAAGTGTATGTGGATGATATGATTGCTAAATCTCAAACAGAAGAAGAACACTTGGTACATCTCCTGAAATTGTTCGAAAGGTTGAGAAAGTATCAGTTGCGGTTAAATCCTAACAAGTGTACATTTGGTGTCAGATCCGGCAAATTGCTAGGCTTCATTGTCAGTGAAAAGGGAATTGAGGTTGATCCCGACAAAGTGAAAGCAATTCAGAATATACCAGCACCAGCGACTGAGAAAGAAGTCAGAGGTTTCCTAGGGCGACTGAATTACATCTCCAGGTTTATCTCTCATCTTACTGCAACTTGTGAACCGATTTTCAAGTTATTGAGAAAAGATCAGGCTGTTGAATGGAATGAAGATTGCCAAAGGGCATTCGAAAAGATTAAACAGTACTTACAAGAGCCACCAGTCTTGATACCGCCTGTTCCTGGAAAGCCGTTGATTTTGTACCTACATGTGCTAGAGGAATCCATGGGGTGTGTACTTGGACAACATGATGAAACTGGTAGGAAGGAGCATGCAATTTATTACTTGAGCAAGAAATTCACTAGTTGTGAAATCAATTACTCACTAGTTGAAAAGACTTGCTGTGCTTTGACTTGGGCTGCTCGCCGTTTGAGATAGTATATGGTGTGTCATACTACTATGTTGATCACCAAGATGGACCCTATCAAATACATTTTTGAGAAGCCTGCTTTAACTGGAAGGATTGCCCGTTGGCAGATGTTGTTGTCTGAGTATGATATTCAGTATGTTACACAAAAAGCTATCAAAGGAAGTGTGCTAGCAGAACATCTAGCTCACCAGCCTTTAGATGATTATCAGCCTGTGCGCTTCGACTTTCCCGATGAAGATATCATGGCTTTGAGTGAAAAACCTCCCATTGGTGATGATGAAGGGCCCGAACCAGGTTCTTTGTGGAAGCTTGTGTTTGATGGTGCGTCTAATGCTATGGGGCATGGTATAGGTTATGTTATAATCTCTCCTCATAATACTCACACGCCATTCACAGCCAGGTTGTTGTTTGACTGTACCAACAATATTGCCGAATATGAGGCTTGTATTATGGGTTTAGAAGGGGCAATTGATTTGAGAATCAAGAATCTAGAAGTATATGGAGACTCTCCTCTGGTTATCTATCAAATCCGAGGTGATTGGGAAACTCGTCATCCTAATTTAATTCCATATCGGGATCATATTATGGAAATGACGAAGTACTTTGATGTTATCACTTTCCATCATATTCCCAGAGAAGAGAATCAGTTGGCTGATGCTTTAGCTACTTTGTCAAGCATGTACAAAGTAAGTTATCCAAATCATGTGCCTCGTGTAGCAATTGAGCGCAGAGAAAAACCCGCCTATTGTTTGGCTGTTGAGGAAGAGAAGGATGGAAGACCTTGGTATTATGATATCAAGAACTTGATCAAAAACAAAGAATATCCTGCCGGTGCTTCCAAGCAAGATAAAAAGACTTTGAGAATGCTAGCAGCTGGTTTCTTCCTAGATGGGGAAGTGCTGTACAAAAGAAACTACGATACGGTCCTTCTCCGTTGTGTAAAGAAGAGAGAAGCGGACATGCTTATTGAAGAGATTCATGAAGGAGCATTTGGTACCCATGCAAACGGGCACTCTATGGCAAAGAAAATCCTCCGTGCGGGCTATTACTGGTTGACCATGGAAGCAGATTGCATCAGCTATGCTAGAAAGTGTCACAAGTGCCAAATCTATGCGAACAAGATTCATGTTCCACCTACTCCTTTGCATGTTATGACAGCACCTTGGCCTTTTGCTATGTGGGGCTTGGATATGATTGGTATGATTGAACCAAAGGCGGCAAATGGTCATCGCTTCATCTTGGTCGCTATTGACTATTTCACCAAATGGGTCGAAGCAGCATCCTATGCCAATGTCACCAGAAAAGTGGTTTCTAAGTTCATCAGAAGGAAGATAATCTGTCGTTACGGAGTTCCTAACAGGATTATCACTGATAATGCCAGTAATTTGAATAACCAGACAATGAGAGAGTTGTGTGCTGAGTTCAAGATTGAACATCATAATTCATCACCATACCGGCCCAAGATGAATGGCGCCGTTGAAGCAGCTAATAAGAACATCAAGAAGATCATTCAGAAAATGGTGAAGACTTACAGGGACTGGCATGACATGCTTCCCTATGCTCTCCATGGATACAGAACCACAGTACGCACTTCAACAGGGGCAACTCCTTTCTCTCTGGTCTATGGTATGGAAGCGGTACTACCACTAGAAGTTGAGATTCCTTCGTTAAGAGTCTTGAGAGATGTCAAACTCGACGAAGCGGAATGGGTTCAGAATCGGCTTGATCAGCTCAACCTCATCGAAGAAAAGAGAATGACAACTTTGTGTCACGGTCAGTTGTACCAGCAAAGAGTCAAGAGAGCATTTGATAAGAAAGTCCGTCCAAGACAGTTCAAGGAAGGTGACTTGGTGTTGAAAGAAATACTGCCCGTTCATAAAGACTTACGAGGAAAATGGACTCCTAACTATGATGGACCATTTGTCGTAAAGAAAGCCTTCTCTGGTGGAGCAGTAATCCTTGCAACTATGGACGGTGAAGAGTTTGCACATCCAGTGAACTCTGACGCAGTCAAGAAATACTATGCCTAAAATAAAAAATAAAAAAATAATAAAAAAAGTGATAAAAAAAAATATATATTTGCCTGTCAAGCTGAAAACCTGAAAAGACGGCTTAGTCAAAAAAGAGGGCGTCTCAGTGGATCGAAAACCTGAAAGGGCGGTTCATAAAAAAAAAATGAGACATAAAAAAGAAAAAAGAAGGCATAAGACTGCGTCACTTGATCAACATGAAGGCGAAGCTTCAGATGGAAAAGATTGGTTCAATTTCCTTTCTCAAAAGCAAGATATTGTGGTGTTGAGCTCATGGAGAAGGACAGCTTTGTTATGATTCCATGGAATTTATTTATTATTCATTGCCATTATCTTAGTTTCAATTTGCAATCACCTCATCGTGGGATTAGCATCCAGTTGTAAAAACTTTCCGCATTTTTGCGCAATGAATAAAATTTCCACTTTTAATCATATTGTCTCGGCTAGCTTTTATGTTCTGATTGCATACAATTGTGCCATTCATTTTTAACAAATAAAGCATTTAAACATTGTGAAAAATAAAAGCATTTGAAAAGATTACAAACTGTTTTGATTTTCTTAACATCTAAAGGGAAACCAGCGGCATATATTAATGTGCCCCAATCCAACACAGAAAGTCATGGCAATCCCTCGATTTCATTTCATGAAGAAAGTTGCTATCCTTTTTGGAAACTTGACTGAATGTTTATTCCATAACCACAGTCAACATTTCAAGATTTTCATCTCAGCGGAGTTACTCAAATTCTCGGTGCCGGGAAATTCAAACTCTCCTCTAAACAAACTCAGAAATTCATGCATTCATGCATATTCATGCATATAGGGTCATGCATAAAAGAATCACACCAAATCTTGCACATAATCAGATATTTCATCTGCATTAGTTCCGCATTTAGGCATCCGAGGTGCACAATCATGCATTCATGAAGTACATGTTTAAAATGTTATTTTAACAGGTTACAGACTCGGATATCTTGCTCAGTAACAAAGGTTTGCGGACCTAATTCTCCAACAAGATGGTTACTGAACCATAATTTCTCAACAAGAAGGGTTGACGAATCTTTTCCTAGATCAATTGGTCAAAGTGTCATCCCCAAGCAGATCAGTCAGTGCATCATATTCTCAAAGAGAAAGGTGGAGAAATCGTTTCTTTCCCCCAGTGAGGCAGTTGATAATTGTTCATCATCAGTAAGTCGGTTGAAACACCGCATTTTCAGCAAGAAGGATTGGTGAATCTTTAAACATCCCCAGTGAATTTATTTGGTGCTATCCTTATCACTGATGTTCAGCGAGTTGGTCAACAGAGTTTCGTCCTTGTCGAAGGGATTTTCACTTGTTGCGGGATTTTTGAGACATACCCCACTACAGTTTGATCTTTCATTTCCAAATTGGGGGGAAAGAGTCGAAAACCTAAAGAGAAAGAGATTCTAAGGTACGGGGGTTAGTTGCGCTTAAGGAAGGTGTTAGCACCCCAAGCGCCCATGGTACTCCATGGTAACCTTTTATATGTTTTTGTGCTTTTTTTGTTTTCAAACATGCTTTAAGAATGGAGGGAGAAGTTGTATAGAAGAAAAAGAAAGAAATTAATGTCATTTTAAGTCTCACCTTTTAAAGATCAATATAAACACACTAAACCATTCCCCCTTTGATAGGAGAATGATTGAATTCTTGCAATGTTTATAAGGATCGTCAAAATTTTAGACTAAAAATGATAAAAGTCTCTTAAAAGTGAAAAGATAGTAAAACAAAAGTTAAAAGAATTTTCCTTAAAGTAAATAAAAGAAAAGAAATGTAAATATATTTTTTCTTTTGTAAAAAAGGATTTTTTTTTTTTGAGAGTAAAGTAATTATTGTATTGTAGAGAAAATGTTTAAAAGGAAAGAAATAGTAAGAAAGTGTATATTTTGTTATAAAAAGTTAAGTGTAAGTAAAAGGTAAAAAAGGGTTAAAAGAATTTTCCTTAAGGTGAATAAAAGGAAAGAAAGGTAAATATATTTTTTGCTTGTAAAAAAAAGGTTTTCTTGAAAGAAATATAATTATTGTATTGTAAAGAAAAAGTTGTTAAGAGAAAGAAAAAGTTGTAAGAAAGTATAAATTTTGTTATATATAAAAAAATAAAATAAAAAAAAAGAGTTAAGTGTAATATATATAGTTAAATGATATAATGACGTTGCGACTAAAATGGACCTACGATTGTTTTTGTTATCTTTTCAAATATCGCGTTTTTTTGGGTAGGCAAGAGATTTTGTCGCAAGAGACCTCATAACCAATTGAAATTTGATTATAAGCTCTCTCGCTTGGAAATGAATATGGCATTGTGTGTGTAGTGTAAGCTAGGAAAGCAGTAAAAACAATAAATAAAGTCCTACGCTATTACAACCCAATTGAATAATTAATTTACAACCATATCGAATTTGAATGAATAAATAATAATAAGCAAATAAATAAATAAATAAATAACAATGCATAAAAGTAAAATGCAAGTGCGGAGAAATAAATATGATAATGAATATGCACATAGGAGGAGAAAAGGAAAACATCGCAAAATAACATCCTAATTAAAAGTGGAGTGTGTGTGAAAAGGTGTCGGAGGTGAAAACATGATAATAACACTTACGAAAGTCATTCACAACAACAAACAATCCTAATTAACACATACAAGCAAAAACGTTTTATTTAACAAAAAGAAAGTTTTTTTTTTTGAAGAGAATGAATTTAGGCCAAAAGGCCCTTAACTATTAATGCTAATGTTAGAACTCAATGATTTTATAAATTAAAATATTGTCTCTAACATGCATTTTTTAAAATGATGCATTGTCCTAACCTAAATGCAATGCATGTATGCATGTAGAAATGTGTAGTGAACATGTGATATAAAAAAATGTAATGTGATGTAGAATTATTTTGTAAAAAATGTTACGTGACAAGAAAAAATGCATAATGTGATGTAATGGGTAGTGTGAAATTTAATGTGAAAAATGTAGCATGTAAATATAGAATATGATATGATGTAAAACGGATGATCATAAAAATGCATGATGCAAGTGGACATGAACATAAATATGTATGTATGCAATTATATGATGAACTAATTATAAAACAAATAGTAACGAACATGTGCAAAAACAAAACATATCAATGAGAATTTAGAAAATTAAAATTTAAACCTTAAAAGAGATGTTTAAATATTAGTGTAAGATTTAGACTCAATAAGCTTAAATAAGCTATTGTTCCAAATAATCACTTATTGAGTAAAAGCAATCACTAACAAAATAAAAAAACAACTAATGACAAAAATAAAATTTAAATTTAAATTTCGAAAGAGATCCTTAAGTATTAGTGTAAAATTTGAACTCAATAAGCTTAAATAAGCTATTGTCCCAAATAAGCACTTATTGAATAAGCTAAAAAAAACAAATAAAGTTGCAGTGGTATAACAGTAAAATGGGGTGCAAACTAGCAAATCAGGAAAGAAATCAAACAGATTCAGGCCCATAGGCCCAGTCAACACAGAATAAAGAAGTCAAAGTTCTTGCTGATCCAGTGCAGCACATATAACGTGAGCGCGCACGCGCAGGTAACATCATCACCGTCAGATTTCATTTAAATGAAATCAGACGGTTCCGTTTTAAAGCTCAGATCAGACGTCCCAGATTCAATCACAGCACAGATCAGACGCGCGTGATTAAATCTGGGAAAACATGTATCTATAGTGACAGCAAGACAAGTTTTAGTGACAAAATTCATAGGATTCATACATATAGTGACAGTGTTCATACTTTTAGTGACGAAAGTCATAGATGAATACTTCTAGTGATGGATCTGGGTTTCTTTAGTGTGTTCTTCATTTTCAAAAATCAAAATCATAGAAAAAACTCAAAACTAACTCAAATCTTGTGAAACAAAAACTTAATCCACTTGTTTTTTCGCATAGATCATGAATATGAGCCCATATTTCACGTTGGAGGGCTCTAAATCAACAAACGAAAATATAAGAACATGAAAGTACAAAAGTGGTTTGAAGCTTCAAAGTTTAAACAACATAAAACTCAAAAGAACACCAAATCAAGCAAACAAATACTCTATTTCATAGTATTTTTCACATAGATCATGAATATGCAGTTAGTTTTCACTATAGAACAACACATCTCGAAAAACGAAAACGTCAAGTATGAGGGTCAAAATGTGAAAATGAGTTTTGATGCAAAACTGGACAAAATTAGTTTGAGGAAAGGCTTTAACACATCAAGATAAGATCACAGCAACAATAATCATGTAAAATGGAGGTCTATGGAGTTCAAAATGGTTACCTCAAGTTTGCACAAGAAGAGAGCTCGAGTTGGACACTTTGAAGGCTTTAAGCTTGCATTTACATGTTGTCTCCTTCCACTGAGATGCTCTAGAAGCCATTTGAACCAATAAATCCGAGCTTTTGCCAAGTTTGAATGAAATGAAAATTTCAAAAATCTTCCATGATGTGATTTCGGATTTGGTGTTTGACGGTGTTTTGATGAAGATTTGAGGTTGTTTTGTAGTGTAAATAGTGCTCTAAACTTGTTTTGGTGTTATAGGAATGGTTAGAAGTTGATTTGATGGAAGTTTATGAGTTTTTGATAAGTTTATGAAGTTGAAAAAAATGGGTTAAAATGAATTTCGTGAATAGTGTTTTTGAGGGTGTTTGTTGATGATTTGATGATGATTTATGTGTTTGTGAGTGTTTTGAAGTGATTGAAATTGATGAGAATGAATTTGAATGAAGTTTGATGAATGATGAAATGGTTTGCTTTGTGTTTTGTATTGATGAAGAGATGAAGTTGTGTTGTGAAGTTGATTGAAAGAATGGTTTTGAGATAGAGATGATTTTGAGATCTCTACCTATTCTATGTTTTTTGCTGCCGTCCTCCCATCCCCTCTTGTCTCAATTTTTTTTCTTTTTGGAGTTAGGTTTTAGGGTTGTAAGCTAGAAGTGGAAAATTAGACATTGAACTTTGTTGTTTAAGAGATATGTTGGTGGGATTGATCCACAAAGAGAAAGAAGACAAAGTTGTATAGTTGTTAATGTGCATTGGATGCTTTCTTTTTTGATTTTTCATGATATGATAAAAATAATAAAAGGATACAATATAAAATGAAAACTAAATTAAATGATGAGTGGTAGAAAATAAAGAATGAATAATGATGATGATAAAATAAGTAGTAAAAAGATAATATAATAGTTAAAGTAGAGATTTTTTAATAAAATGGTAATAAGACAAAGAAAATAATGATAATTAATAAAAAGATAAATAGGCGGAAATAAATAAAAAAGATAAAGGAGAAGACATGATAGACGACGTTCAAATGAAAAAAAAAAAAAAAAGAGCGTAAATATATGACTGCGAAAAAATGAATGGATGCCATGATATAAAAGATTTTTTTTTGTATTTTAAAGTTAATAATAAAGAGAATGGATTTGAGGTCCAAAATTGGGGTACAACAGCTGCCCCTATTTAAGTTTCTTCACCAGGAGAGATGAAGATTAAAATCTTTGTCTAGACGGGATTGAAGAGACTTAAATATAAAACGTGCACCATTTTTGGACCTAAAATCCTCTAACAGTGTTTAAGATGCAAATATGAATGCATGAAATGCAGATGATCAGTTTTTTTGAATTTTTTTTTGTATGAATGTTGTAAAAGACAAACAAAAGAAGAAGACATAGTTAGGACTCCACAGGGGAAGAACATAACATTGCCAGGCTGGGAAAATAACAAGATGTGCCCCAAGTCCATTGGAAGAACGAACTCCACTGGGGAACAAAGTAAAGTGCTGGGGAGAATATTACTTATTATTTTGTGATTGATAGTGATGTGAAAAGAACATTGTCTACCGTCTTACAAAGAGACAGATTGCAGATAAAAGACAATGTTTATAGAGAATAAGAGAATTGCCCACCGCCTGACAAGGACGGATTGCAGATAAAAGACAATTTCTACAAGAAAAACAGGGACATTGTCCACCGCCTTGCAAAGTGACGGCTTGCAGATAAAAGACAACGTTTACTGAGAACAAGAGCATCGTCCACCGCCTTACGAAGAGACAGCTTGCAGATAAAAGACGACCTCTATAAAGAACAAGATCATTGTCCACCGCCTTACAAAGAGACAGCTTGCAGATAAAAGACAATGTTTATAGAGAACAAGAGAATTGCCCACCGCCTGACAAGGACGGATTGCAGATAAAAGACAATTTCTACAAGAAAAACAGAGACATTGTCCACCGCCTTGCAAAGTGACGGCTTGCAGATAAAAGACAACGTTTACTGAGAACAAGAGCATCGTCCACCGCCTTACGAAGAGACAGCTTGCAGATAAAAGACGACCTCTATAAAGAACAAGATCATTGTCCACCGCCTTACAAAGAGACAGCTTGCAGATAAAAGACAACGTCTACAGAAAATAAGAGAATTGTCCACCGCCTGACAAGGACGGATTGCAGATAAAAGACAATTTCTACAAGAAAAACAGGAACATTGTCCACCGCCTTGCAAAGTGACGGCTTGCAGATAAAAGACAATTTCCACAGATAATAAGAGCATTGTCCACCGCCTTACGAAGAGACAGCTTGCAGATAAAAGACAAACTCTACAAAGAACATGAACATTGTCCACCGCCTTGGAAAGACGGAATGCATAAAGAAGACAAAGTCCACAGAGAACAAGAAGATTGTCCACCGCCTTACAAAGAGACGGATTGCAGATAAAAGACAACCTCTACAAAGAACAGGAATATTGTCCACCGCCTTGGAAAGACGGAATGCATAAAGAAGACAAAGTCCACAGAGAACAAGAAGATTGTCCACCGCCTTACAAAGAGACGGATTGCAGATAAAAGACAACCTCTACAAAGAACAGGAATATTGTCCACCGCCTTACCAAGAGACGGATTGCAGATAAAAGACAACATCCACATAGCACAAGAGTATTGTCCACCGCCTTACAAAGAGACGGATTGCAGATAAAAGACAACCTCTACAAAGAACAGGAATATTGTCCACCGCCTTACCAAGAGACGGATTGCAGATAAAAGACAACATCCACATAGCACAAGAGTATTGTCCACCGTCTTGCAAATAGACGGAATGCAGATAAAAGACAATCTCTACATGTCACCCACTAGTAACATGATTCTCTGAAAGAAAAGTAACTATGACGAGTACTTCGAAAAAAAAGATTCAATTTGATTGAATTGTATAAGTGTATGTATTTGTAGAGAAAAAGATTTGTATGATATTTTGTGTAATGTACATTGATAGGATTCACTGGGGATAAAACCACATGAGGAACTGTGAAATGTATTTGTAAAACACAAGTTTCTTGTATGGAAACATTGTCACTTGTTGTGTTGAGGATATAACTGAATGGATACAAGCTTCTCAGATGACGAGATTGCCACTTGTTGAATGTGTACAAGCTTCTCGGATGACGAGACTGCCACTTGTAAAATGTGTACAAGCTTCTCAGATGACGAGACTGCCACTTGTTTAATCGGATACAAGCTTCTCGAACGACGAGACTGCCACTTGTAAAATTGGATACAAGCTTCTCGAACGACGAGACTGCCACTTGTAAAATGTGTACAAGCTTCTCGAACGACGAGACTGCCACTTGTAAAATTGGATACAAGCTTCTCGAACGACGAGACTGCCACTTGTAAAATTGGATACAAGCTTCTCGAACGACGAGACTGCCACTCGTAAAATTGGATACAAGCTTCTCGAACGACGAGACTGCCACTTGTTGAAAGGTGTACAAGCTTCTCGGATGACGAGATTGCCACTTGTAAAATGGGTACAAGCTTCTCAGATTACGAGACTGCCACTTGTTGTTTTGAATTGATGTCCAATCCGGGAACAAACCGGAGGGAAACTGTAAAACAAGACTTTGTGTCCAATTGAAGAATAAATTCAACTGGGATTTTCCTTTTGTTGTAGGAAAAACTGAAACAACCATCTTCCACAAGAGAGGAGTCTAGTGGGGAAATTTTGAAACAAGAGATGTGTATACTTATCTGCCTAAGCTGACACTCTAATTGGAAGGAACAACATGCCCATCCCGACTCTATTTTGTAAACACAGACAAGACAAAAGAAATAGAAATTTGTATAATGATGTAATAAGGTATGAAAGATGCAAATGTTCATGGCACATGTAAATGCTATGTATGAATGTTATGTATGAAAGTATGTATGTATGTATGTATGTTGTGAATGTATGTATGTGGAACATCTTTTGACGGACAAACAAAGTGACCAAACTGGAAACACAAGCCAACGTCGCATCACTGTGCAGGATATCTCCACAAAGTGTAAATGTCACTGTAGATAAAGTAAGAGAACTCTTCTTGGGGAAGGAACAACTTCTCTGGGGAATTGACCGTTTTGGCTGAAACGATCAGTATATTGAAACTTGACTGCACTCAAAACAACTTTGTCAACTTTCATTGGGGATGTACCCTTTTCTAGGAAGAATATTGTTTACATTCTCTTAGAGAAAACATGTTTGTTGTTGGTGAAAAACTTGAGAAAATGGAGCCGAGTTGCCCCTTGCTCTGGATCCTTGCTTCAGTCTAAAGATCCTTGAAAGAATCGCTCGAAGAGCGTGACTGGTTGACCTTTTACATCCAGTGTACCTTTTCAGGAATATATGATCTTGACACAGTATGCCCCAAGTGCTTAAAACCTTGAAGAGTATGCCCCTGACCAACTGACGTTTGAAATAACCAAATCCTGAACCATTTCAACCTTGATAAGAAGAATATTCAACTTGTTTGCCCCTGATTGGCGAAATTCATGTGTAACTTGCCCCTAGCTAGGAGCGTCTCAAGTCAGCTTTACCAATGATTAGACTATAGCTCAAATTTCTTTGATGTCAAGTATTAATTTGCAAGTAAATTTTTTATTTTGAAAAGTATTTTTGATAAAATGCATATGTATGTTTTTGAAATTGAATATTTTTGTGGTGGAAGCACATATGATGTGTACAAAAGATAATTTGTGATTACTCAACAAACAGGATGAGTCAGCTTAACAATAAATTTGTTGAATATGCTTTCACAGTGAACCTAGTTTCAATTAGGTCTTTTGTATGTTATAACGTGGCTGGGCTCACGGTTTTTCAAAAAAGGATTGTTAGGCTCAAAATTTTATTTGGTCCCACCCAATCTTCTTGATGTCCTTCATTCCTAAATTCAATTAATTCAAACTGATGCACTCAGTCAACAAGAGAACTGTTGACAATGATGTTTGAGGTTGACACTTTGATAGAATTTTTATCGATGTTCTTTTGAATTGACTTTGATGAGATTTTTTTGAAGTGACAGTCACTTTTTGTTTAGGAGGTTGTTCCTATTTTTGAATCACTCTTTATTTGTATGGACTGGTTCTTTTCGAACTTTGAATTTGTGGTCCATCAGGATGCCCCTCTTTTGTGTGGGCTCTTTTTTGTATTCACTTTTTTTTGTACTCTCCTTTTTTTGTAATCACTCTGTTTTTTTTGTATTCTATCTTTTTTGTTTTTTTTTCTTTGAACAACTCTTGTAATATTTTGGTGTATGAATATTGTGACTGCCATATGAATTGTTGTGAGTCTCATCTCTTGACAGCTTCCTTTGTCTGAGGAAAGCATTGTGATTAGACCAGATGAATTGATTCTCTTGTATCAAAATGCATCATTAACTTAATTGAAAGACTACCCTGCCCCAGGTTATGATTAAGGGTTCAGAAAAAGTAGAAAGAAACACCGACTTCAGGCTCAAAGGGGGTGATTACGGATTATCTCCTTATATCTCCACTGTTTGGGAAGATAAACAATGCCTTACATCGTCAACTAAGTTTTTTTCACCATTGAAAGCATATATCAGCAAATATCAGTTATTTATTTTCATCATCCTCGCTCCAAGTTTGTAAGTAATAAAGCAAGAAAAGAGTGAATACGAATGGATTAATTCCAAAAACATGCATGTTTATTATATTAAAAGTGCTTATCAAAAGACATAATTTTAAAAGCAAACAAATGCTTAACAAGAAAGAAATAAAAAGCCTAGCGATCATAGAGATGAGCTTCCTTGTACCACTGACCTCAATTGGATAAAAGTGTAGCAGGGGTAACATCAACAACAACCCAATTGTGGCAAATCAAACCATGTATCATAGAGCTGGGTGTACATCCTTGAATCTGATGCCTGTTGGATAGGCTGAGAATAAGACTGTTGTTGAATCTGATGCCTTTGTTGAGATTGGAAAGGCAAAAACAGTTGCTCGATGAGAAGATGGTGGTTATTCTGCGCCACCATTAAGGAAGTGATCAGGGCATTTTTCTTTTCCAAATCTGCCCGAAGTGTGATGACGTCTTCACGAAGCTGAGTGTTCTCTTGTTCAATTGCTTCCATTCTTTTCTCTTGATTAACACAAACGTTGACTTGCAAGTTGACTTTGGACAAGAGCGTCGGACCACTGAGAGAAAGACATGAAGCTTAGACTTTTTGAAGGAGACCATGAATGCGAAATGATGTATGATAAAGAAAGCTTTTTTATTTTGATTTTGATTTTTCAAAGGACTTTAGGATACCAATCATAAAGGACCTTGTTTTTTGTTGATGATCAAGAATTTTTTCTTTTCAAAGCAACCTTCTTTTTTGAAGGTCCATGATGATTGTGTAATTTATGAAGAAATTCCTCTAAGTCCTTTGAAAATCAATGGCAAGAGTTTTTTTGGATGAATGGATGCATGGATGTATGGATGCAACAATCACAAACATAAGCAAACATGGTTGGTTGGGATATCACAATGTTGGAGCCAAAGGGTAAACCACCCACAAGGAATGAACTGTTGGTTTTTCTTTTTGTACCTGTATCACGGGTTCTAAAAGGTCTCAAAGTCTACAACCTTCCTTCTTGAATACCAATGTCCACAACTGAACTCGTGGCCAAATGAAATATCCAAGGGAAGATCTCGTTTGAGTGTAGTATCGCGGAACAACTTTAACCAAAACTCACTCTCGGTTAAGCCATCGCACTACGTTCTAAGAGGCCAAGATGGGTTAAAGGTGACTAAAAAGGTCCCACAGTATCCTCATAATCATAATAATCTTTCTACGCAACTTAACTCGCGTCGAAGAGAATACTACAACATGTCTCATCAACTGTGGCGTGATTATATCACATGCGAGTATGTGCAAAACTAAACTTTCGCCCATCCCACTATGATTATATCACAATCTATCTCATGGTGCACTCAAGCTCGGGTCAAGCTTGTCTCAACTCAAGAAAATCCCTCCCACAATGTATATAAAGCATGTAAACAAGTAAAGCACATAAAAGCATATAAATTAGGTTCAACCCTCTTAAGGAGAGAATCCCCAGTGAAGTCGCCATTTTTCTGTTGCGGGATTTTTGAGACATACCCCACTACAGTTTGATCTTTCATTTCCAAATTGGGGGGAAAGAGTCGAAAACCTAAAGAGAAAGAGATTCTAAGGTACGGGGGTTAGTTGCGCTTAAGGAAGGTGTTAGCACCCCAAGCGCCCATGGTACTCCATGGTAACCTCTTATATGTTTTTGTGCTTTTTTTGTTTTCAAACATGCTTTAAGAATGGAGGGAGAAGTTGTATAGAAGAAAAAGAAAGAAATTAATGTCATTTTAAGTCTCACCTTTTAAAGATCAATATAAACACACTAAACCATTCCCCCTTTGATAGGAGAATGATTGAATTCTTGCAATGTTTATAAGGATCGTCAAAATTTTAGACTAAAAATGATAAAAGTCTCTTAAAAGTGAAAAGATAGTAAAACAAAAGTTAAAAGAATTTTCCTTAAAGTAAATAAAAGAAAAGAAATGTAAATATATTTTTTCTTTTGTAAAAAAGGATTTTTTTTTTTTGAGAGTAAAGTAATTATTGTATTGTAGAGAAAATGTTTAAAAGGAAAGAAATAGTAAGAAAGTGTATATTTTGTTATAAAAAGTTAAGTGTAAGTAAAAGGTAAAAAAGGGTTAAAAGAATTTTCCTTAAGGTGAATAAAAGGAAAGAAAGGTAAATATATTTTTTGCTTGTAAAAAAAAGGTTTTCTTGAAAGAAATATAATTATTGTAGTGTAAAGAAAAAGTTGTTAAGAGAAAGAAAAAGTTGTAAGAAAGTATAAATTTTGTTATATATAAAAAAATAAAATAAAAAAAAAGAGTTAAGTGTAATATATATAGTTAAATGATATAATGACGTTGCGACTAAAATGGACCTACGATTGTTTTTGTTATCTTTTCAAATATCGCGTTTTTTTGGGTAGGCAAGAGATTTTGTCGCAAGAGACCTCATAACCAATTGAAATTTGATTATAAGCTCTCTCGCTTGGAAATGAATATGGCATTGTGTGTGTAGTGTAAGCTAGGAAAGCAGTAAAAACAATAAATAAAGTCCTACGCTATTACAACCCAATTGAATAATTAATTTACAACCATATCGAATTTGAATGAATAAATAATAATAAGCAAATAAATAAATAAATAAATAACAATGCATAAAAGTAAAATGCAAGTGCGGAGAAATAAATATGATAATGAATATGCACATAGGAGGAGAAAAGGAAAACATCGCAAAATAACATCCTAATTAAAAGTGGAGTGTGTGTGAAAAGGTGTCGGAGGTGAAAACATGATAATAACACTTACGAAAGTCATTCACAACAACAAACAATCCTAATTAACACATACAAGCAAAAACGTTTTATTTAACAAAAAGAAAGTTTTTTTTTTTGAAGAGAATGAATTTAGGCCAAAAGGCCCTTAACTATTAATGCTAATGTTAGAACTCAATGATTTTATAAATTAAAATATTGTCTCTAACATGCATTTTTTAAAATGATGCATTGTCCTAACCTAAATGCAATGCATGTATGCATGTAGAAATGTGTAGTGAACATGTGATATAAAAAAATGTAATGTGATGTAGAATTATTTTGTAAAAAATGTTACGTGACAAGAAAAAATGCATAATGTGATGTAATGGGTAGTGTGAAATTTAATGTGAAAAATGTAGCATGTAAATATAGAATATGATATGATGTAAAACGGATGATCATAAAAATGCATGATGCAAGTGGACATGAACATAAATATGTATGTATGCAATTATATGATGAACTAATTATAAAACAAATAGTAATGAACATGTGCAAAAACAAAACATATCAATGAGAATTTAGAAAATTAAAATTTAAACCTTAAAAGAGATGTTTAAATATTAGTGTAAGATTTAGACTCAATAAGCTTAAATAAGCTATTGTTCCAAATAATCACTTATTGAGTAAAAGCAATCACTAACAAAATAAAAAAACAACTAATGACAAAAATAAAATTTAAATTTAAATTTCGAAAGAGATCCTTAAGTATTAGTGTAAAATTTGAACTCAATAAGCTTAAATAAGCTATTGTCCCAAATAAGCACTTATTGAATAAGCTAAAAAAAACAAATAAAGTTGCAGTGGTATAACAGTAAAATGGGGTGCAAACTAGCAAATCAGGAAAGAAATCAAACAGATTCAGGCCCATAGGCCCAGTCAACACAGAATAAAGAAGTCAAAGTTCTTGCTGATCCAGTGCAGCACATATAACGTGAGCGCGCACGCGCAGGTAACATCATCACCGTCAGATTTCATTTAAATGAAATCAGACGGTTCCGTTTTAAAGCTCAGATCAGACGTCCCAGATTCAATCACAGCACAGATCAGACGCGCGTGATTAAATCTGGGAAAACATGTATCTATAGTGACAGCAAGACAAGTTTTAGTGACAAAATTCATAGGATTCATACATATAGTGACAGTGTTCATACTTTTAGTGACGAAAGTCATAGATGAATACTTCTAGTGATGGATCTGGGTTTCTTTAGTGTGTTCTTCATTTTCAAAAATCAAAATCATAGAAAAAACTCAAAACTAACTCAAATCTTGTGAAACAAAAACTTAATCCACTTGTTTTTTCGCATAGATCATGAATATGAGCCCATATTTCACGTTGGAGGGCTCTAAATCAACAAACGAAAATATAAGAACATGAAAGTACAAAAGTGGTTTGAAGCTTCAAAGTTTAAACAACATAAAACTCAAAAGAACACCAAATCAAGCAAACAAATACTCTATTTCATAGTATTTTTCACATAGATCATGAATATGCAGTTAGTTTTCACTATAGAACAACACATCTCGAAAAACGAAAACGTCAAGTATGAGGGTCAAAATGTGAAAATGAGTTTTGATGCAAAACTGGACAAAATTAGTTT
This sequence comes from Trifolium dubium, assembly GCA_951804385.1. Taxonomy (NCBI): domain Eukaryota; kingdom Viridiplantae; phylum Streptophyta; class Magnoliopsida; order Fabales; family Fabaceae; genus Trifolium; species Trifolium dubium. Next base: position 17,829,415 of record OX638071.1, on the reverse strand, counting down.
GAGGAAAGGCTTTAACACATCAAGATAAGATCACAGCAACAATAATCATGTAAAATGGAGGTCTATGGAGTTCAAAATGGTTACCTCAAGTTTGCACAAGAAGAGAGCTCGAGTTGGACACTTTGAAGGCTTTAAGCTTGCATTTACATGTTGTCTCCTTCCACTGAGATGCTCTAGAAGCCATTTGAACCAATAAATCCGAGCTTTTGCCAAGTTTGAATGAAATGAAAATTTCAAAAATCTTCCATGATGTGATTTCGGATTTGGTGTTTGACGGTGTTTTGATGAAGATTTGAGGTTGTTTTGTAGTGTAAATAGTGCTCTAAACTTGTTTTGGTGTTATAGGAATGGTTAGAAGTTGATTTGATGGAAGTTTATGAGTTTTTGATAAGTTTATGAAGTTGAAAAAAATGGGTTAAAATGAATTTCGTGAATAGTGTTTTTGAGGGTGTTTGTTGATGATTTGATGATGATTTATGTGTTTGTGAGTGTTTTGAAGTGATTGAAATTGATGAGAATGAATTTGAATGAAGTTTGATGAATGATGAAATGGTTTGCTTTGTGTTTTGTATTGATGAAGAGATGAAGTTGTGTTGTGAAGTTGATTGAAAGAATGGTTTTGAGATAGAGATGATTTTGAGATCTCTACCTATTCTATGTTTTTTGCTGCCGTCCTCCCATCCCCTCTTGTCTCAATTTTTTTTCTTTTTGGAGTTAGGTTTTAGGGTTGTAAGCTAGAAGTGGAAAATTAGACATTGAACTTTGTTGTTTAAGAGATATGTTGGTGGGATTGATCCACAAAGAGAAAGAAGACAAAGTTGTATAGTTGTTAATGTGCATTGGATGCTTTCTTTTTTGATTTTTCATGATATGATAAAAATAATAAAAGGATACAATATAAAATGAAAACTAAATTAAATGATGAGTGGTAGAAAATAAAGAATGAATAATGATGATGATAAAATAAGTAGTAAAAAGATAATATAATAGTTAAAGTAGAGATTTTTTAATAAAATGGTAATAAGACAAAGAAAATAATGATAATTAATAAAAAGATAAATAGGCGGAAATAAATAAAAAAGATAAAGGAGAAGACATGATAGACGACGTTCAAATGAAAAAAAAAAAAAAAAGAGCGTAAATATATGACTGCGAAAAAATGAATGGATGCGATGATATAAAAGATTTTTTTTTGTATTTTAAAGTTAATAATAAAGAGAATGGATTTGAGGTCCAAAATTGGGGTACAACAGCTGCCCCTATTTAAGTTTCTTCACCAGGAGAGATGAAGATTAAAATCTTTGTCTAGACGGGATTGAAGAGACTTAAATATAAAACGTGCACCATTTTTGGACCTAAAATCCTCTAACAGTGTTTAAGATGCAAATATGAATGCATGAAATGCAGATGATCAGTTTTTTTGAATTTTTTTTTGTATGAATGTTGTAAAAGACAAACAAAAGAAGAAGACATAGTTAGGACTCCACAGGGGAAGAACATAACATTGCCAGGCTGGGAAAATAACAAGATGTGCCCCAAGTCCATTGGAAGAACGAACTCCACTGGGGAACAGAGTAAAGTGCTGGGGAGAATATTACTTATTATTTTGTGATTGATAGTGATGTGAAAAGAACATTGTCTACCGTCTTACAAAGAGACAGATTGCAGATAATAGACAATGTTTATAGAGAATAAGAGAATTGCCCACCGCCTGACAAGGACGGATTGCAGATAAAAGACAATTTCTACAAGAAAAACAGGGACATTGTCCACCGCCTTGCAAAGTGACGGCTTGCAGATAAAAGACAACGTTTACTGAGAACAAGAGCATCGTCCACCGCCTTACGAAGAGACAGCTTGCAGATAAAAGACGACCTCTATAAAGAACAAGATCATTGTCCACCGCCTTACAAAGAGACAGCTTGCAGATAAAAGACAATGTTTATAGAGAACAAGAGAATTGCCCACCGCCTAACAAGGACGGATTGCAGATAAAAGACAATTTCTACAAGAAAAACAGAGACATTGTCCACCGCCTTGCAAAGTGACGGCTTGCAGATAAAAGACAACGTTTACTGAGAACAAGAGCATCGTCCACCGCCTTACGAAGAGACAGCTTGCAGATAAAAGACGACCTCTATAAAGAACAAGATCATTGTCCACCGCCTTACAAAGAGACAGCTTGCAGATAAAAGACAACGTCTACAGAAAATAAGAGAATTGTCCACCGCCTGACAAGGACGGATTGCAGATAAAAGACAATTTCTACAAGAAAAACAGGAACATTGTCCACCGCCTTGCAAAGTGACGGCTTGCAGATAAAAGACAATTTCCACAGATAATAAGAGCATTGTCCACCGCCTTACGAAGAGACAGCTTGCAGATAAAAGACAAACTCTACAAAGAACATGAACATTGTCCACCGCCTTGGAAAGACGGAATGCATAAAGAAGACAAAGTCCACAGAGAACAAGAAGATTGTCCACCGCCTTACAAAGAGACGGATTGCAGATAAAAGACAACCTCTACAAAGAACAGGAATATTGTCCACCGCCTTGGAAAGACGGAATGCATAAAGAAGACAAAGTCCACAGAGAACAAGAAGATTGTCCACCGCCTTACAAAGAGACGGATTGCAGATAAAAGACAACCTCTACAAAGAACAGGAATATTGTCCACCGCCTTACCAAGAGACGGATTGCAGATAAAAGACAACATCCACATAGCACAAGAGTATTGTCCACCGCCTTACAAAGAGACGGATTGCAGATAAAAGACAACCTCTACAAAGAACAGGAATATTGTCCACCGCCTTACCAAGAGACGGATTGCAGATAAAAGACAACATCCACATAGCACAAGAGTATTGTCCACCGTCTTGCAAATAGACGGAATGCAGATAAAAGACAATCTCTACATGTCACCCACTAGTAACATGATTCTCTGAAAGAAAAGTAACTATGACGAGTACTTCGAAAAAAAAGATTCAATTTGATTGAATTGTATAAGTGTATGTATTTGTAGAGAAAAAGATTTGTATGATATTTTGTGTAATGTACATTGATAGGATTCACTGGGGATAAAACCACATGAGGAACTGTGAAATGTATTTGTAAAACACAAGTTTCTTGTATGGAAACATTGTCACTTGTTGTGTTGAGGATATAACTGAATGGATACAAGCTTCTCAGATGACGAGATTGCCACTTGTTGAATGTGTACAAGCTTCTCGGATGACGAGACTGCCACTTGTAAAATGTGTACAAGCTTCTCAGATGACGAGACTGCCACTTGTTTAATCGGATACAAGCTTCTCGAACGACGAGACTGCCACTTGTAAAATTGGATACAAGCTTCTCGAACGACGAGACTGCCACTTGTAAAATGTGTACAAGCTTCTCGAACGACGAGACTGCCACTTGTAAAATTGGATACAAGCTTCTCGAACGACGAGACTGCCACTTGTAAAATTGGATACAAGCTTCTCGAACGACGAGACTGCCACTCGTAAAATTGGATACAAGCTTCTCGAACGACGAGACTGCCACTTGTTGAAAGGTGTACAAGCTTCTCGGATGACGAGATTGCCACTTGTAAAATGGGTACAAGCTTCTCAGATTACGAGACTGCCACTTGTTGTTTTGAATTGATGTCCAATCCGGGAACAAACCGGAGGGAAACTGTAAAACAAGACTTTGTGTCCAATTGAAGAATAAATTCAACTGGGATTTTCCTTTTGTTGTAGGAAAAACTGAAACAACCATCTTCCACAAGAGAGGAGTCTAGTGGGGAAATTTTGAAACAAGAGATGTGTATACTTATCTGCCTAAGCTGACACTCTAATTGGAAGGAACAACATGCCCATCCCGACTCTATTTTGTAAACACAGACAAGACAAAAGAAATAGAAATTTGTATAATGATGTAATAAGGTATGAAAGATGCAAATGTTCATGGCACATGTAAATGCTATGTATGAATGTTATGTATGAAAGTATGTATGTATGTATGTATGTATGTTGTGAATGTATGTATGTGGAACATCTTTTGACGGACAAACAAAGTGACCAAACTGGAAACACAAGCCAACGTCGCATCACTGTGCAGGATATCTCCACAAAGTGTAAATGTCACTGTAGATAAAGTAAGAGAACTCTTCTTGGGGAAGGAACAACTTCTCTGGGGAATTGACCGTTTTGGCTGAAACGATCAGTATATTGAAACTTGACTGCACTCAAAACAACTTTGTCAACTTTCATTGGGGATGTACCCTTTTCTAGGAAGAATATTGTTTACATTCTCTTAGAGAAAACATGTTTGTTGTTGGTGAAAAACTTGAGAAAATGGAGCCGAGTTGCCCCTTGCTCTGGATCCTTGCTTCAGTCTAAAGATCCTTGAAAGAATCGCTCGAAGAGCGTGACTGGTTGACCTTTTACATCCAGTGTACCTTTTCAGGAATATATGATCTTGACACAGTATGCCCCAAGTGCTTAAAACCTTGAAGAGTATGCCCCTGACCAACTGACGTTTGAAATAACCAAATCCTGAACCATTTCAACCTTGATAAGAAGAATATTCAACTTGTTTGCCCCTGATTGGCGAAATTCATGTGTAACTTGCCCCTAGCTAGGAGCGTCTCAAGTCAGCTTTACCAATGATTAGACTATAGCTCAAATTTCTTTGATGTCAAGTATTAATTTGCAAGTAAATTTTTTATTTTGAAAAGTATTTTTGATAAAATGCATATGTATGTTTTTGAAATTGAATATTTTTGTGGTGGAAGCACATATGATGTGTACAAAAGATAATTTGTGATTACTCAACAAACAGGATGAGTCAGCTTAACAATAAATTTGTTGAATATGCTTTCACAGTGAACCTAGTTTCAATTAGGTCTTTTGTATGTTATAACGTGGCTGGGCTCACGGTTTTTCAAAAAAGGATTGTTAGGCTCAAAATTTTATTTGGTCCCACCCAATCTTCTTGATGTCCTTCATTCCTAAATTCAATTAATTCAAACTGATGCACTCAGTCAACAAGAGAACTGTTGACAATGATGTTTGAGGTTGACACTTTGATAGAATTTTTATCGATGTTCTTTTGAATTGACTTTGATGAGATTTTTTTGAAGTGACAGTCACTTTTTTTTTAGGAGGTTGTTCCTATTTTTGAATCACTCTTTATTTGTATGGACTGGTTCTTTTCGAACTTTGAATTTGTGGTCCATCAGGATGCCCCTCTTTTGTGTGGGCTCTTTTTTGTATTCACTTTTTTTTGTACTCTCCTTTTTTTGTAATCACTCTGTTTTTTTTGTATTCTATCTTTTTTGTTTTTTTTTCTTTGAACAACTCTTGTAATATTTTGGTGTATGAATATTGTGACTGCCATATGAATTGTTGTGAGTCTCATCTCTTGACAGCTTCCTTTGTCTGAGGAAAGCATTGTGATTAGACCAGATGAATTGATTCTCTTGTATCAAAATGCATCATTAACTTAATTGAAAGACTACCCTGCCCCAGGTTATGATTAAGGGTTCAGAAAAAGTAGAAAGAAACACCGACTTCAGGCTCAAAGGGGGTGATTACGGATTATCTCCTTATATCTCCACTGTTTGGGAAGATAAACAATGCCTTACATCGTCAACTAAGTTTTTTTCACCATTGAAAGCATATATCAGCAAATATCAGTTATTTATTTTCATCATCCTCGCTCCAAGTTTGTAAGTAATAAAGCAAGAAAAGAGTGAATACGAATGGATTAATTCCAAAAACATGCATGTTTATTATATTAAAAGTGCTTATCAAAAGACATAATTTTAAAAGCAAACAAATGCTTAACAAGAAAGAAATAAAAAGCCTAGCGATCATAGAGATGAGCTTCCTTGTACCACTGACCTCAATTGGATAAAAGTGTAGCAGGGGTAACATCAACAACAACCCAATTGTGGCAAATCAAACCATGTATCATAGAGCTGGGTGTACATCCTTGAATCTGATGCCTGTTGGATAGGCTGAGAATAAGACTGTTGTTGAATCTGATGCCTTTGTTGAGATTGGAAAGGCAAAAACAGTTGCTCGATGAGAAGATGGTGGTTATTCTGCGCCACCATTAAGGAAGTGATCAGGGCATTTTTCTTTTCCAAATCTGCCCGAAGTGTGATGACGTCTTCACGAAGCTGAGTGTTCTCTTGTTCAATTGCTTCCATTCTTTTCTCTTGATTAACACAAACGTTGACTTGCAAGTTGACTTTGGACAAGAGCGTCGGACCACTGAGAGAAAGACATGAAGCTTAGACTTTTTGAAGGAGACCATGAATGCGAAATGATGTATGATAAAGAAAGCTTTTTTATTTTGATTTTGATTTTTCAAAGGACTTTAGGATACCAATCATAAAGGACCTTGTTTTTTGTTGATGATCAAGAATTTTTTCTTTTCAAAGCAACCTTCTTTTTTGAAGGTCCATGATGATTGTGTAATTTATGAAGAAATTCCTCTAAGTCCTTTGAAAATCAATGGCAAGAGTTTTTTTGGATGAATGGATGCATGGATGTATGGATGCAACAATCACAAACATAAGCAAACATGGTTGGTTGGGATATCACAATGTTGGAGCCAAAGGGTAAACCACCCACAAGGAATGAACTGTTGGTTTTTCTTTTTGTACCTGTATCACGGGTTCTAAAAGGTCTCAAAGTCTACAACCTTCCTTCTTGAATACCAATGTCCACAACTGAACTCGTGGCCAAATGAAATATCCAAGGGAAGATCTCGTTTGAGTGTAGTATCGCGGAACAACTTTAACCAAAACTCACTCTCGGTTAAGCCATCGCACTACGTTCTAAGAGGCCAAGATGGGTTAAAGGTGACTAAAAAGGTCCCACAGTATCCTCATAATCATAATAATCTTTCTACGCAACTTAACTCGCGTCGAAGAGAATACTACAACATGTCTCATCAACTGTGGCGTGATTATATCACATGCGAGTATGTGCAAAACTAAACTTTCGCCCATCCCACTATGATTATATCACAATCTATCTCATGGTGCACTCAAGCTCGGGTCAAGCTTGTCTCAACTCAAGAAAATCCCTCCCACAATGTATATAAAGCATGTAAACAAGTAAAGCACATAAAAGCATATAAATTAGGTTCAACCCTCTTAAGGAGAGAATCCCCAGTGAAGTCGCCATTTTTCTGTTGCGGGATTTTTGAGACATACCCCACTACAGTTTGATCTTTCATTTCCAAATTGGGGGGAAAGAGTCGAAAACCTAAAGAGAAAGAGATTCTAAGGTACGGGGGTTAGTTGCGCTTAAGGAAGGTGTTAGCACCCCAAGCGCCCATGGTACTCCATGGTAACCTCTTATATGTTTTTGTGCTTTTTTTGTTTTCAAACATGCTTTAAGAATGGAGGGAGAAGTTGTATAGAAGAAAAAGAAAGAAATTAATGTCATTTTAAGTCTCACCTTTTAAAGATCAATATAAACACACTAAACCATTCCCCCTTTGATAGGAGAATGATTGAATTCTTGCAATGTTTATAAGGATCGTCAAAATTTTAGACTAAAAATGATAAAAGTCTCTTAAAAGTGAAAAGATAGTAAAACAAAAGTTAAAAGAATTTTCCTTAAAGTAAATAAAAGAAAAGAAATGTAAATATATTTTTTCTTTTGTAAAAAAGGATTTTTTTTTTTTGAGAGTAAAGTAATTATTGTATTGTAGAGAAAATGTTTAAAAGGAAAGAAATAGTAAGAAAGTGTATATTTTGTTATAAAAAGTTAAGTGTAAGTAAAAGGTAAAAAAGGGTTAAAAGAATTTTCCTTAAGGTGAATAAAAGGAAAGAAAGGTAAATATATTTTTTGCTTGTAAAAAAAAGGTTTTCTTGAAAGAAATATAATTATTGTATTGTAAAGAAAAAGTTGTTAAGAGAAAGAAAAAGTTGTAAGAAAGTATAAATTTTGTTATATATAAAAAAATAAAATAAAAAAAAAGAGTTAAGTGTAATATATATAGTTAAATGATATAATGACGTTGCGACTAAAATGGACCTACGATTGTTTTTGTTATCTTTTCAAATATCACGTTTTTTTGGGTAGGCAAGAGATTTTGTCGCAAGAGACCTCATAACCAATTGAAATTTGATTATAAGCTCTCTCGCTTGGAAATGAATATGGCATTGTGTGTGTAGTGTAAGCTAGGAAAGCAGTAAAAACAATAAATAAAGTCCTACGCTATTACAACCCAATTGAATAATTAATTTACAACCATATCGAATTTGAATGAATAAATAATAATAAGCAAATAAATAAATAAATAAATAACAATGCATAAAAGTAAAATGCAAGTGCGGAGAAATAAATATGATAATGAATATGCACATAGGAGGAGAAAAGGAAAACATCGCAAAATAACATCCTAATTAAAAGTGGAGTGTGTGTGAAAAGGTGTCGGAGGTGAAAACATGATAATAACACTTACGAAAGTCATTCACAACAACAAACAATCCTAATTAACACATACAAGCAAAAACGTTTTATTTAACAAAAAGAAAGTTTTTTTTTTTGAAGAGAATGAATTTAGGCCAAAAGGCCCTTAACTATTAATGCTAATGTTAGAACTCAATGATTTTATAAATTAAAATATTGTCTCTAACATGCATTTTTTAAAATGATGCATTGTCCTAACCTAAATGCAATGCATGTATGCATGTAGAAATGTGTAGTGAACATGTGATATAAAAAAATGTAATGTGATGTAGAATTATTTTGTAAAAAATGTTACGTGACAAGAAAAAATGCATAATGTGATGTAATGGGTAGTGTGAAATTTAATGTGAAAAATGTAGCATGTAAATATAGAATATGATATGATGTAAAACGGATGATCATAAAAATGCATGATGCAAGTGGACATGAACATAAATATGTATGTATGCAATTATATGATGAACTAATTATAAAACAAATAGTAATGAACATGTGCAAAAACAAAACATATCAATGAGAATTTAGAAAATTAAAATTTAAACCTTAAAAGAGATGTTTAAATATTAGTGTAAGATTTAGACTCAATAAGCTTAAATAAGCTATTGTTCCAAATAATCACTTATTGAGTAAAAGCAATCACTAACAAAATAAAAAAACAACTAATGACAAAAATAAAATTTAAATTTAAATTTCGAAAGAGATCCTTAAGTATTAGTGTAAAATTTGAACTCAATAAGCTTAAATAAGCTATTGTCCCAAATAAGCACTTATTGAATAAGCTAAAAAAAACAAATAAAGTTGCAGTGGTATAACAGTAAAATGGGGTGCAAACTAGCAAATCAGGAAAGAAATCAAACAGATTCAGGCCCATAGGCCCAGTCAACACAGAATAAAGAAGTCAAAGTTCTTGCTGATCCAGTGCAGCACATATAACGTGAGCGCGCACGCGCAGGTAACATCATCACCGTCAGATTTCATTTAAATGAAATCAGACGGTTCCGTTTTAAAGCTCAGATCAGACGTCCCAGATTCAATCACAGCACAGATCAGATGCGCGTGATTAAATCTGGGAAAACATGTATCTATAGTGACAGCAAGACAAGTTTTAGTGACAAAATTCATAGGATTCATACATATAGTGACAGTGTTCATACTTTTAGTGACGAAAGTCATAGATGAATACTTCTAGTGATGGATCTGGGTTTCTTTAGTGTGTTCTTCATTTTCAAAAATCAAAATCATAGAAAAAACTCAAAACTAACTCAAATCTTGTGAAACAAAAACTTAATCCACTTGTTTTTTCGCATAGATCATGAATATGAGCCCATATTTCACGTTGGAGGTCTCTAAATCAACAAACGAAAATATAAGAACATGAAAGTACAAAAGTGGTTTGAAGCTTCAAAGTTTAAACAACATAAAACTCAAAAGAACACCAAATCAAGCAAACAAATACTCTATTTCATAGTATTTTTCACATAGATCATGAATATGCAGTTAGTTTTCACTATAGAACAACACATCTCGAAAAACGAAAACGTCAAGTATGAGGGTCAAAATGTGAAAATGAGTTTTGATGCAAAACTGGACAAAATTAGTTTGAGGAAAGGCTTTAACACATCAAGATAAGATCACAGCAACAATAATCATGTAAAATGGAGGTCTATGGAGTTCAAAATGGTTACCTCAAGTTTGCACAAGAAGAGAGCTCGAGTTGGACACTTTGAAGGCTTTAAGCTTGCATTTACATGTTGTCTCCTTCCACTGAGATGCTCTAGAAGCCATTTGAACCAATAAATCCGAGCTTTTGCCAAGTTTGAATGAAATGAAAATTTCAAAAATCTTCCATGATGTGATTTCGGATTTGGTGTTTGACGGTGTTTTGATGAAGATTTGAGGTTGTTTTGTAGTGTAAATAGTGCTCTAAACTTGTTTTGGTGTTATAGGAATGGTTAGAAGTTGATTTGATGGAAGTTTATGAGTTTTTGATAAGTTTATGAAGTTGAAAAAAATGGGTTAAAATGAATTTCGTGAATAGTGTTTTTGAGGGTGTTTGTTGATGATTTGATGATGATTTATGTGTTTGTGAGTGTTTTGAAGTGATTGAAATTGATGAGAATGAATTTGAATGAAGTTTGATGAATGATGAAATGGTTTGCTTTGTGTTTTGTATTGATGAAGAGATGAAGTTGTGTTGTGAAGTTGATTGAAAGAATGGTTTTGAGATAGAGATGATTTTGAGATCTCTACCTATTCTATGTTTTTTGCTGCCGTCCTCCCATCCCCTCTTGTCTCAATTTTTTTTCTTTTTGGAGTTAGGTTTTAGGGTTGTAAGCTAGAAGTGGAAAATTAGACATTGAACTTTGTTGTTTAAGAGATATGTTGGTGGGATTGATCCACAAAGAGAAAGAAGACAAAGTTGTATAGTTGTTAATGTGCATTGGATGCTTTCTTTTTTGATTTTTCATGATATGATAAAAATAATAAAAGGATACAATATAAAATGAAAACTAAATTAAATGATGAGTGGTAGAAAATAAAGAATGAATAATGATGATGATAAAATAAGTAGTAAAAAGATAATATAATAGTTAAAGTAGAGATTTTTTAATAAAATGGTAATAAGACAAAGAAAATAATGATAATTAATAAAAAGATAAATAGGCGGAAATAAATAAAAAAGATAAAGGAGAAGACATGATAGACGACGTTCAAATGAAAAAAAAAAAAAAAAGAGCGTAAATATATGACTGCGAAAAAATGAATGGATGCGATGATATAAAAGATTTTTTTTTGTATTTTAAAGTTAATAATAAAGAGAATGGATTTGAGGTCCAAAATTGGGGTACAACATCACTCTATACTTTTCAAAGAGGGTTGATGATCCTTTCCCAGTAAATAATTCGACAAGTACTACCTACAGCAGATTGGTCTACATACAACTTTCCCAGTCAAAAGTTAAATAGACCTGCTCTTCAGTGATTGGTTCGAGGTGGTTATCTCCAGTCGATCGATAGATTAAATTCTTCAGCAAAAATAGTTTTCAAGCAAGTTGTCTCGTGAAATTTGCCAAAGATAATGGCAGAGCATTCAATTTTGACTCCCAGCAAGTTTTCTTTACTAAAAGACACATCAAGCGTTAGTGGAGCATTTTTACAGAATCAGTTTTGGAGTTCAGACACCCTGAGGGGAGAAGACTTCATTTTTCTTTTATGATCAACACAATCGAAGAAGAGGTAATGATCAGTTTTTGAGATAACGCACCCTGAGGGGAGGCAACTCAGCTTTCATGGTCGACACACCAGTGAAGTGGTAACGATCAATTTTGGAGTTCAGGTACCCTGAGGGGGGAAGACTTCATTTTTTCTTTCATGGTCGACACACCAGTGAAGTGGTAACGATCAATTTTGGAGTTCAGGTACCCTGAGGGGGGAAGACTTCATTTTTTCTTTCATGGTCGACACACCAGTGAAGTGGTAACGATCATTTTTGGAGTTCAGGTACCCTGAGGGGGGAAGACTTCATTTTTTCTTTCATAGTCGACACACCAGTGAAGTGGTAACGATCATTTTTGGAGTTCAGGTACCCTGAGGGGGGAAGACTTCATTTTTTCTTTCATGGCCGACACACCAGTGAAGTGGTAACGATCAGTTTTGGAGTTCAGGTACCCCGAGGGGGGAAGACTTCATTTTTTCTTTTATGGTCGACACACCAGTGAAGTGGTAACGATCAGTTTTGGAGTTCAGGTACCCCGAGGGGGGAAGACTTCATTTTTTCTTTTATGGTCGACACACCAGTGAAGTGGTAACGATCAGTTTTGGAGTTCAGGTACCCTGAGGGGGGAAGACTTCATTTTTTCTTTTATGGATCAACATACCCATAAAGCGGGTAATGATCATTTCATTCTCAGGTATTCAGTTACTAATCATTCCAGGTATGTTTCCACATTCATCTTCCATATACATTCATTACCATTACATCACATTCACACCACAAAATTAGGGGCATTTGTATTTAATTATCTTTTACTTCGAACACGTAAAGACGCAAGTTATTTACGCATTCGAGTATGAGACAATTAAATAGGGGCAGCTGTAATACCCTAATTTTGCGCTTTTGAAAATAAATATTTTATTTAAAAATTATTTCTTATTTTCATTAAGAAATACCCAAAAATAGACTTTAGATAATTTTGTTTTACAATTTATCCTTTTTCCTTTTTTCTTTAAAATATAGCAATTTACCTTTTTATATGAAAAATAGCAAAAATATTTGAAAATTGTTTTCACCTCTTTATTTAAGTATATACTTCATTGTTATCTTTTTTCTATATTTTTATTTACCTTTTTATTCATTTTTTCACTTAATATTTTTGTTTTTAGAGTTTTCTTGACCAATCAAGTGGTGCCACCTCATTTCTTTCACATTCTTATCTCTATCTTATCATTTAGAATAATTACATTTTTAGCCCATTTTCATTTTCCATCTTAACCCCAAAAAATCACATTTTATTACATTTTTACCTAACCTAATTGAGGGAGTATATAAGGCAACACATGACACTTGTAGAGGGGGGATAGATCAAATTTTCATTTTCATTTTCCTCTCTTCTTCTTGCAGCGCCGCTGCTCTCTTTCACTCCTCAAAACCCTAAAACTTCAACTCTCTTTTTCTCCATCAAAACTTCATCAAAACACAAAATCACCAAGAGACAAAATGTTCACCTCATCTTCCTCTACCTATTGATACTTAGATCGCACCCATAAGCTCCAAGACGACGGCAAATCGCGTGAGTCCGAAGCTCAAGAACACAAGAACTAAGAAGGTTGATTCCGGCTTGATTTTGGACGATTCTTACTTCTATCCTTTTTAAGTCATACTATACTACGCATATGATTTGATTTGAACCTTGTTTTATGATTTTTTAATTGTTGAAAACCGATTAGATCTAAAGTTTTTAAACTCGTCGGATTCGTTGATTGATGTGTTTTTATGCTTGATTGTTGAAAACTGATTGGAAACTTATGACCTACGCCAAAAAACAAGTTGAATCGAGTGTTTGTTCATGCGTTTTCGTTCAGATTTCGAGTTGTAATTTATGGATCCGAAACTTTGAATTGGATTTTCGTTTGGATTAAAGCTTTGTTTCAAAAAATCAATGTTAAATTCGTGATCTACGTTCGAAAACGTATTAAATCGACTATTGATTCGTTTGTTTTGGTGAAAAATCGTTCTGGTTAGAGTTTCAGTTGAGTCAACTCGGTCAGCTTCAATGGCTGACGCTGAGTCACTGGTTTGTGACTCGGCCGAGTTGGATGAAGGTGAGGGAGATGATGACGTGTCAGCCAGCGATTGGCTGACACGGTTTTGTTTGTTTTTTTGTCCAGGCGGGTTGTGATTTGGACCCGGGTCGGGTTGAACCGCTCGACCCGGTTCGGTTAGAATAAGTTTTGATTTGGGCTGAATCTCTTTTTTGGCCCAACTTTGTAGGTTTTTTTGTGATTGCTTCTGCTGCACCCCCCCTCTTTTCTGTTTGCACCTCCCTTCTGTTTTGAAATTTGGGCTTAGGCCCATTTTGTGTGAATTCAGATTCACACCCCATGTTTGCTGTATGCGCCCCCTGTTGGGCCTAGTAGACTTTTTAGGTTTTAGGCCCATTTCAGTGATTTCGATTTCGCACCCTTGTATGGGCCACGCCCGGGCTCGGCCCAAAGCCCATGGGCTTTTTTTTTTCTAAAAAAGACCCATGTAGTTTTTTTTAGCGTTTTCGTACCTTCGTTTTTTTTATCGTTTAATCTCGTTTAGCACTAATGGAAAAATAAAATAATATTTTAATTCGATGTTTATTTCGCACTTAATTTATTATCATGTATTATATGCCACATTTCATACTTATCACCGCATCTCTCATGCATTTCACGTTCATACGCATTCTCCTCTTCGTCTGATTCTCATCTGGTATTCTTCTATCCCTTTGCTCTGGCTTGGTGTTCTTTTAAACTTCTCTTCTTAAATAAAACAAAAAGTAATGATGAATCAATTAAAATGAAAAGAGGGGAGTGTGACGTATGTCCGCTCTGCTCGGGTAGGACAGTCTGTGACGTATGTCCCGGATGGTGGACTACCCTCATTTTAATTGGTGATTCTCAGTTTAGTTAATTAAAGTGAAAAGGAGGGAGTGTGACGTATGTCCGCTTGTTTCGAATAGGACAGTCTGTGACGTATGTCCCGGATGGTGGACTATTCTCATTTTAGTTAATGAAGCTCAGTTTAGTTGATTAAAGCGAAAAGGAGAGAGTGTGACGTATGTCCGCTTGATTCAAATAGGACAGTCTGTGACGTATGTCCCGGATGGTGGACTATTCTCACTTTAATTAATTAACTTTAAATATTTGAATGAAAAGGAGGGAATGCGACGTATGTCCCGTTCGGCTCGAATTGAACAGTCTGTGACGTATGACCGGATGGTGTTCAATTCTCATTCAACTGAACAATCTCAAAAAATCCTAAAAGATACTCAACTCACTTCAATTCTTTTTCCTGCCTCCGTGCAGTCAACTCTTTTCCACTGCTCTTGCGCAGTCAAATCTCTTTTCAACTGTTTTCCTAAACGGATAGTGCTTTATCCATTCCTCTGCTACAGACAAACGCTTAAGCCTCCGAAGCGAGCATACAAGCATACTGTTGTACCAGTGGAATGCGACCTAAGCATCGTTCACTAAAAACAACCAACACACAAATCTTTCTTTTCAGGAAGAACTACGTGAGCTTTGACTTCCTCATTGTACTTGGGGGATACGTAGGAGCAAGAGCCTCTCTCGTCAAGCCAAATAATAAAAAACTCTTTTTTCCCTTTTCAGTTTAATATGCGGTAATTTATTTCTTTTTATACGGTTATTTGTGTTTATGCAAACCAAAATTCCTCAAATGGTTCCCGTTGAGTACAACGGATATGAGGGGGTGTTAACGTCTTCCCCTCATGTAACCAACTCCCGAACCCGATCTTTTTCAAGGTTTTATCATTATTTTCCTTTCCCCTCACGGGATAAATAAAATATGGTGGCGGCTTCATTGTTTACATTTGTGCATTGCATTCTGTTATTGCATATCTGTATATTTTTTGCGCCGGGTACTACACCATCAAGAAAAGATTGGTCAAAACTGTTAGATGATGCTCTGTGGGCCTACAGAACTGCTTTTAAAACACCTTTGGGAATGTCCCCATTTAGATTAGTTTTTGGAAAGGCTTGCCACTTACCAATAGAGCTTCAATGCAAAGCCTTTTGGGCTACTAAGAAACTTAATTTTGATTTTAAAGCTTCTGGTAAGGCAAGACTTTTGCAACTGTCTGAATTGGAGGAACATAGGTTGTTTTCTTATGAAAATGCTGAATTGTACAAGGAAAGAACTAAAGCCTGGCATGACAAAAAGATTCAAAAGAGAGAGTTGGTAGAGGGTCAGTATGTGTTGCTCTACAACTCTAGGCTTAAGTTGTTTCCTGGTAAACTAAAATCAAGATGGTCAGGACCATTCAAACTTTTGAAAATTTATCCTTAAGGTGCTGTTGACCTTCTTGATGAAAAATGAGGTAAAGAATTTAAAGTAAATGGTCAGAGAGTTAAAAGCTATTGGGGTGATGACTCAAGGAAGAGAGTCACCACCACCCTTGATGATTCTTAATCATGATTTTACAAGTCAGGCTGAGGACTTTCTGAAACCAAGCGCTTGCTGGGAGGCAACCCAGCATTCTAATAACTTTTGTTGTTTTTAGTTGTATTAACACTACTAGAAAAAGTCTAAATACCGACGGAATTTAGAGACGAAATCTATTTCATCTCTATTAGAGACAGAATTAGAGACAGAAAAAAATGTCTCAATAATATTCTGTCTCTAAATCTGTCTCTAGCTATTTAGATTTTTAATTTATAAATAAAAAAGTAATTGGAGACAGATGTTAGAGACGAATTTTTTTCGTGTCTAATAGTTTTCGTCTCTGTATTCGTCTCTAAAAAGTCAATTTGTTATTAAAGTAGTTAATCATCTTCCAGAGACGAAATTTATTTGTCTCTGAATTAATTTGTCTCTAAAATCCATCTCTAAATGAAATAACATCGAAGATTCATCTCACCAACAAATTTACCGCCAAATTTTTTATTGTCTGCCAAAAAAATTTGCCGCCAAATTTTTTAATGTTCGCCAACAAATTTCCCGCCAAATTTTTTATTGTCCACCAAAAAATTTCCCGCTAAATTTTTTGTTGTCCATCCAAAATTTTAAACAAAACGATATATTTAATTTTTTATATTAATTTTTTTAATGTTACAAAACACATTTTCTTTGAGTCATAACTAGGACGGTCACTACGAACAATCAAGAAATCAGCGGCGGTTTTTTTGGCCAAAAAAATTGCCGCTAAATGTAAATTGACCCAGAAAGAGGCGTCGCTCATTCAGTAGCGGTTCGAGGAAACCGTTGGAATACCTACTGCTAGCATCGCGATTTCATGGAACAGTGATGTTAGAATATAGCATTTTAGCATTTAAACTTGTGTTATGTTTTTTTTGGTAGAAATATGTTTTTTCTTTTATAAAAAACAAATAAAAATTATTTTTCCTAAAAAGATTTATATAAGTTTAGGATTAAATAAAAGTTTACTTAAAAAATTATAACAAATGAATTATGCACTCATTTAATTTGTATGACAATTCACAATCCGCATCAATGAATAAAGAATACTCAAGTGGAGCAGAGAACTGAGAGAGAAAAGAAGAAGCAATAGGAGTATGTGCAGAAAAAGAAAGTCAAGTTGCTAATTTTGACCCGCATGATCAATGTTAGCATTCCTCTATATATATATATATATATATATATATATATATATAGGGGATGTATCAAATGAGAAAGACATATCTTATGTGAGAGTGAGAGGATTAAATATCAACCCTTTAATATAAATTAACGGATGAGATTATAACTTGCTTTAAAAAATCACGTGCAATCTAATTTAATTTTTTTGGTACAACAATTCAATTTTTTTATTTTATTACAATCCAACCAATTTTTTTTTGTTTGATTTCTTCTCAATTGCTCCAAACTCAGACTTATGAATGGAATTCAATATTATTTGTCATCTCACTAATTGTTTCCAATTTCTTCTTGCTGTTTCCAATTTCTAATTTCGCCATAGTTGCTCCCTCAAATTGAAAATCTATTGAATTTCATTGAATTTGACGATGACATAGATGCACGTGATTCAATTCAATATACTAAAAACATTTTTAACCTTTAATTTAATTATAAATTAAATATATTTTTTGTCAAGAAAAAACTTAAATAAACTTTGACAAAAAAAAAATTAAATATAAATATGTGTCAAAAAAAACTTAAATATAAATAAAAAATACGGAAGTAATATATATATTTGTAAAACTAAAGTTTCTTATTTTTTTAACAAAACTAAAGTTTGTTTTTAAAAACAACCTTTATTTATATTCAATTTTAAACAATATTTGGTCCTATACCAAAAAAAAACAATATTTGGTTACAACTCCAGGGGTGTGGTTGAGCGGTTGGGGCTCATCCTCCCTTAACTAAGGATCGAGGGTTCAATTCTCACGTTGGGTATGGAGCAACTTTAAATCTTTGAGCCAACTATCCCACCTATCGAGGTGCCTCCTATTTAGCGAGGGAATAGTCACTGCGTTCGCAGGTGGATACCCCGGTCTCGACAAAAAAAAATTGGTTACATAAATTGATTCTTTAGTCTTTATCAACAAAATAAAATAATGGTTCTTTAGTAAAAAAAAAAGTTCTATGAAGAGTTAATAATTGGAAGAGAACAAATATATTTTTGTTTAAATAAGATTTTTGTTTGAAGATATATATTTAAAATTAAATATTTCACAGAAGTAATTTTGGAAGATTGATTTTTATTTTACTTTAAGTATTCCAAACAAATATATTCCTTTAAAGTTTTTTTTTTCGAAGCAGAAATTGTTTTTGGAAAAGCTTTGTCTTGTTTGAAAAATAAATCTTTGGAAAAGATCTAATAAAAAATTTGGTGCTAACAAACTTTTTTTTTTTGACAAATGGTGCTAACAAACTTTATTAAATTGAAGCTAATTCTTTATGGAAGGCTTGAATATTATCTTATAGTCTATTTTACTATAAATAGAGACTCAAGTCCAACAACAATACTCACCCAAAAATATTGTGAAAGTCTAAGAGTTCTTAGAGTTTTTATGAGTTTTGTTTGTTTTTGTTCATTGTTCATTGTATGTTTTTTCTAGTGTGTAATTTTGATAGAACTTTAATTGTATGTTTTTTGGAAGGTTTGTGTATAATATTAATCAAAACTCTCCGATTCAACTTGAAAGAGAAGGCGACAATGAAAATGATGAGAAGGGTGATGAAGTTTAGCTTTAGTTAATTTCTTTTATGTATTTTTGTTAAATTATTTAAATTTATTTGTGTTGAACAACTTTAAGTTTGATATTGATACTTTGTAAATATGACTTACATTTTATGTTAATGTTTTAAATTTAGTGTTTATTAAAATTTGATTTTATCACATTGTAGAATTATATTAATTACATGGTGCGGGTAGCTGCAAAGAATAACAAAGTGAGGCAAGAATTTTTGTTGATTTGACATACTACAATTTGGTCGATTTAGAAGACGCGTAATGGAGATTTTGGTGAATGAAGTAATGAATGCCGGCGCTTTGGTAGATGATATTAAAGTGTTTAGTTAGAAGTGGAGTCTTGCTAGATTAAAGTTGCCGCCGTGTTTGTTTTACGAGTGGTGTTGGAATCCTGGAGATTGCTTAGTTAGATAGTTTTTTATTTGATCCCCTATGTGTTGTAGTTTGGGTGATGATGCTGTTTTTTTTTTTTTTCGATCTTGGAGCAGGTTTATTTGTTTTGTGCGTTGGAGTTATGACTTATGTAACACAGGGAAGAGGCTAGGTTTTGAGTGGGTTATGGTAGATGTTGTGGTGTTGTTTTTTATGTTAGCGGCTTTTAGTTTTTCTTTGGCCCTTGTGTCTTGTATATCTTGTAATTGAGTTAGTTTAATAAAATTTTGTAAATAAAAATTAATATTTGAAAAAATTGTGTAAGCATTTAATTGTTAAATAGACAAAAATAATGACTAATAAGAGATGAAAAATGTGTTTTGTGAGATAAAATTTTATGATTAGAGACAAAATTATTTGAATTTAGAGATGGATAATTTTGTCTCCGATAGAGACAAACTTTTATGCTTAGAGACGGAATTTTAGAGACAGAATAATTTGAATTCAGAGACGGATAATTTTGTCTCTGACAGAGACAATTTTTTTTGCTTAGAGACGAAATTTTAGAGACCGAATTATTTGAATTCAGAGACAGATAATTTTATCTCCAATAGAGACAAATTTTTTTGCTTAGAGACGGAATTTTAGAGACAGAATTATTTGAATTCAGAGACGGATAATTTTGGCTCCAATAGAGACGGATTTGTTGTGTTTTAAATTCAAAATTTAGAGACAAATATATAAAATCCGTCTCTGAATCAGAGACGGATAAATTCTGTCTCCAATCAGAGACGGAACATAAAATCCGTCTCTAATGGCTTAGAGACGAGAAAATTAACGACTAAATCAAATTCGTCTCTAATTCTGTCTCTAACGTGGTTAGTGACGGAATATTTGCCTTTTAGAGACAAATTTTGGCCGTCGGTATTTAAGATTTTTCTAGTAGTGTAATTTCAGGTAATGTGTGAAAATAGATTGCTGTTAGGAGGCAAGGCACTAGTTATCTCTAGTTGCCTTTGTCTAGTTGGCTGAGTGATGACAAATACAGTGACTGTCACCATTCTTAAGCTCTATGCCAACCAGATGAACCAAAGAAGAAGATTGAAGTAAATGTGTACTTAACTAAGTTCAAAGGAAGAGGCATGCCAGAGGTTATCAACAGGAAGCTGGAATGATGAGTCATTAGTTATCAGACGTTACCACGTGGCATTTGGCAGACAAAGTGATATCACGCGCTAAACTAGCCGTTGCGTTGATTTAGCGTGTAAACCGGTTTTCCAACGGTTAAACCCACATCATCCGCCATCATTCATCATTATCCCAACGTCCATAAAACTTTTCCATATCTTTTCCATCAATATCAGTACCAAAAATATAACCACCCATTACCTTCTATATAAACCAACCCTTATCACTCATAAAACCCCTTTACAAACAAACTTTCTAAACCTACTACTCTCTCTACTTTCTGCAAACAAATTCTACAACCCTTTACCTTTTAAAACACCCCACCGTTTCATCAATCCTTATCACGCAATCATGTCAACTGGAAAGAGGCAAGTGATAACTGCTGCCATGTCTGAAGATGAAGAAGATTATGATGTTTTTGTGAATAGCGACGCTGCTGAACGCTATGAAGTTTTCAACTCCAAGCAAATCCATACTGAACGTGGATTCATATTCAACGCTGACTTTGAGCGTTTAGAGATACGTGAAGACCTTGAGATGATCATCCATTCTCTCAAGTGGCAGAAGTTTGTTGCACACCCCTCAAGTTACAACACTCAATTGGTGAAGGAGTTCTACTCCAATCTTACCAACATTCACCAGAAGAGAAGAGAAGTTATGGTGCGAGGAAAAGCAATCCTCTATTCAGAGGCGAACATTAACTGGTTCTATGGCATTGACGTATCAGAGGATGCCTATTCTGCTATCCTTGACACCATTGATGAAGAACAATTGGAAGAGATCATGCTGAGTCTCACTATTCCTGGAACTGAATGGAATCTAGGAGTAGGTGAGAATGAGAAGACTGTTCAGAGGATGAACCTGAAGCCTGTACCAAAGGTTTGGTACCAATTTTTAAAGCACAACATCATCCCAACAACTCACAATGACACTGTGAGTAAATCAAGACTAATCCTGCTCCACTGCATCATTGAGAAGCAGCCTATCAACGTTGGGAGGTGATCGACGATTTGTGTATCAATAAAATTAATTGACCGCAAGTGCACAGTCTCGTCGTGTAGTTTTAAAAGATTATCGAACCACAGAGACCAATAATCGAACTACCGTATTTCTGTTGTCACGGTGTAAATCTAAGGCGAATAGGTGTTTTAGAATTGTTTTGAATTTTAAAAGAAAATTAAAGAATTAAATTAATAAAAGCGGGATATCGGTATGTAACTTAATTAACCGTCGGGAATTTAATAAATCAACAGCGCGCGTGAAAAGGATTTATCTTTCAGAAGAACTTTCTCAATTTAAAGGTCTAAACCTCACACTCTCGTTTTGTTGATAAAAACCATACTTTCTAAGCTAGGAGTTTTACTGTCACTTTTCTACCACCTTAGCTTCGAAAGTATATTTTGAAAATCAATTAGTTCTAATTAATCCTAACGTGGCTCTCGCTCGTTCAAAGATTAATATCAAATTCCTACTATCTAGTTAAAACCTCAAACTCTCGCTCTATTGATTTTAACCTTAGTTGCTTTCTTTTACTCTCGTTCAAAAGCTTTAAATTAAATTAGGAATTTGAATCAGAAAAATAGTTTAATAAGTGTGCGCTAAATCATTATTAAATTCCCTTCGGAGAATTAATTTACATACCGATATCTAGTAAATTAGCTAGTCATAAAGCAAGAAACAAATAAATAAAAACAGAAAATTAAATAAAGCATAAATAAATAATTAAATGACGACATAAAAACCTGAAAATAGAAATTGCTGGAAACTTGAAATAAAGCTGCTGGGATTAATCGGGATAAAATTCTTGACAGGAAAGTGAAAACAGAACTGAAAACGGATTCCCGGTGTGGAAATACCGTTACAGTTACTGTAACAAGAAAATAAAACAGTACTGAAAAGTAAAGAAAATAATGCGTGATCGGTTCTGAGATTTGAGCTTCTATTTATAGGGGATTTTTGCTGGTTACGATCCACAAAAATAGGAGATGATAAGCTCCCTTTTGATTTTATCCAATGTCCATCCGATTAGGAACAGAAACGGATCAGACGAATGCCTCTCCCCCACGTCACGTGAAATTCAGTTTCACTGGGCTTCTCATTTGGTGGCGCTCGCCACTGTGGGCTTGCGCTGGGTGACGCTCGCCACCCTCCTTGTGGCGCTCGCCACTTTGTGTTTTTGGGCATGTGCTCATTTTTGCTGTGCTCCTTTGTGGGCTGCGCGAATTTGGGCTTTGCACCCCCCTTTTTGCTCAATTCTCTTCTCCGACCTATTTTATTCGACAAAAGTAAAAACATATCAAATACTAGCATAAAAAGACATAAATGAAATAAATACATATGCAAATGCAACTAAAATTCACCTAAATTAAGCTAAAAATACGATATGATTTCGTGTCATCAAATTCCCCCACACTTGAACCATTGCTTGTCCTCAAGCATAAAAGAATAGTGAATCGCAAAGCATAAGTAAAAACATATGACACGATCATCTTACTCGTACGTGGTTGCTGGCTAAACTATGAAAATCAAATAATAGTGCAAATAACAAAAACACCGTAATGACACAAGAGACTCCCGGTCATGTGAAAACAGACCTGAAGCATTTCCTCTTGACTCTACCTCTCACCTAAGTTTCATTCCCCCTTTTCATTCTAGCGCAATCACATTAAGCCCGTTATCTTGTACACGCCCATGGTAGGAAACCTGTTAGTGATTATGATCATCATATAGCGAGGGGTGCTGATAACATAAGTTTGGTAACCCCTATTTGCTTTACCCATTTCGCAGTTGCGGGGGATCGGATCGTAACCCTCCCTACCAAGTTCAGAATCAGGCACCTCTGAACCAACTACTAATGGGTTTCTATACTATGGTATTTTTTTCCTTCTCATGTTTCAACATTTGCTGAATTTTCATCAATTATTTCAAGGAATCAACCAATAGCATTTATAACATTTATAATCAAAATCATTCACTTATATTCTTCGGTTTCCCACTTAGTTTGTGCCTTGAGATGGTGCCGACTGCTAGATAAACTACTAAGGGTTCATTAAAACTCGAGTGCAAAGTTTTGTCAAAATTAGTACTCAAATCAGTTTTACACATTTCCGGGAATCTAAGGTGTTAAAACGGTATTGATTTTATCTAACCGTTACCCAAATTCCACAAAATAGCCTAGATAGTGCAAACAACCTATATACTTTCAAACATCCAACACCAAGCATCAGAACTCAATACTTTTGCTTTTCACAAGAAATTTTTTCGTATGGCTCAAGAAATGGGAAAATTAGACAATTACAAGATCAATCACGCAAAATCAAATCAATCTAAGTGAACTAACCTAAGGTTTTATTATGCATGCAAAACTAAATGACTGAAAGTAAAGGAAAGCGATAAAGCTTCCTCCCCCACACTTAAATCGAGCATTGTCCCCAATGCAACGACTCTAGGTGAGTTTGGAAGGGTACAACTTGAGAGAAAGTAACTACTGGCGGTCCGGGTCGCGCCTCCTCGTGCACCTCTCATGTGGTGGAGGTCCTGCACCGAGCTGCTGGAAATAGCCATCAAAATCATCCATTCGTAAGGACATATATGCCATGCCATCAATCAAACCACGCTGGTCACTCTGAAACTGCTGCATCATGCTCATCATCTCTGTCTGACGAGTCTGGATGTCCTGGATATGCTGGTCCCGCTGGGCATCTAAAGTGTAGTGCTGCCTCATCTCAGCTAAAACGGTATCAAGCGTGGCTGTGCCACCCTCATGGGCAGCTCCAGAAGTAGTACCTGCAAAATAACCAGAAGAAGTGTGTGTGCTGTGTGCATTAGTCTCCGGAGCCTCGTGCTCCTCCTCCTCCTCAGATCCGTCACTCTCTTCCTCATCAGGGTCGGGGAGACAACGGAATTTGGCTATCGAGCGCACATTGAAGCGCGCGGGGTCAGGGAGGGTGATATCAGGGCAGGCTTTATTATCTATCATGAGGATGTATTTTCCATCAGCCCGCTGCTTTACTAGCCTCATGTTTCGTGCCACGTCTAAATCAATGGTACGAGGGTCAAGTGGGGTAAGGGTAGAAAGTTGCGCCCCGTGGTTTAGCAAGCGTGCTAAGATTGTGATAAGACCACCAAAAACAATTGCCCCTTTGGACTTAACCATCGAAAACATGTGATACATCATAAATCGGGCAGTATGGACTTTTTCTTTTGAAACGCTGTAAGTGAACAGCAAAAATAGCTCTTTCTCATTGACCTTGTTAGAACCAAGGCGGCCAAACACAGTGCAAGCCAAAAGATGGCGAAAGTAGCGAATAGCGGGGTTTTGGATTAATGACGCTCTGTTACCCTCAAAACTACTCATATCCTTGCCGGTTAATCCCCACCAAAGTTTCTTTGCGGCATCTGGCCACCCCACTTGAGTAGGCAACTCATCTTTCACTCCCTCGCCGTGTGGTAAGTGCAACAACTCGGCTAGCTCATCGTAGCTAAAGTTGTAATCAACATTAAACAAACGGAATCTCACACGGTCGGGGGTGGGGTTTAGTTCTAGAGAGCTAAGAAATTCTGCGGTAAGTTGGACATGAACGGGGTCTTTAAAAGAAAGCAAGAAATCAAGCTTAAATGAACGAACCAAATGGCGCACACTATCCGATAATCCTAGAGTCTCGAGACAAAAATCATCGGCATACCTCGTTGGTTCGTATTCCTTTCTGCGGAGGAGTCGGTAGAGCTTAGCTTGGTCTCCATCTCGGAAGTTGAGTGCATACTCCCCTTGTTGTGCCATGAACTTGACTTACCTTAGCTTGCAATACTAGAAGAAAATGAAGGAAAGAAAGAAAGAAGCCTCTGTGAAAGAGAATTGAGTTGTGAAGTGAATGTGTTATGGTGTGTGTATTTATAATGGAAAAATGAAGATGAATGTAGTGATGTGTAGTTGAAAATTTAATGAAACATAATGATGGTGTCTACATTTCACAGAGAATCAATTCCTTTCCAAAATTCTAAAAAACAAAACCATTGAATACAAGCTTACTGTAACACGCTTCCTGTACAAAATTTTGCCCAAAATCATGGATTCACATTTTGTGGCGAGCGCCACTGTGCTTATGGCGAGCGCCACCAGGCCAAATTTTGCATTTTGGCCTTTTTCGTCCTGTAGCGTGTTGTTGTTCATTTGTACCTATACCTGTCTAAAGGAAATTGTACAGCTTGCACACAGTTGAATTAAGTTCTAACAGGACAAAAATTTCACCAATTTACATTTCGAACATAGAGCAATTATTCATAAGAAAAGGAAACCACATGAGCACACAAGAATATAAAACAAACGGTCTCTCATCAGGAGTTTTTTTATTAATCAAACGAACTAAATGAAAATAAATGAAGTTATTGCTAATTTCTGAAATTCAAATTAAAGTACTAGTAAAGAAAACTTCCTAGGATTTATAATTCTAAAGCAAGGAAAAGTAAATGAAAATCCTAGGAATGCGGTAAAATACGCCGGGACGGTCCTAGCCACTACGACGATGTTCGATTTCATTCACAACAAAGCCCAACTCATCCCAAATATTCTCTACTTGCGCGGCGGCGGTATCCAGGAAAGCATAAAATTCCGCGCGCAACTTAGTCAGCTCGGCTTCCATTGCATTAGTTTTAGCTTGCAATGCTTCAAACATAGCAACAATCACGATCGGTGGCCCAACTAGGGCATCAGCAGCAGGAGTAGGAGTAGAGAAAGCAGGATCAGAATCAGGAGACTCACTTGGATCAGCATCAGAGAGATTTGTGTCAGGGTTTTCATAGGCTTGGGGTGAAGAAGGAGGTGTCAAGGGTGTATACTGAGGTTCCAAATCATAGAGCCAATTTCTTCTGTCATGAACACTGGTTTTATTGCTAGGCAAGGTAAAGTGGGGCACGACTTGGCGATTGATAAGGAGGTCAAATCTGTCGGGTCCTAAGTTCCCTATAATGCCACGGTTAAAGCAAAAGTGTATGTCCATGCATCTGATTCCTCCCAAGGGTTGAAGTTGATTAAGTTGAACTCTTAGGCCTAGGGCATCTGCAATCATTGTAACCAACCCACCAACTAGTATGGGTCCCAGGCAGTCAAGGGCTATATTGTACATGTTGGTCATCATAAAGGTGGCCCCATTAACAGGGCGGGACTGTGAAGCACATAACATGATAAAAAGCTCCTCACGGGACACAGAGGTGTTGTTTTCTTCCTTTCCAAAAAGGGTGTGGGCTAGGATTTTGTGAAAGTAGCGGAAGGCTGGGTTGTGTATGTTTTCAGAATACATGTTTCCAAAATCAGCATGTCCTTCTCCTGAGATTTTACCCCAGAAATAGTCTAGCTCATGGAAAGGGAAAGTGCTCTCGTCAGCTGATGTGAAAGTATGTGGATCACTCGGGAAACCTAGGAGGTTGGCCATTTCTAGATTGTTGAAGGTGTAGTCAATGCCGAACATCCTAAAGTTTATCAGGCCTCTTCTGAATCCTTTTCCGATCTCAGGGTGATAGGAAAATGAGCTTAGGAACTCGAGGGTTAGGCTTCGGTAAGAGCTAAATCTTCTCCCCACAGCAAAGCCGGACCATCCGACTTCATTAAGCAAGAACATCACGCTTTCGCGGATCCCTAGCTTGTCCATAGTAGCGCTGTCAGGGTAGATGGATAGGTGCATATCTCTCTGAGCTAGAATCTCATAGCCTTTGATCTGTCCTACTCCTCTGAACTTGATATCATGATTCTCATCTCGATTCATCGTGAAAGAAAGAAAGGTATCTAAAAAAAATAGATTTGAAAATATATACCAAAAATATGAGTGAGAAATAAGATATATAGTAATACCGCTTAATTTTAAAAACATAATAATTCAGAAAAACAAGCAACAACTGATGACATAAAAAATTAACATAATTAAACCTACATGTGGGTTGCCTCCCACCAAGCGCTTTGTTTAAAGTCGGTGAGCTCGACAGTTTTGTGTTTTTTTTTTTTTTTAACTTGCTTGTGATGGCCGGATTGGGAACGATTTCCACGGCCACTTATCACGCACTCTCACATACCCCTCGCTCTTTCTTTTTTTTCTCCTACAGGGCGGTTCAGCTTCCTTGCCCTCTTCTATTATTTGGTGATTTGGGAGAAAAGGAGTTTTATCGATTTCAGGCGGGGGTTTTGGTTCAATTTCAAGTGTCCTTCGTTCTTTAGACTTAGGACTTTCCCTCGCCTTTCTAAATGTTACTCTCATCCTCTTTGTATTGACATTCCCTTCAAATTTTCTTTCCCCTATTTTCCTCTTTCTATTTGCGCCCTTATCCTCATGTGTGTTAATTTTTACATCCTTTTTCTTTTCACATGGTTGGGGAGTTGGGTCTACTCTAGCCTCTACTATCCTTTGGGGAACAAGGATTGGTGGATTGTAGGGAGCAGAGAAAACATGCAGTGTTCCCTTCTCTACCTCTTCGACTACCTCACTAGGGAGGATTATCGGTGATGCTTCTTCGATCTCCACTCTTTCCTCGCTGAAACTCTCAACAACATTATCATCCTCACTAGACCTCTCAATCTCGCTTTCATTAATGTTTGCTACGACGTCTACTTGTCTCTCGTAAGAGGGTTCTATGGTTGACTGGGTGAACTGGGAGATTAGTGTCTCCATCGACTCTTTGGGAGTCGCTGTTGAGGCAACCATGGCGTCGAGCATCCTTTGGGTTTCGAGATTAAAGCAAGAAACAAATAAATAAAAACAGAAAATAAAGCAAGAAACAAATAAATAAAAACAGAAAATTAAATAAAGCATAAATAAATAATTAAATGACGACATAAAAACCTGAAAATAGAAATTGCTGGAAACTTGAAATAAAGCTGCTGGAATTAATCGGGATAAAATTCTTGACAGGAAAGTGAAAACAGAACTGAAAACGGATTCCCGGTGTGGAAATACCGTTACAGTTACTGTAACAAGAAAATAAAACAGTACTGAAAAGTAAAGAAAATAATGCGTGATCGGTTCTGAGATTTGAGCTTCTATTTATAGGGGATTTTTGCTGGTTACGATCCACAAAAATAGGAGATGATAAGCTCCCTTTTGATTTTATCCAATGTCCATCCGATTAGGAACAGAAACGGATCAGACGAATGCCTCTCCCCCACGTCACGTGAAATTCAGTTTCACTGGGCTTCTCATTTGGTGGCGCTCGCCACCCATTCTGTGGCGCTCGCCACTGTGGGCTTGCGCTGGGTGGCGCTCGCCACCCTCCTTGTGGCGCTCGCCACTTTGTGTTTTTGGGCATGTGCTCATTTTTGCTGTGCTCCTTTGTGGGCTGCGCGAATTTGGGCTTTGCACCCCCCTTTTTGCTCAATTCTCTTCTCCGACCTATTTTATTCGACAAAAGTAAAAACATATCAAATACTAGCATAAAAAGACATAAATGAAATAAATACATATGCAAATGCAACTAAAATTCACCTAAATTAAGCTAAAAATACGATATGATTTCGTGTCATCAGGAGGATCATATCTGATGAGATCCAGAAGTGTTCAACTAGGGAAGGTATGTTATACTTCCCCTGTCTCATTACAGCTCTGTGCAAGAAGCAAGTAGTTCCCCATAGAATGGGAGATGAAGTGAAGAAGCCTGTGGCTGGTTTGACGTCAAGGCTATTAGAACGCTGATCAAGGGAAACACTAGAAGAAAGGCAAATCAGGAGTTGCCTGCTGCTAAGCCTAGTGCACCTGGCGCTAGTGCTTCTGGAGAAAAAGACCTGTTATCCGAATTGAGAAGGGATATGCAGAGGTTTTGGTTGTGGAGCGCTGATACCCATGCATGGTACATCAGCAACTTGTCCCTCCATTTTCCAAACTTTGATTACATGAGGGCGCCTGCATTCCCAATGGAGATCTTGGGTGAGTTCAATCCGGACTTGCCTAAAGAAAAGGAAACCACTGACGTGCCTGAGAGCTCAAGCAAGCAGCAGAAGAAGAAAAAGAAGAAATTAAGGAAGGCAATTATTGAAGAGGTTATTGTGGAAGAAGTAGCTGTGGAAGAAGAGAAGGAAAAAGAGAAGAAGAAAGAAAAGAAGAAAAAGAAGAAGAGTCACAAGAAGAAGAAGCTACCAACTAAGGTGGTAGTGGAAGATAAGGAAGCCCATGCTGAACCAATGGAGAAAACTCCTGCCTCACCACAAATTGGTGAGAACCAGGATGTAGCTGTGGACGATGAGAAAGATGAATATTATGAGAGGGCTGACAGTGACTACATTGAGGGGGATGCAAATTCTGACGCCCATGAGAAAGAAATCAACTGGTCTGAAGAAAAGAAGAGTGAAGAGGAAGAGATTGGGTCAGACAGACAAGACCTAAACCCAGAGAAAAGTACTGGCACGCCTTTGAAGGGTGCAGATGCTGCAAAGCATACCCCTGAGCAGGAGGGTACTCTGGGAGTGGAGGAAGTGCATTAGCCTGATAATGCACCTCCACAAGGACATTTGGCTATGAAGGATAAGGCTGCATCTGAGGAGCTGGATCAGATCTTGACCACTCCTACTGCTAAAAGGAAGAGAACAACAAGAAAGAAAGATGCACCACAAGCAACTGCTGATAAGCCTGAGGAAGCTGTTCCTGAGCCAAATCAACCATCAAAAGAGGAGACTGATGAAGAAGAAAGGGCAAGAGAGGAAGAGAAGAGAACAAAGAAGGAAGCTGACTCTGCTCTGAGGAGAAGCAAGAGGTTCAAGGCCTGATGGTATGTCTTGACACACTTTGCCTTTAGGATCGAGTCTAGCTTAGGTTTTTATTTTCTGTTCTGTTTTTGAAAACTTTTTGATGAGTCAGTCGTTGCCTTTCCCATGTGTCAACAGTGAGGTCATTGTTTAGTTTAAGTTTGGGGGAGAGGTAACATCAAATAAAAACTTTTGAAAATGTTTTGAAATAGATTGCTTTTAATGTGTTCTGATAAGCATTTTATTGACATGCCATAACTGAGGTTAGAGTGTAAGATGCATGACCATAGGATTGTTTGGAAATTTTTGGAAATTCTTATGTTTGATGCTTGATTTGATGATCTCTGCACCTTAATGCACACTGTTGAATACTGTCAAACTTAAGAGTGGCTAGATAACTCTTTTAAATACACATTCTCTACTCTAAGTTTTCTAAAAATGAATATAATGGCGAATATGGCTAGAATTAAGTTTGGGGGAAAGGACTAGAGTATTGAATTGGTGATCATTGCTACTATAATTCCTAATAGGAGGTTGTTGGTTAGCTAAAAAAAAATGAAATTAATGAATAAGTCTCTAAGAGACAAGCTAGTAGGGTGCTTTACTCTTATTAGCAGGTTAGACCTATTACAACTAGGATCTAGTCAGTGAAAAGATGGAGTATCCCCAAAGCTAAACTAGTAGGGTGCTTTACTCTTATTAGCAGGTTAGACGTATTACAAGTAGGATCTAGTCAGTGAAAGGATGGAGTATTCCTAAATGAATGATAATGAAAAAGCTACCAATTAGTTCTCCTTGGCTATAATCAAAATGCTTTGGTCACTCTTGAAAAGAAATAGTTCCCCCTTTGCTGAAACTCTAAGTAAATTCAAAATTATAGGAAAAAGAGGATAGTTTAGCCTTTAGAATGAGTAGTTTAAGAGTGGGATATAGTCATTAATCTGGTTGACAGTGCTAAACAGTTCACACACACACGCATGGTCATCATTGAAGGTTGATTTTATGAGAATTGTGCCAATTTTTGAAAACTTTCCTAGGGTCTGAGTCTTATTGCTTAAATGTGCTGTTTACATGTCAATATTATGAGTAATTGAACACAGTCTTTGCTTTCTACGCATTACCTGAGGACAGGCAATGATTCAAGTTTGGGGGTGTGATAACACATTATTTGTGTGTTATTTAGGCTTTTATTCATGAGTTATTTCCTGCCAATATGGTGATCAAACCATGTTTTAATGCAATTTCATTAGTTTATTTAGTTTTGAGTCTAGAATTATGTATTAGGAATAATTATGTAATTTTAATGAAAAAGAGTTTGTTTAGAGGCAACTTATGTCAAGGCATGTTATTTGGTTCTGGACCGTCATCAAAAGGCATCTACTGATAATGACTGTCAAGACAATGAGTTCCGTACAAGTCAACAAGTCAAGTGCTGCTAGAAGACAAAACTGGGAATGTACTAGAACATTGTGGAAGGCATCTTTGAAGGATAAGGATGACTGGCTGGCTCGCCAGCTGTCAGCATCACAAATGATTGTACTATGATTAAGTGGTCCTTGCAAATGGAATATCCTTTATTCCTTGGGCCTAGTAGTCACAATTAAGGTTGCACCCGATCCAAGAAGGATTGTCCTATAAATACACGTTCCTAAACCTAAAAATGTATGCTTGTAACTTAGAAAATAGATCTGAGAAGAAGAGGAGCCGCCGGAGAGATCCATTGTTGCAGGAGGCGACCGGTGATAACGAGAGGCACGACAGTGTCTGTAGGAGTATCTATTGCATTGTAATGGGTATCACTACTTTACTTGTTATTATTGTTGTTGTTTCTATGCTCATTCTGAGCTAAACTCTTTGTAGTTGAAATTATGTGAAGTTTAATATAATGAATGAAGTATTTATGTGAATGAATGATTGTTATTGTGTCATCTTTAACTTTATGCTTTTATGAAAATATATTTATTTCTTTGACTGATCAACTTAGATTTAAATACAAGTTGCATGTGTAGAGACATCTAGCATGTTAATGGAAATAATAAAGTTAATAAGGTTAAGTGGGAGCAGACATGTAATCCCTACCTTTTCTTATGGATAAGTTAAGGGCCTTGGTGGGATCAAGCACGAGCTTTTCTGAACTCTAATGGGATTAATAGTAACCTCGACAGAGCCAGTTCATTATACCCCATTTTAATATCTAACGTTGTAGACATACACCACAAGGCAAGCTTGCTCACAGATGGCACGACAGTAGTTATCATTCACTATGCTTCGTTCATGTGTTAAATGGATCTTAATCTCAGCTACCCTTTTATTCTTGTTTTCAACCATCACTTTATATAACTGCTATTTTATTTATTGTGTTAAAAATCATTTATGTTTTGTTACCATTCCAGTAGGCTTAACACTTTATTTGAACTTGGAATGTATAACCCTTATTCTATTCCCTGTGGGTTCGACACTCTTTTCACTTATTACTTGCTATGATTGACTGCGTATACTTGCGTATCACATTTGCCAACCATCAACCAAATGCGCGCCCAAGGTGGCGAGCGCCACAGAATGGGTGGCAAGTGCCACCAATTGTCACAAGCCCAATGAAACTGATTTTTCAGGAACGTGGGGCGCACGCACGCGTTGGATGATTTTCTGTTCCTGATCGTGTGGCTATTGGATAGAATCAAAAGAGAGCTTATCATCTCCTATTTTTGTGGATCGTAACCAGAAAATTCCCTCTATAAATAGAGGACGAAATTCTGTTCTCCGCACGCCTTACTTTTCTTTATTTCAGTCAATTTTTATTTCCAGTTACAGTAACTGTAACGGTATTTCCACACCGGGAATCTGTTTTCAGTTCTGTTTTCAGTTTCCTGTCAAGAATTTTGTACCGATTATTTATATCAAGTTTATTCAGCATTTTATTCCAGGTTTTTATTTAATGTTTTTATTTAATTATTTAATTATGCTTTATTTAATTTTCTGTTTTTATTTATTTATTTCCTTTGTCATGTCTAGCTAAATTTTTAGATATCGGTATGTAAATTAATTCTCCGAAGGGAATTTAATAATGATTTAACGCGTACTTATTAAACTATTTTTCTGATTTAAATTCCTAATTTAATTCAAAGCTTTTGAACGAGAGTAAAAGAAAGCAACTAAGGTTAAAATCAATAGAGCGAGAGTTTGAGGTTTTAACTAGATAGTAGGAATTTGATATTAATCTTTGAACGAGCGAGAGCCAAGTTAGGATTAATTAGAACTAATTGATTTTCAAAATATACTTTCGAAGCTAAGGTGGTAGAAAAGTGACAGTAAAAATCCTAGCTTAGAAAGTATGGTTTTTATCAACAAAACGAGAGTGTGAGGTTTAGACCTTTAAATCGAGAAAGTTCTTCTGAAAAATAAACCCTTTTTCGCGCGCTATTAATTTATTAAATTCCCGATGGTTAATTAAGTTACATACCGATATCCCGCTTTATTAATTAATTTAAATCTTAATTTTAAATTTTCTTTTAAAATTCCAATCAACCCTAAACATCTATTAGCCTTAGATTTACACCGTAACGACAGAAATACGGTAGTTCGACTGTTGGTCTCTGTGGTTCGATATCTTTTAAAACTCAACGACGAAACTGTGCACTTGCAGTTATAAGATATTTATTGATACACAAATCGTCGATCAGTTACCAGATGAATGAAGGTGCTAGGAACTCCAAAAAGGGAATATGCTATGAGTGCGGCCAAGTTGGTCACTTCAAGCCGGATTGTCCCAAACTCAAGAGAAAAGAGAAGGAGTCTCCATCATTCAAGGGAAGGAGCAAAGGCAAAGGTAAGAAAGCCTATGTTGCATGGGAAAGCGGAAGCTCATCTTCAACTTCATCATCAAGCTCTAGTTCAAGCGATGAAGATGTATAAGAAAATGTATGCTTAACATCTCATGACCGTAAGAAACATGCTCCTAAAAAGGTTAACCAAAATCCCTCTAGCTCATATACGCTTTTAGAGTATCACGAGTTACAAGTTGCTTTTGAAAAACTCCACAAGGAAACTCAAGAGGCTTTTCGACGCTTAAAGGGTCTTATGCAAGTTAACAAATACCTTGAAGCGAAAGTTTCGGAAACAGAACTTGAATTGAAAACTCTTAAGGAATCCATGATACAAAAGCCAATTGTAACTTTTGGTGAATATGGCAACGATAGGACCGGTTGCGAAAACTTCAAGACATGTTAAACAAACCACCTAAATCCGAGATTACATATTCGGTTGATTTGACTAAGTTCAACAAACCTTTGAAACCTAAAAATAAAAAGTATAAGTTTGTTGAAAATAGTCATAAGAAATGTAATCCAAACATCGTGTGTCACTATTGTTGTGATAAGGGTCATACTATTGCCAAGTGCCAAGCTCGAAAAACTTTAGTACCAAAAGGGAAAATGCAATGGATACCTAAATCAAGCAATAGTTTTGTTACTAACCACCTAGGACCCAACATGAGTTGGGGACCTATTTCAAATGTCTAAGTTTGTAGGGAAAACGTCTTGAACTATTGACAAGAGACACCGACAACAATGGCATTCAAAACATATGAAGAAGTAAAGTGATGAGAAAAGCTTCAACTCGACATTTACAAGGTTATGGAAATTGATCACTTCCTACATCTAACACTTAAGGGAAGATTTTATTCTCTATCTTTGCTTTTACATTTTTTTTACTTAGCATTTGTACATTGGTTTCATATACATATACCTTTTCATCTTAATATGAAGTTTGTATTGATAGTTGTCTAATCCTCCATTTCCAAGAATTTTGCTCAAAAATATTTATAAGTTTTTGAGACTCATATGTTTAAAATGGGGATTTGACAAAGATCATTACAAACACCATATTAAGTCCATTCTTACTTTGTATATGTTTGTTCTACTCTTATGTGTGACTTATTGTGCATACATAAACATACAATCACTTACGTATGATTCATTTTGGTACTTTAATTCATCTATGTGAATATCTTATCATGCATTTTATGGTTTAACATGTGTTCTCATGTTATAATATGCTTTGATAGTGTTTTGATCACATGCATAAGTGTGTATCTTATTGACTATATGTGTTTAATACATACATGTTATTTGGAAGTTATAAAAATTACTTTTTCAAACTTATAAGTTCATGTGTTTTGAGAAAATTTGAAAATAATGCATTTTGGATCGATACAAATGAAATTTGTATTGATACATGTTGGTTATTCTGCAGAATTTCAAAATGATTGTATCGATACATAACTCTTCAGTTTGGGACAGACACAGTCTCATGTATCGATACATGCTCGCATACTTCGATACATGCTGCAGAACACTTAATTGTACCGATACATACACGAGTTTGTATCGATACATACGCGCGAAAACAATTTTATTTATCAGTTTTCATTCATTCATTCATCAAACATCACAATTTCTTCTTCCTCTTACACGAGCCACACCAAAACCTCATTCCCAAATTATCAATCTCCCTCAAAACTCAACCAAATTCATCAAAACTTGACCCTAAACCACTCCAAATTTCATACCCAATCATCTCCACTCATCAATTTCGTGGTCCAAGCTCCTCAACCTTTACATTCAAAGGCTAGGGTTGCGTTTTTGGGTGTTTGTATCTTCAAGTTTCTTCAAACTCTATCAAGGTAATTCATACTCTAGAAAAATGGCACCTAGGACTAAATCTTGAAAAGGAAAAGAAGCAGAAAGTAGTGATACTGCTGTAGTTGCAAATTTTGGACTTAGGGAAGACGAATTCGTTCATAAGGATTGTGTTACTACCTATACGCAATATTGTAGAACTAGGAGTGTGTTGCCTCAGAAATCTGTTAATGCTGAAACTCTTAGAAGCTTGTATCTCAATGATATTGCAGAAATTCTTGAAAATGAACAACTTGATACTTTTTGTGATTTGAAAACCAAATACAATGATACCTTGGTTAGGATATTTTATGCTGGGTTGCAGGAGAGAAATGGTGCTGAATTTGAATTCCGTTGGGGGCGTAAGGTGTATAAATTTAGTGCAGACATGTGGTTTGATTTGTTTGGAATGAGTACCGGTACTAGGATAACCGGAGAAGAACTCTTGACCTATACTGAAGCCAGTCAGGTTGATTACGACTCTGATGTTTTCACTTGCTCCATTACTAGAAATGGAAATGTTCCGGAAATTATGGGAACATGAAAAATAACTGTGAACGCTAGAGTAATCTATTGGATTGTAAGCCACATCCTGCGTCCAAAAAGTGCAAGTTCTAGAATGGATAAGAAAGACATTGATCTCATGTACTTGCTAATGGAAGACGGAAAAGTTGATTGGCCACTTTATACTGTGAGTAGAATGTTTGACTTAAGGAACTCTAGCCGTGATCAAAGCTTTGGCTATTGCAGTTTAATAGCCAGCATCTTAAGGAGGTTCAAGGTTGGACAAGACCTTCCAATTGAGTATACTACCCTTGGAAATTACAAAAGTTTAGTGATACTCAAATGGCAAAGATGCACTGGATATTGAATAATGACAATATCTATGTCTACAATGGTCAAGAGGAAGAAAATGAAGATCAAGCTGCTGCTCCAAGAGTTAGGAGACAAAGAAGGAATGATAGGCAACAAGCTGAGGGTGAAGGTCAAGGGGTGGTAAATGAACAAGGTGGGAATATGAATGAGATGATGGAAATGCTAAGGAACATGAGCATGCTACAAACCACCTTCTACAATGAGTACACTCAGAATTACCAAACTCAAAATGCTAGGATTGAAGAGTTGTATACCAACACCACTGAGCTTAGGACTTACATGACTACCCGCTTTGATGAAATGCAAGCTCAAATGCAAGCCTACTACCAACCTAACCCTCCTCCTAACCCGGATAACATGAATGAATGAAATTGATGTTTAATCTTGTTCTTCGTAGCATCTTATTTTTTTTGTACCTCATGAACAATTTTACTTTAGTTATTTCTTATGACTTTCCCTATTTCAATTTGGTTGTACGGATAATTTCTTATGTTGTCATGTTTTGGACAACATTACACATTGATTTGTATGACTTTATATCTTGAGTAATCTTGTTTGTATGGATAATTTGGTATGTTTATGCATTGGTTGCATGTTTTGTTTATTTCGTCCCGTATTTTGATATGTTAATTCTTATAATGACGATATTGTTACAATATCCATGCTTTGGACTTGGTTTGTTGTTCTACATTCCATATTTGTCATGATATTTGGTTTTTCGCCATTGGATTATACTTGCATATCTTGTACGTATTTATATTGATTAGGATATTCATCATAAAGTGCATTTCGATAAATGTAAGTGCACGATATGACCATGTTAAAAATGATTTGATACTTGATACTTCTAATGAGATCTCCTCTTCTTTCTGATTTTGTCAAAGGGGGAGAGATTTGGATTGCACAAGCTAAGGAAAGAATTCTTGATTATCAACATATCAAACACACATTATGGCATCAACTCAGGGGGAGCGTGCTTATGGTTAGCCTTGATGTAATTGCGTCTGTATACATATTGCTATTTTATTGCATATTAGGTATAGGCTTAGTTTAGTTTATGCAAAGTTTTGACAATTATCAAAAAGGGGGAGAATGTAAGTGCACCAGTTCATTCCCTTGTTTTAATAATTGTCAAAACACATGAAAATAGAGTGGAACATATTTTGGCAACATTAGAAATGACTTGACAGCGAAAAACTATATTTAAACTTTGAAAAATTGATTTTAAGGTTCTTTGTATCGATACATAATCACTTGTATCAATACAAATGTCCTGAAACTACTTCAGACTGATTTTGTGCATTTTGTATCGATACATACTTCATTTGTATCGATACAAAACTGGTGTCTCAGGGGCAGAGAGTCTCTTGTGTATCGAATCATGCTTGCATGTATCGATACACACCAAACTCCCTCAAAACACCAGAGAACGCATGGTGTATCGAATCATGCTTGCATGCTTCGATACATATCAGTCAGGTTTTCAAGAAACTAATATATGTATCGATACATACTCGTGTTTGTATCGATACATAGGTCAAATATTTCAAATTTGAACGCTGGTCATGGTGTTTGTATCGATACATACCATCATATGTATCGATACAAGGCTGTTCTATTTTTCCTAAATTTGCTCAATTCTATTTTCTCTATAAATAGCAATATGAGTTTTTGTTGTATGTGTGAGAATCCATCTGAAAAACACATTTGATCAAAATTTGAGAGAGATTTTGGATCAAAGACTTATTCAACACAAGTTCATCATCTTCTATCAAATCACTTCCAATTTGAGATTGAGTATGGGATCAATCAAGATTTCTTAGCTGATTTGGTGGATAACGTTTGGTGCAATTCGCGGTGAATCAGAATTGCGATCGGGTTGAATTGCGTTGGAGGTTTGGGTTCTCATCAAGGGTTCAAGATTGTGCGATATCTTGAAGGATCAACATCGAGGAAGCGAGGTAATCAGCTGGACGTTCGTTGTGGGGGTTTTCGGTTCGAAGACGGCGCAAGATTGGAACGTTGGAATCAGAGGTAGAAGCTTCGTGAGGTGTTCAGGTTGCATCGCTCAATTTACATTAGATTCAATATAGGGTTATTCGAGTATTTGTAAATTGTGCACTATTATCAAGCGTTTTTAATAAATTGCTCAAATCGTCCGTTTGACGATTTGGGGGGAGACGTACCCGGCCGACCGCGAGGACGACACGAAAGCTGCGGGAACTCCCTAATCATCTGTTTGCGTTCTTCTCTCCTTACACTCTTTACTTTTCATATTATTGTTAATTCGATCAATTGAATTTGGGGATCGTAAGTGTTCATCATAATTCAATTGAATTTGTCTTGAATTGTGATTTTGTGTAACTTGATAATTGGAACTTGTTGTGTACGTTTGTCGTAGTAATTTGATTGCAAAATATAACCTAATTCAATTTATCGTTAAATGCTCCAAGGCTTATACTGCCTTTTCTTTGATTGAAGGGTGCAAAGTAGACTACCGATCCGGTGGCCTTCCGCGTACTCGAAAATATTTTGAAAAACTCATTGTTTAGAAAGAGTCACTTATTCACCCCCCTCTAAGTGATCGCCAAGTAGTTTAACACTTTAAACTTTTCAAATTCCAATTTTACTTTAGTTTGATCA
This sequence comes from Trifolium dubium, assembly GCA_951804385.1. Lineage (NCBI taxonomy): Eukaryota > Viridiplantae > Streptophyta > Magnoliopsida > Fabales > Fabaceae > Trifolium > Trifolium dubium. The sequence continues at coordinate 17,790,035 of OX638071.1, read as the reverse complement.
TAATTGAATTTAACGCACACCAAGTGTTTGTTAAATTCAATTGTTATTGCTTTGCTTGCGATTATTTGTGATTGAATTGGTTGCTTGTTGTGTTGTGATTTAGAACAATTTGCCTTATAATTTATTTGAAAAACCATCGCCTAAAATCTATTTTATCAACATTTGTTTCAAAGGTGTAATACTATCTTTCCTTTAATCAAGGGGTGCAAAGTAGACTACCGATCTGGTGGGCTTCCGCGCACTAATTTTAAAACCGTAATTATGTAACAGATCAATTACTCAACCCCCCCCCCTTCTAAGTGATAGCCAAGTAGTCTAACACAAAGAACCATGTGACCATTACTCGGCTGATTCCCTCGTTGATACGTCGATCCTTCAAGATCGATACCTTCTTGAATACTCGATGAGAAACCTTCCATTAAAACCAATTCAACCCGAGCACGATCTGATTCACCGGGATCTGTGTCGAACGTTATCTTCCAATCGAACTAGAACTTCTTAATCGAACCCATATTCAACCTTGAAGTAATTGAGAATTGAAAGAAGATGATGAACTTGGTTTTAATGCTCTTTGATTCAAAATTTCCACTAAAATCTGATCAAAGGTGTTTTCCATTTGTTTCTCACACATACAAAGTAACCCCATATTGCTATTTAAAGAGAAAATAGAATGGAGTAAATTTAGGGAAAATTTAACTGATATATATCGATACAAGTATTCATTTGTATCGATACAAGTCCCTGTCAGCTTAAAATTTGTGAAGTTTTGATGGTGTGTATCGATACAAACATAAATGTTTATCGATACACACACCAGTCAGTTTAAAAATTTCATAAGTTTACTGATATGTATCGATACATACATGCATGTATCGATACATCAACTAATTTCTGTTTTCAAAGAGAGATTGTGTGTATCGATACATGCAAGCATGTTTCGATACACCATGTGCCTTTTGTCCCTTTAAAGACAGCTTTGTATCGATACATGCTCCCCCTGTATCGATACAAACACGTGTATATCAATCACAACATTTTTCAGAACATTTGTATGGATACAAGTGAAGTGTGTATCGATACAAAATACCTATAATTCAGTTTTCTAAAGTTTAAAATAGTTTTTCGCTGTCAAGTCAATATAATTTCGCCAAAATGTATTCTACTCTATTTTCATGTGTTTTGACAATTATTAAAACGTGGAGGTGAACTGGTGCACTTACATTCTCCCCCTTTTTGATAATTGTCAAAACCTTGCATAAGCTAACTAAGCCTATACATAATATGCAATAAAATAGCAATATGTTTACATACGCAATACATCAAGGCTAACCAAAAGCAAGCTCCCCCTGAGTTGATGCCAATATGCGTTTGAGCAGTCGATACGGTATTCAGAAACTCTTAGCTTTATCCTTAGCTTATGCTTCCATTCTTCTCTCCCCCTTTGACAATATCAAAAAGAAGAAAAGAATACACATATGAGAAGTATCGAAATTCAAAGCAATTTTGAAAAATAGAGTCATATTGTGCACTTACATTTGTCGAAATGCACTTTATGACGAACAACCATATCAATTAAATAAGTTCAAGATATGCAAAATGTATTATAATGACGAATTACCTAATATCATGACAAAAAATGGTATCTAGAACAACAAACCAAACACAAAGCATGAATATCATAAACATCGACATTTTGAACAAATTATCACATCAAGATAAAATGAGGACATAATTAAAGCAACTCATGCGCAAATCATTCATACATGAAGAATATCCATAAGGTCATACCAGCCAAATAAGTTTTGCCGTAAACATGACAAAACCAAAAATTATTCTTACAACCAAATTGAAATACGAAGTCATATAGTTACAACAAACAAAATGAGTTCATGAGTTAAAAGACACAAAAAAAATGCAACAAAATAAGATTCATTCTTCAAGTTCATTCATTCATCTGGTCCGGGTTAGGATTAGGATTGTAGTAGGTTTCCATCATTTCATTCATATTACCACCTTGTTCGTTTACCACACCTTGAAAATAAGACATTCATATTACCACCTTTTCTTGCTACTAATATAAAATAAGCTTTTTAGAAAAGATTGCATAACTTTTACTGTCAAGTCAATATAATTTCACCAAAATGTATTCCACTCTATTTTTATGTGTTTTAAAAATTATTAAAACGTGGAGGTTAACTGGTGCACTTACAGAGGATAGTTGTAATTGATCTTGTAAGTCGTGTCAAACGCAACAACATGCCCAAAACAAAAATAATCAGATCTACTTGTGCCGTCTGCCCAAAAAAGTGCTTTCAATCTTCCATCCTCACTATATACTGAATATTTTGCATATAGCATAAGATCAGTAGATGATTTGATATTTAGATGATTTAAAGCTGTTAGACTACTTGGCTAAACCACTTAGAAGGGGGGGTTGAATAAGTGGCCCTTTTAAACAATGTTGTTTTCAAAAATTTGTTTAAAGGTATGCGCAGAAGTCCCACCGGATCAGTAGTCTCTTTGCACCCACTTGATCAAAGGAAAAATAGTATAAGCCTTGAACGAAATATGATAACAATTAAGAAACGATCGAGTTCAAATTATCCAATTAATTCGGAAAATTAAAGCGATTGCGTAAAGTAAAAGATTAAGGAAGAAAGACACAAACGATTGATTAGGGAGTTCCCAACGACATTCGTGTCATCCTCGCGGTCGGCCGGGTACGTCTCCCCCCAAATAACCAAACGGGTTATTTGAGCGTTTATTGATTAAAAACGATTTGATCTTAGTGCACAATTTACAAAGACTCCAGTAACCCTATATCGAATCTAATGTAAACTATGCGATATAACCTCAACACGTAGCGAAGCTTCAACCTCTGATTCCAACGTTTCAAAACCTTGCGCCGTCTTCGATCCGAAAACCCCCGCAAAGAACGTCCAGCTGATTCTGTCGCTTCCTAGATGTTGAATCTTCAAGATATCACACAATCTTGAATCCTTTGATGAAAAACCCAAACCTTCTTCACAAACCAACTCGATCACAACTTTGATTCACCGCAAGTTGTACCGAACATTATCGATCAATTGTACAATCAATATCCGAATGATCCCATACTCAATCTTCAATTGATTTGCAAATTGATGGAAGATGATGATCTTGTGAAGAATAACCCCTTGTTCCAAATTATCACTCAATTTGATATCACAAGAGTTTTTCAAAGCTATTTCACTTTCTCACTAGTTTTTCACAATAACAACAACAAATCACATTGCTATTTATAGAGAAAATAGAATTGAGCAAATTTAGGCAAAACAGAACAGACTTGTATCGATACAAATGATGGTTTGTATCTATATAAACACTTTGACCAGCGTTTAAATTTAAAATATTTGACCTATGTATCGATACAAACACGAGTATGTATCGATACATATATCAGTTTCTGGAAAAACTGACTGATATGTATCGAATCATGCAAGCATGATTCGATACACTATGCATTCTCTGGTCTTTTGAGAGAGTTTGGTGTGTATCGATACATGCAAGTATGATTCGATAAACAAGAGACTCTCTGCCCCTGAGAGACTAGTTTTGTATCGATACAAATGATATATGTATCGATACAAATTGCACAAAATCAGTCTGAAGTAGTTTCAGGACATTTGTATCGATACAAGTGATTATGTATCGATACAAAACACCTTAAAATCAATTTTTCAAAGTTTAAAAATAGTTTTTCGCTGTCAAGTCATTTCTAATGTTGCCAAAATATGTTCTACTTTATTTTCATGTGTTTTGACAATTATTAAAACATGGGAGTGAACTGGTGCACTTACAAAAGCAGCAGCAACATCGCTATCTTTAATAACCTTACGCATCTTTTTATCAAAATAATTGTACAAATCCTTCTTCGTAAAACCAACATCAGAATATCCACCCTTTTGAGCAACCATGTATCCCATTATATGACAAGTTCTGATTCCATGTGACTCAAGCCCATTAATTTGAGCTTTATCCGAATCAAAATTTTTACGATAAACAGGGTGTAAATGAACAAACTTTGATGGGGTTAATTCATGGATATGAGCCTCTTCAAAAACTGACACTATATATTTGCCCTCTTTGGCCTTGTATTTCACACGGAGCCTTGCTGCACATTGAGTACGTGTCACACGGCGGTGTTCTCATTTCCTATCTACCTTAGCCAAGTGCCTCTTCTCTCTTAATCCATGTTTGTTGCATACAAACGGCCTCATAACTATTATTTCCTTACCCTCTGGCCTCTTCGCCTTACATCACTTTTCCTAACGGCAAAACCTTTATATTTTCTGTACCGATAGTAAAATTCATAAGCTTCATCCACATTTGCAAATTTCATAGCACGTATGTCATTAGCAGTAATGTCATTAATACTCACCTCTGGATCAACTACAACTGCTTGTCTATTTGCTCTTTGGCTATTTGATCTCTCCAATTCCTCGTCGTAATTAACATCATCATATGCATCATCTGAACTTTTATGTCCACTACATGGTTGGCTATTTGATCTCTCCAATTCATCTCGTCATTAACATCATCATCTGCATCATCTGAACTATGATATCCACTAGAATACTCAACATTTTCTTCATCACTATATTCTTCACTTGAATGAACGTCACTATTTTCGTTTTCCATCTGAATATAGCAATGTAACACAACATAAGACAAACTTATTTCCAATTTTTTTTTTGAGATAAAAGAGAATATTATATATATATAATTTAATTACATATGAATAGAAGGTAATCGGGCAACAAGCTGCGCCGCTACCCCTTTTTGAATTGCAAAACTCATTCTTTTAAAAATAACATCCATAGACTTAGGAGAAACAATGTTGATATGCATGACCTTTTGAACCCTATTTAAAAGATCTACAGCCTCTGGTGCTAGAAAACCAAAAGTGTCAAATGCAAATGGGATAAAACAATGTTGATTATCCGAACATGCTTTTTGATGTTTAGCAACTTTGCTTGAAGCAGCTTTGAGGGCTGCTTGTCCCAGAATGAAATCGTGAGTCCTCAATCCCATAAGTGGAGAAACCTCAGTCAAGTCTACACACGCATGTTTTCCTCCAACCCATCCATACACCAAATTGAAATGAACTTTCACTATATAATACCTAGCATTGTTCACTTTTTAATCCAATTCTAATACTTAACAATATCAATCAGATAAGCTTTTTTGTTTTAAATGACAAATTTATTATTCAAACAGATCATTGTACTGAAGTAGAAGATATGCACAAAGGAAAAAAGTCCTGGAGGAAACAAAAGAGCCACCCCACAATACAGAGACAAAAAGCAAAACACACCCAACACCACATAACCAAAATATCCTGATACAAACCAATGTTCTATACACAAACAGGACAACACCACCTCACCGCACCAAAATGAAGAAAAACAACTAATTCCCTTAATCTTTAAATCCAAATGAAGCTAACTAACAAAATCAATCAGATAACCTAATTCTCAAAATGAAAAATATAAATAAAACCATTAATCTTGGTACCCAAATGCTGGTAACTAACAACATTAATCAAATAACAAAATTCCCAAATCCAAATTAAAACCCTAAAATTTGAAATCGAAATGCAGCTCACTAACAACATCAATCAGATAAACTAAATTACCTTACAAATCTGCTATCAATACGAACCAAAACAAACTGGGTGAGGAGCGATTCACTCGGAGAATAACGGAAACACACTAGTTGAGGAGCGATTCAATGGGAGAAGTCGTTTGTTCTTTCGTACACCGTTTGGAAACAAACTGAAGCAAGGTTGAGGAAAGAAGATGAATATCGTAGGTTTAGGGTTGATAAATATCATGTTCCTGAAGAACATCGGGGAAAGATTTGATTTGAATGTTTTGTTTTATTTTATTATGATTTTTTAATTGTAACATTAAAATTAAATTATTATTATTATTATTATTATATTTAATGGGTTAAATATTTTAATTTTATTATGTTAGGGACTTATTTGCAAAATTAAAAGATGTAAGAGTACATGGTAAATGGAATGCACTATATAATCCTATGTGGCATTGACAAAGTCAACCTTGTATTCTGATTGGCCAAAAATATGACTTCTTTGAAGAAGGAAAAATAGTGACTTCACCATAGAATTCCCCAATAATTAAATGGTGAGAACCTATAAAAAGAAGTACTTATTAATTGCATCATATATCTTACGAGTGTAAGAGCCAAACCAATTATTTGATGAATCAAAACATTCAAATCAATTAAATTGATTTGATATTTTCCATGTTCGTGTTCAAAATGAACCACGTCAATCAAACTCAATCTCTATTGATTCAATATTGGTTGTATGTAATTGAGAACCAATAAATTGAACCAAACTATAATATTTTATTTTTTTTGACAAGAACTATAATATTTTATTATTTCTACATTATATTAGTTATTTTATATTTACGTTTGTTAGTTAAGTGGTGATTGACATTTGATTTTATATGAAGATCATAATTTGATCTCGTTACTACATTTATGAGGAGACTGTAACAATTTGATGACAGAACTGACTTCTAAACTGAATTAGTCGGTCCAATGGGACGAATACTGGTGGTGAAAACCCAATAAAATTCTACTTTTAGAGAGACAAAAGTTAATTTCCAATTAAATCAAGCCAACTTGTTCTTCATCGATTTGTTTATATTTTAAGAGAAAATATTGTAAAAACTAAATCAGTCCAATTTATTTGGATATTAATTTTCTCCTAAATATCGAACAAAACCATCTATTCTTCATTGATTTAGTTTGAATCTTAGAAAATATATTACGAAAATCAATATTCAAACTATAAATTATTTATATTTAAATTTGTAATTTTAAATTAACATTGCAAAGAAAATTTAAACATTTACGGCTTTAACATCTGTGATTACGAAATACAAATGGTTAATCCAAGGTCACGAACAGTCAGACATTGTAAGGAAATGATTAAGAGTATGATTATGAACGTTTTAGTCATATCTTTGTTGTTGTCTACTGATATACACGTACACTTGATATATGTTTTGTTTTCTTTTATAAAAGATTATCACATGTCTTGTTTGGGAAATACGAGTGATTCTAGAGCATTTTTTAAAAATCTTAAATAATAAGTTTTTCTAAAACTATATAAATTCAATGTATTAGAAAATGAAATGTTTAATTTTTTTTAAATGAAATTCTTAGTGAGTGACTCAAGAATACTCGTTAGCAAGATTTCTTGTTAACATTACACTCTTTAATCCGACTTTACACTTCTTAAAACTTATTATTTAAGAGTACCTCACATTACACTTTTTAATCCGACTTTTTGATTCAATGTTAAAAAAGTAAAGATAAATATACTAGAGATCCAATAATATGTGTCGTGCCGCGAAAATCGCCCGAGTGTTTAGGACACTCGGAATGACACAGAGTCGCCATCAAATTTTATTTTAAAGGGAAATATTGATAAAACCTAAAAAGGGACGGTCGTCGCAACCATCTTAGGGTTCGGGAGTTGGTTATGCAAGGGGAAGGTATTAGCACCCCTCACATCCGTTGTACTCAACGGGAACCTCCTAATTAATTCTAGGGCTTTTTGAGTTTGTTTACTTACTTTTTACATTGTTTTATTTTTATTAAAGATATTTACAAAATAAAAGGGAAAAGATTGAATTTTTTATTATTTGGCTCGACAAGATATCAAATCCTGCTCCTACGTATTCTCAAGTGCAATGAGAAATCAGAGCTCCGTAGTTCGGGGCATGGGGTTGGTTTGTGTCTTTTAAGAAAGAACTTTATTTTACCTCTTAAGGTGTTTTTTTTTTAGAATTTACCCGAAGGTGAAAAATATTAATTTGATTGGTTTGTATTTTTTAATGTTTTTTATGGTTTGAGTGGAAGACGATTAAAAGTCGGACAAAGTGTGCACTAAGCCCCCAATTAATCGAGAAGCGAACGGATGTGCATCCGCCTCCTCTTTTTAATCCACATATTTATTATTATTTTTTAATTAAACTAAGAACCTAAAATTAACATAAGAAAATAATTTACATTTAAATTAATTTAAATAATTAAATCAGAATTAACATAAATTAGATGAATTATGTACACTAAACAAATAATTACAGAAGGTGTAAATAGTAAAGGCAGGGGTGCAAGCAGTATTCTGAACAAGGGATAGGGGAGAAGAAACAGAAAACTTGGGCCTAAACCACTCAAAGAAGCCCAGGCGCGCGCAGCAAACCAAGCCCGCTTGATCTTGATCAAGCAGAAGGGAGTACCAGACTTACAGTGGGCGCGCGCGCACCAAATCCGGGAGAGGTATATATTTGTTTGCTTCAGATTTTTTCTCATTTCACCAAAAATTTTCTCTCTCTTCCCCTTGCTCTCTCTCTAACCGCTCTCTTCTCTCTCTCTCTATTGTTCTTGAGTGTTCATGAATGTTCTTCATAAAATGAAGAACTCCGGTTGAAGCTCAACCGGACCACCGCGCGCGCCCAGCTTCCGGCGGCAGCACAACCGTGCGCCGCCACCCCGCCGCCGTGTTTTCCAGATTTTTTTTTTATCCCCAAATCAAACCAAAACTTGATTATTTAACACTTCTAGACACAAATTAAACCACTTTTAAACACTGATTTGTCATCAATTCAAACAAATCCGAACCAAAATTCCCAAAATTAAAACCTATTTTTTTTTATTCTGTTTTTTAGTTCTTTTTTCACTCGATCCCTTCTAATTCCTTTTTTTTTCTTTTTTGTTTTTTTTTATTGTTACGAGTTCACGAATTGATTTAAACCCGTATATACAAGCACCAACCCGCCGGCAAAATAAATAAATGGCAGCAAACATATATGTACAAGCAAAACAGGTTCGTAACAACAATCTACATGTTTAAAAGAAACTATGTACCGACCTGGAGTGCCGTGAATTTCCCGGTAATTAAATTTCTTTTCGTTTCAGTTTCTGTTTTGTTTCGTGTTTCTGTTTCGTTCCGATTCGATTCTGACCGCTCGCTTTGTTTCTGTATGCGAGGTTGCTGCTGCTGTTGGAGGCTGGATTTGATCTTAATTTTTCTACAATGTGTAGAAAAATTAATCTAGGATTTTTTAGGGTGCTGCGTGAGTTTTTTAAGTGCTCAGGCAGTATGCTTGTTTGCTGGTTTTTTGCTCTGTAATTGTGTGTCTGTACTATGAAATATTGTTGTGTATTTATAGTGTCAGAATTAGGTTTGAGAATTTGTAAACAAAATCTGAGAGATTTGTTCTGGAAATTAGTTTGAGAGATTTCCTGTAACTTTTATGATTGATTCACTGTAAAAATATATTTGTGTGTTAATTCCTTTCCTTGCTGATTAAGGCCAAAGATCTTGTCTCAAAATAAAGTTCCAATGGGCTTTTTTTCTCTTTTGTTTGTTCGTACACTGGAAATCCTTCATCAAAATATATACATTCTTTTTTATTTTATTTTTGAGTCACAAAAAGCCTAATAATAATAAGAAAATAAATCTGATCAACAAACATATTTTTCTACATTATTTTGGGACCTTTGGACAAAAAATAAAAATAGAAAAAGATGAGAAAGGAAGTTAATTCGAAAAAAAAACCAAAACTTGGACCTTGCGTGAATCGAACCCATGACCCTAGCTCTAAACACATTTTGCGCGCGCCTCTCATGCCAACTCGACCACACTCACTTTTCTGATATAAGGGTGGATTTAAAAACATATGTACCAAAAGTAGAGGGTAAAATTTGGGGTATGACAGCTGCCCCTATTTAAATATCTTTAAACGCATTTGAAAGATAATTAAATATAAAGAATACCCATAATTTTGCCCGTGAAAGATCGATTATTGCCTTGGCGATGTTTAGATCTTAAGGGTATCTCTACCCCGAAGGGTGTTTAAACCAAAATAGGCATTGTCCCGCAGGGTGCCTAGTTTAACTTGAAAAATAATTATTTCCCCGTAGGTAATTGAACTAAGGAGAAGTCATCGCCCCGCAGGGTACTTTCAAAAAGGATAACCGTTGCCCCGCAGGATTCTTAGGTTAAAAGGTAGTTGTCACCTTACAAGGTGCTAAATCGAAAGGAAATCGTCGCTCCGCAGAGCGTTTCCGCTAAAGATAGTTGTCGCCCCTCAGGGTGTTTAAAGGAAATCGTCACTCCGCAGAGTGTTTCCGTCAAAGGATAGTCGTCGCCCCTCAAGGTTTTCAAACTAAAAGGAAATCGTCACTTCGCAGAGTGTTTCCGCTAAAGGATAGTCGTCGCCCCTCAAGGTTTTCAAACTAAAAGGAAATCGTCACTCCGCCGAGTGTTTCCGATAAAGGATAGTCGTCGCCCCTCAGGGTGTTTAAAGGAAATCGTCACTCCGCAGAGTGTTTCCGTTGAAGGATAGTCGTCACCCCTCAGGGCGTTTCAGGAAATCGTCACTCCGTAGAGTGTTTCCTTTAAAGGATAGTCGTCACCCCTCAGGGCGTTTAAGGGAATCGTCACTCCGCAGAGTGTTTCCGATACAGGATAGTTGTCGCCCCTCAGGGCATTTAAGGAAGTCGTCACTCCGTAGAGTGTTTCCGTCGTTAGGTCATCTCCCCTCAGGGTGCTTAGATCCTAAAGATAGATGGTTGCTGCCCCGCAGGGTGTTAACATAATTAGATCTTCTCCCCTCAGGGTACCTATCCTAAAGATAACTGGTTATTGCCCCGCAGGGTGCTAACATGATTAGGTCTTCTCCCCTCAAGGTGCTTTGATCCTAAGAATCAGTGTGAGCGATCGCTATCAACCCGTGGTTGGGCTAATCGGATTTGCTGGGGATATGAAGTACCCGCCTAGCATCCCATGCTGAGGAAACCTTTAGATTTACTTCTGGTTATGTTTCACATGGCTTTGTGCATGATGATGTTTAATTGTGCATGATGCATGATGCAGAATTGGGCTGAGCTTGATTTGACTTTGTCGATTGGAAACTGAATTTTTGTTCCTATTCTCAACGCATGTGTAATGCCTGATATGCTTATGGATGCATGAGATGAAATGCCGGGGAGACAAGACCTTGTTCATGGCAGTGTCTGATAGCTCCTCGAACTCCAGCCTTTTGCCAAGGAAACGGAATGCCCATTTTTGAGAGATCATTTAGACATGACCGGAAAACCTGTATTTGAAGTGTCTCTGGAAGGCCCGTCCTTAGTGCGTATGGTCTGAATCGTGATGCTGACGAGAAATGTCTGGTTTCGAGCACCTTATGTAACCTTTGAGCCATAGATACTCTTTCAACATTTTTATAACTCGAAGTAAAATGTGTTTTGAAAAACTTCTTTTTATCATTTTTAGTGCTTACAATGCATTATTTATCAAATCAAATTAGCATTTTGTGATCAAATGAGAGAACGAGTACTGGAAAGCAACAAGACAATTTTTATTGATGAATTCAGGCCCGTAAATGGGTAGATAGTACATTGAGGATGCAACTCCTATAGGAGGAAGTCACTAGAAAAGAATAAAATGGCAACAAAATTTATTTGAAATTCACTGGAATACAACACATGCTACTTTCCCTTTTGACTTTGGACTCGCGATCCCTTGCTCTGAAGATGACAATTGGATCACTCTGTTCCGTCTGAGTTTCTTTTGTGGGTCTATGTGCTGCAGTTTTGCCTTTATTTATATATCCCTAACTTTTGCCTGGACCGCTCTTTCGAGTTTTCAGCCCACCGGGATCTTTTTCCTTTTTTGGTGTCCCTAATTTTTGCCTAGACCGCCCTTTCAGGTTTTCAGTCTACCGGGACGCTCTCTATTGCCTAGACCGCCTTTTCAAGTTTTCGATCTAGCGAGCTTTTTTATTTTAGGCATAATATTTTTTAACTGCATCGGAGTTCACTGAGAGTGGAAGCTCCTCTCCATCCATAGTAGTGATAATCAAGGCTCCACCGGAAAAAGCTTTCTTTACGACGTATGGTCCTTCATAGTTAGGCGTCCATTTTCCGCGTGGATCCTTGTGGATGGGTAATATCTTTTTCAGCACTAGATCCCCCTCCTTGAACACTCGAGGACGAACCTTTTTATCGAATGCTTTCTTCAGTCTTCTTTGATAGAGCTGCCCGTGACATAAAGCTGTCAGTCGTTTTTCTTCTATGAGGTTCAGTTGATCATATCTTGCCCGGACCCATTCAGCCTCTTCGAGCTTGGTTTCCATTAGGACTCTTAGCGAAGGGATTTCAACTTCAATAGGAAGCACTGCGTCCATGCCATATACCAAGGAGAAGGGAGTTGCCCCTGTTGAGGTACGGATTGTCGTTCTGTAGCCATGTAGCGCAAAGGGTAGCATCTCATGCCAATCTTTGTAAGTCTTTACCATTTTCTGAACGATCTTCTTGATATTTTTGTTGGCCGCCTCTACAACACCGTTCATTTTGGGTCGATATGGTGAGGAATTGTGATGTTCAATTTTGAATTCCTCACATAGTTCCTTCATCATCTTGTTGTTTAAATTCAACCCATTATCTGTGATAATTTTGTTGGGTATACCATATCGGCAGATGATTTCTTTCTTGATGAAGCGGGTAACCACTTGCTTTGTCACATTAGCATAAGATGCAGCTTCGACCCATTTAGTGAAATAGTCGATGGCGACTAAGATGAAACGGTGTCCGTTGGATGCTTTTGGCTCGATCATCCCGATTACATCAATTCCCCACATGGAGAATGGCCATGGGGCTGTCAAGACATTCAATGGGGTCGGTGGTACGTGCACTTTGTCGGCGTATATTTGGTATTTGTGGCAAGTTTTAACGTGGCGGAAACAATCGGCTTCCATAGTCAACCAGTAGTAGCCCGCCCTTAAGATTTTTCTTGCCATTGTATGCCCATTAGCATGGGTCCCAAAGGATCCCTCATGAATTTCATTGATGATCATCCCGGCTTCCTGTTTGTCCACACACCTGAGCAGGATCATATCGTGATTCCTTTTGTAAAGAACATCTCCATCTAGAAAGAACTGTGATGACAACCTTCTCAGGGTTTTTCTGTCTGTAGCTGATGCATTTTCTGGATAAACCTGTTTCTCAAGATATTGTTTGATATCATGGAACCAAGGTTTATCATCCATTTCTCCTTCAAGTGTACTCATTGTAGGCTCATCTTTACGTTGTACCCTTATTGCTGGTGCTTCATTGTAATAGTTCACTTTGTACATGGATGACAGAGTAGCCAAAGCATCAGCTACCTGATTCTCTTCTCTAGGAATGTGGTGAAAGGTGATATCATCGAAATATTTTGCCAGTTTTAGGACATGATCCCGATATGGGATTAAGTTGGGATGTCGGGTCTCCCATTCTCCTTTCACTTGGTAGATGACTAGTGCAGAGTCTCCATACACCTCAAGGATCTTGATCCTTAAATCAATTGCAGCTTCCAGACCTAATATGCATGCTTCATATTCCGCCATGTTGTTTGTGCAGTCAAAGCATAACCTGGCTGTGAAAGGCTTGTACCCATCTCTTGGTGATATTAAGATAGCTCCAATCCCATGCCCCATGGCATTTGATGCGCCATCGAAGGCTAGTTTCCATCGAGCTCCTGGTTCTGGCCCTTCATCATCACCTATGAATTTCTCACTGTCTATGACCACAATGCTTTCATCCGGGAATTCAAACTGTATAGGTTGGTATTCCTCCAAAGGTTGGTGAGCAAGATGCTCGGAGAGAACACTCCCTTTTATCGCCTTTTGTGTGACAGATTGGATGTCGTATTCAGATAACAACATCTGCCAGCGTGCAATCTTCCCAGTTAGAGCGGGCTTCTCAAAAATGTATTTGATGGGATCCATTTTTGATATCAACCAAGTAGTGTGAGTCAACATATACTGCCTTAGGCGCCGGGCTGCCCATGCTAGAGCGCAACAAGTCTTCTCAAGCGGTGTGTACCTCGATTCACAATCAGTAAACTTCTTGCTCAGGAAATAGATAGCGTGCTCTTTTCTTCCTGTTTCATCCTGCTGCCCTAGTACACAACCCATTGATCCTTCAAGTACTGTCAGATACATAATGAGAGGTCTTCCATGGACTGGGGGTACCAAGATTGGAGGCTCTTGTAGATATTTTTTGATTTGATTAAAAGCCTCTTGGCATTCCTCATTCCACTGAATGATTTGATTTTTCCTCAGTAACTTGAATATAGGTTCACATGTTGCTACGAGGTGTGATATGAACCGGGCAATGTAATTCAACCTTCCTAGAAATCCACGAACTTCTTTCTCGGTTTTTGGTGCCGGCATATTTTGTATAGCCTTTACCTTATCTGGATCGACTTCAATTCCTTTTTGGCTGACTATGAACCCTAGCAGTTTGCCTGACCTGACACCAAAGGTGCATTTGTTAGGGTTCAACCGTAGTCTGAATTTCCTCAATCGATCGAACAACTTTTGCAAATGAATCAGGTGCTCTTCTTCCGTTTGGGATTTAGCAATCATGTCATCGACATAGACTTCTATCTCTTTGTGTATCATGTCGTGAAAGAGAGTTACCATGGCCCTCTGATATGTTGCCCCGGCATTCTTTAATCCGAAAGGCATGACTTTGTAGCAGAAAGTTCCCCATGGAGTGATGAATGTTGTTTTCTCCATGTCTTCGGGAGCCATCTTGATTTGATTATAACCAGAGAATCCGTCCATAAAGGAGAAGACGGAGAACTGGGCCGTGTTGTCCACCAGTATGTCAATGTGAGGTAGCGGGAAATCATCTTTTGGACTTGCTCTGTTCAAGTCCCGGTAATCTACACACATTCGGACCTTGCCGTCCTTCTTCGGAACTGGCACGATGTTGGCTACCCATTTAGGATACTTAGCAACTGCTAGGAACCCAGCATCAAATTGTTTCTTGACTTCATCTCTGATTTTGAGAGCCATTTCGGGTTTAGTCCTCCTCAACTTTTGCTTCACAGGCGGGCATTCTGGCTTAAGCGGCAGTTTGTGGACAACGATGTCAGTATCCAGTCCGGGCATATCTTGATATGACCAAGCAAACACATCTGCATGTTCACGTAAAAGCTCGATCATCTTTTCTTTCACATCTTTTTTCAAGGAGGCGCCCACTTTGATTTCTTTTTTCTCTTCATCCGTCCCCAAGTTGATAATTTCTATTAATTCTTTGTGGGGTTGGATTACTTTCTCTTCTTGTTCTAAGAGGCGCGTTAACCCTTCAGGAAGTTCACAATCGTCCTCATCACCTTCTTCGGCTTGGTCAATTGAGAACTCAAGGTCGCAAGGGATTGTAACAGCATTATTTTCAGTGAATTTATTTTTTGATCTGCATGAGTATGATTTTATTTTAGAATGATGGAAATTATTTAAGAATTGGAGACTTTATGAATGAAGACTGTGTTGCCATTTTTGAAAGACACGAAAGAAAAAGGAGCTTTTAATGAACACAAAATGCATCTTTATTATTGATAGATAAATAATTGAAACATGAGGGGGCCCATAAATATTATCCTTATGCCTTGGGCGGAGCATCGGATTTTATTTCAAAACAGAAAATTACTTAGAAATAGAAAATATCTCCGGAATCTCTATGGCCTTCCAGTTGTTGAGAATCTCATCTGGGCCGCAGTAATGGACCAGGTCTTGTGTTTCCTCATCAGCATCTTCAATAGCGACCACTTCCTCATCTTGATTGAATCCGGCGCTCTTGAATGTCTCATTGATGGTCGGGATTCTTCCTTTGCACTTCTTCTGAACCGTGGTCTCTGACAGTTGATATCCCAGCCCGAAACGGTCTTTCTTTTCCGGAATGTCCGGCAGCTTGCCCCATCCCTTAGGATCACACTCTTCCAGGGCCTCCTTCATAGCCTTCCAAGAAGTCAAGGGTAGGCTTGTCTTTTTAACATAAGCATTTTTTGAGCCCATGGTTGTGACAGTAGCGATTTCAAGAGCCTGGAAAGAAATTTCCTCGCCTCCCTCACCTCCATCTACATAGCGGAATGATGAAAGGTGACTCACCATGAAGTCCTCTTGGCCTTCCACCACAACTAACGTATCACCAGCTATGAATTTGAGCTTCTGATGCAGTGTGGAAGTAACAGCACCAGCGGCATGGATCCAAGGTCGTCCCAGAAGACAGCTGTATGTTGGATTGATGTCCATGACTTGAAAAGTGATAGTGAAGAGCTCAGGACCAATTATCATAGGTAAGTCAACTTCCCCCAACACTGCCCTTCTGGATCCGTCGAATGCCCTTACCACTAGGGTACCTGGCCTCATTGATGCATCATCATTTGTCAGTTGTAGTAACGTTCTCTTGGGCATCACATTCAGAGATGAACCTGTATCTATTAGCACTTTGGACAGAGTAGTATCCAAACATTTCACCGAGATGTGCAAGGCTTTGTTGTGATATTTTGCGCCCGGGGTTAACTCATCATCCGTGAATCCGAGACACCTGCTTGCAGTGATATTACCAACCACCCCATCGAATTGATCAACAGGGATGTCTTTTGCCACATGAGAGTCGTTTAAGACCTTCAACAATGCTTCTCGGTGGGCTTCAGAGCTAAGGAGCAAAGATAACATGGAAATCTTGGAAGGTGTTTGACCCAGCTGGTCAACTATCTTGTAGTCACTTTTCCTGATGATCTTCAGAAACTCTTCGGCTTCTTCCTGAGGTACCGCACTTTTGACTTTAGGAGGTGCTGAAGTACTTGCACTCCCCTTAGCCAATTCTGGGGCGTAGATTCTTCCACTTCTTGTTAGACCTCCTATGCCAGTTATGTTTGTGACATCAGGTTCTATCTTTGGTAGCAGCTTTCCACCCATATAAGCAGTGTGCTCATAATTCCATGGTACCTCCTTTGTGTTTTCAAAAGGAAACGGTGCAGGCACATGGAATACTATGGGTTCTACCGATTTTACAGGTATATGTGCCTCCTTCCTCTGGTAAGAGATTTCAATGGGTGCTGGACCTTGAGATTCCAAGGTGGCAACACGTGTCTCCTTCCTTATATAAGAGATCTCTAAAGGTGCTGGACTTTGAGATTCCAAAGTGGCAACACATGTATCGACCTTTGAGTATCCGATTTGAACTAAGCCTTGATCTATCATCTGTTGCAGGCACGTTTTCATCTTCTGACAGTGACTCGGATTCGTTGTGCAGATGTCACAACGGGAATGCATTTCTTCAAACACATCGTAACCAATCAACTTTTCTCTGATCACCGATATGGGAGTCTTTATTTGGGACACCTCCTTGATTAGATCGTACCCCTGATATTCCTCCACAGCATTTATCGAAGTGCCTGCATGACCAGGGAGCGGCATGGTATTCACATTGGGCTTCTCTTCTTTAAAGAGCAACTTTTTATCATCCATGAGCTCTTGAACTATGTATTTGAAAGCCTTACAATTTTCGATGTTGTGGCCAGGTGCTCCTTGATGGAAATCACATTTAGTGTTCACATCGTAGCCAGATGGATATGGCGGCATCATAGGTTTGAGGGGTCTGGTCTCCGCCCATCCTTGTTTCAGTACGTACGGCAAAATTTGACCGTATGGTACGGGAACAGGATCAAACTGCACTGGTACCCGTCTATAACCATTCCGTGTCTCAGACTGATTTCCTTGTGCGTATCCCCTCCTCTGTTGTTGATGATTTTGCTGAGGGGCAGCTGGTGGTGGTTGAGAATAAGGATAATATGGTAGCGGAGCGGAGGGCGCCTGTGAAGACCCTATGGCATTAGTTTCTCCTTCTTTCTTCCTTGGATTATTGCCAAAGAATTTCTTTGCCCCAATTTGAGAGTTAGGGGCACCTTGGATCTTACCATTCTTTATCCCTTCTTCTATTCGCTCACCAATAGTTACCACATCAGCGAAACCAGATGACACGCTTCCAACCATCTTTTCATAGTAAGGTCCTTGTAGGGTGCTCATGAAAGTGTCTACCAACTCTTTTTCTAAGAGTGGTGGTTGCACCCGAGCAGCCAGTTCTCTCCATCTCTGGGCGTATTCTTTGAAAGATTCGTCCTTTTTCTGTGAAGCGGCTTGTAGCTGCATTCGATTGGGAGCCATATCCAAGTTGTATTTGTATTGTTTCATGAAAGCATCAGTGAGATCCTTCCATGACTGGATTTGGCCTCGTTCCATCTGCATATACCAGTCCAAAGATGCTCCACTCAGGCTTTCTTGGAACACATGGATCATCAGTTTTTCATCAGTGGCGTGAGCCGCCATCTTTCTACAGAACATTCTCAGGTGGTTTCTAGGGCAGTGAACCCCTTTGTACTTTTCAAAGTCAGGTGTCTTCCATTTTGGGGGAAGTACTACATCTGGGACCAAACACATGTCCAAAGCATTGAAGCCATAAGTACCAAAACCTTCCACAGCTTTCAGTCTTTCTTCTAGTGCTTGGATCTGAGTAGACTCAGCACTTTGATGATTATCAGACACCACTTGCTGGACAGGTGCGGCACATTGAGTGTTAACTGTAGGTCGGGGTGGGATATCCTCTTGTTCGCCATCAGAAAAATCGTCCACATGTCTTAGCACTTCACCGAATTCTCCAGATGAGGCCTGTCCCTGGATTTTGAGAGGTTTGAAGCTTAGATGTGGGGGATCTTTGAAGTGCCAGGGGGCCTTAACAAGGTTCTCTTCTTCCTTGCGCTTATCTTTAAGCGCTTTGGCCTTCCTCTTTTCCTCGGCTCTTGCGGCCTTCTCTTCGGCTTGTTTCTGGAGTGTTTCAAAGAGTTTCTCCATGCCTTTTTTGAGAGAATCCACATCCTTGCTTAAAGCCTTTTGGTTTTCCTCGAGTCGCTCCATAATCTTCTTCAAATTAGCACGTGTCCCGTGAGAGTGTGGGAGAATAGGTACTGATGGCAACCGCTTCCTTGGTTTCCGGATTATTTTGGAAATTCCTGGAGTTTTGAGAGGGAGGAATGAGTTTTATCCATGAATGTATGCATGAAGAAGCATGTATGCAAGAAATTATTTATTTTTATTTTTTCATGAATGAATGCATATGCATGATAGATGCAAGATGCATGAAAATGCATGAGTATGCAAGAGATTTTTTTTCATGTGTATGCAAAAAGACTTTCATGACATGTTATGACTCAAATTTTATGAGGGATGCGTTTTAACATGATGACCTACATAGGAGGGCTCCTTACGTTAGGTCAGTTTTAAGCTCTTCTACCCAAACCCCTCACATGGGTGGTTCTAAGGGATTTTGTTTTTTCTTTTATTTTTTGAAGGCTCCATTTAGGGTGGTAGATTCCTTTGATTCTTCCACATGATACATGGTGAAATTTCAAAGGGTCTCCCGTAAATGGAGTCTTTGGGTTCTAAAGGGGTCCTAGAGTCGCTGACCGAATCCAAAGTTTTGCCAAGCGGAGGGGCTAGCCCATTCCTGACAAATCCTTTTGAACCAGTCTACTCTAGGCGGAGTCTTCGTACATCACCCATTGGGATGTGCATCCCATAGGTCCATACTACCAACTCCTAACTTAACTTAGGGTTTTTCTCAAACTTCATTCAAAAATAAACCCTCCCACAATATATAAAAAGAATATAATAATGCGGGAAAAAACATAAAATAAAACAAGAATAAAAAACAAAGTAAACAAACAAAACAAATAACCCTAAAACTAGGGGATAGGCTTAACTCTCTAATCTAGATTTTCCCCAGCAGAGTCGCCAGCTGTCGTGCCGCGAAAATCGCCCGAGTGTTTAGGACACTCGGAATGACACAGAGTCGCCATCAAATTTTATTTTAAAGGGAAATATTGATAAAACCTAAAAAGGGACGGTCGTCGCAACCATCTTAGGGTTCGGGAGTTGGTTATGCAAGGGGAAGGTATTAGCACCCCTCACATCCGTTGTACTCAACGGGAACCTCCTAATTAATTCTAGGGCTTTTTGAGTTTGTTTACTTACTTTTTACATTGTTTTATTTTTATTAAAGATATTTACAAAATAAAAGGGAAAAGATTGAATTTTTTATTATTTGGCTCGACAAGATATCAAATCCTGCTCCTACGTATTCTCAAGTGCAATGAGAAATCAGAGCTCCGTAGTTCGGGGCATGGGGTTGGTTTGTGTCTTTTAAGAAAGAACTTTATTTTACCTCTTAAGGTGTTTTTTTTTTAGAATTTACCCGAAGGTGAAAAATATTAATTTGATTGGTTTGTATTTTTTAATGTTTTTTATGGTTTGAGTGGAAGACGATTAAAAGTCGGACAAAGTGTGCACTAAGCCCCCAATTAATCGAGAAGCGAACGGATGTGCATCCGCCTCCTCTTTTTAATCCACATATTTATTATTATTGTTTAATTAAACTAAGAACCTAAAATTAACATAAGAAAATAATTTACATTTAAATTAATTTAAATAATTAAATCAGAATTAACATAAATTAGATGAATTATGTACACTAAACAAATAATTACAGAAGGTGTAAATAGTAAAGGCAGGGGTGCAAGCAGTATTCTGAACAAGGGATAGGGGAGAAGAAACAGAAAACTTGGGCCTAAACCACTCAAAGAAGCCCAGGCGCGCGCAGCAAACCAAGCCCGCTTGATCTTGATCAAGCAGA
Source organism: Trifolium dubium (assembly GCA_951804385.1). NCBI lineage: Eukaryota > Viridiplantae > Streptophyta > Magnoliopsida > Fabales > Fabaceae > Trifolium > Trifolium dubium. Next base: position 17,769,422 of record OX638071.1, on the reverse strand, counting down.
AGGGAGTACCAGACTTACAGTGGGCGCGCGCGCACCAAATCCGGGAGAGGTATATATTTGTTTGCTTCAGATTTTTTCTCATTTCACCAAAAATTTTCTCTCTCTTCCCCTTGCTCTCTCTCTAACCGCTCTCTTCTCTCTCTCTCTATTGTTCTTGAGTGTTCATGAATGTTCTTCATAAAATGAAGAACTCCGGTTGAAGCTCAACCGGACCACCGCGCGCGCCCAGCTTCCGGCGGAAGCACAACCGTGCGCCGCCACCCCGCCGCCGTGTTTTCCAGATTTTTTTTTTTATCCCCAAATCAAACCAAAACTTGATTTTTTAACACTTCTAGACACAAATTAAACCACTTTTAAACACTGATTTGTCATCAATTCAAACAAATCCGAACCAAAATTCCCAAAATTAAAACCTATTTTTTTTTATTCTGTTTCTTAGTTCTTTTTTCACTCGATCCCTTCTAATTCCGTTTTTTTTCTTTTTTTTTTTTTTTTGATTGTTACGAGTTCACGAATTGATTTAAACCCGTATATACAAGCACCAACCCGCCGGCAAAATAAATAAATGGCAGCAAACATATATGTACAAGCAAAACAGGTTCGTAACAACAATCTACATGTTTAAAAGAAACTATGTACCGACCTGGAGTGTCGTGAATTTCCCGGTAATTAATTTTCTTTTCGTTTCAGTTTCTGTTTTGTTTCGTGTTTCTGTTTCGTTCCGATTCGATTCTGACCGCTCGCTTTGTTTCTGTATGCGAGGTTGCTGCTGCTGTTGGAGGCTGGATTTGATCTTAATTTTTCTACAATGTGTAGAAAAATTAATCTAGGATTTTTTAGGGTGCTGCGTGAGTTTTTTAAGTGCTCAGGCAGTATGCTTGTTTGCTGGTTTTTTGCTCTGTAATTGTGTGTCTGTACTATGAAATATTGTTGTGTATTTATAGTGTCAGAATTAGGTTTGAGAATTTGTAAACAAAATCTGAGAGATTTGTTCTGGAAATTAGTTTGAGAGATTTCCTGTAACTTTTATGATTGATTCACTGTAAAAATATATTTGTGTGTTAATTCCTTTCCTTGCTGATTAAGGCCAAAGATCTTGTCTCAAAATAAAGTTCCAATGGGCTTTTTTTCTCTTTTGTTTGTTCGTACACTGGAAATCCTTCATCAAAATATATACATTCTTTTTTATTTTATTTTTGAGTCACAAAAAGCCTAATAATAATAAGAAAATAAATCTGATCAACAAACATATTTTTCTACATTATTTTGGGACCTTTGGACAAAAAATAAAAATAGAAAAAGATGAGAAAGGAAGTTAATTCGAAAAAAAAAACCAAAACTTGGACCTTGCGTGAATCGAACCCATGACCCTAGCTCTAAACACATTTTGCACGCGCCTCTCATGCCAACTCGACCACACTCACTTTTCTGATATAAGGGTGGATTTAAAAACATATGTACCAAAAGTAGAGGGTAAAATTTGGGGTATGACAATATGAAAATAAAAAAAATACATGTTCATAAAAAGATTAATAACATTGTTTAAAAATAATTTAAACAATAAAACCATAAAAAGATTATACTACTAATAACTTAAAATCTCAATAACATTGTTTAAAAATAATTTAACAATAATTTATTTCTCATTTTCAGTGTTACATTATTTTTCAATTGTAAACAAAAAAGTATCTTCTTCACAAAAGGTAAATGATAGTTTTTGTTTGACAATGAGAGCTAACCATAACCCGCATATTAATTTCAATTTTGCATTGTCCTTTATAAATAAAAGATATAAAAAAAAATTTATAACTCTGATCTTTTTTATAAGAGACACTCTGTATAATAATAAACGGAGATAGTAATTAATCGCGTGAGAGAGGGAAGCCAATCCCATGTCTCCGTGTAGGAAATAGAAGAAACATAAGACTACACAAAATTCCAATCCCCATAGGCAATACTACCAAAAGCTCCTTAGCCTCCTCAGAAGGTTTTGGAGCCAAACATGAAACAACACTTTGATCAAACATTGCAATTGCACCAAAAACCAATATAGACCCACATGCATGAAAAAAATCAATAAACCTTAGCTTATATTTTCTTGCCTCTTCAACTCCAAGCTTAATTGATCCATCCATAACCCACATACCATTCAATGTAGCAATCCCATATCTAACTTTTCCCCTTTCATCCCTAAAACTATCAGTGAATGATAGAAGAAAACATGAGAGACCACAAAATGTTAAGAGATATAATGTCATGAATTTGCTTGTTTGTGTGTGACATTGGCCTCCATGTGTTAAAGCTGGTGATAGTGTTTGAAATATTAGAACAGTTCCTGTTGGTAGAAGATTTGCTAAATATGCTGTTCCTTTGAATGCTTTTCTCATTGTCTTTTGTGTTGTTGTTTTGGGAATTTTTTGTGGTGCATTTTCCAAAAGAGGTTGTTGGGTATCATCCACATGAACATCCATGGAAAAAATATAATTAATTTCTAATTTGATTTTTTTTCTTAGATCTTTGTTTTCAGATTCTTGATACTAAATGTATGATTTTGTGTTTACACATATATGAATTAATTTGTAATGGAACAATATATATGTGACAATTTGATGATGTGTTGGGTTTAATTTTGTTTTGGCGTTAATGTTATTGTAGGTGGATTCTTTACTATTATACTATCTTTATCATTTTATGTTTGTTACTTCAACCAATTTAGTAATTTAAAACATAAATGTAACTGCTAGGAAACTAATTGCTATTATTTATGGCAAGAAATATGTTACGAGCACATAATAATGAATATAGAAGGGGGAAAGATGGTTATTACGGTAAGAATTGTTTTTTTTTGTTTTTTTTTTGTTATACTATTATTTGCTTTTATGAAATTATGGAAACATAGACGGTTGTTTTTTATTTAAAAAAAATCAATTTGATGATCAATATCATTGAAGAAATTATTGGGTCTATTTAATATACAAAATATAAAAACTGAATAAAACAACACATGACATTCTAGTACAAGATTCGGTATTGAATGATTTGTTGTTTTTGATATTTGATAAATAAAATATTATTTTAATATTTTAGATAACTGTTACGTGAGACAAAAAATTGTGTTGCAATTTAGTGTAATGGATGTGAATTTCAATATTTATCCATTGTCTCCAATTTGAAAATAGGGGGACTTAAATTGAGTTAGCTAAGATCTTTTTCATTTCTGAAAAGAAATGACAAACACTATTTTGAGGTATATATATATACACAAAAAGTAGATAGTGAGTTCTACTACCAAGTAGGTCTCACCATCATTAATTAAGTATTTTTTAAAATAATTTAAATTTGTTTGTGTCTAGTCATTTCTTTTAAGAGAGAGGATCCTATTTACTAAAATTGCATTTAAGCTTTAAAAATAACATTTAAGCTTATAATTTATAGATTATCATTTTATTGTTTTTTAGGCTAAATTGTACTTTTAAATAACCCTCTAACTTTCACAAATTTACAATGTTGACCCTCTAACTTTCATAATAACACGTTTGACCTCTAACTTTATAACCCCTTTTGTTAAAGGGCGACTCTACAATGATTTTGATCAAATCAACGCATACGTAAACAATGACTCACATACCACATCAACATGTCATGTGAGTCACTGCTCACACATACATTGACTTATTGACATGGCATGTAAGTCATTGTTTACATATGCGTTGACTTGATTAAAATTAGTAAGGGGTAACTTTTTACATGGATTAAATTTATTGGTAAAAAAATGCTATTTATGATAGTTAGAGAGTCAAACCACAAGCTTGTAGAAATTAAGGGGGGTCATTAGTGCAATTTAAATTTTTTTATTTTTGTAACCATTATCTTAATTGGAAAATTCTTAAATGTTAATTAAAATTATATTATATCTACAAATGTGAAGATGTGCAAGATCTTTGAAATAAAGTTGTTCACCTGAATCGATAGAGTAAATTCTTTAGCCGTAAAATTATTTTAAAATACTACATAATTAATTTTCAATCGAAAAATCAACTGAAGAATAAGTAAAGTAACATAGAATAATTTTTATTTAAGCCTAATGAATCGATAGAGTAAATTCTTTATCCTTAAAATTATTTTTTTAATTGTTAAAACTTATTTTAAAATACCACATAATTAGTTTTCAGTCAAAAAATCAACAAAAGACTAACTTGTAAAATAAAATAATCTATATTTAAACCTTATGATTTTTACCTTGACAAACAAATCCAACAATGCAATCCAACAACTGCAATCATAAAAACAAACGTAGGGACGGTACTTCCAATCTTAGCTAAACTCATTATTAATTTTATAAACATGTCTTCCCCATTTAGACAATCAGATTGTATCTAATGAACTAAATAAGTATAGATCTCAATACATGACAAATAAAGTTGAAAACTTATTAACCATTTAATTTCTTCTATAGTATGTTGTCTTATAATCTTTTGACACATGATCACGTTTGCTTTTGCCATATGGCTAGAAAGTATGCTTACAACCATTGACAAAATTGAAGGTTAAGATTGTCTAAGTCACCATAAGACTTGAGATAGATTTAGAGAAAAGGGATTTCTTGGTATGCATAAAATGTCTACATGAAGCAAATGGAATATAATTATGGCTGGCTGAAAAATGTTCACTTCAATTTTAATTTCTTCTTATATACTAATATACATATATATAGTTTAATTTCTAGTATTTATATATTTTTACTTTATCTACACTCCAAGGTGACATTGGACCTAAATTCTTACTCTTACATTAGATTGCCCCAATCCCACTCAATTTTCTATTTCAATTATTTTATTTCCAATTTTAAACTTGATTTATTTAAGACGAGTAGAAGGGATCCAAATTCGCATTTTTCAACAACAAAAAAAAACCTCTTCATTTATTCTTCTACAAGTTTTTCATATACTAGAAGAATACAAAGCATAGCTATAACTTGAGATCAAAGCAATCTCAATTTTTTATTCTCTATATTTCCCTACAACCAACTCAATATCAATCTCTCATTGTATAATCTCAGTCTCTATTGTTTTTCTTGTTACATTCAAGGAGAGGTGCAATATTCACTCATGCAACAAAAAAGTGTGAGAGAATATAATTCCTTTCCACACCTCAACAAGTAGTTGCATGAGGGGAGCATTAATCTTTATAGAAGAGACAAGTTTTACTTTTTTCTATCCCTTTTTATTAATTATTATTATTATTATTTTAGTTTAAATCCATCTCTTAACTCAACCATTCTACGAGTCTCCTCTCTTTTATTTCTTGCTCCATTGATTTGTTTAATATAAACTAAATAAGAAGAAACAAGGAAAGAAGATATCTATAAATGGAATAAGTGAGGAAGAAAATAGGAAAAAGAAGGAAATGACTCAATGCAATAGTAGTGAGCTTCAAAACAATCATAGCTTCACAGTGGATGGAAGAAAGGATAGCTTAATTAGAACTTGTCTCACATGTGGTCATCATATCAAATGCCAAGATCAGGTTCTTTAAATATCTTTTGCCAATAAACATTTATCATTACACTATCATTGCTCTTTTTCTTTCTCATTAATTCTTTTGAATTAAAATATACTTTAAATAAATTTTGTTCAATTGACTAAATACAAGACTATAATTATTATCCATTTGTTTGTAAAAATTAATAAGAGTATTGGTTTAAATTAAATAAAATTAACGTGGAGAATTAAAATATATTTAATTATCCTAGTGAGCATAGTTCAATTGTCATAAACATGATAGTATATATGTGGGGTCAGAATTTAAATATGAAATTTCTCCACTTATTCACCTAAAATGATGAAATTTCTAGCGACTCCATTACTTGACAAAAATATATATTTTACCTTTTATAAATAAAATTTGGTGTCAAATTAATTGTTGCTAATGCGGTATGAATATTTCAATAGGGTGGTGAAATTAATGAGTTACCTGGATTGCCTGCTGGAGTTAAGTTTGATCCAACAGATCAAGAGATTCTTGAACATTTGGAAGCCAAAGTGAGGTCTGATATACACAAGCTTCATCCTCTCATTGATGAGTTCATCCCTACTCTTGAAGGAGAGAATGGAATATGTTATACTCATCCACAGAAATTGCCAGGTCTATTACAAATTTACAATACAACCTCTCAATTACTACATTTTTTTTTGTTATTGTGTCTTAATGTCTTATGATTTTTATAACTCTAACGAGTTTTTTTCTTGTCTACCCTCTAAAGTTTTGGGGGTATTTACCCCCAAGCATTTAAAAAAAATTTAACCGATATAAATTTTTATAAAATACACCGTTGGATTAAAAGTTTATATCATATAGATTATTTGTTCAAAATTTCAGACAAATATAAAATCATTTGATATGTTATTGAGACACATCAAAATTAACAGTTTCTGTGATTTCTTAAACACCGTTAATCTTTATGTATCTCGATAACATATCAAATGATTTTAGATTTGTTTGAAATTTTACACAAATGATCTATATGATATAAACTTTTAATCCAACGGTATATTTTATAAAAAATTATATCGTTTAAAACTTTTTATAGTGGTTGAGGGTATATACCCCCAAATCTTGTGGGGGTACACAAGTTGTCACCTTTAATTATTTATTGAATAACATGCATGGTTAGAATTGGCTTACCTTGTCTAGAACTTTATTGACAAAATGTCAAAATTATTAAATTGGAAGTCGTGACCCAGATTCGAATTCGGGATCTCATAGTTGTGTATGTGTGAGTTTAATTTTAGTGGGTTACCACTTCATCTAAGACAATAACAAAAGGAAAAAAAGAATTGGCTTACCTTTACTCTTCAGCATCATGAAAGAGAAAAAAAGCAGTAGCTCTATTGAAGCAAACATTTTTGTAGTTGAAGAAGATGTGACTATCATGCTAATTAATCAAGTCACATGTGTCTTTATTAATTTTTTGTCAAGAGTCTAATAGATGAATAAATAGAGAATTTCAGATTTGAACACTGACCTATGCATATATAATGTGATGTCTCTATCAACTGAATTATGCTCATTTCTCTATCTTTTCAATTAAAAATTACAATTCAATATTGAGGACTACCATAATAAATTAAAATGAGTATTGTAGGACTTGATCAATCTAGTCTTTCGACATTGTAAAATATTAATTATGTTCACAAATGTATTTTCTAACATTATTTATTTGGTTTCAAATGCATTAACGACATTATCATACTTAATATTATAAGGTGGATGAATGTGTCAAAGAATGTCATGACTTTGTGGATCAACATAGCCAAGCTAGCCAGCTATTTTCATCATAATATTAAATTGTAGTTTGTAACTGCAATTATGCCTGCAATATTGCAGATTTTAAAATCTCTACGACCACAATTTCGACCGCAATATTGTAACTGCAACTACAATTTAAAGTCTAAATGTGTACGTACATTATATTTCTTTCTTCAGGAGTAAGCAAAGATGGGTTGATCCGTCATTTTTTTCACCGACCATCGAAAGCATACACAACGGGAACAAGAAAAAGAAGAAAAGTACATTCAAATGATGAGGATGGTAGTGAAACCCGTTGGCACAAAACAGGTAAAACAAGAGCAGTCTACAACAATTCCAAGCTAAAAGGCTACAAAAAAATCCTTGTACTTTACACAAACTATGGAAAACAGAGAAAAGCAGAGAAAACAAATTGGGTGATGCATCAATATCATCTTGGAAGCGATGAAGAAGAGAAAGAAGGTGTGTTAGTTGTGTCCAAAGTTTTCTATCAAACTCAACCAAGACAATGTGGTGGTAATTCATTGATGAAAGATTCAAAAACTATGAAGGGTCAAAGTGGAAATGAGGTAATGATGAATAGTAAAAAACGTACAAATAATGGATCATTTGTTGAGTACTATCATTCAAATTTCATATCATTTGATCAAGGGAATGATCAACATAAATCTAACAATTCTCAAGTAATTTCTTCACATTTTGAAGGTGCTCCTTTCATTCCTTGATTGATTCATTTGGTGGACAAGATATAGAAGATTATATTTGAAGGGTATAGAACAAAATAAATAATATATATTAATGATGAGCCAATATTACAATTATATATATATATTGGTAAAATAATCTAAATCTAAATAAGTTAATAAACTATATTCTAGTTAGGAGGGAAAATGGTGGGCAACAATAAGGAGAGAAATTGCTTCATTTGAAAATTATATACTTTTGTTAGGTTCATGCAAGAGAGAGAGAGAGTTTGGTGAAGTGGAGTGGAACAATTAATTTTACCTGTAACTTTATTCTCTAAATATTTTACTGTAATTTCATAATAGTGTCAAATTATTCATGTCAATGTGCTTGTTGGTAAATACTAACATATCAAATAGAGAGCATGTTTTTTTACCTTAAAAATAACATTTCAAACAAGGTCACCTTCAAACAAATATGAATTAATACACCCAATAACATTTAGATGAGATGGTAAAAGATTTCTTCCAGCTTAATCGGAGGTCATGAAATCGAAATCAGTCCTGATCGAAAAATGCAGCAGTGTTAAATTCTTTTGAGGGAGAGTATTACCATCCTTTGTGGTCCTACCCAACTTGAGGGATTAGTCTCTGCTGTTGCGAACAATATGATTATATTTTTTAGTGAACTTTAATTGTAGTATTGTTTTTTTTTAAGAAGTTAAAAGAAATCATCTTATTATTATTATTATTATTATTATTATTATTATTATTATTATTATTATATATAAAGAGAAGCTCTATTAGCTCCTAAGCAAGCATTGTGATGATGTGGAACACTATAAAAAAGTTTTTAATCTCTATTAAAATATTGAAATAGTAGTATAACTTTATAATATAACTCATGATTGTTGGAATTCCTTTCAATAACTATCATAAAAAATCTAATATGTTTTTCCATTATATATAATCTATGATTTGAAAGTATTTCTCTATACTATAAAAAATAAGTATTACATTTTTATTTTAAAAATAAATAATGTTATAAAGTGTTAAAATAATGTTTAAGTTACGACATAAAATAAAATAGTGATATATTTGTAAAATTAGGTGACATTTTTTTAAGTTAAAATATTTAAATAAAAAAAAGACAAAAAAATGAGGGGACAAAACCTCAACAAAAAAAAAGATTAAGAGAGAGAATAAGAATTAAGCATAATAAAAAGATGATGAAATTATGACCAATAAAATATAAGATATAATTCTACTAATCGAATGTTTGAGAAATAACTTTAAAAGAAATCAATATATTATCAAAATAAGAATCGTCTTTTTTATAAATACGAGACACCTTAAATTGTATGGAGGAGTAGAGTAAAAAGTTATTGATGCATAATTTTCCAAGAATAAGATGAAACGATGGAAAAACAAAATCCAATTACATAATTTGTTGATGCTCATACCTCAAAGTAAATTTTAGAAATTATTGAAACTGTAGATATTAAAACATATTTACGTATATTTATAAAATATAATCACACATATATTTATACATATTTACACCCAATTAAAATTCAGTAAAAAACCCAAAATTATTAATTTGATTTAAATAAAAATATAACTATTTAGATAAAATAAGTACATATACTAAAGTGTTAAAATGATGTTTAAGTTATGATTCAAAATAAAATAGTGAGATATTTGTAAAAATAAGATGATATTTTTTAAGATGAAGAATTTAACATTTATCTTTATACCTTCCAAAAAAAAAACTACATATCTTTATACCTGAGCCAAATAATTAAATTTAAATTCAAATATATGAAAATTATCATCAAAACTTATATATTGGCAACAAAAATATTCAAGTTTATATTTTTATTTTAGAGCAAAAAATGTACAAATGGTAAACCATTGTACCACCTATAAAGAGTTAATAAAAAAAAATATAAAATACTGGGGGGACATTAACCAAAACCCAGTTAAAAACCACATAGAAAACCCAAAAAGGGTAGAGTGGTATACAAATATGTATCATTGCAATACAAGTGGTTTCAATAAAACTAAAACAAATGCAAACACACCACATGCACTATCCAGTAAACCCGTGTACGGGTGCGAAACCAAATATCAAAAGAAGAGTGTCGTGTAAACTTTCACAAGTTTATATAATAACAAATATAAACTAAATATACAAGCAAATATTATTAAATAAAAGATCCAAAAACTAACAATAAATTTATACTTAACACAATTATTTTGTTTTGTTTTAAAATACACAATTATTATTTTTCTTTTATAAAAATATTTTAATTATATAATTTGATCGAAACCGCGCAACGCCCGGGTTAATCTCTAGTAGAATATAATAAAGCAAGAGTAGTATGTAGGCAAGTTTGACACTTGGCAGCAAATAAGATAACTTACTTCTTTAAAATATTCTATTATTTTTTTTTGGTACATCGGAAAATTAAATAATAAGACAAAATTAAACTACAGCAAAGAGTCCCTAAGTAATAATGTCTCAACCTCCAAAGGAGGATTATCAAGGATAGCATCAACTATATTACTATTTTGTGCTCCAAATTTTGCAATCCAATCTGCAACCGAATTTGCTTCACGAGAGACTCGCTCAAGCTTGCAATTCCAATTACGCCTCAACAAACTCTTGATATCAGAGAGTATTCCACGGAGGCTATGAAACATCATCATGTTTAAATCATCCAAAATAGTGAGAATTTCTCCACAATCCACCTCACAAATAACAGTCCGGTAGCCCCATGACCAAAGAAACTCAAGCCCAGTTTTGAGCGAATACAACTATGCAAATAAAGAGCTATGTTGGCCTTAAACATGTCTGCAAAATCCGCGCAACCATCTGCCGTTAGCATCCCACACCACACCACCAACTCCAGTTGCACCGGTCATGTGATATAACTTCCGTCGACATTCAGTTTGACAGCACTCAATGGCGGCGGAGTCCAACATGACTGAAGACCCATGACGTCTTCAAAACATGCACCTGGATCCAGGAATTCAACATACTCCTGATACTGATGGCATAAAAATCTCCAAGTAAAAGAAAAGCTCCATGGGTTAGTGTCTAAGACAGCCGAGTTGCGCCATCTCCAAATAGTCCAGGCTGCTGCCGCAAAAAGAAGAGCGTGATTACCTAAAATTTGAGCCATAATCCAATGTTGCACATCTTGATGAAAAAACTGGCTCCAAGAAGATGCACCCAAGTTATTCCAAATATCACGAGATTTAGAGCAATCCCTTAAACAATGAAGAATGTTTTCGTCACCATTAGAACACCTAGTGCACAAAGCAGAATCTGAGAGCCCAATTCTATGTCTTTTCTCATTCAAAGGTAGTGCATTATGTAAAGCAAACCACAGGAAAACTCTGACCTTCTCTGGTACTCTTAATTTCCAGACCTTCCTCCAAGCCATATTGCGCAAAGGAGTATCAGAGATTCTCTTATTTAGCAGCCACATGTACCCAGCTTTACCACTATAAACACCATCCTCCCAAGCCCAAACATCAGCATGAGTATGAGGGAAAGATTCAGGACACGCAGGTAAAAGCTGTAAGATATTTTGATCCATATGGGTGTAAAGATCAGCGACATTCTATTAGTGGTAATATTTCCTAAATTGTCTTTTAATTGTTTTTTTTTGTTTTTTTTTATCAAAGGAAGGGTTTTTGACTTTTTTTTGGTAATTGTTACAATGAATCATGCATGTTTTCAAGGTGGAATTGGAATAGATTTTTAAGAGAATGGAATAATTTTTTTTTATTATGTTTTTTTTATTGATAATGAGAGAATGAAATACTTTACCAATGTTGTAGTCATCTTTTACTTTATCAGCAGCAATATTTTTTGTTGATACAAGAAAAAACTTTCAAAATGCATTAGTGTTGTATATATTGGGAGTTCAAATGTTGGTTTTGTTGCTAATTTTTTTAAAACTAATGCAACCTCGAGGTGTTTCTAATCCAACCTCGATACTCATTTTTTAAACTTCTTTCAAAAATAAGTTTGGAATTCTTGATGGTAATGTCTTGGTGTGTGGAATCATTGTTGTGCAGCTGTTTGGTTTTTGTTCTATTTGTTACTTGAATTTTGTTATCTTCAATTATGATCTTTTTATGTTGTTGTAAGACTTCTAACTGCTGAATTTGATCTTTGAATTGTGATGGGGTGGGTGATATTGATTTTTAATGTTTTGTATCTCTTTTTAATTAACATCATTGTATATCTTTCTTTAAAAGAAAAAAAATCATAGTATATGTATTCTATATTGTGTACCTAAAATATTTTTGTTTGGCAATCACTATTAATGATAACTAAAATGATCATTAGTACTCCAATAAGATGAAACTGCATTTTCTTTTTATTAAAAAAAATTAGAATAATATAAATTTTGGTTAGATGTAAAATTATTCCATATGAATGAGAATGTGGTGCTTATGAGTTTTGGTTATATGTGGTTAAAATTTTAAAAGTCTATTTAGTGGATAATAATGTAAATTTTTTAAACAATACATTAAAGAATAAAAATGTTTTTTTTTTGTATTTGTAGTATATCTAAAAGTCTTACATCAAATTTAAAATAATTTCATATATAAAATATAAAATATTTTATTTTAAATTTTATTTAATAAATTTTATTACAATTATATATTGACAAAATAATAAAAATCTAAATAAGTTAATAAACTATATTCTAGTTATTAGGAGGGAAAATGGTGGGCAAGAATAAAGAGAGAAATTGCTTCATTTGAAAATTATATTCTTTTGTTAGATTCACACAAATTGTTAATTTTGATGTATCTTAATAGTATATTTACGATTTTGATATAAATTTTTAATTCAACAATAAATTTTATAAAATTTATATCGATAAAAACATTATTAAAAAATGTTAGAATTATTATCAAACTAATTGGTATATACTCATTATAGTATCATACCAAAACCCAGCTAATAGTCATCCATAATAAAAAATTCTCTATTGTTTTTTTTTAACTTTTATTGTGTGACTTTGCCAATTGTGATTGATATCAAAAAATGTGAGGATTTTTTGGTCTCTTGGCTTGCACCAATTCTATGTTTTTGGTGCAGACCGAACCCATTAAAAGCATTTATAATAACATTTCATTTTTTATTATTTAAATGAGCCACCTCACGTGTATATATTATTTATTTTTAATTTTTAATAATAATATCTAATAAACACTTAATCTATATAATTCAGCACCTTTTTAAAAAGTTCTAAATAATGAATCCCACCAATAATTCTTCATCATTTATAATTTAAAAATAATTTATTATTTACTATTTTGGCTTGTAGTTTTTAATTTAATGTGGTAGAAAAAATGATATTTAAATAGTAAGTGAGTCCCAAATTAAATATGGTTGTAGGTACTCAAGAAATATGAAGTTGATGTGTTGTTTGTGCATAAAGTCGGGTATATGGGCTGAGATCCGCAGGTCAATCCGTTTAACCCGCAGCCCGCACGAATTTAAGTCCAATTTTTTTTACTCGTTTATTTTTGGGCCCGTAAGGGTTAGATCGTTAAAACCGCGCGGGTTATACGGATTAAATCCGCGGGTTTGCGGGTTGACCCATATAACCCACATTTATTATTTTTTTTAAAAAAATCAGTTAATCATATACAATATATTAATTCAGTGCTATTTTATTTTTGAATCGGTTGTTATAGAATTTTTTGTTGTACTTTTAATATTATTTTGGACTATTAAAGTTATTATCATTAATTATTTTAACAAGAATATTGAAGTTCTTATTAAATATTATTTGTGTTTATCTTATGGATTTGAGGACTCTAGTATGGATAGAAAGAATGATAATGTGAACCAGTTGAAGTTGATGGATTGTATTGTTTTCGATTTAATAAGTTTTCTTTAACTTTGACAATAATTAAATGTCTTATAATTTTGAGGAAATAATGATAGTAACTTGTTTTTGAAATGAATTATAAAGAAAAGAAAATAAAATGTAATATTTTTTCCTATTAAAGAGAATTCGTATGAAAATTTTAGTAATTAATATCTCAAAAACCTGGGATGTTACACAGATGCTCCTTCTCTTTTTAAAATCCAAGCTCTTCTCTATCTCCTCCAATCGATCTCTACAAGAGATAAATTAAATACTCGCAAACTTTGTCCCACCCTTGAATTGATAATATGAAGCAACAGAGCATCGTTTCAAGTTTTTATTGTTAGCCACGATATTATTGTTTTCAGAGATTTTTTCAACTGTTCCGGATTGTAATATTGTCATCGGAAAAAGTTGTTAAGGGTTCCGAAAGTTTTTCATTTTAGCTATGGTTTAATCATAACTAATGTTCATAATTCAATTTTATATTCTAAGGTTTGCAACTTTGACTCAACAAGCGCGAGGTGAGTTAAAAAAAAGGTTAAAATAGAAATATTAAATTGTTTGTTGTGGTAAAAAGTTATACGTGGGAGTGGAAGAAAATTATTCTGATATTCTAGTAATTGTGCTTGTAGTAACAAGCTCATGGCCCAGCCCAAAACAACTTGCAACCTTTATCATATATAAGAGAATTTTTTATCAAATAATCTAATAATTAAAATTCTACCTTTTTAAATGGATATTCAAATATTCAAATCTCATTTCTATATATTATAAGTAGCATCGTCGTAGCGATTATGGATTTGTTTGGTTAAAAAAGCGGATGACATATTAGTTAGCTGAAAATTTATAGTTGATGAATGATAATGACTAATAACTTATAGTTGATTAATTAATTATAGTGTTTGGTAAAATTATCGATTCAATTAACTGCTAATTTTAAAATGACATCCACTAAAGAAGGGTGATTTAGATCAATTTTGATCCGGAATCACCCCTCTTGATCCTTTAATCTCTCTTTTTTTATTAAAATAAGTAATTTTAATTTTTCGGTTTAGCTACGGTTTAACCATAGCTAATGTTCATAACTCAATTTTATATTCTAAGATTTGCAACTTTGAGAGGTGAGTTAAAAAAAAGTTATTAAAATAGGAATATTAGATTGTTTGTTGTGGTAAAAGGTTATATGTAAGAGTGGAAGGAAAATTTTCTGATATTTCAGTAATTGTACTTAGCTTGTAGTAACAACCTCATGGCCCAGCCCAAAACAACTTGCAACCTTTATTTATATAAGAGAATTTTTTATCAAATATTCTAATAATTAAAATTCTACCTTTTTAAAATGGATATTCAAATATTCAAATCTCATTTCTATATATTATAAGCAGCATCGTCGTAGCGATTATGGATCTGTTTGGTAAAAAAAGCGGATGACATATCAGTTAGCTGATAATTTATAGCTGATAATTTATAATGGCTAATAACTTATAGTTGATTAGTTAATTATAGTGTTTGATAAAATTATCGATTTAACTAGCTGCTAATTTTAAAATGACATCCACTAGAGAAGGGTGATATAGGATAAATTTAGATCCGGGATCACTGCTTTTCTTGATCCTTTAGTCTCTTTTTTATTAAAATAAGTGATTTTAATTTTCACATATTTCTAGGTTTTTGTTGAATTTTCTTCTTCGTAATTTCTCTATCTAGTGTTGTAGAGTTGTTTTATTTGATTTCTCGTCTTTGTACGGTGTTTGTTTTGATTTTCCGTCATTGTACTGTGTTTGTTTTGATTTCCACTCTTTGTTCGGTGTTTGTTTTGATTTATCGCCTTTGTACGTTGTTTGTTTGTTTAAATTTGCAGATTTGCTCGATCAAAATTCAGACAGTTTCAATGACTTCAGCGTCTTCAACGTTGGAGATCCGGATGCATGACCATTTCGAATATTTGAAGTTTGTCATATGAATTGTAGGCTTTGTAATTAAGTCGTACTATGATATTAACTCGGATGTTGTGAACTTGTTCGCAATTTCATCCTTTTTGATTTTTAACCAAATTGAATATGTTATGATTTCGATTGATGTACTTTGTGAATTTGAATGAATATTTTTATTTAATAAAAAAAATTGTAAAATGACAATACAAAGATAAAAATAGAAAAAAAGATGAAAAAGTATAAACTAAAATGCTAATTAAAATATCGTCTGAAAAATAAGATATATAAGAAAGTAAATAAGTACTATAAGAGATAAGCTATAAGATAATTATCTTATCTTACCAAAGAGACCCTATATATGGGAGAATTCTAATATCATGAAAAAGAATGGAGTCATGAAAAAAGGGTAATAGATATTACCGCACTTTCCGCCGAGTGCATGAAAAGAAGAGGAAGTGTTGAAAAAAGGAAGTGAAAAAACAACTTAAAATCACATGAAAAATGTAGTGTGTCTCCTCGATCTTCTTAGGTCCATTCTTATGCATGCACAAAATTTTATCCAATCTCATTGCACTACAAATAAGCAATATTGCAGACTGAATGAAAAGTACAAATTAACCAATTTATTTTAATCTAATTAGGCTAAAAGCCTATTTGTACTAGAATGATGCTCTTTTTTTGTCACTTGAAAAATTCTCTTTTAATTAAGCCAACAGAAATAAAAGAAATCAATAATGGAGTTCTCAAACTTGTCCTTTGCTTTGCCCCCACTACTCCACAATCACATTCCCTTTATAAAAAAAATTAAAATAAAGCCAATATTTTTAAAAGGGATCAGCTTTCAGCATTCAAAAGAATATGCATGGATCTCTCTCTCTTTTTTCCCTTTAAGCCCTTCAATATTTTTCTAACAACAAACTTTATAGCCTCCATTAACCACTCAATTCCCACCTTTTCCTTCTTGCAAAGTTTTCAGATACTTAATAATTTTATTCCCTTCAACTTCAGTAATTCATTTTTCATCACCTTTTGCCTTTTATTGTTAATTAATTTTCCCTTTTCATTAAGAAAAAGGGGATCAAACTATCTACAATAAGAGATTCTATGTAATTCACGCAGTCAGAAAATCGATGACCATTTGATGAAAGTCAGACAATTTAGACTCAAACATATGATATTTTGAATTATAAAATAAAATTAAAAATCTACTTTTTTATTGGATTGTCTATATGATCAATATCGGACGATCATGACCTTAATGCGTGAATGTAGGAACAAACTGACCGCAGGTAATTAATTTGAATTCGGAAAGAAAAAAACGAAAGAGGATTATAATTCATAAGTAAAATTGTAAATATATTTACATGATGATAAAATCAAATCCATCCATTGATTGATGAAGGGTGACAAATGGTTTGCACACCAACACCAAGAAAATCCCTAGTTTGCCCTCCACCTCCATTCTCTTCACTTTGCACATGTCTACGTTTAGAAGGGTGCATTTGTGATAAATCACATGCAATGTTATGATCTTCCTCATTGCCAAGACTAATGAGTAATGAATTTGAACCATACAAACCAAACTTATTAACATCATTAGTACTATTATTACTGCATTTCAAACCTAAACTTCCAAGGAATGATGTGTCACTTGAAGTTGATCCAATTTGAGCAGCTTTTTGTAACAAAGCTGTAGCTGACATGTTTGTTGATGATGTTTGATGTGATGATATTTGGTGTTGTGAGCTATACAAGGAAGAAATTTGTTGGCTTGTAGCATCATGATGATTAGTAACATCCTTAACATTAACATTATTAATGTTGTTGTTTCCTAGTGGAAGTGAAGTTGTACTACTAGTAATTAATTCTTGGTTGCAATTAGAGGAAAGTTTATTTCCAAAAACCCAATTGAAGTTTGGATTATTCTCATTCACACCATAAATTAATCCTCTTGGTGATGTATCAAGTTGTTGATGAATCTCATGCAAATTAGAATTTTCATGAGGCTGAGAATTATGAGATGTTTGATTTTGATTTTGATTCATCCAAAGGGAAAGTCCTCTAGCTTGATTGGTTGATTCATCATGATGAAGATGATGATGATGATTAGGAGTTGAAATATGTTTGAAAATTGATGAAAAATGGTTTGGCATGTTGTTGTTAGGGATTACTAATGATGTTGTTCCCATTATGTTGTAATTACCAATGTTATTATTACCTCTTAATAATGAGTTGTTGTTTATTTCTGATGCTGCACTTACTCTTGCTGTTTCTTCAGCTAATGCATCACAAAAGGCTCTATGAGTTATGAAGCTATCTCTCCTGCATAACCAAAAATATTAACAAACCATTTAACAAATTAACTACTAATTATAATAAGCAGTTAGATTCAAGTGATTAATAAACTTTAATTAATTAAGAATGAACCGTTATACATAACTCTAGTTTAAATTTTGACTGAAATATTCATCGGCTAAATTTTATTTATTTTTCGAACGAATAGGATTGTTCTGCCGAGAACCAAAAAAGTTAGGACAAAAAATTATGAGCTAAAAATAGTCAAAATGGGAGTAACTAGAAACATATAATTTGTACGGCATGATGACTTGTACAAAAAACCCAATAGTGGTTGGTTATTTATAACACACCAAAAACTAGTGTGAAAATAAAACAAAATCAATATTCACATATAAATGGTGAGTGAGGTTAAATGAGATAATTCCAAACTATGAACTTTTGTCGTTTAGGGCAAAGACCACTCCAAACAAGACTTATCAAAATTAAAACTAGTGTCTTACTTAATTAATCTTTGATCAACTCCTTAATCCTTAATTTGTTTGAACTTATTAACCTCATTATAAACTAATTAACACATATCTAAGTTACCATAGACCACTTTTAAATTTGAATACTTGATCATACATCAGAGACAGACGTACGTGACTAATCCCTTAAAATAATCGAGATCCTTATATCATATATTGTTATCAAAAAAACATAAGTTAGTTAATAGTTAGTTACCTTGAAAAGATAGTTCCACAATCACATTTGTATTCTCTAGTACCACATGTTTTGGAATGAGCTTTCCAATCTGACTGAACAGCATAACGTTTTGAGCACTTCTCACACTTCCACTTCTTCTCACCGTGCTTTCTACAAAAGTGCTTTTTTATCCCCGTTAAGTCACCAAGTGCTCTTGAAGGATCATGATGAACACAACTCTTCTCTGGACAAACATAAACTCTCTTCTTTATTTCTTTGTTTGTTCTTTGCTTAAGTTTCCATGGAAGATTATGTCCTCGTCTATGGAGTTGTAGATTTTGATCTCTTTGAAAACCTTTTCCACATGTTTCACACAAGAATCTGTTTGTTGCCATCAAAGTCTTTGGTGATAAAGCTATAACTTCTGCTTCAGGATCTATATGCAAAATATCAAATAAAAAATATCATTGTTTCTTTTCTCTAATCTAAAAGTAAATTACCTTTGAACTATATATAGATATAATTAATCATAAAGGTTAATTGAGAAAGAGTTATAAAGAGAAAAAAATGAATTAACATGCCTGGATTTCCTGGGAGGTTTCTTTTTCTCTTCAAAGTAGGAGGATTATTAGAAGCACTAGTTGTGATATCTATAACTTCATCCATCTTTTTTAGCATCTCAAGAATTAATGTTTGTTTTTTTTTATTCAATGTTAGAATAAGAAACTAAGTGAAAAGAGTTAATAAGTAGTGTGTTTATGTGATGAAAAATTAGTGTTTGAAATTAAGAGAAAAACTTAGGCTTAAAGAATATGAGAAGCTAGCTAGGCTTGTTAGTTATATATGGCTTCAACCCTAAACAAGAGGAAGTCATATATGCAACAAGATGGGATCTCTCTCTCTCTCTCTCTTGATATGAATGTTTTATTTTATATTTGATTTAATTTAATTAACTACTTTTGAGGTGGAATAAAAAAATGGAAGATGCTGTGGGAGGCGGTGAAAAGTTAAAGGAGATAGGGAGAGATAAAGGAGGAGGGATGTAGAGGGAGAGAGGGGAGATGAAGAAGCAAAGGTGTATGATGACACATATGATGAGGTTGGAAGAAAGTTCATCTCCATTTGAAATGATTATCCAATAATTTCTTCTTGCTGTCTCTTTTCTTATTTTCTTAATCCTTTCTCATCCAATAACATTTTCTAAATTTTTAAAGGGTTAATAGACATTAGCAAAAGCTCACACGTCAGAAAAATTTGTAGGAGTTAAATGATGAAATTTTTACATTATAGAAGTAATTAGAAATCATTGACAAGAATAAATCAAAACCCGCCTACATTATAGAATGTATGTAAAAGTTTATTAACTCTAGATTTAATAGCAAGAAATTAAACTTTAGTGTGTGTATATATATATATATATATAGTGTCGTAGCCGATATTTTAGAGATCATGGACAAATAATTAATATGGATCTCTAATAAAAAAAAAATTGTTATCATTGCTAATCTATTCAGACTTTTTTGTTTCTAGTAAGCTATTGTGTTTTGGTCAACTATTGATTGAGTATTTTGTTTCAACTAAGTAATATAACTACTACAATTTTTTTGAGGCCTTACTTTTTAAAGGCCCTGAGCTATAGGCCTTGTTGCCATTGCTCGAATACGTTTATGTCTTTCGATATATATATATATATATATATATATATATATATATATATTTAGCATATGTATGTATGTGTTCTATTTCTTTTTAGGTAGGCATATTTTCAATCTTTTATCTTCCTCTCCCTCATAAACTTTTGTTTCACGCCTATGGGTCCGTTTAATTTAATTTGAACTTTGAAGTAAATTAAAGTTGGGTAATTAGGCACTAATTTAATTTGAATGATTAATTACTACCTTAGTTTTAAATTGCACTTGCGATTGTTTTTTTTTTTATAAGCAAATAAAATTGAATTATAAGGAGTACTAGGGGTACTCAACCCTTACAATTCAAACACAAACTAATTACATAGTAAACAAGCTAAAGGATTGCTTCGCCAATTTGCAAAAGAAACTTCGATCTTTTGTGTCGTTCGCCCAACCAACTAACACCAAGACATAAGAAAAATCTGCTCCACTATAACTGAAATTGGTGCTCTCTCATCCTTCCAGATAATGTTTAGATTGTGATTCTTCATATCACAAGGAATATCATTGATGTAGTTATTTGCATGCAATTTAAATTTGTGGAGATCTCTAAAATGTTTATATGTTGCTGACATGATTTTCAATTGCTGACCATATCATCATCTGATGCGATCACAATTTTAATGCAATTGTATTTGTGTCCACAATTGCACTAGTTTAATTTGCAACATTGAGTTTTGATTTACGACACATAAAAATTTGCATTGACACGGATGCATTGTGCCGCATCAAGCAATATAATGTTTACGGGTACAAATTACTTTTCTGTATAGTATTGGAAGACATTTTAAAGAGTTAATAAGCTAGCTTGTTCTTTTTAAAAGAAATAATAAGAAATTACAAAACAAAAGTGTCGTATATAAGCAGAACACTAATGAAAATACTAAAATTTATACTATCTAAAAGAGATCTACTTCTAATCTCATTCTTAGATAACACTCTTCAGCTTCCAAACCACCAGAGAGACCTCAATCCGACCCAGAGATATACCACTAGACACTAACTCTCGAATTCAAATCAAAAGTGTTTGACCTATCAGAATTCAAAAAAGAACTGCTACAATATAAAATCTTACAAATTCAAAACCTTACAAATTGTACGCCTAATTACTTTGGACCACAATTTAAAATCATAATGTACGTCAAGATAGCTGGCGCACGAGTTATATTAGTAAACTGTTGTTTACCTGTTTCAAAAAAAAAGTAAACTGTTGTTTACCTTGTTGTTATAGTACATGTATATAGGTTACACAATCATAAGGCTATGTATAAAACTGGTTGATATATGGGTGATGGTGAAGGACCCTCATGGCTAAAGCCATTTGAATCAAAGCAAGTGATGTTTTCGTACTAAAGAGAAAATCATTATGTCTCATGTATGAGTGTGACTGGAAAGAGAAGCCAACCCAATCACAAGCACTATCTTTAATGTTCATGTTCCATAAAAGGCAAATATTGTGTCTATTGAACCTAGTCAAAGTGAAAGTGCAGGTCATTTCTCAAAGATGATTCATAGATATAGATATATACCAACATATATCAATTAAATAAAAAGAAATTATGTGATAATTTTTTTTCTCAACCCTCAGGTTTCCGGCGAAAAATAGCTAGTAATCTATAGTGCAGCTGTAACGTAAATATAACCTATATATAGTCAAAAATTATTTCAGCAAAGATTCAAATTCAGATTCTCGCAAACAATTTGTCAAAAATTATTTCAACGAAAAGATTCAAATTCAGATTCTTTCAACCTATAGTCGATCAAGAAAAATTCAGCGCAAAAATTTAAATTTAAATTCTTTGAAACGATTCGTTCTAAACAGAAGTTCATTCATTAATCAGTTCTAACAATCCAACAAACTTTGTTATAGTAATTAAAATTCATATTGCTTGTGCCCTAGCTAGGTAGGATTGAAATGCAAAAGATGAAACAAATTAAAAGATGTGATTATATATAATTAAGCATATATATCCGACGGCTAGCTACCTGTTAAAATAATTTTGAAATGTTATGAAAAAAAACAAGCATGCACGTGTGTCCATATGCGTACTCACCAAACTGTCAAGGATGGTAAAATCCAAAGGAAACGACGAAATAACACAAAAAAGGGAATAATCGTCCATATGACAACTTGACAATAGTGTTTTCACCAATAAAATTTATATATATGCTATGCATCATCAAAATAATTAACACTTGTTTAATTTCTTGTTCTTAATTAATTATTTTTTATTTTTGTTTTTATTCTATCAATCAATTTCGAATTAATTTTAGTTACTATCTTCACATCATTGGGGACTGGGGTGATGTAATAATGTAACCAAGTAGTGAAAATATGTAAATTTAATTAATTAATTTCGTAACAGGAATTGAAGGTTGCAATAGAGCTTGATTTGATTCGGTTGCATGTCAATTTTTTAGCAAGTAGTAAACCTTATAAATTACCTCTCCTTATCAATTTGTAGATGGTAGGTATTTTACTTTATAGCTTTTTTCTCAACATCTTTAACGTACAGTTTCTTTTAATTGCTTTATAAAAAGATTTAACTTCTTTTCAATAAAAATAAAAAGGATTTAATTTAATTGGAAGTGTTTAACATTTTGATCGACTATATGTGGAATGGGTTAAACTTCTAAAACGATGGAAGTGAAATATGATAATACTTGATCAACTTGAATGCACTTTAATTTAGGGTGTGTTTCATCCGCTAAAGAAAGATACTAGACGAGACAACTTCATATGTATTGTATTTGTATTTGATAAAAATAGATATTAATTTGTCCCAGACTAAAACATGAGACAACTTTTTTTTTTAAGAAACTAAATTAACCCAACTAATTGACACTAGAGAGAATCAAATCTGAGACCTCGAGAAGGAGCACAACTTCAGGTCTCACGAGACAACTTTTTGTCCTCAGCACAAGTTATCTATATCACTAAAATAACATTTTCTTCATCAAACACTAAAACAATTTAAACATTTAATTTGTTTTATGTTGTTCTGTCTTATACTGTTCTATATTATTATGTCTGATACTTTTATTTTTTTATTTTACAGATCAAACAGATTCTTAGTTCTCCTATTTTATTTGAAATGAGATTACCATTTTGAAAATTCGAATTAATTTTTGCTCACCAAATTTTACATATTATTGCAATTAGTATATTAATTTTGTTGAAGGTGGAGGAATCTATCAAACTCATATATACTCTTCTATCTAACTGATCCACTTCAATTCAAATACTAGTATAATAATTGGAATACATTGTTGAGTTAAAGTCTATTTACTGTACATTCACATGGAAGTGAAATATGATAATAATCGATCTTGGAAATACCATTAGTAGTATACATTTGATTTTTTTAATAGAAAGATCGAGGAAGACAGCCAGCTGACAAAGGCAGTGAATTTTTGGAAGTTTGAGCAGTCGTCTGGTTGTGGGCTGACTTTTCCTGCAAAAAATTTCTCATCCATAATCATAATCTAATGATGTTTTCCTTTCTAACATTGTTTAATATAAAATCTTTGGAATTTAGTTGTTGAACTTTTGTGGCCTTAGAATATTCTCTCCCCCTCCAACTCTCAAAGGCTTCAACTTTCAAGGTCCATTCAGATTCAAATTCTTATTCAAACTCAACACAACAGGTCCCCCCAGTTCCCCCATAAACAATTCCTATTACAATCTGCTCTGTCTCTCTTGCTTAACATAGTTACTACTTATTTTCTCCATCCATCATAGTTGTAGAAACTACAGCTCGCTAACTACGGCTGCAAGCTGTAGTTTCTAAAAAATTACAGTGAATCATAATAATTTTAACATATTTACTATGATATTAAATATGCATAGTTTTATTAGATACATCAACTATTTAATAAATTATTCTTTTGTAAAAAAAATTAAAGGGGATTATTAAAGACATAATAATTCCCAATTGAAGAAAACAGATAGGTTTTAGGGAAAAGCAAATTGTTGTCACCAAGGGTATGTTCGTTTCTTACCTTGTCTTGCTTCAAATAAACTCAAGGTTCCACATGTGACATGTCATTTTAGAATTGATTGTGATTTGTGAAGTCTATTTCATTTCTAATTTATAGACACAAAAGTGTGTTGTATGTGTCTTAATTTTTGCTCCATTCTCATTATTGTTAAATTTAACAAGACGTTCAAAAATCACTATTGCAAATTTTATGTCTAGTATCACGGTGTATGTGTCAGAATCACGGCGATCTACTGTAATTTTGCAGAAACTATAATTTGTAATTTTTGTAAAATTACAGGTCATCGTAATTCTGACACCCCACCGTGATACCAAACATGCACATAATAATATAAAGATTAAATCGAACTTGTGATCCACACTAAATATAATGTAGAATATTGAAGTTGTATTGGTGTCTTGGAAGATTAGCTATATACAATATCTATATTTGCTTGCCTCATTTTCAAATTAACTTTTGTTGTGAAATTCATACTCATTTAACTAATAATTTCGTCATCGTACCAAAAAAAAAACTAATAATTTCGTCAATGACTATGTACTAAAAAAAATTCGTCCATGACTAATCATCATTTTCTTTTATCCTAAAATGGTTTATGTATATAGCTATCGACGTATCATATCCAATGCTAAATATTAATGTGATATACATTTAGTGCAGATTCCATATCACAATTAATATGTCAGAAAAAAATAATATGTCACAATTAATATGTCAGAATTATTGTTATTCATCAGAATTTTATATCTTTTAAAAAATTACGGTGAATATTCGTAATCCTGACATATTTATTATATATGTTTAATGTAAAAACATTTTGAAAACAAGATTAGGCTCAAATTACTAGAAAGGGTAGTCTCGTAATGTTCAATAATATAATTCAACGACTATAGACTTAGGTTGATTACATTGGAACAGTTGTCCCATACAGAACAGAGTTAGATCTAGGATTCCATTACAGGAACTCACATGCTTCTGCTAACAAAAAAGCTGGAGAATATGTGCCTTTTTTGCATTACTTAACTAATACTCCCTCCGGTCCTTATTATAAGAAGAAATTTGCTTTTTAGATTCATGGAATGTTTGATGTATCTAGTTCATAATATAGTCTAGATACATAAAACATTCCATGAATCAAAAAAGCAAATTTCTTCTTATAATAAGGACCGGAGGGAGTAATTCTTTTATTTAATATTCTTTCTTTCTATTTAAATTTCAGGTCATTTTCTAAGCAAGGTAAGATGGTGTAGAAGATCTTATTGAATTTTAGCCAACCAACTTTACAGGAAAAAAAAAAGACAGCACTTTCACATGAATATTCTTTTTGGATTTGTAAATTTATACTTCACTTTTTCGAGAGATATGCTTGGTTTTCTTTATAGAATAATTGAGTAGTATGATTCTTTATTAGACTAACAACTAAAGCAATTTCAAAATTTTATTTCTTGTTTGATTTCTTATATTTGATTTGGGAAATAAAATATAAGTTGAACTCCATTGTACTACTAATATACATTTTTCTTATAAAATACTAATATACATTAATTTCTATGAGTATATAAAAAAAAAGTTTTTCTTTTGGTACAAAATGGAAAAAAATTATATTAATCAGGCTCAATGTCATTCAAAGTATATTTATGGCTAGGGCAATAAAGTAAACTAATTTTTAAGATATTTGTGAGTTACCCGGAGTCTGAACGAGCCAGACCAGTTAGAATTGAACTTGAGAGGAATAGACCAAATAGTTGAGTTAGCGAACAAATTTAAAATTTATTGTCCATAACTCTCATTTACCGGAATTTTTTGTAGTTAGCCTTCTTATTCTTTCACTAAAGATGGGTGGTTTAGAGTTAATTTTTAGCTCGAAATCATTCCTCTAAATCGTTTCTCTCATTTTATTTTATTAAAATAAGTGATTAATTCACATATATTTATTTTTTTTCTGTGATTTCGTTGTCTTAGTGCGACTTTGTGTTTGTTCGTCGTCTTTGCGCGACATTTTGTTTTCCTGTCTTTGTACGGCGTTTTGTTTTCCCGTCTTTGTGTGGTGTTTGTTCGGTTCAAATTGAAGATTAGATTCGATCAAGGGTATATTCAATAATCAATGATATTTGTGTCTACAACGTTACAGATTCGGAAGCATAGGTAATCCGGACACTTCAATTTAATCATGTATGTAGGCTTTGTCACATTAGTAGGCATTTTGCCGTTGTATGCTATTAACGTGGACGCTGTGAAATTGTTTGCATGTTCATACTTTTCAGTTTTTAGCAATTTTAAATACGTATTATTCAATGTATTCTATCAATTTGAATGAATGAATATTAGTTTTAGTAAAAAAAATGCATAATTTATTTGCTATACTTTTTAGTAATGAAATGAATATTGAAGAATAACTAGTTAACTTGCATTACAAGATACAATTGAATGTAACTCTTTGTAACTGTTTTTCTAATACAATTAGTTAGGCAGTTGTGACTTTCCTCTTTCTCATCATTTACATCGTAACAATTGTTATATATAGCTTGTGTCATACCCCAAATTTTACCCTCCAAATTTTAGTACATATTTATTTTAGTTAATTTTATTTATTTTTCTAACAAGAAACTTTTTGTATAAAAGTATTTATTAGCACTCTTTTTGTTTGTCCAAAATTATAAAAATAAAGCATATATATAAAAAGAAAGAAAATATATAAACTTGTGTAGAAAGAAAGGGAGAAAGACACAAAAATATAAAAAAGGGAGTGAATCAAAAGAAAAGAGAACCAAATCTCTAGCCTTGGAGAGCAAGGGAGTAAAATTGCACTAAAACATAATTTCTATAGCAAATCAAGCATAAAAATCAAAGAAATCTCTCAAGTTAATTTCCAAACCAAATATCTCAAGAGATACAATTAAATTTTAGAGACCTAATTGTAACACTATAAATAGAGGCTCTTTCTACACAATAATTCACACACTAATTCTTCACTCTTCACAACAAAAAATTCTGCAACCGCAGCTGGACACCACCGACGATCCTTAATCCCAATTGCTCCGCTTCTCTCACCGCGGTACTTGTCACTGGTTTCTCCCCTTTCTCTACGTTTTGTTTTGCGTTTTTCTTTTATTTTTGTTTCTTGTGGTGTGAATATGTGTATAATATATGTATGTGTATATATGTTCTGAGTTATAGCTATTGGCTAGTGTAGATATCTTTAATTTGTTTTACTGTGATACATTCTATGTGACATGTGTATATAGTATATACTTGTTTAAATGGTTTTTGACATTAGGTTCAAACAAACGTACACTCTAATATTAGTTTTTTAGGATACTAATTGCACAACTTGAATATTGTAAAAATCATTCAAATACATAAAAATACAAACATTAATTTTGTTTTTGTTAGATTAAATACATAAAAAAAAAAAATACTAAAATATAAATTATAAACCGTGGAATAAAAAAGAGAGGACGGATGCACTTCCGTTTTTTCTCTCGAATTATTGGTGGCTTCAAGTACATTTAGTTTACCAATAATTTGTCTTCCATCCAAATCCATAAAAAAGGACATTAAAAAACATCAACAAATCAAATCAAATTTTTTCGCCTTCGGGTCATTCTTAAAAGTCATTTTAAGAGGTAAATACAAAATTCTTTTTTCATAAAAAAACACCAACCAACAATATACCCAGAACTACGTAGCTTTGATTTCCTCATCGCACCGGAGGATACGTAGGAGCAAGGGACATCTTGTCAAGCATAATAATAAAAAATGTAATTTTTCCCCTTTTCTTTTATGGATAAATATCTCTTGTAAATAAAAATTCTAATAAATCTAATAAAAACATGTAAATAAAATTCTAAAAAATTACCTAATACCCTAGAACTAATTAGGAGGTTCCCGTTGAGTACAACGGATGTGAGGGGTGCTAATACCTTCCCCTTGCATAATCAACTCCCGAACTTGGAAATGGTTGCGATGACCATCTTTCCATTGCTTTTAAGGTTTTATCAATATTTCCCTTAAAAAAATAAAATTTGGTGGCGACTCTGTGTCATTCCGAGTATCCTAAACGCTCGGGCGATTTTCGCGGCGCGACAGCTGGCGACTCTGCTGGGGACCTAGAGAGTTAAGCCTATCCTTTTAGTTTTAGGGTTGAGTGTTTTGCATGTTTTATTTGTATTTTTTATTTTGTATTTTATTGTAAATTTTTTATTTATTATTATTTATGTATATATATTCTGGGGTGGGTTTATTTTCTAAAGTTTGAGAAAAAAAAACTTAAGTCACATATGGATTATTAGCATGGACCGGTAGGATGAACATCCTATTTGGTGATTTGTGAAAACTCCGCTCAGATGAGATCTATTCAAAAGGTTCATTGAGAATGGGCTAGCCCCTACCCCTCAATGAAAGTTTGAATTAGGTCTAAAACTCTGAGAACCTTACCTTAAACCAATAAATTCACCTAAGGGAGACCCTGTGAAATCACATATGGGTCCAAGACCTTAGGTGATATGTTTTAGAGCCATCCTTGTGAGGGGTCGGTAGAAAACCTAGAACCCTATATTCTAAGGAGCCTACCCATTAGGTCATTTAAACTATCACCATCTTGCATCTATCATGCATATCATACATTCTCATGCACTTGCATCCTCAAAATAAATAGTCATATCTTTTCTTTCCTCACCGTCCTCGAACTATAATGCCACAAGCAGGTATCCCGATACCCATGAACGGACTTGGAAGAATGTCTCAAGAAAATATGGAAGAACTCAAGAGAGGCCAAGAGCAATTAAGGGTGGAGGTTGCCCAATTGAAGACTCAAGTGCAGTTGATAATACAAATTTTGTTGGGGAAAGATGACAACCTATTACCTTATCAGTCACAAGGCCATCCAGCGCCTCAAACCCTACAACCATGGGTGATACCCTTGCCTCGGCAGCGTTTACTACAACAGCCGTCCATGGGGAAAGGGGTATCCACTTGGGAATCAGTCCGGTCCTTGGAATAATTATGGGGAGAGCCGTGTGCAGTTCGATCCTGTTCCCGTACCATATGGTCAGATCCTACCATACTTACTCCAACAAGGGTGGGTAGAGACGAGACCTCTCAAGCCCATGGTACCGCCATATCTGCCAGGTTATGATGCAAATACCAAATGTGACTTTCATCAAGGGGCACCGGGTCACACAATTGAAAATTGCAAAGCTTTCAAGTATAGGGTTCAAGAACTCATCGACAACAAGAAGTTAAGTTTCAAAGGAGGGATTCCATTCATCAATGGTCACCCTTTTCTTGAACAAAGTGCAAGAACCCCAGGGAGCATCCCTTAGAGTTGGCTGATCAACAAGAATTCCCCTTCCAAGAATCATCAAGCTTTGAATTTCCAGTCTTAATTTAATTCTTTTGCTTTTAAAGTTGTAACTTTTGACTAGTATTCCTAATATAATAAACATGCATGTCTTTGGAATTAATCCATTCGTGTCCACTCTTTTCTTGTTTTATCACTTACAAACTTGGAGCGAGGATGATGAAAATAAATAACTGATTATTGCTGATATATGCTTTCAATGGTAAAAATAAAACCTGGTTGATGATGAAAGACGTTTTCAAAATAAATATTAGTTAGTTCATGCTAAGTTGAGTCATTCTTGCATATGTTTTCATTGTTATCTGATTCTCCCAATATCTTGAGATATAACAAATTTTTAAGAAAAAACAAACAATTTTGGTTTGATACTTGACCTGACACTTTAAGAGTATATAGGTTGTTTTGACACTTTTGGCTACATTAAGGAGGTTTGGTAATTATTCAATAAAATCGGTACCGTCTTAACACCTTAGACACCCGGAAATATGTAAGATTAATTCGAGGTACCAATGTTGACAAAGACTTGAATTTAAATTTTAAAATAACCCTTAGTAGTTTATCTTAGCAGTCGGCACCATCTTAAACACAAACTAAGTGGAAAATCAATGAACATAAGTGAATGATCCAAAAATGAAAGTTTACATACCTTGGTTGATTTTAAAAGTGGAAATGCACTTGTTGAGTTAGATGACCATCACTCGGTTGTTTAATTCAACAATCATTGAACATACAAAGTAAAACCATGGTAAATAAACCCTTTTAGTAGTTGGTTCAGAGGTGTCTGATTCTGAACTTGGTAGGGCGGGTTACGATCTGATCCCCCACAACTGCATTTGGGAGAGAAAAAGGGGTTTACCAAACTTTTGTTATCAGCACCCCTCAATATATGATCATAATCACTAACAGATTTTCCTACCATGGGCGTATACAAGATAACGGGCTTAATGTGATTGCACTTGAATGAAAAGGATAAATAAAATTTAAGCAAAAGTTAGAGTCACAATAAAATACTTCAGATTTGTCTTCATACGATGGGAATCTTTGACCGCAATAAGTGGTTTTGTGTTACTACGGTACTCTTGGTATTTGATGTCAATTACTTGATTTTCCTATCTAGCCGGCAGCCACGTACTATTAGAGTCGTCGTGTCTTGTTTCAAACATGTACTAAAAAGAGTTACTATTTTTATGCTTGAGGACAAGCAAAAGTTCAAGTACGGAGGAATTTGATAACACAAATTTATGTCGTTTTTGGCTTGATTTACATGAATAATTCACAAAAGACTAATTAAAGCTAGGTTCACTATGAAAGCATATTCGGCAAATTTATTGTTAAGCTGACTCATCCAGTTTGTTATGTAATCAACAATTATCTTTTGTACATACCATATGTGCTTCCACAAAAAATATTCAATTTCAAAAACCCGCATGTGCATTGTGTTAGAAATACTTGTCAAAAGAAAAAAAATTTGCAAGTCAATACTTGGCATCTAGTTGATTCAGCAAACAGTTCAATCAAAGAAGAACTGAATCAAGATACTCCTAATAAAGGGGCAAGGCGTCTAAAGAGCCTACCAATAAGTGGCAATTCCTTCTAATCAGGGGCAGGTCCTCTAAACTCCTGCTATTCAAAAGTCAAAAGTGATCAAGAATTGGCCAGCCTAGGGGCACTATCCCTAAAACGCCAATTAATTAGGGGGCATACTCCTCAAGAAATCAAATGATGGGGCAGTTCGCAGCAATGTCATATCAGACTTAATCTCAAGCAACTTCATTTGCTCCAGTATTCAACATTGAATGTAGCGCTCCTCTCGAATGGTCATCCTACACCAGGGAATGAAAGGAACCTCTGCTCATAGGGCTCCGTAAAGTCAAAAAACCATGCCTAAAAAAAAAAAAGTATAAAAACTCGCTAAATCGAAAACCCGTCAGGGCGGCTTAAGCAATAAAGAGCGTCCCGCTGGATTGAAAAACCTGAAAAGGCGGTCCAGACAAAAATTAGGGACACCAAAAAAAAGGAAAATATTCCCGGTAGACTGAAAACTTGAAAGAGCGGTCCAGGCAAAAGTTAGGGATTTCAAAAATAAAAAACAAAAAGGCAAAATGAGCTGCAGTAGAGGCCATCCCTCCCCATGCTTTCAAGTCGTTCAAGTGAATCATGTCAGACATCAGCTACTGTTGAGTTCATAATGGGTGTCGGGAGATCATGCCGGCAAAACTCATGGGCTTTTGGACAAGGAAACTTTGCCGCGGAACGCATTCTCAGGCCTTAAACCATCCAAAAAAACCTCTCATACACTTTTAAATCATATTCATGCATCATTCAGCATTGGCATCCATAAGCTCAATCTTCATTTGCACTCATAATTCAAATTCTTTCACTAAATTCAAAGTCCAGTACCTGTTGGCAACCACAAAACTCAATCATTATTCGACCTCAATCGGTCACTCCAAAAGCATTGGTTTCTCTTTACACCTCAAGTCCAACCCACACATCTTGAAGCCCAATGTCCATTGACACGCATTCAACACACATTAATCTTGCATTTCATTTCATGCATCATCCTGCATAAAGTACACTATGCCAAACAAAAAGACATACCATGCATATGCACAAAGCATGCATTACATAACAAAATCCCAATATTAAGGAGGTAATTCAAAGTCCAATCATCATTGGCAAATAAAATCAAAAGTCCAATTTTCATTGGCAAATCCAATTCAAAGCTCAGGCTTCCCCAATATTTCATTTCATGCATCAGTCACGAATGACACAACAAGCATCAATCAGACATGACATAACATGCACCAGATAGCATGCATTAATATACAATCATCATTCTCATCATGCATCTCGGCGGTAGAACCTGTAGTTAATCCCGACAGAAGATTTTTCTAACAAAGCTCGTCAGTAGTTATTATCTCGTCAGTAGATCCTTTGGCAAGCTCGACACCAGTTATTTATCTCGTCCGTAGATCCTTTGGCAAACCTCGACAGTAGGTATTTCTCGGCAGTAGATTCCTAAATTAATCTCGTCAGTAGATCCCTTAGCAAAACCTCGACAGTAGGTATCTCTCATAAAATCTCAGCAGTAGATTCTCAAAATCAATCTCGACAGTAGATCATCTGGAAAAGCTCGACAGTAGCTATCATCTCGTCAGTAGAACATCTGGAAAACCTCGACAGTAGGTATTCGGCAGAAGATTCCCAAATTAATCTCGACAGTAGAACATCTAAAAAACCTTGACAGTAGGCATTTCTCATAAAATCTCGGCAGTTGATTCCCAAGTTAATCTCGACAGTAGATCATCCAGTAAATCCCGACAGCAGGTGTTTTTAGAAAACCTCGACAGTAGGTATTTTTCATAAAATCTCGACGGTAGATTATACAGCAAACCTCGACAATAGGTATTTTTCATAGAATCTCGACAGTAGATCCCCTAGTTGGCATTGGCAGAAGATTATACAGCAAACCTCGACAGTAGGTATTTCTCGTAGAATCTCGACAGTAGATCCCCCATTTGGCATCGGCAGAAGATTTTCAGTAAACCTCGGCAGTAGGTATCTCTTATAGAACCTCGGCAATAGGTATTTGAGATAACTTATCAATATGATACTCCATATCCCCAGCAAATCAAGGTTGCCCGGCTACGAGCCGATGGCAATATATCATACTCATTCCTAGGATCTAGATCCCCACGGGGAAATAACCTAACTCTGTTAACACCTTGCGGGGCAATAACCATTTATCCTTAGGATCTAAGCACCCTGAGGGGAGAAGATCTAATTATTTTAGCACCCTGCGGGGCAGCAACCGTTTATCTTTAGGATCTAAGCACCCTGAGGGGCGACGACTACCCTTTTAGTTTAAGCACCCTGAGGGGCGACGACTATCCTTTAGCGGAAACACTCTGCGGAGTAACGATTTCCTTTTAGTTTAAGCACCCTGAGGGGCGACGACTATCCTTTAGCGGAAACACTCTGCGGAGCGACGATTTCCTTAAGAACCCTGCGGGGCAGCGATTATCCTTTTTAGTTGAAGTACCCCGCGGGGTGATGACTTCTTCTTGGTTCAATTACATATGGGAAATGGTTATCTTTCAAAAGATTTAGGCACCCTACGGGACAACGCCTATTTTTGGTTTAAACACCATTCGGGGCAGAGACTATCCTTAAGATCTAAACATCGTCAAGACGATAATCGATCATTTACTTTCATAAGGCAAAATTATGGGTATTCTTATATTTAATTATCTTTCAAAGACATTTAAAGATATTTAAATAGGGGCAGCTGTCATACCCCAAATTTTACCCTCCAAATTTTAGTACATATTTATTTTAGTTAATTTTATTTATTTTTCTAACAAGAAACTTTTTGTATAAAAGTATTTATTAGCACTCTTTTTGTTTGTCCAAAATTATAAAAATAAATCATATATATAAAAAGAAAGAAAATATATAAACTTGTGTAGAAAGAAAGGGAGAAAGACACAAAAATATAAAAAAGGGAGTGAATCAAAACAAAAGAGAACCAAATCTCTAGCCTTGGAGAGCAAGGGAGTAAAATTGCACTAAAACATAATTTCTATAGCAAATCAAGCATAAAAATCAAAGAAATCTCTCAAGTTAATTTCCAAACCAAATATCTCAAGAGATACAATTAAATTTTAGAGACCTAATT
Source organism: Trifolium dubium (assembly GCA_951804385.1). NCBI lineage: Eukaryota > Viridiplantae > Streptophyta > Magnoliopsida > Fabales > Fabaceae > Trifolium > Trifolium dubium. The sequence goes on along the minus strand of OX638071.1, from coordinate 17,734,873 downwards.
GTAACACTATAAATAGAGGCTCTTTCTACACAATAATTCACACACTAATTCTTCACTCTTCACAACAAAAAATTCTGCAACCGCAGCTGGACACCACCGACGATCCTTAATCCCAATTGCTCCGCTTCTCTCACCGCGGTACTTGTCACTGGTTTCTCCCCTTTCTCTACGTTTTGTTTTGCGTTTTTCTTTTATTTTTGTTTCTTGTGGTGTGAATATGTGTATAATATATGTATGTGTATATATGTTCTGAGTTATAGCTATTGGCTAGTGTAGATATCTTTAATTTGTTTTACTGTGATACATTCTATGTGACATGTGTATATAGTATATACTTGTTTAAATGGTTTTTGACATTAGGTTCAAACAAACGTACACTCTAATATTAGTTTTTTAGGATACTAATTGCACAACTTGAATATTGTAAAAATCATTCAAATACATAAAAATACAAACATTAATTTTGTTTTTGTTAGATTAAATACATAAAAAAAAAAATACTAAAATATAAATTATAAACCGTGGAATAAAAAAGAGAGGACGGATGCACTTCCGTTTTTTCTCTCGAATTATTGGTGGCTTCAAGTACATTTAGTTTACCAATAATTTGTCTTCCATCCAAATCCATAAAAAAGGACATTAAAAAACATCAACAAATCAAATCAAATTTTTTCGCCTTCGGGTCATTCTTAAAAGTCATTTTAAGAGGTAAATACAAAATTCTTTTTTCATAAAAAAACACCAACCAACAATATACCCAGAACTACGTAGCTTTGATTTCCTCATCGCACCGGAGGATACGTAGGAGCAAGAGACATCTTGTCAAGCATAATAATAAAAAATGTAATTTTTCCCCTTTTCTTTTATGGATAAATATCTCTTGTAAATTAAAAATTCTAATAAATCTAATAAAAACATGTAAATAAAATTCTAAAAAATTACCTAATACCCTAGAACTAATTAGGAGGTTCCCGTTGAGTACAACGGATGTGAGGGGTGCTAATACCTTCCCCTTGCATAATCAACTCCCGAACTTGGAAATGGTTGCGATGACCATCTTTCCATTGCTTTTAAGGTTTTATCAATATTTCCCTTAAAAAAATAAAATTTGGTGGCGACTCTGTGTCATTCCGAGTATCCTAAACGCTCGTGCGATTTTCGCGGCGCGACAGCTTGTATCAAGTTAGATCAAACTAACAAGAATTAATTTCATTTTACTCTGTTTTAACACTTAATTCTAAAATAAAAAAAAAAAAAAAAAAAAACAAAGCTAAAATTCAAAGCGTAAAAGCACAATGAGTATCAGAGGTTTAGACCTTATTACTTGGTCTTGTGTATAAGATTTTTTCAGTTTTTAAAACAGTAGTCTTTTCTTCAAGAGAGGTTCTTGATCAGGTTTTGGTAAGTGCATTAGTTCTCTGTTAAGTTATAGTATTAAAAATATCATCTCCACAAAGATCGTGCCAAGTCAACAAGTTTCACTTTAGAATATTTATTTATTACCTACCTATTTTGCTTAATTTAAATGACAGAAAATAAATAAGGGGCTTTTGTTTAGCTTGGTTGCAATGGTTATGTCACTTCAATCATTGGAGAAGGGTACCCTTGGAGAAGTTGCTCACTAGTGTTGTTGCAAACTCTTAGAGTTATGTGATTCTGGGATATTGAAGCTGAGGAATAGGGAGTCCTATTTATACTATTTTAGCTAGGCAAAAATGTGCATCATCGTGGCACGATGCTCCTCATCGTGGCACGATGGATCATCTGCTTCATCTGGTGGATCTGGTGAATTTGGCTCATCTGGAGGACATCGTGGCAAGATGCATCCTATCGTGGCACGATGAAAGGCGGTGTTGTGTAGATTTTGCTTTTTTTCTCCTTTCTTCTGTTTTTGTCCTTTTTTCCACTTTTCTTAATTCTTCAACAAGGTACTTCTATACTTAAGATTTCTTTGTGTAATCTTGCACTTAAAAGAACATACTTATACTAGATACTATCCTAAAAATGTAAATAAAATATCTTATAAATTTCCATCATCAGTTCTATATGTATAGATAAATGAATAGAAATGTTTGAAGATGACCATTTGACGGGCCTTTGAATTGCCCGCCGGAATAGTACAATCCTTGGTGTAATCATGTGAGCATTACCATATTAAGTAATGTATATCTGATGATAGTTCATCATATGATAATTTTAGTATTAGTTTTATAAGTTTTTAATAATTTTTAGTAGTAGTTACATGGTTAATTCTTAAAGATTTAGCACAATTGAAAAAAATCAAGAGTTTGAAGATAAATTGAAGAACAAGTGAAAAAATGAAGTAAATCCAAGTGTTAAAGTTTTTGGAAAAATCACCTCACTATGAGCCTGCATCGCCCCACTATGATGAGCAGATTTTGCAAGGCAACATTCTGGAAAAATCGTCCCACTATGGGCAGAAATAGTGGGGCGATGACGCGAACAGAAAAATAAGTTTTATCAGCTCTATAAAAGGGACTCTTGGCCATAAATAAGGATTTAACACTTTTTAGAGAGAGAAAAACTTTGAAGCACTAAAGAAACATATTTCTAAGGATTCTACATCAACGAAAACATTATCAACCAAACGTTTTTTTATGCTACATTATGTATAATCTTCAACACTCTTTGGTATTGTCTATTATTATGAGTAGCTAAATCTCATAGATTAGGGATTAATATTATGATTCTCTTTGAACTTATCTGAACCATGTAACTAGAATTCTAGCCAATTCAATGAAAACTAATAGTTATTCAGTTAATTTTGTGTTTAATGATTTTCTTTATTTGGCCAATAAATTGAATTGATCTTAAGAAGTAAATCACAATTAACCTTAGGTTTTATCTCTTGAACTTAATTGACTGTTTGTCAATCGTAATTGCTATAGGGATATATAATTAGTTGGTATGACTTATGATTTAACGTGCAATCAAGCTTTTGATAATATGTGCTTCACCTAAGGGATTAGGGTTCTATATTAGATAAACGAGACGGATGAGCCAAGGGATTGAACTCTGTCTACTTTGTTAAATCGTCGTGACTATTGGAATTTCATTGTTGAGGGTTGGGATCTAGAGTACCAGATAAGGGAGAAGAGATGATTCTAACAATTCTTAATCGTTTTTTTCATCTAAGAAGTTCACTTTTAAATTATTACATTATTATTTTTGTTTGTTTACAATTAAGTCAATCAACTGCCTCGTGCACCCCGCAATTTACACATCCTTTATAATAACACTATTGCCGAGTAGAAGTTAAAACAGTCCCCGTAGATACGAATTTTATTATTACTTTGACGTTAATTACTACAATTGTTAATTGTTCATCAATATCCAAAAACGTGTCCTTCACAAAAGATAATATTTTACAATATCAAGTAAAATAGTACAATAGTACTAACGTTTCATTTTTTAAAGGATATATAAGGATGATGTTATGATTATTCCACAATCACATGTACTTTCATAGGTCTATATGATTATTTTTCAATCATTAGAATTCATTAAATTCATTCTTCTGATGTTAAAATAGGTTCTTTTACTTTGTATATATGAGTATATGATGACTTTGTAATTTTATCTATTTATATCAAAAATAGCTTCATTCACTTTATAGTTATAAATCTTAATTATCTATAAGCATATTAAATTAACATATTAAGGAATTAAAATACATTCATTAAACTCTTTCAATATTTAATGAATTAAGAACGAATCCAGGCAAAACAAAAAATAATATTGAATCTAGGCATGGCAACAAGACCCACTCGCCTCGAATTTAGCGGAGAAAAGTGTTTTCAACTAGGTGTGGGGCTGAATTTGTAATACGGGGGTGGTGGAGGGGGTGATATGACCTTCCACCCGCCCCCACCCTGTACAATTTAAATTATCATATTTCTTTTATATTTAACAAAATTATTACATATTTATCTTTTTTATGTTAGTCTAAATTTATTTATTTGTTTATCTTCTTTAAAAAAACTGTTTTGAGACATTGATATTTTTCAAAAAAATAAAATAAAAAACTGGTTTTTTATTATAGTTTATGCGGGTGGGTGCGGGGAAACTGGTTCTCTGTTGGGGGCAGGAGTGAGAGTGGTAGAGGGAGGTGGGGCGGGGGTTGGTATTGCTTAAACCTGCGCCTTCCCCGCCCACGTTGCCATGCCAACCTCCAAGACCTCTTCCAACGATCTTCCACTTTCATGCCTTAAGTTTTGTTTTGTTCCCGAATTTTTTTTACCCTCTGATTCCTAAGAGAAGGGGGTTTAATTGTCCAGAGTTCGACCGCGAGGTAAGTAAAGTATGGTCAAAAAATTGTTCTACCTAGGAATCGAACTCAGGTTCCAAACTTCGTTCTTTGGTGAAGCTTATTAATCACTTGAGCTCAATGACTTAGCTTTTGTTACCCGAAGTTTAATTACTATGTACCGTCAGTGTAAAATTATAATTTAATGAATGTGACATATATTATGTTTTTTTTTGTGCAACACATCATGTGTTTTTAAATAAAATACATGATGTATAAATTATAATTTATATTATTTGATATATGTGTAAAATAATTTTACACTAAAAATGTATGTAAATTAAAAATTTTATTCTTGTCACCTTAATTCATGCATATGAAAATAATTACCTGAGGTAATTATTAGCAACCTCGTCCTTAAGCCACATTATATCTCTAAATCTTTGGAATGCTAACAAAGTTAGAATTAGTGGGGGATAATTTTAAGGTAAAGTAATTTTCTGAGAGAATTCAAATCACTGATCTATGCGAATTCTCTTGCTTAGATAATTAATTTGGAAAATTTTCAAAATAATATAGAAGTTTATGAAGTATTTTTCTTAAACTAAATTTAAGAAATTTCAAATAACACTTTAACCCTAGGAATTTTAAAATTCCTTCCTCTCATATTTTTGAATTGACCTCTAAATTTATAAATACTTGGAATTGACCTCCAAATTTTTTGAATCAGTCCTTTAAGTTTTCAAAAATTACAAATTAGTCCTTTTTTTTCAAATTTAAAATTTGACCCAAAAATTTTCAATTTATAAAAGTGGTCCAAAAATATTCACAATGAAAATTTCTATTACGATCTATTCTTTCACACAAATTTATAAATCAAGATATATGTTGCCCTGTTTCAAGCTAAGCAAATGAAAATGTTTTGTAATCCTTATTTGTTTAGAAAAAAAGTTCGACAATGTATTAAAGCAGTTTAATTTGGTTGGCTTGTTGTTGGTTTATTTGAGAGAAAAGAAATAATAGGATTTTCTCTAATGATTAAGGGGTCTCGGTCGATGTGTTGCTTGATAAGATAAAAACTTTTATTTGGTGGTGGTTTGAAGACACGACATAAGAATTCAATTATACTTTGAATATGTGGTGAGTTCATCCAGTAACTTGTTTAGGGATTCATTTTGTGGTTAATGGGGTGATGTTTTCTACAATTTTGAACTTATTTACTTTGTAATTTTTTCTTGTTAGGCAGTAGGCACAACTAGTTATTTTCATATATTCATTTGCCTTTTCATCAAAAATAATAAGATAAAAGTTTCATAAAAAAAAATATATTCATTTGCCTTCTTGAATTTTGTTTAGCTGAATCATTTAAATTGTTTACAATTTTAAAATTCTCTAAAATTTCTAATTATTTCATCCGAACAAACTCTTTTAAGTTTAAGAAGGCTCAACAAATTAGCAAGGACTAGCTTGTAGAGGCCATAGACGGATCTACATTATGTAAATTGGGGGCAACTGACCCCACTACATTAATTGTTTTATTACTAATAATAACGCTATTTTGATGTTTTGTCACCCCTTGAAATGTTGCTTTGCCCCCACATAGTCTCACTAATGAAAATTTATAGAAACTAATATATTATTTGTTGGACTAAATACACTTTTGATCCCTTGAGTTAATTTTAGAAGTTTTATTTTGGTCCCTTAAGTTTGTTTTTTGTTTCATATTTTAGTCTCATAAGTTATAAACATTATACAATTTGGTCCTTTAAGTTTTTATTGTTTCATTGTGCTCCCTTAAGTTATAAATGTTAGACTTTTTGTTCTTTAAAGTTACAAAATTTAACCAATTTAGTCATCTTATTAGAGACTAAAATATCTTAAAATTTGTAATTTAAGGGACTAAAATGCTCAAAACGAAATGAAAAAAAACTTAAGAGACCAAAAATTATCTAAGATGTAATTTAAGGGATCAAAATGAAACAAACTTTATTTTCGTACATTTTGTGTGTGTAAATTACTCACTTTGATAGTTTAGTGGTGTTGGCTTGAGACTTTGGAATACGCTCCTTACAAAGTCTCAAGTTCCCTCAAATTAGTCAATCCTTAATACCAAATACCGAGTTTTTATGATTTTTGTATGCGTAAATTACTTATAGTAAATGTTCTTGCCCCCTCAAGTTGAAATTTTGGATCCATCACTGGTAGAGGCTAACTACCTCATCCATAGAGAACGTTGTCACCAAGCTAATTATTATTGAATATAAAGATTTCAAGCCCTATATTAAAAAACAGTATTTAACGACTAAATGACTAAAAAGTATATATAGATCCTATTCGATCCCCTGCAACTACGATCGGGAGGGGGTTGGAACCACTTGATGCGAGAACTGACCCCCGAACCAGATTAAACTGGTAGTTAAAAAAAATGGGGGTTGGAAATATTTTTAGGAAGATCCTATGGCTTTCATCTCAACTCATCTAATTATTCTATTAACTACAACTAATTTTAATGTTTTAGTAAATAAAAAATAATAGCGATTTAATTTTATTTATATTATTTAGTCTTTACAAAATTTCTAACCCCCAGTGTGATACATTTTTCTAAATTCATCTTGACGGTGAAACACCGAAAACCACAATAAATTTCATCAACTATTTATTTTTTATTCTACTTGATGGTGATGTTCCAAGAAGAGTATGAATGAGAGATGTTTCTATGAGAGATGTTTCTATGAGAGATGTTTCTTGCTGTTATTAATTAATTTGAGATTTTGGTTGAGCAACAACCAATTTGGTCTTTAGAAGAGCAACCGAAGCAATACACACATAGCTTTGGAAACTAATGTTGACACTTTAAGTCTATAGATGAATGTTATAGTTACAAAGATATTTCGATTTCCAAATCAATCAGCAAATAACCAATTTGATATAGTTGTGTCAAAAAAAATAATAATTAATATATGGTGACTAGTAAATGCAATACATGAAGATGAAAAATTCTCTTTAACCCCCCCTATATTCTTTTTCCCCCCCTAACTACCTTATTTGCCCTTAGGGGGTATTTAAGCAAAATTCGGGACGTAGATCCCGAAGTGCACTTCGTGAGATACGTCCCGAATTTTGCTATTTTCACCCAGAAATCATTTTCAGTATCGATGCTGAACTTTTCAGTATCGATACTGAACTTAAAAACTTGGCCTGCATCCCAAAAACTCATCCAGAAATCATTTCAGTATGGATGCTGAACTTTTCAGCATCGATACTGAACTTAAAAATCCCCCCAAAACTCCCCAGAAATCATTTCAGTATCGATGCTGAACTTTTCAGTATCGATACTGAACTTAAAAACTTGGCCTGCATCCCAAAAACTCACCCATAAATCATTTCAGTATGGATGCTAAACTTTTCAGCATCGATACTGAATTTAAAAATTGTACCTGTACCCCCTAGAAATCATTTCAGTATCGATGTTGAACTTTTCAGTATCGATACTGAACTTAAAAACTTGGCCTGCATCCCAAAAACTCACCCATAAATCATTTCAGTATGGATGCTGAACTTTTCAGCATCGATACTGAACTTAAAAATTGTACCTGTACCCCCAAGAAATCATTTCAGTATCGATGCTGAACTTTTCAGTATCGATACTGAACTTAAAAATTTGGGGGTGTAATCAAATTCGGGACGCATCTCACGAAGTGTACTTCGTGAGATATGTCCCGAATTTTTCCTTGAGAGTGTTATAAAGTCAAGGGTATTTTGAGATTCTAGGGGAGTGAAAGAGAATTGAGGGAGGGGTTAAAGAGAAATTTTCCATGAAGATGTTATCTAAAGTGGATAATCGTTCATTACTCACCCCTTCCCTCGGAGTGTTGAGTGCTAAAGTGGGCTATCTACATGATTGGCAACTTTTTGGTCAACAATTGTAAAGCACTTAGTATTTTATGTATAATCATTAATCATTAACTAAGCACCAGTATTCCCTCCGTCCCAAAATGTAAGAGAAAAATAAAAATCACACTTATTAAAAAAAAGTAAAATATATTGATTGGATGTAAGATTTTTAGTAAAAAGATTACTTGAAAAGATGTATAAACAATGTTGATTGATTATTGATTATGGAACAGGTAAGAGAGAGAGTGAATTTTTCTCGGAAATGTAAAAGTTTGTGTTTTTCTCTTATATTTTGGGACAAAAAACTTTGAATTTTTTCTCTTACATTTTGAGACGGAGAGAGTATTATGTTATACAGTATATTGTATGTCTAAAAATAAATAGTCGTTTTGTATCGGTATCCAATTTTTCTTTCTTTAAATTATAAGGCATACAATTTTTCTATTCAACTAAATTTTTTCTTATTCCAAAGTTTATCAATTCAAAATTTTCTTTCTTTAAATTATTGAAGTTGATTATCTTATATTTGTGGCAATGTTATTGTTTTTTCATCAAATCTTTAAAACATTTTTTACTTTTCATATTGATTATTATTATTATTATATTTATTGTGTTATTATTTTTAATTTATTGATGATATATTACTATTTTTGATTATTAAACAACACATGAAATTATTCAGCGATAATCATACTAACTTATAAGAGCCGGGCGTGCACGGGTCGGAGGTCTAGTAACATTGAATTTTATTTATAGGATATTTATACCCTAAGTAAATTAGATACTAAAGTGTTCATCATAAAATAAACGTGTAATTAAAAAAAGGAAAGTTGCTATCACTCATGGCACAACTCTTATTAGGTGCTAGTATTTTAGATTTTAGATTGATGATAATTGTCAACAACAAGCACAAGCGTGATTCTATGTAAATTAAATATATTTAATAACAACCCTACCACCAAGTTTAGTACAATTAGAAGATCAAAGTCATCAAACTATTTAGTATTTACTAAACAACATTCAATTATTTATTGGATAGGATTGTCAATCGTCATACTCATACACATAAGATATACAAGTATGTTTCTGAATAAACGCGCTTATAGGGACTATGTAGAGGAGAGTGCATGCACTGTAGTACTGTATACTCGTGGATATGAAATTGACTACCACTATAACATAAATCAACCAATAAGATATTGATATGTAGCCTATTATTAAGAGGATTCTATTTCTTAGACATGAAAAGCAAAAACTAAAGCACTCCACCATTGCACTAGTAGCATCTATTTCTTTTCAATTAAGGTGAATTAATTATCAAGGTGGCCTTTGATATATTAATTATTCCTTGGGTTGGACCATGCGTGTATAAAGAAATAAATTAATGCAAGAACAAGAGAGACCAAATAATGCCCAAATATGAAATTATTAAATTAAAAATTGTGTAAAAAGTTGTGTTATGTGGTCATTGAATGTCACTGTCATCAAATAATCCTAGACTCGGTAGAAAAAAATTACAGTACAATCTCCACTACGTTTGCGAGATGATTAAAACTATTTAATATCAAAATTCATTCTAAATTAAATTATTTGGTCTAATACGTGGTCCATAAACTGGTGTTGAAAGCTAAAATAAAATGCTAGTATTGTCAATCAATTAAGATAATTGACTTAATTGGTTGGTGAATTTCACCAAAAAATAGATTTAGAGACTGAGTTCAATTTCAAAATTTCAGTATGCAAAAGTTTTTTATCTAAATTTTATTTATCTCATAGCCGAATCCTAAACTAAGACTTTGTTTTTTAAAAATCACAAGATTAATAAAATAAATGTCACTATCAATCCTTTATGTGTTTAGGCTAGGAGAGTCATAATCAAGAATTATACGAGCATTAGTGAAATGGGAAAAAGATTAATTAATATATTATATATAGGAGAAGAAATCAGTATAGGGATTATTGTCTTTCATTAGCTCTTTGAATTATTGGTGAATTTAGATGGAGAAGGGAGCAAAAAGACAGATTTTCAAAAGCTACTTGTAGGAATTAAAGAAAGTACTAACCTTGGCCCGCAAGAAATGAAAGTGCGTATGAAAAAAGTGATCTTTGTTATCTACCTTACTGTTAAAATTATCGTACGTATGGCACAAAATACTTTGCTTAAAAAAGAACATTGCATAAGTTTAGGTGATTTTGGTTAAATTAGATATTTGTTCATTTTACTTTTCTATTAGTTGTTGTCTTGTTGATATACTAGTGTCCGTCCCGTGTGATTGCACGGGTCTGTTAAATTTTTTACTATTTGTTAAGGGTGAATAAGTGGATGTACTAGAGTTTGAATATCGGTTTATACACTTTATATAGAATATTTTTATTAATTGAGCTAAATTCACAAGGACCAGACCTGTTATATTTTAGTTGAAAAAATTAAACCAATTAAATTATTCAATAAGATTATGTTTAGATCACCAATTTTAGACTCATGAATTGATTGATTAAATTCAGATGTCATTTAACATAAATATGTATTTCATATCAAATTGCTCATGCAAATTAACATGCATATACTTTGATGCATACACCTAGTAAATATTTATCTCCTAATGTTTACTACAATTAAAATCCAAAATAAATACTATAAATAAGTCTCACATATTTATAATTTATAATAAAGTTAGGATAACTGATAGCATGTTTGACATCACAGTGGAGGTGTCATAATCATAGTGATTCACCATGGTTTTGCAGAAGTTGCAAGTTGTAACTTCTCCAAAACTACAATGAATCATCGTGCAGTTTAGCACCAGATTTAAATTATTTTTTTACAAAAGTTATTAGTTTAAAAAAATAATAATGTTTTATATAAAACTTAGAATTGGTGTTAAAAAAAGTATAATGAATTAAATTATAAAATATAAGCGTTCAAATTAATATATAAAAAGAAACACGAGTCATCAAAAAAATAAATGTCCATATTAATTTATAAGTAGAAAAAATTATATTTTAAGATTACCATCTATTTTTCAACTCAGTCTTGGATTGTTGGCTGATGTTGTAAGTGTTGCTTGTCCGCGAGCTTAATTTCTTTCTTATTTTTGTTTCTGTTTTGTTTTTTTCTTCTTTCCATCTCATAAAAAAATTATATATTTTTCAACTAATTTCATCATCCATTTAATTCACATTGTATTACTCTCTCACAACTTTTTTTTCTTATTCTTCTTCTTCTTAAGTAACCAAAAAAAAAAAATCGTTTGTGAGAGAAATAAGATGATTAAATTGAAAATTTAATTTCTCGGTCTCACTATAAAATTCTTATTTTTTTGGTAAAATAATTACCTCCCCTAAATAAATTTAAATTAAAAATAAACTAACTTAAAATTTGGTTTGAAGTCCATCTGGAGTCATCCTACTATATTTTTTTTCAGCGATGAAATTTGCAATCTTCTCCACGAATCTATTTTACTTATTGTCTTTAATATTGTTGTGCATGATAAATATTATTATTATTATTATTATTATTATTATTATTATTATTATTATTATTATTATTATTATTCTGGAAGTTTATTAGTTAGAACTATTAATTTGGAATTATGAAAAATTAAGACTAACAATTTTAATTACAAATTACAATTAAAGAAAAAAAATCTTAAAACATTGGCCAAATTAAAGAACCATTAAAATGGAATAATAGAAAATTAAGATTAAAATTTATTTTGGACCAACTTTTCTATAGTGAAGCATAGTACCTACTATTAAATTGATATAGGCTTTTATGTGGGTCATCCCCTACTAAAAATATTTTGCTACGTGGAACTTTGTAAATATAGCAATTGGCATGTGCAATGCTTTAGAGCCATGAACAATTTCTTTTTAGTGTATATGAAAATAGTCCAATTGATAAGATTTTTGATAGTGCACCATAAGATTTAGAAGAATTGCATGATTAAATGATTAAGATTAAAAAAATAATCAATTTGATTAACGGGGATACATACAATTAAAGGGATTTAAATGCAATAACAAATAATTATGAAATATATTTTAGGGTGATTGGGGGGGATGCTATGGTCAAAAGAAGGAAATGATTTAGACTTTAGAGCTCAGAAAGGAATTTACATTGTTTAGAATTTGGATGCTCTAATTCAAGAAGCGTAGACTTCATGGCTCTTATAACACTTACAAATTAAAGACCTTTTCATTTATCTTGTCTAAAAGAATTAGTAGAGCTCGAATCCACAACATATGAATCTAAGTATCTTTTTGTCTTTTTAATCACTAAACCAAACATTTTGGAATAGTTTTCCATAGAGATTTTCATAGTAAATCTAACACATTGATTATATCAAGAGCATTGACAAACAGAGGTGTCCCATGCATTTAGGAGGCTTGTTCGAATTTTAAAAATAAACCTTTTTTAAAATAAAAAAATTAAATTAAAATAAAACAATCTTATACTTAAATTAGAAATCACATAAAAAATAATTATCATTGTAAAGAATGTTAAAAGAAACATTTGTAAAGAAAAACGTCAAAAAGAAATATATCTTAATAAAGATAAATTTATTGCAAAGATTTAAATGATATATATATAATGATTTAGTCTAAACTATTTCTCGATTTTAATTTAATTAAAATTAAAAGAATTAAAATTATACATAAAAAAATGTAAAAACTTGGAACCTAATTAAGACCTTACACTCACAAATATAATTAACCACTAGTCATTACAATTATCATTGTAAATAACGCCAAAAGAAACATTTGTAAAAAAAACGTCAAAAAGAAACATATATGTTAATAAAGATTAAATTAATTGCAAAGATTTTAAATGATATAATGATTTAGTCTAAACTATGCATAAAAAGATGTAAAAGTTAAGTTTGGAACCTATCGTTACACTCACAACCAATATAATTAACCATTAGTCTATTTATGCACATATGATATTTTATGAACATAAAAAATATATTATTAATATTATTATTTTGAGGCCCTAAAAATTTGACGATTTTTTGAGGCATTGTGCCGTCGCACAACTCGCACGCCCACTAGGACCAGGCCTGTTGACAAGTCTTTATATTAACCAAAGTCCACCATACACATTATCAATGTATTTGTGTTGTATGAACCCTCACGATTTTGTCTTTTGTAAAATGCATTTGTTTAGAAAATATTTTTGGGATATTAAAAGTGTAAAGATTTCTGCTGAATAAATATCCACATGAGGATCTATTTTACTCTGGACTTTATTCTATTTCTTACACAAAAAAAATCAATCATAAATGGACACTATGTATAAGAAGTGCTCGGATTTTATAATTCGAAGGATCAAACAATTATAAACATGCTTCAGAGTCTAAGAACCTGAGCGAGATATGTATAGAAAATGGAGGAAAATTTTACCCTCTAGCCCTACGAATTAATTTATATTATATATATAATTTAATTACATTTTTTTTTTTGACGGACAACAAACTGCGCCGCTACTCAATAATTACATATGAATAATTTAATTACATATGAATAGAAGGTAATCGGACAACAAACTGCGCCGCTACTCAATAATTACATATGAATAATTTAATTACATATAAACTAAAACTAATTTTGTATGTAGAAAAATTAACAAATTGGAACCGTATTTTGGTTTAAACAATTAAAATCCACAAAATTTTATAAATCATAATACTTTTTCAGTGTTGTCCGATTTACAATTATTTACTATATATAACACTCTTCACAGTTGTTTCGAATCACAACTATTTTGGATCACTTGATCCAGTACTGTAGACACTATGATGAGACAAACAAACAACAACACGAAATTTCATTTATCAAGTTTTGTCCTCATCAAACATGAAGAAAAAAAACACAATCGACCTAGAAAACAAAATTTGCATTGATTTTCCGATTCAGCAAATATCTACTTATGCCTCTCCATTTGCATGCAATTTATGGGGTATGGTTGCTTATGCACCATATACATAAATTTATGGGGAAGACTTGTGGGAACAGATAATCACGATCAAATAATTGGGCTACATTATTCTAAATTCGGGCTTATGCACATATATATTGCCCATAAAAAAAAAAAGATTTATCTCTATAAATCTTCTTTAGTCAAAAAAAAATTAAATATGTTTTTATCTCTATAAATTGATTTAGTCTTTACTTAATTTTTATTATATTTTAATTCTTATAATTTATTTCTTGCATATAATATTAGTTCATATTAAAATCAAATATGCTTAATTATAATTAAACTCATAAATTTAAAATATCATATAAAATTTATTTATTAAAATTTAAATTTTTTTAGCATGATATAAATTAAATATGAATTTTTCAAATTGCAAAATTTCGAGATAAAAGTAACGAAAATAATAATCTAGAAATCAAATTTTGAACTCGTATTTTTTTAAAGAATTTTTTACAACAATTTAAACATACTTGAAAAAAATAATTCCAAAATACATATTGATTAACCAGTAGAAATTAAAACTGAGTGCATGATAATTTTACAGAGACTAAAAATATAACAGAAATTAAATAATACTAGTAACTAAACTTAAAAGATCACCATCTTTTTTTTTTGATAAAGGAAAATCATCATTTTGTAAAGATTAAAAACATAACTAAAAAAAATTAAAGATAAGAATAGACAGTCCAAATACATGCACACCGTACGACGGTTAGATTAAAACTGAAAGGAACGCAAAACGACAGCGTTTAAACTTCATCAGCAACCTTCATTCAATTCTTCTTTCTCTCAATAACCTAACACAAAAACAGTTCAATTTCAAATTCCCAATAAACCTTCAAGTTAGTTTTCAATCACCAACATTCTTCAATGGACGTAAAAGCTTTAGCAAAATCAAAACGAGATCACACACGACACCTTAACAAAAAGCATCACAGTAACCACCACAAGCTTAAACCTCAATCACATTCTTCGTTTTCTTCTTCTTCTTCTTCAATCCCAAACCAAAACGACGCCGTTAAAGAACCGTTTGGAAATCAAGAACTAATCGAGAAGAAAACGAATCGTTCTTCTTCTTCTAAACTTCCCGGTAATTGGGATCGATATGAAGAAGAAGAGGAATTTGATTCTGTTTCTGAAAGTGGAACTAAAAGTAAAACCCTAGATGTTGATGTTGTTGTTCCGAAAAGTAAAGGCGCTGATTTTCGTCATCTTGTTGCTGAAGCTCAGTCTTATGCTGATAGAACTCTTGATGATTTTAATGAAGTTCTTCCTTGTATGTGTTTAATTAATTGATTAATTGATAATTGATTAGTACTAGTTGTATATTTGTGATTAATGTTGAATGATGATGATGATGATGATGATGATGATGATGATGATGATGATGATGATGATGATGATGATTAAGCATTTGTAATCGAGTAATTGTTTAGTATTAATGTTGTTGTGATTATTTTTTGCAGGGGAGTTTGGTGTGGGATTAAGCTCTATACTTGCAGTGAGAGGAGAGGGAATTTTGTCATGGGATGGATATGATAATTTTGTTGTAGACGATAAGACTAGTGCAAATCAGAAGGAGGTAATTTGTTTACTTCCTTAACTTAATTAGTGTTGAATCGTTGATTATGATTATAAGATCAATAGAATTTTGCTTACCAAATACTCTTTCTGAATAATGTGGTTGAGATAGTTGTCATTATATATGGTTTTAAGCATATACTACTTGTAGTGAGTACGTACTTCTTAAAACTAAGTATCTTTATCTAATAATCTACTAGGCTTGCTGAATGTATGTCACCTAATAAATTGTTTAGTTAGTATATTTAGCAGTAAGCGTTATTAATACTAGGAAGCACTTATTTGGTTAGATAAATATACTCCTTTTCAATACCAGTAACCCTCAATTTGTTGGAAGTGGCTGAGGAATGTGCTAAATCTAGTCAATGTTTTCGGAAACCTTTCTGCATAGACAATTTTAGCAATTACATTATTCTCTTCACTATTTTAGAAACCACTGAATTTCTTTGAAGTTGTGGCTACTTTGTTGATGAATTAGGATCTTTGAAGTTGGCAGTATAAATTTGAGATGCAATTTATTAGTATTAAACATAATTCTTATCCATTCAGAATTACACAAGGTTCAAGTATATAGGACATGTAGGTAGTGTTGAGATCTCACATTCACTAAACTGATAATTAAACTAGCTCACCTTTGGAGCCAGCTTTTGTTGTTTGAGTTAGGCCTAAAGTCCAAATTCTAATATGGTATATCCAAGATCTTCTTTAGGGTATCTGTCCATGCTTTAGATGTGCAGTCGTGGGTGTGAAGGGTGCATTGAGATATCTGTTGTTGGGCCACCCACATTTGTCTATAGTCTTTACAACATGTCCGGTCCTAAGTGTGAGTGGATGTTTTGTGATCCCAATATCCTAAATTGACTTGTGATACGGTCAAATTAGTCCTTATAAGGCTTCAACCAATCATCGCCTTCTGAGCTAGTATTTGGGGTTGAGTTAGGCCTAAAGGTCAAACTCTTAGAGTTTGGATAGCTGTTGAGTGGCATAGAACAAACAGTGTTCAAATTATTCCTTCATCTATCTGAATGCTTGCTTTGTTTATACTGCATTGGATTTTGAGCAATATTTATAGCCAGCCCTATTATCACATAATAGCTTCATTGGTAGATTTGGAGGCAATTGCAATACTTCAAGAATCCTTTTTACCCATAGTGTTGCACTTCTAGAGCTATAGCACTATGTTCCGCTTCATAACTGCTTTCTGCAACTACGTGCTGTTTTTACTCTGCCATGTGACCAAATTACCCTTAGAAATGTGCAGTATGAGTATCTTGATGTTGATCTGTACTCATTGATAGATTTGGCCCTGTCAGCATTAGTGTCAGCTTTAATGTCTGCAGGCCAAACAGCATCCTCTTCAAAGTGTTCTCCATAAGGTGAATGCATAACTTAAATTGACTCATTAAGCTCTGCTTTCTTCAAAATCAATGTCTGGCTAGAAAATGCTAACCAATCCGCTACAGCTTAGGAAACGGAAATACAGATACAATGGATAAGAGTACAGGAATATATTAGAGCTGAATCAGTTCAGATCTTAATCTAATCTAACAAATTAAAATAATATAATTTGAAGTAATTCAAGCTGTCATTCCTATTTTCCTAACAAAGCAATAATTGTAGTCATTCCATCTGATTTTGTTGAGGATTCTAATCAAGTGTAGTGTTAGGGTCCAAAATTTGGATGTGAGGAAGAGTATGTGGAAGAGAATGATAAAGTGGCAGAGGGAGAAAGGGGTGATAATTTGAAGAAGGGGTTGGATATTTGAGGAGTGTGGTGAGTGAGTGGGGACTGGAGAGTTATCTTGGAATCCATTTGGAGTTAGTTAGCAGGAGAATTAACCAGTTTTTCTGTAGAAGCATCTCCTCTACAGACAGCAGGGTATTCATCCCACTGTATTTCATTACATTCAGCCATAATACAAATACTATCATCCATATTTGTTCAGTTCTATTAACTAATTCATAGTTTAGAGATTCTGGTTTCTAACAAGTTATATTCCAAATTTGTTTTGGTGCTTTTCCTTACTTACCAGTTACCATGAATTGGGTTTTCATGCAGGCATCATTTATCTCCTTGAATTTGCATGCTATTGCTGAAAAGCTTGCAAAAGTTGACTTATCAAAGAGATTATTTATCGAGTCTGACCTGTTACCTTTTGAGTTGGTATGTCTATCCTCTAAATTGATCCTGAAAATTATCTTGCTGCTGTCTCTTTGCACATCTCTTTGAAAATTATCTTGTTCGTATTTTCACTTGACTATTTTTCCTCTCTGCGCGGCATAGTTATTTTTTGCTTTGTTTTACATTTGAATATTTTGCTTAATTTTCACTTTATAATATCTATGTTTTCACTAATAATTACAAACATTTCAACTGTTTTCTCCATTTCCTGTACAAATTATTGAATACTGTAAACAAGGAGAAACATTGTGGCATTTTAGTTACTATTAGTTTAAATAAAAAATACTTTGGTTGTTGTACTTGTAGTTGTTTTGGTGAAATAAAAACTAAAGCAGAATACTTTATGCATAGCCAAATTTAACCTCAATGTCTTTCTAGTTTGAAAAAACATTTTTTGTGGTCATTTTTACAGTGTGCGGAAGACTCTGACTTGGGAGTCGGCAGTGATGAACCTGACGGACAGGAAACTACAGATGACTGTGAACTAGCTAAGAGGATGTCTAAAGAATTAAATTTAGATGATTTTGCAGCAGACCAGTTTACATCATCTAGTTGTTGTAGCAGCAGCCATGCTGCATCTACGTCTGCCCTGTCTGACGACTTTCTCATTCCTGTGAGCAACATGAATGCTGAACTTCAGCAGGTTGGCAGTTCTGTTGAAAATGAAGCATTTCAACCTAGTGCAGAAACTAGTTTACACTCCATCGAAGATACAATAGTGAAGCACTCAGCATTTGTAGCAACTGCTTCTGAAAAAGAACTGGATATGCTTCTAGATTCACTTGACGAGACCAAGTCCAATGCCTCCTTTACTGTTCCATTGGGAGTCTCTTCTATGGATCTTCCTAAGATTTCCAATAAAGAGCCAGTTCAATCCAGAATTTTATCAATTACTGCTAGTCTAGATGATGCACTTGACGACTTGCTACAGGAAACATCCACTTCGATGAACCCAAATGTTTTATCATGGCCACAAGAAGAAAAGCCTGTCCACCAAAGCGTACTATCATCACATTCCCAAAACAAGGAAAAAGTTTCAGATGATTTTGATTCATGGTTTGATACACTTTGATCAGTCAAGTTCCACAATTCTTACTAATGTATAATTTAGTGTGTACGTTGCTGCTTTTGAGAGTGGCCTGGTGAATGAAAAATGGCTTTCTTCATGACCTTTTACTGTGAAGTCTGACATTGATAAATTGCCCCTTTGGTCGAGGTTTGAAACAACGAGTACATTTAAAACTCTAACCATTGTGTTCTGTATTTAGTGCATGATACACTTCAACTCTTTGTTCAAAGTTATTGATCCATAGTTCAGTCTCATCAACACTATTTCCACGCAAAGACAGGATTCACTGACAATCAAACTGATGATTACAATACACAGATGGCTAACCATCAGTAGTCAAACCCAGGTTAGACGTAATTATGGCTTATCCTTAAACGAGTGAGATATGCAAAACTCAAACATACTGATGGCTGGGGCCATGTTTTGATAATTTCAATTTATGGTTTGTTTTGACAGAAATAATTCTTTTACTCAAATCATGGTTTAATATTTAAATGTAAAGTTAATGTGATTTGTCTGTCAATTTTTTGTTACATAATGTGATTTTGTGGAAGAAATTCAATTTATACTATGATTTATTAGGAGCAAGTCATAATTTTAACATGGCCTGGTTAATGCTATGTTGCTGCCTCAAATTATTGATAGTTTGATTGTCAATTAAGTTTACAAATTAGAAAATCTAATTATTCACTACACATCTTATAAGCCCTTTTAATTACTTTTAACCCTTATCCTTTAAACTTTGATTCTTAGATAAGTTGTCCTTTGTTGTGCCTCCAAATGTTTAGCGACTAAGTAAATTTATAGGAGAATATGTATTCCTTAACATAATTTCCTTGTTTCAATTTCATTATCCCTGGAAATCCTAAACCGAAATATCCTTAACATCAATTTCGACAATGCATGTTATCACCAAGTAAAATCATCAATGGCTTTAGTAACTCATTTTTTGGAACAACTTTAGAATCCCTCTTCGTCATCTATGGTAATTTGGTAAACCACCACAAAACATGGGAAGAGAGAAACTAATAAGGTGAAGAATCTGTGCTAAACAACCTTGTGCAGGTGCAAGATTTATCTTACTTGTGCACTATAGAATTTGTGGCATTACCAATGAAGTAATGTCACACACTCACTCATGGAGTCATGGTTCATACTGAGGTCATTACAAATTGACTCAGCATCATAAACCAATGTTTTTAATGTCTTTACACAAACATCGTGTCAAAAACTATAGTATTACTGGTCCACTAGTATCAAGATTGGTCTCTACCTTTTCCCTATCTGTGCTATCAACACATGGATTGACATCACGGTTGTTGAATACTGTATAAATCAATAACAAATATAACAAATTAGTATTAGGGTGGATATGTCAGAATATTTGGTATTAAGGTGAATATGTCAAGAATTACAGCGATCCATCATGATTTTGTAGAAGCTACAAAATGTAACTTTTAGAAAATCACCGTGATTCTGACATATTTTCTATGATACCAAACATAGGCTTAATTTCCTATATACACTTCACTTCATAGAACGATTACCTCAATTTCGTGTTCCTTCCACTAAAAATACTCAACATATCAAACACCCCACAGATACACATAAAGTCAAAAGTGGAACCTTCCTGGTACCAATACTGCTAAAATACAAGGACAGGACAAAGGCATTATGATAACCAATAAAACAATGTTGAATATCTTTTTTGTCATTATAAATTCGAGTTTTTGTAGTCTCAGGTAAATATTTTTGAAATTTGGTCTTTATAAATTTGTTTAGGTGATGAACGAGCGAGCCATAATTTTTATAACTTTTACATTATTAATAAGTAATTAGATTTTTTTTGGTGGTGAATAAGTAATTAGATTTCAATATATCAACAAAGTGATATAAAATATTTATTTGAAATATTAAAAAATGTCTCTAACCATTGTCCCAATGAGGTAGTGAGGTAAGTTGCACTAAACGTGGCACATTAACATGAGTAACTCTTTTAAGTAAATGAGATTTACAGAACTTAACTAATTAACTGATTGAATTCAGATAATTAAAGTTTTTTTTTATGGACGATTTGTTCGGAGTATTGAGTTTGATTTTTAAGAGGAATAAATTTAGTTGAATTTTACATATCTTTCAATTGAACTCCAAATCATCATAATCCTATTTTTCATAATCCTATTTAGTTGAAGCAAATTTACATCATCAAGTTGACCAAGTTGGTTAATGTTTTTTGTTTTGTTTTGCCAAAACTGTTTTGAAATATTGTGAAAGCTTGAAATACTGTGAAAGCAAATGAGTGGATTGAATGACTGGCAAAAGAGAAGGACTATTTGTGTAATATATTCAAAACGAAATTCTCCACCAATATCTTTCCATTACATATGTCAACAAATTTTATCCATCTCAACTAATGTCTTTCATAAGTCATGCTAAAAATATATCCTATTCCAAAGGCATGGAATTAACTTTCGAAAAACATTATAATTATTATTTCTCTACAAACTCCAAAGGAATGAATCAACATATCCGGAAGGAAAGGAAGATTAATAGAAATGAAAATTTTAGTGGTAAAAAAGAAGAAAAAAAATGAGTCCTCAAAGCCATAAAGCTCTTGCTTGTTTGAGAATGGGAACCAATTCACCAGAAATATGAGTTGCCATAATTCGATCCAATCCTCCAAACAAATTTCCACCTATAAACACTGAAGGAAATTGAACCTTCCCATCATCATTTGCAATAGATTCTAATTCTCTAATCACACCAACTTCATCTTTCTCCTCAACCTCATATACGGCCGGATTAACACCAAGACCAAGAAGCAGGCGCTTCACGACATGGCTCATACAACATCCGCGCCTAGCAAAGACTATAACTGAGCTCTCTGATACCATGTTATGAAACATTGTTTTCTCCTCTTCATTAATATTTAAGGAGGAAGGGTTATTAGAGGAATCATCATGAATAATAGTACTATTGTGGATTTTAGTTGTAGTTAATATATGTGGTCTAATAACATTGAAGTGAGTGGTGGAAGTGTTGTGTGTCCATGACCTATAAGGAATTGCTTGTTGCATGGTTGTTTGTTTTGAGTGAATGAGAGAAAAGAAGAAATATGTGGATTTTTCTTTGTGAATATGGTTCGATTGTGATTATGATTTATGAAAGGGGGATGCATATATATAAATGGGGATGGGAAATATGGGGCAAGTAGTTGATGATTTGAAAGGGTCATTATATTATTATATTACTATGTAGCACCATATATTATATCCAATTATATGTATTAAATTTCTGACACATGTCAATTTTCTTATACAACTGTTTTCACATATATCTTTAGCCCTTATTTTTGACGCATAACCTCACTTAATTAACTTATGTTTTAATTTGAGCCCTTCATTTTTGATCTAATAGTTATTATTCATTATTATATTTTCATTTTTCATCTAATGTTTAATAAATGGTCATAAAATTTAATTTTTGACTCTTGTGTAAGGATATATTTATTCAAAATAGAAAAGACTCATTTTATGTATCCAAAACATAGATTAGCAAAGTTAAGAAACAGCATATACCAATATGGATATACGTACCAAAAAAATATACCAATATGGATATAGAAAATATATGGTTCAATTATTCCAATTTTCTTTTAAATTATTAAAAGTATCTATATTCCATTTCAAAGTGTTTTTTGATAACATGGTTCATAATTATTTTTATATTATAACTTGTAACTTCACTTGCAAATAAACAATAGTATGATTACGCGGTATTGTTTGGTCGTCTTACGCTATAGGTTATGTCACTTCCTTCTTTCCTTCCTTCCTCATTTGTTTTTTCTACGTTTTGGACGGCCATCCCACTTGCTATGTACATTCCCACTTTGTACATATCACTCACTATTGCTTGTCTTGTTTATGTGTTGGACAAAATGTATATCCCCCCATTTTAGGAAATTAGATAGAATACACATAAATTCCTTTATTTTGTGAAATTACAATTATAGCTTAAATTCACACGACTCAAAAGATTTGAAGTTTAAGTTTCAGTAAAAATATAGATGAAAGTATTGAAAGTAACTTATTGATATATATTGTGTTAAGTTAGATTTTAGGATGATAAGAAGATGAAAGTATCCTAAAGATAGATGAAAGAATTATCAATCAATAAGTCTAATAATAACTCAAGGAATAAACATCAAAATTCCTCACAATAAATAAAAAAAACATCAAAATTCCTCTATTAATTAATTTAATTAATAAATAAACTAATTAATATACTCAAAATTGAGTGATTTTATCTACGCTTTTACATAAATTTGCTATATCCTCCATTTATATATATATAAATGGGGAGTGGTTATGGTGCATAGGCTTTTTCCTTATGCACCGTGCATAAATAATGTAAATTGTTTAATGCATCTCCCAAATTTCTAATGCACCCCCAATCAAATTGCTCAGTACAACCCCAAATTTAAACGCACCTCCCAAATTGGGGGGTGCGCTAGAAATTTGGAGATGCACTAAGCAATTTAATTGGAGGTGCATTAGAAATTTAGGGTGTGCACTAAGTAATATGAGATATTTATGCACCATAACTTGTGCCATAAAAATCTGGTTTTTTGAAAGCATATAAACATATATATCTAGTTGTTCACAATATTTTTGACGATTTTTATGTAAATTTATTTTAAATAATAAAAAATGAAATTGGATACAAAAAATAATATTTATAACATAATTACTGTTACCATGTGATGATAAAAAATAAAGAGTAACTTTACAGACAATTTTTTTTTTAGTTACAACTGTGACAGAATACAATTTTTTTTTATATATAAAATTATTGTATACTATATTGCATATTCAATTTTTTCATTTTTTAAAAAAATTAATATTTTAGATAAAAAATAGAAAGAATAAACCTACGAAAAATCACCGATAACAATACGAAAAAAAATACTCCCTCTTATCCTATATATAAAAAAAGAATCTCTTTTTAAATACATTAAAAATTTAATATATCTAATCTATATTATTGACTAAATACATCATGTTCTTAATGTACTTAAAAAATAAATTGTTTCTTATATATATGACCAGAGTCAAGTGTGGCACACGTTGACAAAGGATAGTGACGACAATATTTTGCCAAAAAATGGATATGGACGACAATGTGCATTAGAATAAATATAAATTATTATTTATTTAAAATAAATAAAAGAGGATAGGAACGACGTAAGCGTCATAAGCCACGTTGCATGACATATGGACAGGGGCCCTTCTACGTCTGAAAGATTGAGCTCTATCTACGATGACGTCACCTAGTTGATGTTCAACAAAATTACTGACATCATTCTCAATAGTATAAAACTATACTCTTCAGAATATTTTTTTTCTAATCTTAAGATTTTATTTTAAAATTGGTTTTGGACATTTCTTTTGTCCTTCTAAAAATCAAATAAGGATCATGCTAAAATCTTGAAATGCAAAGATAAAATACATTCTCCGTCTCTAATTATAAAGATTCTTTTAAAAAAATTTAGTTCTTAAATATATATATAAACTCCTTTATAAATTACTAAGTTTATTTATTACTTCTTTTCTTATACATACCCCTAATTATTACACTAATTTGCACTAAAATATGAAAACAGGTGACTCAAGCGGTGCAACGAGGGGCTCTCCAAACAATACCTTAGCTGGTGGCATCTTTCGTGACTCAAATAGGGAAATGAACGGTTGTTTTAGTCTATATTTAGGTATTCAATCTTCTCTCTATACTGAATTAAAAGTCATTATGCATGCTATTCAAATTGCTCATCATCAAAATTGCCATAATTTTTTACTGAAATACGACTCCAAACTAGTTGTAGATGCCTTCAATAATCACCATATCATTTCTTGGTGGGAGAATGTTCCTAGTTTTATTGTTGCGGATTTTTCTCGCAATAGATTAGTTTTGTCTTCTTATAGATTTAGATAATTGTTTTTATTTAGTTTTGACCTAGCTCTGCAACAAAACCGGTCATACCAGGCAATGCGAGAGAAGCCATTGATAAGATAGTGAAAATCGTGAATACTTTTGCATTGGGATAGCCATTCCGCCCATTTCGTTAAGATAAAGAATCTCAATTTTTAGTTACTTTTTTTTTCTTCAATAAATTGTGTGTGGTGCTGTAAATGATTGGTGGTGCTTGACTGCTTGGGGTTCCAACATAGTTGGGATGTCAAGTTTCTACAAATGATATCTTTGCACTGCGCTAGGCGCCGATACCGGTTTATTCAACCGAATTATCCGATTTTATTTGGTTTAGTCATACAGTTCGACAAGTGACTTAATAATTCGACCAATAAATCAGTAAACCAATACCTTTACCAGTTCGATGACCGATTCAATTTTTAAAACATCGAGCTAGGGTGACAACCACAAATTAAATGAGGTTGAATTGTGATTAATCAATAGTTTACACACGTAGTGAGTGGGGCTGGGGTTGCCGGGTTGGGGTTGGGGTGGGGCAATATCTTAAACAGTAGGCGGTAATCCGACATGCGTATTACATTTACAGTTGCGGAAGCTTCCTTCATTCATCAAACGTTAAACGTACAAGCTGACTCAATATCTTTCACTCAATGATAACTAGATTTTTTCTATTTGAAGGGTACACCCAGTCACCACCTATGAGTAATACACTTATGTGAAGATTGTGATTCTAGCTAATTGATTAATTGTTTATTGAAATCTTTGAAATCATACTTTGATTTAGAACTTATTTCAACTTCATTGATATTATGAAATTTGATTTTGAATTTATATTTCATGAATGATGCAAACCTGAAACATTGTTTGAATTTAAAGTTGTTTATCGATTGCAAATCTTTTATTTTTTTATAAACAATATTAGTTGTTAGTATATTAGTATATGTTGATTTTTCTCCTTTGTCATAAAATAAATCCTGAACCTCTAACTCCTAAACTCTTAACTCAATTAGCTTAACTAGCTGAGCTAGCCATGCATCCTGCCATCGATTTTGCAAACCTTGAATGGATCATGCATTTCATTGGTTTTTAATTTTTTTATAAGACTTTTGTTTTAGGACAAAAACGTTTTAAATTAAAGAAAGTTGTTAAGTGTCAAATTTACTTAATTATAACTCAAGGGGTGTGGTTGAGCGGTTGAGGTTCATCCTCTCTTAACCAAGGGTCGAGGGTTCGATCTTCACCTTGGGTATGGAGCAGCTTTAAATCCTTGGGTCAGCTATCCCACCCATCGAGGTACCTCCAATCTAGCGAGGAATTAGTCACTGCGTTCGGCGGTGGATACCCCGGTCTCGACCAAAAAAAAAATAAAATTTACTTAATTATATATAGGGATATCCGTTGATTCTAAGAGTAATTCTGAGATGAGTTATTCTGCTTAATATCTTATTAATTATGATGAATTTTACTAATCCAACCATCTAATTAAAAGTTCTTATTGAACAAATCAACTATACAAGTTTTTATGAAATTTTAAAAACATTTGATACATTAAAAAATAATTTCAAATAAACGTATAATAAACTCTTAAAAAACACAAGTAAATATCGATGTTTAGATTACATAGCTACGAATTTCGGATTTATATAAAAATGTATATACTTAATCATTGACATATAATGATAATAATCAACGGTTGAATTTATAAAAATGTATATACTTAATCACTTTTTTGAGAATGTAAAGAAGCTGAATGTCTACTACAAGTTGAATTGTTTTTAGAAAGTGATCCTTTAGCCTTTTTATGCCAATTTTTTAGACCTTGTGCAACACGTTTGGTGAAAATTTCCTTTCTCATGCTAGACCCCATCTGTGTCATATTTTCATGCATAACAAGTACAACTAGTGATTAGTTACTAATTATTGATTTAAACCAATCATGCATCTAACCAAGCGATTTAAATTTAAGATAAGTACATTCACTGCTTCGTGCAATCAGCTGCAGTCATGTCATTAGGATCGTCTAATTAAGATCTAACTAGATGGTTCCTATTTAAAGTCAGTTTTTAATTTTTGTTTAATCCTATTAAATTTTCATTATCAAATCACTAATGTTCAATTTTGATCGGACAGTCATAATGTTGGTGACTGCACAAAATCCAGATCTCTAACCAAGTGGTTGGTCGCAAATGGTTAAGGTCAAATTGTTCAGATATTATCTGATTTCAATTATTGACTAAAATAATCGTTATTTAAACCGTACTCCTATTATAGTAGTTTTTACACATTTTTTCCTATTATACCTTTATTTTTGTTCATCTCTTGATCACAATGCAAGCATCTAGGCAATGTTGGATTCATCCAAACTGTTCCTCTGTCAATCATGGTGTGCATGTTTTCAGTAATAAATTGTTTGATTTCAAGAAACTTAACTCTTACATCAAAGGACTTTGGCATTATTCGTTCGCATCTCCTGCATTGAACCTCTTCAATAATATTAAAGATTTGATTTTGTGAAAGATAATTGTAACTGTGAACAGTTGTTCTGCGATTAGTAGTCCATATGAAAGGAACTGTGAAGATTTCACTTTTTCCACCACTTAGGCCACCACGAACACGATTGCGAGAAGGTTGAGGAAGTGGAGATGCTAGATGTGTTGGTTGATGAGAAAGAAGCAAGTTTAATTTTGGAATAGAATTGTTTTGAATAGACTGTTCTTCAGAGTTGCTCATGGTTAATTTGAAAGAAAGAACAATGGTGTTGTGTGTGACTTGTGAAAGAGTGAGTAGTATCTGTGAAAGAGAGTTTTATTGAAGGGTTTGTTTGGATTGATGGAATGAGATGGAACGGGATGGAATGGAGTGGGATGAAGCGTTATTCTGTTGTTTGGTTTTACAAAATATGAACGGAATGGAATGGAGTGGGATGTAACTCATTCCATTCAATACCACCCATTTATCCCATTTTCCATTCTGCCCAATTTGGGGTGTATAGAATGGAATGATACACAATAATTATAGTTTTACAATTTTACCCCCAATTTTATATTTTATAAGATAAGACTCTTCTTATTCCTCAATCCCTTTTTTTTTTATAGGCTTATTCCTCAATCCTTATTCTACTTTCACATTTTTTCTTGATGATTAACATAATCAACTCTAGAGTTTAAAGAAAACAAAACTTTAATTCTAACAAGTGGTATTAGAGCAATCATGTTTAATCATTTAGAAGTTAAGATGTGTGCCGTTTATATTTGATCGGCATGTAATTGCTTTCCGACTATATAGTTCTCGGCACAATCAAATTTGCTAATAGTTCTATGATCTCGGCAATATTAGTTGTCATATTAGTTGCACAATCAAATTTGCTTGTCTGGCCTAAAACATATACGGTTTGGCATATTAGTTTTTGGATTGACTCCGTTTTGCAAAATGGCTTAGGTTCAATATTTTTAATAATTTTGTTAGTTTTTACCACTATTTTTTCTATAATTTAGTTTGTGTTCAATTAAGAGTCTTATTATAGTTGAACAATGAATTAATAATGAAATATGTGAAATTTATTAGTTGAATTGAGGAGAAAATGTATGTATCATGATTTTATAAATAAAGGGTATAAGTGGAATAAAAAAGTTATAACTCATTACATTCCGTTCACTTTCCAAACAATGGAGTGGGAAATTTATTCCGCTCCATCATAAAATATCCAAACAATGGAATGAAATTTGTGTTCCATTCCGTTCCATTCCGTTCTATTCCATTCCGCTCCGCTCCGTTCTATACCATCAATCCAAACAGACCCGAAGAGTTATGTAACTCAGGAAATATATAGAATTGGAATTTGAAGATTGTTACAAAAAAAAATTAGAATTTCAGTTTTAACTTTGAACCTATCCACATATAATTTAGTTTTTTTTTTTGTCAAACTATAATCTTTGAACTCTTTTTTTTTTTTGTTACATACAGTGCCCGTTTGTTATAGTTTTTTTTAGAAAATAATCACTTATTTTTAAAAAATAATCACTTTTAAGAAAATAACATCTGTTTGTTATAGTTTTTAAAAATAATCAGAATCTGAAAATAATCTAAAAACTGCTAAAAATCTGAAGCTGATATTAGTAGCTTATTTTTATAGATTTTTTTTAGAGGAGAGAGAAAACAAGGGTAAAAAATTTTGAGACATAAATATCCTTAATATTATTTTAATATTCCAATAATATCCTATTTAGAATTTATAGGATTAGTTTGTTATTTTTAGAAGATAAGATTTAGAAATTTGTTTTATTTGTAGCTATATATATAAAATCATATGACTGTAATGAAAAACAAGAATTTGAATATTTTTCATATATTTATTTGATATGATATATTATATTTGGATAATTGTACCTTATGGTAATTTTGTGATGCAAAATCACTTTTATATGATTGTATCCAAACAAGTTAAAGATTATTTTTATATAAAAAGTAATTTTTTTAATGGTAAACAAACACAAAATAGCTTCTGATTTTTTGTAAAATCTCTAAAAAATAATCTCTAAATTATTTAATGTCAAAATCACTTATTTTTTAATCTGTAACAAACGGGCCCATAATCTTTGAATTCTATCATACCAAAATCAACAAACTAATCCTACATCAGTGTGCTACGTAGGTGTCCAGTGTCCTATCCATAGCAAAATATTAAGAATCGGTTAACCAAATAAATAATTCCCCTTTCACCAATAAGTAATAAAATTTTTGTTGTATTGGTGGCATGTACACTATTACTAATTACTAGTATTAATTTAATTTTCTCATATTATTACTAATGGCAGTGATGTGTGTCCCTTTATGTCTAATATTTGTGTTTGTGCTTCATCTAAGGTGTCATATTACAAGAACCTTAAAATTCTTTGTTTATAACATGAACAGCCTCAATGGACAGTGGTTTATTCTCTAAGTAATGAAGATTTTGTTGTTGAAGCAGCAACTGTTAAGTAAGAGAAACTTTTGGTGCCAAAAATTAAACCACAACAACGGATACCACTCTTGAAAGCTTTAAAGCAAATATGAGATTTGTTTAGAGTAGCATGTGATCAAGCTATGGAGTCTGTCAAGCAAAGGATATAATCACTAAGAGTGCTGCTATTTAGTGCGACAATAATAATACGAAAAGCTGCGAATTGCTAGCTCACCTCACATATTAATAATACACTTACACTAGTTTACCAATAAAATTGGATTCTTGGCAAAAACTGTATTAACAATTTGACACGTTATCACACATGTGTTTCACAAATACCTCACATAATATTAAGTGATTAATTTTTTTTATGTTGGTAATTTTTAAAGTTAAATATATTTTTAGTCTATAAATTAACGAATTTTAGTTTTTTTTTTGACTAAAACGAATTTTAGTTTTTATGTTCTTATAAAATAAATTACATGTTGTTCAAAAGTCTTAGCTCAATTGGCAGATAATACTGAATTGTTAGACAAAACGCAAATGATTGGAGTTTAATCCATAATCACTCCACTTGTATGTGCGTTTATAATAGCCTTGCCATTTTGTTTATATATCAAAAAACAATAAAAAAAATACATGTTTTCATCCATGACAAAATTTTATTTTAATATCAATATATGTTCATTTTTTTTACATAGATGAGACGATAAAACTATCATAAATTCACACATACAAAATGGAGTGACCAGAGATCGAACCCCGATCATAAATATGTAGTCTAGTAATTTCGATATTTCTGCTAGCTAGGATTTCTTAATAACATATTTTCATTTTAATATTAATATTATGACTTTTTATATTTCAAATGTGTTTATATTATACTCGTATATATTAAATTAAACCTATATAAATTTATGTTCATAAAAATTCAAAAACATATGTCAGAATATTGTCCATTAAAAACAAAATAAAATATTTGTGACAGGAGAGATGAAAACATGAGATTGCATTGTTAGCCGAATTACTTTATAATTTGGAACCAAGCATATTCGCATGTTTTCGCAAGCAAAATGTCGCACTATTAAGCAATTTCCAATCACTAATCAGTGTGTTTAGAGTAACATATATATTCTTTGTAATCTACCAAAATTATTAATTTCCCCAATTATTCATGCTCGAAATATACAATGCACCACATTATATTTTTTAATGTACCAATTTATGACTTTAACTAATGAGAGTCCAAAATCCAGATGTTCAATTATCAAGGATGCTCTGTCCTGCTTGTGATGAGTTGCATAAACCCCAGCTTAATTTAGTCTTCCAATAATGTCATGGTTTATATTGAAAGTATTATTATAATGTCATATTCATGATTCATTGAACAGCTAGCTAAATTTGAAAGAGTAAAGAGAAGCCAACTCAATCTTCCAGCGATCAATTCAATGTTTATTTAAAACAAAGTTACTTACTACATGGAAACAAGGCCTCATTTAGTAGTACACAAACACAAACAAGACCTTACAATACACTACAATACATAGAAATTCATCGCAACAGAGAAACGCAATGAAAAACATAGGAAACAACACAGAAATACAATCGACAAAGACATGAGTTAATTCCCTTTTGTTCAGCTAGAGGCCACTGGTGGAAGTGGCACCCAAACAACATGCTTTACAGGGAAGAAATGGCACAGTGGACCTTCCCCAGGCTTCATTCCAAGATGTTTGAATATGATATGATTAGGATTCATGTCAGCTGTGTCTAGGTGGCAAATTCCCAAAGCATCCATAACATCTCCATATTCACCCTTTAGAAGAACTTTGAAGATCTTACTTCCGATGTCTAGGTAGTGACAATAGTAAAGAGCATAAGGGTAAGGTCTAGGGTGGCAAGCCACCCATTTAGGAGCATAGATATCCTTTGAGACTTCCAAAACAGTGTAGTTCTGCAAACGTGCACCTGTTGGTGTGGGATAGCTAGTTGTGTGAATGTTGTATTTGGTGTCAGCACCAATGACACTATGAACAAATTCAAGCATGGACTCAATAGAAGTAGGACAAGCTTTGGTCTCCCCTTTTTGTGGTGCAAATTCACATTGATCAACTATGTCTTTTAGGTCTTCACCTTGTGGAGAATCTTTTGTGAGTTTGAATAGTTGAAGAAGGCTTGGTACTTGTGACTTGGATAAAGGAATGGCATTGGCTATTTTTTTGGGCAGGAAATTGGCATATTCTCTGATAGGAAATGACAAGGTCATTACATTGCCTGGATAAAGATCTTCCAAAGCAAAAAAAGCTAACTTGAATGCCTCTGTATGGTCAACTTTATCTTTTGGTAAGCTTGATTGGCTATCTTTCAACCATCCATCAAGGTAAGCTTGATTGGCGTCAGGGATGGATTTTGCCTTTTGACCATCTTTCAACCATCCATCGAGATAAACTGGGTTGGAGTTATGGGCCGACTTTGTTTGACTATCTTTCAACCAACCATCGAGGTAAGGGGTGGATTTTGCTTTTTCACCTTGGCTATCTTTCAACCATCCATCAAGGTAAGCTTGATTGGCGTTGGGGGTGGATTTTGCGCTTTCCCCTTCTTTCAACCATCCATCAAGATAAACTGGGTTGGAGTTATGGGCCGACTTTGCCTGGCTATCTTTCAACCAGCCATCAAGGTAAACTTGATTGGAGTTAAGGTTGGGTTTTGCTTTCTCAACTCGGCTATCTTTCAACCATCCATCAAGGTAAGCTTGATTGGCATTAGGGGTAGATTTTTCTTTTTGGCCATCTTTCAACCATCCATCAAGATAAACTTTATTTGAGTTGGAGGTCGACTTTTCTTGACTATCTTTCAACCAGCCATCAAGGTAAGCTTGATTGGAGTTAAGAGTGGATTTTACTTGCTCAGCTTGGCTATCCTTCACCCATCCATCAAGATAAGCTTGATGAATCTTGATATCTCTAGCAAAGCTTCCATGGCCATTCTACAATGCAATTGAATAAAGGAGTATTAATGAATGACAATTTAATTAATGATGATTACATACAAATAAACACAAGTGTTCTATGAGAGACACATTTCTGCTGCACAGTGAAGAGACGTTGATTATGTATATAGCAGATGGATATATGTCAGAAACAAAAATAGGGAACAATAGGGCCCAGTTTACAGAAACATAAAATAGAGAACAATGGGGGCCAGTATAGCTTGTGATATCGTTTACTATATTTGAAATTTTGTGTTAATTTTATTTGCAGGGAGATAATAGACTATATTAATTAGTCAACATAATTATATATATGTGCAGTTTATAGAAACAATGAAAATAGTAAAGTCTTATTTTCATTATTTTTTATGAACACATTTTAGAAGAAAAAAAATTGAAAATATTTTTTACAAATTAAAGTAAATAAGGTATACTATTTTGAATTTCAATACAGCAATAAACATCATTTTATCAAATCAAACCAATCAACAAAGAGGTTCTAAAGAAACAGATGGATATTATATGCACAAAAAACAACTAAACAGGTTCTAAAGAAACATGCATACAATAACGTGCTCAATTGCTATAATAAAGAGGAAAATGAGTGATGAATTGTGATTGTGATAAATATAAATGATGAAAAATGCAAATGTAAAGACACAAACATGCATGCAAGTAAAAGTGATAAGTGATCACAATGATGAAGAGTAAGGGACAAAAGGATTGATGAAAATTAATGATGGATTATGATAAGTAAAGATACAAGCATCGATAAAATTATCAAAACTGCAAATGTGTAAAGATACAAGCATGCAAGTAATTAAACTCACCATGATCAAGAGTAGGACAAAAGAATAAAAATAAATGATAGATTATGATAAATAAATAATGAAAAAAATGCAAATGTAAAGATACAAGCATGCATGCAAGTAAACTCACGATGATTAAAGAGCAGGATAAAAACCAATGATGGATTATGATATAATAAAGGATGAAAAAATGCAAATGTAATTAAGATAGAAGCATGCATGCAAGTAAATTAGTGTCCGTTTGGCCCGGCTTATTTTCTACTTTTTTTCTTCTCCTTAAAAATAGTAAAGTAGGAAAAAATTGTGTTTGACTCTACTTCTTTTTATTTTTTACTTCTTTACTTTATTTCTCTAATACTTTTAAAGAGAAATATGGCTAAATTCAATTTTATACTTCTCTATACCGTTTAAGCTAAATAGAAAAGTAGAAAATAAGTCGGGTCAAACGGGCACTTACTTACGATGATGAAGAGCATGACAAAAGGAACAAGGAGAGACAGAACAACTCTGCGCGCCATATCTTTCTATGCTTAATTGTGGGAATACTGATTACTGCCAAAGATGAATTCAAGTGCAAGTGAAATGAGCTTTTTATAAGTGAATGAGAAGAAAAAGGACAAAATAATTAATGGTCACATGCATTAAGTTTAAGTGAATATTTTTATTTAATTTGCTTTGTTTGAACCAAACCAGTAAATAAGACTTAATGCATGAAGCAAATCAAACAAGTTTTAATTAAATAAGTCATTTTCGTATCATGTGAATACTGAAGCTATGTTATCATCTTGATATTGATGTTAGTCAGTATTCAGAAGTGATTATCAAAGAAGGCCAATGTGGGGGCCCACATGGCAGTGTGTTGTGTTGTATTGAGGCATGCAAGTACACATGATACCATGAAGGGAACATTTCCTATGTTTTGTGTTGAGGAGGCCTCACAGAATCATGCTAAGTTGAATGAATCATCTGTTACCTATCTCTCGGAATCCACAAATGTAGCAAAAATCCATCAGGCATACAGACAAAAATTTCTTCACGAGAAACACAACTTACTATGGAGAGGGTTTGCATGCTTGACAAGTGTGGATCATTTTTAAAAGGGTTCCCATTTTTCTTTCGTACCAACTTGAACAGCATCTCCTTTCACATTTGAAAGGTAGTGAACAAATAGAGAAACAGACTGAGCCTCACATTGAGTAAAATTTGTATAGTTTGTGTCATACCATTCAGGCTCATAAGCAAACCAACCCAATGCAGCCCTGCAAATGCACCAAACAATTTCAATTAGTCCAGAGAAAGCTAAACATGACTTATCTAGCTCAGGTAGTTATCTTTGCAAGAAACTACAAATGTTCATTGTTGGAGAAATAAGCCTTTGTACTTGTTTAGTAGAAAATAAAGAATTAATACAAAAGAAAAGGTGTTGACTTGGATCACCCCGGTCATTTCCTGAAATATCTTTTATACAGCGGGAAAGAATTCGGCTTGAATTGGCAATAAATAAAAGCACACATTTCTGACATTATGTTATCGGTAAGATTTTAAAGATAAGAAAAAAGTACTTTTTGGTGTTAAGTCATGGAAAACATAATGATAAGATGAAAATATTTGACAAAAAAGATTCATGTGGCATGTTCAGAGGCTGAGTTAGTCTACATGATTTCACCAGCTCCAACTTCCAACTCATCCCACCTAAGTCTTCAAAAGCATATTGGCAATTTGGCAAGTAGACAAAAATTGACCATCTAAAAATGAAGCAGGCCAAAGTTGCACAGTTTCCAGAACAATCTTTCACGTCACCGTAGTAAGGGAATTAATACAATGCAAGAAGAGACATTGCACAAGGAATACAGGTTATAATCTTTTGGGAATGCAGACATGCTTGCACAACGCATGCTTCATACAGAAGAGAAGAACAAAATGCTCAATAAATATCATTTAACAAAGAGATTGCCAACAGCCCAAGACAACTATTTGATGAGTAAAAAGAATTATGAAAAATGCTCAGAGAATGCCAAAGAAAACTATAAAGAGAGACTGTGTTCACCGATAAATCCGATCTTCCAGAAGCTGAAGCCCTATTTGAAATTTTTGTAGATTTCCCTGAGACTGGCAGGAGCGGTACATGAGCCCTAGAAGCATGAGAGTGAAAAAAGTTCCAGGGAAGCTTCGTTGTCCCTTGCAACATCCTAGCAAGAAGCAAGAGTTGCTCCACACTTTGGTGTCGAACCGCCTACAGGAGACAAGATAAGTAGTAACCCAGGGAATAAAAGGATGCAATTTTGTAGTTGAAACTAGATTCAATGTTTAACGCAATAGAGGAAGTAAGGAACAACGAAATGCTCTCTTCAAATATTTCAATCTTTGTTTGTTAGGTAACTGTTATGAGTATCAAGATATTGAATGCTAAAAAACGCACCAAAACATGCATTAGTAATCAACCAATCATCCAAAAACCAGATACAATCTTTTGGTGGTTGGTTACTCTAGGTAAATTTTAGGTTACTGAAACTTCAAATTTGCCCAACAAGTTAAACCTAGCATATTTAGTTTTACAAAGCAGTAGTGAATTACAAATAAAAAATTGATGCAATAGGAATATCAAAACAATATGCCCACGTAAGGTCAACCAACATAAAATAAACAGAAATTATTACAGTTTAGAGAAACAGGTTCAAGACAAGAAAAGGTCGGTTAACCAATGCAGTGAGCAACTTCTAACCTACGATCAATGAGAAATCCAAGCCATAGCCGATGAGCAATTAACTGCTCAACAAGATCAATCTCTGGCTGGGATTCAGGCTCCCCAGGAGACAGGTGCGGCCTTAGTTTTGCAGAAGGCCCACAGTACCTTGCTGCAGATGCAAAAAGACCCCGCTTGGTACCGATTGTCCATAACCATGCATCAACAAGCTCAGCAAGGACAAGAGCTCCAAGCTGAGGTGCAGCAGAAACCAACCTTGTCCATTTGAAAACACCGGTTTCCATTGCATCATGTGTGGAAATATATGCAGGACACCAGCAAAGAAGACGGAGAAGTTGTGAGAAGCCCTCCACATTCGATTTAGATCCAGAGTCCATAAAAAAAGCATAACTCAGATAAAGGTACAAATATGGATTCCCTAAGAGTCATAACTACTTCCATCTAGATCAAAGGGAGAAAAATGTACCAAATTTGACAAAAGCAGAACAGTAGCCTGAGAACAAGTTTCACGAAATTCAGACCTAACCACTTCCCCACCTTTTTCTGCTATGTTGACAAACTGTTGAAGTAAGCACACAAACTTATTAAGCAACATTCCATTAAATGAATCATCCTCGGCTTGTGGCTGTTGTGGAAAAGCTCCAGATATAATTCTTTGAAGCCCAGCTCCAAGCCCGAAACCTGTATTAGGTGTTGTACTAGATTGAAAGCCACCAATGCTGTTGTATAATCTCCTCATGCCGGCAATTTCTCCAGCGTGGTTGTACCTAACTGTTGCAGCAGCTTGGTTGCACTTACCGGAACTGATAACCTCTAAATTAAAAGCTTCTGACACTTTTAAGTTTACTCCTGAAGCAGCAGCTGCTGCAGCCAAGACTGCAGGAATACTTCCTGTTTGTGTTGACCAGTTGTCATTTTTCCCAGTGCCAATTCTTATCTCAGATAAAAGTAAAACAACATCGATTGTGGGCTGTGCTCTTTACCAATTATTTGCTTTACAGAGTTTATCCTGATGTGAAATACAAAGATCCAGATGTGCCAAAAGAACTGTGAGGACTTCAAATTACTTAAAAGAAACATATAAAATTATGGTTCAAATATATATGAATTTTTTGTGTGTAAACAATGATGCTCACCCCCAAAGAAAAAGAACATCATCCAGCCCTTGACACTTTCTTAAAATAGGAATTTGTATTTTGATATTCAAGTAAAATTATAATTCTTTGTTAAATATAGGAAACAACGCAATTTAGTCCCTTCAAAGCAAGCATTGAGAGCGTGATAGCAAGGAAACATTCGTTTTTATAAGTGAAATAAATCAGTTTAACCTGAAGAAGGCCCTGGCTTGTGCATGGAGCATTTGAAAGTGATTTAATTATCCATTCCCGAACAATTCTTTGATACAAGGAACGGACTGTCGATGTCCAAGCGGGATCATTGATGACAGCAGAAGAAGGGTCATCATGAAATGAAAATAGCAACGAGTCTAAACAGGACGAATCCCATAAAACCTGCAAAGATATAGTTTTAACCTTAAATATAGAGAAATCCAGAAAATCAGGCAGAAGAAACACTATGAAAACTACATACATGCATACACTATTGAAAATTTACCTGTGGAAACCTATCTCGAAGTTGAGTTAACAAGTTCTCTGCAATATCTCGTATATGTTCCTCCCTATGGGACAGACTTTTGATTAGGAAACAGGTATGCATTGTAAGTATTGAGTCACGTCCCTCAGCTTCATGGCCTATCTCAGATACTCGGTCTTCCTGCAAGCAGATCAATCAGTTGTGCACATATAGAGTGACACATATAATAACATAGAAATTGGCCTTTAACTAAGTGAACAACATAGACTCAGCCAGACACATAACATAAATGAGAGCACTAGTAAGTCAGCTAACTACAACTCATAGCAGAACTTGAAAGGGTGTGAACCTACACCGTTTTTCGATGTACATATACAGAAAACAACCTTCAATTTTATTTTATTTTTGGGGAGGAGGGGCAATTTTGGCAGGAAAACAAATGTAATGTAAAACCCTGTCGTAGACTAATGTAGAGACAATGTAAGCTTTGGAGGATCAATTTAAGAGGTTACTCTTAAGTGAAATAAAAATAATTGTTTCAAAACAACTAGTGACTTTTTGTTAAAAAAGCTCTGGGTATTGTATTGAGAAAAAATGACAAGCATACAATGAATTATATGGACATAAACAAACAAACACAAAAAAGAAAAGAAAAAATAAAGAAAATATAAGACTTAAATTAGTGTGAACAGAAAAACTCACTTTGAAACAAAAATATGTTGAGTAAAACTGCTAATGTAATAAAAGCATAGCAACACAAGTACAAATTTGAACATCCAATTTACTTCTTTGCAAACTATTGTACTTTTTGTGACAAATTTCTTTTCAAACATTCTGCAAAGTTTGATTAAATTGTGAAGGCTTCTTAGTAAACAATCAATTAGTCGTAGACTGTAGTACTTCCTTGATAGATAAATAAAATCCAAGGTACAGCCACCTTGCCTTTATTCATAATAAACAATCAATTGTGAATACAACAACAGCAACATTCTCCATATGAGAAAACCGAGAACATAAAATTGTTTTTCATTTACATAGCTATTTTTGCTACTGCATGCAGCCTTTCAGATGAGTAGTAAATAATGTTCAGTTAAAACATGATTCTTAGGTGTCAAGTGGATACCTCAAATTTATATATAAATGCTACTAAGAAAACATGGTACCGTAAAATAATAAACTTTGTTTTGTTCATTGCTTTGAAACCTACGGCCCTCGTGATTATACGTAAAGGAAGTATCATCAAGTTAAACGCAGATAAGGTAGTTGAAACTGTTTCAAATTAGCTAAAGCTTTTGCAACAATGTATTTATGACAAAAAAATTGTGAAACTAAAACCTACCATCCATGACAAAGCTGTTTCAAAAGCCCTCTAGCAGCATCCATAGTGGTGCCACCATTTAGGTTTCCGCCATTGCTGCTAAAGCGGATGATCTCGAGAAAAGATACAGCAAGAAGATAAGTAGCTTTCACCCCTACACACAAATAATGAGAAAGACCATCACCATGCGAGTCATGATAGTAGGGGCATAAAAAATGAAAACGGGTTAACAAGGAACAAGGAGGGAAAACAAGGGGCCAGTGAAATTTTAGATGCTTGTCAGCCGCATAAGACTGTGAACAAGTTGTGTAAACAATGTTCTACTAATTAAATAATGAAAACAATCACATCAACCAAGAAAGTTTATATTTGCATACACAAACCAAGAAAATCAAAGTTCACAGTTCACACACTTCCATAGAATACTACATTGATCACGAAACACATGTCATCATGTCCCCTATAAGAAATAATCATTTGCCTTGATGCTTGTTATTGGAAAAAAAACTATGAACAATTTTAATGGGAAATGATAGTCTAAGACATTCCACCATACATCCAAATGCATTAACTGTTAAAAGACAACAATGCATTCAAAATATATCTTTATTTTGCAGTGAAATGTTTCCAGTGAGCAATGCATCTGATGGGAGGAGTGTTATACAAGTGATGAAACTGATACATACCCGAGACAAGAGGAAGCATCTCTCTAGCAAACTGAAGGTATTGAAAATTTATAGAAATATAAGACAAATGGAAAATGCAATCCACCTGAGATTGTGGTCATTTGATAGAGCAGAGATAAAATAAGGTGAATAATATTTTATTGAACGTATGATTATTGAAACTGAATACAAACCAGAGCCAAGCTCCTCAGTAGAGAAACAACTTCTCTTACTGCCTAACACCAAAAGGTGAGAATGAAAATAACAACTATGCTGGTAACTATTTTCATTCTTCTATTTATTGAGTGGATATCATAACTACCCACTATGATAACTATTCCCATTCTGCTACTTAATGAGGGAATCCACTATGATGATAACTATTCCTATTTTGCTACTTAATGAGGAAACATCTTAGCAGAATTCCACTTTAGCTTTTACATTCTCTCTTTGACTCATCTCTTAATCCTCCTCTCATACACACGCCAAACTTTGGGCTGAACATTACTTTTGTTAACCAATATATTACCTTCATCACTAACAGGCCCACTTCTATCATCACTCCCTCCTCCAACAACAGCCTTGTCCTCAAGGCTGAAATCTGGAAATTGACTCTTTAACAACACTTCTTCTTCCCACGTAGCATCTCCAATATCCATGCCTTCCCACTGCACCAGCCATTCTCTAGTATGTTTTCCAGCATCAAACTTATCTCTCCATGATAACAACTTAGCAGGAGCCACATCCCCTTTGTCCACTTCTAGACTTGCAGGCAATTCTTTAGTCACGTTGTAGTTACCCACTGCTTTCTTAAGTTGTGAGACATGAAAAATAGGGTGAATTTTTGATGTTTCCGGTAGCTGAAGTTTGTACGCGACCTGACCAATTTTCTTGATGATCTGATAAGGGCCAAAGAATCTAGGAGCTAACTTTTGATGGATTCTTTGCACCACAGATTGCTGTCTATGAGGCCTTAGTCTGAGGAAGACCCACTCACCTACATCAAACTTCACATCCTTCCTTCTTTTATCAGCTTGCAACTTCATTTGTTCCTGTGCATTTTGTAAATTGAATTTCAGTTGTCTCAATGCCTCATCTCTATCCCGTAATTCTTGAGCCACCGCTTCAACTCTAGTCTCACCCTCTAGGAAACGCACCAACACCGGTGGTTTTCTGCCATAAACCACCTCGAATGGCGTGAAACCT
Organism: Trifolium dubium; assembly: GCA_951804385.1. Taxonomy (NCBI): domain Eukaryota; kingdom Viridiplantae; phylum Streptophyta; class Magnoliopsida; order Fabales; family Fabaceae; genus Trifolium; species Trifolium dubium. The sequence continues at coordinate 17,693,680 of OX638071.1, read as the reverse complement.
GTAGAAATATGAAATGTTGTGTTGTACCACAGTTCAGCCCAAGGAATCCAATGAGCCCATGATTTAGGTTGGTCAGCTATGAAGCAACGAAGATAAGCTTCAAGACACTGGTTGACTACTTCCGTTTGACCATCCGTTTGAGGATGATAAGCTGAGGACATTTTAAGCACAGTTCCTATCAACTTGAACAATTCTTTCCAGAAAATACTCACAAACAAAGGGTCACGATCACTGAGTATTGACTCTGGAACACCATGAAGCCTCACCACTTCTTTCACAAAAATAGAAGCAATGGAACGAGCTGTGAAAGGGTGTTTGAGAGGAATGAAATGACTGTATTTTGAAAGACGATCAACTACCACCAAAATAGCTTCATAACCGTTACTCTTAGGTAGGTTAGTGATAAAATCCATGGAAATTTCACTCCATACCAACTCAGGAATAGGCAAGGGCTGTAGTAACCCACTAGGTGTAGTGGCAGCATATTTTTGCCTTTGGCACGTATCACAAGCCTTCACAAACTCTTGAACTCTCTTCATCATGCCTTGCCAATACAATGTCCCCGCCATTCGTCTATATGTTCTAAGGTACCCTGAATGCCCTCCACTAGGAGTTGAATGAAACTCTCGTAACAATTCATCAATTATGGGTGATTTAGCTGGAATAACCAACCTATTTTTGTAGAACAGTACACCACCTTTGAAAACGAAACCTGGTTTCGATGTAGGATCAGATTGAATGGCTTCAATGATTCCTTTGAGGGTAGGATCCTGCATAACTTCTTGTTGCAACTGTTTCCCTTGAGTCCAGATGGGAAATGATAGCATTGCATGCATTGTTGCCTCTTCGTGTTGCCTTGATAAAGCATCTGCCACCTTATTCTCCACCCCTACCTTATAGATCACTTAAAAATCAAACCCAAGCAATTTAGACATCCATTCTTGTTGGTTAGCCGTTGTGATACGTTGTTGAAGTAAGTGCTTCAAGCTCTTTTGATCAGAGTATACAATGAATCGTCTACCCAACAAATAATGCCTCCAATGTTGAATAGCTAAGACTAACGCCATCAACTCTTTGTCATAAGCTGATTTGGATAGTTTAGAAGAAGCAAAAGCTTTACTAAAGTAGGCAATTGGGTGCTTCATTTGCATCAGCACAGCGACTCCTTTTCCGGACGCATCACATTCAATCTCAAAAGGTAAATTGAAATTTGGCAAAGCCAAAACAGGGGCAGAAGTGACTGCAATTTTCAGTTGTTGGAAAGCCTCTTGAGCAGCCGCAGTCCAATGGAAACCATCTTTTTTGGTCAAATCAGTCAAAGGTTTAGCAATCTTCCCATAGTTAGTTATAAACTTCCGATAATAGCCAGTCAAACCCAAGAACCCACGGACGCCTTTCACATTCTTTGGAACTGGCCACTGTAACACACTGTCAACTTTAGAAGGATCCACACTAACACCTGTCTTGGAGATAACATGTCCAAGGTATTCAATCCTCTCTTTATCAAAAGCACACTTACCTTTATTAGCCACAAACTGATGTTTCAACAAAACTTGTAAAACCATAGCTAAGTGTTCCAAATGAGTTGCCCAATTAGTACTATATACTAATATATCATCAAAAAATACAAGGACAAATTTTCTCAAGTAAGGTTTGAAAATTTAATTCATTACCGATTGAAATGTAGCTGGGGCATTAGTAAGACCAAATGGCATTACCATATACTCATAATGGCCTTCATGAGTTCTAAACGCAGTCTTATGAATGTCTTCCTCCTTCATCCTAATTTGGTGATATCCAGATTTTAAATCTAGCTTGGAAAAGTATGAAGAGCCATGCAATTCATCTAATAACTCATCTACCACCGGAATAGGGTACTTATCTGGCACTGTGACTTTATTCAATGCGCGGTAATCGACACACATCCGCCAAGAATTATCCTTCTTCTTAACCAATATGACCGGACTAGAGAAAGCACTAGTGCTATTTCGGATCTCAGCACTAATGAATCTCAGCACTAATGAATTCCCGTAACGCAACAATACTAGCCTCAACACTTGCCAATCTTTCTTCCATTGCAACAACACGATAAGTTAGCGTAGGAGCTCGGGCTTTGGGCATCAACAATGGTAGGTCGGACCAATTGATAGAGCAGAGATAAAATAAGGTGAATAATATTTTATTGAACGTATGATTATTGAAACTGAATACAAACCAGAGCCAAGCTCCTCAGTAGAGAAACAACTTCTCTTACTGCCTAACACCAAAAGGTGAGAATGAAAATAACAACTATGCTGGTAACTATTTCCATTCCTCTATTTATTGAGTGGATATCATAACTACCCACTATGATAACTATTCCCATTCTGCTACTTAATGAGGGAATCCACTATGATGATAACTATTCCTATTCTGCTACTTAATGAGGAAACATCTTAGCAGAATTCCACTTTAGCTTTTACATTCTCTCTTTGACTCATCTCTTAATCCTCCTCTCATACACACGCCAAACTTTGGGCTGAACATTACTTTTGTTAACCAATATATTACCTTCATCACTAACAGGCCCACTTCTATCATCATTGCTGTCACATCAACTCTCCCTCCTAAAGCTGCAGAAAGAGCAGTTCTCTGTGCAAGTGCGGCTTTCTCATTGCCACTGCCTTGGCGACTGCCTGGGTTGTGCAGAGCATTTAGTTCTAACTCGTCCTCAAGCCATTTCACTGAGCTAACAACCTTGACAGAAAAAGAGAGGCACAGGTAAACTTCAGTTCAGACAGGTACCTAGTAAACAGACAAATTAAGGGAGATAAAAGGGACATGCTGAATTAGTAGCAAAAAAGTTTACTTTATCATCAGTATGGAAACTTTTCTTCAGGATAAAAAGACTTGTGCAAAATAGAATGCAAAAAACTATACTTGTTAAAAATAATATCAAAGGCTGAAAACAACGCCGCTCATAATTAAAAGGAGAGGGTTTCTTGAGTTAATATAAAGTTGATACTAGCAAAATCATATTTAACTTCTTCCCAGGATTTTAAAGTACCAGCAGTGACAGAAGCAGACATGGTATTTCGCCGGAACTAGAGGAATTAACATATCTTTGATTTTATCATAGGCCACTCATGTTACATATCCTATCTGGGACAATTTTTGACAAGCAATGTCATCTGTTTTGCAAATGTGCTTATTAAAAAAATTTGTTTTGCAAATGTCTAAACTTTTTTTAGAAGTTTAATTCATCTAGAGGTCTCTCAATTATATGGGAATTTTTAAATGCCCCGAAACTAGAAAAATTGTAATCAGGTCCACAAATTAACTTGTCAATGGTTTGCACTTAGATCCTGGAAATAAAACAAAATCAGATCCTTGAACTTTCTAAATAGTATGCAGTTAGGTCCCTGGACTTTTAAAAAAGTTGTAATTTGATCCTGAACTTTTAGACAATTTGTAATTATTTAGAAATTTCAAATTATTGACAAGTTTATGGACCAGTTACCAGATTTCTAAGTTCAAGGACTTAATTTCAAATTATTTCTAAACGGTAATGCAGTCCTTTTGGGAAATGATGAATCATGAAAATACTGTAAAACAAAAACAAGCCAAACCCAAAGCAACAAATACACTAATGTATCCTATTAAACAACAAACATATTGCAAATAAACACCAATAGAATTGTTTGCCCAAAAACAAGTATATTTGATCTACTTACTAGTGGAGGAGTCCCTTGTGCAATTCAAATAACAGCAGAAGACCACTCCGTATTCCACATATATGGTCCATTTACAGCTTGGAGGGCAATTGCACCTGTGCTTCCGCCACCATTCAATGTAGTGGAAACTGACTTCGTAGTTACCTGAGTCTTCTGTATAGGAGGGGCTAGGCCAAAAAGGGCAACATAGAACCAAAGGTTTCGAAACAGTTTTAAAAATGATGGCTCCACATTTGAAGTAGGATCAAAATCAGAACAAACTGCAGCAACTGCAGGGAGCAAAGGACCCAGGAAATCTGCTCCACTCTAATGAGTAAGCATCAGAAGTGAAATTTTCAGAAAACATAACTCATCAACGAAAAGGAGTTGAATAAATGCCTACTAAAATACTAGACAAAACTTCATATATTATAATATACAATCTCATGTCATGTGCTCAGCATAAAAAATAGGTATACCTTCCACTTTTAGACTCAGCAGCTAAACCAACATCTGAGCACAGGGAGAGTAATCGATGGCGATAATCTGAACGTAGTCTATCAGTAGTAAGACCAGTGGCAATAAGAAGAAACCCTGCAGGTAGAGTCTAGAATTTAATTGAACTAGTGAGAATCCATTTGATATTGTGTTACACCAAACTAATCAAATTTAACGTGTGTTGTTGACATTTGAGATACTACATACTTCAACTCTCTCAGTTGTGGCTTCAGATGCTTCTGTTTTGCTTTCAGCTGATCCCACACTAGAGAGTTTATTCAATTAACTTCGAGTCATCAAAACCACTGTCTCGCGGTAAGATTTCTCAAAGCCTAAACTGGCCATTCGAGACACGGCATCTAGAAGCTGTATGGGTTGCAACAAAAACAATATAAGATTCATATATAGCAGCCAAAGGATTGATAGATCAAAGCTATTTTTGCATAAGCATAGTGCCTATAGAAAGTGTACTCGTTCAACAATTACTCTTACGGATAATTTCTCAAAACAGAGTCACAAAATTAGTTTACAGAATTTCACATCAATTTCAGAATATATTGAATACAGATCCATACCTGGAGTCTAAGTAAACTAGGAGTCAAAGCATCGCCTTCTTCTAAGCTTTCAATGAAAAGAGGTAATATGACATCTACCAGCTCAGACTTGTTGACTGCAACACTTAGTTCCGCAAACAGGCGTATAACGTTTAGCTGTACAAAAGGAACTGTAGGTTTCTCTTGGTTGTCCTGATTGCAACAAGGTTTCGTAAGCAAGCAAAGAGTTTAATACATGAATAGATATGATTAAAATAGCATGTTCAGAATCAAAATAATTGTCAACAATTTCTGCACAAGATACAATGCTGAAGAAACAGAAAAAACCCAGTGACCGTATAAATATATATCATTATGCATGAAATTAAGAGGAGTAAACACTTAAGTATCACAAAGAACAAGTGCACTAAAGTCCAAAAAATATATGGAAATGTATGATTGAACTACCAAATTAACATGTATACATGAATATATAGACGTAACGTATATTTTATATAGACAGATATGTGCAAAAACAAAACAAAAAAGAAAAAGACAGTACAACATTGACACACTTAAATATATTTTTATTTATTATCATGTTCTGCCTCATGGATATGCAAAAGTACTATGATATGAACCTGTTCTCCATAGTCATTTCGTCCGCGTATGCTTGTAGCTAAGCTAACCCCATGATGTATGTATCTACAGGGGCTCGCTCCTTAGTCCAGCAGGATTCGATAATCTGACAGCTGGCCTTTGTGACACTCTCGAACATGGTCCCCTGGTTGCTACTCCGTGTTTCAAGGTGCTACAGTAACATTTCAAAACATTTAAAAAACAAACAAAACAAATTTCATGAAATTATATGTCAACTGGAATGCAAGTTTGAAAACATAATGTTAATGGAAATATGGTATTGAAAAGAAACATAAAGGCACCTGAGCACAAACGTTGAGAACAATTGGTTTTATGCGAATGAGCAAAATGCGCAAGGGCTGACCTCCTCAAGCAATAGCAATTTGTGCTACCCGAAGTAGTAAGGAACCAAAGAGCTCTTCTTCCTTCACATTTCCTCAACTTCCTCCATCCAGACAGCAAACACGCCTCGGCTGCATCTATCAATATAGCAACTGCCTCATAAACCAATCTCTTGACGGATCTGGAATCAGCATCCAGTGCCGATAGACTCTTGATTTTCATTGAAAGTGCAGCTTTATAAACTGACAATTTGGTATTAATTCTAGCTTTTAGACTTGACCCCTGCTCATGTCAATCCCTCTTCCTAATCTGCAAGAACTTGCAAACATTAAAACATGCCTCACTCCACGTCATTTAAACCTAAACTTTAACTATTAACTACACTCTACAATCCACATTTCACAGTGAGTAAACCAAGACATTCATTCAGGTAAGCATAATAGAGAAAATAATTACAACTTGAAGGCATGGTAAGAAAAAATGACTACCTTTAGAAAAGCAGACATAGATTGAATATGTTTCTTCCCAATCAACGGACTGAGCAATCAATCACCTTAAAAGCTATTTCTTGTCTCTCCACCAACACCACCATCATTTAAACCCAAATTCTGCGCCAATTGTTTCGTCACAATGGACCCTCTCGAGGAAGCGGTGCTAGCTGTAGCTTCATCCCCAGCAGTCTTAGAAGCCGCGCGCGCCACTCGAACTAGATACATTACTAGTACTACCATTGCTCTGAGAGGAAGAACTGTTTGCATTTAGCTCTGCTGTCGTGCCCACAGTCGGTGCTGCAAATTGTTCGATCAAACTATCGGCATCAGATGACAAAACAGGAAGAAAATTCTGCGACAAAGCGATCAAAAAAGCTCGTCTGCGAAATCCGGCGACGATTGTGCGTTGAAAGGGTGAGGCCAAACGGAGTGAGTGAAGGAATGTGGAACTGAACGAAGGAACTCGATTGCGACTGATTTAGGGCGTAGAATCTCGCGACGGCGATAACGGCATTGAGCTGAGAACGTGAAACCTTAGGCGATCCGGCAGAGAGATACTCCGGCGGTGGACATTTATCGCATATCGGAGAATTTCGATGGATTTTGAGCAATGAGGTCGCATAATTCGATCAAAGCTTCCATCACGAATTAGGAAGAAAAATGAAAGAGGATGTTGAGAAAGAAAGAAAGAAGAGATCGTAACCACGTAGCAGCATTGTTGTTACTCTTCTTCTCGTTATTTCCATTGCAATATTTTATTTATTTATTTATTTTTTAATCAAAAGAAACTTGCAAGAAAAGCAAGCCCTAAATATATTGAAAAAAGATGAAAAAATTACAAAGAAAAGAGGGGGGACATAAACCTAACCCTCAACAACAGTTAACAAGACCTATAACAAGGTAAACCCATCCTATTCTTAATCAAATCAGCACCAATTTGATGGGGAATGTTATTCCACCAAAAGAAAGAAGAGTCAATAGCTAAAGAAAGACCGATATTAGCCAAAGAGTCGGCACAACAGTTACCTTCCCTAAAAATATGTGAAACAAGGAAATTCATGGATGAAGTCAAATAAATACAATTCTCCCATCTATTTCTAAGAGTGATAGGCACAGTCTTTGAAGATTTGAAGGCCTTCAGAACCAACATGGAATCTGTCTCGAGCCAAAGTTGTTTCCAATTCTTTTGATGGGCTATTTCTATAGCTAAGATTGCACCCATCAACTCTGCAAAAAGAGAGGACTGAATACCTAAATTAATAGCAAAAGCTCCGCAAAAAATAGCATCAGAGTTTCTAAAAACACCACCACAAGAAGAAATGTCAGGATTACCCGCAGAAGCACCATCACAATTGCATTTGATCCAATCCATAATAGGTGGATGCCAAAGAACCTCTTTAATAACAGGAGCATTTGAAAATTTTAATTGAACATTTAAAGCCTTAAGAAAAACAAATTCAGAAATAGAAGAGTAAGCATGAAACTTTGAAATCTTACTAGTGAGAGAGACACTAGCAATGACAAGATTAATAACTGAATTAACAGGAAGTTTTTTGTTTGCAAATCTATGTTGGTTTCTTGCTAGCCAAATGAAATTAAAACAATAAATAATAGCTGCAGTTAGAGAAAGCTTACAAAGAGGGGACCAATTTTTGTCACATATCTTGAAGACCTCTAGAATATTATTGAAACTGCAATGAATATTTAAAAGAGATCCAAGCCAATTCCAAATCCTAATGGCAAAGCTACATTCTAAGAACAAATGATCTTCCGTTTCAACCTGTGTTTCACACAAATTGCACATTGAAGGACCATTACAACCTCTTTTAGCTAGATTATCATCAGTAGGCATTTTACCATGAAGACATCTCCACATAAGCAAGGATTTGGAAGGAGGGATAGCTTGATGCCAAATAAGTTTAGCCCAAGGAAGGTTTTGAGAAGGTGTGCAATGATAAGAATAAGCTTCCTTGAGAGACAAATTACCATCATGTGATTTCTTCCAAAACAAACAATCATCTTTAGCCACTAATGGAATAGAGATTTTGTCAATTAAGGCTTGTAACTGAGGATAAGCATGCATAATACATTGAGGAATTGCCCATTTGGAGTCAAGAATGTAATTGTCCACAGTAGACTGAAGTAAATTGTGTAAATGAGCTGGAATGGAAAGAGCAAAAATCAAAGGATCTCCACACCATGAATCCAACCAGAATCTTATATTTTCACCATTACCAAGTTGCCAAGAAGACTGAACAATGACCTCATTGAACTTATGCTTAATACTACTCCAAATAGAAGAAAAGACATGATAAGAAATAGCTTTTGAACCTTTCAAAACTCTACCTCTCAGAAATTGAGCCCATTGCACGTTAGATTGAACAAGCTCCCAACAGAGTTTTAAATTGTTAGCCTGATTAAGCCTAGTGAGAGATCTAATGCCAAGACCGCCCTCACTGAAAGAACTACAAACTTTGTTCCAAGCAACAGTAACAAGTTTTCTTTGATTAACATCACCACTCCAAATGAAGTTCCTAAACCATTTCTCAAGATCCTTGAGTAGGCTAACAGGCCAGGAATAAACAGAGAAGCTGTGAATAAGCATACCTTGAATCACACTTTTAGTGAGTTGTACTCTACCTGCCATGGATAAAAGAGAAGCCTTCCACCCAGCTAACTTAGATTTCACTTTGTCAGCTAACTCTTGAAAATGAGACCTTTTAGGCTTACCTTTGAAGATAGGAACACCTAAATAAGTAAAAGGTAAAGAACCAATGTTAAAGCCCAAGAAACTTGCCAAGAAAATGAGCCTGGAGGGGGCAACTGAGCCAGCATATATGCAGGATTTCTGAGGATTCACATGCTGACCTGACACTGCAGCATATCTTAAAAATAAATCAGTTAACACATGAATATTAGAAATTGTAGCTTTACAAAACAACATGAAATCATCAGCGTACAAGATATGAGAAGGAACATCCATGCTTCTAGATCCTTTAATAAGCTTCAACTTACCATCTCTCACAAGTTTAGTGATGCTTCTACTAATTACTTCTTCAGCAAGGCAAAATAAAAGAGGAGATAGAGGATCTCCTTGCCTAACTCCTCTAGAGCAGGAAAAATAACCATGATGCTTACCATTTAAAGAAATAGAAATTTTAGCAGAATGGAGAATAGAGTGAATCCAACTACAAAAAATTTGACTAAAACCAAAAGTTTTTAGAACTTTAAGAAGGAAATCCCAATTTAAAGTATCAAAAGCTTTGGCTATATCCACTTTGAGGGCAATGTTACCGACCACACTTTTCTTATGCAAAACATTGATGGCTTCAGAGGTTAGACAAATGCAGTCTTTAATGCTTCTCCCTTTAATGAAACCCCTTTGCTGAACAGAAGTGATGGCAGGCATGATGGAGGCCAATCTATCTGCAAGAATCTTAGAGATAATCTTAAATTTGAAGTTAGCAATTGCAATAGGCCTGTATTGATTAATAGTATCCGCATTAGCAATCTTAGGCAAAAGAACAAGAATATTTGAGTTGAAATTGGGTAGTAACCAACCAGTTGTGAAAAACTGCAAAACTGCATTAATCACGTCTTGTTTGATTATATCCCAGTATGTTTGAAAAAAGATGGCACCAAACCCATCAGGGCCAGGTGCACTGTCACTATTTAAAGCAAACACAGCATTTTTTATCTCCTCATGAGAGGGTAAAATAGTAAGAAAATTATTAATTCTCTCAGTGATAAGGCTTGGAATAACTTCTTCCACTAATCCATTATCAACAAAAGTATCAATATTATTAAATAAAGAGGAAAAATGATCAACTACATGTGCAGAGATTTCATCAGGACTATTTAGAACAGTATCACCATTTATAAGGGAAGAAATGTGGCTAGAAGTGTTTTTGATTTTGGCAATCCTGTGAAAATATGCAGTGTTTTTGTCGCCCTCAATGTGCCATTTAAATTTTGATTTTTCACTCCAAAACAACTCCTCCATATGTAATGCATTCTCTAAATTTATTTGAGCATTTTTTTCTTGATCTAACAAGTAATCAGAGGCTCCATTGATATCAATAAATTTTTGAATGTCATCAACTTTTTGGGTAGCAACATTGACAACAGAATGAATGTTTCCAAAAATTTCTTTGTTCCAGACTTTGAGCTTGCCTTTTAGAGTCTTCAATTTTTGAGTTAACACAAACATAGGACAACCTGTCACAGAGATATTCCAACTATTTTTCACAAAATTGAAGCAATCAGGATGAGCAGTCCACATTCTCATAAATTTAAAATGAGAGACAAATTGTAAGTTTTGGTTAGAAAAGTCTAAAAGAAGAGGAAAGTGATCAGACTTGTTTTTGGTGAGGGTAGAAACATTGATAGTGTTGCAAGCATCAATCCAATCTTGATTACATATAGCTCTATCAAGTCTCTTTTGTGTATGATGTCTACCTTTTCTGCCATTGGACCATGCCATGGTTAATGACTTAATGCTTTCTTTTTCTCTTTTTTCTTTTAATTTTTTTATTTCTTTTTAATTTTTATTTACTTTTTTCTTGTTTGGTTCCGGATTATTATTTTAGTTGAGTTATGATTTTTGAATATTTTTTACTCTAGTTTATTTTTACAGATAAATTTATTTTAAATTTTTTTATAAATAGATGAAATAACAAATCACTTTTTGCTTTCTGGTATCCCAGTCAAGCTAATCCTAGGCGCCCAGTCACTTGGACAACTATTTTGTCTTCTATGCAGAACCGACTTTGTGTTTGGAATAGTCGTCAGGGTAACTCTTATTAATTCGGTGATTTCTAGTATATCGTTGTATTTTTTTCTTGTTCTTTAAGGCTCTAGTTTGCGTGTTAAAAGAGTAGATACGGATTCGATGTAACTTTTTGTGGGGAGGTTGATTGGACAACAAGAAGTTGTGTTGGGTCAGTTGGGATAAAATATGTCAACCGAAGGAAAAAGGTGGTGTGGGTATTAAGAACATGGCTCTTTTCAATTCATCCCTTATGAGCAAATGGAAGTGGAGATATTTGCATGATACTTCAACTCCTTGGTATGACTTACTTCGCTTTCATTATGGTCCTTTTCCTAATAATATTCTATATGGGGAGGGTTCGGCTAGTTTGAAAAAGGCGTCGTTGTGGTGGCGAGATGTTTGGATGCTCGGAGGGGTGGGTTTCGGTGGTTGGTTTCGCCATAATGTGAGTAGTGTTCTTGGTGATGGTCATGATATCAACTTTTGGAGAGAGGAATGGCTTGGCCCAAATCCTCTTTGTTATATGTTTCCTTCTCTTTACTCTATTTCTTCTACTCCAGAAGCTTGTGTTGCGTCGATGGGAGGTTGGGAAAATGCAATGTGGAAGTGGAATCTCAGTTGGTTAACCCAACTCACGGGTGAAGACGCCGTGTTAGAAACTGAGGTATTGTCACTGTTGGACCAGGTTAGTCCAACCCGGGAAAGGAAGGATAGAAGGAAGTGGATTTCTCATGAAATTGGTCTTTTTACAGTTCGGTTTACCTATGTCTTTCTTAATTAAAATATTGAGCTATCGGGCATTGGAATTTATACGGAGAAAGCTCTGAAGCAATTTTGGTTGAATAATGTACCATCAAAAATCAATATTTTTGGATGGAGATTGTTGCTTGCAAAATTGTCAACACGGGACAATCTTGTACGAAGGAGCATCATCACAACTACAAAAGACAGTTTATGTGTTTTTTGCTCGCGAGAGGTAGAGGATTTGTAACATGTCTTTTTTAATTGCAATTTCATATCACAAATCTCGAACTCAATTTCTATGTGGCAGGGTATATCTTTCTCCCCGTCTATTGACGTGGTGCATCATTTTCTTTCTTTTGGCAAAGTGGTTAAAGGTAAAAAATGCAAGCGGTTGCGGCACATTATTTGGTTGGCCACCACATGGAGTATATGGCGCATGCACAACAACTTTATTTTTAGAGGCGCAAGTGTCAATAGCTCTACTTTACTAGAACATATTAGGTATATTTTATGGTTGTGGTTTACTAGAACATATTACAACGTTGATTTTTCCTTTTCAGATTGGTGTATTAACCCTTTAGATTGTTTTCATTATATCTAAGTGACTCTTTTTAAATTTTAAGGGTTGAGTACCCTTTATACTCTTTATAATTCAAGTTTGCTTATGAAAAAAAACATAGCCAAAGGTCTAGAGTTTACAGAAATTGCATAACCAATGAGATTTTATTGAAACAAATATATTACAAGTCCAATCTCTATGGATCCAAATGAGGTAAATTGTTATCAGTGTCATCTTCTTCTTCAGCTATTGAAACAATCTCCCCTATGCCTCTGCTGCTACTTCCCACATAGATTCCAAACGAGATCTCACCGTCATAGATTCCTCTGGTGATGATCTTACCATTATCTTCTTCATTAATATTTGCATTTTCTGAAGTGAATGTTTCTTGCTCATTGGTAGCTACAATTATCTCTTCTTCCTCGTCGCTTCCAGAGCGGTTCACAGAAGGAGGGTTCATTGCTACGACTGATTGAATGTCTTCGTTATCGACTTTATTATTGTGCATACTCTCTATAGTGTCCCTTAATGAATTATCATCACTTTTTTGAGAATGTAAAGAAGCTGAATGTCTACTACAAGTTGAGTTGTTTTTGGAAAGTGATCCTTTTGCCTTTTTATGCCAATTTTTTAGACCTTGTGCAACACGTTTGGTGAAAATTTCCTTTCTCATGCTAGATCCCATCTGTGTCACAATTTCATGGATAACAAGTACAAGTAGTGATTAGTTATTACTTACTAATCATTGAGTTAAACCAATCATGCATCTAACCAAGCGATTTGGATTAAGTTTAGTCACTGCTTCGTGCAATCAGCTGCAGTCATGTCATTAGGATCGTCCGATTAAGATCTAATCAGACGGTTCCTATTTAAAGTCAGTTTTTAATTTTTGTTTAATCCTATTAAATTTTCATTATCAAATCACTAATGTTCAATTTTGATCGGACAGTCATAAAGTTGGTGACTGCACAAAATCCAGATCTCTAACCAAGTGGTTGGCCGCAAATAGTCAGGTTCGCTTCTAAGGGAGAAAACGAAATATGCATCTGAAGGAATTCATAGTATATGTTTACCTGAGTGACAAGTGCATAAAGGGGAAGAGTGACATAACCACAAAGGAGCTGCACAGCTAAACTCATTGCAATTCTTATGGCAATGTCCTGTTTTTCTCTATTGAAGCAAGACCTTGGACCAAATTCATACTGTTGTTTGTTAGTAGTTAGTATAGAATCAATCATCATATATAAAATTTTAATCAGTTTTCACTAGTATAACTACTTACCCAACTCCAAGTGAAAAATGCAAGTTGAAAGGAATTCTGCCATGCCATGAATCATAATATAAGCATAAACATATGATTATGAATGGTTTAATTTGAATAATTATGTTGTGAATGTACCTGAATAGCAATGAATTGGAGTAAATGGAGAAGCCATTCGGGTCGATGAAACCAGAAATATTCATTACTTGGTTTTACAAGTATGGTTCCTTTGATCACTGGATTTTGTTTGCAACTATCTAGGTGCATCTTTGTTATTATCACTTGAAGTTTAGTCCCAGCAAGTAGAGCAACCTTCAATAACAAGACAGAAAGAAATTCACAAATAAATGAGGAAAATTATAAAATAATAGTTCTTGAATCAACTCAATGCAATGAATTATATGAACAGAAATGTACAAAATTTTAAAATAAAATTAAAAAAAAGTGTCAAGTTTACCACAAGTGGAATAAATGGAAGCCAGTAGTAATTATAAAACTCTGCAAATAAATTGAAATCACTGTTAAATAACTGATAAATTTTTGCAAAGTAAAAATGCTAAGAGTAACAAATTAATTCTTACTATCTCTAGTCTTAAATATAAGAAAAGATTGATCAACAAAAGTTGATATATCTGGTCCAAGTTTATATCAGATACATCAATTTTTATTGATCGAACTTTTAAATGTCTTACCATGTGCGCTAAGGAATATAAAAAATATGGAGAAAAGCCAAATCCAAAACCTGCAAGAGTGTCAAAAGCTGGATTAATAATACGATTGTTTAATTTGGTCTTCTATACATAATTTACGTTTGTAACTAAATATATAAGAATCTATTTTCTAGGTATTTATGTAGCTCAATTTTTGTCCTTCTTGCGTTCATTTTATAATTAGGAACGTCTCGTCCGTCTATGACAAAATATAAGCAAACAGAAAAATATCTGAATTTTATGATCAGATATCAAGGAGTATATACTTGATTCCAACAACTTTCTCAAAATCTTCGTCATAAGTGCGAGAAAGAAATTTCTTGAAGTTGAAATTGCTGCCTTCAGAAACATTTGCCTGCAGTTTAATTAAGGAAGATATAAGTTCTATTTGGTGACCAAAATATGTTCCATAATTTGTATCACAAAAGCCAATATACTTCTAAATTGCAGTCCATAACCGCAATTATGACATCAATTTAAAGGTTTTACAGGTATCCGCAATAGCAATTGTGATCACATCAGCTGCGCAACCTCAACCACAATTTAGAAGTAAAACCAGTGCTAATTAACTACTAATAAGTACTAATAGTAAATTTGGTGTAACAAAGTTATTGCTTGAGGAAGAGTACCATGCATGAAATCCCTGAGAGGAAGTTTCAAGTTGGTATAGTTGTAATTTCACTTACTGCAATGAACCCATTTCGTAGAGCAAAGTAATCATCTTTTGAGACTGAATTATAGAATTGCCGCAGAAAACAGACCTATAATAAGTAGAATAGAACACAGTACATATGCCTGTAATTAGTGCATGTAAGGTAGTAAATTATTCAAGGTTCTAGTAACTTTTAAACCACTTGTTTTTCTTATGATTATTACTTTTTTTTTGTGGTAATATAATTATATAGGTAATTTAAATTCTTAATTTAATACAAATTTTATAAAACATTTCTTTTGAAGTAATTTTATAAAACATTTTGTCAAAGTTAAATTTAGAGAATTTTAAATATCACCTAAAAAAAATAGATTTTCTTTTACTCTATGCGATATAAATTTCAAATTCGTTTCTATATATGTTTCAAAAATTTACACAAGTCCATATTTATTTTGCAGATTTTGCAAATTGATCCTTGTATTTTTCATTTTTTGTAAATTGATTCTGTAATTTTTGAAATTTGTCCCTATATTTTCAAAATTTGCAAATTGATCCTTATAATTCTAAAATTTTGTAAATAGGTCCATATTATGAAATTGGTCTCTCTACTTTTTATTATTCTATCAACACAGAAAAAAGACATATATCAATAGAATTCAACTGAATCATTTAAATTGTCTAAAATTTTAAAATATCCAATTTCAATGTACAAACACAATATTAAGATTTCATGTATATACATTTTAAAATTTCACTTACTATCCACATGAGCAAGGGAGAACAATTATTCCAGAATTTAAAATGACGCTTGCCACTCAATGTATGACTTAAATACTGGAATCTTCTTGAATCTGTCCTCAAAAAGTTTATAGGGAATAAAATTGTCAGATAAAATTAAAAGAAAATTACGTTTAAAATTTGTAAATATATATTTGAGGTTTGTAATTGTAGAAATACTTCCTTGTTTTTAGTATAAATAAATTGGATTGGATATTGTTCGCAATTATAAAGACTAATCATTCGAGATTTGTGACACCATTTACATCATGTAAGCTTTAAATATTAGTCTTTTCAATTAGGAGTGAAAAATATCTATTTAAACTTAATGTATATCTACAAATACAAACCTCAATTTAATTAGACAGAGAGATTAAATATGAATTAATAATAACACATCAAAAATTAAGGTTACCATTATCTATCTGATATTCGAGTGTTTGAGTTTCCTCCTCCCAATTTTTCCATCTTCTCATCTGTCACATGCAAATGCAAATATCACATGTAAGGGACCCACTGTAATTTTTTTATTGAAATTTATAATCTTATAAATAAATTATGTATATATAACACTATTTGTTTGTATTTGTACATTTCTTTATTTCTTTATAAGAATCCTTCTTTGTCAATGATCAAATAGTACAAATAAGTCAAAATTTTAGTTGGGATGGGATTGAGCTCGTATATAAACTAATAGTACAAATTTGACTTTCTAATTTGCATCTTCTTATCTTATCAATTTAATTTGTGGCACATTATCGAGGTTGTTCAGAATATACCAATTGAATAAATAAAATAGTGCTAATTGATAAATGGTTAGGTTAGATAGAATAATAAATCCGTTGAATGACGGAAATGCTTGTATAAATTGAATGGTTAAACGTCTAGATGAATTAAACTGTATGACATTATGTGTATATGAATTAAAATTTAAACTCTAATATATACTCGTTTATTCACTTTTAAAAAGATTGGACGGCTAAAACATTATGCTTCTCCTAATATTGACTTTATGATATCCTACATGTTACTAGTACATGTATATTTTATCAACTCTTCTATGATGCCTTAGAAGATTTATTGAATTTTATATGTCTAAATAACGAAAATTAATGGTCAAATTCATTAACTTATTTTTTTATCAAAGGTTAGACTCTTATTCATTGTACTTAACAACAAACTCATCTCTTAAGTGTGAATTCATACGGTGTCGTTGACACCCACATCAATGATGGTCATGAAAGAGTTGGGAGATTGTACTCAAATTTATTATCATTTTATTAAATTTAGTGGCTTAGAATGTGCTTATTAAATGTGAAACTTTTTCTTGTTTTTCTTTTGAATCATATAAAGAGTCTTTAGTAAATTTTGGATTAAAATTTAATAAAGAATTTAATCATTTTTAGCGAAGGTTCATGTTAAACAATATATCCGGTATACTTGTTAAGCATGTTAAAATAGAAAATAAAATATAAAAAATAATAGTGATAAAATACTTTTTTCTTTTTTTCATACATTGATAAAATATCATTTTATACTTTCAAAAAAAACAGACTTAGTATTATTATACCTTTGCCTTTCCAAGACACATTGTTAATGTGCAGTAAAGGATATGAAACAGTGCCAAAATTGAGATTAAGATATTTAGCTCTAGGATTCCTTCACTTGAAACTACACTAACCATTCCCTGCACTCACAACCAATCATAAATAAATTAATTAATAACACGATAAAGTATTGAAATATTGTTCAAGTAATGTGAGATCAGTTATTAATCTTGACCAAGAAAAATGATAATAATATTACATCTCGTCCTTTTTATAAGAAATAATTCACTTTTAAAATTTATTAAATAATTAATGTATTTAATTTATAAGATATATCAGTTATTCAATTCACTTTTTTTACATGTCTCACGTACCTTTGCTTCACAATAGTTGACTTGGTATTCCAACTCTTTGGTGGTTGGTGTTTGATCAATTTCAGATGAATTTGAATCACGAGAAGGTGATCCTACTAAGAACTCCATAGTAGATAAATCTTTACATGGTAGAAAAGAATTTGCCATATTTTTGTTGATGCAAATTTTGGATATTGGCACTTCTGATATTGTTAGCAGAAATGACACGAAACCGAATTTCACCATTTCTATTATTATTTACACCCCCAAACAACAAATACCACATTAAGCTCTTCATTATAATTTTCGTCATAAACAACTTTCTTTAATAATTTTAAACAAATAAATATAAAGACAAGATGCTAACTAACCTGTTTTAGTTTTAGCCAAGGCCTTCCTCATGGATTCTCTTTTCTTTTTCTTAAGATGCTGAAACATAAATAATATATTATGATTTGACTTTAAATTATTTTGATGATGCATGCAAATTAAACATAGTCTTTTTTTTTTAAATAAATTAATTATATAATACCGACACAACTTTTGTTAAATTTGTCTTATTTTATATATTATACATACGAAATTTCTACGAGATTAATCTTCATTAAAAAAATTTGTGTGGCATATAAAATGTTTTTTCTCTTTCAATTAGATTTTTTTTCTTTTTTTCACCATTTGAGTTTTAGAGCAAGGAGCCTTATTAGTTCAGAGTTTCAGTGCATATTCTGATATCAAGTGGTTGCAGTCCCCTTCCAAACAAGTTAAAAATATCATATTATGATCCTCCTTATCAAATCATGCATCAATCACCACTAGACCAACTAACATTTGGTTCTTTCAATTAAATTTTCTCCGTACAAAAAAATCAGTCATGGAATCTATGATCACTCTTTAATTGAATCAAAATTTTACATTTTCATATAAGTACTTCACAATAATAATAATAATAATAATAATAATAATAATAATAATAATAATTAATTACCTCAGCCAATTTGTGGAGACTTCCTTCAATGATCAAAGAAATAACAAGGACGATGAAACAACAAAGTGAGACAGCCCATGTTGGTGTTTCTTCAAGAGATCTTTGTTCTCCACCTATGGCCATATGAGATGGTTCTTTTGAATGAAATTGCTAGCTAATTAAGTTTGTCACCACCTATATATTCTTTATATATAGGAAATGGAGATGGTGATAGTGATTTTTATATAAAGACCAGTTGTTGTAGTCATAATATGAGGGAAGTTTCATGCAAAGAAATGAGAAACAAAAATTACTAAATTAATACTACAAGCAACATGTGTGTCTGTAGTTGTTTAATTTCAAAACTTTTTTTAGTAATATTCTTATCAATAAATTAAATATAATAACAATGTCAAACCTCCGTACACCGTACAGTATGCAGAATTTGGATTGTTAATTGTTATCAGTCAGAAATGTCGATCATCAACTTGATGCCTTCATTTCAGCAACGTGCCACTCGAATGCAGCCAAAATATATATATATATATATATATATATATATATATATATATATATATATATATATATATATATATATATTCATTTTTTTAGTTAGTATCAATATATTCTCTTCGTTAGATTAGAGATACTTTAAATGACGTAGTAACTAGCCCAGAGAATCAAAATTATTTTATACTCAAGGCGAAAATCGAACCATGAATCTCAATTGTTCAATCACGATTAAAAGTTGACATCTTTTAGCTGAATCTCGCTAGTATATTTTTATTGGTGTAGTAACTACACATTTGTTTTGTAGCTCTTCTTTTACTATTGTCATTTCATCTTGTGCAGAAACCTGATTTTATTAATAATATACTAGTGAGATACTAGTGAGATACCCGTGCTACCGCACGGGTTCTGAGTCGAGAGTTGGGTCATAGGGGGCGTGAGTGTGTTCAGAGTAGGTTGTGGTGGTACGTTAGGATCATTTGTTTAATAATTATAGTTTATTTTCAAAAACACAACTATCAATCATATTTTTTCGGATATAATAATAATTATTTAATTTTTTAAAAAAAACAACAATTTATTCCCCGTGAACAATATTGTAGTTAATTAAAAATTTTAACAAACAACATTTTTTTCCCGTGTATACAATTGATAAAAAAATGATTAAAAAAATCTAATTTTATTCAACAATACTATGTAAATATTTGTTTTGTATAAAAATGAATATTTATTTTCCATGACTTTTCGATAAATACATTTCGGCTATTCTTACTTTCAACTCTGACTATATTTTTCTATTTATTTATAGGAAGACTATTTTGAAGGAGTTTTGGCTCATTGTAAAGCTGAGACAAATAGCAGTATTACTTTATGGTGAAAGAATAAAATTAATATAAATAGAGTTTGTATTTTTATAGCAATAGAATAAAAAAGTAAAAGTTGGATTGAGATATAAAAGTATTGTAAAACTCATCCAAAAAATCTATTGAAGTTAAACACAACTTAGTAGAGATTTAAGAAGGTGTTTTTCTAAGCTTATAAATATTTATCGTGTTAGATCATATCTAAAAACTAAGATACATAAACAATGAAGAGACTTTACAAAACAAAGCACACTCATAATAACAAAGCACACTTATAAATATTTCTCATGTATAGGAAGATAGTGACGTGGCCAATTGTGGGAGTAGCAAGCACAATTTTGAACTTTCATTAGTATCTTGTTTTTTTAGATATACATATTTTTAACCAATTGATTAGTAATCCACATTTGCAAGTATTTGAGTCAATGTAGCACTCTTTCAACGCAAGTGCAATGTCTCCCGGGGAATCTGATAAAAATAATTATCATTGATAATATAATTGATGGTCTCCCAGTAAATCTACTAAAATTATTATCGGTGATAAAATTTGCTTTAAAAGGTGTAGTGTATAGAGAAAGATAGTGACATGGCCAATTGTGGGAGTAGCAAGGACAATTTCGAACTTTCATTAGTATCTTGTTTTTTTTAAATATACATATACATGATTACATGATAAATAATCTGTCAATATATTTTTTATTGCATGTAAAATAATTTTACATTGATGTGTTCAATTTTGCTTAAAAAATTGTTCAATTTAAAATTTAGTTTTATTATCAGTGATAAAATTTGTTTTAAAATGTGTTCAATTTTTATTATTTTTCAAATTTCAATCTCTAATTTGTAATATTTATTTTTTTTGAAAGATAATTTGTAATAGTAATTTGAAATATTTTATATTAAAAATTAATAAAAGTTAATAAATTTCCCACAAGTTTCCTAAAAAAAGTTATCTAATTGTTCTTTTAAATTAAAATTAACTATTATTTATTAGAAAAAAAAGGAAAAAAAATAATAAAATTATGTATACAATTAACCCAAAAATAATTACAGACAAAAAAACAGGGCCCAAAATAAACCCAACCCACTTCTCTTAATGATCAAATAGAAAAATAAAAGAATTAAAATTAAAACCTATTTTTAACTATACTACTAACATGTTTGAGTGTTTCAGTGAAACCACTTCACGCCTTTCTCTTTCTTCTTTGTACGACTTTTCTTTTTCCTCCACTACCAACCACCAACACCGGTTACTCCCGACCACATCCAACTTTTTTTCGGCAATCTTTCTTGCAAAAATAATTACATATTATTTTCATCTCATCATCCTCTATCTTTCTATCCAATTAGATTTGAAAAAGGAGTTTGCTTGAAAATTTGTAATTTTTATAGTTAGTTTTTCCGGCCACTATCTTCGTCCTTTGAACGTGTAACAACAACCATTAAATTCCATTATGGTTCCATTACAAAACGCACCCAAAAAATTACCATCGGACAACCTTTTCCGGCGACCACCGCGTCTGCAATATTCATTACTTTACATAAAGTAAGTTAAATTCGTTTTGTTTCTGCCATATCAACATTGATGTTGTGTTCTTCATCTCTTCTTTCTTTGACAATCTGTTTGATTTGGTAGATATGAAAAAATTAGTAATTTTTTCTCTCTAGTTTTGGTCTTTTGGAACACAAGTAAATAATGTTATTAATCTCTGCAATTTTTGTTTGATCCGTAAAAAAATGTTTTTTTTTTTGGAAGATTTCCATCTACTTTTTTACCTGATTAAAAATAGAGAAAAGATAGACTATTTATTTTAGCCAGAGAAAAAGTTGAACTTAATAATATAAATAAATATTTTCATATACAATTTCACAAAAAAAAAAACCCAAAATCAATCTATGTCATTTTTGGTAGATCTGTAAAAATGTTATTTTTATTTAGATGTATATATTTTTGTTTTTTGAATTTAAGATTTCAACAACAACAATAACAAATTTATGTATCAAAAGAAGTATTTGAATTGTGATGCTTCTATTTAAATTTCGTTCTTACATCAAAATATAAAATACTTTTATTTTATTGGGTAAAAGCCAGAATTTTTTTCCTCTAGATCTTTTTCAGATCTGAAAAATTGTATGAGTTAAAAGCCACTTCTCCCATCCTATTTTTTTTGACGAAATAAAATTGTTAGATCAATAGTTTTTGGATTTATTTGGATGCAACAATATCAAGAACATCTAAATCTAAATAATAAATATACCATAGATTTCAGATATGCTACTTCTTTGCATCTTCATATATTTGCTTTGATCTATTTCTGCAAAATGATAAGTAAGTAGTGGTTAGAAAAATTCACAAGGAAAAAAAAAACTGAAAAAGAAAGTGAGAGAGAGGAAAAAGAAAGTGAATGTGAAAGATGAAATGAAATGAATGATATTTTAGCAATTGAATTATAGAGAGAGGGAAATTATTTTTGAATTTGAAATAAAGTTAAAGCAGTGTGGGTCAATGACAGTGAATCATGAGCTGTTGGATGAGGGGTGTGGAACCGTGAATAGTTTTTCTTGTCCTTCTATTTACCATTCAATCTCTAAACTGATCTATTGTTTTAATATTACAATGGTTTGGATTGGTTCTCTGTTTTCATTTTTCCAATCTGTGGAACCGGTGAACTAAACTGATCATTTTATAAGTGTTCATTGGGCTTATATTTTGAACAGGCTCAAATTACATTCACTTTGGCAGAACACGTAAAACAAGCACAAGAAAAATACATCTCCCCAAACATTGAAACCCTAGATCCTTTTCACTTTCACGCACCCATTTTGCTCACCGGCATCTATCTCACTGTACTCGCCGGTCGCTGCTGTATTTTAAATTAGATGGTAAATTTCATTCTACCTATTTGTTGTATTTTGTAATTCAAAAATATGTTATTGTTTATTTGGTTTATGTTATTATTGTACGTCGTTTAAAAAATTGAGTTTGAAATATATCGTTTAAAAAAATAATAACAGATATTATACCAAAAAAACAAAATGATACAAACCGAGTATATTATCCAATCCAAACCGACTTGTTCGCATCAGATTCATTTTTAAAAACCGAACCAAACTAACCTAAACTGAACCAATTAAAAGTTCATTAATTCAAATATTGAATTCATTCAAAATAGATCCAAATTGATCCGCTTACACTCCTATACACAACCATTGCGTGCCATGTTAATAAGATGTCCTTTGTTCCTCCTATTAAACTACTCAAAAAGAAAATAAAAGGATATGGCTTCATAGTTATTACGGTAGTTCATGTGATATGATGTCCTCTGTTTGCATGAGAATCGATGGGAAGGGAAGACTCTTAAATTGGCAATCACAATATGTCCAAAATCATCTAGTATCTACAACGCATATTTCCTCCAGTCTTAGAAGCAAAATAATATTTTAAATTTTGGTTCATTAGTTCAGTTGGTTAGAGCGTGGTGCTAATAATACTAAGGTCATAGATTCGAGACTTGCATGGGCCAAAAATAATAATTATTTTTTTTTTGCATTAAAAAAGTTTAGTCACTATTATAATATTATAAGCAAAATTTAAGAACTTTTAAACTCATTAATAATACTACTATTTTTAATATATCGTTATTGTTATGAAATTAATCTAAACAAGAGAAATCATTGGAGTATAGTAATGGAGGAGAAAAGATAAAGAATAGAGAGATTGTATTACTCTTCACAAGTATATCTTTACATCATAACATGACTCCTATATATAGGATACAAGTAGATAAGTGAAATAACAAATGCATTTAGTATCCACTCACTAGTGGGAATTGTAGTGGAAATGGAAGAGAAAGGGATGGACATCCACTAAAGCTCCACTAAGGATATTTATTCATAACACTCCCCCTTGGATGTCCATCGAGGATGTGCCTCATTAAAACCTTACTAGGAAAAACCCGGTGGAAAAAAAATCCTAGTCAAGGAAAAAGAGTACAACATCTTTTGTGTGCGCACTGCCTCGTTAAAAACCTTTCCAGGAAAACCCTGTGGGAAAAACCATGGTAAAGGGAAAAAGAGTGCAGCTTTTGCTCCCCCTGTTTGAGACATTTGTTAAGAATATGAATATCAACATTTAATCAATATGATACATGATATATCCTCCTTTCAATAGAGCTTCCAGTCACCACTTTCTTCAAGACATCTTCTTTGAATTGTTGGTATTTGAACTTGATATATTGATGTGAGAACTATTGAATGAGATTCACATCGTGTTGATGCTTCAATATTGACATATGTAGATAATCACGTACTTGAGAGTTGACTATTCTGAATCAGAAAAATAGCTCATATCTGCATGCATGGTTAATTTGACGAACAAATATTCATAAAATAATTGTTTTAACTCTATCGTGAAAACATATATTTCACATTATTCTAATGCATTTTAGTAATAAATCCTATCTCACTAACAAGAATAAAATAATATTATCACATCAATCAATATGAGATTTAAGTGATATGCATGCAAATCTAAATTTTTCAAGATCGAGATATTTGATATTTTCTTGACACTAACATCATGTACTCAATAGATATAATTTATCAAGATTCAATTAGCTAATTGATCGATCTGCATATCGAGATAAATTTTTCTCAAAATATTTATCTTGAGATATTTCTCTATATATTTAATCCATTTAGAATTTTTAATAGGAGATCCTTCAGGGACCTCATATAATCATCATGTCTATCGAATGAGCCATATAAATATATTGTAACAACATTCACCATGTGAAAATTGAACTCTTCTTGTGCTACAAGGCATCTTACGTACCAAAATAATACGTGTATCCTTGAGCAACAAGTCGTGCTATTATTTCACAATTTCATCATTCTCTTTTTAATTTCACACCTTTTAGGTGTTTGGACTATAGGTCCAAAAATATTTTGAGTGTAAAGTGAGTTTCATTATACTTCAATCCAATTTCTCAATTTTGGCCAATTCTCACTTTGTCTACAATCTTTAGTAGATCTAGGTTCATGATCCTCATTTTCATTTATCAAAAAATAGCGCTATAATATATTTAAAAACATCGTCAACGTTGACTTCCTTCGGTTCCTTTATATTCCATTCATGGCATAATATGTTGAGATCTCTATATTTTCATAAATTTCAGGTACCTGATAAGTTCTTCTGGAAGTGAAAAATCAATTATGTCAATTACTCTTTTCATATCCTCACTTGGGTCATCTTTCTTTTTAGCTCCTTTTTTTTTATTTGAGGATTTTTTATCTTTGGAACCGACTGCACTACCACGCTTCAGGGTGGTCAAGATTCATTTGCAATTTTGATTGGAGCGTTAGCAGCTAATAGTTTATCTCATAAACTTTGCAAATGATTTATCTGAGGATCAAGATGAGACAATAATAATAATTCAATTCAAGTGATTTATTTGAACTTCTGGTTCAAATTTTCAGCTGTTTCTTCTCTCCCCACAATATTGGAAAAACTAATTTATCACTTGATAATCAACCTTCTGGGTTGTAAACAAGTCTCCAATTTTTAGCTCAAGATAATATATGGAGATTCATGTCAAATTTATTTTCCCAATATTCTCTAAGAATTCATCTTAATGCATTATATTGCAAATTAAGGGGAGGACTTTCATATAATAACTTATTGGCTTGATGCAAAATAAAAATTCAATATAAATGATCACATGTTCCCAAAATATGATTTTAAAATTATGATTTCATAAGTATCGATCACACATTTAACTTTAGACGTCTAAAGAATGGATCTTCAGGTCCATATATTTTTCTTTAGCTAGCTTCAATATCATATGATACTTATGAAATACTTACTGAAAATTTCACAAACTTCTGGTTGTGAGTTGTCTAACCATTTAGTTGATTTATAAATAAAATCAATATTCAATATTTCAACTTCCTTTGGGAACGAATAACACACAATTCATTGAACTGAAGAACTTCTGGCTCTTCAAAATATATCCAATATAGATATTATTTTTCGCATCATAATAGATCCGGGATAACCCAACCGGACTTGCCAAAGACAAATTTAATATGATTTGTAAACTTCTGGTTTACAATAATTTATGCTTCAATAGCACTAATATTTATTCTCAAAGTTTAACTTTGTTCTCCATGTAATAATATATTAGCTCTTCTGGAGCTTTCAATAATTTTGGAGTATCAAAAATAATTTTAATCAAATTCTTGGAGAGAATATATAAGTCAATTATATTAACTTTCATCATAATAATTGTCAAACTCCATGTAGGGAAAACAAAGAAATTAAGAAATTTTCACTTGTATCGGAAATAATTCGATCACTTATAGATCATCATGCATTCAATATGAGCAAATATTATTAAAAACAACTTATTGATTTTGACTATATTTCAAAAGCCTAGTTCTTCAGGAACTTGACTATAAGAGATGCTCAAATAAGTATATATTTTATGCAACTTTCAAATGATGCTTCATTGATTAATTAATAGTTCTTCAGGAACTATACTTTGAGCAATCCTTCAGGGATGCTTGAATATTAAATTTTCTTATTATCAATCATTAAGTGATTAACCCTTTTGAATTCTTTTGGAACTCATATAGAATAATGTTGAATTCTTTAGGAACTACCCTTTTGAATTCAGGAATTCACATTGAATAATATGAGTTCTTCAGGAACTACATATAATAGTTGTTTTCAAACACTCATGCTGCTACAAACAAGTTTCATAATTCAACTACCAATACCATATCTATTTGGTTAGAGCTATAAATTATATTGAGTTGAAACTACAAGAGTCGGTGAACATACCTTTGCAATAATAATTTAGTAGACTATCGTGCAAAAGATAAATAATTGCAATTTCTCACATGTAATTAGTTGTCAATAGAATAGGTTTAAATACAATCAAATATTAATCACCATATATAAAAATCAATGTCGAGGATATACAAAATTTTCAAATATCTATTTATTTAATATCACATGTATCCAAGAGTCTACCAAGATACCACACGACACACACAAATTCATTTGAAACAAATTAATTTAACAAGATACCACACCAACAACTTAATGAAATTTCAACCCCTACGCAAAATAACTCATCACCAAATTATAATCCCAAAGCAAGATAATTCATTTACCACAAATTCAATTTAAAAGGATTAAGACATAATGAATACTATAATAAAAGTTTAAATAAGTTAGATAAAATATACCTTTACAATATCTTGCAACACCTTCGATAAAATTTAAATTAACTAGTAACCTTTTCTAAAACAAAGAAACTTAATTGATCCAAAATCAAGTAAAGAATTTCTTATTTATCACAAAATATGAGAATTTATTAATTAAAATATATATAATCAAGGTATATATCATTTGAGTAATATGGTTAATTTGAATGTTAATAAACTGTAAAGTGTAAATCAAGAATTGATGGTATGCATAACAAGTAATAGCAAAATCAAGAAAGAATTAATAGTACTTTAGTTGATTAGAATTAGTGAAACTATTATTCTAAGTCTATTCAATATGATCCCATCACTAGTGAAACTATTATCTTCTCATCTATTGCAAACATGGCTTCTTTTATTCTGAAAATAAAACCTTAGCTATTTGAAGCATACAAGACATATGAAAAATAATCGCAGATAAGAAAAAGGAAACTCATTGAATAATACTTGATAATTTTAACTTCAAAGCCGTACTCTGTTTTAAACTGAGTTCTTTATATTTTTAATAATGAGTCTCAAATTAAATTTAATTGAAACAAAAATAGTCACAGTATATAAAATATTTGAAACGTGATAGAAGAAAACAAAACATTAAAATTTGAGCCTAACAACAAGCTAATTGTGTGAAAAAAGAAAAAGAAAAAGGATCTGCGATCATAATTTATATGGTGAAAAAGTTTATCTCAATTACACATCTAACTCAAATTGCATAATCCATCAAACATATGAGTCACTACACCTTATCAAATAGTGCAAACCTTATCAATACAAATTAATTCGCATAATTTTTTTTAAATGATGAGGGTCATATACTAATCCCATCCCAGACAAATTAAAAGTCAAAGAATCACTTACATAATCAAAATAAACACCAGTACATGTATATATAATTATAAATAGGATGCATAACAATATACTAACGTAAGGTAGACATGATTTCATTCGTTCCAATTTTTCTTTGCAATGCACATATGATCGTTCAAGAAGACATTAAATTTTAATCATATAATTTCAATCATAAACAGACATCCTCACACATGATTTCTATAAAGTGTATGATAAATTAAATTTCAATGATGATAATTAAATAAGTTAAAAGATAGAACCTGTAATATATATATATATATATATATATATATATATATATATATATACACGGTGTGATATAGACTTCTGAAGCTTATTCATCATTTCCCTCTACAATCAAGTTCACCAAACTCACTCATCAAATTTTCTCAGATTGTTAGAGCTTCGTGCTGATAACGTGTTATGAAATTAATCTAAACAAGAGAAATCATTGGAGTATAGTAATGGAGGAGAAAAGATAAAGAATAGAGAGATTGTATTACTCTTCACAAGTATATCTTTACATCATAACATGACTCCTATATATAGGATACAAGTAGATAAGTGAAAGAACAAATGCATTTAGTATCCACTCACTAGTGGGAATTATAGTGGAAATGGAAGAGAAAGGGATGGACATCCACTAAAGCTCCACTAAGGATATTTATTCATAACAGTTATTTAATTTTACCTTTTTTAATGCATTTATTTTATTTTTACAAAAGCATGTCATTTTAAAAAAGAATCAAAATTACAATATAATAAACTTAAATCAAGAAAATTAACTATACTAAAATACATTTCTTAAACACCGCGCAATTAGTTTTTTTTCTTATAAATGTGACCGAAAGGAGTATGTTCTTAATATGTAGGGATTGAAGTTAACTCAAACTCTAGTACGCCTACTTATTCATCTTTAAAGATGCAATTCTCTAACCATTAAACTATATGACCAAAAAAAATTCTTAAAAGATACTCCCTCCGTCCCGAAATATAAGGGAAAAAAACCACTTTTTTTGTCCCAAAATATAAGGAAAAAAATCAATTTCAAGAATGTTTTTCCTTATTCTCATGAAATTAAATGTAAATTGCATTCAATTTTCTCTCTCTCCACTTTTCTCTATAAACAACAACCAATCAAAATTGATTTTACATCTTTCCATGCACTTATTCTAAGAAAAATCCCACAAAACCATATTTCTAATTCTCATGTTTATGTTTTCTTAATAAGTGTGTTTTTTTTTTTTATTTTCCCTTATATTTCGGGACGGAGGGAGTACTATCTTCTCCGTCCTTAAATATATGACCTTGTTTAACCAAATTGTATTATTCATGTATCATGTTTTGACCGTTTTTTTTTTAATAATATATAGATGTAAATATTAGCATATAAGATCTTGTTTGATTTGTTTTGATGAGTATTTCCAAAATATTAAATTTTTATAATTTTTACTGTTAGATAATTAATGATATTAGTGATCAAAATTGTGCATTGTCGTACATATAGTGGTCAAACAGAGTCTTATATTTAGGGGCGGAGATAATATATTTTCTCTTATACTACCTCCGTACCAAAATATAAGTCGTTTTAACTATATTACACAAATTAAAAAATGTAATTAATGTTATATGGAAAAGAGAAATTAAGAGTTTGTTTACAAATTAAAAAATGTATAAGTCGTTTTGACTATATTGTCGTTCATTAATAGTGTGAAAAAGATAAATTTAAAAGATAAAAAAAGAGAAAGTAATAAATATAAAAGGGTATAATAAAAAAAGTAACAATAAATATTTTATTAGTATTGTAAAATAATTTATATTTTAATATAATTTTTTTTCTTCTCAAAATAACTTATACTTTGATACACTTAAACGAAAAGAGTAAGTACTTTAAAAACGTATTTTAGCATTTTCAAAACAAAAATAATCACACTAGATTTACATCGTACAAGACAAATTAAAGTAGTACTAAAATTAATTCATTATTTAAAGTCTCTTTTATTATTATTGGCACACACGGTCATAATGATCTTAACATATGAAATGTTTAGTTTTTCTTATTGACTTTTGGTGATCTCTTCACCGAATTTTGCCACTAATGTCTACCGCTTAATTATTATATTTCCATCTTAGAAACATTGTTCCCTCTCTATCCTAAAAATAATTGCATTAGGAAAGAAAAGGTTGTCACAAATTAAACTACTACATTCGTCTCTAAATATAAGATTTTGTTTGAAAAATGGTGCTTATGTCCCAAAAAGAATATTGTTACATCTCGAGTCTATGTCTAAGGTCGGGCCTGTTTTAAAATTATTGTTACATTTTTTTTCCAAGTAATTTAGTGGCTAAAAATTCTATATTTAAGGTGGATAAGGGGATGATTGGAGTTCGAATTTCCGCCCCCTACATATATAATGCAATGTGCTACCAACTGAGTTAAGTTCACGGAACAAATTATTTTTACTTTTAACAGGGACAAAAGAGTTTATGATTTTCTAAGTGTCAATTTTAATTAATTAACAAAATATTTATATTTCGTGGTTCATTGCAATAATTTTATGGTAAAATGCTCCACTTATAAGTGAGGTCAAGTAGATTATAGTTGAGAAATCAAAACCAATGGGATCCCAAAGTGAAGAGCACGTTGCAAAGTTGCTTCAAGCTCAAACCCAAGTATTCAATCACATTTTCAGTTTCATAAACTCAATGTCCCTTAAATGTGCAATTGAATTGTGCATACCAGATGTCATACACAATTATGGCAAACCTATTCCACTCTCAGAACTCATTTCTTCGTTACCGATTCACCCTTCTAAAATCGGTGATATAAATCGCTTAATGCGAGTTTTAACACATTCCGGTTTCTTCAATGTCACTAAAAATGATGTTGAAGAAATGTATGAGCTTAATGATGCATCCAGATTATTGCTTAAGGATCATCCCTATAGTATGACATCTTTGTTACATGTTATACTTGGTCCAATTATGAGTAAACCATGGCATCAACTTTCTAATTGGTACAAAAATGATGACCCTTCACCTTTTCACACCGAAAATAATGGGATTGCTTTTTGGGATTATGCTGGTCATGACCCTAAACATAATCATTTGTTTAATGAAGCTATGGCTTGTGAAACTAGAATGGCTTCTAGTGTTATGATGGGAAAGTTTAAAGGTGTGTTTGAGGGATTGGACTCATTGGTTGATGTTGGTGGAGGCATAGGGACAATGACTAAGGTTATTGCTAAGTCATTCCCAAACATTGAGTGTATTGTATTTGATCTTCCACATGTTGTTGATGGCTTGCAAGGAAGTGACAACTTGAAATATGTTGGAGGTGACATGTTTGAAGCAATTCCTCCTACCCAATCAATTTTACTCAAGGTAAAATAATGTTCATATTTGTAGACAAATCCATATTCCACGCCACCACCCAACCAAATAATTGTCATACTAATAAAATTTTAATCACTAACAAAAATTAGAAATGAAACAATAAAAATATGTTATTGTTCACAAATCCTAGCTCAACTAGTAGAAAATTGTCAAAATTGATAGATTGGGCATCAATGACTAGGGCTTGAACCCCAATCAATTTACTTTATGTGTGTAAGTTTATGATAGCTTTGCAATTTCGTCTATGTTACTAGTAAGCCTGTTTAGGATTTTTCCTTGTCTTAGTTTGTGGATCTCCTTTCTAATTTTTAATTGTATGGTTATGTTAATGTGTGCCCTAAAAGCACATGTTAAGGATTATACTAATAAAAATTATATTTTAAAAGTAATATTTTTTCAACTTAAAAGTAAATAAAATGCATAAATTCCAATATATATTTTTTATCATTAGTATACTAACATGTACATCAAGGATACATATTAACATTTCCTTTAATTAAATAATTTTCTACCACCGTGTAATAAATATGCTTAGAAAATAATATAATCCTCGCTCATACGAAGGATAAATTATAAAACAATATTAATTAATTGTTAATAAATTTAATACTACTATTAACTTTCATAATTTTTTTTAATTTAATCATATTTCTAAATTTCAAATCAAGAACTAACTTGCTTAATTATTCATATGGTATTACATGCAGGGTGTATTACATGACTGGAACGATGAGGAATGTTTCAAAATTCTAAAGAAATGCAAGGAAGCAATAAAGAGCAAAGGAAAAGTGATAATTATAGATGCTGTGATGGGAAATGAGAATGAAGACAAAGAATCATTTGAAGCACAATTGTTCTATGATTTGGAGATGATGGTAATGGTGAATGGAAAAGAGAGAAATGAAAAAGAATGGTCTAAGTTGTTTTTCTCTGCTGGTTTTAGCAACTACAAGATAACTCATGGTCTTGGTTTTAAGTCTCTTATTGAAGTTTTTCCTTAGTACTTGTAATTGAATTATTGATGTAGTTCACACCATAATAAGGACCTATAATAATCCTCTGTTTTGTTGGTCTGTATGAACTTCTTGTGTTTAATTGTGTGTTTGTTTTGTACCCTATTTGCAATGTGTTTGTTGTGGTATTGTTTATGTTATTGTTTGGTTACTATGAATATGAATATGATTGATTTTTAGAATTAAATAAATTTTAAGTTTATCAATTAGAGAGTGAAATCAAGTCATTTGGACTTTGTTGTATAGTGTTGCTGCCTAAAAAGTTTCACAATATTTGATCTATTAGTTACAAACTAATATTGTACTGATTTAATTTATTTTTTTTTGACAAAACTGATTTAAATATTATTAAACGGTATTCCTTATATTGCATCCTAAGTTTCTAGCATAAAAATTGAAAAATTCACTACAACTCAAATGAGAACAATTGAGAGAAACTAGAGAATTAGAGGTTAAGGGGCTAAATAACATATAATTTAATATTAAGGAGTTTCTACCGATTTGTGGCCACTGGTACACGATCCCATATTGAATGCATCGGGATTTGTTTCTCTTGTTTTTGAGATGAATGAAAAGTTTGATAATAATACCATGTCAAAAATAGCAGTGCTTATGTGGACATTATGGTGGAGGAGGAATCAGAAATGTTGGAATGAACAGCTGCCAACAATTTTTGAAGTGATTAGAAGATCTCAAGAGACATTACATGACTGGCAACTAGCACAACAACAACGCAGCAGAGGTGTTGGTGTTAGCACTGTCACAACCATCCATAAATGGCTTAAACCACCTCCAGAATCAGTTAAATGCAATGTAGATACAGCTTGATATGTGGCAGACAATAGCTACTGTGTCAGGATGTGCATCAGAGATCATAGCGGTAGCTTTGTGCAAGCCTTTGCGTAGAAATTTGAGAGCACACCGAGCATTACAGAAGCAGAAGCAATGGGCATATTAGAGACCAATCATTATTTTTATTTTTATTTTAATAAATGTGATTTTTATTTTTAATCTTATAATATTTTAATTTATAATAATTGATTGATGATTAAAAAATAAAGAGATTTCAATTTATAAAATTATATTGTGTGTGTGATTAGTCGATACTGTGTCCCAACCACTCCAGTGTCATTCAAAATATGGTCTTAAACAGTGGTTAAATCTTGATAAGATTCACTAGTTAAAGTGCAAACTAAGTTTTCTAACTGAACAGTGAATTGCAGTTTAGTTCGCAAACTTTAATCAACGAACTACAGGTTTGTTCGCACTCTACAGGGCAAGCTATGTTGTTTTTATTTTCATAAGAGTTTGCTTCTTGAAGGCGGAAAAAGTGTGTTGGGTCATAAAAATACCGTTCGCTACTTAAATAATGATTACAGAAGATATTGTAATTCTTGGGACGCGTGAAATATGTCAGGGGCGCGAAAAGTAATTTTGAACAACTAGATATGCGATTAGATTTGGTGGAATGGGAAATCTATTGATGGGCCATTCTTTGTTTCAAAATATCTAGGTGTAACATTTTGCTTGGGCTCTTATCCCTTACAGGATTCTAAGTTAGTTTACTGTGGTATCATTTATGTGGAACATATTTTAATGACAAAAATATATTATCGGTCATTTATCTTTTTTATTTATAATTAATTGGTCATTTATTTTTTATTTATAATAAATTGGTCCTTTATCTTATACTATGGTGCAAATGGTGCAAATGAAAAAGATAGCTGGTGCAAATGAAAATTGGTCCTTTATTTACTAACATTTGTAATAAGATGTACTATGGTGCAAATGTTAGTAAAAATAAATGACCAATTTGTTACAAATGAAAAAGATAAAGGACCAATTTGTTATAAAAAACAGATAAAGGACCAATTTGTTACAAATAAAAAAGATAAAGGATTAATTTGTTACAAACAAAAGATAAATAATTAAATTGTTACAAATTCAAAAGATAAAGGACCAATGGTATAATTTTACCTATTTTAATTGTGTTTCTTTTTTACAAAAAAGAAGGATATTCAATTATTTAAACTGATAGTATATATCAGATAAAAACATAAATTCAACATCAATGAAAATAATGAATTTAACCTTACAACATCTAAGTTTATAATGAAAATGGCATATTTGTGTCTATAAATAATGTCACAAAATTAAAGTGAATGATATATTTATATCTCCAGATTTGTATTGTTAGTCATTCATTTACTTTATAATTGATCGAAGTTGAATTAAACAAATATTGTAATAAGACAAAAAAAAATTAAAAGAACACTGTGCACAAAAACAACAAATCAAACGTTATATACTGAGATGAAAAAAAATCACAAAATGAAACCCAAAAAAGAATCTATTCTATATGAAAAACATTGTAATTTTATTAAAGGAGAGAGAGAAAAAATATGCACATGAGTCCAATAAATAAACTACAAAGAAAAGTTGTGTTTTCTCTTTAAAAACAAACTAGGCCAGCATATGTTTATATTTTAAAAGAAAAAATTTTTTTGGTACATAAAAAGAACATTTTAATTGTGTTTAATTTAAAACACAGGTTATTACTTAACTAAAAAAACATACAAGTTGTCTCATAACTCATAAGAATAATTTAATTGGTAGTTACTAATGATATTATTGGAGAGATCAAAATTCGATTCCGAATTCTCCACTTTTTTATATTTAAAGATTAAGTAAGTTTAACCACGAGATTACTTGAAGAGAAAAAAGACACACAAATTGTTTAAGTTAACTTTTAATAATGATAATTTATGTTTCATTTGTGGATCCTCTCCTTCACTATTATTCCTTTCTTTCTCATAACTTTATCTCTCTCTTAATTTCTCTCTCTCGTCATTAAAAATAAAAGTATAATCAAGAGAATAAAATTAAGAGAGATATGAGTTAGGAGAAAAAGGATTATCCATTTGCTTAACAATTTGCAATGATACTTTGTTCAGCTTTTATTGACATATATGCAATGATGCAGGTGATCAACTTTATTATTTATTATCTATTTTATATTAAATGTTCAATTGTCTATTTGCTGAGAGATGAACCCACATAATAAATAGAAAACTGAGTAACAATTATTACAAAAAACAAAATTTGATAATTAATAAAGCATATCATGTACTACTATAATATTATTTTGGTTTTCTCTTGTCTATCTCTTTAAGATTTGGAGTATTTACCCCCAACAACTTAAAAAAATCTAATCGATATAAATTTTTATAAAATTTACCATTGAATTAAAAGTTTATATCTTATAGATCATTTATATAAAATTTCAGACAAATCTAAAATCATTTGATATGTTAATAAGACGCATCAAAATTAATAATTTCAGTGATTTCTTAAATACTGTTAATCTTTATGTGTCTCAATAACATATCAAATGATTTTAGATTTTCCTGAAATTTACACAAATAATCTATATAATATAAACTTTCAATCTAACGGTGTATTTTATAAAAATTATATCGTTTAAATTTTTTTATAGTGGTTGGGATATGTACCCTAAATCTTGAGTGGGTACACAAGTTGTCACTTGATTTTCTAATTAAATTTAGCTTTTATTAAATTTTTAGTTCTTGAAAAATTATCTAGAACTTAGTTTTGGTGGTAAATTAAGGGCAAAGTTATGGTGTATAAGACTTATGCACCATGCATTAATACCCCAGATTACTTATCGCACCGTCAAAATTTCTAATGAGCCCCCTAGATTTTCATTTTTTTTATAATTTTTTTTACAAATATTTTGTACATAAATTTTTTCTAGTTTTTTTTATCACAGTTAACATAAAAACTATTAAGTACATCGAGTACATCTATGGTGTATAAGACTTATCCACAGCAAATTGATTTGGCATGATTAAGTACATCTAATGGTTTTGGAGTACATTTCTCTGAAACCATTCCACAATAGAGTACAACCCTCTGAAACTATTCCACAATAAAATGGTTTTGGCATGATTAAATACATCTGATAATTTTGGATTACATATCTTTGAAACCATTCCACGGCAAATGGTTTTGGAGTACAACCCTCTGAAATCATTCCACAACAAAATGTTTTTGGTATGATTTTAGTTTAATACTAACTACTAAAACATTTAACCATACATAATACTTTGAAAATTATCTTTAATCAATTAATAAACTAAAATTCAATTAATCAAAATAAAAAAATTATTACAGAAACAATTATATAAAAAAAAAATTATGGGGCGCACTAAGTTTGAGGGGTGCGCTAGACATATGGGGAGCGCTAAGCAATCTAGTGGCACACTAACAATTTTTCATTATTTATGCACCATAACCATTCCTGTAAATCAACATATATTTTTTAATGATATTTTCACATATATGTTTAGATCATCGTAAAAAGATAATACAAAAAAAATGAGCTCAAAATTTGATTTATAGAACTGTTGTCATTTAAAATCATATTTAATTAACATCATGTTAATAAATTCTAAATTTTAATAAATAACCTGTATATTTAGTCAAATAATTAACTTGTATATGATATTTTAAACATGTCCATAAAAAATAATTCAAAAAATTAAGAGTTTAATAATGATAATTAGAAAATATAATTTTAGCAGGACTAAAACTGTGTGCAAATTTTTTTGTCCTCGATTTAAAAATTTAATAAAAATATAATTTTAGCAGGACTAAAAATTTAATAAAAATTAAGTAAGGACTAAACTTAGAAAGTCCTCGATTTAAAGGGATCAAAAACATATTTAACCCTTTATATATTAAAGGGTTAAATATATTTTTTGTCTTTATAAAATTATATATTTTTTTTAGCCCATATAAAAAAGTGGCATGTTTTGGTCTCACTAAAATTATTATGCACTTAACTTTAGTATGTATTATTAAACTAATGTGTATTTTTGAATGATATTTTTACAAACATGTTTGGAATATTATAAAATATTCTTCGAAAAAAATTCAAAATTTAATTTTAAGGTCTAGGATTTTGTTAGTTTTGTTCTTAACTTTTATTATTTAAAAAATTCATATTTAATTATTTTTATTTTAAATAATTCTAATTTTTTGTTAAACAACTTTTTATAGTATTCTTAACATGTATGAAAAAAATTTATTTAAAATTAAAAGTTTAAGATGACAACAATTTTAAATATTTTAAAAAATATCAATGACTAAAATTATATGGATAAATTGTTTTTAATAACCAAAACATACCACTTTTTTTTATAAGGACTAAAAACAAAATTTTTTAATTTTATACTGACTACAAATTTATTTAATCCTATATTAAATAACAAATCTATTTGTACGAGTAGGGAGTCTGGGGGTTTGGGGGTCAGGCGGTTGAGGGAGTTCAACACTGCTCTTCTTGGGAAGTGGTGTTGGCGGATGTTGATTGATCGGAGGGGTTTGTGGTTTAGAGTTTTAGAGGCCAGATATGGTGTGGAGGATGGTCGGTTGCGTGAGGGGGGGAGGAGAGGGTCAGTGTGGTGGAGGGAGGTAGCGAAAATTAGGGATGGGACTGAGGGAGTTGGGGGAGGTTGGTTTGCTGAGGGGGTTGTTAGGCGGGTGGGGCATGGGAGGGATACTTCTTTCTGGTCAGATCCTTGGTTGGGAGGAGAGTCGTTACGTGTGAGGTTTGGTCGTCTGTTCGACTTGACAGTGACCAAGCAACATACTGTAGCGGAGATGTTTGAGTTAGGGTGGCAGGCTAGAGGTAGGGCGTTGGAGTGGCGGAGACAGTTATGGGTGTGGGAGGAGGAGATGTTAGGGGAGTGTCAGGCCTTACTTCTTGATTTCCAGTTACAGGAGCAGGTGGCAGATACTTGGCGATGACGCTATGATCCCGAGACTGGATACACAGTCAGTGGTGCTTATCAGATCTTGACTTCTTCGGAGGCGGCTTTTCATGATGATACTGTTGATCTTATATGGCATCGTCAGGTCCCTTTGAAGGTGTCTATTCTTGCCTGGAGACTTTTACGTGACAGGTTGCCGACGAAGACTAATTTGGTTCGTCGGGGCATACTTTCAGCGGAGCATCAGCTTTGCGTCTCTGGTTGTGGAGGCGTTGAGTCGACTTATCTTTTGTTCTTCTCGTGTGGATTGTTTGGTTCTTTATGGTCGCTTGTCAGGTCCTAGATTGATTTCGCGATGGTAGACCCTTCGACTCCATCTGCTCATTTTATTCAGTTTGCTTCAACAGTGGGTGGCAGTCGGACGCGGAGATCCTTTATGCAGCTCATTTGGCTTGTGTGCGTTTGGGTTATTTGGACAGAGCGCAATCAGCGCCTGTTCAAGAACTCGGCGCAATCAGTTTCTCATC
Source organism: Trifolium dubium (assembly GCA_951804385.1). NCBI lineage: Eukaryota > Viridiplantae > Streptophyta > Magnoliopsida > Fabales > Fabaceae > Trifolium > Trifolium dubium. The sequence continues at coordinate 17,654,925 of OX638071.1, read as the reverse complement.
TTTTGGACTTGATCAAGAGACACTCATTCTGGTGGTTGAAGACTCAGTATCCTGGGATAGGGGTTAATTTACATAGTTTGTGGGTTAACCCTTTGTTATGTTTGGGCATATGATTGTTGGGTATCTTATTTTTTGATGTTTTGATGTAGACCTTGTCGGCCTATTCTAGCACATCTTGTGCTGAGGGTCGACCGCTTCTTTTATATAATATATCATTTTGGCTTGTTCAAAAAAAAAATACTCCCTCCGTCCCATTATATAAGCACCCTTTTAAAAAAAATCTAGTCTCATTTTATAAGCACCTTTTCAAATTTCTATAAAAATTTAAGATTGTTTTCCAAATATACCCCTAAGTATAACAACAAAAAAGAAATTAAAATAAAAAAAATCTTAAGCAATTAAAATAAAAATTATGGATAACAAAAATAAAAATTATGCAACTAAATTATGCTAAAAAACATATCTAAAAAAAATATAAAAAAAAAAAATCTGCTTACGTGGCATTCAATTAGAGTTTCTTGAAAAAAAAAATTTAAAAAAATCTGCTTACGTGGCATTCAAAAAAATATAAAAAACATTCTTAAGAAAATTTGCTTACGTGACATTCAATTAGAGCTTCTTGAAGATTTTTTTGTTGTTATCCATAATTTAGTTGCATTCTTCCCGTGACCAAGAAACTTAAATATAGTGTTTTCCAAGAATTAAGAATAAATCCCAACCCTAGTAATATTACCAAGAACAAAGAAAACTCTTTAATCACTAGCTTGCTTGTTGGCTTCAAAACTCTTGAATTCTTGTTTACTCTCTTTCTTGGTTGTTCTCCTTGTTTCTAAACCTCCCTTTATATAGAATAAAATATACCTTTAAAATAGAAACAAATCTATTTTAATCTGGAACAAATATGACCAAAAACTGCCAAACAAAAAATCTGGTCTCGTGCCCGCGGTCAGGTTTGTTTTTTTGTGTGGTGTTATTAGATTGTTTTTTTCCGGTGATAGGAGTAGCAATAGAATTGTAAGGTTAAGCCAATTAGCTAAAGATAGAGTATCTAGGCATTTGTGCAGCCACATGTACGTCCATAATAATTATGTTGAAGCTTTTAAAAATTACAAAGGGCAATTTAGTAATCTTTATACATAAAATACTCACTTTAATTACACTCTTAATATTTCTTAATAAACGTGATTTTGGTCAGAGGGACTTATATAATGGGATGGAGGGAGTAACAAATACATTTCTTTAATTGAAAAAAATTTGGTGAATGCGATCTTAAAAGCTCACAAAAAGCTCGTGTACTCGTTTCAAAAAAAAAAAAGCTCGTGTACTTTTATGAATTCTTATATATTATTCGAATTTTTTTTTCCGACAATTATATGTTATCTGGATTTAAACTCAAGTTTTAGTGAAACCTAAGTTTTTTGAGATTAGTCAATAAAAAGTTGAATGGCTAATATAATACCAAACACAACTTCAAAATGTTACAAATTTCCAATGAGTGCAGGTCCACTTTTCGGTGCAGCTAGATATAATTTTATACGGAGTGAAATGTCAAATACTTTTTGAAATTTTAAAATTCGTTAAATATTTTTTTGGAATTTGAAAATAGGTAAATATCTCTCTACAATTGTAAAACGTCAATTAAATTATCCCTTCTCGTTTTACTCCGTCTATTTTGATGACATGGTCGTTTACTGCATATGTAGCATTTGTTAACGTGGCGCCACATCACATGAGAGAGGGTAATTGATCGGGATACACGTCACGGGAGGGGTATTTGACTAAAATTTGCAAAATCAGGTGTTAAATTTAATGATATCCATGTCAATTAGCGCCTAAGTTTTTCTAATTTTAGTCAATTACCCCTCTCTCGTATGACATGGCGCTACGTTGACAGGTGCTACATATGCAGTTAACGACCATATCATCAAAATAGACGGAATAAAAGGAGCAGAAGCAATTTTATTGACGTTTTACAATTTTAGGGAGGTATTTGTCTATTTTCAAATTTCAAAAGGATATTTAACAAATTTTAAAATTTCAAGAAAAAAATTGATATTTCACTTCGATTATGCTATATAGACCGAATTTTTTTTTCTGAATTTTTACGGAAACAAACGTGGAAAACTTTACTCCTATTTATGTATAACATGCTAAATGTGATCTCTTTTTTATTAAGCAATTTTTTTTTTGAGTAAATTAAGCAAGTTAAATAGTAAAAGTTTTTTTTTTCAATTTTATTTTAAGCTAACCTTAAAAATTCTCAATTTTATCCAAAACTATTCCTAAAATATCTCAATTTCACATTAAATTAATTCAAAAAATATAAAAAAAAATTGGTCAAAGGCCGAGCAGCTGTCTAGGCTGGCTGAACCTTAAAACCGTCTATGGTTCAAACTCTGATACAACCGCTTACTCATTTTTAAGAGGTAAAAACTCCGTCTCAAAATAATTGTCACACTTGACGGTTCATGTTTGCCAATGCACAACTTTGATCATTAATATCTTTAATTATTTATCTTTAAAAATTATAAAAATTACATATCCTAAAAATAATCATCGAGACAAATCAAACATCTTATATGCTAATATTTACATTTACATATTAGTAAAAAAATACAATCAAAGTAGATTATGTAAATAGTGTACAATGATCAACTGTAACAATTATTTTGAGACGAAAGAGTATTAAGTTACCTTACCAAAAATTCATATTTTAAAGGTGGACTATTATAAAGTACATTGGATACTAAAATATTTATAAAAAATAATTCATTCATATTGTGAGTTTATGCAGCATTATGCATTATTTACAGGTAAATAATAAAAGTGGCAAGTGGTGGGTGCCATTACAAGCAAGTGCACTCGGGACACTTTCGTGAAAATAATGGCCCTAACACATTCTCATATAGTATGTTACAATATTTAAAATATATTAAATCACCATTTTTAAGTATAAAAATATGATAGAGAGACCAAAACAGTATGATTTGAAAATAAGGGAACCAAAACTGTAAAATAACTCAAAATAAGAGACCAAAACTGTAATTAAACCTATATATTACTAACGAGATTCTCACATTCAACAACAAAATTAAAACTCAAGTTTTAGTGAAACATAAGTTAGACTAATTTTGACTATAAGTTACTAATGCAAAACAAAACTTGAAAATGTTGCAAAAAATTTCAATGCGTGCAGGATCACTTTTCGGTGCAGCTAGATATAATTTTGCACGTGAATTACATTACCATTCAATTGAATAAGATATCTGCCTTATCAATCAATTGTGCAAGTAAAGAGTGTCAACATACATCAATGCCTATCTCATGCTCATATATAAACAATTCACTTGTTGTTTTTTTTTTAAAGTTAAGTTTATTGAATAACACATTTATCTTATGTTTCAAAAAAAAAAAACACATTTATCTTATATTATGAGACCAAAGGGAGTACTATATAAACTCACTGCTAGGTAGGTATCAACTAATAACTAAAAAACATCTCAAAAATAATTATAATGTTCTGAACTTTTGAAAATAACTACTATAATGAACTCCAAAATCCTGAACCATGTAATACAAAATTTTATCAATCACAATCCTCAAACAAAGTAGGAGTGAGATCCTCAAACTCCAAAACACATTGTTTGACATTTGCCAACACTCTCCCCTTCTTCCAAACAAAAGGAAAATTACTTGAAAATAAACTGAATATAATTTAAAATGCTTTAAGATCCTTTTTCTTCCACGGTACAAAACTAATTTGAAGACATGACAATCAAAATTTGGTTTCTCATCTAGCAGCTTCCCTCTCCTATCAGTAACAAACATGAAATGCAACTACAGTCTACAATACTGCTCTTTGTCTTTCTTCAGCATCATCACCTTCCACCTGAAAACAGTGAACACCAAGATTGTGATATCGGGTTTAGAACCAAAGAAATTTTAGGTATTCCGTACAAACTTCATAACTGTCAATCAATGAAGAAAAGTACTCTAATAAAGAACAAATTCAAATTTACACCATACAGAACTCAAGCAGTCACTTCAGCATTGCTTTTTAATTTTATGTTATTCCTAAAATTAAGGTTTTTTTTTAACGGCAAATATATATATATTATTAATAAGATTAAGTATCGGCACAAGACAAGCATTCCTAAAATTAAGGTTGGAATTAATAGCCGCCCTTATTGTTTTCAAACACGAGTAGTAGAATGCTAACCACAATACTCTATGAAGCTCAGACACTTCTCTGAATAGTCGTGTCCGACACGACACCGACACTTACGATTACATTGAAATATATAATTTTCTCAAAAAAATTATCCGTGTTGACGTGTCCGTGTCGTGTCCCGTGTCAGTGTCACTGTCCGGGCTTCATAGACAAATACTACAACAAAGTGTGTTTGGCAATAATCATTTTGTTTCAACTTTTAGATTGTAACCTTGGTAAAGCCAAACTCAGAAGCAAAACTACATAATACTTCAAGCAAGAGAAGGGGGATTGGCATTGTGGTCAGCATACAAAAAATGTAGGCATCGGCTCTATAACAAAATATTTCTCCACTCTACCAAAATCATCTATCTCAACAGTTCAAAGCAATGAAATTAAAAATCAGTAATAGGAGCCTTCAAAATTATAACAGAATATTGACAATTGTATATAAGAATAAGAATTATGATACACCAAAATTCCCACAGCGGTATTAGCACAAATACACAATGGCATTTAAAAAACAGATAGCATTTTATACAAGGAAACAGTATTAAATTACCTCAACGATGACCCTCTTTTTCTTTGATTTAGAATCAAGGCCATCCTTTTCAAGTTTCTTTGAAGCTAAAGTCATTTTCCTTTTGGCTTTCCTTTGATTAAGAGCTTCGGTTTCATCATCTTCAGCACTTCCATCTGTGCATTAGTAGATGTCATCATGTTATTGCTTCTTAAATGGGTAAGTTTTTCTAAAATCAGTAAGGAGAGTGTTCTTCTATAATGATAAGGTCTCACATCCATGTTTCATTGGGGTGAAGAAGATAATGGATAAAATAAAATGGGCAGGAAGAGGAGAGAAAATAAAGAGAAAACAAATGCCTTTTATATGTTTTTGAGAGCTTTATATGAAGAGAAATTGGATAGAAAGAAAACTATAATTTAGTTTGTTTGCTTAGTTGGATGGAAAGTAAAAAGAAAGAAAACGAATAATCAATGTAATAATCTTTTTCAAACTTGATTGCTTCAAAAAAATTCTTTTTCAACTTCAACCTTGATAAATAATAATCAAAAGGATCCCACAGTAGATAAAAAAGGTACATAGATGGGTAAAACATGGGAAAAGTGAAATTGTCTACTCAATTTGAGTTCCCTTCACTTGCGAAGTAAAACTTTGATGTGGGCCTCACATTATTTATTCAACACAAGAAAAAACAGTACATTCCTTAATAAAATAAGCAAAAACTTCCCTTCTTCCCATTTTCTACCCAATCAACCAACCAAACGAGGTAATGATGAAATAATCCATAGTATGGATAACTTTTTTCTACCCATTTTCTATCATTTGAATTGCTTGTATGAATAATAACTTGAAATTATCTGAAGACATGTGGTTGTAAAGCTAAAATTAAAAATACAAAGATAGGAAGATCTGACTGCAGCATCTAGAAGTGAAAAATATGAGATGTAACTAGAGGATAAAGTATGCGGCAAAAAATCTCATCCAAGATTTTCTGCAGCTCAAAATGATTTCACATGACACAGCTCAATGAAATTGAAAACGACAGATTTAACTTTCATACCATGCATATCTAATTCAGAATCTTTTGAATCTTGGTTTCAGTTATGCAAAAGCAAATTCCTTGATGAGTGACAAAATATTTCATGAAACATTTTCATAACCTATTTATATATTTTAGCATGAAAACAAATACTCCATGCATATTGCAAAGTTTCTAAACAAAATGTTACCATTTTCATCATCGCTATCATTGCCCTGTGACTCATGAATTGGAAAAGTGCCAAAATCTTCTATGTCATCTTCTTCTTCAAATTCATAACCTTCTACATATTCTCTTTCTTCTTCCTGTTCAATTTGAAAAGAAAAAAGATATAAACCACAGTCAACATATTACCAAATTAAGTTACTAAGAAAAAATAATTCGTTTGTCAAAAAAAAATTACTAAGAATTTTGATTTAAACACAGCAGAGCAAAATGCATTATTAAATTTAAATATGTACCATCTCTTCCTCTTCTTCAGCAGGCTGAAGATTCTCTAATTCAAGAACTTTAACGTATGCGTCAAAAGGATAGTTGGGTATCCCATCTTGCTGGTAAATTCCCTTTTTAAGGCGTTCCAATAGCTCTTGCTCAATGGCCTAAGTAATATTCAAAAGCAACAATTAGGAAAGCAATGATAACAAATAATTTGATGCACATGGGAAACATAAGGATAAACTATAACCTTGTTTAGCACAGCTGCTTTTTCGGCTTTTTCTTCTCTTCTAGCTTCTCTCTTTACTTCTTTCCTTGGCAATGTCGTTATTTTCTCCCTGTACAATAAGAACAACAACAACCAAGATGAGTAATCAGGTTGCTTTTATGGAGAAACTGCTATGAACTTTAATTCAAGACTACACACTAAATAGAGTAGATAAAGGAGATGAATAATTTTCATATGAATGTTAATTTTATAATAGTATTATTAGTATAAAAAAGAGACTATGCAAAAATTGATTAATTCGAAAAATGACAAGTAATATGACATACACGCACGCACGCACACATAAAAGTAGGAAGACATATAAAAAAGGATTACAAACAGCAAATGTGAGATCATAACCAGACAATCTGTAAGAAATAAAATGATATGCAATTTAAAGGATATGTTTCACAACATTCTTCTATATTTGTAAGGCACTGCTTAACAAGACAAAACAAAAAGAAGCCAAAAGATAATTAAATCTCAAACCTTGTTTTCAAAGCAAGTTTCCTCATACGTATCCGCATCTGGGTCATTTTGGTCAACCGTTGTTTAATCTTGTGTATAAGAATCTTGGGCCAATACATCTGTCGGTGCAGGATAGGTCAGGCAAACAACAAATCTCGACAATTACTCACAAGTAAAGCATCAAATATATCAATTTCCAAAGACTACATATATACACAGTACCAGATTTTTGTCTATGACTTCAAGTGCCTGCTCGTAATTCCTAGGCAGCTTAACTCTTTCCCACAGATCCTTTGGCATATGAGCTCTTTCAATAGTTTTCATGTAAAGGTAAAACACACCTACATCACACATTGTATCAGTACTTGCGTTCTCTACCATAAACTATCAACTTATTGCATTTTCCACTAACAAGGATACAAGCATTTAAGACTTGTTTGGATTGGCTATTACTCAAAAAAAATAAAATTGTTTGGATTGGCTTATTTGAGCTTGTCTGCTAACATAAGTATTTGTGACACGGTTTGAGAGAGCTTATTCAAACAGCTTACTTCCATAAGCTCTCAAGGATAACTTATGAAAACAGCTTATCTCTTGTACGAAAATAAAAAATTAAACACCTAGGCTTTGTTTGGGAAAAATAGCTTATAGCTGATAACTTATAGCTTATGGTTGATAGCTGATAAGCTAATTGAAGTGTTTGGTAAAATTAGCGGTTAGACTGACTGATAAATGTAAAATGACATAAAAAATATAAGTTTAATTAATATTTAATTTTTTTTGAAGTAGGATGATAGGGGTAAAATTGAAAGAAAAGATGATAAGCTAATTGAAATAGCTTATAAAAAAATAAGCTATACACTAGTAAAATAAGCTATAAGCTCTTTTTGAAAAGTCGTTACCAAACAGGTCTTCTTTTATCAAATGAGGTTATAAGCTATAAGCTACAAGCTCAAATATTGGCCTTGCCAAACAGAGCCTTAAATGATAAGAGCTTATAATATGCTATAAGCTTCAAAATAAGCTTTTTTTTATCCAAACAGAGCCTTAATCATTGACATATTACATCAAACAAACCAAATTGAGATATAAGCAAACAAAAGTACCATTGTCTTCACGAATGGTTGCATAGCGACTATTAGCTAAAGGACACGAACTTCGGTTACAAATTCCAGTGATATTGTAAGGGTTTCTACAAAAATTTCCCGTCTCAATTCTACAAACAAAATAAAAATTGTTAAATAATTCGAATTTGAAGCATAAAAAACAACAATGGAATTGAAATGAAGAGTGTGTTAAAGGGAAAGTGGAGAATTTACTTGGCCATGAAACTGCAATGGTTGTGCCTGATAACTTGCCATATAACCTCATCGTGTTGCATCTTTGGAATGAGATTTTTAGGGTTTAGTTTGAGTGTTGAGGTTTTAGGGTAAAAAAAGGATAGTTTGGATGTAGCGGTTGTTGTAGGGCGGTGTGGCGATTCAGTGGCGGTGAGAGCGACGGCGGAAAACTGAGCTAGGTTTTGGGACCTTTGCTACTCTGTTATCTGCTAAGCTTCTCTTTGTTCTCTTTTTTGAATGATAAAACGACGTTGTTTCATCACGTTTTTTTTTTCTTACCGGTTATTATCATTATTTTATTTGTGATTAAAAAATAAACACACAAATAATTTACCAATTTTTATAAACTAGTATCCTCACCCGTGCGGCCGTGCCAAGCACAGATAAAAATATAATAAAGAAATAACATTTATGTATTGATATTTACATAAATATCAAATAATAAAATGTAGGTTTAAAAAAAAAAAGTTTAAATAACATTTTCGTCTATGTGTATACTCATATTTTTTATTTTAGTTCTTGTATAATTTTTTCTTAAGAATTCATCCATGTATGTTAAATCCATTTTGATTTTACTCCATAAAGCAAAAAATTATTTTTCCTGAGGATTTTCCTACGGATTTTAGGAACTAAAATCAAAATAATTTTAACATATATGGATAAATTCCGAAGAAAAATAATACATGGACTAAAATAAAAAATACGCGTACAACATGAATAAAAATGTCATTTAAGCCAAAAATTTAAACAAAAATGCATGTACAACATCTAAAATTCTACAATTTCTTTCAAAAAAAAAATCTAAAATTCTACAATGTAAAATCACAAAATAAAAGAAAATTGATAAAACCTTCCGTGAGTTAAGTGGAATAAATATTAAAAAAAATTAAGGTGAAATACCAAAATTAAACCAATAGTTTTTTTTACTAAAAATTAGATATTCATTCATTCTAATAATTGATAAAATACATCATTATATTCAAATATAAATTCAATATCGCTAAAAACAAAAAATATTAATTTGAGAACAAACTCAAGTGGTTTAAATAATATGATAAAACTAAAGTCATCGGAATATTCATTCTTCCGGATCAGCAAGTGGTTGAAGTTGATCTTTCAGTACAAATAAATAAACACCGCACCAATACAGAAAAGCAAAATCAGTGTACTAATTAGATGACGAACAACACACCGCCGCATCCAGACGACAAAATCACTACAAAAGAAAACAACCAAAAAATTATTATGTGAAAAATCACACTTATTTAAATTAAAAGTGAAGAAAATAAGATGTAGTGGAATGATTCTAGGTATAAAAATGACCTAAAACCACCTCTCACTAATAAAAGATGAAGAAGAAGAAAGCCTGAAGAAAATAAAGAAAATATAGCCGGCTAAAAAACAGGAAGAATTATGTACCATTTAAAAACATTATAAACATATGATTAATTTATTTTAGTCACTCTCACAGGATTATAGAAAGTAATTTCTTTTTGGGTACAATATAGAAAGTAATTTTAACAAACTGTAACTTCAATTTATTACTTGACAATAAGGACCAGTTGTTGTCATATATGAGGTGCTCATGAAAAATTAATAAGACATTTGTTAGAACACTATAGAGCCTTGGCAAAAAAAAAAAACAGACATATGTAATCTTTCTCACATATTTGCCAAAATCAAGAGCTGTGATATGGGTTGGGTAGAAGGAGGTTCAGGGTTCAAATCCTGGTAAGAGCATTTATCTTTCGGATGTACTAAAAAAATTTAACTACTATTGTCTTAAAAATCGTGACTTGAAATAAATCAGTTTGACGCTTTTCAATACTTTTGATACTGTGCTGTGGAAAATAAGCTAATTAAGTATCTTTAGTTGAAATCATGTAGTTCTCCATTTAAAAAAAAATAAAATCATTTTTAGTCCCCTGCCCTTCATATTAAGTTAAATAAAAAAAATTCTTACTAATAAGAATCATGTAGAGTTTAACATGTAAGGTTGGTTTGTTGAGCGTAAGGGTTAAGAAAATTGGCATTAACTATTCTAATTTTGAAAACACTATCAATTTAAAACAACAAAAAACAAAATAAATAATTTTAGGAAGATTTATTTTTCCTTAAATTTTATTTATTCATGATCCTACAATTCTTTTTTTGCAAATTCATGATCCTACAATTATCTTTGGAGATTTGCGCCAATGAATCCAATTCAATTATCGATAAAATTTTGAGGTTGAAATGTTATGGTAGCTTTGACATACTTAATAACTGACACATTCAAAATTATCCGCTATTTTTAAGTGTTATTTCACAATCACAATCAAAATTCATAGACTTTTGATATAAAAAATAAAATAAAATTCATAGACTATTTGTAGCTTTTGAACTACACATTAAAATTTTCTACTTTTTGTTCTATTTTCTGGTATAGTATAGTACATGTCGATAAACATAACCATAAATGGATAGGACTCATTCTAACAAAATAATGTTATTCTCTAAGATGACTAAGTTGATGACTCATTCTTTTTTGGTAGTCTTAAACTCTTTATCCATTTTTGCTCCTCTTGAACCTTATGTGAAGAATGAATATTAACTCTTTTTTTTTTTGGTGATCTTAAAGTAGTCTTTATCCATTGTTGCTCCTCTTGAGCCTTATATGTGAAGAATGAATATTGTTCTAATCTTTCATCTAGGTTCATCTAAATATTATAACATCAAAACATAAGGAAAGAAAAATTAATTTTGAATCAAAACAAAGGCAAAATAAAGGGTATGATCTAGTATAAAACTAAACAAACATAATATCCTCTTGGTACTTACTTAAAGAATGGATAATTATGATGTTTTCTTCGGCAATCATATATAAATAACATCAAAACAAAAGGTGGGATTAATTAATTTTTAACTAATTAAAATAGGAAAAATAGAAGACTATGACCAAACATCCAAATTTGTTTTCACGATCAATTAAATTTTTCCTTTACGAATAAATGATGAAAAAAACTAAAGAAAGAATTATTTACACACACAAAACAAAATAAACAACATTGATAATATAACATGACTATTCAAAATACTTTACCTTTTAAATCAAACCGAGATGAAATAAATCTAAAAAAAACATATATGTTAATGAATAAGAAACCACTAAATCCAAATCACATAATCATATTGAATTGTCAAAAGATGCACATATGTTAATGAATAAGAAACCAATAAATCCAAATCACGCATAGAAATCATATTCAGTTGTCAAAAAAATGCACGTATGATAATGAGCATAGTTTTTTTTTGTCCTGCGATGATCATGGATTTTTATTATTTAACGCACTACGATATGATAGGTCCATAAAAATATTACTATTATATCTTTAAGAAATCAATTGATGAGGGAAATAAACTTGCTATGGAACATATAGAATGGCCAAACGAAAAATATCCAGAAAAATCCAAAATGTAAGCGAGCAATTTGTCTTAACTCTTAAAGCATATGAATATAATAATGAATAAAGAGATATCAAATACTTGACAAAAAAAATAAATCAAATAAATATAAATTTACTCTTCTAATTTCGCCATTCATATGCTTTTTCTAGCACAAATAATAGATGCAAAAACATCTAAACCAAGCTTATTCCTATTCCCTTAAAAAAAAAAATCAAATCAAATCAAAAGATAAACAAATAAGAACTCATTGGCAACTATATAAAAGAAATACGAAATATTTGATTTTTTAAAGGCATGATTACATGAATGCATAAACCGTTTCTACAAATAACAATCATAACAATCAATTAATATTGTTAATGACAATTTCATTTACATTAATTTGTTGACTAATATGATGACTAATACATTTTGACATATATGCATTCAAATATGCATTCAAGTGACATTCAAATTCAAATTTCATAATTTATCGGTCAAAAAAAAAATTGCTATTTTAATCCTTTAAATTTTTTTTTTGCTATTTTAATTATTTTTATATATTTTATGTGATTACCATTTTTTAATCCAACAATTTGATACGAATATTTGCGTAAAAAAATCTGATAAAAAATTTAAATAATATATTTTTTAATATTTAAAATATATTTTTAATACTACTTTTTAAGTTTACTATTTTCATCTTTTCAAAAAAAAAATTTACTATTTTCATGTCAAATTTAACATTAAAAAATATTACAAAATCTTACTATTATTTCTTTGTCATTATTACTACACATCATTAATATGTTAAGAACGATTTTTTTTTGGTACATTAAGAACAACTCTTTTTTTTTTTGGATACAAAGAACAAACTCTTTAAATTGATCAAAAAAAAAACAACTCATTAAATATAAAATTGTTGTGAGGCTTGTTGTATGTAAGATTGCCACGTGGACATGTAGCAAGATAGAAACATTGGTAAATTATAGTATTAAAGGTATAGTAATAAGTTGCAAATTTGACTTTTTTTTTACATCGGAAATATGATTTTTTTTTTAAATAAAGAAGGTAAAAGAAAGAAAGAAAATAAAATTAAAAAAAAAAACTATTGATTGATAGCATGATAAGTAGCTTATGTATCTCACTCTAATAGAACAGATATTACCCCACTTGAGTTGGTCTAGTGGTATTGGCTTGGGCCCTTGGAGTATGCTCCTCACAAGGTCTCAGGTTCGATTCCCACTGGTGTCAATTTCGGTGGGTTAGTCCATACAGAGCAAAAACTCTGGCTTTAAATGGGGTCCCCGCAAGTGGGCGGTGGGATTGGTCCCCTCGGATTAGTCGGTCATTAGGCCGGATCCCGAGCTTTCAAAAAAAAATAGAACAGATATTACTTTTGCAGTAGGTGTGTATGTTTGATATCAATCAAAATCAAAGATGAGTCATCTAACACAAGTTAAGATAATTATGTAGTATGTCAACAATACAAGTGATTATGGTATGATGTACTCTCATGGGGAGAATTCTAAGTTGGTCGGATATTGTAGGTTGGAAATGCTGATGACAGTAAAAGCATTTTTGGAGGTTGTTTCTTCTTGAGAAATAATATAATATCATGGTTCAGTAAGAAGTAAAATTGTAAGTCACTATCTACAGCTGAGGCTGAGTACACTATAGTTGGTAGTAGTTGTTCTCAACTACTTTGGATGAAACAAATGCTGAAAGAATACAATGTGGAGCAAGATGTTCGAATATTATATTGTGATAATCTAAGTGTTATAAACATCTCAAAGAATCATATTCAACATAGCAAGAGAAATCACATAGACGTTAGACATCATTTCATTCATGATCTTGTGGAAAATGAAGTTATTACCCTTGAGCACGTAGCCATTAAAGAAAAAATTGCGGACATTTTTACTAAGGCTCTAGATGCAAACCAGTTTAAGAAGTTCATAAGCAAGCAAATTGGGAATTTGCTTATTTGAAGACATATAACAATTACAATTGAAGATGTGCACAACAATTACTGACATTCTCCTACCAATTGAAGACATGTCATATTCTTATACTATATGAATATGCAAGAATTCTCTTCTTGAAGTAGTTTGTTTTGCAATATTTTGTGGGTACAAAGGGGGAATAATAGCAAATATATTTTCAACTTTAGCATGATGTTTGATATAATGTTACAACATGTGGTAATCTGATATATATATATATATATATATATATATATATATATATATATAAACCCAAGGAGTGTGGTTGAGCGGTTTGAGCGGTTGGGGTTCATTCTCCCTTAACTAAGAGTCGAGGGTTCGATCCTCACCATAGATATGGAGTAGTTTTAAATCTTTGGGTCAGCTATCCCACCCATCGAGGTGCCTATTTAGCGAGGGATTAGTCACTGCGTTCAGCAATGGATACCCCGATCTCAACCAAAAAAAATAAAATATATATATATATATATATATATATATATATATATATATATATATATATATATATATACACACACTATGTTGTTTGTGTCATGCTTTTCTAAAAAGCATGTTAGTATGCATATGTTCAAGGGGAGTAATATATAATAATTCTTTATATATTATGAAGATGAAGCCCTATTCTAGTATGCTCCTTTTACCATGCAAATCTTGCATGAGGTATGATATTCAAGGTGATTAATTTTTTTTTTATTTTCTTTGCTTTATCTTTGACGGGGAGGATTATGACATGCATGTTTATAGCTAGCAACACTTGGTTAATTATGCTAGTTAGGGTTGATCATAATCGGGTAATAATAATAACTAAACCATATTTTATCCACTTGGTATAAATCGGATATTAAACTACTTCATAAAATAGATTTTGAAATAAAAAAATCGATTATCAAACCGGTTATATCCAAACGCACTTTTATAACCGGTTTTTAGTTTTAAAAACTGGTTTTGGTTTTTGGTTTAGAAACTAGTTTTTTTTTCTTTTTCAAAACTACTTTTTGAGTAAAAAAAATATATTTTCCAAAATTTTTTTTAAAAAAAATCTAGTTTTCGATTTCGAGAAAAATACTTCTTGGAATTTTTTTTCGATTTTGAAAAAAAAAATTATCGATTTTTTTTTCCGATTTCGAGAAAAAAGTTTTCATAATTTTTTTCGATTTTGAGGATAAAACTTATCGACAGTTTTTCCGATTTCGAGAAAAAAGTTCTCAGAATGTTTTTCGATTTTGGCGCTAAAAGTTATTGAAATTTTTTTCGATTTCAAGCAAAAAAGTTATGGAAATTTAGTTCATTTTTTTATTTACTTTATGCCATTTGAATTTTTTGCAATTTAGTTTATGTTATTTACATTATGTCATTTATCATATTTGCATTTTTTTTTATTGTTCTTTGGTTATATTTTATGCTTTGTGAGCTTGTAACTATGGACTTAAGACTTAAACCATCAACCTAAGCATATGGAGACAGACTTGGAATTATAGGCCATCGGACAAGTAGTTTAGCCTTAGTTTCAGGGCCGGCCCACAAGCTATGCGGGCTGTGCTACAGTTTTGGGCCTCCAAAATATGGGAGCCTCAATATTTTTTTTTTCTGAACCAACTATTGTAACTTGATTATTTATTACTAGCGGGCCTTCCGTGCCCGTTTGTGTGATACGTATTTGTGTTATTAATAGTTAGTTTTTGAAAAACAACAAATTAAGTAACAAACATAAAAGTTAAAGAGATAGAAATTATAGAAGTTAATAATAATATTAAAAAAATCATACTGTAGAATTTAAATTTTAAAAAATAGCCGTTAAGGACGTTTTAGGTATTATCAAAAAAGGCTACACCAAAACACAATGTTTTTCCTTTATTATATGTATAGATTAGCGCATAGTTGATATTACGAAGTTCTGTTTGACGAAGTGGTTGAGTCTTTAGGGGGGAATTGAGATGCCACGAGTTCGACCCCTACCCAAGGACTTTTCTTTCTTTTTCTTTTTTCCTGTTTTAAATTTAAATAGTAATAATTCTTTATGGTAAAAAAACTGTTTTCTTTTATAAAATGATACTTCTATTAATTTTTATTTTTATTATAAATAGATTTATATATACACTAGTAGTATATTTTAAAAAATAACTATATATATATATATATATATATATATATATATATATATATATATATATATATATATATATATATATTATGTTATTTCTTTGAAAATAAAAATTTATATTTCAAAAAACTTTTAATTTTTAATAATATGTTTGAAAGTGTATTTTGTTATTATGAATTAAAATATAACTATTTTTTTATATTATTGATGTTATTTATATTTTAATTAAAATAATATTCTTTTTAAAATAACTCAATTCAAATAAGTGTCTATTTTTAATGTTATTTATTTTATTTACTATTTAAATATACGATATTCTTCTTTTTTTTTTTTTTTTTTGGTCAGGTAGCCTATTGGCTTGAAAATCACCTTTTAAAGGTGAATAAGTGGGCATACCAGGTTCGAACCCCGATTCCTGCACAAATGTGCACAATGTCCAACCAATTGAGCTAAGCTCATGAGACTACGATATTCTTCTTTTTTCGATGAATATATGATGTTATTTTTATAAATAAAAAATTGAATTTTTTTTGGTAGAAAATTTTTTATTTTTATTAGGGGTCCATTTTTATTATTTGCTTTGGACCTCTAAAAGGTCAGGGCCGGCCCTGCTTAGTTTCTCTAGTTTTTTTCGTTAAAAAATAATGTAATCGTTTTGTACTTGCATCTCATATAATAAAACTTGCATTGCATATCATGTTTTATTTTCCGCAAAGAAGTAGTATGTATTTAGGAAATGATGAAACCCTATAAGGATGTAAAATTGCATTGCATGCATATTTAATTTTTTATCGCTTTCTGCATAAACGTTAGAACGCTAAAGAAATTTCATTTCCAAGAAGGGGAACTCGTAATTAATTTCACTTTGATTACGAGATTTCTAAAAAATCTCTTTTCCCAACACGCGATTCTCTAAGTAAACGCCAAATTTCATCTTAATCGCAACGATTAGTTTTAACACTTTTTATCATGAACAACCATTACTCTTTATTTATCATAAAACACAAAAAATATTTCAAACTTCTCTTTCTTACAATTTCTCTCCTTACAATTTCTTTTTACACAAGCAACAAACACAATCATAAGAACACACATCTTCTTCTATACATCTTCTTTCTCATTTCTTACATCTTCTCCCCCTTCATTCTAAAGCACACACTTAAAGCACTAAAAAGGAGTATTTATTCAAGAGGTTACCATGGAGTACCATGGACGTTTAGGATGCTAGTACCTTCCCTAGGTGTAACTAACCCCCGAGCTTAGAATCTCTCTTTAAACAATTTTCTATACTTTCCCTTCTTTGGAAATGAAAGATCAATATAGTGGTGGAAATCCCAAAATCCCCGAAACACCTTTTATAAAAAAAATCAATAAAAAAAAAAAAATTCAATATTTTTCTTTTTCCGAAACTTTTTTTCATTCTTTTCTTTTTTTTTGCCGCTACTATCTCTTTTATTATTATTATTATTATTATTATTAGTAATTTTACTTTATTATTATTATTATCATTATTATTATTATTATCATCATTATTTTTATTTATTACTACCATTTTATTTTCTTTTTTCATTTTTATCTTCCTTTTAAAAAAAATAGAGAAAAAACAGAATTTCAAAAAAGTAAAAATGAAGGCCGTAACAATCCATTTTTGGGCATGGTTTCTTTTACTAGTACTAGTTTCCTTTGCTTTTCCATAACAAAGGAAAAGACAAATCAAAAGAGAATAGAGACAAATTCTTCAATATAATTACAGGTGGCATCCTAACATTTCATCACAACAAACTTCATCACAGTACCATTTTTCTATTAAAATTTTATTCCCTTACCTTACTAGAAAAAAAACCTAATTTGTGCTTGTAGAACCCAGCGCAAAAAATATACAGATATGCAATGATAAGATGCAATGCACAAATGTAAACAATGAAGCCGCCACCATATTTTATTTATCCTATGAGGGGAAAGGAAAATAATGATAAAACCTTAAAAAGATCGGGTTCGGGAGTTGGTTACATGAGGGAAAGACGTTAACACCCCTCATATCCGTTGTACTCAACGGGAACCATTTGAGTAATTTTGGTTTGCATAAACAGAAATTAGCCGCATAAAAAGAAAGATTACCGCATATTGAACAGAAAAGGGAAAAAAGAGTTTTTTTTATTATTTGGCTTGACGAGAGAGGCTCTCGCTCCTACGTATCCCCCAAGTACAATGAGGAAGTCAAAGCTCAAGTAGTTCTTCCTGAAAAAAGTTTGTTTGTTGGTTGTTTTTAATGAACGATGCTTAAGTCGCATTCCACTGATACAACAATATGCTTGTATGCTCAACTGAGGCTTTAAGCGTTTGTCTGTAGCAAGGGAATGGATAAAGCGTCATCCGTTTAAGAAAACAGATAAAAAGAGTTTGAAAGTTGAAAAAGAGTTGACTGCACATGGGTAGGAAAAACAGTTGAGTGGGTTGAGTGTTTTTTAGGAGTTTTCAAGATTGTTTAGTGAATGAGGATAAGTCACATACACAAGGAGTGCAGCACGGACTGAACTATCCAGAGAAGCAGGTCACTCACCGTACATCCCCTTTTCATTCAATTCAATTAGTCGAACTTCATTAATTAAAGTGAAATGAGTCCGAGACAAGTCGTACATCAGGCACTTCCTCATTTTCCTTAATTAGTAAAGTTCCGGTTTAAATGGGATGAGAATAATTCGCAGACACAAGCTGTACGGCAGGGACTGGATTTATTCTCATTCCTATTGTAACAGAAAAGAGTTCACATTTTCAGATCAGAACCAAAAAGAAAAGAAAAAGAAAGGTAGAAGAGAGGAATATGCATATATGAATGCACATGAATGAGATATCAATAATGATGCTGAACAGTTAAATGCACAGAGTAAAATATGAGCAATTAACAAGCAAGTTCAATAGATGGGTGCGAAATAAAAGATCGAACATCACATGACAGTTAAATATGAACTTCATTAATTAAAATGAATTAAGTCGGAGACAAGCCGTGCGGCAGACACTTCCTTAATCCATTTTAATTAACAAGTTTCCCTTTGACTGGTCTAAGCGTAACTCACAGACGCAAGCCGTACGACAGGGACTGGTTTATGCTTTTTTCAATCAAAGCTTTTTTCAATATCCAAGTTCAGACAAATCACAGAGACATAGTACAGATAATAGTACAATATGAATGTAAACGCATAAATAACCAAATAAATATCGCGTACATATACAGATAAGCCAAGATGATTAATTGAACATCAGATAAAAGATTTTAATTAAACTCTATTAATTAAAATAAAATTGAGTCAGAGACAAGCTGTACGTCAGACACTTTCTCATTTTATTTTAATTAACAAGTTTTCAATGTTTGAGATAAAAAATAACTCTCAGACGCAAGCCGTACAGCAGAGACTGGTTTAATTTTCATCTCATTTTTATAAAGAGTTTTTTAGCTAAATAAATCAATAAACAAATAAAAGTAAAGAGAATTTGGCTAACCAATCAAAACATGACACGTGTCATGGACTCATGGTCATCTTCTTCATAGAAACCAATCTGCCATTGATGACCCGCGAGCTCGAGCTCAATGCTAAACAATACAATATCCAAACGGTCACCGAATCACACAAACGGATAGTCGATTTGATAGTACTTCTCGCGTAGATTTCAAATATGTGTTCAGTTTTCTCAATCGATAACCGTACAGAGAGAAACACGAATGACAAGTTCGGATTCAAATTTTCAAACGCGTGATTCACGCGAAAACAAGCAACAAAGACGATTGGAAAAGGTTCTAATCAGGTCCAGGAGCAAAAAACATCATCGATACACCTTGTTTTGAGATCGAATCGGTCTAAAACGGAACTTGAATTTTGGACCAGAAATGGAGCTCCAATCTGCTCGTTTCCGGTGGTTTTTTGGTGAAATTGATGGCGGATTTGTATTCAAAAGGGTCGAAATAGTAGGAAAAGAGTATTTGATTGTTGATTTTGGATGATTTTTGTGGTGGCCGGAATTTGGCCGGAAAGATGAATTCTGGTGTGGTCGCCGGAAATGTGTTGGTGGAGTAGGGAGGAAGGGGTTTTCTGATTTTTTTTCTTTGGTAATTGTGATGTGTGTGTGAATTGGTTGTTTTTTGATTGTGTGACGTGAGGTTTGTATTTATAGTGGTATAATTAGGTGAGTGGTAAAAATGTGATAATGAATAATTTTGGGGTTAAGGAGAAATTAATAGGAAAATGATAATGAAAATGATTATGAGGTGGAGAGGATGATGTGGCATACAACGATTGATTCATTGAAAAGATGATTTTTATGATAAAAAAAGAAAGCATGATTTATTGATAAAAAATAAAATATCTTGATACTTTTCTCTATTTTGCGTAATTAAAAATTAAAATGCGATCAATAAAAATGAATGAATGAAAATGAAGTGGAAATTTAGCGCATGGCGCAAAAACATTATTTTCGAACTATTTTTTGGGCGTTTTTTTAAGATCAGAAACATTTTTTTCAAAATAAAATATTTATTTAAAAAAAGTGCAAAATTAGGGTATTACAGCTGCCCCTATTTAATTATCTTATACTCGAGAGCATAAATAACTTGCATCTTTGTGCGCTCGTAGTAAAAGGTAATTAAATACTAATGCCCTAATTTTGTGATGTGAAAATAATGCAGTGAGATGAATGCTGATGAAGGATAAGGATAGAATCATACCTGTAAAAAAAAATTAAGAATTATATACCGAGAATGAAATGATCGTCTCCCGTCCGGGTGCTTTGATCTTAAAAACGAGTCATCTCCCCTCAGGGTGCTTGAACTCAAAAGAAAAACTGAATTTTTTTTGTCCAGATGCTTAAATTCAAAATTGGTCGTCTCCCGTCCGGGTGCTTGAACCAAAGAAACAGAGTTGTCTCCCATCCGGGTGTGTGAACTCATCCAGGTTAAATAGACTTTCCGGCCAATCCCGAAAAATCATGAGATAACATAGCTCACCAACCAATCTGGAAACCATGATATGAAATGGTTTATCGACCAATCCAAAAAACCTTGAAAAAGACAATCTTCCGACCTATCCGGAAAATCAAAAGATAACACAACTTAACAACCAATATGGAAAGCCATGATATGAAATGGTTTATCGACCAATCCGAAAAACCTTAAAAAAGACAATCTTCCGAACTATCTGGAAAATCAAAAGATAACACAGCTTACCAACCAATCTGGAAAGCCATGATATGAAATGGTTTATCGACCAATCAAAAAAACCTTGAAAAAGACAACCTTCCGACCAATCCAGAAAATAAGGAGATAACACAGCTTACCAACCAATCTGGAAAACCATGATATAAAATGGTGTATCGACCAATCCGAAAAACCTTGAAAAAGACAACCTTCCGACCTATCCGGAAAATCAAGAGATAACACAACTTACCAACCAATCTGGAAAGCCATGATATGAAATGGTTTATCGACCAATCCAAAAAACTTTGAAAAAGACAACCTTTCGACCAATCCGGAAAATCAAGAAAGGAGATAATTTCTCGACCAATCCGAAAAACCGTAAAGTAACTTCCCGACCTATCCAGAAAATCACGTTAAGACGAAAGAATTTCTCGACCTATCCGGAAAACTGTGAGATAACTTTCCGACCAATCTGAAAAATCACCTTAAAATAAAAGAATTTCCCGACCTATCCAGAAAACTATGAGATAACTTTCCGACCAATCCGAAAAATCACCTTGAGATTAGAGAATTTCCCGACCTATCCAGAAAACTGTGAGGTAACTTTTCGACCAATCCGAAAAATCACTTTGAGATTAAAGAATTTCCCGCCCTATCCGGAAAATTGTGAGATGAGATACTGACTTAAATCATTCACCATCCAATCTGAAGAACTGACAATCCGAACCGTAGCTCACTGAAAATTTGCTGGAGTAATTTGCAGAGGTTTGAGGTATCTTGAAAAAGAGTACTAGCTGGGGAAAGAAAGTTGAACATTCTGCCATTATTCTTGGCAATTGTTAGGCAACTGTCTTGCTGAGAAACATGGTTCATCAATCAACTTGTTGTAGATGTGGAAACTCCATTGAGGATATGGTTTGGGAAACCAACTTCCTGAGGTACGGAATACCAACTTTATTGAGGATGCAGTATGTTGACCAGCTTATTGGGGATAATGACTTATTGATCCGTTCACTGGGATGTTGTGCATAAGCCAAGTTTATTGGGAAAAACGGCTTAACAACCGACTTAGTGGGGATAAACAATTATCAACTGCCTCACTGGGGAAAGAAATGATTCCTCAACCTTTCTTACTGAGAATATGATGCACTGCCTGATCTGCTTGGAGATGACACTTTGTTGATTAGTTCACTAAGGAAAAGATTCACCAGCCCTTCTTGTTGAGAAGTTGCGATTCAATAACCGTCTAGTTGGAGAATGAGGTACATGAACCTTTTTCACTGAATGAGAGAACCAAGTCCGCAACCTGTTAAAACAATGTTTTGAACCTGTGCTTCATGAATGCATGATTATGTATATCTGATACCTAAATGCAAAACTAATGCAGATGAATTATCTGATAATATGCAGGAGTTTGTATGCATGTATGCGTGAGTGCATGAATATCTGAGTTTCTGTTGAAAATAGTTTGAATTTCTCGGCATCGAGAATCTGAGTAACTCTGACATTGTTGAGATGAGGATCCTTGCAAGCTTCTGTTGCAGGACGGGTGTTTAAACTGGATTCCAAAGAGGAACTACATCTTTCCTTGATTACAACAGCGTGCACCGAGAGTGGAAACTCTTCACCATCCATGGTATTGACAACCTTAGTTCTGCTATATCTCACCACATGCAACTTTCAGGAAGATATAATCTTTGCATAGTATGCCCCAAACACTTGAATCCATGAATGGTGTGCCCCTGACCAGCTGATGTTTGTAGTGTAACCTATTCTTGAACTAATTCGACCTTGATAAGCAGGGTATTCCACTTGTTTGCCCCTGATTGGCAAAATTCATAGATAACTTGCCCCTAGCTAGGAGCGTCTCAAATCAGCTTTGTCCTTGATCAGACCAATGTTCAAATTTCTTTAATGTCAAGCACTAATTTGCAAATAAAATCATTTCTTTTGAAAAGTGTTTTGAACATAATGCACATGCAAGTTCTTTTGAAATTGAAGATTTTGAAGGGAAACACATGGTGTGTTCAAAAGGTAATTACTGATCAATCAAACAGGAGGAGTCTGCGTAACAATAAACTTGTTGAATATGCTTTCAAAGTGAACCTAGCTTCAATTAGGTCTTTTGAGGGTTATAACATGCAACTAGGATTCATGTAAATCAAGGCAGAAAATGATATAAATTTGTGTTATCAGATTCCCCATAAATGAAACTTGTTTGTCCTTAAGCACAAAAATAGTGACTCTTTTTAGTACAGGTTTGAAACAAAACATAACAACTCTAATCATACGTGGTTGCCGGCTAGAGAAGAAAATCAAGTAATATAAATCAATACCAAGGGTACTGTAATAACACAAAACAACATAATGCAGTCAAAGACTCTCATAATATGAAGACAAATCTGAAGTATTTTATTGTGACTCTAACTTTTGCTTAAATTTTATTCACCCTTTTCATTCAGGCGCAATCACATTAAGCCCGTTATCTTGTACACGCTCATGGTAGAAAAATCTGTTAGTGATTATGATCATATATCGAGGAGAGCTGGTAAAATCAGTTTGGTAAACCCCTCTTTCTCTTCCAAATGCAGTTGTGGGGGATCGGATAGCAACCCGCCCTACCAAGTTCAGAACCAGACTCCTCTGAACCAACTACTAAATGGGTATATTTACTATGGTTTTCAACAACTGCTTGGTTAAACAACCGAGTGAGGGTCATCTAACTCAATAAGTGCATTCCAACTTTTGAAATTGACCAAAGTATGTAAATTTCATTTCTGGATCATTCACTTATATTCCTTGATTTCCTACTTAGTTTGTGCCCAAGATGGTGCCGACTGCTAAGATAAACTACTGAGGGTTACTTAAAAACTTATGTTCAGGTCTTCGTCAAAATCAGTACTCAAATTGATCTTACATACTTCTAAGAGTTTAAGATGTTAAGACAGTACCGATTTTATTGAATCATTTCTGAACCTTCATGACGTAGCTTAAAGTGCAAAACAACCTATATACTCTTAAAGTGTCAGGTCAAAAATCAAACCAAAATTAATTTTTTTTCTAAAAAAGATATGTCTCAAGAAACTAGGAGAATCAGATAACAACAAACATATGCAAGAACGACTCAATTCAATTTTTATTTTATTTTAATGAAATAATGAAAGAAAGTAAAACGATGCCTTACATCCTCAACTAGGTTTTTTTTCACCATTGAAAGCATATATCAGCAAAGATCAGTTATTTGTTTTCATCATCCTCGCTCCGAATTTGCAAGTAATAAGAAAAAGAGGTGAATACAAATGGATTGATTCCAAAAACATGCATGTTTATTATATTAAAAGTACTTGACAAAATACATAATCTTAAAAGCAAACAAATATTTGACAAGAAGGAAATAAAAAGCTAGTTTGCAAAGACTATGTTTGAAAAACACAGGTGCAGCCTATCTTGACTATTTCCATTATTCTCTTCATCTTTAGGCATGGAAATTTGTTCATCACTTGTAAAACCCAAGATTCAAGGAACTTGTTGAATGCCCCATTCATTGCTTATCTTTGATAACCAGTTCACCTTCCTCGAAGGACAACAATTGTTTATCACGAAGCTCTTGTATCTTATACTTAAAAGATCTGCATTTATCAGTAGAATGCCCCTCAGTTCCGGCATGATAATCACACCTAGCCTCTGCGTCATACCAATCAGGGAATGGTTCAGTCAATGGCTTTTGGACCTTAAGAACCACTAATCCATTGTGTACAAGATAAGGAAGGAGTCGACTGAACGACATAGGGACTGGATCAAAGACTTTTCTAGGCCGCTGTTGGGCCTGTTGTGGTTGTTGAGCTTGTTGTGGTACATGATTCACAGGCACTTGAAAAGGATATCCTTGGAACTGCTGATGTTGCATTGTTGCCACATATGGATATGGAAAATATGGGAACTGAATAGTAGCCTGGTCATTTTCAGAAGTATCAACATCAATTTCCTCCTCTTCTTCATCTGTGAAGTTATTACTAGTCTTCCATTTTCCATTCTGAGAACTAGTAGTAAGCTGAATCTTGCCACTTTTGATCGCCATTTCAATTTTTTCCCCAATTCGAACCAAGTCAGAGAAGTCCGAGGAAGTACTGCCAATCATATTTTCAAAGTATGCCCCTTGCAGAGTGTTGATGAACATGTCCATAAGTTCTGTCTCTATGAGTGGTGGACGTACTTGAGAAGCTAATGTTCTCCACCTTTGTGCATAGACCTTGAAGGATTCATTATCATTTTGAGTCATATTCTGAAGTTGAGTACGACTGGGACCCATATCCATGTTGTATTGGTACTGCTTAAGGAAGGCATTGGCCAAATCTCTCCATGAAAGCATACTACCACCCTCGAGTTGCATGTACCAGTTGAGAGGCACCTCAGCAAGACTGTCTTGGAAACAGTGTATTATCTGTTTATCATCATGAGAATAAGAAGTCATTTTTCCTGATATACATGATCAGATGGTTCTTTGGGCAACTCATACCCTTGTACTTTTCGAAGTCAGGCATCTTGAACTTTGGTGGGAGCACCACATCATAAACCAAGTACATCTTTGTGAAATCTAATGGATCACTGCCTGTTTATACCAGATTCAATCTTTCCTCTAGAGCCTGGAATTTCTGCATAGTCTCCTCTAGCTGAGGGATAGTAGAGTCCACTTTTGACACATCAGCATGTATCACATTACCCTGGTGAGCATTCATATGGTCAACCAAATTCCCTTGTGACAGATTGAGTCCTTGACGAACTGGAGGTACTCTATTCTGATTCTCGACAGCTTGGGAACCAGATGAAACATCAAGCACAAACGACAGATATTCAGGTAGAGCATATCTAATAGGTACACCATGAGGTGACCAATTCACTGCAGTCACTAAAGCATTCTCTTGTGGGACCTGAACAGTAGGTGCAAGAACCTCATTCACAACCGATCTTGGTGGCAGATTCAAACCAGACAACATCTCTATAACTCTGTCCAATTTTCCACCCATCTGATTCACTTCGCCTTGCAAGACATCATGTTTTTCTCTCCAACTCTCCATGGTGCAGTGTAAACTTTCTAATCCAAATACCAGTGCCGGGAAGGTAGCTGTTGGAATAAATAAATGAAAATGAGATTTTTTTTTTGTGGTTGAAAAATGCATGATTATTTTTATGAATGAAAAATGCATGATTTTTACGCAAGAACTTTTTCATTATTTTTTTTTGGAAATGTATGCAAGATGTGATATTTCTCATGAATGCATGGATGTCATGAATGCAATGCATGGATATGATCACAGTAACATTGTATCATCTGGCGAACTTGATCTCAAAGTCACAAATCTTCCATATTCATAACAACTGGGTTCTTTTCAAAATGGAATCTCTGAGGCCAAAAGTTCGAGGTTACCTGTAACCCATCCCTCTCACATGACCAAAAGTTTGTGGTGGCCGGAATTTGGCCGGAAAGATGAATTCCGGTGGTGGTCGTTGGAAATGTGTTGGTGGAGAAGGGAGGAAGGGGTTTTCTGATTTTTTTTCTTTGGTAATTGTGATGTGTGTGTGAATTGGTTGTTTTTTGATTGTGTGATGTGAGGTTTGTATTTGTAGTGGTATGATTAGGTGGGTGGTAAAAATGTGATAATGAATAATTTTGGGGTTAAGGAGAAATTAATAGGAAAATGATAATGAAAATGATTATGAGGTGGAGAGGATGATGTGGCATACAACGATTGGTTCATTGAAAAGATGATTTTTGTGATAAAAAAGAAAGCATGATTTATTGATAAAAAATAAAATATTTTGATACTTTTCTCTATTTTGCGTAATTAAAAATTAAAATGCGATCAATAAAAATGAATGAATGAAAATGAAGTGGAAATTTAGCGCATGGCGCAAAAACATTATTTTCGAACTATTTTTTGGGCGTTTTTTTAAGATAAGAAACATTTTTTTCAAAATAAAATATTTATTTAAAAAAAGTGCAAAATTAGCGTATTACAGTGGGAGAGCTAGGGTTTACAAGGAAAAACGGCAGAGAGAGTTAAGAACAATCACAGAAAATCAACAAAAAACCATCTACAAAAAATCAAAACACCAAATCTCACAGAAAACCAAAATGGAATTCTTCACACACTGTCAAGAGTTTGTTTAATCACCATACTTGTTACTAGTCTCCAACCTCCATTCACAATCATCATCCTCAAACACACAGAATCAAAGGGAAGGAGTTAGAAGAAGAAGTTGAACAAATTAAAAGGGAAAACAGAAATCAAGCAGAGAAAGGAAGGAAAAAGCAAAAGAAGGGAAGAACTTACACAGCAAGACTGGTATTCTTCTTTGCCCCTCTTCTTTTTTTATTCGTTTATGCACCACAATTTTTGATGTAGAAAATTGTAGATTTGATTTGTTATGCATTCAAATCCATGTTGAAACTTGTTTTTTGCATGATTAACTTGAATGTGTTTGATTTCATAGATTTGTTGCGATAGGGTTGAGATTTGTGGTTAGGGTTTTGAATTTGGGGGTTAGGGTTTGTTGAATCTGTAACCCCGGTGCTCCTTTATATATCTCCCTGATGTTTAATTATGCTTGTATTATACATGTCAATTTAACATTTATTTAATAAAATGATTTTATATTTATATCATTCATGTAAAGGAACATTAATTCTCTTAAAATCAAAGCACATAATGAAAAATAGACAATTTGTTAAACCTTGACATAGAATGATTTTAGAGAATTCAAAAAAGGCAATATCCAAAAAGATAGAGTTTTTTTTGCTTAAGTGGATCAACTGACCAAGACCCTTACCACTTGAACCAATTCATTATTGGTCCAAAAATATAGAGGTTTGAAAACACTAAAGAATTATATAGATTTTTATTCTTTTGATCTATAATTTTGATCACTAATTCTATCATTTACCAATAGTGTATTAGTCAATATGTATTTTGAAATATACTACACACTATAGCACATATGTATCATCCCTAATTAGAGCACTAAATCATGACATATTTTGAACCTCTCATATTAGAATTTATATACTACATGTCTACATTTGTTTCTTACTATAAAATACGTACAATGTACTTTTTAGATTAATTTAAAAAATTGATGTATCTAATCTATATTATAAATCAGATACAATTTTAATTTAAATCTAAAAAATGTGCGCATTGTTTCATACAATAAAGAACAAAATATGATTATGATAGAGATCTCATCATAAATAGTTGATAAAAATTGTGTTTAAAAATACAATATATATTTTAATTTTGATATAAATTAACTATAAAAATAAAATAACTAACATATTTTGTAGATCTATATACTATGATTGAACATAATTTTTTTCTCTTCTAAATTAACAAAATTTATTAATAAAATACAACCATGAATACAAGTCGTATTCAGAGCAACAAGCAAAACATAAAAAAAACGCATAGAAGAAAATAAAAACACAAACACTATTCACAATATAAAAAAACTCTCTCATAAATAGGTTCATTTGCATAGTTGAGATCTTGAGATCCAATTTTAGGAAAAAGATCACATATTAAAACATGGATTATTAGTGGGCAAAAAGTGAGAATGTAATAAGTAAAATGAAAAAAAAAATCTAAGATATTTATTAGAGAATAGATTGTTGAAAAAATAATCAGACAAATTAAACTCTAGTATTTACCTTGTCTTCCATGGGCTCACCATTGAAACTTAGATCTGATTCCATCACTGAAAACTTTGCTGCCATAGTGAAAGTTATAATTTCAAGACAAAACAAATTCTAGTATTTAGGTTGAAATTTTTTTATATCAAAAATATGAAATGATCTCACTTTAAAGGATATATATATATATATATATATATATATATATATATATATATATATATATATATATATATATATATATATAAATGTTTAATATTTTGTTTTTACAAACTTTAACCAAATAAAAAAATGAAAAAGTTTATTTCTTAAACATTTCTTTTGACCAAATAAAGTCTTTGTCTCATTCTTAACCAAAAAAAGTTATAGTCTCTTTAAAAATATTCATAAAAATAAAATGTTAATAAATACATTTGTATTTTTATAATCAATTCTTATTTTTTTATTTTAATAATCACATATTTTGACTGACATTGATATAATATATATTGTTTAGTCAAAACAAAATAAGATGTTAAGTCATTTTTACCCTTTCTTTATTAAGAGAGAGGAAATTCATTTAACGAAGGATACAATTAATAAAAATATATTGTATCAATGTCAATCAAAATATGTAATTATTAAAAAAAAAATTGAGAATTAATTATAAAAATACAAATGTATTTATTAACATTTTATTTTTATGAATATTTTAAATGAGACTATAACTTTTTTGGGCAAAAATGAGACTAAAACTTTATTTGGTCAAAAAAAATATTTAATAAATAAATTTGTTCATTGTATTATTTGGTTAAAGTTGGTAAAAACAAAATATTAAACATTTACTATATATATATATATATATATATATATATATATATCCTTTAAAGTGAGATTATTTCATAATTTTGATATCAAAAAATTTCAACCTAAATACTAGAATTTGTTTTGTCTTGAAATTATAACTATCACTATGGCAGTAAAGTGTTCAGTGATGGAATCAGATCTAAGTTTCAATGGTTAGGTTCCGTTTGGCCCGACTTTTTTTTGATTTAAAAGTCACTTTAAAAACTAAGTTAAAAGTAAGGACTTTATAAATAAAGTTAAAGCTATTTGGCAATTTTTTTATTTTTCCTCATACGGTCAATTACAATACAAAATAATATGATATACCTTCAACTTGGTTTATAGCAAAATAAAATTGTATTTTTTAGTCTTTGTAAAAAATTTCGTCAGTATTTTTTGTCCTTAAAAATACTTAAATGAAATGTTACACAAACTAAAAAAGTGTGATTTTATTTTGTAGGAATTTAAATCAAAATTAAAAATATTTATAGGATTAAAAAAGATAATTTTTACTCATAATCGATCCAATTTACATTGACAACAATTATGAAATATCATTTTTGTATTTCTCACAAAATGTGTATAGTATAGATAGATGATGGGTACATGGAAATAAACAAATGAAAATTATAATGCAAAATTGGTACATAATAAAAAAAAATATAGAATATGGAACAATGAAACAATAAACAAAGTTGCATGTCCATTGAAAAAAAAAACAAATTTGCAGATGGTGACAACATAAAGTTGGAGATAAATATTATTTTTGGGTGGTGAGTCATGAGTGTAAAGTACTACTACTAAGTGCCCGTTTGGCCGGGCTTTTTTAGGTCTTATAAAAATAAGAGCTTTCATAAATGAGCTAAAGCTATTTGAAAGCTCATTTAAGAAAGCTATTTGAGAGCTAGAAGTAAAAATAAGAGCTTTCATAAATGAGCTAAAGCTGTTTGGTAGTTGTTGTTTTTTTTGAGACACAAATTCATTCATATTTAAATTCTCAAAAAAAACAACAACTACCAAACAACTTTAGCTCATTTATGAAAGCTCTTATTTTTACTTCTAGCTCTCAAATAGCTTATAAGACTTAAAAAAGCCCAGCCAAACGGGCACATAATATATGCACGGTTTTAATTCTGTTGATTATGTAACGTTTTAATATTATGGTGAATCAATGCTTATTAATAGGATGCTGGACATGAACATTTTTTTTTTAACGAATTGATCATATATAAAAGGAGGGTTGTTGCTCTTGTTAAGAAGTAGAAAAACATAAGCTATATACCTATGATTATATATTATAATAAAACTAAGTTCTCATGAGCATCTAAAAGTAGTTTCTGAGTTCTTGCTAATTCACGTGCGGTGCTAGCAAGATGTGACTGTTGTATCTTGAAGGGTATTAGCTTTGAGACCAACTGCACCGGGTAATTTATCTGTGGTGGCGAAATACTCTTAAGCCTAGTGCATTTGCACGCCTCAGTTAAATTCGATAAGTTTCTTATTCTCTAATGTTATTTTACTATGAGTAATATTTATTTGTACTAATATTTCTCTAAATTTATTGTTATAATATTGATACAGGATTCCAGTGTTTCTTTTAATCTATTAGGAATTTTAAGGTGTCGAGGAAACCCCTGCCACACCCTAAATACCTAATAGTTTAAATAAAAGGAAAATACATAAAATTGAGAAGACATTAACCTAACCCAGTAAAACCACATAATCAACTTAATAGAGTATACAGATATTGCAGATACAACAAAAGTGGTACTCCCTCCGTTTCTTTTTATTTGTTTTAGAAAAAACAAACTAAATTAAAAAAGTGTTTTTTACACCTTATTTTTCTATTATACTCCTTTTTTGAAATATATATCCTAATTACTACCTCCGTTCATTTTTACTTGTCGTTTTAGAAAAAAAAGATCAAAATAGGAGAGTGTATTTTTCCACCTTATTTTCCTATTATGTCATTTTTTAAATATATCATATTTTTAATCCAACAATAATTTCTTACTTTTTCACAAACATTATCTATTCCTAACCCAAGGGGTGTGGTTGAGCGGTTGGGGCTCATCCTCCCTTAACCAAGGGTCGAGGGTTCGATCCTCACCTTGGGTATGGAGCAGCTTTAAATCATTGGGCCAGCTATCCCATCCATCGAGGTGCCTCCAATCGCGAGGGATTCTGCGTTCGGCGGTGGATACCCCGGTCTCGACCAAAAACATTATCTATTCCTAACAAAATTGTAACAAACTTTATTTAAAAACAAACAAAATTTGTATACAATACAAAGATTATCTTATTTTAACAAAAAAAATTATACAAATTTAGTCAATAAAATATAACAGGAAAGAAGATATAATAGACAAAATATAACCTAAATTGCCAAAACGACAAGTAAAAAGGAACAATTTTTTTTTTCTAAAACGACAAGTAAAAAGGAAAAGATGTAGTATATCATTAATACTACCTCCGTTCCTTTTTACTTGCCGTTTTAAAAAAAAAAGACCAAAATAGGAGAGTGTATTTTTGCACCTTATTTTCCTATTATGTCATTTTAAAAATATATATCATATTTTTAGTTCACCAATAAATTCCTACTTTTTCACAAACACTATCTATTTCAAAAAATTGTAACAAACTTTATTTAAAAACAAACAAAATTTGTATACAATAAAAAGATTATATTGTTTAAAAAAAGTATATATATATAATTTTGTCAATAAAATAAAGTAGGAAGGGGGTATAATATATAACTTAAATTGTCAAAACGACAAGTAAAAATGAACAAATATTTTTTTTTTAAAACGACAAGTAAAAAGGAACGGAGCCACTG
The DNA here is from genome assembly GCA_951804385.1 of Trifolium dubium. Taxonomy (NCBI): domain Eukaryota; kingdom Viridiplantae; phylum Streptophyta; class Magnoliopsida; order Fabales; family Fabaceae; genus Trifolium; species Trifolium dubium. Next base: position 17,622,579 of record OX638071.1, on the reverse strand, counting down.
AGGTAGTATAATCAACCAATAAATTCTTATTTTTTAGAACACACTTTCTCTTTTCAAACAATAGAAACAAAACAAAAACAATAAAAATATTATATGAATAAGTTTAGTAAAAAAAAAATAGATACAATTAAAATATTATATAAAATTTAATCATTAAAAAAAAATTAAAAGTGAGGATACAATAGACAAAATATAACTTTAAATTATCAAAATAATAAATAATTAGAAACAAATATTTTTTTCCTAATTATAATTATAAATTATAATTTATTTTAATTATAATAAAAATTAAGATAAAAATTTTATTTTGAGTCAAAAACAAATCTTTATTACTATTTAATTAAAAGTTAATTAAGTGCCCGTTTGACCGGACTTATTTTCTACTTTTTTTCTTCTCCTTAAAAATAGTAAAGTAGGAAACAAATGTGTTTGATTCTACTTTTTTTTATTTGTTAATTCTTTAGTTTATTTCTCTAATACTTTTAAAGAGAAATATGGTTAAATTCAATTTTATACTTCTCTATTTCGTTTAAACTAAATAGAAAAGTAGAAAATAAGCCGGGCCATACGGCATTAAAAATAGGCCAACTCCATCTATATTCCTTGATTCACACGCACGCAGTGAACATCATCGAGCTTGTTGAGCAAGAAAACACCACCCACCATTTTCGCTAAGCCTCAAACCCACACAACACAATACAAAACGAAACTCAAATTTCCTTAATTACTCTATTAATATGTCTTTAGTTATTCAATACTAGCAACAACAACCAAAGAAACATAATTGTGTGATTTTTAACAGCCGCATACACAGTTTCAGACATGGTAGTACTACCACTAGTGAAGCTTGGAACACTTACTCTGAGAACAATCTGCAAACCCGTCGCGAATAGGATAAAGAAAGAAGCCGCGTATCATCCGAAGTTTCGCAATTTCATCGTCAGCATTGCTCAGACTAATCACAGGTTTACTACGAGAATGCAGAGACGAATTTACGGTCAAGTTACTGATGTTGTTATCCCCATTCGTCCTCTTAATGAAGAGAAAGCTGTTCAAGCTGCTGCTGATCTACTTGGAGAACTCTTTGTTTTCACTGTAATTGTCAATTTTACGTTCTTTTTGTTCTTTATAATATTGCACTCTACCTGTTTGTTTTTTTTACTCTGTGTAGAGCTCTTTCATTTCGATATAATATAATATCGTTCGAGTAAACCACTGAATTATTCTTTTATTATGTATACGACATGCTCAAATAGGTCTCTGAGATTATAAGTATTTCAAACAGATCCCTGGCTATATTAAAATGTCAAGTTGGTTTCTATATTTAACCATTTAATATCAACTTTTTCATATATTTTACTTTACAACTTACGATCGATTTGATTTCTAAGTTTATCCCCTATCAATTTAGTCTCAAACATCTTTTTTTGAATGACTAATATGAGTAAAAGGGACCATTTTGAAAGATTCATAAAGTCAGGAATCTATTTGAGAGTGTCGTACAAAGTTAGGGATTTATTTAGTGGTTTACTCAATATCATTCTTTTGAGTTGAATTATTTGAACTTATTTGCGGGGGCATAAACACCTGTAGAATGTTTAGAAGAGCTGTTGAAAACAGCTTATGATATGTTCATAAGCTATTTTCAGCTCATGATATGTCCATAATCTCCCAAAGGTAGCTTATGAAAACAACTTACTTGAAAGCAGTTTGAGTTTAGAAGTAGCCTATACGTAAGCGCATATATGATAATTGTTTGTGCTATAAGCATTTAATTAAGTTAATTTTATAAACAGAGCTTGAATATCACTCTGTGCATTACTATTTCCTTAATCTTTTGGACAGCAATGTCATTCTCATACTAGGTTAAATGGTTTTGTTGCCCTCAAATATGTTAAATGGCACACACATTGCATATTTCTCACTAATTTTTGTGATGGATTATATAGGAATATATTGAATGGTATGGTCATGCAATTCTGTGCCCGATGATCTGTTTACACACTCTTGCTTCTTAGGTGCTCCCTGTGATAGTGGAACTAAATTAAGTTATTTTGATTAGTTTCAAAAAAGATGTCTAGGGCTTTATAATGTATTATTAACCATGAAATATTTACGCAGATATACACACCAGGTTATGGATGATGGGTGTGAACTTGATTGAGTCTGTGTCCTATTTTCCTTCCTATTATTTGAACTCGATTACTAACATATATAAAAATTAAAGTGCTTTCAATTATTTGTAGAATTTTCAGGTTTTACTACTTGTCAAATTATCCATGCAATATTTGATTGATCTATGTTTTGACATTCTAATGTTTCCACTTTTTATAATCAAGAATAACATCATACTAAGAACTTTTCCTCTGTACCATGCCTTCATTTCCTTTTATGCAGGTTGCAGGAGCTGCTGTAATTTTTGAGGTGCAAAGAAGTTCTAGAGCAGAGGCAAGAAAGGAAGAACTACGCAGACAGGAACTACAGGTTGTCTTTTAGTATATCTCCCCATTGTGGACTATCTTTCTATAAGGGTAGACCGTAGAATAGATTATGTAGGGTTTTCATTGAAGCAGAGCGCAGTTAGTCTTCTTGCAGTATGTTCATTGGAGAGAGTAGAAGCAGCTGTAGGGCTCAAATTATTCTAAATACCAAGGCTGTGCTCACTTTTTTGTATCATTGCAGGCAGTAAAGACTAGGAGTGAAGAGTTGGGCATGGAAATTCAACTTCTTGCACAAAAGGTTGAAGAGCTGGAACAACTTGCTAATCGAGGACTTGCTGACATTCTTAACTTCAAGCACACAAATGCAGTCGAAGATAAACAATCAAAATCCAATTGATTGTGGCAGTTGTTAAGCACTTCACTTATACAACTCTTTAGAAGTATAGCTCTTTGGTTTGGGAATTGATGCTAATAATACGCGAAGAGGGACATTTATATTCAACTGTATAAAAGCATATCAGAAAGCAACTATTTTAGATGTGGTGGCGGGCATTGAGGATTAATCTTGCACAAACCCATCCTCAAGGTAGAAAAAATGTAGACCACAATTTTGTCAATGTGTTCATGTTAAAAAATTTCTTTCTTGGGAGGCAAAATCTACGGAAGGTATAGCCTTCCTGATAGAAGCTAAGCAAGTTCTCAAGCCACTGAATTCTCTCATCTAAAGTTTTGTTTGCTAGTTAGTTGCTACTCATCACATTTATCAAATGATTGACAGAAAATAAGTCGACATAATTTTTTTTAATGTAATTTTGTACTAATTAGTAATTGTCCGAAATTATGTAAAAGAGATCAGATGTAGTATAGTTTCCTTGGCTTGCCTTTTCAACCTCAATCTTTCTAGTCTATGAAGCACGGATACACACGGACACGATACGGACACTGACACGTCTACACGGATATTTTTTTTTTTTTGAAAAATGATATAATTCAATATAATTATAAGTATTGGTGTTAGACACAATGTGTATCCGACACGATGCAACACTGAAATACGCCTAATTTGAAAAGTGTTCCTACTTCATATGAGCCTCATTCAAAAGACAAATCTTTTTGCTGCATGTTACTTGGCTTTTGAGTTTTGTTGTTTTTGGCCTATTGTCTATTGATAACCTTGTTTTCCTATACTTTGATTCCTCTGAAACTCATAAGGTGCATATACTACTGATCCCCAAAATATAAAGATATAATCAATTGGGAGACTTTGTATTTTTGTCGCGCCACCTGTCAACTATTTTTCTTTTCTTCCCCATCTTTATACTATGAGAGCTGTTATATTTTTACAAAAGTCTGACACCGTATCCGACATTGTATATTTTGATATGAAAACGATTAATAGAATGGGAAAGATAAAAGGAATATTATAAAAGGAAAATGATACCCCTGATCCTGTGGTGAGTTCAAGAATTGGAATTATGTTCTAATCTCAAGTTCTATCTTTAGGCTTGTCATTCATTAAATTCATATTGAGGGTTGAATATGACCCATCCAATTCTCCGCTACATATTAATTCATGTAATGGTTTTTACTGTCACAATTTCTCTCCAAATAAACTATATAAGCCTAGCATGTGACCGAGTCTTGGACTGGCTGGTAAGCTATATATTGGTCTATGACTATAGATAGATGTTAGATACACTTGTCTATTTTCTTCACCCTTTTATTCTTCTGATCTCTTACTTTCTATTCCTCATGATCATAAGGTTTACAGATTTTGCAGTTGCTCATTTCATTCAGAACGGTGGCTCATATGTGAATTACTACATGGTTGGTCTCCTTCTATGAAATATTTCTTATATTTCCAGAAGTAATTTTAGCTATTGGGATACAGTTCAATTTCCTTCTTTTCGTTGCAACAAAACATATGGTGCCTTGCTTTGAACCCTGAGTTTCACCTTTGTCATTAATGATAAATTATAGTACCATGGAGGAACCAACTTTGGACGATCAGCTGGGGGTCCATGCATTACTACAAACTATGACTATGATGCTCCAATCGATGAATATGGTAAGAAAATCATGCTTGTTATGCACTGTATCTTTGATTTTTTTTTTGCGACATGATTAGCTGAGCATTTTGAATGGATAGTATAGATATAGTTTACTGAGCTTATGAAATAACGTATCATAATTTTTCAGTTAAAATTAATATACATGCATATGGCCCTCAAGACTGATTCTTAGATTATTTCGAGAGCTTTGTGGTATTATAGACAGTTTAATGATGTTCTTGTTCCATCATGACCGAAAAGAGAACTTTTACAATTGAGCACTTCACTATGTTTAGGTTTGATTAGGCAACCAAAATATAGTCATTTGAAGGAGCTTCATAAGGCTATCAAGCGATGTGAGCATGCTTTGGTTTCTTCGGATCCATCCGTTACATCCTTAGGAACACTTCAAGAGGCAATTGTCACTGATATTAAGCAACTAACCCTCTGGCCTCTTCTAGTTATGTGTTTGTTTATGATTAACTACTCTTGTCATGACAAACAATTACCCTATGCTCTCTATGGGCTTGGCGATTTTCCAGGCTCATGTATTTCATGCAGGAACTGCAGGATGTGCGGCTTTTCTAGCAATCTATCATGTACAGACTGCTGTTACTGTGATTTTCAATAATAAGCACTATGACTTGCCTCCGTGGTCCATAAGCATTCTTCCTGATTGCAGAACTTCTGTATTTTCTTTTGAACGAATAAACTTTTGTACTTAACACTACAAAAGTAAGAATATTTTGCAGGACCTTTTATGCTATGTTTATCAGAGCCACAAAGACCAGCCAACTGATGGCAATTCACACTTGAAGTTTTGTTTCAAGTTCAATATAAGAAAATTGAAATATAGGTCACCCAATCAAATCGGGGTGTCCGTGGATGGATAATAAGCAGATAATAATAATGCTAAGACAATAAAAAAATATAACACACAGGCTAAATATTTTCATAAATGCGTACCTACTTGCTAATGCAAGTCAGTTGGTTATGTTATTGCTAGTTCATAAGCGAAAGTATTTGGAGTACTACCACACAACAATTTTATTCACATATCCAACCATGTTCTACGGATTCTAAATTCCGAACCATACAGAAACCAGACAAACTGACTCATACATAGCAAAATGCAAACTGACTCGAAATAGAAAATGTTCGGTTAATATATTGCAGCAGGAGCTTTAGAATGCTTGGCTATTGTCAATTGCAGATATTCCTTCTGATCACCCACAACCTTGTCCACAATTCTCCCTTCTTTCAAGAACAGGAATGTTGGCAAAGTTTGAACATCCCACGCCACAGCAACAGTCTGAAGAAATTAATGTAGTTAATTGCAAGATTCTTAGTTAAATATATACTGCAGACATAAAAAAGATTTAGGTTTTAGATCTGCTCACCTCTAATTCATGAGCATCAACCTTAAGGAAGGTGACATGTGGAAGCTTTTTCGCAATCTTTGCGAAAACTGGAGCAATGAAACGGCATGGGCCACGCCAATTAGCAGTAAATTCAACTACAATCTGTCAATTTGATTTTCTTTCAGTACTTTGAACTTGTTTAAAATTAAGGGGTGAAAAATCAACAATTTTAGAGAATCACAAATAATACTGATTAATTACTGAAGATGCCACAATCTTCAATAACAAGACAAGGCTTAAACACAAAAATAATAGGAAGTTAAAAGTTCTTAGAATAAAGATCAAACATTTGACTATGGTCAATTGAAGATTACAAGCCAGTTATCGTTTTAAGTAAGTTAACTTCAGGGTGGTTCACCATAAAAATGGGTTTGGTGAAGTTGATATGAAAAAGGGGTATATATTTTTTTAGTACATCAAGATAAATTGCTCTGCCGAGATTTGAACCCTGGATCTCCCCCAACCCAACTCATATGTCCCCAGTTCTTACCACTTGAGTTATCCTACAGGAACAAAGGGATATATCGATGATGATTTCATGTTGGTTTGTTGAAAAGGTTGAAGATTTTCAACAATTTGGTTTACTAGTAGTAAATAGCAAAATACAACAAGATTTTCAATTATCCATATATAGCAAGAAAAAAAATTATCCAAAACCCTAACGACCTAATAAAATTTCAAAATAAAAACGCAAAATCAAGTTTAAGATTAGTTACCAGTCTTTGGGAATCGTTTTCTTTCTCGAGCTGAGCCTTCCAATCCTCAACACTGTGAACTCCGATCACTTGTCCCTCTTCTGCTGCCATTCTTCGTCGAAAATTACTCTTTTGCTTTCAAATTTTTTTTCTTTTCTTTAAAACTTGCTCTGATCCCAAATCGTAAACCCCCTCTAGCTCTTATATACTGCGAGAAACCCTCATGGAAACTTGTTACGCACGTTTTCTGCGTTGTCAACGTTTACGTTTCACAAATCCCTCATTCTTCATTTCATCTTCAATATTTCGATGAGGCGTTACTTTTCCAAATTCATTCATTCACCTATTCCCGAGACGGGGTCTTATTGTAGTACAATAATTTGTAAAATTCATCAACCATTATTCTAAGGAAAATCTAATGATTATTCAACAGGAACTTCTGTTACATCATGTGATTCATTGTCTGAAGAAAAACCAAAACAAAATTCTGTTTCTGTATGCCAGCAGAGGGCGTGGACTTAACTCCTAAACCTCAGGTTTTAACGAAAGCCGAGATTCTGCGATTAGCTGATCTGTTTGTGAGTTCCGGGGTTAATAAGATATGGTTGACCGGTGGTGAACCGACTGTTAGAAAGGATATTGAAGATATTTGTTTTGAATTGTCGAGTTTGAAGGGATTAGAAACATTTGCTATGACTACTAATAATATTGTTTTGGCTAGAAAACTTCCAAAGCTTAAAGAATGTGGACTTACTTCTTTGAACATTAGTTTAGATACTCTTGTACCGGCTAAGTTTGAGCTTATGACGAGACGTAAAGGGCATGAAAAAGTAATGGATTCAATTAATGCCGCTATAGATCTTGGTTATAATCCTGTTAAGGTATATAAGGCCTCTTATCGTTACATTTTGCACATTTTTTGCTTTGGTCAGGTCAACTATGTGGCATTATATCAAAGTGGAATCTGAACTAATATTTATCAAAGTGCAAAATGTTGTCAAATAACGGCTACAGAAGCACTATTGCATAGCGAAGGTTTAGTAAATTGCCATTTTCTGCGATCTGCGATTGACAACATTGGTCACCTTCCCATCAATAGCTCCCCGTTTGACTAATTCATGAAGTCATTCTATGTTACTGATTGATGAATTTGAATTTGAAGAGTAAAGTGTGTCTTATAAAATTATTACATTATTAAGCTTGATCTTATAAATTTACAAAAGGGACAATGAAAATCAGTCGTTAAATATAGATAACATTTTTCATGTGTACCTTCAGCAAGAGATTAATGTAGTGTTCTTGCAGGTAAGCTTAAGAGATCCCTTGGGAAATGGTGCAGCGGATCATGAGCCGAGGGAGATAATTGGCGCAGCGGTATGCACTTCTTGTTATTATCACTAAGTTTCAGAATTTCATTATCACGATTTAGTAATTTCTTTAGTATCTTTGTCAGCATTAGTTATCCTCTTTAATATGATGATATGATAATTGAATTATATTTACTTGCTATTTTAATAAAATTTGTCAAATTCAGCCCTGGAAAATGTTATTGAATTTTACATGTCACTGATGGGAGTGAACTTGCCTAGCTAAATAGTCAAAACAAAAGTGCAGTGATGTCAATTGCGGATCACAAAAAATAACAGTTTGTTTAAATTCTGCTTCGGAACATGAAGTGTTATAGTGACTATTTCACAATATTTTGTACACTAGCGATTTGTTCAAATTCTTCTATGCTATAGCACCATAGTGACTAGCGCCACTATAGCTGCTATTTAACAACACTTCAATAGTGAATCATATAAGTTAGTTAAGCTATTATATGGGAATTTGTACTATTATGTTTGTTTAGCATTCCCGATTATTTGGTTTACGTGAAGAGGAAGAAACCTTCACACGCCGGCATGTTTGACATAGCGAAAACAACAAATAAGCCAATGATACATATTGGTGGATAAGGTCTGGTCATTCTTTTTTTCTCTTTATAGCTTTTTGCATTCAATCTCTTAGAAGATTGATACTACAATTTACTAAACCAGAAAATTACTTGTCTTTGATTTAAGATATCATATATATCATATATTGTTAAAAATCGCGTATAAGGCATGCCACCAGAGCACAGCCCGAAACAAAGCAGTCTGAATTGAGCATTGACCGAGATCATCACGGCTGTTTAATCTCACTTCGTACGGGCCGATACAATTTTTCATTGGTTCTTCTAGCATATATTTTGTCGAATAATTTTGTTATTTTTAGCAAATATCAAAGGGTTAAAGAATAAAGGGTATAGCAGTGAACAATGCTTAAAGTTTAAGTGTGGCTTTTTGTTGTACTAATATTTATCAAAGTCACGTAGCAAATTGGTATTTGGAGAAGGTCGGTAATTAAAGCATGTTATAAATTATGGGGTTGTTAACTTTGACATCGAATTTAGTTAGTATAACCCACTTACAAGGGGTGCATGTGGTGGTTTATGAGTAGTTGGGGGCACGCCGCCAAGAAAATAGAAGTGTATTAAGTAATTACATTGGATTGGTGGTTAGTTTTCATGCTAGCATTAGAACGAAAATGGATTTTCTGCTGACACATTTATAGCTCTCAGCTGTTCGATCTAAATTGCCTTTTAAGATGGTTTTACTAGGGTGTCAAAAAAAGAAAGATGGTTTAACTAGGTAAATTAACTGTGTGACGATGTGATCTAAATCATTTGATTTCAAATTAACAGCTCAGATTTAAAACTATTGAAAGGTGGACAATATGGAACTTGATACCATTATTGGTAAATATCTTAATGTCGGATATCTAGAAGAAAAAAAATGGTGGTGATAATTTTAACTAAGGTGAGAAGGAATTTATTTCTATATAGAAAAATGATTTTAGTTAGGAATTTATTTCTATATCTTATAGAATATATTCGACAAAGATTAATCACTCTAGTATAAATTTAGAAATTTCATACCAATATTATATAGTAAAAGAATAAATAATAAACTTAATAACCACTTTTTTTTTGCACAAAAATTTAATAACCACTTAATAATGAGAACGCACCTAAAAAAACTTCATAATGAGAAAAGATTAATTTCAAAGGTGTATTTTACTTTGTGTTTCAAAGTTTATTTACTTTGGAGCTAGACTTGGTCTGGGAGGGGACCGGAATCATTGATCATAGAACTCGTTTTGAACTCTAGACTTCTAAAGCTCCCTTCTCTTAATAATCAGAAAGTGAAAGTAAAAAAAAAGTGAATAATTACTTAAGAAAAGCCATTTTATTATTGAGTTCTAAAAAATAATGAAAAATATTAAATTTATTGAAATAGATAATGATAAAATTAAATTATACTTTAATTAAGTATACCAAATTTTTTTGTTTCATACCAAAAAATAATTAGAAAATAAAAAACAAATATGTACTTGTCAAAAAGAAATGTAATTTGTTGAGAGAGATTTTTTTTGATAAATTTTTGAGAGAGATGTATGTTAAATAAAAAACTTAACTTTGGAAAAATAGAATCAAATATTTTGCTAAGATGTTTATATCAAATTAAAGGTGAGATACAGTGTAATTTGAAGATATTTATCACTCAATAATATTTTAACCGATATAATTTTAGGTTTAAATATGTAAAATGTCCTTGTATTTTGAGGTCATTTGAGTTTTAATCTTTGTATTTTAAAAAAATTCAAATTGACCATGTCTTTCATTTTACTTTAAAAAAGATCCCTTTTTTGATGACATGTCACTTGAATTTTAATCCTTGTAATTTATAAAACTTCAAATTGACCCTGTACTTTCGTTTTACTTTCAAAAATATCTCTGAACTCATTGGTGCAAAGTCATCAAAAAAATGACACAAAATGGGTCTTGGGACCTTTTTGAAAGTAAAATGAAAGTACAGAGTCAATTTGAAAAAAAGTTCAAAGACTAAAACTCAAGTGACCCAAAAGTACAGAGACATTTTACATATTTAAGTCTAAATTTTATAAAATAGACGGTTGAATTGAAAGTTTATATCATATAGATTATTTGTGTTAAATTTCAGACAAATACAAAATCATTTGATATGTTATTGAGACATATCAAAATTAACGATTTGTATGATTTTTATAAAAATTTATATCTGTTAAATATTATTGAGTGGTTCAGAAATAAATAACCTAAATTATGAAGGGGTAAATTAGAAAAACCCCCATATTAAATCATCAAAAAATCTATTAATAAAAAAGAAACAAATATTTGAGTAAAAAAAACAAATATTTGTTAAAATATTTATAGCAAAATATATCAGTATCACTCAAAAACATAGAAAAAAAATATATAAAATTGAGAATAAGTATTTTTGTTAGGGTTAGATAAGGAAAAAAAAGAGAAAAGTAGTTTTGATTTCATAATTCATCATCAGAATCAAACCCAAACTTTGTGTTGCGTCAAATTGAAGTTTCTTCTGCTCATATAAACTTCAACAAATCGCCGCCTCCTAACTCGGAGGTTCTCTTTTCCGTCAACTCGCTTCTTTCATATTCCGATTCCATCTTTTTTCTTTCTCTAACCCTAAAGGTATATATTACCCATCACCGATTTTTTTAACTATAATTTCAATATCAGTTGTGAAAACCCTAAATTTGTTCAATTAGGTTAGTACTGTCACTGCTATGTATATATTATACTGCAATTTGAGTCCATTATTGTTGCAATTATTGTTATTATTTTTCTTGAATGTGAATGTTTATTTTAGTTTTAGAGTTTTTATTATTTTAGGTTAAAGTTAATTAATCGGTGATCACTTTCGATAGTTCTAAATTGCGGTTGCGGTTACCGTGATATTGCAAGCAGATGATATAGTAGTTGTTTTGTAGTTGTAGAGACCTCTAAAACTGTTATATTGTAACTGCATTTGAAATTGCGGGTAGCGATTTAAAACCATGATTTTGCGATTTGGGGTGTTACCACTGATGCTGTGTTAGGAATTGCGGTCGTTGCAGTGTGAATTAGTCACAACATTGCACAACTCTTATTAAAGGGAGATAACACTGATTTATGTTCATATTTTGTATTAAAAATGTGATGTGATTTTATCCATTTCAATTCCCTGCTTATTTGCATTTCGTCGCGTCTGTATTGGCGTTTCCTCACGGTTGTAATGCCGATACCGTTTTGTTGCGGCGGATTTTTAAAACCTTTCATAGAAATCCTTAACCGAAATTGCTATTTGTGATTTTAGCTATCGATGTAAGTTTTTTTTTGTTGCAATTTTTCAAGGAAGGTATGATGAAAGAAAATTCCAACAGAAAATATGGATCTTCTTCTCAAAAGTCCATGAAAGAGAAGGAAAAACATCTGGTGGATAAGATTCAAGGGATTTTCACCGATCTTCAGTCTGCAAGAAAGGAAAGCAGGGCTAATGACATTGTGATCTGTGAGGAGCAGATGCATCAGTTGCTTCGAGAGTGGAAGGCAGAACTGGAGTCTCCTGCTACCTCCTTAGCTGTATGTCTTTCAATTGTTATGCATAACCTGCATAATATATGTGCATGTTTTTTTCCCCATTTTGCAAAGAGATCTGAATTATATATATATATATATATATATATATATATATATATATTTATGTATTATCTATGTTGGTATTCTAGGATGGGAGCCTTGGTTCGTTTACTGGGGAACTAGCCCAACTGTTGCAAGAAATTGAGGAGAAAGATGATGCAACAAGTCCATTAACAAAACCTGGGCTATTGAATACTAATTTCCATCAAAATAACATAATTGATAGCAATTATCTGTTTTTTCAGGAGGTGAGTTTCTTTTACATGTTCCGGAGAGTCCTATATATATATCTGTAGCATGTTAACTTCTCTGGTTCTATATTTGAAGCCAAACCTTTATCCTAATTATTTTCATTTATCATGCTTATCAGTTGTATGCTTTGGTTATAGTCCTTACATTTTTAATAGGGTGCTTTTATTTGTTCGTTTACTGTGCACTTTTGATGGCTCTGCCTCTAACTGTACTATAGTTTTGTTTCTTTGTGCTAGATGATAAATAGTTAAACATAAATGAATATTTAAGTTATATCATAAAGTATAGCATATGGGATGGGAACACTACCAATCCGTATGTGGTTATAAACCAGTGACAGTGAAGCGAGGACAGAAGGGAATTGTAACATAATTAAGAGGTGGACTTTAGTATTGGAAAGTTTGTAATGTAGTGAAGTGGTTATAAATGGAGTGAGGGGGAACGGAGGAGGTTAAGGAAATATTTGGGAAAAGGTTGGGTAAGCTGGCTGGCTTGAGGCAGGGGTCTTATCTATTTTTTGTTTTATCATTTCATTGTTCTGTTTTCCTTTTCCAAAATATATCAGAAACTAGTCTCTAGTTGTACGCTTGTTTCTGATTGTAAGAAACAATTTCCGTTTGAGATATCCCTAGTTTAATTTGTTGATCCGATTCCTATCAAATTGATATTAGAGCTTTAATCTTGGTGCTATGGTACATCCTGCTGGGGACGAGGATTCGAGCTCTTGGTGGAGAAGCACCTATTAGTGGGTTGCATTAAGGAACACTTCGATGCAAAGGGAATCATCGAAGGAGGAGAAGCTGGCTTGTGAGTGCATTGAGAGGTACAACTCTCAAATAGCCTCAAATAGTGGTGTTGGTAGGATCGATGCTACCCACAGGTAAATTTTTTGACTAGCACTCCTTTGGCGTTTTAACCTAGACATTATTATACCTATATCTGATGGTGTGGAGGATAAAAAGTTGAGGAAAACGGTTCATTCAACTTCCATATAGAAAATAGAGAAAGAGATGAAGAGACCAAGCGCAATGTAAAAGACAAGTAGACAACAAAGTGGTGGAGGCAGAATCAGAAGTAAGACAACTCCTCAAGCTCATCACAGAGGGAAATGAGAGGCAGATGATGAAAAAATATTGACATCAGTGGCTAGGGGATGAATAGATAGAGAAATCCTGTTAGAAGGGATGGTGGAAGTCGTAACATAATGGACAAGCGGAACTGAGGGAGTGTGTGAAATGAGGTGGTCATAAAGGGGAGTGTGGAGGAACAAATTATTTGGTAAAAGGTTGGGCGAACTGGCTGGTTTGAGAGAGGAGTTTTTTCTGTTTTCTGCTCTATCATTTCATTATTCTAGCATTCTGTTTCCTTTTCCAAAATATGTGAGAAACTAGTCTCCAGTTGTACATTTGTTTCTGATTGTAAGCTACAATTTCCATTCGAGATATCTTTAGTTTGATATATAAATCCAATTCCTATCATGTTGTGCATGGTATTTTAGTTTGTTCCGGAAAACCTAATTTGCTAGATCATTTTTTGACCTTGTTTATGAGGGAATTATCATGACTCTCTACCCGAAGTCCCAAAATTTATCACTTGAACTCAGCCCAAGTCATCTGATAATGTGGTGTAGGTTAGGTTGTTGAAGGTTTTAAGATGACTTCCAACTTTGTTCTGATTTTTCAGTTCACATTATTCCAACTTGTTGAAATTCAGTTGTAGAGGTAAATTACCAAAAAAGAACTCTTAAAATATAGGCTAAATTGCACTTTTGGCCCCCTAAGTTTCAGAAACTTGCGATTTTGGTCCCCGAACTTTCAAAACAGCGCTTTTGGCCCCCTATCTTTACATTCTTTTGCAAAAGGTCAATTTTGACCAAGTCAACACCGATGTGGCAAGTCACTTGAGTAAAGATAGGGGGCCAAAAGTGCTATTTTGAAAGTTAAGGGGCTAAAATTGCAAGTTTCTGAAACTTAGGGGGCCAAAAGTGCAATTTAGCGTAGAATATACAAGTCAGGACTAGTTAACCATTTAACTGTTAAACGGTGTTCAGAGTTGTGAATGGCTAACTACTTCTTGACTTGAGTGGTTAGTTGTTCCTAAAATGTAAATATTTGAATGTAGAACTTAGGGCCTACTGCAGTAGCCTTTCATTCATGGCATGACTAAATGAAAATTGAAAAAGATTTTAGGAAGCAAGCAAGCCCTTTTTTTTGTAATTTCTAATAGAAAAAACTATTGCACATTGCATGTAGAAAGAGTATATGTGAATTGAATGTTTCTATCTGTTTAATCTTTTTTGTTGCTCTATTCATTAATCTTATGTTTTTTGTTTTGTTTTTCTTTAAGAGATAACAATTGGCATATTCTTGCAGAATTGTTTTGATAATAACCAGCCACTAGATCATACTTTCAAAGGCTCTGCTTCAACTCTGTTCAACAGTCCTTTAAATAGCTCAGACATGGCTCAGTTGGATTTTCAACAATTCGGTTCAAATCAAGATATGGATCACATCATTGTAAATAATAACTCTGATTTGATTGGTCAGTTTGATATCTATCAAGAACACAACCTCGGGCATAGCACAGAAATAAAAAACTCTGAGTCAGATCAATTTAGTCATATTCTTGAAGAAGGCTTTGATTGTAGCCAATTTTTCAGAGATGATGACCCTACACAATGTGGACAGAATCTTATACCTAACATTCTTCCAAATATCTGCCCTCCACCTTCTGCTTTTCTAGCCCCAAAATGTGCACTGTGGGACTGTTTTAGACCTGCTCAAGGGTTACAGTACTGTCAGGACTACTGTAGTAGTAATCATGAGGATTTGGCAGAAAAAGAGGGTGTCCCTGGCACAACTCCAATTTTGCGACCCGGTGGCATTGATATAAAAGATGGTCCTTTGTTTGCTGCTGTTCTTGCAAAGACAAAGGGAAAAGAAGTGGGCATCCCTAAGTGTGAAGGTGCTGCTTCGACAAAAGCTCCTTGGAATGCTTCAGGTTAGTATGCAAGATTTTTACTTTTTTTTGTATCTCACTAATTATATTATTGAAATTTTGCAAATTTTAGCAATAAGCTTGTCTATTAAATGTGATATAGAAGATATTTATCGATAAATACTTGTTAGTTTCATCTATTTGCTTAAGTTTAAATTTAAATTTGTTGGGTTTTCTTTTGCAGAGCTCTTCAATATTTCCTTACTTGAGGGTGAAACAGTTAGGGAGTGGCTCTTCTTTGACAAGCCTAGAAGGGCATTCGACAGTGGAAACAGGAAACAGAGATCGCTCCCTGATTACAGTGGGCGTGGTTGGCATGAATCAAGGAAGCAGGTGATGAAGGAACACGGGGGACAAAAGAGATCATATTACATGGACCCCCAGCCTCCTAATCGTGATTGGCATTTGTACGAGTATGAGATCATTAACGACAGTGGTTGTGCATTATACAGACTAGAATTAAAGCTCGCGGATAAAAAGAAAACTCCAAAAGGAAAAGTGTCTAAGGATTCTCTTAATGATTTGGAAAACAAGATGGGAAAGCTAACGGCTGCTTTTCCATCGCCAGACGATGGAAAATCTGTCAAGGGAAAAACTGATGCCAAGTCTGAGAATGTTGGCCTGCCTGCCTGAAATTAAATAAATAGTTTCTGGGATGATTTATGGCAAATGACTGACCAACATGTACATATTAGAGGATAGACTTCATCTTATGGAAATTTCTAACATTTTATGGACCAAGGTAATGACAGAGTCTTGTGGTGGTAGGTGTTCATATTCTATTATTCGTCAGGAAAAAAAAAATGCTGAATTAGTATTTGGATTCACTTTTAGGAGAGTTAAAAGTGATTTTAGGAAGATTTAAAATTTCTCTTGGTATGTTTGAGGTTCTCAATTAGTTGATCTTTCCTTTAAAATTGATTTTGACTTAAACCTGATATTTGTAGTTTTTGGCTCCAAATATAATTTTTACACAAATTTATTATAAAAACCTTAAATTTACTTATAAGCAAAATCACATTTTACAAAATCAACTCAATTTAAATTATATTTTGTCATTGTAAAATCAAACACAAACTAAATCGATATCCTACGTACTTTTGAATATTGGCATTGTGGCAAGTAATCATATTCCCTCCGTTCCGGTTCCTTTTTAAGCTTCTGTTTGGAATCAAATTAAGAAAGTGAATGTTTGCATTTATATATTTATTTATTATACCCTCATTTATTTTATTGGGTAGCTTAATGAATTTCACCTTTTATTTTTGGACTGAAAAACCATATTCAAATTCACCTTCATTTATTCAAAATTTAAAAGTATATCAATTGAAATCATAACATATTCAAATTCGTTAAAAATTAAAATGGATAAATCTGCGAACAAGTTTTCAATATGTGAGTTAATAACATAAACTAACATTTTCAATATGTGAGTTAATAACATAAACTAACATAATGATAGATCCTACAATTGATTTGATAAAATACAAATGTCAAGAATAGTCAATTTTTCAACTTTTTTTTTAAAATTTAAATATAACAGTGTAAATTAAAATATATTTTCTCATTTTCCTTCACCATTTTATTTCAACTTGTTTCGTAGTAAACTACAAGTAGATTTCAAGAACAAATAAAATATAAATAAATAGACAACCTTGCATATCACAAAACTCATACATTTTTTCATCAAGAAAAACACTAATATCCAATGATCTTCCTAAGTTTATTGTTGATTTATTCATCTGAATCCTATAAAACTATATTATTTGTTAAATACAATGTCAATTAAGATATTTTTTTCAACGTTCTCTTACTACAAAACTTCCACTTTTTTGTCAAAAAAAACTTCCAAATTCAATGATCTTCCTACGTTTATTGTAAATTTGTTCAAGTTAATCCCATCAAACTATATATTTTTTAAATACAGTATAAATTAAGATATATTTCCTCATCGTTCTCTCACTTACTTGTTTCCTGGTAATCCACATGAAAATTTCAAGAACATAAAAAAATACAAATTATCAGACAATTTGCATATCACAAAACTCTCACATTTTTTTGTCAAAAAAAAAACTCTCATATTAAATGATTTTCCTACGTTTACTGTTGAATTATTCATCTGAATCCCATAAAACTATGTTTCTTATTAAATACAAGGTGTAAATTAAGATATTTTTTCCATCGTTCTCTCACTATAAAACTCCCACGTATCTTATTCCAAACTTTCAATGATATTCCTACGTTTATTGTATATTTATTCAACTGAATCTCATCAAACTATAATTTATTAAAAATGAAGTTCTAATTCACATGTAAATTACAAGAACAACAAAAAAATACAAAGAAATAGAAAACTTTGCATATCACAAATTTTCCACATTTTTTCGTCAAAAAAGTCTCACATTTTGAGATCTTCCTAACTGTATTGTAGATTTATTCAATTGAATCTCTAAATTACATTTTTTTTAAAATATAGTGTAAATTAAGATGTTGTTTCCTTAAAAAAAAAAAATATTGTTTCTCATCGTTCTCTCATCTTATTTCAACCTATTTCGTAATATTCCACATGTAAATTTTAAAAACAAAAAAATTGACAACTTGCTTATCATTAAACTTCCGCATTTTTTCATAAAATAAAACTCTCACGTTCAGTCATCTTTCAACTTTTATTCTAGTTTTATTCAAGTTAATCCCATCAAACAATATTTTTTTTAAAATAAAGTGTAAATTAAGATATATTTTTTCATCTTTCTCTCACCCTTTTATTTAAATATTTCGTAGTAAATTTCAAGAAAAAAATAAATGAATAGACAACCATAATATCTCAAAATTCACACATTGGTTTTGCATTTTTTGTTAAATACAGTGTAATTTAATATATCGTTTCCCATTATTCTAACCTTGTTTCAAATTGTTTTCCTAGAATAAATTGTTTCGTAGTTATCCATATGTAAATTTCTAGAACAAAAAAATAAAGAAATAGGCAACCTTGAATATTATAAAAGTCCTACTTCTTTTTCTCAAAAAAAAAAAACACTCTTCTTCCCATGTTTATCGTAGATTTTTTCAACTAAATTTCACCAGATTAAATATTTTTAGTTTTACATACAGTGTAAACTAAGATATATTTTTTCATCGTTCTCTCAACTTGTTTCGTATTAATTCACATCTAAATTTCTATAACGAAAAAAAATACAAAGAAATTGGAAACCTTGCATATCACAAAACTTCAATATTTGTTTGTCAAAATAAAAACTCCCTCCTTCAGTGATATTCCTTCATTTATCGTAGATTTATTCAACTGGATCTCATCAAAGTAAATATTCTTTTTAAAAAAAATTCAATGTAATTTGAGATATATTTTTCCATCGTTTTATCACCTTGTTGTTTCAACTTGTTTCCTAGTACTCATCTGCGTTAGATTCTATGTACCTTTATATTATATGTATTTGACAGGACAGATACCACCAAGCACGATCATCAGTAGATTTGATTTCAGCTAAGATTATAAACAGTAATTCCTACAGTTGATGCACAATGATGTTTGTGAAAGTGTTTTAATAAAATACATAATAAAAATTCAAACAAATTGATATTGTAGAAGAAAATTGTGATACTTTTTAATTAACATTCCGTAAGTGTATGAATATTGCCCTTAAGTGTGATTTTCAGTAAGTCGTCTGTGAACTTTTGAAATGAACTGAATGAACTCAACACTTCTATAGGAGAATCAATCTTTTCATAATTTCTAACAAAAAGTTTGAAAAATAAAGTTAATAAACCATATATATATATATATATATATATATATATATATATATATATATATATATGTATGAGGAGAATAATTGAAATGTGAAAAAAAATGTGATTGTAATTGGTAGCTTTTGGCTCCAAATATTATTCAACTCACTTTGACATCAAATATAAATAATTACCTTAAATTTACTTTTAACCAAAATCACATTTTACAAAATCAATTCAATTAAAAATATTGGCATTGTGTGAAGTAAAAGCATAAAAGAAACTCATAATCTGGTGCTTGGATTAAAAGTGATATCTATTGCATCATGTAAGTAAGATGTTGCACATTTTCTGATGGATCAGTTGGAATCTCCTTTCTTTGCTATCCCACTTAAAATTTAGAAGCACTATGTTGATTGTCCTGCATGTTATTTAATAGTGGGATTAATTTAATTGAGTGTCCACAATTCCATGGAGTATTATTCTGGTATACCTTCAACTTCAGTTTTTTATTTTGAATCAGCAAATATATATTTTATAATATTCAACCAAAAATATAAGACATACTAATGGTGAGAATAAGAACAAAAGTACAATAAAATACAAACACCGATAACAGCACCAATAGTCATAAACCTACTCCTTCAACTCCAATTTAGTTACTACATACTAGTTTGAAGGAAAATATAGATTTTTTTTAAAGAACTTTTACTTAAAAGTGTGTTTGGACGGAGAGATTATTCTGAGATAAGGTAATTTTTTTAAAGAATTTAAAAGTTTCTATGTAAAATTGTCCCCTAATTGTTTTGCTCCAAAAATTGCAAATTGGATCTCACCAAAAGTCAAAACAAAAAGTTAAAAACATATAAACATGTGAAGATGCTATTTTATTTTATCTGAGTTTGTGTCCAATCCTCCCCTCAAGTGAATATTACAATTGAGGGGACCTTTTTCTCAGTTTGACTCCTTTTAATTCTTAAAAGAATGAGATCTAGTAATTTAGAGTTTTATTACGAGATAAAAAGATTTGATTAAGTAATTATTCCCCAAAGATTAAACATGAATTCTCTCATAATTTGTCATTTAATTTAAGTTCTTTAACCACTAAACTTTTTTTTTTTTGTCAAATAATTTAATAACTAAAATTTTACCGAGAATAAGTGGGAATATTAGAGTTCGAATGTCAGTCCTTATACATTACGTATAAATATCCTATCAATTTTTAGGCTCACAAAACATTAACTACTTAACTTTTTTTTGATCATATTAACTACTTAACTTAACTTTGTAGATTTTTGTTTTTTCATTTTACTTCTTTCTTTATTGGGACCACGAGATACTTTCCTTAGTGATACCAACACATTTGTTGTTATTAGCCAAATAGTAAAATTTAATTTAATACAATAAAGCAAATATTCTCATGCAATATGTCAAAGAAACACCACCACAACTTTATCTAACATTTTAATTCATGACAATGACTTCACCATACAAAAACATAAAAAATAAACAGACAAGTCGAGAACCAATTACTTACTAACTGCCAAACATACTAAAATTAGTAATGACTAAATTAAACTACATGAACATGTACTAATTTTTTTCCTCAACAATCTCTTGAAGCTTCATGCAGAAATCATCAATATAAGATGACTCAAGATCTTTATTAAGCAACATTTCTCTAATCTTATCATGATTAGTCTTAACTTTCTTACTAATTTCATTCTCATCATCCATAACAATACTCACAGCTTTGTAAACACTATCCTTAGTATAAAACCCATCTTCAGTTTTCTCAACTTCCACACCAACTTCCAAATTATTTGCCATCATTCTAGCATTCAATATTTGATCACCAACGTTTGGTAACAAAACCAATTGACACTTATTTACCAATGCTTCTGATAAAGAACCTGAACCACAATGTGTAATGAAACAACCTACAGAAGGGTGTCCCAAAATCAATTGTTGTTGAACCCAACCACCATAAACAACACCTCTTCCTTCAACCCTTTGTAAAAATCCTTCTGGTAATGCTTCTTCAATTGTTGTAAAACCAAAAGGAGGTTTCAATGCTGCGAAAAACGGCATACAAGTTAACTCAAGACCAAGCATTAATTCTTGAAACTGATTTGGCCTCAAAACACATTCACTTCCAAAACAACAATAAATAACTGAATCTTCTTTGAATCCACCAAGCCAATTAGCCCAATTCTCTTCCAAAACAGAATTTGAGTTTTCAAGTATAACCGGTCCCGAAGTAAGAACCGGTTTATTAAATTGTTTCTCAATGAAATCAAGATATGGTCCTTCAATTTCTCTGCATGTTCTGTATCCCAGTGCATCAGCTTCACTCAAAGCAATGAATTGTCTATCATAAAAGAGAACATTGCTACCATAAATATCTGATCTTTTAGCAGCAAAGGCTTTAGCTTCATGATTATATAGCATGATAGATGAATGAGGGTAACCAGAAGGAGGTTCCATGAGATCAAATTCAGTTAAATTTGTACCCTTATAATATCTACTCGGTGCTAGAGTGTAACCAATCATGACTGAACTAGCTGTGCAATAATGAAAGGCTTTGATGCCTAAAGGTTTGGTTAAAGATGGAATCCAATGTGTGAAATCATAGAAAACAATATGAGGTTTGAGATTTGTGAGATGAGTTTCAATGTCAGGTTTTGTTAGATCCATTGCAGTCATGATGTGTTGTTGTAAAGGGTAAGGAACATCAGCAGTTGTTTCTGCATTGGGAGGGAGACCTTCAACATGAGGAACTGTGATGGTGATAAAGGTGATTGATTCAGGGTGGAGATTATATGGTTCTAATTTGGATTGTGCTTTTTTTGGTGTGAAAAAAGTGATTTTGTGACCTTTTTTGGCTAACTTATTTGCTAAGTGAATGAATGCAGTTTGGTGTCCCAAGGCAAACCATGGATACATTGCTATGTGTAAAGGGAATGATGAAACCATGATGATGATTCTCAATAAAATAAAAATAAAAATTAACTAATGAAAAAAATGAAGAAGAAATGAGAAAAGAGTGATTAGTGATAAATGGGTTTGCTTAAATATAGAAATGAGGCGAGAGTGATGGAGATCCTTTTATTTTGGTGGTGAAGGAAGTTGTCTTGTGTTATGTGTATTCATTCATAAACAAACAATCAAAGCAATGTGTGGAGTGAATTGTGTATTGTGTAACTGCATGCATCCACAACATATTTGGATGCATCAATATCAATGTCGACTAAATTGAGATAACTAACTGATGTATTTTATTAATTATTTCAAAAGTTTTATTATTATTATTATTATTTATTTAATTTTGCTTAGTTCCAAAAACAAATTTTTGTCTTGCAATTATAAAAGGGTACTGTGAGATGAAAAAGTAATTTTTGTTTGGTTTAAAAGAAATAGAAAAGAGAGAAATTAAAATACGAAAATTTATGCATGTATTTGGACCATAAAATAGTTTAAATACATGTATTAATATCTGTGTTTCAAGCAATAAGTGTCTATGATTCAAAATTTAATTATTCATAGTTGCTAGAGTATTTATTCATGTAATTAATTTTATGTGATATGCCATGCATGTTCGTAATCCAAATTGGTTTGTTCATGTGGTTGATTTAAGTTCTTGTTTTGATATGACTATGATTCTGATTAAGTTATTGAATTAGCAATATGATGTATGTGAACTTGATTTATTATGGGAAAATATATATTTATTGATAGATATGTTGAAAATTGATGCAAAATTTTTTAGCACTTATTTATTTGCGAGAATATTTTAAATCCGAAATTTTTATCGAGCTTAAATTAATTTGATATGTCATTTTTAATTAGTGAGAATTTTTTTTATCATATATTCATATTTAGAGAATTAATGTTGATGATGTCCTATATTGATAATTTGATTTGAAAAATAATTTTTTTAATTTTTTATGTGTTGTGAAACTTGTTGAAATACATTTTACTGTGGGGGCATATATATATATACACGCAAAATATTGTGAGAATAATTTTGTTGCTTCATGACTTAAAATTTTTATTGTTATTTATTATTATTATTATTTATTATAATATTAATTATTTGAAAGTTAAGGAATTTGTATAGATATATATATATATGATATGTGATAGAGATTTTGTCGCTTAAGAATATTTTAAGCAGACCTAAATATAGTTGTGATTTATGAGATATTTGAGAGATAACATACAATGATATATTCTGAGTTAACCATTGTATTAAAATAATAATGATGTTTAAGAAACTGTTTTCTATATAAAAATAAATATTTGTGTCGATCTGATCTCTCAAATGTAGGGTTTGTCGCTCGAAAGTTTTCAAGTAGACATGTTCAATAAATCTAATTATAAGAATAAATTCTTACTCAGTGGAAATATTATGGCTTAGAATTTATCTAAGTAGACTTGATGAATTATATTATGACAATCAATTCGACAATATATGAAATACTGTTTATATCGGATGAACCATTGTATTGAAATAATACAATGATGATTAATTGAATATGAGACGTTAAAAATAAATTATAAATTTCTTTTATATTAAAAGTAGCGTCGCTTACTTAACGAAGCAGACTTATATTTTGGAGTACAAGTTTATTGTTATAAACTTGGAAAATATGAGTTTAATTGACTTAGAGATGTCTTAGTCAATATTATATGATATGAGAAAATTATTCTTCAACGTTTGTGTAAAGTACATACTGTAAAAGCTCCTGGGAAGAAATAAATATGTGAAACATCGAGGAGAATGGGATCTTAAGCCATTTGAAATTAACAATTGATGAGAACCCAACCTTTGTGATTGGAAACACCACGAATAAGGGTAAACTATAAAACATTTAATGAATTTCATATCCCTTATTGTGAGACTGCTAACATACATCAAGTGTCTTGGGTTCCATTGCTTGTAAAACTAATTCACTGTGTGTTAAATCTTATCAGTTTAGGACAGGTTCCATAGCTTACCACACTATTCTGACGATGGATTACAACTGCGATGTTTATCCAAAAATATTCTTTGAAAAATATTTTATTTTTAAACTTTTAAAATAAGTGGGGATTTTTGTATTTTCATTATTTATTTCAAAAGTTTTTTTAGTATTATTATTATTATTGTCACTAAAAGTTTTTTAGTGATAATAATAATAATACTAAAAATATTTATTCAGTACCGTCAACAATTAACTTGTGCTTTTATGATAACTAATCATGTGTGTGATGGTTTCATTTCATGTTTAATAAACATGAATATAATTTATGCTGCTTAAACATTATTTTCGTCCCTGTATGTAGTATGTATGTGAAATTTTGGTTTTAATCTCGTATCAAATTTTATTCTAAATAAGGTCCTGAATCAACCAAATATTTTGTTTTTGGTCCATAAAGCTAAAATCCGCAGGGAAATTAGCAAGTTTCCTGCAGATTTTCCTCCGAATTTTTCTGCAATTTTTTACTTTAGGGACTAAAATCAAAAGTTTGGTTGATTAAGAGACTTATTTTAAACAAAAATTGATACAGAGAATAAAACCAAAATTTTACATCCATACAGAGACGAAAATGATATTAAGCTTATAGTATAAAATGGTGAGTCTTTTGGCTAGAAGGAAAAACACGATTAGTATATGATGCAAAGGATCCACACAAGTATGATCCCCATGTGAAGGTGGGGGCACTAAGTAATTCATGTGGGTCATAAATGACCCAGGTTGAAGTTAACAATCCCTATATATATATACACACACAAAAAGATATTTTCTATCTATATAAAATGCACATTTGAGTTCTAGGTACATCTTCTTGTCATTTCAAAAATATATTCTTGTTGTTCTGTCACCTTTGATATGATTCATATCGAAGGAAGGACCTGTTGAATCATGGGGGATTTGCGCTTATGAGGCGGATAAATCCTAAGGACAATGACTATGTCATGCCTCAGGTTAATATGTGGTTTACTATATTTGGAGACATGATTTCATACTTTCGTAGGAGTGTTTGGACGACATCAATCATCAAAATATGAAGATAAGTTCATTGATCTTTATCCTATTTTATTCTCATACTTATTTTTTTGGGTACATCAGAATGATAAATTGCTCCCACCAGGATTTGAACCTTAGACCTCCCCTATCCAACCCTTGTACCTCAGCTCTTACCACTTGAGCTATCCTACGGGGACATTCTCATACTTATTTGATGGTTATATTTATATAATTTGTTTATTATTCTGAATTAATTTCAGGTCCAATATTACAACACGTTACATGATCAGTGTAATATAATGTACGGGTTAATATTCATATTCAAAATTATATTAGTATATGTAATTAAAGTTGAAGTAAATTAGTTGAGATATTATTTTTTGTAATTTAATTTTTTTTGAATATTATTATAGTTAATTATTTTTTGTCAAGAAATTTAGGGACTAAAATGATAAGCTTTTAAAGGTGAATAAACGTATCAGAGTTCGAATTTTGATCCTTGTATTTTTTGTTATTGTAATCAATATAAAATGACCATGACTATCATGAAAGAGTGAGTCAACCGGTGCACGAGTGGTGATCCACTTGTGAATAACACATTAACAATATAAGCAATACTAATTTTACAAAAAAAAAAATCTATCGTTGAATTGAAATTTTTTAAAACTATATATGTTAAAGAAGATTTCAAATAATTGGTAAGATTGAAATTTATATTTTTTCCAATTACTTGTGAAATATTGATTTTATTTTATATATTTAAGTATGAAAAATAATATATATTTAGAAATTTTAAAGGGATAGATTTTATTAAAAAAAGTCTTGAAGATTTTAAAAGACTTTGTGCGATTATATTGATTTTGTGGGATTTCAAAAGACTTTTTGTAAAAGACTTTTTACAATCAAGATTCTTAACACAAGATTTTGTGGGATTTAGTAGGATTATAATAAAGATTTTTAAGATTTCAAAATACATTACAAATTTTTACGATTTTGAAGGATTGAATGAATCCAAACATAAAAGGAAACAATAACAACATGAATTTCAATTATTTTAACTACTTTATGTTTTTCTAAATAATATTATGAAATTCATCTGAACGATATTCTTTACGAAAAAATTATGAAATTCTGCACATATCAGTACAAACTCTGCTTGTGCCTTAAATAAAAATGGGCGAGCTGACTTAAATTTTTTTGTTAACCGCGATTTAAAATTCTCAAATATTAACTCAGTATTAATAACAAACAAATATTGCCAAAAAACTACAATAATAATAATAATAACATAATAACTAATAAAACTAAAAAAAAAAATTAAAAATACACAAGAAAAATAAAAATAACATGTACTACTACTACTACTACTACTACTAATAATAATAATAATAATAATAATATAGTACAAGAAATAAAAACAATAGACGTTTAAGATACAGAGTGAGCGAGTCGGGGGGGGGGGGGGGGGGGGGATAGGGAGGGAGAGAGTGAAGAGAGAAAAAACAAATAAGGAGATAACAATGAAAGACGATAAAAATTGATGAGGTGTTAAAGATTACGATAGTTGATGAAGGATGATATATAATAATAAGAAAAAAACAAATAAACAAGAGTCTCATGAAATCTCATAAATTTTGGTGAGATTGTTGAGAAAGTGTTTTCTTTGTATTTTTAACTAAAAAGTCTCTCAAAATCCTTTCCATCAAAGAATCCGTTAAAATCCTGAGACTTTTGAATAACAAGAGACATTTTAGAAGTCTTGAGAAATGTCAATCGAATACCGCTAGATTTTATTGCCTTGAAAAAAAAATCTTAATTGTCTTGATTGAATACCAATAGATTTGCTGAGATTTTATAAAAGTCTTGATTGAATATCATAAGATTATTTTATCATAAAAAAGTCTTTTAAAATACTTCGAAATCTTAATTGAAGTTTTAAGAGAAAACCCTATTTGGCTTCACACACTTCACACTCACTCATAAAAAACATATGTTAGGCAGTAACATAAATAAGGTGTAATTGGATCGGTTTGGATCAGTTTAGAGTGAATCTGATATCCGAATCAATGAACTTTTAATTGGTTCGATTTTCAAAATTGAATTTGATCCAAACTGGTCGGTTTGGATCGAATACTATACTCGGTTTGCAACATTTATTTTTTCGATATAATATTTTCTATTATTTTTTCAAAAGATATATTTTAAGCTCTATTTTTTCAAACGACTTACAATAATACTATAAACCCAAGTTTGCATGGCCGTGTTGTGTTTCAGTGTTTGAAATTTGCAATTTAGCTTGTGAATGTACAGTATTAGACTTGTTCAAATTGAGCCCAATGAATTGTTGTTAATGGTCGGTTCGGTTCACTAGTTCTGCGGATTGGAAAACTGAAAACCGAGAACCGATCCAAACCACTTCGGTTTAGGTTGGTTCGGTTCGATTTGGATCCAAACAAAAAAAAATCGGTGTTTTTTCGGTTAGGATTGAATTGGATCATTTGTTTGATTGGTTTTAACCGATCCACTTACACCCCTAAATATAAACATTAGCAAAAAATAATAATAAAAAACAAATTCAACAAGAAGAAGAAGAATCAAGGCAATATTCAAACATCATTGAATCATGGACGGTAGATCACTAGATTGACGAACGTACATCACAAATATTAGGCGGAAATAGTGTCGTTCACCGATCTGCAGCTTTCCTTTTTCGCCTCCATTTCGGAATGGGTCTCTCCGTCGGAAAACACTATTGAGTATGTAAAAAATATAGGTACCTTTAACCGTACCACACCATTAACCAAACCCTATCCAAATTTAATAACTCAATCTATTTTATAAAAAAACCACACCAATTCAATTTATGAAAACCAATTCTAAACCATAACCATTTTTTATTATTCGTTTACAATTGGTTTTTAAAATGAGACCCAATAGATAGTTAATTGAAGTCCAACACTCAATTTTTCCAACTATTAATTTAATAAATAAAAATTAAAATCGGTGGTGGTGGGATGGTGGTCAACACCAGACCACTGGCGCCCGGAGCGGCGGAACTCCAGCGGTGGACAACGGACTTCCAGTGGCCGGTGCGGTGACTTGAGGTGGTGCTCCGGCGGCCAGCCGCCACGAACCACCTTTAATATTTAATTATTTTTCTTATTATTTTATTTAATAAAACAAATTATTTTTTCTCGTAAAAAGAAAACAAGTTATTTTTTAAATAATTAATAAATAAGATCAATTTTTAATTTAAAAAAATCAAAATATTTTGGGCTTAAAAAAATCATTTGTTTGTACTTAGAAATATGTTTGGGCTTTAACAAAAACTTTTTTGGATTGATTATAAACCGATCTATTCATAAAATTAAAGAAAAATTATGTTTTTTCTTAAATAATTATTAAAACAGCTCAAGGGGTGTGGTTGAGCGATTGAGACTCATCCTCCCTTAACCAAGGGTCGAGGGTTCGATCTTGA
This sequence comes from Trifolium dubium, assembly GCA_951804385.1. Taxonomy (NCBI): domain Eukaryota; kingdom Viridiplantae; phylum Streptophyta; class Magnoliopsida; order Fabales; family Fabaceae; genus Trifolium; species Trifolium dubium. Next base: position 17,593,941 of record OX638071.1, on the reverse strand, counting down.
CTTTGGGTATGGAGCAACTTTAAATCCTTGGGCCAGCTATCCCACCCATCGAGGTGCCTCCAATCTAGCGAGTGATTAATCACTGCATTCGGCGGTAGATACCCCGGTTTCGACAAAAAAATTAATAAAATATTTTTTTAGGCAGTTATTAAGAAAAATAGTTTGAATATTATAAAAAGGGGCTGCTAGTTAGACTATGTGGGTCAAAGTTAACAATATTGATGCACATGAAATTACTTAGCGTGTGTCCCAGTTTTCGCGTGCCCCCCACCACCCCCCAATGTCTCGCTTACCGCCACACGGTTTTGCCTAAAAAGTAGGGTGCACGCGACAAGGTCAACATTACTTAACTTTGACCCACATGTCGAAGTAGCAATCCCCTCTAAAAAAATAGTTTAAGTTAAAAAATTGGTCTAAAATTGGTTAAATGAGTAAAACTCAATGTTTATTACAAACCGGTTATAAATTGGTTTCGAACCGTATATGAACCATGCATATCCAAATTAATATTGTAAAATAACCGTATTTTACTAAAATAGATTTGGATCTAAAATCAAAACCATAAATATGATTTGGTGTGGTGTGGTTTTTAAACCATGCACACCCTTAATTACACTATGTCCGAGACTACATATCCAATTTGATTTTCATTTCAATTTTGTATAATACTCAATACTAACTTCAATACTAACTTTCAATTTTGTCGATTTCAGCTTCCTATATGAATGAGGAACTAACTTGGGACAATGGTACTGCATTTCCCGAACCTTTGGTTGATCGCATTGCTGATAATCCTGATATATACTGTTGGAAAGGTAAAACCTAAGGAAATTTAGGATATAGTAATTATAGTTTGAAATTTGAATGTATGAAGTTGATGATTTTTGCTTTGAAATTAGTATGAAGCATTGGCTTGGCTATATGGAGGATTGAGCTGTTTTGCGGGGTTGGGATTATTGGCTGTGTGGAATGACAGCCTCCAAGACACCATTTGTAAGTCATATTGCTACATTTCGATTATTTGGATTTGGTTCCATTTTGCTATATGGATGTTTGCTGATTTTAATTCAAAAATACATGTTCACTGGGTAATATATATAAATATAATGTTAGTTGTGATTGTAATTGATAAATGTTGTTCTCATTTCTTGCTTGCACTCTTGCAGGGTGTACTTGGAATTGAAGTTATGTATGTCATATTTTGTTTAATCCTTTCAGTGCACTGTTTTGGGTCATCATTGTCTATAATGGCATGAAGTAACTGAGGACCATTTCCAATATTAGGTTCTTATGAATTACTCTCTCTGGACATTATTAGTAAATTTGACATTTTTAATAAATTTGACGATTGATGTATTTGATTCATATTATAAGTCAGATACATCAGTATTTATTAGGTACTTTTATTGGAGCAAATGCAAAAATAATACATATTAAATAAACATTTTTTCTCTCTTGAATTTTAAGGAATAAATAGTCATTCATATATTTATATTTTTTCTATCACACGGTTTTATGACATAGTAAATAATAATTTATTATTAAATTAAATGATGTAGAGTTATTGGTGGGACCATTTAAAAACTTTTTAGAGAGGTGATGAGTTACTAGGTGGAGCCCTTTAAATAATCAATAATTGAATTCTCCATTAGAGTTGTTCTGACGTTAAACATAAGCTTCTTTAACAGCCAGAACTTGTACTAAGTTCTAAAACATAAGCATGTCTTATGCTTTGTGCTGTGTTGTGTCTCACTTATATATTTTGCTGTTCAAAAACAAATAAATTACTCATTGTTTCTTTTGTTTATGTTTTGTTTTCTGATTGGACTCTGATGCAAGCTAATTAATTTTCTTCTCGATTTGCATAATAAACCTTGACGGGTGTACTTTTTAATATTTTTTGTTAAGTATCATAAATCTCAGATTTTTTTTTATAAAGGAGGTACAAATTTTACTTGTGTTATTTTAATGTAGTACTTTTATTAGTTTATTTTTACAAGTGTATTTGTTGGATTTACACTAATCTTATGATGAAATTATCCTGATTCAACAGTTCAAGTCTTCTTGAAGTGGTTCTTATGTTCACACTTCTAGAAAAATTAAATTTAGAAAGGGGTTATATCTGTCGCTAAGGTGTTCAATTTCTGTCACAAATACATAAAATGACAGAATTAGCTAGCGACGACCCACATTCTGTATCTAATTTCAATGTCTCATACTATTATTCATCACAAATTGCGACAGAATTATATCGTCACAAAGATAATACATCTGTCGTTAAAGACCGACCAAAGAAACAACATTTACTACTCTTTGCGACAGATTTGACTTCACTACCTAATTTATGACATTTGAAATTTCCTCACTAATATTTGTGTGTTGTGACCAATTTGAAATTCCCTCACTAATTTTTGTTTATTTTTTGTGCTAAATCTTCTATATACTTCAAATTTCGTCACAAATTTTATTGCAAATACATTAATTATATCAAATAAAATATATAAACTATTTTATGCAAAACATTTTTTTAATTGAATCCATAAGTATCACATTACTCACCACCATAATACAAATATTACACTATTCAAATATTAGCATATAAGATATTGTTTGATTTGTTTCGATGAGTACTTTCAAAATATTATGTTTTTATAATTTTTACTACTGAATAATTAAAGATATTAATGATCAAAATTTTACATTGGCATACGTGCAGTGGTCAAATGGAGTCTTATAATTAGGGACGGAGGTAGTATATATAACTAAGAATTTACTAGTCAGAGAAAAACTCCCCATAAATCAAAATAATAACTCCTAAGCAAATGTAGTTCTCTTGAGACTAATGCAACTCCTCGATAGCTAAAATCGACCCTCCATGTGATGCACAAATCAATTTCTCATTTGTCTTCAATTGTGCCACCTGTATTAGAATGAACAAAGATTAGTGAATATGGGCTTGTTTTAGTGATATTACGCTCGGCCTCAGTCAGAAGGAAAAACAAAATCACAAGAAAAGATAATAGAAACATAAGGGTAAGTTACAGTTAACAAAAAAAATGAAATTGTGTAAAATGAAATTACAGGTCACAAAAGCTAAAAATGTAATGCTGTTCAATCTTGCTCCATATCTGACATTCAACCCTTAAAAAAAATCATGATAAGAACACTGGAGGAATACTAGTACTCTAAGAGAAATGTGCGCCAAAGGCCCTAACAAATAAACTTACATGAACCTGATATGATAGTGGTATCTTCTAACCTAGATGCAGTAAACTTAATTCCAATTTACATCAAAGGGAGTTGAATATCCAATAGAAAATACCTTCCACACCAAAGAGAAGGAAGCCAAGGTAGCAAACAAAGAAACCTCTATTATATTGCAACATTTATACCATACTCCCTCCGTCCCGAAATATAAGGGAAAAAAAATCACTTTTTTTTGTCCCAAAATATAAGAGAAAAAAATCAATTTCAAGAATGTTTTTCCTTATTCTCATGAAATTAAATGTAAATTGCATTTAATTTTCTCTCTCTCCACTTTTGTCTATAAACAACAACCAATCAAAATTGATTTTTCATCTTTTCATGCACTTATTCTAAGAAAAATCCACAAAATATATTTCTAATTCTCATGTTTATATTTTCTTATTAAGTGTGTTTTTTTTACTTTCCTTTATATTTTAAGACGGAGGGAGTATTAATTAGCACAAACTCATAAAAAAACATGATAAATTGAAGGAGTAAAGAACAAACAAAATTTCCTACAGACAAACATGCTAAGAACATCTTAGACAGAATGACTTGAACACTGACTGGTTTCCACCATAATACCAACCACAAAATGATCTGACATAAACAAAACAAAAAACAATCTAGGTCATTCAACAAACTCAAAACTCATGAACATGAAAGGTACATCAATTTAACACTTCAAATAAATATTGAAATCAGATCTAATAGCATAAAAGATAGACTCTTTCCTCTTAGGGAAAATGTTAGTAGTTGTGATTATTGTTAGCAAAACCGCAAGTAAAATCCTAAGTGGAATCTCAAATTATGCAAAATCTTAGTAAAATCGCAAAATCCCAGTAAAATCTGCGATTCTGAATGGTTTTTATTGATTTTGGTTTTTTTTTTGGATGATGTTTAACTGGGTAACTGTTTAATATTTTGACCTGGTTTAAAAGGTAAAGCCCTCTTTTTTAAATAATATTTTGTTATCTGAGTATTTTGTTATCAAGTAGATGGCGTTTCAGTGATTTGTATTAACATATAGACGTTAAGTATATAGCGCTTTAGTGATTTGTAATAGTATATAAGCTTTAAATATATAACGCTTTAGTGATTTATCATCTATAATTTCATTATTTTGATTACATGCACTTTATAATACTATATATTTAATATTATATATTTATATGAGTAGAATCCATCGATTTTGGTTGCGATTTTCGATTTTACGATCTTGCTTTCTCCTTTTGATTCAACAAAATTAATTGAGTAGAATCCATCGATTTTGATTGCGATTTTACGATCTTGCTTTCCCCTTTCGATTTAAAGCAAACTCGCGATTTTGACAACCTTGGTTGTGATAGGTGAAAGATAGACTTATTGAATATTAAAGGTCAACAGTTAGAGATCAGTTTGAGTCTTGAGGACATAACTGATAAGGAAGGTAGCAGCACAAATTTAGATCAAAAGTTAGAGATCAGTTTGAGTCTTGACGAAATAATTGATAAGGAAGGGTAGCAGCACACACATATTTGCTATCTTTAGTAAACCCCATTCAATCTACACATGGGTTAAACGAAAATGGATCTAGTCATTTTGATATCTGTTGGCAAAGTCGCAAAAATCCGCCATGGCCATTGTTTGACAACATTGAACGCAGGTACAACTTTTGTTTTAGAAATCAATTTTTTCCTTGGGACAAAGAATGACTGTGATGTTGACATGAAGAGTTTAAAGTTATTTCCATGTTATTTAAATTCTTAAAATATGTAATGTTAAAATTCTCAAACGCATAAGTGCAGTTGGTAAACATGAAATATTTTCCAGATACTTAAAGCATGAAATGTTAGATCCTCAAAAAAAAGTTTTAATTAATTTTAAGCCAAATGTCTCATAAGTCAATAAATTGAGAATGGTGTCATGTGAAATAATATTATCTGTAATCGTTGATTAATGGAAACACCTTGACTTTAGAGCTATAATGCTAAACTACTCCATATCAATCCAGTCCCAATAAACGCACACAGTTACATCCAAATTTGTATAAGCGCTCCAAAATTTTTGCTTGACATTTGATTATATTACAATGGCTTAAGAAGTTAAGGATCTTTATATCACACTACTGTATTTGTACGTAACATATTACTAGACATGCAAAACTCAATCAAATAATACTGTTTGTTTGTAGCAATATCTGTGACAATTCTGTTTTCAACATATATTAAACAAATATGAAACAAGCTGCGTGCAACAACCATGATAAGAAAAAATACTGAACCGAAAACATTAACTAGAATTTTCACCTGAACAACATAAACCACAATATTAATTGTATAGAAACTTGGTTTCAGTCCATCAGTGGATCAACATGTGCCTGCAAATACATTTAACACCAAGATAATAATCAACCCATCAAAACCATACAACAAACATGTAAAAAAACCGCAATAAGGAAACAGGTGATAAAGTAAATGCACCAAAATAAAACTTACCAGTTGGTAATAAATATCAGCCCAGAACAAGACCAGAAGTGCATATTGTAAAGAAAGCAAGACTCGACACTTCAAGTAAGATATGTTGGTCAATTTACATACATAAACACAAGTAGTGAAATTGTGAATGATATGTGTATGACAATATCAAACAACACTGATACACCAGAAAATGTACTATTTATTTAGTTAATTTAGCCTATGATTTTATTAGTTATCTTTACATTTTATTGTATTATTATGGTATTTTTATGTTTTTCAATGATAAATTCCGCAACCAACTTAAAAAATTAGAGCAAAACGAAAAAAATTGAACCAAAAAGATACAAAAAACACGCAAAGATGTAGTCAGAACCACATATACACGCGCTCACGCGCGCAGCATGGACCCAACCACTCCTCACGCGCCCGCCAAGACCAAACAAAGCAACTTGTGGCTCAAGCCACACTTCTAGCGCACGCCAAGATCATCATCATCAATTCAATCGTGTGGTTCGTACCACACGAGGCAATAAGTCCCACATCGCTAGTTTTTCATTCTTTTGTGGTGTTGCAATAATATAAGTAGGTCCTCAATTCTCACTTTTCAATATACCCAACTTGCAAGAGTTGAAGAAGAGAATTAAGACAAAGACTTTGTTCTTAGGTTTTTCTCTTAGTTAAAATTTTATTCTTAATGTTCCGGTGTCTGTAGTCAAAGTCTTCTTTTTATTTATTCAAGTTTTTATTAGTTTATTTATTGTTTTTATTTTACTGTCTTTTTTAATTTGTTTATTTATTGTTTTTATTTGTTTCCATCTTATTTATTTATCGTCTTTATTATATTTAGTTTATTTCAGTTTATTTATTTATTATGCCTTTAGTTCAAATTATGTCTAGCTAATTTAATATTGCTAGAATGTGTAATTAGGAGCTAATAGGTTTCAGTAATTAGTTTGTGCGACAGCATTTAACAAGTTTTCCATAATCAGTTTTTAATAATAGTTTTTCATAATTTGTCATGAGAGTGAGAATTATTTAAGGCATAAGCCAAGATTTGCGAGAGTTGAGGTTTATGTTAGACTAGATGGCTATTCACTTAGAAAGGGAGTTGAATAAGTGACCCAAAACAACGATAGTTTTTAAAATTATTTTGCGCGCGGAAGCAAACCATGGATAGTAGTCTACTATGCACCAAATTTGACCACTAGAAAAGTTATACGGACACCCTTATGAAACAATGATGATAACAAGTTAAATTCGTGTGAAACAATTAACCAACGCAAAATATGGTCAAATTATATGGGCAAGTTTTATGGTCAAATTATCGAATATCACAAACAAAATGTGGTGAGGAATTTTGCCGAACACTTAGAGTGCAATTTGAATTTCAAGTTTTTACTTGAAATCAATTGTGAAATTTTCACTAAATGTTTTTATCAAACACTTGGAGTGCAAATTTCACAACAATGAAATTCACTAGCAGTCAACCAATTTTCACACAATCAAAAACACAAACAATAACGATAAAGAAAATAAAAGTACATAGAGAGATGATATGGGAGTTCTCGAGTATCCCTCATCCTTGCTATAGCTCGGTACCTCTTCCTCCATTTACCACGATTTGATCTACCCCGTTCTTTAAGCCCAAAAAACCATCGCAATCAATCACTCGGCTGATCCTCCGCCACGTGTGAAACCTCAAGATTCTTGAATACCTCTTCAAAAATTTGATGAGAAACCTTGTGTAACACGCTAAAATTTTAATATTATTACAAGTACCAATTTGTATAATTTTAAAGATAATATATATATATATATAATATAATAGATAGATGATGATGATGATAATAATAATAATAATAATGATACATAGTAAATTTCGTTAAAAATAAAAATAAATCAGTAACATATAAATAATTATAAGAATGAAAACAAACGTGAGGACATATATATATATATATATATATATATATATATATATATATATATATAGGTAAAAAAATTGTGAACTTAGATATTTTAACTTTCTATGAAAATAAATAAATAAAAGAATAGAAGATATTGAAAAGGTGAGAATCAAACTACACGCAAATTCTATTATAAAACAAAACTTTCCCTTTCAAAGATACAAACAGAAAGAAAACACGCTTGAACAAAGGAAAAAAGTTAAGTGCTCTTAAACACTTGTTGAAAGTGAAAATATGTTACCTATAACCAAGGTTGTTGACTCTAATCATAAGCATGTACCCACTAAAACTGTTGTTGATGTGGTTATTGATTGCTTCATTGGACGGCTTATCTAAGGTGTGCACTTTGTGCCCATTTGCTTTGTAACAACTAATATTTCGCACTCCTTACAATATTTGTGCTCTATATGGTATGCTTTCTTTTTGTTTTGGCTATGCGAATCTGCTAGGCTATTACTTCTGAGATGTTATGGTATGACATGTTATGTTTGGAAAAAATTATGTCCAAAAAGGGGGAGCAGTAGTAGTTGTTGGTTGTTACTTGTTATGATGTCAGTTGTATGATGTGCTTGATGATGTTGCCACATGTTTCATGCAGTAGAAATGTGTTGTGTTGTGTTGTGTTGTGTTGTATTGTGCAGTTGTGGTTTATCTGAGTATGCTGATAAATGGAGATTCTATGATATTTTGGATGAAAGCTCACATGTGTTCTATGGTTCAATGTGAAATTGCAGAGCAGGTTTATGAGCATGTTCCCTTTATGTTCCCTCTACTTGTGTTATTCGGTTGTGTATTCTACTTTGGTATATTCCCGTCTCTAATTCTCATATGAAGTTTGGCAATATTCGTGGCTAAAAAAGGGGAGAAGTTAGCTGATATGGTTAGTTTATGTTGCTCTACCATGCATGTGTTTAGGGGTAGAGTTGTTTCTTTATGATATGCATGAGGTATTGTTCTCAAGGGGAGTGAAATTATTTTTGTTACTTTTATATGAGCTGATATTGAGGGGGAGTGTTGATATGTCACTCTTATATGTCCTTGAATGCATATGTGCTACTTAAAGCATGTCAAGTTATGTGTGTTTTCTTAAACATTTTTATGAGGATATTTCTTTCCTCTGATATGTTTGTGTGAGGATGTTCATTATCCGCTGTTGTGTGCCTCTGATGTCTCTATGTTAAAGCTTATTGGTAAGCATTCCTATTAGGAATCCACTATGTGAATTGTTGATTGTTCTCCTTCAAATTGCTACTTTCTGACTAATATGAAGGAGTGTGTTATTTTTATCTCTCTGACTTTTATATATGGTACAAGATTGTTTTCGCCAAAAATTTGTAAAAGGGGGAGATTGTTGGTGTTTCTGTCTTGGCCTCATTTTTTGCAAAACACAATGTGTTACAAGATGTGAACACATCTGTGATGATGTGCTAACAGATGTGCCCACATTGCGAGGACGCACACGTATTTTTGAGCGAGATCTCTTTAAAGATTCGGTTCGGTTGTATCTTCATTAATTGTGCACCAAGTCTCGCCTTTTTATCTAGAACCTTCAGGAGGTGGCATTTTGCCTTGATTGCTTTGTAAAATATGTTTATCTATTTTCTCTATTTATGGAAACATATTATATGATTTTAAAATATATTTGCTGGATTTTTTTGGACCAGCTGTATATTGAAGCCCATGTTGCTTGTTCAACACGTTCTTACTGAAGCTATATATTGAAGGATGTAAAACTTAAAGACCACCGAAACCATTATTTACATAAAGATAAAGAGTCTTTTAGAGTTTTAGGGTTTCGTTGTTAAGCCTTGTGATTTATTTGTATACCTCTCTGTTTTCCGCCATTGATTATCAAATCACATAGAAGGTTTGTTTTATTGAGTTGTGAATACTAAACCAAGAAGGTACTTACGTCGTCATTGAAGAATAGAGTTTTAGGGTTTAAGTCTTGTTATTTGTGAGGCTTTGCTTGTATCGCTTTGATGCTTGCATAAGGACTAAGTTTAATGAGTTGTAATCCGAAGCTTTTAAACAAGGAATATTTGTGTACTACTCAAAGCTTTGAAGCTCGAGTAGTGTGTTAATTGTTTGGAGAGTGTTCTCTAATCTTTGATTGTATTTGTTAAAGATAACACCGGTCTGTGTTGAGTGATAGGGAGTGATATGGATTTCTCTTATCTATGGGGTACCTAGGTAGAAATATAGCACATGTATTGGCAAAGACCTAAATTGTAAACCGGGGAGTAAGCCGGATAGCTTATTGATAGCATTACACTGGTGAATTTTCTTCCTGGCTTGGTATGCCCCCAGATTAGGACAGTTGGGCTGAACTGGGTTAACAAATTACTTGCATTATTTATTGCATTTATTATTTTTTCCTTTGATTAGGTACGTTACAAGTTTGTTAGATGTGATAACATCATACGGCACATCACAAGTGTGGGCACATCACATAACACATCCAATACTAGTACACCAGAAATTTCACAATTTCTCTTTGATTTCGATTAACTTTGCCAAGTTTTCTACAGACACTTTATACTCAAAAGCAATTTGAGCTAAGTCATTCGCTTCTTGATCTTGCAATATAGGAATATGCTCGAAGTCTACAAAATCAAAATGTTCTAAAAGAGAACTTGCAATTACAAAATAGTTAGTTAAATGTTCTTTGATACATTTATATTCTTTTGTTACTTGCTTTATTACTAACTTTGAGTCACCTTTGATTCTAATGTTTTTTGCCCCCAAATCTATTAAAATTTCAAAACCTCCTATTAAGGCTTCATATTCAGCCTCATTATTGAAACGAAAACCATTTATCTTGTATTTAAAATAGTTGGAATTTGCATAGGGGAAATGTTGTACCCAATTTTGGACTTAAAAATCCAATAGTTTGTTTTTATACATGTTTACAAATATATATATTATTTTGTTTGGTCTAATTCATTGCATTATTTTTTCTTTACTGGTATGGTTATGCTTGTTTTGGTCCTTTCTTTTTTATTGTCGCATATATGTCGTTTTCGAATTACCATTATTTTTATCTATCTACTACGTTGTCATAATTTACTATTATCATCATCATTTTTCATTCTTTTTTTCTCTATCACTTACATTTTAATTTAATTTTCATACTACTTTTTTTTTCACTTGTTTTAGTGTCCTTTTATAAATAAAAAATCAATAAAAAAAACACAATTCAATATTTTTATTTTTCTGAAACTTTTTTTTTCATTCTTTTCTTTTTCTTCTGCCGCTAGTATCTCTTTTATTATTATTATTATTAGTAATTTTACTTTATCATTATTATTATTATTATCATCATTATTTTTATTTATTATTGTTGCGTGGATTTTGGGATTTCCACCACTACATTGACCTTTCATTTCCAAAGAGGGGAAAGTGTCAAAAACCTATAAAAAGAGATTCTAAGGTATGGGGGTTAGTTACGCCTAGGGAAGGTATTAACACCCTAAATGTTCATAGTATTTTATGATAACCTCTAATTTATTACTTTTTAATTGCTTTTAAGTGCTTAAGAAAGATGAGGATATAATAGTAATATTTTTTGGTTCTTTGATCTAGTTTGTATTTGTGTTTAGTGATATGAAACAAGTTGGGAATCTTATTTGAAAATTAAGTGAAGAATGAATTGATTTAGTGAAGGTTTGTCTATGGTTTTGGTGGTTGAAGAAGATGAAGATTATGAAGTTTCACGTTTTTTTTTTCCTTTTTCTTTTGATTTTTTTTTTATTTTTTTTTTTGTGAAGGGAAAATTGAGAGAAAATTGTGGTTGGTGAATGAAAAAAAATGGGTAAAAGGGTAAAATAGTTGAAAAATATGTAATTGTGAGAAAATGATGAAAATATGAGAAAAATATAAATATGCATGAAAAAAGGAAATTAAAGCACATATAATAATGTATATATTTTTTTGTATCTATTTTTTATGTATGAAATGCAAATTGGATTTTATTGGTTCAAAATTGGGATACAACAATTATTACCATGTTGTTTTCTTTTTTCGATTTTATCTTCCGTTTACAAAAAATAGAGAAAAAACAGAATTTCAAAAAAGTAAAAATGAAGACAGTAACAATTCATTTTTGGGCATGGTTTCTTTTACTGGTACTAGTTTCCTTTCCTTTTTCCATAACAAAGCAAAAGACAAAATCAGAAGAGAATAAAGACAAATTCTTCAATACAATTACATGTGGCATTCTAACATTTCATCACAGCAAACTTCATCACAGTACCATTTTTCTATTACAATTTTATCCCCTTACCTAACCAGAAAAAACCCTAATATGTGCTTATAAATAGACTACAACAATGATTGAGTGGGAGAGCTAGCGTTTACAAGGAAAAACGGCAGACAGAGTTAAGAAAAAAAAATCACAAAAAATCAACAAAAAAATCAAAACACCAAATCTCATAGAAAACCAAAGTGAACTTCTTCACACGTTTGTGAAGAGTTTGTTTATTCACCATACTTGTTACTAGTCTCCATCCTCCATTCACAATCATCATCCTCGTACACACAAAATCAAAAGGAAGGAGTCAGAAGAAGTTGAACAAAGTAAAGGGGAAAACAAAAATCGAGCAGAGAAAGGAAGGAAAAAGCCAAAGAAGGGAGGAACTTACACTGCAGAACTGGTATTCTTTTTTGCCCCTCTTCATTTTTTTCGTTTCTGCACCATAATTTTTGATAAAGAAAATTGTAGATCTGATTTTTTTATGCTTTCAAATCCATGTTGAGAATTGTTTTTTGCATGATTTTAACTTGAATGTGTTTGATTTCATAGATCTATTGCGATAGGATTGAGATTTGTGGTTAGGGTTTTGAATTTGGGGGTTAGGGTTTGTAAAATTTGTAACCCCGATCCGTTGGATTGGTGTTTTATTTGTTGTTTCTGTTGATAAATCTGTGTTTAGAACATGTTTTTAGTTCGGGTACATGTTTGAAGTTTTTAGATTTGGAAACTTGTTTGATTTTCTGGGTATTCTGGGTTTGAGCGCATGAAAGTGAGTTTTCCGATGAGTTTTTCGGTGAAAAATCATCGGAAACTGGAAAACCACGGTGGTGGTACGGCGGTGCTGAAGAATACTCATCGGTGTTCTTTAGATTTTCCAGAAACTCATAGCGAACTAAGAATTTTTAAAGGAGCATTATCATCCATTCATATCAACAAAAAACTAACCACATGTAACATTACATATAAAGAAATTAAATCAACATTTGAATTTTGTCAAACAAAGATTACTTAATGAGTTTTGTGTCACCAACCAAATGAGATTTATCAAGATCAAAACAATAAATTACCAAAATTCTAGTAATCAATAACAATCTTAATTGATGATAGCAACCTTTACTATAAATGTATCAATTGGTTAGTTATTGTCATGCCGATGATCTAAGTTATAGCGAGCTTCTGCAAAGAACTCTTTGAGATTTATGTCTATATTTTCAATTTCTTCATTTTCTTTCTTTCCTAGGATCCCCTGAAAATTTTCAAACCAGAAATAAAAAGCTTAAACATGATATTTTTTAAGAAACCAATGTAAAATAAAAAATTGAATTAGTTGAAATAACACACACACACACACACATATATATATATATATATTAGAAACTTGCACCAGTAAAGGTTTTGAGCTGGAAGGAAAACTTTCAGATGATGTGGAGGATTACTGGTGCAAGTTTCTAATATATATATATGTGTGTGTGTGTGTGTTATTTCAACTAATTCAATTTTTTATTTGACATTGGTTTCTTAAAAAAAACCTTTTTAAGCATTTTATTTCTTGTTTGAAAATTTTCAGGGGATCCTAGGAAACGAAGAAAATGAAGAAATTGAAAATATGGAAATAAATCTCAAAGAGTTCTATGCAGATGCTCTCTACAACTTAGATCATCGACATGAAGATAATTAACCAATTGATACATTTATAGTAAAGGTTTATATCATCAATGAAGATTATTATTGATTACTAGAATTTTAGTAATTTATTTTTTGATCTTGATAAATCTCATTTGGTTGGCGACACAAAACTCACTAATTACTCTTTGTTTGACAAAATTCAAATGTTGATTTAAATTCTTTATATTTAATGTTACATGTAGTTAGTTTTTTGTTGATCAGAATGGATGATAATGGTCCTTTCAAAATTCTTAGTTCGCTATGAGATTTTGGAAAATCTGAAGAACATTGATGAGTGTTCTTCAACACCGCCGTACCACCGCCGCAGTTTTCTAGTTTCTGATGAGTTTTCACCGGAAAACTCATCGGAAAACTCATACCTTCATGCGCTAAAACCCAAAAAAATCTAGATAATCAAACAAGTTTCCAAATCTAAAAATTTCAAACGTGAACCCCAACTAAAAACACGTTCTAAACAAAGATTTATCAACAGAAACAACAAATAAAACACCAATCAAACGGATCGGGGTTACAGAATCAATAAACCCTAACCCCCAAATTCAAACACATTCAAGTTATAATCATGCAGAAAAAAAGTCTCAACATGGATTTGAATGCATAACAAATCAGATCTACAGTTTTCTACATCAAAAATTGTGGTGCAGAAATGAAAACAAGAAGAGAGGCAAAGAAGAATACCAGTCCTGCAGTGTAAGTTCCTCCCTTCTTTAGCTTTTTCCTTCCTTTCTCTGCTCGGTTTCTATTTTCCCGTTTACTTTGTTCAACTTTTAAGACCCAATGAAGATTGGGGACCTTTTTCAAATGTTTAAAGGTTCTAATAAATATCTTGAACCATTGGAGAGAAATAGTTCCAACAGTGTCATTCAAGACATGCAAAGGAGTAGAGGCTTGGGACAAGATGCTACCCAATATCTACTAAAGTAGTGGAGCTTGATCACCTTATACGCTTAATACTTTTAGGGAAGACTCCTGTCATATTTCTACTTCTTATCCTTTACTTTACATTTGCATTTTGTTCATATACATGTACGTCTAAAATTGATATATTATTTGTCATGATTAGTGTCAAATCCTCTATCACCAAGAATTTTGCTTAAAAATATTGATAAGTTTTTAAGATACATTGGGTTAAATTGGGGATATGACAAAAAACATAACCAAATGATATATTAGTTCATATGTTAAGTTCTATATGTGTATTTTTGATGTGATTATATGAAATCATACATGTATGATTATAAGTATACATGGTTATTTATATCTTATTGCCTTGATATGATTGTTTTAATAATGTCGATGTTTTTATATCCATGCCTATTTTGGTTGGTTTTTTGTTTTAGATTCCAAATGTGTCATGGTTCTTGGTTTTTCTTCATTAGAATACTTTTGCATATCTTGCTTTATTTCATTGATTTGGGATGTTTGTCATAAAGTGCATTTCGACAAATGTAAGTGCATGATATGACCATTTTTGTAAAATGATTGAATTTTGATACTTCTCACTTGTGTATTCTTGTCTTCTTTTTTATATTGTCAAAGGGGGAGAGAAGAATGCATGCATAAGCAAAGAGCAAAGAATCCTTTCAACCGCAATCGGCATCAATTCAAGAGGAGCTTGCTAGTGGTATATTAGCTTTGGTGTTATTTTTGTATAATGTTTGCTATTTATTTCCATTTAGGTATCTTATGCAATTAGTTTTGACAATTATCAAAAAGAGGGATGAAATTCTGGCGTACTACTTATAATTAATAATTAGATAGAATAATGTGCGGTAAGATGTGCGCACATTAACCAACCTTGCAGAACAAGTAATAAAGCAATCAAATAATAAAAGCAGTAAATAACACAAGGAAATTGTTAACCCAGTTCGGCCCAACGTCCTAATCTGGGGGCTTACCAAGCCAGGAAGGAAATCCACTAGTGTAATGCTATTCCTAAGTTATCCGGCTTACACCTCAGTTACAACTTAGAAACTCGCCTATTACCCGTGCTATATTTCTACCTAGGTACCCCATAGGTAAGAGAAACCCATCTCACTTCCAATCTAAACACAGACCAGTGTCATCTATAACAAACGACAATAAAAGATTTAGAGAACACTCCCCAAACAATAATACACCACTCGTACTTCAGATTACAACTCAATAAACTCAGTCCTTATGCAAGCATCTAGGTGACACAAGCAAAGGATCACAAATAACAATGAACACAAATAACACAAAGACTTAAACCCTAAAACTTTATTTCTTCATGATGGCTCAAGTGAGTATTAGGTTTAGTCTTCACACATATATATAGTCTTCTGATTAGCTCAGGTCTTCTGACGTGTCTTGGGCTTCAAGAATGTCTTGTAAGAAAATAACCCAAGAAATATAAATTTGAACCATATAATATGTTTCCACATTTGGAAAATATTTTTCACAATTAAAATTAGGTTAACAAGTAACCCTGATGGTTCACAGTACGCGCGCGACTTACCCAGCAAGTAAGCGAGGCAAAAACAAAACGAATCTTCAAGAAAGATATGGCGCGTAAATAAGTCACAAAAGTTCCGGTGTGGAATCATGTGCACACATCGTTCCCCACATTGTGTTATGCCAAAAATGAGGCCAACACAAAAACACTAACAATCTCCCCCTTTGGCAAATTTTTGGCTAAAACAATCTTGGACCGGATATCAATGTCAGAGAGATAAAAGTGACACACTCCTTCATATTAATCAGAGAATAGTAGCTTGAAGGAGGACAATTAACAATTCACATAGTGGATTCCTTATAGAAATGCTTACCAAATAAGCTTTCAACAATTAACATCAGAGGCACACAGCAGCAGATAATAAACAGCCTCACACAAGTAATCAGATGATAGAGAGATCCTCACACCAGTGTTTGAGAAAACACACATATAGCTTGACATGCTAAGAGTAGCACACATGCATGCAACCACATAATCAACAAGTAACAATTAACACCTAATGAGAAACAGAACTCCCCCTCATTAGTAGCTTCATGTGAGTAACACTCCCCCTTAATATCAGCTTCACATAAAATTAACATAGAGAAAGAATTTTCTCCCCCTCACACCATGCACACTTCTTCAGATCATGCAGACAATTAATAACTCACAAAAGACATAGTGACACCGACCATGTGTCCACATTGTCATGCACATAATGCAAACAACTAACAAGTAACATACTGACACCAACTATGTGTCAACATCTTCTTGCACATCATGCATACAATTAATAACTAACATTAATTAATCACATTGTGCCCACATATTCAATCACATCATACTTCAGGCATATCAGATTAACCTACGCTCCCAAAAAACAATTAACAATTCACATGCATACTACTTGGCATACTTCAAAATCAACATACTCTTCATGGCATAGGTAGTAGAGAACATATCAGAGTAACAGCAGAGCAACAATTAACAACTAACATCTACTCCCCCTTTTTAGACATAAAATTTTGCCAAACATATCAGAGCATGTAAACAGTCTTCAAAACAATAATAAGCTAGCAGATTCGCATAGCATCACATCATGAGAGATAATAAAGAGTGCATATCATAGGATCCATAGGGCACAGAGAGTGCATAAGAGTGCAAAATATTCAAGGATTACAGACCATATGTACACTTGGTGTGCTGAATAATATCCAAGGCAAGTGCCCAAAGGAAAATTTGATAATCCAAAAGAAAAAGGACATAGTCATCAAATAGGATCAGACAGAGGATCTTTCAGTGGAGTCCTCCTCAGCTTCCTTGTCTTCATCTTCCTCCTCTTCAGAATCAGCACCGGAGTCACCAACCTCGTGCTCACCCATGTCAGTCTCACCCTTACCAGCTTCTTCCATTTCCAAAGCAGCAATAACTAGCTCAAGCCTTTGTTTCCTTCCATCCAACTCTTTGCAGGTAGCTTTCAGCTCTGCAATCATATTAGGCGTTGAAAGAGCACCAGGGGCAGATGTGCCCACATCATCCTGCACATTATGCTTGCTGGGGATCTGAAGAATAACATTCAGCTTGCTACCCCTCTTCATAGCAAAGTCACCATGCCTCTTCAGGTTAGGATGTTGTTCAAGCATAATAGTACACAATACAGTAGGAAAAGCAACAGACATTTTCACAGTAGTAGGCCTTTTGGCATGTTTGATACTTTGCTCAAAAATATAGTTCCCAAGGTCAAGAGGAATGGCATTGCCAACAGCATAAATGAACTTACCCAGAGTAGTAGCTACATTAAAATATTGATGAGTAGGAACCCAGTTAACAGCAGCTTATCCTATTAAAAAAACTATACTTCTCTGTGAGCTTGGTAGCTGGAAGTTTGACCTTTGTTGGCCATACCTTTACCTTGTTTCCAGTCAATGCCTTGCATACTAGGTTGTCAGTCACCTCCAGTTCAGCTTGAGGATCTTTTCTTCTCCCTAGAAATTTGTTAATAATGGTAGGAGAGAATTCCACACACTTACCCCTAACATACACCTTGTAGAAGTCTTTACTGCGAGGATCATCACAATCAGTAGGATATTCACCAGAAATTCTTTGACTAATTGCTCATAGCAGCTTCCCAAGTCAGTAACAGTCTTCATTAACCCAGCATTCTCAATAAAATCCATGACCTCCTTGTTCTTCAACATTCCTTCACTCAATTCCTGTTCCAGAGCAATCCTTCTGTGATGGACATATTTCCACCTCTGAGCATTCACAAGCTTGTGTAAGGAGACATTATCAATCTCTTCATCATGCACATCCATAACCTTCTTGAATTTATTGACAGGGACAAATGTTGGGGAAGATGTGTGCACATCTTCATCCACATTATGTTCTGAGTTAGAGCCACTTGTAGAAGTTTTCACTTTCTGACCTTTCTTCCCTTTCCCATTGGTGGCAATTTCAACCTTACTCCACCCTCTAGGTGGTCCTTGTACAGTAGTCTTCTTTCTACCCTTTGAGGCAGATGAAGTTGCATTTGGAGCAGATTTCTTGATAGGAGCAGTTTTAGAAGTCGGAGTTGGTTTTACAACAAAAGTGACATCTTGAGTAACATTTCTTTGTATGAGTCTTGCTTTGATAGTGGGAGCAGAAACATGTGTTCTTTTCTCAACAATGTACTTGTCAACATCAATAGGTTCCATATTTTTGTTAGATTCAGCAGTAACCTTTTCAATTGACTTCCTAGATTCTGAACTGGATGAGGAGTTATCAGTAGCATTAACATCATGAGTCTTTTCAGATCTTTCTTACTCATCATTATCAGAATTTTCTTGTGCATCATCAGACACTTTTTCAGTGTTGTCAGCATCTTCGTTAGCGGATTCATAGCTTGATTTACTTTCCTCATCCTTTTTCTCAGTATCAGCAGCAGGATCAGGATGTGCCAATGATGTGTCAACTTCAGGCACCATATTAGACCTAGTAGCAGAGTCTTTCAAGGAAGTAAGAGCATCAGCCACAAGTTGGCTTTTTAGTGATGCACCATCAACATAAGGTTCACTTAATGTATTTTGAGTGACATTAACTTCAACAGCCGGAATAAGAACAGTCTTACTAGAACTAACAGTCTTTAGAAGCGTTTCATCTTCCTTGGATTTATCAAATCTGCATGGAGCAAGATCTGGAGAGATGGACTTGTCCTGACATTCATTTTTCTCTGAATCATCAATGAAAGAGAGATACAGATTTGACATTGTATGAACCTTCTTCTTAAGAGTTGGTTTTTCTGCCTTCTTCTTTGATTTTGACTTTGGTGATACAGACGAAGACTTTGTTTTCTTCGAACCAGAGGCATGCACAGTGGAGATCAGTTTTGCTTCAGTGTTGAGAACATTCTTATCCTCCATTGTTTTGGATTGAGTGGACCTAGAGGGAGACAGATTTGCAGATACAATGTAAGAGTAAGAGAGATGTAAGGCGATGATGAGTGGTTCTTTAAGGGAAATGGAACAGTTATGACAAGTATTGATCTTCTCCCCTGATTTCGCGTGCATGTAATGATGACATAAGGTGACCGTTGCACGCGCGCAATACCTTAATTGCTACAACTGCTCTATTAGGCAAATGCCTAATTTACCCTTAAGCTTCTCAACCTGAATAACATCTAAGACCTTAGTAAAAATATCAGCAATCTGTTCTTCAGTTGCAACATGCTCAAGCAACACAATTTTTTCTTCAACCAAGTCACATATAAAATGATGTCTAATGTCTATATGCTTGGTCCTACTATGCTGAATGGGATTCTTAGATATATTTACAGCACTTAGATTATCACAGAATAATGTGAGCACATCTTGCTCCACATTATACTCCTTCAGCATTTGTTTCATCCAAACCATTTGAGTACAACTACTTCTAGCTGCAAAGTTTTCATCTTCAGCAGTATATAAAGAGACACTATTTTGCTTCTTGCTGAACTATGAGATAAGATTGTTGACCAATAAGAAACAACCATTAAAAGTGCTCTTTATATCACCAGTAACACAACAACCAATCATCCTTAAATTTTTACTTTGAGCATATGACAAACCATAATCTGAAGTACCACTCACATATTTCAGGATCCTCTTGACTCGATTCAAATGATTTTCCTTTGATTCAGCTTGATATCTAGCACATACACCTACATTGAGTATTTCATAAAAGTCAACATCTTCAATTTGTGCACTTACAAGCCTTGCTTTGTTCTTGGTCATAGTGACATTCTCATTTGACTTGTTTCTACAAACCAATTTAGTTCCTACGACATTTGTATCTTTAGGTCTAGGAACCAAATCCCAACCATCATTGGTTCTGAGTTGACCAAGCTCTTCTTGCATTCCATTAATCCAAAACCCGTCAGTGAGTGCTTCTTTCACGTTCTTGAGTTCCACCCTTGAGATAAACTTGAGTTAAAGACAATAACATTTGATCGTCTAGTAGTGATTCTTTTGTTTAGGTCAACTATGATAAGATCTGTAGGGTGATTCTTTTGATCTCTGATGGATGGTGCTCTGTTTATAGAGGCGACTTCAGATTTTACATTCACACTTTTAGGATTTGACATAATGTTATCATTCAACACAAGTTCTACATTCTGCTGGTACAGTGTGTTCACATCCGGTGACACATCTTCCTTTGGAGTGCTTGACATATCATCAAATTTATTCAAGAGACATACGAACATACTGCTTTCTTCCTGAGGAGACCACATGTAACAATTATCTTTAGATCTTGATCCTTTCATAACTATGTTTCCAGAATCATTAGTGATCAAGCACTCAGTTTTGGAGAATCTGACATTGAATCCTTCGTCACAAAGTTGACTAATGCTGATTAGATTTGCTGTTAATCCTTTTACCAACAACACATTTTCAATCTTTGGCAGACCATTTGCAATTAAGTTGCCAACTCCTTTGATTTTCCCTTTAGCTCCATCTCAAAAAGTTACAAAGCTGGTAGAGTGCGGTTTCAAATCTGTTATAAATTTCTTGACACCAGTCATGTGTCTTGAACAACCACTATCAAAATACCAATCTTCCTTTGATGAAGCTCTGAATAAAGCTATCAATCCAGCACATTTCACCTTTGGTTTCCATTCTTTCTTCACTTCAGGTTGCTTATGAAATTGTTGAGAAACATGACGATCAGGATACCCATATAACTTAAAACAGAAAGGTTTGATATGTCCTTTTCTTCCACAGTGATGACAGATCCAGATTTTAGAGGCAGATTGTGATGTACTACTGGGATGTGGGCACATGTTTCTGGAGGATGTGTCCACATGTTGTTCAACATCATTGGATTGTAAACTTCAGTTGCTGCAACAAACTTAGTGACATTGCTTTTCTGATGTTGCTTGTTTAGAGTTTGATAATTAAATTCAATTCCTTTAGGTTTCCCAGGTTTTTGAATATCAAGAATTTCTTCCAACATATTTGTGCCATTGTTCATCATCCTGATGGTTGGCAAATGTGATACGCAAGTATACGCAGTCAATCATAGCAAGTAATAAGTGAAAAGAGTGTCGAACCCACAGGGAATAGAATAAGGGTTATACATTCCAAGTTCAAATAAAGTGTTTAGCCTACTGTAATGGTAACAAAACATAAATGATTTTTAACACAATAAATAAAATAGCAGTTATATAAAGTGATGGTTGAAAACAAGAATAAAAGGGTAGCTGAGATTAAGATCCATTTAACACATGAACGAAGCATAGTGAATGATAACTACTGTCGTGCCATCTGTGAGCAAGCTTGCCTTGTGGTGTATGTCTACAACGTTAGATATTAAAATGGGGTATAATGAACTGGCTCTGTCGAGGTTAATATTAATCCCATTAGAGTTCAGAAAAGCTCGTGCTTGATCCCATTAAGGCCCTTAACTTATCCATAAGAAAAGGTAGGGATTACATGTCTGCTCCCACTTAACCTTATTAACTTTATTATTTCCATTAACATGCTAGATGTCTCTACACATGCAACTTGTATTTAAATCTAAGTTGATCAGTCAAAGAAATAAATGTATTTTCTTAAAAACATAAAGTTAAAGATGACACAAGAACAATCATTCGTTCACATAAATACTTCATTCATTATATTAAACTTCACATAATCTCAACTACAAAGAGTTTAGCTCAGAATGAGCATAGAGACAACAACAATAATAACAAGTAAAGTAGTGATACCCATTACAATGCAATAGATACTCCTACAGACACTGTCGTGCCTCTCGTTATCACCGGTCGCCTCTTGCGACGGAATAGCCTTCAAACGGCGCAGCGACTCTTCTTCTTCTCATATCTATTCTCTAAGTTTCAAGCATACATTTTTAGGTTTAGGAACGTGTATTTATAGGACAATCCTTCTTGGATCGGGTGCAACCTTAATTGTGACTACTAGGCCCAAGGAATAAAGGATATTCCATTTGCAAGGACCACTTAATCATAGTACAATCATTTGTGATGCTGACAGCTGGCAAGCCAGCCAGTCATCCTTCCTTCAAAGATGCCTTTCACAATGTTCTAGCACATTCCCAGTTTTGTCTTCTAGCAGCGCTTGACTTGTTGACTTGTACGGAACTCAATGTCTTGACAGTCATTATCAGTAGATGCCTTTTGATGAAGATCCAGAACCAAATAACATGCCTTGACATAAGTTGCCTCTAAACTAACTCTTTTTCATTAAAATTACATAATTATTCCTAATACATTGTTCTAGACTCAAAACTAAATAAACTAATGAAATTGCATTAAAACATGGTTTGATCACCATATTGGCAGGAAATAACTCATGAATAAAGGCCTAAATAACACACAAATAATGTGTCATCACATCCTAACTTGCTTTTTCATGTCTTCTAATTTTGAGGTCAGTTGTACATTTTCTTCATTCAATTTTGAAATCTGAGAGACATGATCAATTCTTTCATTCTTCATCTGAGTGATGATTTTATTGCTCTCATGTAACTTCTTATATGTGGCTTCAGCCTCATAACATAGTTCCTTGAAGCTAGCAGCAAGTACTTCATAGGATACCTTCTTATTACATGATTCAGTATCAGGTGCATCACATATTCCAGTTAGAGCAGTGATGAACTTTGCAGATTCTCCTCCATTGTTCTCTTCTTCAGAGTCATCATCAGACCAATCAACAATTATTCCTTTCTTTTGATTCTTAAGAAAGGTGGGGCATTCAGGTTTGACATGACCATAGCCTTCACACTCATAACATCTTACTCCCTCTCCTTGACTTGTTTTTTCTTCACTTCTAGCTTTTCTAGGAGAGTTTGATCTTTTGATGTCAGTTTGTGTGTTTCTCCCATACTTCTTCAAGATTCTATTGAACTGTCTTCCAAGAAGAACCATTTCTTCTGTAGAATCATCATTGATCTCAGCTTCTCCAATATTTTCAAGTCCTATATTTGAAACAAAAGCAATACCTTTGGTTTTCTTGTCATTTCTATCATTAAGAACTCTTTCAAACGTTTGAAGAGATCCTATGAGCTCATCCATCTTCATGTTTGCAATATCCTGAGCTTCTTCAATGGCAGTGACTTTCATATCAAATTTCTTAGGGAGGGATCTAATAATCTTTCTACAAAGTTTTTCTTCAGTTATTGGTTCTCCTAGAGAATCAAACATGTTTGCATAATCTAACACTTCCATTTGAAAATCATATATATTGTCATCTTCCTTCATTTTTAGATTTTCAAATTGTGTTGTGAGAAGCTGTAACTTTGCCATTTTTATTTTAGACGTACCTTCTTGATTTGTCTTCAACATATCCCATGCAACTTTAGCTATAGTCTGTTTCTTAATAAGTCTGAACATGTTCTTATCAACAGCATTGAATATGGCATTCAATGTCTTGTTATTTCCATATACAATTTCATCTTCATCTTTGGTCCAATCTCCTGGAGGCTTCAAAACATCAGTAACCTTACCATCTTTGTCAATGATCCTAGGCGGTTTCCACTTCTTCAGAATAGACTTCCATGATTTGTTGTCCAGAGACTGGAGAAACGCTAGCATTTTGGGTTTCTACCCATCATAGTTTGTACCATCCAGTAGAGGTGGCCTAGTAACAAATCCTCCTTCCTTGTCAGTATTTCCAGAATTCATCTTCCCTGGAGCTCACCCAAAAACAGGCAGGGTGCCTGCTCTGATACCAATTGAAATTCTGGCGTACTACTTATAACTAATAATTAGACAGAATAATGTGCGGTAAGATGTGTGCACATTAACCAACCTTGCAGAACAAGTAATAAAACAATCAAATAATAAAAGCAGTAAATAACACAAACACAAGGAAATTGTTAACCCAGTTCAGCCCAACGTCCTAATCTGGGGGCATACCAAGCCAGGAAGGAAATCTACTAGTGTAATGCTATTCCTAAGTTATCCGGCTTACACCTCGGTTTACAACTTAGAAACTCGCCTATTACCTGTGTTATATTTCTACCTAGGTACCCCATAGATAAGAGAAACCCATCTCACTTCCAATCTAAACACAGACCAGTGTCATCTATAACAAACGACAATAAAAGATTTAGAGAACACTCCCCAAACAATAATACACCCCTCGTACTTCAAAGCTTAGAGTGATGAACAATATTCCTTGCTTAAAAGCTTCGGATTACAACTCAATAAACTCAGTCCTTATGCAAGCATCTAGGTGACACAAGCAAAGGGTCACAAATAACAATGAACACAAATAACACAAAGACTTAAACCCTAAAACTCTATTTCTTCAGGACGGCTCAAGTGAATATTAGGTTTAGTCTTCACACATATATATAGTCTTTTGATTAGCTCAGGTCTTCTGACGTGTCTTGGGCTTCAAGAATGTCTTGTAAGAAAATAACCCAAGAAATATAAATTTGAACCATATAATATGTTTCCACATTTGGAAAATATTTTTCACAATTAAAATTAGGTTAACAAGTAACCCTGATGGTTCACAGTACGCGCGCGACTTACCTAGCAAGTAAGCGAGGCAAAAACAAAACGAATCTTCAAGAAAGATATGGCGCGTAAATAAGTCACAAAAGTTCCGGTGTGGAATGATGTGCACACATCGTTCCCCACATTGTGTTATGCCAAAAATGAGGCCAACACAAAAACACTAACAAGGGAGAATGTAAATGTACAAGTTGTCTATCGTGTTTTAATAATTGTCAAAAACATGTAAAAATAATTTATAATACTTTAGACAACATTTAGAAATGATTTGGTAGCAAAAATGTTTTGTAAAACTTGGAAAATCAATTTTCAGGTCATTTGTATCGATACAAATAGTATATGGATCGATACATATAGTTTCAGGACAACTGGATCGATACAAGATTTGTATGGATCGATACACATGAAGTGCAGCTTAAATGTTTTTGCCAGAGAGGAGCTTATATGTATTGATACACACCTGCTCTGTATCGATACATATCAGTTAAAACTTAATTTTCTGTTAACTTTAAAGTTGCATCGATTCACACCGTGCTGTGAATCGATACATTGCACTGTTAAATTTGCCAAAATTTTACTCTATCTTATTTTCCCTATAAATAGCAACATGAGTTGGATTTGTAAATATGAGAAACACATTCTATAATCTGAATTGAGAGAATTTAGGATCTAGAGGTTAGGTTTTCAAAGTTTAATAACCTTCATCTAATTTCTTCAAAATCTCCCAAATTGATTACTCTTTCAATGAGTTCAACAAAGGGTTATGAATGATTGGTTGATAACTTCCATGGTGGTTGCTTGTGAGCAACTTTTGGGTTCAAATTTGGAAGCAAAGTTTCTCAACAAGGTTTCAAGGTTTTGAAGAGGTATTCAAGAATCTTGAGGTTTCACAAAGTGTTGAGACAAAATCTCTTTTGTACATATTTTAACGACAACAAACCTTATGGAATAAAGGTTAAATTTTATGAATTAATGGTGATCTACAAATGTTTGCACTTAAGTTTTTGTTGAAAGCTAGAAAATGATAAAAGTTGACAAGCTAAAGGTCACTCACATAAACAAGTGTATTCTATATACTCAAGGATAAAATAATTTGAGTAGCATCAGATCATCATAACAATAGCATCACAAGCTTCAAGAATATTTCCAAAGGATATTGTTTGAATCATAAGATGATTCATTGAAAGGTTTAAGCAAGAAAGTGATTTTTATAGTTAATAGTCTTCTTCTACACTACAAGGTTTACAATGGTATTGAATGATCAAGGAAGATTATGAGGATCATAAGTTGAAGAATGGGGATGGAAAAACCTGCATCATAAGCTACACATGAATATATTTGATGTTGCATGACAAAATTCACAATGAGTTTTATGTTACATACTTTGAGGATTTACTACCACAATTAACATCAAAAGGAATGATGCATATTCTAAGGATCTTCAAAATCTACTCAAAGTATTATCCTACCAAGATTTCCTAAGATGAGAATATTTGAGAATGATCTTCATGAGTTTTCAAAAGAGTTTATGCAAAGAGCATAAATGTTTTAAATTATTCTCCAAATTAGAAGATGATAATTTTCATGATGAGTATACTCACGCCTCCACTAAAGCATCTCAAAGATACTCAATTAACATATAAGGAATGTGTGCATAACATCAATTGAATTATGGAAAGTTTTGCAGCAACAGGATTATATGTCTCATCCCTTAAGAAAAGTTTAAGCGGAATATTCTAAGAATATTCTCTATCCAGCGCTACATCTTGTTCTTAAGAAAAGATTCAGCAGAACATTCTGAGAACATTCTCTGAACAACACTACATCTTGTTTCAAAGAAAAGCTTCAACATAACATTCTGAGAATATTCTTTGTCCAGCACTACATCTTATTTCAAAGAAAAGCTTCGGCCATCATTCTCAGAATAGACCAAAGATGAATGTTTTAAATTATTCTCCAAATTAGAAGATGATAATGTATACTCACGCCTCCACTAAAGCATCTCAAAGATACTCAATTAACATATAAGGAATGTGTGCATAACATCAATTGAATTATGGAAAGTTTTGCAGCAACAGGATTATATGTCTCATCCCTTAAGAAAAGTTTAAGCGGAATATTCTAAGAACATTCTCTGTCCAGCGCTACATCTTGTTCTTAAGAAAAGATTCAGCAGAACATTCTGAGAACATTCTCTGAACAACACTACATCTTGTTTCAAAGAAAAGCTTCAACATAACATTATGAGAATATTCTTTGTCCAACACTACATCTTATTTCAAAGAAAAGCTTCGGCCATCATTCTCAGAATAGACCAAAGATGAAGTAACAATAAGCCTTGGACTCATAGTTGTCATGTATTTTCAAAGTACATTTAATGATCATTCTCCAACAAAGACTAAACACTCTCCAACCAAGGATGTACTTGCAAAGTACTTTTAAATAGACTTGGTCAGTCATAGTTGGTTTTTTGTTGATGCTACGGCTAACCCCACAATATTCTACCACTATTTTATTGAGATCATTCAAAGAGAATGTACACAGTTTGTGAGAAAATTCTCTGAACATTCTCATTGAAGCATTGTTCTCATATGATAGCTGATAAGATTATGATTTGAATGCAACGGTCATACTTACTCCTCAAGTAAGTAAAGGACAATGCCAACTCAGCTTATAGGCTCCTCTTGAAGAACATTCTCTTATTTACTTCATTAAAGGGAATAACGGTTAGTTAACATTCTCTGGTTTTCTACATGCTTTCACCAAGACTCCAAAAGCTCTCCAATCCTATAAATAGCATGATATACAGTAGAAGCAAAGTAAGAGTTTGCAAGCAACATCAGTCCTACTACACTTGTCTTTGTGAACAAAATTCTTTACAAACTCTTCTTTGATCTCTTTCACTCCAAAGCTTTATATTACTTACTTGGATCAATATTCTTATTGATTGATTTTAGAGAGATTTTTCAGTTACTTAGAAGATCCAAACAACGCTTTGTAAAAGAAAAGAACTTGCTCAAGAATACGTAACTATTGGTTAAGCAACTACCTTAAAAGGAAATGTAGACCACCTTAGAAGGAAAGGTGGAGATAGGTTTGTAGATCTTGAAAACATTTTTGATTTTGGTTTAAGATCAAAAGAAAATTGTAATCTTGGATTAAGATTATAGTGGAAAATTCACAGGCGTGGGGACTGGACTAGCTCAGGATTTGGGTGAATCAGTATAAATTTTTGTGTATACATTTGTCATACCTTTAACTGTTTATTTTATATAAACACACAACACACAAACTACATTGGTTACATATAATTTGTATTTCCATATAGTCGAGAGAACGTTCTACGAACAATTTATGTTATAGTATAGAATTCTCTTAGAACAAGTTGTTCTATAGTAGAGAACATTCTCTGATCAATCTCTTTTATTGTTTACAAACATTTATCCAAGTATACACTTGAGATCCATTTAGTTGACTGCAGAATTAAATTTTATAAAGGGTCACAATTCAAATCCCCCTTTCTTGTGACTAATTCTTCCACTTCAATTGGGATCAGAGCTCTGCCTCTATTCATATACGATGACTATTTTTTATTTCAAAGGGTATCTATATTTCTACTCATAAATTAATATGAAAAGACAATTTCAAAGGGTATCTGTATTTTTTATTTCAAAGGGTATCTAATTTTTTTTTAAAAATTCAACAAATCCTCATTTATTAAAATAAAGACTTATCTTTTTAGTAATTTTTACGGAGACATATATTTAATTTTATATATTTCTATGGAAACATAATTTTTTGTGGAAACTAACTTTTTTTTTTATCATTTATATAGGTAGTTACATTTATATTTTGGTAAAGGATAACTCTATTCCTACTAACATAAAAATACAAAGCGTTTTTTATAATTCCAACGTGGATCTATATTTCAATTTCCAACTCATTTATTAATATTGTATATGTCCATTTTTTTTTATTCTAATGTAGCCATATATTTCTACTAATACATTAATATAAAAGACTACTTTATCTCTACTAAGATAAAAATACAGAGCATTTTTTATAATTCTTATATGGCTCTATATTTCAATTTTCAACTCATTTATTTTCAACTCATTTATTAATACATGTCTATTTTTATTTTTATTTTTGTAGTTCCAATGTAGACATATATTTATACTTATACATTAATATAAAAGCCTATTTTCTTTTTTGTAATTTACACCGTGAGAACACGTTATGGACAAGATTTAATAAGTCATAGGTACTTATATTTCTATTCTTATATTATTAAGAAACTTTAATTTTTTTGGCAATTTCTACAAGTTCTTTATTTTTTGTTACACGAGTACTTATATTTCTATTCATATACAATGATTTTTTTTTCAACGGATATCTATATTTTTACTCATATATTAATACAAGGATCAATTTCTTTTGTATTTTATTGTTGATAAAGTTATTTTTGTGTGATTGCAGCGAATATCTATAATTTTATTTATACATTGATAAGAAGACTTTTTTATTATTTTTATGGGTACATAATTTTTTTTAATTTTTACGGGTAACTAATTTTTTTTTTATTTCTTCATATCGATACTCATATATTAATACAAAAATTTATTTTTTTGATAATTTTTACAGAGACATATTTAATTTTATATATTTCTACGGAGACATATTTATTTGTAATTTATATAAGAATTATATTTCTTTTTATTTTTTTGGTATAAAGGAGTTATATTTCTACTTATATATTATAGTTTATTCTATTTTATGTTTACGAATATCTATATTTTAAGTCATATAATAATATATACTTTTGACATTAAATTTTTTTTTTAATATAAAACGCACAGCGTGACACCCGTTCGAAAACACGGATCTCCAACTAGTTAATCCATTAACTACACAGATCCATTAACTACACAAATGATAATCATCTAAATGGAAATAAAATCCATGTGTCAATTTCTTAATCATAAACTACAAAAATCATAGTTTTATTAAAAAACAAAATTTTTACTTCTTATATAGAATACAATTTGAATTAGACCAATAGCAAAAATTTGTTATGATAATATGCTATAAAGGACCATATTTCCCTCCAGCCCAAGTGAATCTCACATATGCCATTATATGTGCTGCTTTGAAGATTGTTTTCTGAAGTATTCAGTATTCTGCTAGTGAAAAAGTATTTTATTTAGAATATTTTTGTTTTGTTTGAAAAATAAATCTTTTATTTATAATTTTAGAAAATATTTAAATTAAGATTTAGTGCAAACAAACTTAAATAAAATGAAGTTAATCCTTTGTGAAGACTTGAAGATTATTCCCGATTAATATTATTTCCAATTTCCACTCTCCGTTTCTCCTTACGTTTCTCAGCAGAAATTTAATTACACCACCACATGAAACGACAACAATGACTGTCGTGAAATGTTGTTTTACTACAACACTCTACACCTTGATTCGTAGTTCAACGAAACGACGGCGATTGTGTTGTGAATTCCAATCCAAGGTAGTTGAATAAGCGTTTCAGGAAGTTTTGGAAATTCTTGAATCTCTTTCGTACCACACTTTCTTTTCTATTCTTTCTGATTACTTCTACTTGATTTTTTTTATTCGAGTGAGACAAAAAACGAAAGTATTAAACCGGCGGTTTCGACCGTTTCTCTCCAGTTCAATAACATGGATGATAAAAAAAATCGTCTCGAATTCTAGACTAATAGAATCTCTTTTTCTTAAAACATAGATGGGTGAAAAAAAAAGAAAAAAAGAAAACTAGCCATTCCTATTAATTTGGTCACTACATACCGTTGCTCTATCCTAATTATTCGACTTCCAGTTATGGTTTTGCTGGCCATAAAAATTGAAACATTAACATTGGAGTGGCTATATGGGTACCTGACGGTGGAGAATTAAATGAGGGATTATATTATATATGTATGGGCAAAGCGTATGGGTACCTGACCGTGGAGAATGAAATGAGGGAATATATAAAGACTATAATTAATTAAGTGTCTAATAAGAATAAAATAAGTTTTTTTAGTAGTTCACTTCTGACCTTACTAATTCATGTGTAATGCTATCAAGAAGTGATTGTTGTATTCTTTAATCATGAGACGAACTGTACATTCTTAAGCCCAATACATTTCAACGCCTCAGTCAAATTTGGTAAATTTTTTGAGCTTCAACTTTATTTTATTATGAATAATATTTATTTGTAAGGTTATATATATTTTTAGTCCTTATAAAATGTAAATCTTCTAAGTTTAGTCTTTACTTAATTTTCATTATATTTTTAGTCCTTATAAATTAACTATATTTTTCGTCCTTCGCTTTTGAGAAAATGACTAAATGATCCTTGAAATTAACTATATTTTTAGTTCTTCACTGACTTTGCAAAATGTTAATCAAATTAGTCCTTACATCAACTTCATTTATAATTAACTATATTGGCGTTTATCTTACACGTGGCATATACGGGACCAAATTGATACATTTTAAAAGCTATCATAGGTAAAAAAAGTGGAGGAGTAAATTGAAATGAAATCAAATTATTAAAAACTCAAATCCAAACCTAAATTAATACATTTTAAAAGTTATCCTAGATAAAATATATTTATTTACTCTATAATGTATATCTATGTTTTACCTTATGGTTCCCATTTATGTTGTGATTTTTCATAATGGGCTAGCCATTGAAATTGTTTTTAGTCTATAAAAATCTTTAGTCTTCTTACTATTTTTATTAGGTTTTGTTTGTGAGTTTGGACTGGAGGGAGGAAAATAGTGAGAAAATTAGAGAAATCTTTAACATTTTTTGAGAAAGTATATTTTATAGAGAATAACAAATAAATACAAATAATAAATATATTATGAATTTAAGAATATTATAACAACATTAATTAAATTTGAAAAATTCGTATAAATTCTCCAAACTTCCATCCAATGAGAGTTTCAAAAATCTTACACACATTACATAACATATCTCATCAAGTTTGGATCCAGAAAAGAAAAAACAATTCATGTCCAAATTGCTCAAATAACATTCCTTGATATTTTCAAAATTTAACTGTAACTCTTGAAGAGAGAACATAAGAACTCAAATCATCAAATAGGATAAATTTCTAGATAGATCAAAACCATCAAATCTTGATTAAACGGTTTATATTTTAAGAAATTTTGATTGTTATTTAATATAAATTCTAATGTTAAAATATGGACACCCTTCATTAGACAACCGAAAACCATCAAATCTTGATTAGATGGTTTATATTTCAAGAAATTTTTATTGTTATTTAATAGAAATTCTAATGTTAAATTTTAATGAAGATCAGACAACCGAAAACTATTTGAATGTCTACAGTCAATAAACCTACACTATTTTTTGTTTAGAGTAATGTTTTGTGTACACCCTTCATTGGTTTATACACCTTGAAATACAGAAAAAAGGAGAATAATATGATAGATGTTATGAATTTATGATATGATAGGAAAAGAGATAGAGATAAAATGATATGTTAAATATGTGTATAAAGTAGGTGTATAAAATAATAGTGTCAACATATACTATTACTCTTTTGTTTACGGATACTACCTACCTCTCTGTGACTATAGTGGTAGTGGATAGGTGTGTTTATTTCAACACATAAGCAGGGTTTGAATCCTTTATTAAGGCATAAGGTGAAATATAAAGTAAAATATAAAGTGTGTTTGATATACTAATACGAGTACAATTTTAGTTGTACATCATTTTATTTTAAATCAATTTATAGAATAGGATAAATTGGGGTCAAGAAACACTAGACACGATAAAGATTGAAATTTTTACTTATCTCTAAACCTCATCTTAAAATTTTGTTTCATCTATAAATTGTCTAAAATACCAACTTAATATTTTATTCATCAAACATAGAACCAAATAACAAATGATACAATTTTTTAGAAGTTAGTCTTATATTATTGAATCATGTCGTGTTATATCTAATTTTTACATTGAGCATATCAATCAACTCAGTGTTTTTTTATTTATATCAGAAATATAAATTGTTCTTGCTAAGAATTGAACTCTGGACCTCCTCCTACACAATCCATATGTCCCCAGCTCTTAATTACCACTTGAGCAATCTTACGGGGACAAACTAATAGTGTTTAAATACACATAAAACAATAACATTTAGAAAAATTAAAATTATTATTTTTGTAAACATTGTACTTTGATCATGTGAACATGAAAGACTATCTATAAACACATATGTTAAAGAAAATAGTAATTCTTTTATTCCTAGACAACCCATATGTCCCTAGCTCTTAATTACCACTTGAATTATCTTGCGGGGACAAACTCATAGTGTTTAAATACGCATAAAAAAATAACATTTAGAAAAATTAAAAATATTATTTTTGTAAACATTGTACTTTGATCATGTGAACATGAAAGACTATCTATAAACACATATATTAAAGAAAATAGTAATTCTTTTATAAAGAAAAGAAATATTATTTATTTTTAAAAATTAAGTAATAGTTGTTCCATTAGTATTTAAAAGGATTTAAGATGAAAAAGGAATAAAATTTAAATTCTGATGAAGGAAAAAAATACTAACATATATTATCAAAAAAAAAGTTAGCGAATTTTGATTTATCCATTGTAAAATTAGTTTTTTGGATTATTCTCTGCAATGTGAAAATTTTATTATTTACTCCATATGTTGACTTTTTTCTAATGTCACATGAAAAAGTCAAGTGTCAAGTTAGCAAAAGTGCAATGTCATGTCAGTAAAAAGTTAACAGAAGGGGTAAATGATGAAATTTTCACATTGGCAAGGGATAATCCAAAAAATAATTTTACAACGGATAAATAAAAATTTGCTCCCTTTGCAGGAGTGTAAAAATAATTTTTATTGATAATGCATGAAAAAGTTCCGTAAGATTATCGTAATATATATAATAAAGAAGAGATATGACTTCAGTCTTTCAAGTTATATGATATTTTAAAACTCATGTTTTTATTGATGCACCCATTTCTTAATTTCTTTTTTTCTATATTCATATTTGTATTGTGCTTAATACCTATTCCCTCTAGACTTATTTATAATTGATATATTCGATCTAAATACATGCATCAACTTTTTTGATGAATCTAAAAATTTAACTTTTGTATTTAAATAAATCCGGATGGAATACCATACCTATATATCCTATCCCCAACTCTGGTGGTCAATGTTTTAAGTTTTATTATGGTGGTTGAAACTTGAATGATATTTGGGTCTTCAATTAAGGTAAAGGATGTGTTTGTTGAAGATGGTCCCAAATCACTTTAATTACACCCATAGTGTGATAGTAATACTGATACCAACACAATTGTTGCTATTTTGCCGAATATAGTAAGGGTATGTTTGGTTTGATTTTAGATAGAATTGATTTTGATAGAAGTGATTTTATTATAATCAAGTTTATTATAATTGATTTATATTTGGATACATTCAACTATAAAATGAGTTGAACAGTATATTTCAGTTTAAAAATCAATTTTAAACCAGAAATTAGAAGAATCAATTTTGGAGACAGAATCAATTATACTTTACATAAATCAAACATGTAAGAATCAATTCTACACGTTGAGAATCAATTCTAACCCGTCTAAAATTGAAACCAAATATACACTAAATTTCTTTTTGATAAGCCCAAATATAGCAAAATTAATGTAGTTAAGAAAAACATATATTTGGGTGGATATCGCAAAAACGCCACCATATCTTTATCTAACATTTAATTCTTGACAATGACTTCACCTTACAAAAATAGTAAAATAAACCGACAAATTGATATATGTACAGCAGTAAAAAAAATAAAATTGATATATGGTTTGTTTAACACATTATTTATTTTCTTCCCATCATTGTTTTAGTATATTTTGCAAATGCAGTAACATTGTCGTCCATTTATGGGTGCTACGTACTCAATAAGCAGTGCCAGTGATAAACTAGAATTCAAATTTCTCAACGTGATTAATTATTTTGTGCTTTTATGCTCAACGTGAATGGTTGGTTAGTTGCATAGCTGTGTATTTTTTGTTTTTAATAAAGTAAATAAAAGTAGAAATAAATCTACAAAATTAATCTTTAGTTAATATATACTTATTCATAATAGTAGACAATGAAATTTTAATAAATAAAAAAAAAACAAGTGTGAGCACACTTTTGAATTTAAGAGACATTCACTAAAATTAAAGAAACATATTTCCATTATTTTTTTTTAAAAAAGAACAAATTGCAATTAACAATTTTATCCTTTTATTTCAAACATAATTTGTATAGTAAAATTGGCCTTCTTTAGTCAAGATTTAGTGGAGTAAACGCTAACTTACTCGCACATGTTTTTAGGTAGGAGTAAATTAGTAACTCCTACTTTAAAATTATGTGAGAGAAAATTAGCAAGTTTCCTCCCACATGTTTTACTCCTATACCCCCCTAAATTTACTCACGTGCCCCCACTCACCTCCCCCCCCCCATTTTTCGCGTGGCCCACCCACCCCTCATTTTTTGCTATATATATAAAATTTGCTAACTTCCTCCTATATAGGAGAATGTTAACAAACCTCCTCCCACATGTTTTACTTCCGCGCCTCCCACTTACCTCCCATTTCTCTCGCGCCCCCACCCGCTTCATTTTGAAGGAAAAAAAATTTTTTTATTGTTTTTTTTATTCCCACCTAAAATCCTCCCACCTAAAATAATGTGGGAGGAAGTTAGCAACCCTCCTCCCACTAAAAAACATGAACAAAAAAAAAAGGTTAAAGGTGGGGGGCGCGCGCAGAAATGGGGGGTTCGGGGGGCGCGCATGAGTAATTGGGGGGTGGGGGCGCGCGCAGCAATTAATGGGGGGCATGGAGTAATTCATGTGAGAGGAGGTTTGCTAACATTCTCCTATATATTGGATCGATTCAATCATCTGCAATTGCATTTAGAAGAGAACTAAAATTATTTAATCTTATAGTTTATCCCGAGCTCTTGACTACTAAATCTTTTTCTCTTAGAAACCAAAAAATAAAAGCTAAAAAAAACAAAGGATATATATTGGTACTAAACACCGGAGAAGGAAATATAATTTGGGTCCCTATAAAATATGGACAAAAAAAAATTGGTCCATAGTAGACGTGGACCACATTATTTCCCACCAACTCTCTTCATGTCAGGCTGTCACTAAACAACGACTATCTTTAATAAGCAATTGATAAAGTCATGGACTTAAATTTAAGGCTTTAAGTCTGACAAAAAAAAACTTTAAGATTTAAATATTATTTTAGTTTTTGTATGTATATGAAATTTTGGTGTTGTTTTTGTATCAATTTTTATTTTAAATAAATTTTAAATCAATTAAATTTTTTTAATTTTAAAAGTTATCATAGATAAAATGTATTTACTCTATAATGTATATCTACTAGTGTACATCCCGTGCTATGCACGGTTCAATAGCATTTTTTTGTTTTCCGACTTGTTTGGTCGATTAATCTAGTTTGGGATGAGATAAGTGATTTTAGTTTTCTCTCAAACACGGTTCGGAGATCAAACTATTATCTTTCCTATCAATTACTCTGCGTCAATTTTTACTTGACCAACTAACATTTAGTGGTTTAATAAAATTTTATAATTCAAGTAAATTTATATCAATTGTAATACAGTAGACCTTTAAAAAACAAAAAACAAAAAAACCCTTTGAAACACAAAATACAAATATGTCTTCAAACATAAAAGTTGAATATAATAATTTTTAGGACCAATGCATCCTGAGATACTTTAAATTTTATGTTTATAACATATAGATCCTTTAAAGGACTTCTAGATACATTTGACTTAATTTTTACAAAAATGATAAGTTTAAAAAACGGATGATGTTTTATATAAAACTTAGAATTGGTATTAAAAAACTTGTAATATGATAGGAATTTTATATTAAAAATTGTACATTTATTTTATTTAAATTAAAATTCAAAAGTTATTTTGTTCAACTTGGATTCTTTCATTTATTCATATAAATTTGATCAAAAAAATTTTATTCATCTAAATAAATGAATTTCTTGCAATTAAGTTTTTTTGGGTTACAATTTCTAACAATTAAGTTATGATAAAATAAAACTCAAACACAATTATTAGATGAATATAACAAATGAATAGTATTGGTAACAACCACTACAGCAATCAAAAGAATGCAGCTAAAATGATAAGGTGATAGCATGACTCTAGCTTTTTCTAAAATTAAAATAGGAGTGATATAGGTATGTTTTAGTGGGACACCCCCTACTAAATTTTTTTTTGATACGTGGAGCTTTGTAGAAATTGAAATTGCCAACTATAATCTTTTAGAGAAATGAACAGTACAAATTTAGTGCAATTGAAATTAGTCTGATTATTAAAGTTTTTGATGTTTTACCTTATAGTTCCCATTTATGTTGTGATTTTTCATAATGGGCTAGCCATTGAAATTGTTTTTAGTCTATAAAAATCTTTAGTCTTCTTACTATTAGGTTTTGTTTGTGAGTTTGGACTGGAGGGAGGAAAATAGTGAGAAAATTAGAGAAATCTTTAACTTTTTTTGAGGAAGTATATTTTATAGAGAATAACAAATAAATACAAATAATAAATATATTATGAATTTAAGAATATTATAACAACATTAATTAAATTTAAAGAATTCGTATAAATTCTCCAAACTTCCATCCAATACAATTGTTGAGCTCTACTAAATTGGAGGATTTTGTGTTATGAAGAAAAAATAATCCTTCAAACTCCTGTATTTCTTCCACTTATTTCTTCTTTTTTTCAAAATCATTCCCTCCTCCTCCCCTCCAAACTCACAAACAAAGAAAAGTCTCGGTCTTCTTACTTTAATGACCAAAACCTACATTTGTAAAAGAAAAGATATTTCATAGTCAATATTTTATTCACGACGATGACTTCACCATACAAAAAAAGTAAAATAAAGAGACAAATCCAAATCCAACCAACTTTCACACACACAATGAAGGGTAATGACTAAATTAAACTACATGAACATGTACTAATTCTTTTCCTCAACAATCTCTTGAAGTTTCATGCAGAAATCATCAATATAAGATGACTCAAGATCCTTATTAAGCAACATTTCTCTAATCTTACAATGATTAGTCTTAACTTTCTTACTAATTTCATTCTCATCGTCCATCATAATACTAACAGCTTTACAAACACTATCCTTAGTATAAAACCCATCTTCAGTTTTCTCAACTTCCACACCAACTTCCAAATTATTTGCCATCATTCTAGCATTCAATATTTGATCACCAACATTTGGTAACAAGACCAATTGACACTTATTCACTAATGCTTCTGATAAAGAACCTGAACCACAATGTGTAATGAAACAACCTACTGAAGGGTGTTCCAAAATCAATTGTTGTTGAACCCAACCACCATAAACAACACCTCTTCCTTCAACCCTTTTTGAAAATCCTTCTGGTAATGCTTCTTCAATTGTTGTAAAACCAAAAGGAGGTTTCAATGCTGCGAAAAATGGCATACTAGTTAACTCAAGACCAAGCATTAATTCTTGAAACTGATTTGGATTTAAAACACATTGACTTCCAAAACAACAATAAACAACTGAATCTGTTTTGAATCCACCAAGCCAGTTAGACCATTTTTCGTCCAAAACAGAATTTGGGTTTTCAAGTATAACCGGTCCTGAAGTAAGAATCGGTTTATTAAACTGTTTGTGTATGTAATCAAGATATGGTCCTTCAATTTCTCTGCATGTTCTATATCCTAATGCATCAGCTTCATTGAAAGCAAGGACTTGCCGATCGTAGTAAAGAACATTGCTACCATAAATTTGTGTTCTTTTAGCAGCAAAGTCTTTAGCCTCATGATTATGAAGCTTGATAGATGAATCAGGGAAACCAGAAGGAGGTTCCATGAAATCAAATTCGGTTAAATTTGCACCTAGTGAATATCTAGCTGGTGTAAGAACGTAACCAACTAAGACCGAACTAGCCGTGCAATAATGAATGGCTTTGATGCCTAAAGGTTTGGTTAAAGATGGAATCCAATATGTGAAATCATAGAAAACAATGTGAGGTTTGAGATTTGTCAGATGAGTTTGAATGTCTTGTTGAGTTAGATCCATTGCTGTCATGAGGTGTGGGAATAAAGGGTAAGGAATATCAGCTGTTGTTTCTGCATTGGGAGGGAGACCTTCAACATGAGGAACTGTGATGGTGATGAAAGTGATTGATTCAGGGTGGAGATTGTATGGTTCTAGTTTAGATTGTACTTTTTTCGGTGTGAAAAAAGTGATTTTGTGACCTTTTTTGGCTAATTTATTTGCTAGGTGAAGGAATGGAGTTTGGTGTCCCATGGCAAACCATGGATACATTGCTATGTGTAAAGAAGATGATGAATCCATGATGATGATTCAAAAGAAAAAATAATAATAAAAGTTAACTAATGAAAAAATAAAGAAGAAAGAAAAGGAGTGATTAGTGATATATGGGTTTGCTTAAATATAGATAAGAGGCGAGAGTGATGAAAATCCTTTTTTGGTGGTCAAGGAAGTTGTTTTGTGTGTATTTATAAAGAATTAATATCAAAAGCAACATGTGGAATAAACTGTATATGTGTCGATGTGTGTATGCATGCATCATGCATGTATGTAAACCACAACTGCATATGCAGTCAATCCTAGAGTGGAGTAAATTGATTAAACAGCTTTTTTTTTTTTTTTTTAAAGTGTCACTTGTTGTTATCATAAGAGTTTAATGGAGCTGCACTATGATAAAATAAAATGATTTTACACTTTTATTTAATAAAAGACTGTGAATCTTCTATATGTCATGTCAAGAAAGTAACGTGAAATAGGGTGATGTGGTGGGATACATCGTCGTCATTAGTTGATAGTGTAAAATTATTTTATAGTCAGTATATATTTCTTTTTCTCTTAAAATAATTCTTAAATTATCAAATATTTAAAACTATTTAATTTAGACACTCGCTAATTAAAACACACTACTAATCAAACCATCTTCAATTTTAATAGCCCAATTATATTCATTTTAGAAAAAAACCATACCAATCCAATAAAAAAAACCAATTGTAACACCATATCCATTTTTTTTATTTTTTGGTTTGAAACAGGTATCTTTTACGCCAACTGCAGAGACTAATCTCTCGAACTGGGTAGGACTATAAAGGTTGACAAAAAGATATCAGGGTTAACTTTGATCCCAAGACATCTGATTAAATTGGAAGAGATCTCTTACCATCTTAACCAAGTGCTCTTAAGTATCCATTTTTCATTGATTTGCAATTGATTTTCAAATTGAGGCCAAATATTTATTGGTTAGCTAAGTCCAATTATCTAATTTATTAAATATTAATTGAATAAATAAATAATAAAAATTGGTGGAGGAAGACCGGTGGTCAACACTGGACCATCGGTGACCGGCACGACTTGATGTTTTTGTTTTAAAAATTTAATTTAATTTTTTTACACTTTAAAAAAAGTCATATTTTTGTACTTAAAAAAATGTTTTTTGATTGATTATAAAGCAATCAATTCATAAAATTAAAGTAAATTATATATATTTTTTAGTATTTAATAAATCTGTTTTTTTTTAATCAAAGTAGTAAAAAACCATTAGCTTGAGTATTGTCACAAAAAATTAGTTTAAGTAAAAAATTTGATTTAAAATTGGTTCAAATGCATGCGTAACCAAATTTTTATTACAAATCGGTGTTATTAATTGGTTTCGAAACATAATATGAATCATATTCAAATTAATTAGTTATAGAAAGTAACAAATTTTTATTAAAATAGTTTTGAATCTAAACTATAAATTTGGTTTGATGCTGTGGTTTTAAACTATACACATCCTTATTATCTTTTATTCCATAACCATTTATTCTTGATGACATGTAACATTAGTTTAGTTGACTAATTGGACCATGATGTGACAATTCTCATTCAAAAACAATATCCATGTAACTAGGCGGGTACTAAAATAAAAGTGAGGTACAAACAAAAATCTAATATCAAAATCCACCCTAATTTAAATTATTTAATTATTTTTAATAAAATAAATAAATAAAAAATCATAGATATATTCTTCATCTTGTTTATAATCTTCATTTTCTCCATCATCTTTTACCCATACACGGCCAAAACCAAAAAAAAAAAAAGTGGAAATATGGAACACAAATAAGAAACTAATTAAAGGTAGAACCCCAAGGTAATGACTAATGAGAGTTTCAGAAATCATGCACACATTACATAACATATCTCATCAAGTTTGGATCTAGAGAAGAAAAAACAATTCATGTCTAATTTGCTCAAATAACATTCATTGATATTTTGAAAATTTAACTGTAACTCTTGAAGAGAGAACATAAGACTCAAATCATCAAATAGGATAAATTTCTGGATAGATCAAAACCATCAAATCTTGATTAAACGGATTATATTTTAAGAAATTTTGATTGTTATTTAATATAAATTCTAATGTTAAAATATGGACACCTTTCATTAGACAACCAAAAACCATCAAATCTTGATTAGATGGTTTATATTTCAAGAAATTTTTATTGTTATTTAATAGAAATTTTAATGTTAAATTTTAATGATGATCAAACAACCGAAAACTATTTGAATGTCTACAGTCTTTTTTTTTTGGTAAGAAGAAAATTTGAATGTCTACGGTCAATAAACTTATATTATTTTTTGTTTAGAGTAATGTTTTGTGTACACTCTTCATTGGTGTATACACCTTGAAATACAGAGAAAAGGAGAATAATATGATAGATGTTATGAATTTATGATGTGATAGGAAGAGAGATAGAGATAAAATGATATGTTAAATATGTGTATAAAGTAGGTGTATAAAATAATAGTGTCTACATATACTATTACTCTTTTGTTTACGGATACTACCTACCTCTCTATGACTATAGTGGTAGTGGATAGGTGTGTTTATTTCAACACATAAGCAGGCTTTGAATCCTTTATTAAGGCATAAGGTGAAATATAAAGTGTGTTTCATATACTAAAAATATACGAGTACAATTTTAGTTGTACATCATTTTATTTTAAATCAATTTATAGAATAGGATAAATTGGGGTCAAGAAACACTAGACAAGATAAAGATTGAAATTATAAATTGTTCTTGATAAGAATTGAACTATATATGGACCTCCTCCTACACATCCATATATCCCCAGCTCTTAATTACCACTTGAATTATATTACGAGGACAAACTAATAGTGTTTAAATACACATAAAACAATAACATTTAGAAAAATTAAAATTATTATTTTTGTAAACATTAATTGTACTTTGATCATGTGAACATGAAAGACTATCTATAAACACATATGTTAAAGAAAATAGTAATTCTTTTATTCCTACACAACCCATATGTCCCCAGCTCTTAATTATCATTGAGCTATCTTGCGGGGACAAACTCATAGTGTTTAAATACACATAAAACCATAACATTTAGAAAAATTAAAATTATTATTTTTGTAAACATTGTACTTTGATCATGTTTTTATTGATGCACCCATTTCTTAATTACTTTTTTCCTATATTCATATTTGTATCGTGCTTAGTACCTATTTCCTCTAGACTTATTTATAATTGATATATTCGATCTAAACACATCAACTTTTTTGATGAATCTAAAAATTTAACTTTTGTATTTAAATAAATCCGGATGGAATACCATACCTATATATCCTATCCACAACTCTGGTGGTCAATGTTTTAAGTTTTATTGTGGTGGTTGAAACTTGAATGATGTTTGGGTCGTCTTCAATTAAGGTAAAGGATGTGTTTGTTGGAGATGGTCCCAAATCACTTTAATTACACCCATAGTGTGATAGTAATACTGATACCAACACAATTGTTGCTATTTTGCAAAATATAGTAAGTGTATGTTTGGTTTGATTTTAGATAGATTTAATTTTGATAGAATTGATTTTATCATAATCGAGTTTATTAGAATTGATTTGTATTTTCAATACATTCAACTATAAAATGAGTTGAATAGGAGTATATTTTAGTGTAAAAATCAATTTTAAAACCAGAAATTAGAAGAATCAATTCTGGAGGCAGAATCAATTCTACTTTACATAAATCAAACATGTCAGAATCAATTATACACGTTTAGAATCAATTCTTTTTTTTTTTTTGGTGAATCAATTCTAACCCACTCTAGAATTGAAACCAAATATACACTAAATTTCTTTTTGATAAGCCCAAATATAGTAAAATTAATGTAGTTAAAGAAAAACATATATTTGAATGGATATTGCAAAAACGCCACCATATTTTTATCTAACATTTACTTCTTGACAATGACTACACCTTACAAAAATAGTAAAATAAACCAACAAATTGATATATGTACAGCGGTAAGAAAAAATAAAATTGATATATGTACGGTAACACTTCATCATATGTGGCTAATATACTTTGAGAGTAATTGATGAGTTTGGATCTTCTCCATTTCTCAAATGGAGATCTCCATTTAGAGAGAGATAGAGATAAAAGGTAGAAAGTGAGTTTCACTATCATTAAATATTTTTTAAAACAATATAAACTTGTTTGTCTCTATCATTCTCCAAATAGAGATCTTTAAAATGGAGAGGAACTTAACTCGTAATTGATATATGTCCCACTTTAATTTTATTCAATTTATCTTTCACATATCATTAATAAAAAATAAATTTGTAAACTAATTATAATTTCTCTTTTTCATACGATATTAATGAAATTTTAAAATTTGTATAATGTAGTCAAAACAATTTATATTTTGATACAGAAGGACTATTTGAATTGGCACTATTTTTTGGGCAATTTTATTGCCCCTAGTCTTTGTATTTTGGGATTTTTATTTAATAGACCTTTTCTTTTGCTTAAATAAATTAAGAGAAATCTACCATTAAATGAAATTATTATTTTCTTTTGAAAAATTTACCTTATAACTTTTTCATATTGTCATTTAAGAAAGCAAACGATCGACTAAAAAATTACAATAATAATCTTAAAAACAACTTTCTTAATTATTTAAAAATAAATAACATTTATATGTATATATTGACTAAAAAACCAATTCCATATATACAAACCACTTTAAATTATAATGTTAGTTTTGTAAATTGCATTTTATTTTATCTTTTAAAAAAAAATAGAAACGTGTTTCCTTAATTTTAGTAAATATCTCATAATTAAGTCCTAAATAACATTGTTTCTTAATTAATTCTAGTACAAGTTTAATGGTTGTAACTTGATTT
Source organism: Trifolium dubium (assembly GCA_951804385.1). NCBI lineage: Eukaryota > Viridiplantae > Streptophyta > Magnoliopsida > Fabales > Fabaceae > Trifolium > Trifolium dubium. The sequence goes on along the minus strand of OX638071.1, from coordinate 17,549,542 downwards.
TTTTCCTCTTAAAATATAAGAATACTACTATCTAGTAATATATTATTGTTTAGTATATTTGGTGCTTGATTCTATTTTTTTCAATTATATATATGGTTTAACACATTATTTATTTTCTTCCCATCATTGTTTTAGTATATTTGGCAAATGCAGTAACATTGTCGTCCATATATGGGTGCTACATACTCAATAAATAAGCAGTGCCAGTGATAAACTAGGATTCAAATTTCTCAACGTGATTAATTATTTTGTGCTTTATGCTCAACGTGAATGGTTGGTTAGTTGCATAGCTGTGTATTTTTTGTTTTTAATAAAGTAAATAAAAGTAGAAATCAATATACAAAATTAATCTTTAGTTAATATATACTTGTTCATAATAGTAGACAATGAAATTTTAATAAAATAAAATAAAAACAAGTGTGAGCACATGCACTTGTGAATTTAAGAGACATTCACTAAAATTAAAGAAACATATTTCTATTAATTTTTTTAAAAAAGAAAAAATTACAATTAACAATTTTATCCTTTTATTTCAAACATAATTTGTACAGTAAAATTGGCCTTCTTTAGTCAATATTTAGTGGGAGTAGACGCTAACTTACTCGCACATGTTTTTAGGTAGGAGTAAATTAGCAATAGCAACTCCTATTTTAAAATTATGTGAGATAAAATTAGCATGTCTCTTCTCATATGTTTTACTCCTATATCCCCCCTATATTTACTCACGTGCCCCCCACTCACCCCCCCATTTTTTGCTCGCCCCCCACCCACCCCTCATTTTTCGCTATATATATAAAATTTGCTAACTTTCTCCAATATAGGAGAATGTTAACAAACCTCCTCCCACATGTTTTACTTCCGCGCCCCCACCCTATTTCTTGCGCGCCCCCCACTCACCTCCCATTTCTCGCGCGCCCCCACCCCCTCCCCGCTCCATTTTGAAGGGAAAAAAATTAACTTTTTTATTGTTTTTTTTTATTCATTTGATGTACATATTATAAGAATCTATTTTCGATGTTTATATAGCTTTATTTTAATTTAAAATTACATACTAAAATATGTACTATAATTATGATTAATTTATGACAATTAATATTAAAACTATTAAGTGCATCAAATGATTTTGGCATACTAATCTATGAAACCATTCCACAACAAAAATAGTTTTTGCATACGAATAATAATTTAACAATAATAATTTCATTATTCTTTTATTTTATTAGAAACCATAACATCTTTTATTAATATTTGACTCAATTTTTTACTATTTTAGGGTAACGAAACGATTAGACAATATTAATGGTTTCAGTTTATAACATCTTGAAACTATTTAACAATATTAATGGTTTCAAAGATCTATTTTATGATTTCAGTCATAATCATTATTTAAAACCATTTAACAATAATAATTTCATTGTTCTTTTATTTTATTAGAAACCATAACATCTTGTATTAATATTTGACTCAATTTTTTTCTATTTTAGGGTATCGAAACCATTAGACCATACTAATGATTTCAGTTTATAACATCTTGAAACCATTTAACAATATTAATGGTTTCAAAGATCTATTACATGATTAAGTACATGTAATAACTTTGGAATGCATATCTCTAAAACTATATTCCACATCAAAAATGGTTTTGGCGTTATAATTAATGAAACCATACTAAAATATTTAATCATACATAATATTCTGTAAATTATCCTTAATCAATAAACTAAAATTCAAAAAAAAAACTCCAAAAATATTTTTTTTTTAAAAATCCAGACAAAAAAAAATGGTGGTGGGGGGCGGGGGGGGTGAGGGGCGCGCGAGAAATGGGGGGTAGGTGAGTGGCGCGTGAGTAAATATAGGGGGTATAGTAGTAAAATATGTGGGAGGAAATTTGTTAACTTCCTCCCACATGATTTTAGGTGGGAGGATGTTAGCAGCTTTATCTCTCTCTCTCTCTCTCTCTCTCTCTCTCTCTCTCTCTCTATATATATATATATATATATATATATATATATATGGATAAAGTAAGAATTGGATCGATTCAATCATCTGCAATTGCATTTAGAAGAGAACTAAAATCATTTAATCTTATAGTTTACCCCGAACTCTTGACTACTAAATCTTTTTCTCTTAAAAACCCAAAAATAAAAGCTAAAAAAAAACAAAGGATATATATTGGTACTACTAAACACAGGAGAAGGAAATATAATTTGGGTCCCTATAAAATATGGACACAAAAAAATTGGTCCATAGTGGACGTGGACCACAATTATTTACTTTTGGATTGATTTAATCCTCATGTTAGTGCTATGCACCCACTACACATTATTTCCCCCCAACTCTCTTCATGTCAGACTGTCACTAAAGCGCGAATACCTTTAATAAGCAATTGATAAAGTCATGGGCTTAAATTTAAGACTTAAGTCTGACCAAAAATAAACTTTAAGATTTAAATATCATTTTTGTTTTTGCATGTATAAAAAATTTTGGTGTAGTTTTTGTATCAATTTTTATTTTAAATAAATTTTTAAATCAATTAATTTTTTTAATTTAATCTCTAAAGCAAAATTTGTAGGAAAATTTGTACGAAAATCTGCATGAAGTTTGTAAATTTTCCTTCGAATTTTAGTTTTAGGGACCAAAAATAAAAAGTTTGATTGATTCAGAGACTTATTTAGAAAAACAATTAATACAGGGATTAAACCCAAAATTTCAAGTATATACATAGACGAAAATGATACTTAAACCTAAATTTAAATAGTCTTTTTTTTTCTTTTTGGAGCATTTTTTTACAACAGGTAATATTTTATAGTTTTTAGTTTAATGTTTTTTCTTGTAATTTTATCCTATTATTTTACTTAAAAATATTTAAATATCTATTTTCTAGATTATTACATATTTTTAAATCAGTTCAACTTCTAATTTTTATCAAACATTTCAATTAATATATCAGTCATTGTCTGTAAACTATTTTTTTTAGCTAATGGAATAATTTTTCTCTAACTCAGTTATTTACTTCTCAATGCCCCTCAATCACACAAGTATATTTTTATGAACAAATAATATAAACAACATAAAGTATAAAACACATATAAAAAACAACTAATATGTTGGAATATTTATATGTAATTATTATATTCAAATAGTCATAGAAGCTTGTTGCATATCCGTTGACTCCAGAAGTAACTTTGAGATGAGTTACTCCACATAATATCTCCTTATTCACGATGAATATCATCAATCTAACCGTTGATTATTATTATTATATATCAAAGATCAAGTGTACACATTTTTATATAAATTCAAAACTCGTAACTATATAATCTAAGCATTGATATTTACTTGTATTTTTCGAAGCTTATTATACGTTCATTTGAAATTACATGATGATGTATCAAATAATTTTAAAATTTCATAAAAACTGGTATAGTTGATCTATTCAATAAGAACTATTAATTGAACGGTTAGATTGATGAAATTCATTGTGAATAAAGAGATATTACGGGGAGTAACTCATCTCAGAGTTACTCCTGGAGTCAACGGATATGCAACAAGCTTCTATGACTATTTGATTTATACAATAAAGTATATTTTATAATATATTTAGTATGTATATGTTATTTATTTCCAACAAACTGTAACAGAGCAGGACATGTTTTGTGTATACGTACATTGATTGCCTTTATGTATACTTTGCTTATATGATTTTGCATATTAAAATATTAATGGAGTTGTGTTTATTCATTTTATATTTTAATTATATTTGATCACTACTACAAAAAAAGGTTTTTATAGCACTTTTTTCTTGCCTTTTATAGCGCTTTATTGATGCAGCCGTTATAATAGGTCTAAAGTCTATTATAGCGCTTTCGAAAGTGTTATTGTAACTAAAAAGTGTTTTAAAAGTGTTGTTTGTAAGCCTGTGTCAACAAGAATTTATAGCGTTTTTCAGAAGAAGAAAAAAAACCCTATTAAAAGTCTTATTTATGATAGCGTTCGCACCTAAAGCTATTAAAGACCCACTTCTTTTATTTTTAAACGAGTCACTTCTCTCTCTTCTATTTTTCTTATCTTTCTCTCAAATCAAACAATACATCAAATTTATTCTATTCCTTTCTCATACTCTCTCTTACATATTTTTCTCTTCATAATTTCTCTTCCCGACCAAATACATCTTAAGGGATTAGGTTAATTGAGTTGGGAGGTGTAAGAACAGGAATCGTACAAATTACCTTCAAAGCCACAGCCACAATGAATTGCCAACTTGTATCTTATTCTTATTTATCCTTACACATTATTTATTTTTATTTTCTTACACTCATTTTTTTTTTATTAAAGTCCAAATCTAATCGAACATACTTTTTATTTTTGTTCCATGAATATAATAAAATGACAAAGTCATTAAAAATTCACACACATAAAATGTAGAGATTAAAGTTCAAATTCTGATCATAGATATTCGACCTAATAATTTTAGAATTTTTTACCGATTGAACTAGAATTATTTTTTTTACAGAAGTTGAACTATAGGACTTCTTGATTAAACTTATTTACCTTTATACATGCCTTATATTCATTTTCCTGACTTACTATTTTGCCATGGTCCTCACTTCGATTCAAATTAACGCCATACCTTAGATATGTATGGGATTTGAAGAGAGAAGAACAACATTTACGTGCATATTTAATTAATATATGAGCAATATTTACTTCTTCATAATTTAAAAAAAAAAAATTTAGAATCTTAACTCAACTGACAGAAAATGTTAAAATTGATAGATCATTTGCTAAAAATATTATAATTATTAAATTAAACACCGTGATCGAAGATTGAATCCTGACTCTTCCACTTGTGCATGTGAACTTTTTTCAATGACTATTATTATTTCGTCTGTGTATCCAAAAAAATTATTATTTAATTAATTTTAAAATATATATGATTTAATTAATTTTTCTTTTAAGTCTTTACACATTTATGTATGCGCCCAAATTATAAATGTTATAAACTTGTGACAAAACAAATGTAACTCTCAATATATTTAAAAAATTATAAGTTAATTTTACCCTCACTTCACAAAATATCTAGGTCTGTCCCTGCCTGCCATGAATATTGCATTGACATAATTTCATCCCATCCTTCTATAAAATTGCTTTTGCTTTGGTTTATTTGCTATAAACCATTCTCTCTTGTTGAACCATGGCACAAGAAAAAGAACTATTCAAAGTTGTTGAAGTTTGCAATGTTGAACCATTTCATGAGCAAACAAAACCTTCTCAATCAGCACCAACTTCACTTCCTCTCATTTTCTTTGATATTTTTTGGTTAAGATTTCCACCGGTTGAATGTCTATACTTCTATGAACTCACAAACTCAACCACTTTTTTCTATGACACTTTTCTTCCTAATCTCAAAAATTCACTTTCACTCACACTTCAACACTTTCTTCCATTTGCCGGTAACATAATTTGGCCTATTGATTCATCCAAACCAATCATAAACTATGTTCGCGGCGATTCTGTTTCCTTCACTGTTGTTGAGTCCAAATCAAGTTTCAAAGATCTTTCATCTCAACATTGTGAAGCTTCAAAAAGACATCACTTGGTACCCATTTTGAAAACTTCACATGAAAAAGCTTCATTGATTTCAATTCAAATCACATTGTTTCCAAACAATGGTTTTTGCATTGGAATAACCACACACCATGCTGCTTTAGATGGAAAGTCTGCTATCAATTTTATGAAATCATGGGCCTATATTACATGTTCTAATTCTAAGCATGATTCATCTTTATCATTGTTATTATTACCTGAAAATCTAACACCTTTTTTTGATAGAACATCGATACAAGATTATGATAATAGAATTGGAATCAGTGATGCATATGTTGTTGAATTTATGAAGCCAGATGGGCCAAATAATAAAAGTGTCGAGGTTATGAAATTTCCAGATAACTTGAAAAATGATGCAATTAAAAGCTTCTTTGAATTAACACCTTCAAATATTCAAAAGCTTAAGCAACATGCAAAAAATGAGATGAAACAGAATGTTACAAATTTATCAACCTTTTCAGTTACATGTGCTTATGTATTGTCATGTTTAGCAAAAGCAGAACAACCAAATGGTAAAGTAATTTTCTGTTTTAATGTTGATTGTAGAGCAAGATTGGACCCTCCAATTTCTTCTCTGTATATTGGAAATTGTGTTACAGGAAAAAAGATTGTGTTTGAGACAGAGAAGTTGGTTGGAAAAAATGGATTTATAAGTGCTTTGGAAGGGATAAATGAAGCTTTGAATAGTGTGAAAGATGTTGGAGTGTTAAATGGAGCTAAAACTTGGGTTTATAATTTGATGCATAGAAGTGGATATAAAACATATGGTGTTGCAGGATCACCAAGGTTTGAAATTTACAATAGTGATTTTGGATTTGGAAAGCCCAAAAAAGTGGATATAACTTCAACAGATAAAACAGGAACACTTTCTCTTAATGAAACTAGGAATAATGATGGTGGAATTGAGATTGGTATGGCTTTAAACAAGCAAGAGATGGAAACTTTTTCTACCCTTTTTGTTCAAGAACTTGAATCCATTTAAAGTTTCACAATTTACTACAAGTTTGAAGGAAATACAGTTGTTTGTAGATGTTTCAGACAATTTGTGTTAGGGTGCAACCTTTTTATGTGGTATGAACAAATAAAAATTTGTAAGCATGCTTAACAAATGTTATTATTATTATTATTATTATTATTATTATTATTATTATTATGCAATCTTCTAGAGACTCTGCACAATCAGAGTACCTTTGGAAGATGCACTAAATTTGTGTTTGTATTTTTCTTGATAAGGACTTAAGGGGAGCCTGTTCCTCTATAGTCTTGCCTTAATTTTTTCTCTCTTTTCCCTTTAATATTAAACATAACACGCAGGTAGAAATAGAACACGCACAACACAAGCAAACATAAAAACTATGTTATTGTTTATTTGATTTATGTTATTATTGTAAGTTGTTTGAAAATTAGAGCTTAAAATAATCGTGTTTGAAAAAATAATAGCAAATATTATACTGGAAAAACAAAATGTTACGAACCGAGTATAGTATCCGATCCAAACCGACTAGTTCGGATTGGATTCATTTTTAAAAATCAAACCGACTTAAACCGAACCAATTGAAAGTTCATTAGTTCGGATATCGGATTCACTCGAAACCGATCCAAACCGGTCCAATTACACCACTATTTCGAAGTATATCGGAACAAAAAATGATTTTAACATCAATTAATAGTAGAAGTATACAATTAATTATGATATATTTGATTGTTCTCAAATATAATTAATTTGAAGTATTTGATGCGGTTATTTGTAGCTTTTAATTTAATTAAACATACAAAAGCTTATTTACACTTTTCAATGAAAATTGCTTTTGGCATTTTACTTTCTTTCTAATCCATTGTTAGTATTTTTTGGTAAAAATACACTAGTAGTCCTTTATATTATTTATTTGTAACGTTTTGGTATTTTATCTTATTTTATTTTTACCGTTGTCACGGTGATTTTTGGATATCAAGCTATTGATTAGCATTGACTCGCAATTTTTAGGTTCACCACCGAGCTTTTATTTTTTCCAAGGAAATGGGTTAAAGTTAAAAAAAAACCCGATTTTTGGGAGATTAAAGGTTCGGGGGTTTTAGCACCCTAAACGTCTATAGTACTCTATAGGAACCTCTTGTAATATTTATTTTTGTGCTAAATATTTATGCTTGACAAACATAGAAAAGGAAAAAAGGTAATTTTTATGTTTTTGATTTGGAAATACATAAGTCTTTTGCCTACGTATCCGTTAAGGATCAAAACCTCGTAGTTCGGGGTAAAAAGTCGAGTGATTTGTTTGATTAATTTTAAAGTTTTGAAAAAAAAAGTTTTAGAAAAAATGAGAGGCCAAAATGGCATAGACGAATAAAGTGCAAAGTTGATTGATTTTAATTGCGAAAAGAGGTTTAAATGTGATTAAAATTGATTAAAGTTTTGACTTGGAAAAATCGACGGAAATCACTTGGTTTGAGATCCAAGGTTTAATAAAAGATAAATTTATGATGAAGTTTTTTAATATTTTAATGTTTTTGTGATTTTGCTATATTTTTAAAGAGGGCGCATTAAAATGATAAATTAAAAATGATAAGCTAAAGCTATTGCTTATAACCCAAACAATGAATTTTAACTCGAATCATTTTAGTTCCCTCAATATTACTTTCTCTTATTAAAATACTCCATCCAAACACACTCTTAGTTCACTTCATTGTGACAACACACATCCGGCTATAACCGCAACAATTTATCAAACTTCAGTGCATAGCATTGACAAATGTATTGAGACGTATATACAATTATTTTAATAACATATATTAAAAGTATTGCAATTCAACATCTCAGGTTCCAGTAAAAGTATTCATCAGATTTGAATATATTTCAACAGCTATTACATTTAAGTAACAACAATTATTCACATTTCCTTATTAATATGAATAAATAATGAAACAAACTCAAGCACATAGAGAAGTTTGTAACAGCGATTAATTTTTAGCAGTAGACCAAGAATTTGACTCAATCCAGTTGTATGCGATGGGGCTCAAAAAAGCATCAGGAATACCAAACGAATTAACCAGGGCAAGTGCATGCGGTCGAAGTTCAGCACATAGTTTTGGTACCTCTTTCCTCACTGCAGAAGCATTCTCTGTTGATAAGTATCCGTATCGGAGAAAGGCAGCGTCTTCGTCCACACTAATCAAAGCGTATAATGATCTTAACAGACTTAAGACATTCTACAGAGGAGACAAACACAAAGATTGATAAATAGACTTGTTTTACAGCTTTATGTCCTGTAAATAATGTAACAAATACAAGCACAAAGAGAATGAATACTCCATAAGCAATGACACGATTTACCTTCAATGAACCAGCTGGTAAAGCTGACTCGGCCTCCATAAATGTTCTCAGTATTGCTCGTTCAGAGAAAGCTCTACCCAAGTCCTCGGCAAGCTGATAACTCTGGTAAAGAGAGTATCTTCAAACTGTTAGATAGTGATAATTATGGAGGAATAAGTAACAAAACATGGTAGAGTTCTCACTAGAATAAAGGCAGACTCTTTGCTATTTCCTTGAGATTGATGTTCTGAAACCTCTGCAGCAAAACGTTTCAATAGATCTCGCTCTCTTAGGTGGAACAGATCAATCTGCATAAATTAGAGGTTAGAAACGAATAGAAGCTTCTACCAACTAGGTCACTCCAAATATCAACAAGTATATAGTCAAATGATTACCTGAAATTCACTGCTCTTGATGGTAGAACTTGTTAACTCAGATGGGATGACAGGAGAAGATTTGTTCATGTGTTCCAATCCTAGACCTTTGAATGGCTTGTTTTTGGTCTGACATGCTATGTATTCTGCGAGGAGTGCCTTGCTTATCTGAGACAAAATGTAGAACCAATAAATTCAATCCATTCATATTTAACAAAAAAGAGGAATGCTGCTTAAATTTTAGATGAATTGTTCAATGCTACTTCAAGGGTGATAAGTCAAAAATCATAAGGTAAAAGTCTATCGACAAGTTCCACCCATATCAGAAACAGGAAATCATCAGCTATGGACAACCATGATTTAAGATACAATTATAAAACAGATGCAATTCAAATGATAGACTGGGTTGCATTAAACATCTCTATAAGGCATAAGAACATATTTGTCTCTCATGTGATATTCCTTTCGAGTCTAAGCATAGACCTAACAATATGTTTTAACTGAAATCTCAATTAATAAACAATAAGAGTGCTAAGGATCAAAATTCTCACTTGAGCAAAAAGACTCGAGTGTTATGATTAGAAACCAATCAAATCAACCAAAAAAATTACACTGTTAAATGAAGGCCCAAAGTAGGATGTATATCCAACTAATTCAAATTAAGTAGCAAGCACTGAAACTAAAGCCTCTCTTAGTATTCTCAGAGTTAAATCCCATAGCATTATCTCTCTATTTTATCTGCCAGACTGCCACAAAAATGTCAAATGCAAATAATCTAATAAAAGCAGCCAGGTTTCAAGTATTTCTTTGCAATATACACATCATGTCTTCTCGGTTAACTTGACAGAATACAAGTTTTGAATTGAAAGGGGAACTTCGTATTCAAACAGTGCACTGTTTATCAACAGATCTAGAGCCTTGGCTTCCTACAAAGAATGTTTCACAGCTCTAAGACTAACATTATTTTCACATGTACTCCTACAGTCTGAATAGTTATTAACATTTCACACAATGTTATGTTTCATATTTAACAGAATACTATATCAAACCTGCTGCATCAGAACATTGTTGTCCCCCTCAAAAGTTGAATGCACATCATATTCACCCTTGAATTGACCAATTCGATTTTCTGTTTTGATACCTTGTCCCCCACATGCTTCACGACATTCCTAAACATGCATTAATAGAACCTTAGACTTAGTGAGGCCAATAATAGCTTAAAAAGTACAATTTATCACACCCAAGTATAATAGTAATTCTATTACCTGAAGAGTACGCATATTATTCCATGTAAAAGTAGCCTTGTATGCACTAGAAACAATATGAATTGCTTTGTTTGACTCGGGTGTTCTATTCACATACAGCATTTTGAGCTCAATTGAAGCAAAACTCATTGCATATCTGTAGAAGACATAAGAAGATGAACATAAACAGGTACACTATTATATTTTCTGGCGGTCAAACTAGGATAGCCACATGTTATTAAATCTCTAATGTATAAATAGTTAATAAAAACTAACAGCATATATGAACCACAGTGCAGGTGTTTTTGTCGCACTCTGATTAGTGCGTGCTGCATGTTTATTTTATATCAAATGCTTTTGTCTTAAATACATATGGGAACATATCTCTCTCTCTCTCTCTCTCTCTCTCTCTCTCTCTCTCTCTCTCTCTCTCTCTCTCTCTGTGTGTGTGTGTGTGTGATCAATTTGAGTTCTCAACAAAGAGATATTAAAATGCATGTATTAGCGTACTTACATCTTCGCAAGTAAAGGTAATAGACGCTGTTGATGGCTTGGGTAATCAAGCAGTAAAACTTCAGGCTCATTTGGTGCAATAGAAAAGGCCCGTCTTGTCAATGCATATCTTACAGCAATGGCTAAACTAATCTAACAAAAACAAATGAAAGCCACAGAAATGTAAGATGTTAAAGCTTGGTGAGGTTGTAAAACACAAAATAATACAGACAAATGCAATCATATTCACAAATAAAGATGGAATCATTACCTTGGAGATGTAAACAGAACTGACAGCAATAGTTACACGACCAGAGGTCAAAGGGGCTAGGAATGCTCCAAACCTCTGGAGAAAAAAAGGAATACAACAAAAGATATGTCAGCAAACTTTGCATTTGGAACAAATAATAACATAAGGAGATAAAAAGAATGTCGTCTCTTAAAACAAGCAATCACCTGATCGGCATTTTTTATTGCACTCAAATATTCACCACTCGGTGAAACGTCAGCCACAGAATTCAACAAATTCTCTCTGGGTATTCTCACATTATCAAACCTGAAATCAGATGTCCGACCAGAACTTGAGTTTACTCCTCTTTATCAGGTACAAATACAATCTTGCTTGAAAAATGTATACATTACCAGATACGACCATTATCAACTCCATTTAAACCAATTTTATGACCACATTCAGCTATTCGGATATTTGGGCGTATGTTTCCATCTAAATCCCTGATTTGGGCAATAAAAGCATGCACCCCTTGGTTGCTTCCATTTATGTTGAGTTGCGAAAATACTATAGTATGTGTTGCATGCTGAATAGAAAAGTAAGTTAATACAATCTCTATATGTACAAGGATATAGCAGGGAGAAGGTGTCAGCATGCGAACAATCGTACAACATCTAGGATTTTAAATGGAAACGATAATAAAAGAGTCCTTACATTTGCTGCACCACCAATCCAATACTTCTGAGCTGACTCACACGGAGTATTGATGACAAATTCTCCAGTACTTGGATCATAAGTAGTGATTGTTTCAATTCCTCGGACCTACAAAAATTACTCTGGAAAGATTATTAAAAGGGATAGGGTAAAATGTATGATAAACTACATATGGACCTAATAATCCCATCCTATTGAGCAACCTTCACATACATTACTCCCATGGCCCAATTCGGACATAGCAAAACAACCCTTCATGTCATAGTTTTCAGTAGCTCTCAACCACTTGTCATGGTGGCGCTTGGTTCCCAAAAACTTCACAGCCCCGCCCCTGAAATCCATTTTCATAAAACCATTCCAACAGTGACTCATTTGTCAAATAAACTTTTTGGAAGAGGACAACTAAATAAATAATCTAAGATGGCATCATCAACAGATCTACCATTCTCTTCATGTTATCTATCTACAACCACTTCAATATAAAAAATGAAGAAAAAGAAAAGAATACAATTTAATTATGTCATAATTGTCCCAACAGCTAGCTTCAGAGCACATGAAATCACACAAGCTATAGGTCCAGGAAGTTTGCCCGGCAAGAAACAATTCATTTAACAAGACCATGTATGTGTCAAAATTAAAAATCATTCATAGCCCTTCATTAAAAGGCTTGAGCTTTTATAATACTCATTCTTTAAGAAAGTAATTTAGAGTTCCATCATCACCAACTACATTGTAAATTAAAGTTTATTTTAGCATAAGTGGGCATAGGCAGCTTTGGTGAACATAACTTGACAACTGCAAGCTCAATTAGCTAGCATAACAAAACAGGGGATGCATATATAACAAATAAACCAGAAATGAACATACACAACTGACAACAAATTCAATAACGATTTAATGGTTAATGTAGTTCAAATACATGGTTAATTACGTTCCGTGGATATCTAATTACTAATTAGTATAGCAAGTTATTAATCATCACATGTATTCAAATATACATAATTTTCAAGAGTTCAAATAATACATATATTCATTAGCCCCAACTTGTGTTTAAATATACATTTAAAAATATTAGTTAATTGTGTTCAATAGATGGTAAATGAGTTGTGACACTTGTCCTCGTGATTTTAGCTCAGTTGGTGGAGACATTGCATGGAATACACAGAGACCGGAGTTCGAATTCTCGTAATCCCACTTATTCACCTTTAAGAAAGAAAGAAAAAAGAGTTGTGACATATATTTTTATTTTTGGTTTTCACCCTCTAGTTCCTGGGGGAAGGGGCCCTAGTAGCCCAGAGTTTGGGACGAGTTCTGACATTAAGTGGTTCCAGTCCTCTCCCAAATGCAGTTGCGGGGTATCGAACCTTAGTCCTCCCTAACAAATTCACCGTCAATCATCACTGAACCAACTAACGTTTGGTAGAGTTGTGACATTTACTCCTATTTTATACATTAATAATTCACCGAACGTAATTAGTGATTAATGATATATTTGACCTCACTAATCATACAAATTGTTAAAAGTATAGTTTTATTCCAGATCAAAATAACAAACATCTATGATAAAAAATAACTACCAAAAGTAACAAATCTCTATAAAAACGAGGCAGATAATAGAGAGAAGAGATAAATACCACAAGAAAATATGAACTCCAAGCTTAACAGCAAGAGAGTGATCATACATTCCAATAACTTCATGAAGCGCCAATTTCCTCAACTCCTCTTGCGGTCCATCACCAGTAAGCCAACCGCGAAACACACCGCGATCCAACAAATACGCAATCCGTTTCATCGTCATCTCACGCTGTTGCTCCATCGACTGATTATAATCAGGAGAAACGAACACACGTCCGTCGACTTCCCGACGGTTGAAAAGGCCGCTCTGTATAATCAATCCGAAGAGCCAGTCGCGTTCTTCTAAATTGTGGCCGTCTAAGAGGTTCCGCATCTCTCTGATGTCGAATGTTGCATGATTTGATTCGGAAAGCTCTGGTGGAGAGTAGCAGAGGCAATTGTTGTGGTGGAGAATTGTTGTTGCGGTTGGTGGATCGTGGCGGAGGTGGTTTGTTAGGATCGTGGTTCGGCGGGAGATGCGGTTGGTGTCCATTTTGCTGTTCAGATACGGTGGTGGTGGAAAGTGGAAAGGATAAAGATGTGTATTAATAATAATATTTAATGTTATTAATTGGGATACGGAGTATAGGATAGGATAGGTTAGGAGAAATGAAAAATGTCAAACAGTGGTATGGTTATCGTGCAAGCAAAAACAAGTTGACGCATTCCTCTTCTTGAACACATGTTTCTTCCGTGATTTGTTCTCTTTCGAGGACTGTACAATTAAGGCGAATATCTTAGTCGGAAAGTTGGATGTGGACGGACTCGGATTTGCTTTTTAGAATCGTCGAAATTAAAAATTGACCGAAGTTATAGCTTGTATATTAAATCTTATTATTAATTTTTTTTTGCACTGTCACTATATACGATTAAATAGTGTGTTTAAGTTTTTCTAAGTCAGCTTAATTACATGGAAGAATTATAAGATAATCCATGAATTTAGGATTTTCTAAGTAAATTGTCTTATACGTTTTGACAAGTATATGTCTTATTGATTTGTTTCAGTATTTAAAACTTAAGTTTATGGGCAAAAATTAATATTACTTGCCTAATTTGATTATTTCATTACAAAAAGTAGTTGTAAATTTTTTATGGACCAAAATCCTTAAATGGTTCAATGGTGGCTCAAAATCGAATTAACCCAACCGCTTTGTCCGATTAAACAGTTAAACCGACATCCGAACAAATCGAAATCTAACTTGGGTGAAATTGGGTCTTACTTTTTCATCCATGGATTTGTTCGGTTTTGATTTTTTGGACCTGAACCCACCCATAACCGACGGTTGTCCACCCTTAGATGTGGTAGTTGATGTAATATATGGTTGCACAATCAAATAAATCATATTTCTTTTACTGGTTTTATATCATGTGTAAATTTATAGTACAAGAAGTTCAAAATAATAATGTTGTATTTAAATTTAAGTAAATAAAATAAATGATCAATGGTGTATTTTTGCCTATAAAGAGTGTGGGGTAAATATCTAACAAATTTTCATGATTTTTTTAAAATTTAATTATCAGCACTTAAAAATTTGTTTTTGCAAAAATAAGTACCAAATATAAGTATCAAATTTTTTTGGGTCTAGGCAACTAAGGTATCAACCGTCGAATGTAGGATTGGAGACATCTCAAATAATAGGTTATCTGGCCCAAAAAATATTAACAGATATTTTCACATATAAAATAATGAAATATTTTATATTAATACCAATGTAATATAGATATTTTGAAAATATATACAAGTTTTCAAAATTTTATCATATTGGGACATAAATATTTAATTTTGCAAATATAAATTAAATTGTAGGTGGTGTGGTACAAATATTTAACAAATTTTTGCATATAAAATAATAACATATTTTATAGAAATACTTGATTAATATTTGTAATTTTATTTTATTTTTGGTATAGTTCAAAATTATTTCTTTAACTTTACTTCTGAATTAATAATTATCATCATGTTATAGAACCCTTGCAAATGAACGGTGCAGTATACTTTGACAACTAATAAATTATTAGTTTGTCCTCCGCATTGCCAAAACATTGTTAGCTGTCAAAATTTTAATAATATATAATAAAAAAATCTCAAAAAAAATAAAAATTTGATTTCGTAGAAAAACACAAAATATGCAACGGGGGCGATACTTACATATAATGAATTTTTGAAAATATCATATATTTTTAAATTTTTATCTTATCTACTTTCTAAATCAATTACAAATCAACATCACATAAAAATTTGAAACTATATTCAGATCATTTAGTATTTATTATACGATTTAAAGTTTTTAATCAATTGTTCAACCAAAAAAAATTTAATTCATGTCTTTGTGTGACATTTCGAATCAAGTTTTTAATTTTGTTTATTCAAATTAATTTCTTTAATTTTACTTTCAAATTAACAATTAACGTCATACTACTCGACCCGTGCGAATGCACGGGTCTTTTACTAGTTTAGTTGATGTAATATATGGTTGCACAATCAAATAATCATATTTCTTTTACTGGTTTTATATCATGTGTAAATTGATAGTACAAGAAGTTCAAAATAATAATGTTATATTGAAATTTAAGTATTTTAAATTAAATGTATAATTTTTTAATCAATAATTGTTGTTTTTTTTAAATAAAAAAAATACTATTTCCAGTTACTTTTATTTTGTTGGAATTATTTTTAGTTAGGCAAATGACAACTAGTACACCCGATATACTAGTTAAAAGTATAAATTAAGAAATATTTTTATCTATTATAATAATAAAAATAAATTAAAGAAAATTCGTAGCTAACTCTAATTTTAATTCGAATAAAATGTTAAAATAAAATCTCAGCAAGATTTAAACTCATGTCTAATTCAAGAGTGTGGTTGAGCGGTTGTGGCTCAGCCTTTCTTAATTAGAGGTCGGGATTCAATTCTCACCTTGATCGTATGGAGAAACTTTAAATCTCTAGATCAGTTGTCCCATACTTTGAGGTGTTTCCAATACAGCGAGGGGAATAGTCACTGCATTCGACGGTAGAAACTCTGGTCTATACCAAAATAAACTCATGTCTTTTCTTAGTATTTGATGCATTCACCACTAAACTGTTGGAGTAAGCCCTAAGAGCCAATCTATTTTATAGTATTTGCTTTAGGAGTTTTAAATGTATACAAAGGCATTTATTTCATTGTGTTTGTAAGAGTTCAAAATAATGAAATCCCTAGAATAAATAGTCCGTTTAATATTAAGTGTGACTTAATCATGAGACTAAATTAAACATAAGGACACTATTCTTAAAAGTATCCATAGTCGAGCTTTAAGGTGAAATTGGGATAACCTTAAAGTATAAAGACTATTATGAAGATAGACTGATGATCGCATCTCATGGATCATAGGATAAGGAGTTATCAAGTCTTGACATAAGTATAAAATATTAGGAGTAATATTTATACTGGATTGACCCGCCATAAGAGTACTACATGCCAAGTTATGCAAAGCGTCATAAGTCACTCTTATAATGATAATGGTGCAAACCGCCCTTAGACCTGAAACCACCCTTGTACCTTAGATGTGGAGTTAAGTGTTTTGTTGTTGATCTAACATTGTCTGTAACAGGATAACCATAAAGGCAGTTAATGGGTACTTCACGAAACATGCTATAGGGCAGTGGTGTCCTAGATGGAATTTGCCAATCCTGCATAACAGGATAAATGTCATGGGCCCAATATTGAACTGGACTAAGATGACATCAAGTATGCTTTGTGTTCAATATAGACATAAGGGGCAAAGGGGTAATTGTACACACATATATCATAGTTAAAGGTTATGTTTAGATCACATGTAATTTCTCATGACTTGGGTAGCAATGATGTGTTGCTAGATACCGCTCATTATTTATTATATTAAAAGGAAATTTAATATAATTGCCAACGTCATGGAAACCTACAGGGTCACACACATAAGGACAGTCTAATATTGAGATAATTAAGGAACACCGTAAGGTACGGTAGGTATGCAAAGTGATAAGGGTATCACGGTAATTAAACGAACGAGACACACCGTAGCGTACGGTGGGCGCGCGCGCACATGAGCATGTACACTCATGTGGGGCGCGCGCGCCCTAGGATATCTCTTAGAAGATTTTTTGTTTGTTTGTTTTATTTTTGTCCAAGATAAAAGATTTGTCTTGTTACACAAGACAAATATATCTATATATAGAGAACTCTTGGCAAAAGGAAAAACACACCAAAAAGCATAAGAAGTATTTTAGAGTTGGAAACCCTAAAATAATCCTTCTCTCAATATTCTTGAAAGCCTTCATACTTAAGGGCTAGCACTCTTTTAGAGGTGACTGTTCGTGTGGACTGGCTAGAGGCGTCGGTGATCTTCATCAACGCTCGTGATCTTTTCTAGTTCGTGGATTTAAGGGTTCTGTTCTACAAGAGGTAACAAACCCTAAACACATACCATGCTCATTCGTAAGGATCAATAAAGGAAATTTTTTGAAATTCCGCTGCTTTACTATGCTAATTTTCCTTCATAAACTACATCAATCAATTTAATATAACATGATAACTAACATATAATCAACACGAATATGGTAACCCTAATTCTCTCCTAATTTCATTTAATTATCACATATTTTAATTTCATGAATTTATTAACAGTTAATTTAATTATTATACAAAACTAGTATGGATTCCACACCACGCGCGGTATAAGTGTAATATATATACTCCTTATGTTTCATATTATAAGAGAATAAATGATAACAATAAACATTAAGTTTATACTCATGCATGATAGTCATGTATGAACTACTAATTTGAAGCAAATTCAAAATTATTCATTAACTAGACATTATATTCTATAAGTTCTTTTTTAAACTTATAAATTAAAGTGTAACACATTGTGCCATGAATCTTGTTGCTATGTATAACACAATGATTTTTTTTAATATAATAGTACATGTTGAATCAATTAGTGTCATGTCATGAAAATGGTTGATTTCAGATAGTTGATTAATTTTGAGAGTCATTTTTACTGACTTATATAATTAAAAACACAAAAGTGATGGATATGAAATAAATTTTTGAAGTTATTGTGGAAACATAATTTATACTTATAATGAGACGTAAAATTCATTTTGTAATAATTACTTAATTTAAAATAATTTTTTTGTAACTGACAAAATTTATAATATTTATTTTAATATATGAAGTCTTATTTTTTAATTTTTTTTGTTTCAGAAGTTTTATTTAAATAATTATGATTTCTATGTAACTGACAATTATGTTTATAAGACATAAAATTGATATCATAACGTTTATTTGATTTAAAATAATTTGTTTGTAACTGACTAAATAAAATTATAACATAAATAAAAAACGACACATTATCATCATTAATTTAAAATTGACACATCATCATAATCAATGCAAAGTACACTCTACTTTTCTTATGAGGAGGGTGACATTTATTTTTTTTTTCTTATGAGGAGGGTGACTTTTATGTATATTGTAGATATCGATTTCGAAATCGTTACTTATTTTGCGATAATTAACTTGTAACAACTAAAATATATATATTTGAACAATCAATAATGTTAAATAACATTGTTTTTAAATAATCAATTACAAAATATTTCAAAACAAAATATTAAAGAGATAAGAAAGATCTTTTTAAGGGATTATTGTTGGTTGAATCATATGTTAAATCAATGTGTACATTAGGATCTATTGAATTTGTATAAGACTTTACAGTATCATCAAACTTTCAGAAAGTTCAACAACAATTTATTTATTATAAAGATTAGTGTAATAAAATATAATATTAGCATCGTGATTAAATATTATATTAATATTAAATGTTGATATTTTTAACAAAATAAATATTTGTTTGAATAAACTTATAAAAATTCAATCAATACATGTCCAATATCATCATTTTCAATCTTGTCATTGTTAGTGATAGTGACACTCGTAGTTGGTGCATCAACAACACCAGTATTCTATTTAAACAAATTATCAAAAATAATTTGTCAAATTATCAAAAATAATTTGTCATAATAGATTATTAATATTTTTAAGTGATTATGTTTAAGGATATATATATATATATAGGGCCCGTTTGTTACATATTAAAAAAATAAGTGATTTTGATATTAAATAATTTAGAGATTAATTTTTAAAGATTTTACAAAAAATCAGAAGCTATTTTGTGTTTGTTTATCATTAAAAAATTACTTTTTATAAAAAAATTACTTGTTTGATAAAATTGATAGTAGTTTGGGTACCTTTGAGCACTTGATATAAATCAAATACTCAATGAAAATTACAACACAAACACAAGAACTAACACTTAGAATCCTAAACGAATAGTAAGTGCAAAAACAAAGCTATTTAGTATATCAGAAGCTTTGTTTGCTTTATTGTGAGTATAATCAGTTTGCTTGTTGTAATCAACATTTGACTTCAAATACGAGGTCTCTATTTATATGACAAGATAGAGACGTTGAAGCTATTTGACCGTTGTCAAGTCATTAGGCTAGCTGAAGCAATTCCTAGGTGGTCACATGTGATTAAGCTCAAAGAGGTAGACTATTAATTTTCCTTTGTTGGTTAAGAGCTTGTGTGTCCAAATGAGGTAAAGAGAAAATGACTAATGCAAACATTATCTTCTCAAGTTGATAAGATTAACGTACTTTGATTTTCCTTCACACATTTGAATTTGACGGTTGATCAAAGCATTTTTAGTACACTTTTTAATCACTCTGTGCTATGGCAATCCCATGTTTTTTCCTGCTATTTTAGTGTTTTTATCATGTTTTGTGTTTAGAGTCTAGTTTTGCTATTATTTACGTTTTGCTAATTATTTTCGTAATAAACAGTAAATTGACACCTTCTTATTGCGCATACTATAACTTGAGCTAGGATATCGGATTAAGGCACGGTCAATTGCATTGGAAAGCTAACGGAAAAATAAACAAATTTCATGTTGAGGACAAAACCCAGTTCAGAGCGCACGGGAGTCAAAATTACACATCAAGTTACTGACTTAGGAATAAAATAAGTTTATTTTCACCAAAACATATATTTTACGGCCCAATTGTTTATGGCCCGTTTTCTTTGAGTTATAAAAGCTGTAAGCTTAGCCTAGGTCAGACTTCTTACTCATTATTCACGAAAATATCAAACCCTAGAGCAGCCATCACTTGAATGGAGAACTAATTTCATCTTTGAATCCATTCGTTGTAAGGAATTCGCCCATAGTTTCTTGAGGTCTGATTTAATAGTGATTTCATTCATTTGTTTATGCTTTCTCTTGTCAATTTCGGTTATTTACTTTTCTGTATGAATTTGTATTCTTGATGCTTATTAGGGTTCGGAATTTATACAGTTTAAATCATTCGTTTTGATTTACCGCTTGTTTAAATTAATCCGAATAGTTATATTGACAAGGATTTTGCGCTTAGTAAAAAGGTTGTTTGAATCCGTCATGATATCAATTGTGTTCAGTGACGCTTGTTCACTTTACACAGTTGGTTGAACACATTCGATGCTTAATCGAATGAATTCATTTTGTAAAACTTGTTGCGCTTGTCAATTGGTTTTATAAATCAACCGAAAGTATAAACAGCTAATGAACAACTCGGTAAACTTGTGATAGAGACTGAGTAGCGAGTTACCTGAATCGAATGAGTTGATTGTTTTATATCAATTGAAATTTGTATCTTTTACTTACTGTTTGCAAAACAAAACCCGCATATTTTACAGTTCTAAAGTTGTTCTTAGATTGTTAAACTGATTGAGACTCTTTGGGAAACGACCAAGGTTATCTACCTTGTATTGGTTATCTACCTTGTACTACTCTTTAATTTAAACTTATTTTGACCACGTAACGACCATGATTAACCGTTGTCAATCCTTAAGTTATACATGTGATCCTTCACAATGAAGCTTCCAGCTCAGACTGATTATCAGAACCTGTATCCCAGTACAACTTCTATGTTGTGTGCTTCTGATGACTAGTGCTTCTGATGATCATTCCTTCTGATAGATCATCAGAACTTGCATTGACGCGTCTGGTCAGGTCATCAGAATCTCTAAGCTTTGGTGCATATTAATTTTAACTTATGTTCTTGCACGCTTAGATCAAATATTAAAATACCCTATTATTCGTTAATACTTTGTTATCATCAAAACTTAAATGAGTAGTTGTCAGAACCACTTTTGTTCCAACACACAACTCCAAAGAAACATAGTAAGTGCCTCCAATGATGTCATTTCCTTAGATGGGTGTAACCATCTCCTACTCACTAATAATTTTTCAAGTTTCAATACAGCATGAGTTTCCATCCTGAACATGTTATAACTTTCACCGGGGTGTTAAGAGTTTCTCGAACCCAAGTCCATCCATGAGAATAAAGAAATCTATTACCTTGCTTCAATAGGTACTTCATATAATAGTCGTATGCAAAATTATCGCCGCCCCGTAACATATTTTATAAAACATGCATTTTCTTTTTTTACTTTTTCTTGATTGCTCATTGATTTGATTAGAAGACATTTGAAAATAATTTGAAAACAATAAAATAATCAAATGCTAATAAATATAAATTAATGAAGCTCAAATACTTAAAATTATCAAATGCTAATAAATACAAATTTCAAGGAAAACACAAAATCAAATAACAAATACTTCAAATAGTAAATGATAAAGCATAGAGCAATACCTAAACCTAAAGCTTAAATGTCAATATAACTAGCAAACATAAATCTAGTCTTAATCTAAATATTGGATGATGACATGGGAGCATACTTGTATAGAATCCACTCTACCAAATCATCCTTGGATTCTTTTAAGGAGATTAGCAGGACCCTATTTTGTTCATCTTTAAGCATTTCTAAAGCATAACTAAATTGTTGTTTATTCAAAAAACCTTCATCCTTTGTGCTTTTCAATAATTTAACACAATCTGGAATAGAGTATTGGCAAGTGACATGAGATGTGGCAGCAATTCCAGCCTTTTCAACTTCATTATGATCTTCAGCTGCATCAACTAATCGCTGAAATGTTTTTTTCATATATGATGTTGTCCCAACTTTTGCCTTACCCTTTGTCACTTTTTCTCCCATATTTGACAAAACTTTTCTTTTCTTTTTGGATTGAGTATTTTCCACAGGGCTTAGGTCCTCATCAATATTGCATTCACTATGATCATATTCAATAATTTCATATGGCAAATTTGTAGTGCCCTTTTTCCATAAGATTCAAATGGCACACCCAAAGTCGGTGTCCATTGGTATTGACTTGTTGCCACTGTGTCCCCAAATATGAATTCTAATTCATTATGAAATTCTAAACCTTGATAGAAAATTTTTGCATACTTTGCATTCTCCTACATAACCAATAACAATAGACAATATTTAGGAAAACCAAATTCTCCTACTTAACTTTCACGAGATAAAAAATTAAATATTCAAAATACTCACCCTTATCTTAGCATCCCACTATAAAAGATCATCATCAATATTTCCTGTCTGATGATTCTATCCCAAACCTGTTTCTTTACCAATTAATTGTTTCCAGGTGGTCCAATCATTTCTCAAACTATCCATTCTATTTCTCAACTGCTTTTGGTTATAGTTCTTCTTAGCACGTTTATTGAAATCTTCATGTATTTCTTCCCATTTCTTATTCTTGAAACCAATACCCGACTTTCCAAATTTACCAATCTCATTCGTACAAAGGTCTAGTAACATTTTGGTATCCATCAGAATATTCCACTTTGCTTTTTCAAAATTTTCAAATTTACATGGAAGACCTTCTTTAGCAGTCATAACTGTAATATATTTTTAAAATAATAAATAAGAGCAAACTAATATTTTATAAAATTTAAACTACTCCTCTTAATATTGTTTGTTATTTATATCTTTATTATCAAATCATAAACAAAAATCAACGAAAAAATTTCAAGCATATAAACCGAATGCAAGTATATATAGCAGAAAATATAATTAAATTTAACATAATAGTCATTAAATACTCTAGTAAGAAATAAATAAACAAAAAAGAATAAGATAGTAAACAAGAAAGAAAACAAGAAATAAGAAAATAAAAATGAACTATGCATATGTTAGATAAATGACAAAAAGTAAAAATGAATATTCCAAGCAACAAAAACAAAAAATAACATATAAAAAAGAATGAATGATGAAGGATACATAAGTGACATAAAGTAAAAGCAAGAGGCACGTGAATGATGAGGATATACAAATGTTACCCATAAATAAATTGACAAAAGAATAGATGAATTAAATATATAAAAAGTATTCTGTGTAATACAAGTTTTTGACCGTACTACAATAAGTTATGGGGCGACAGTTGTGCTACTTTAGGTTATAGTAGTGTGACTGAGTTATTATATAGTAGTAGAAATAGAGTATAAATAAGCGTGAACTGTGCCTAAAATAAAATAAAAAAGCGAGAATGAAAAAGAAAAAAAAAAGAAAGTGGCAGACACGGGAATTGATGGGTGGTCTTCAGCATTGTAGCTCCAAAAGTGAGTTTAAAGTTCATTTTATTTTCTTTTTTTTAAAGTCACTTCTATTGTGTTTTCTTCATTATGAAAAACACACTTCTCATTTTAATGACTTTATTCAAATTGTGTTTGGCCCCCACTTTTCATTAGAAGTAGTAGAAAAATATAAAATAAGTTAGGCCAAACAAGCTTTAAGCTTGGGGTAAGAAAAAGAAAATTGGGTATTGAATTACACTAGTGTGGACACGTGCCTTGGCACGGTTCACTAATTTTGTTTTTAAAGACCAAATTTGAAATTAATAATTTTAATTTAATCTCAAATACAGTTGTGATGAATTGAACTGTGTCTCTTTATCAAGTTCAACGTCAATTTCTATTTGTCCAATTAACGTTTGTGATTCAATATAATTTTGAATTTACTACACATGTGCAACCTACATAGCGAGGGGGGTTAAATACTGCTAATTAAGTAAGGATTAAACTTATAAGGTAATTATTTTATAGGGATCAAAAACATATTTAACTTTTAAATTTTGATATGCCATAATTTATTTGTGTGTAATATTTAATTTAAAATTTTCAACAAATTGCTACAAAAAAAATTACCATCCATAAATGTTTTCTTGTAGAAATTTAAAATTAACTTAATTAAAAAAGTATGTGAAATTCATAGGTTATGTTGAAATTTCTTTCAAACAATTTTTTTTTAAATTGTCTATCATTTTCTCCCTTCTCATTTAATTACTTTTACTATTGTTTTGTATTTATGTTTGGCTTTAAAAGGAAAGTCTTTTGAAAGACTTTAATAAATTTTTTGCCAATTTATTTGCTGTAGGGATCTTGATGATGGAAAGTCAATATAAAGTGCTTCTTTGTCTTTGTCCACTGTTTACTTAAAATAAATAAGTGAATTGCTTTAAATCAAAGAGTGTAGCGCAGGTCAAAAATTGATCAAAGAATGATGCTGAAACTTTGTGTATCAATCTTTGGACTAAGTTCAATTTGTTTAAAAGGCTGAATGTCACCTATCTTATTAAAAACACTCAAGAGCACTTGTTAGATAACATAATGACTAAAATTACATTTAAAATATAATTAAGATGTTTGTTATCTTTAAAATATCAAATTGAAATTTTGCCTCAACAAAAGGAAGACTAATGCAAATGCAAGAACTTCCTAGAACTCCATGTTAGGATAAAATATGGTATATAATAACATTTCAATCATCATATATAAAACACATATCATTCCATAATAATAGGATACAATATTGTTTAATTTAAGCACCTTGTCTGACAGTAGGATTCTGCAAGATTCACATCTAAGTGGTCAGAAAAGAATGAGTTGAAGCAATATAATAATTTGTAGTCGGAAGGTGGTTCTAAGAAGAAAGAACAATTGTCCTACCGAAATTTTCCATATTTTCCTCATCAAAGGCACTTGTAAATTAGTTCAAAAGTATAGAACTTTTCATAATTTTCTCAACATTCTACCTAGTTGTATTTGAATAACAAATATAAAGTTATGAATGTTGTTAGAAACACATATCTTTACCTTTGTGAAACACAAGCAGTGAGACTCACCTATAAGAAAAGTAGAGAACAAACATGATCACAAAATATTAATCTCAAACAATATATATATATATTCATGCTTTACTAAAATATTGATTGTTGATGGGATCTAATCATGAGTTTTTCATTTATAGGCTTAAGGAATCCCAGGGAAACAAAAATCCAACGATAAAAAAGAAATGACGATTGATTCTTCAGTGATGATAAAGAAGAGAGATTAGAGAATGAAAGAAACTACCATCAATCAAAGAAAAGAGATTGGAGATGAAAGACTCTACCATCATCAAGAAAACAGATTGGAGAATGAAAGAAATTACTTTCATGACTTTTGATCAGTTTGGATATGTAACAAATATTGTGTAATCTTTCGGTATTTATAGTAAATAATTTAGTTGAAACTTGGGAGGAAAGGAAGATACATTGCTAATAAGTTAAATTCAATCAATGCATTTTGTTTTTTACACATTAAATTAAATATATTAAATATAGTTGATTAATAATGTATCAAGGTGGAATAGGGTGGAATAGGACGGTGGAAGAGGACAAAATCTGTCACTTATACATTATTGTTAATTAATGCACACACATGACAGAAACCTAACAAAAAAATAAATTAAAATGACAACAGAAATAAACTTGGAGATCAGTTTTTATAGCATAAAATATCGGCTAGGGGTAGAGATAAGTTAAAAGTAATAACATATTTTGTTTGTTAGCTCATTACTCCACTGACACAACAGTGAGAAATTATAACACATAAGACAAAAACTTACAATCACACATAAATACCATTTAATGGCCACATACGACAAAAATCGAGATGAGGAAGTAAAAACAACAAAAGCTAATAAAACTTGGCCACGAGACAACATTTTCCAGCTTCCTCTCAATTTTATGAGGCCACGACAAGCAAAAACTCCCAAGAGTACTTTGAGGCTTCAAAATAAATAAGCGGTTTGTTAAGATTATTGATGCAATTTCATATAGTGAGCATTCTATGTATCAAAAATATAGTGAGCAATTTTAAATCAGACGGTTTAGATGTTAAGATCAGGCGGTTCAGATATTAAGACAATTGTTAATTCAATGAAAACATTTATCCTTTTAAGTCCCAGAGTAAAAAAAAAACAAAAAAATTGACCCACCCTTGTAGACACAACCGACCCGACCCGTTTGAGTCAATAATATAGCACATAATACCCTTCCTTCCTTGAGAGTTAAAAACCGAATTCATCAGCGCCGCCACCGCATAGAAAAAATGGGCGGATTCGAGAAAATGTTCGGTTCGAAGAAGAAGAAAAACACGAAAACTCAAGGTGGTTTTGAAACCCTAGGTCTAAATCCAAATGTATTCAGAGGAATCAGACGTAAAGGCTACAAAGTTCCGACTCCAATTCAGAGGAAAACTATGCCTCGCATTCTCTCCGGCGTCGATGTCGTTGCTATGGCTCGTACTGGCTCTGGTAAAACGGCAGCGTTTCTTATTCCTATGCTTCATCGACTTAATCAGCATATTCCTCAGGGTGGTGTTAGAGGACTCATTTTGTCTCCTACTAGGGATTTGGCTCTTCAAACACTTAAGTTTACTCAAGAGCTTGGTCACTTCACAGGTTCTTTTTTATTTCGTCTATTTAGTATAAGCGCGGACATTTCTCGGAATAGGTGTAGGTGTGTCCTGGCGTCGCACAGGACACTGACACCGACACTTACGTTTACATTGTAATATATCATTTTTTCAAAAACATTATCTGGGTCGATGTATTAGTGTCCCGTGTCTATGTTTGTGCTTCATGTATAAGCTATTATTTTTTTTTTAAACAAAATGTAAAAATTTTAAACTGCCTCAAAACAAAAAAAAAAATCAACCTTTTTTGGGTATAAATTGGAAGGTGCTTTTATAACATATATATATAGAGCTAATGGAAAATTGGAAGTAAGGTGAAATTAACTTATTTTAGCTGAAATAAGATAAAATAAAGTGGGACTATTTTCTCTGAAACATTCTAACAAGTGTTTATGTCTGTATATAAATTCAAATAAATCGATTCAAACATGCGCACAGTCATATGGTTTAAAGGATATGAAGTGTCTTGTTAGTGTAAACTAGTTTTATGCTGACATCTAATGAGTGTCTAATTTTTTGCACATGGTCGGGGATCCCACTTTTGAAATTGATTATATGAAGTGATAATGTAGTGAGTTTGTATTGGATATTTTAGTGTAAAACTAATTTACGCACTAGACAAGGCTTCTTTATGTCATACGCGCCCATTATGTTGTATAAATATGTTCTGATTTGTGCTTGTTTTGTTTGTGAATCAGACCTTCGTGTTAGTTTGTTAGTTGGTGGTGATAGTATGGAAAGTCAATTTGAGGAATTATCTCAGAGTCCTGATATTATAATTGCCACTCCCGGTAGGCTCATGCACCATTTGTCTGAGGTTGTTGACCTTTCCCTGCGTAAGGTGGAATATGTTGTTTTTGATGAGGCGGATTGTTTATTTGGAATGGGTTTTGCTGAGCAGTTACATCAAATTCTTGGTCAGCTTGGTGACAATCGTCAGACCTTGCTTTTCAGTGCCACATTACCCAGCGCCCTTGCAGAATTTGCTAAGGCTGGTCTGCGAGAGCCTCACCTTGTCCGTCTCGATTTGGAAACTAAAATTAGCCCTGACTTGAAGCTTGTCTTCTTCACTTTGAGGCAGGAAGAAAAATATGCTGCTTTGCTCTATTTAATTAGAGAACTTATTGGTTCTGATGAGCAGACTTTAATTTTTGTATCCACTAAACATCATGTTGAGTTTCTTAACTCGTTGTTTCGGCTAGAGGGTATTGAGCCCTCTGTATGTTATGGAGACATGGATCAAGATGCTCGCAAAATCAATGTGTCCAAGTTTAGGTCAAGAAAGACGATGTTGTTGATTGTCACTGATATTGCTGCTCGGGGCATTGACATTCCATTGCTTGATAATGTTATCAATTGGGACTTCCCTTCCAAGCCTAAAATATTTGTTCATCGTGTTGGAAGAGTTGCAAGGGCAGGTCGTACTGGTACTGCTTATTCTTTCTTGACTACTGAGGATATGGCTTACCTCTTGGATCTTCATTTGTTTCTCTCAAAACCAGTCAAAGCTGCTCCCACTGAAGAAGAGGTCTTGAAGGATATGGACGGAGTAATGTCAAGAATTGACCAAGCAGTGGCAAACAAAGAAACCATTTATGGCCGTTTCCCTCAAAAAGTCATTGACCTTATTTCTGACAGAGTTAGGGAAGTTATTGATACTTCTTCAGAGCTGGAATCGTTGCAGAAAACCTGTAAAAATGCTTTTCGTTTATATTCTAAAACAAAACCCTTACCCTCAAAGGAGTCCATTAGAAGAGTAAAGGATTTGCCAAAAGAAGGTCTGCATCCGATTTTCAACAAAATGTTGGGAACAGGGGAGTTAACGGCAATTGCATTTTCTGAGCATTTGAAAAAGTTTAGGTGAGTGCAAAATTATATTCATAAAAACTGGTATTATTCTTGCCAACCCTCTTTATAAGATTTTATAGATGCATAACTCTAATAATTCAATATCAGGCCAAAGCAGACCATTTTGGAAGCAGAAGGAGATGCAGCTAAATCAAAGCGTAAAGCAGTACGTTTATTCTTTCAATACACTGTTCATATTTTGTTTGATTATGTTCTAATTTAATAATTAATAATTCTACTTTTTGATTAGATATTTAGAATTAAATTTTCTAGTTCCTCCTTCAATTGTCTAAATCAAAGCGTAGTCGCTATAGGGATTAATTACTGTTTACCTTGTAGATTTTGTCACATCAGTTTGATAGCTTGCTCTTAATTAGAAGGTCTAATATTCTGAGTTGATATTATCCTTGGCCCAGCCATCCCCCTTCATTGTCTTCCCACCCCCTTTCTCCAAATTTTAAATGAAAGATGTTGATAGGACGATTGCAATATGCAATGGATAGTTTGTGAATGATTTTGCATTATTGACTTTTGGGGGACTCAATTCAATTGCTAACACAGTTTCATCATACCTGCTTGTTTATTACTTCTATATCTCTAAACCAAACTCATGCTTGTGTTTGCAATAGTCAGACATTCTAGCTAGGGGTAAGCAGAAATGTTTACCCCTCCAAAACCCGGTTAAAAACTGGTGTTGCTGGTGGTTCAAAACGGGTATCATGTTGGTATATGAGAAAAACTCAGTTACTACTTAGTAATGAGTTTCTTTGGGCAGGTCCGGTTCAGAAATTTTATACCCAACGATAGCTGAACCTGACCACTCAATATAACAACGTCTGTATTTTTGTGCGACATAACTTCTATGTACATGCAAAAAGTCAGTTACTTTATGTGACTTTTCATTTATTGTAGCCAGCTAAATTTTATACTACCAATGCTTCTTTTTACTAGTACCATCTACTATTATATTACTAATGTCTTAGAAAAATATATGGCACGTGCAAGCTTTACCAATGTGCTATAAAAATATTTGTCATCTTATTCTCGTTCACACAACAACCAAAATGTTTCACCAGTAGTCTTTCACCTCCCAACTCTTCTCACCAGCATCTTTCATAGACAACCACAATCACAACCACCTTCCTCTACATGCAACAACCACAACCATTCTCCTCTGCGACGGCACATCAAACATATGTGAAGAGTGTGGGAACCCGTACAGACCGAACAGTGAAAACCATTACCCACAGTATCCGCCACCCGAACAAACTGAGTGCATATTTGGTTGGAAGTGCATATTTGGCCCGGAACCGGCCGTAACTGCCCGATGCTCAGCCCTAATTCTAGCCATGTCTTGATGGCTTTTTTACAGTGCAAAATATGCACAATGCAAGGGTCACATTGTACATTTGTCAGTTGATTTATTGAATAAACTCATTTGATTTTGAAAACTAGAATTTGTTTTGTTTATTGCATATACATCTTATTATGTATTGAACATTAGATGTCATGATGTCAATAGTTCAACATTTTGCTTTTATGTCAATTTTCTATCTTGCTCTTACACTTTGAATTTTGCTGTGCTGTATTGACTACTATGTTGTAGATGATTCATTCATGTTCCATCATCCATGATGTCATATTGGAGTTTGCACTGCTGCCATCTATACACCTATTGAAATATCTATTTTGATGTGCATGCCTTCATTACTGTCTTGTGCTTTGCTTTTTACCTTTAGATTAAAAGATTTATAATGAAGCTCAATGAATAAATGCAGGGCTCTTCTGCGCAACGGTTTGATGTGATGAAAAGGAAAAGAGAAGTTCATGATAGTACTATAAGTTTGGTTCATGAACACCATGTTAAGGCTAAGAGTAATGGTGAAATGGTATGTAGTTATGTGACTCGGATTTGAATTACTCGACCGCCCTTTGTTAATTAACTAGATTGGAATCAATCTAGTTAGTTTTTTTTTCAGCAATTTCTTTTCATTTATTCATTTCTCAAGGACAAACATATGTTTTCTACTTTCAGGAGGAAAATCAATTGGAAATTACTTCGTCTCTGGAGAAAGGGAGAAAAGGTAGGTTGTTCTCATTTTGGTGCTCTTCTATTTTGTTTGTATGCTATTTGTTAATCTTGGACTATTTCTTGTTCAACCTAAGGTGTAAATGTCTTTCGGTGATATTTTTGAACATCAACTTCAAGAACATGTCATGTAGGCTTAAACAAAAGTTAAAAATAAGGGAAGGGGTAGAAGGTTACTTACTGATGGTTAGTGAGCACTAGGCTAGGCTATGGCTATGGTTGAAGAAATATGTGCACTTCCAAGCAGTGATATTTGGGACCTTGTTTCTCTTTTTCTAGGGAAGTCAATTGTTGGATATTGATGGATTATTACAGTTAAAGTTGGACTGGATGGTCAAGCTGATGGGCTTAAGGCTCAATTAGTTGCTAAAGTTCTACGCAGTTGGGCTTGAGTTATGGGGACACATTTTCTCTGGTAGCAAAATATGACATCTGCTTAGTTATTTTAAAGCAACTGTGATGAATGTTCATTTCTATAGATTGTAATCCTAAGGTTCTACCAAATCAATGGAGCGACTTTTAAATCCAAAGAGATGCAAAAGATTGACAAAAAGTAAATTATCTCATCGTGACTCGCCCATTTTTCTTCTCTACTCCAGTAGAGCCAGAGAGTCTCTGGTCATCTCCCACAGTACTTCAATCCTTTTCTTATCTTTACTCTTTCCATGTCATTCCTATTTAAACCCTTGTTCCAACTTCCAACTACTTTAATCTGATATAGTTACAATTATTTAGAGAAGATATAATCTCTTATGAAATGTCTGTTCCTCCTAGTGCACACCTTTATTATTGAAAAGTGGGATTTTGTATCCTCTGATCTGACTAGTTAGCTACAGTTGGTTAGAGGAGGTATAATCCCCTGTAAAATGTAGCCTTTCTTTGTGGTTGGGGAGCTTATATTTTTCCTCAGTCTCCTATTTCTGGGTTTTCTTATACTTTGTATGCTTTTAGGATTTTGAGTGGAGAATGCTAGACAAGGAAGACAAAAGATGATTATTTTCTGACTGTTTCTTTTGGTTTCACCAGCGCTTGGTTCTAAGAGAAAGCCTGAAAGCTTCAAGGACGAGGATTATTATATAAGTTCCATACCTCAAAATCATGTAAGTCACTATCTGTATTACTATTTTTCATATTTATCTGGATTCACGTAGGCATATGCTATGTTATGTGATGATTACGTTTTTGAAACAAATAATCCAGCTACCCTTTAACTTATGTCTTGTAATCATAACGCAGCACATGGAGGCAGGCCTTGCTGTAAAAGCTAAAGAAGGCTTTTCTTCAAACAGGTAAAGTTTTACTTTATTAATTACTAATCGGTCCTTTTGGTTTTAAGTGCTTGTTTGGACTGACATTGTCTTGCCTTGTCTTCTCCTTGAAAGGAGAAGATAGGCCCAAACAACACTCGGTAAAAGCTCTTTTAAAGTAAAGCTACTTTTTTAATGAAGAATAACACAATAAAATGATCTTCAAAAGTAGTTGAGAGGACCTTTGGAAAATCTTTTTGTTGTGTGCTAGATTATAGCTATACTCTTTTGAATTTTATTCATCACAATGAGATTATTTATAACACCTGATCCTTTAGTTTGCTCCATTTATTTATGACGTTTGTTGTATATGATATGTACACGGTTTCCACTACCAAAAATTTGTTGTAGACTTTTAGTGTGATTATAATTATAATTAAACTCTTAAATAATTTCATAAACATAATTTATGAAAGTTTTTTAAACAAAGTGCATTTATGAAATTTTTTCTTCATATGATAACTTATAATCAAATCAAAGATTGTATAAAGATATTTTGCCAAACAACTTTCAATTTTAAATTGGCTTTCAAGTTATCAAAAACTAATTGCCAATCAATTTTATCTCTAGTGTTCGCTTCAAAGTAGCTTTTACTCCCTAAAAAAGCTGGGCCAAATAGACCCTAAATCATTAGTTCAGAGGCAGAAAGTTGGAACAGACAAACTTTTGGCTCATTTTGTTTGTCCTTTGGTCTTTGACGTATCTTTGCATTGTGTTATGATATTCAACCTGGATGATTTAGTTATACATACACCCTCCAATGTTTCTAGATTTTTAACTTTTCTTTGTTTGGCTTTGGCCCTAATGTTAATATGTGCAGATTGGATGATGCTGTCCTGGATCTAGTTGCAGATGATGGTGCTGGCATTAAGAAACAAAAATCTGTATATCACTGGGATAAGGTAATGGTAAACAATTGTAGTTAAGTTGTAAGTAAAAAATAAATAACAAAGGACAGAAATGTTATTTACTTTTAAGTTTTAAATCTTTTGCAAAATTTTCCATTCATCTTTTATAAATCTTTTGTTGTCAGAGGAGTAAAAAATACATCAAGTTAAACAATGGCGACCGTGTTGCTGCAAATGGAAAGGTATGTTATTCATAACGCTCTATCTTTTATGTTGGTACTTACTATGCAAAATGATTGTATTATTTTATTTACCTACGCGTAGGATTTAAAGCACAACATCTTTTATTTCTACTTAATTACAGATAAAGACAGAGAGTGGTGCGAAAACAAAGACCAACAAGACTGGTATATATGAAAAGTGGAAGGAACGCTCTCACTCCAAGATATCTCTCAAGGGGACAAGTGCTGATGGTGATGCTCAGGAATCAACAAGTTCCAGAGGTAATATACTTAATCACTACTTCCTATGAGAATGGGTTCCCTGCATTCATCCTCGTCTATATACATGGATGCTTATGTGGGTAGCATGTATCTATGAATATCTGTGGGTATTTAGGCTCAAGATGTTGTATTTAACTCATTAATTGGATTTACCTTCTGCCAAAAGCATTCAATAAACAAAATCAGATGAGTGGTTGTATTGTATGTTGGTCAACCGCTCTGTTGACCAACTATTCTAATCTGAATACCATATGAAATTTGAATACTTTTTCTGTGTTTATGATGCATGGTTGTAACAGTTTTTTGTTGGTATTAATGGCGAATGACATAACTTCACTGATTGTTTGTAATGCAGGATCTTACCGAGTGGGTGGTAGGAATTTCAGAGGTAGCAAGAGGCAGCATTCAATGCCTAATGCTCATGTGCGTTCAGAAATCAAAGATATGGATCAAATTCGAAAGGAGAGGCAGAAGAAAGCCAGCAAAATTTCTTATATGAAGAGTAAGTCGCCAAAGGGTAAAAAATCTGGTAG
Source organism: Trifolium dubium (assembly GCA_951804385.1). Classification (NCBI taxonomy): domain Eukaryota; kingdom Viridiplantae; phylum Streptophyta; class Magnoliopsida; order Fabales; family Fabaceae; genus Trifolium; species Trifolium dubium. The sequence continues at coordinate 17,515,113 of OX638071.1, read as the reverse complement.
AAAGGGAAAGGGAAATAATAAACGAAAATCTAAGTAGACGTTTCTTTAGGCTTCAGAAGATAATTAGCCATGGAAGGGAAAACATGTTTTCTATCAATTTCGTATAACTATATCTTAAAACGAATGATGATCAAAGTAAATTGAAAAAACCTAAGTGATTGGAAAATGCGAATTTTGTTCATTAGAGTATTTTATATTTGACTACAAATTTTATATGTTCAGACTTCATAGTAATATAACACTATTTTGTTGTTTTTACATCGCCTTGTGCATTTTTGCTCCTTGGTAAATTTTGGTCTTCTGCTGCAGTTTAGTTTGATGAGTTTAGTTTGATAACTGTTGCGATAGAGTTTGTTCAAATGGTGATAATATATATTCTCATTAATTTTTTGTGTATAATCAGTGCCGGTTCCAACATTTTGGAGGTCCTAGACAAATAATTAAAATAGGCCCCTAATAAAAAAAATTGTACTAATTTTTTTATAAAAAAAATCATTTATTTAAATTAGAAATATCATTCACAACTTCAAAATTAGTCTTTTATCTTTGTAACTATCATAAACAAAAGGTAATATTCTATTATGATTACCATTATCAAAGTACATTTTAACTACTTAAAAAAAGTTTTTTTTATTTTATTAGATATTTTTACTTTGCTTGGACTAAATATAGATTGAACCTAATCATATAACTACATAAAAAAAAATTATTTTGAGACCCCTATTTTTTAGAGGCCCTAGGATAGAGCCTATCTTGCCTGCCTTCAAAGACGGCCCTCAAAGACGGCCCTGTGTATAATAAAGTAAATTTATATATATAATTTAATTACATATGAGTAGAAGATAAACAGGCAACAAGTTGCGCCGCTACCTATTTTTTGATTGCAAAATTTATTCTTTTAAATATTACATCTATAGACCTAAGAGAAACAACATTGCTATGCATAATCTTTGGAACTATATTTAAAAGTTCAATAGTCTCTGGTGCTAGAAAACTAAAATATGCATGATCTTTTGAATTATATTTAAAGTTCTACAATCTCCGGTTCTAGAAAACCAAGAGTCAAATACATGAAAGTTTTAACTTGGAATCCACTTGTTCCAAGTGACTTCGGTTTCTTTACATTGGTTATTTACGTTGCAGTAGGTATTACATTATTGAAAATGCTACTTGTAGCGGAAAAATGTATAGCCAAAATAACACAATGAATATTTGGTGAGTAGGACTGTTTATTTTGAACTGCGAACCATTTCAAATTGTCAAACTTAAAATAACCGAACCATTATAGAAGTTCATGAACTTAACCAATATATGAAGCACAATCCTCTGATTAAAGTTTCGATAAACATGTCTCCTCTTATGTATTCTTTTTTTCTGGTTAGGTAGCCTATTGGCTAGACCCTCACACATATAAATGTGGAAAAAGTGAAATCCTTGGTTCGAACTCAGGCCACTCTAATAATATCTTTGGTAGCTACCAATTGAGCTACACTTATGGGACTATTTATATTTACTATTGAGAAATAATTTTTATTAGTATTATATAATGAATAGGATTTTGTTCTTGCTTCAATTGGATTCCTGTTGGTGAATAATGAGATTGATCCCTTAAGTTAGTCCATACTTAGGTGGAATACTGAATTTCCAAACAAAAAAAAAGATTGAAAATTTCTCTTCCACCCCCCCTACACTTTTCTATTACCCCCCTACAATCCAAAATTACCCATCAATTTCATGTAAAAATTTGGTTCGGATTTTAAAATCCAAACTTGGTGGGGGGTTTTAACAGGTTCGGATTAAAAAATCCGAACTTTGTGGGAGTTTTATCAGGTTCGGATTAAAAAATCCGAATTTTGTGTGGGTTCGGATTATAAAATTCGAACTTGTAGCTACATCGTAGCTAATTCGTAGCTAATTCATAGCTACAGAAAACATGTTTTGAAGTTACAGGGACAGATAACATGTTTAGCTACAAAAAAACATGTCTTCTTCAAAATCAAATCTTTTGAATTCAGACAAAGAAAAAACAAAAGCAAGAAGGGTGGGGTGAAAAAACCAACAAATCTTAGAAAAACCAAGCACTGCAACAGGGACAAGCAGAAAAACTAGAAGCCAACAAACCAAGCACAATAAGCCAAAAGGTATTACTCACAATAATCACAATAAGCCAACAAACCAAGCACTGAAAAAAACCAAAAAGCCAGAAGCCAACAAAGCTCTGAAAAAACCAAAAAATCTTAGAAAAACTAAACAAGCAGCAACAGGGAGCAATATACCAAGCACTGCAATCACAAGTACCATTAACACAGTTCTTTGGTTGTGGAGAAGCTTTGTTTGTTACGCGGAGAAGATGAAGGAATTCATCCCCCCTTCGGATTCTAAAATCCGATCATTCATGATAATCTTTGAAGGGCAAAAATGGTAGTTGAGGGGGGAAAAGAGAAGGGTGGAGGGGGCGGAGAGAATTTTTCAAAAAGATTATTATATAAAGAAAGAATGATATTCGTGTGTATATATTTTGAAAATAATATAATGACATCTAAATTGTATGATTTAATTAAAAGTTTGTGTAAAACTTTTTCATCAGCTAATACATACTCTCTTTTATCTCAATTATAAGCAAAAATAAACAAATTAAGAATAATAACGCATTCTTTTTAATCAGTTAAAGTTCATGTGTCCCATTAAATCATGTGAGTCTGATATAAATTTAATAGAACTCGTGAGTTTTGATCAATCAATGAGAATGTGTTAAAAAAGTGTGTTAGCATTATTATTTTTTTGTTAAGATAAAGATTGTTAGCATTATTCTAAAATTATAGTTAATGTTTTTTAGTTTTATTTATGTAATCACAAAAATAATTGCATATCCAAACCACCTTTGCTTTTCATTTAATTTCATATGAGAAGTAGTTTCATTAATTAATTACTCCCTCCGTACCAAAATATATGTCATTTTGAGAAAAAAATTTGTACCACAATATATGTCGTTTTACATTACCAATGAAGCATTTAATGCTCTTTTTCCTCTTATACCCTTAATTAATTATTTCTCTTTCTTCTTTCAATTCTATAATTTATCTCTCACATACTATTAATGAGGGATAATCTTGTAAACTAACCCATAATTTACCTTTTTCATACAACAATGATTACATTTCTTAATTTGTGTGATTTGGTCAAAACGACATATATTTTGGTACGGAGGTAGTATATTTTAAGAATAACATAGCATTAAATATGGTCGAATAGTCTATACCGTGTCAAGAGTAACCATTTTATGTTTTTATGTATTTTTTATTTATTTTTTTGATAAAATTTTTTATGTATTTATTTATGTAATAGTAAAAGGTGCTCTTCTTTTATTTAAGTGTACTTTGAAACATAGCTAGTATTAATTTTATGAATAACTTTAATTTACTACTAGAACTACAAACTTTGTAGTCTAGAATTAATTAAGTGAAAAGAGTGCACATAATTATTTCTTCACTTAACTCATGTGGAATATTTGGTAACTACAAGATTGAGTTCCAAAGTTACTCCATAAGTATATGAAGACAATTTTTGGAACCATAATTGATCAAAGAGAGAGTTCCATGTTGAGCACTAGTTTGAAAATAAATGTGAAAATTTTGTAATATTTATTAAATAAGAGTCAAATAATATTCCCAAATTTCTTAGTCATGTAATATTTACAAGTGACGTGGATAAAGAAATACTAGCTAAAATATGAAACGACAACGTGTAATGAAAATGGCATATAAATGGAGAGAACGGGTTTTTTTGGCGCATCTGTATTTGTCTCTCTCTTGTTGGCGCTTAGTGGCGGCGGTGTTGTTGTAAAGGTATTCTTGACTTTGACTGTCTTCTCCACATCATAAATCCACCCACTTCAGGTCTCTCTCTCTCTCTCTCTCTTGTTTTTGGATTTTCGTGTTTTATAGTTTTTGCCCTAAAAATAAATATTTTTGTTTGTATTGTTAGAATTAATTATGTCATGTGAAAAATTCACTTAATTGAGTAAATATCTTTATCATTCAATTATGTATCATTGATGTTGTTAACCAAATGTAAAAAATATAATTGAGTGAGATTTTACGACAGAAAATTTCCATTAGAAAAAATATGTTCTCGTGTTGTAGAGGAACAAATCATTTTCCATGGAAATTTCACATAGGGAAATCTAGTAAACATCTCAATCATTCAGTATTAAGATATTGAGTGATTGGGATTCCACTGTAGATAATTTTTATAGGAGAGGATTCATTCCTGTGTTGCAGGGAGGTAGAGGTAAAATTAGGGTTACCTTTTCTTTCTTTCCATATGATATGATGCGTAATAATATTTGAATAAACAAGTTTTTTCAGCCATCTGCTATTGACAAGTTGGAGATAAAATTAGGGTTTTCTTTCCTTTTACTTGATGTGTAACAAAATTTGAACAAACCACTATTTTCCGCTGTATGCTATTGGCAACAATGTAATTCGAACAAACCATTGTTTTCTGTTGTATGCTAGGCAACAATGTCGAGGAAATAAAATTAGGTTTTGTTTTCTTCTTTCATGCTATATGATATGATGAGAAAAATGAAATATTAGTGGATAATTAAATCTAACTCTACAAGTGGTGTGTGTAGCCGAACTCATTTCATATGGATCTTTGCAAGGAACAACAAAAAGCAATGGAAGTGAATGTTACTCTTGATGTTTCTTCTCCACAAGCAAAGGAAAAAGAGCATGCAGTGTATTGTGTTACTCCTGATTACACCATTCCAAAGAGTGTGGATTTGGAATCTCAATCATCTCTGACATTGACACTTGTGAGGAGGCAACTGAATGGGACCCACATTGATTCCGACAATGACAATTGTAGCCCCCAAACGCCTAAGGGCGTTGTTTTCGACCCTTTTGCTCCTGCTTCTGAAGACAAGGCGCGCGCACCTCTATCTCGCAAGTATCACGAAGAAGCGAGGCAAAATGCTACTCGCAAACTTCTCTTTTGTTCCTCTACTCACCATTCTGAATCTGTTTCAGACCAAAAGCAGTAACTTCTGCAATAGCTTTGGCTTTTGCAGTAACTTGTTTCAAATCATTTTATAATTTTCCAGGGAACAATTGCATTTGACCAAGTTAATAAGTAGATGTAACATTAGCAGTAGCATGTACACTTATCTGATGTTATATTGTCTTCTATGATGAAATACTCTTTAGTACTAAATAAATCATTTCTTGGTTTATAACACTGCTTTTATGTTTGACAATGATGTTCAAGAAAATCAAATTAGTGTTATACATTTATACTAGCTGTGAAAAGGAATGCAGTGCTTCAAGTGTTGTGCAATTGCTTGCAATCCTATTCTTGTTTGCGGTGCTATGCTAAGTACTATGTAATTAATGAAAGCATCGATAATTGAAAGTTTTATAGCTTGCAAAAACAAGCATCCATACCAACAACAAAACGGTATAAACGACATATGATAGTCTGCAATCAATCAATCAATATAATAAAATGAATAGTTGTTGAAATTTCAATTTTTCCTATTCATCTTTCTTAGCATGATATCCCTTTCATTCAATGCAAACAGTAATTTTGTATATCTAAGGTAAAATGATATAATTCCTATGACCAAACAGCATTACTAAAACAAAAGTGACAAAATAATAAAGACAAAACATGAGGAAAGAAAATACAAAAAAAAAAAAAAAGGAAAAGCTTAGGTATTAAAACATTTCACATGGACCTCAAAATGCTGAGGATTGGTTGAATCATGCACAGATAGATATACCATTTGTTTCAGAGACTGTCCTTTCTAATATCTGTCAAATTACGCTGAGCAGCATCCTACCTTTTTAACAGCTGAGACATCATCTTTACTTCCAACATTGATTGTTTGTCCTTTCGGCAAAGCAGCAGGATCATCTCCAATCTCAAGAGTCTTCCTACTAACAACTCGATATATTTGAGTAAGCACTTCTGTGAAAGAATTGTCGACATTCAATGACTCAAGGGCAGACGTTTCCATAAAAAACGTGTTTTCTCTTTCAGCAAATGCCTTAGCGTCATCAGTGGACACGGCACGCAGGTGACGTAGATCAGCCTTGTTCCCAACAAGCATAATTACAATGTTAGCATCTGTGTGATCACGAAGTTCCTTTAACCATCTCTCCACATTTTCAAAAGTTACATGTCTTGTAACATCATACACAAGCAATGCACCAACAGCTCCTCGATAATATGCACTTGTGATTGCACGATATCTGTGGAAATAAAAATTAACAAGGATGAGATGGATATATACAGAACAATGGAATACAAAATATAACAGTGAAAAAACTCCTAGTTTAGTCTTCCAAAATACAACAGTCCCTCAAAATTCAGACCAAGTTAGTCCCTCAACCATTGAAAGTATCATCAAAATTGCCCTTTGTACAGATTAATGGATTAAATTGGTGTCATTTGAATGATTGGTGGACTAAATTGATATCAGCTTTCCAAGACTGAAGGGGTATATTTGATTGCGGAACTAATTAATCTCAACCATTTTTTTTTACAAATGTCAATGTCAACCTTTTTTTGGAGGGCCGGATTGATGTCACTTTTATGACAGAGGAATCAAATTGGTGCTAGTCTTCTTTGAGAACCAAGGAAATGTACCCTAAACCCCCAGCATAGGGGTTAGGTGGGAATACGCCAAGCCACCCAAAAGGGTCCTACGACCTACCCTATTTCCACCCCTAAGCAGGGGCCTACGATCGGCCCCTCACTCTTTGGTGATCCATCAAACAGTCACAGAAGTATTCTATGATGTATCCACCCCCCACAAACCACCTACCATGTCTCCAAAGTTAAAACCCTAGCAACAAAAAGCCTTTAATCCATTCACAATTTTATAGAAAAAGTCATCAACTTTCTCAATACATGTATAAAGTATTGCATAAATAATGAACAAATAGTATAAATATAGCAACATTTTCCATCATACAACAAACTCTAAGGCATAATTCTATTTCTATATTACATTTTT